>JAIOJX010000006.1:29726819-31041819 GCA_022376925.1 Tragulus kanchil | reverse complement strand
TTTGGCAGATTTAGCTGTGCTAATCAGTAGATTAATGCTAGATATTTCATATTTATCTAAGAATGAACATGGAGTTTCCCGGGTAGTATAGTGGTAAGGAATCCACCTGCCAATGCAGGAGACATAAGAGATGTAGGTTCAATAGCTGGGTCAAGAAAATACTCTGGAATAGAAAATGGCAGCCCACTCTAGACTTCTTGCCTGAATAATTCCATTGGCAGAGGAGACTGATGGGTTACAGTCCATGGGGTCGAAAAAAGTTGGACATGACTGAGTACAACCACACACAGATAACAAGCATGAACATGTGATCATATTTCAACACAAGGCAACAATTATACACAAAACAATAACTTATTGAGGTATTAAAATGGGAAAGTTCTATTTCATAAACTTTATGGTAAGTACAAAAGTGTCCATTGAATTACTATTTTGTTACCTTGCATTTTCATCATTATCCTAGTTATCTAAGCAATTTTTTCTTACTTTTGCCTCTAAGTGATTGTTTATTTTTCATCCATCTTTAATTCTTCAGCCTGTTTAGGCCTCCAATTGCAGTGGCCTCTCTCATCACAGAATACCAGCTCTGGGCACATGTGCTCCAGAGCACTGGCTCACAATTGGACACACCAGTCCAGCCACTCTGTGGCACATGGGATCTTTCCAGGCCAGGGATCGAACCAGCGCCTCTTGCACTGGAAGGTGGACTTTACCTACTAGACCACCAGGGAAGTCCTATCTAAGCAATTTTTAAAGAATCATCGTTTTAAAAAGGCATTCGAGAATGAAAAGCATAATAAAAAATCAAGTGTGTATTTAGATTTTTTTCAGACTTACATTATTAATTTAAAATTTTAACTATTTAAAAAGGTCTATAAGCTCTAAAATTGGAGATATATTAAAGGCATTTCTCTCTGATATAAACTTAGATATATCAACTTTGCTTTACTAACTGTGTAATATACGCTAATCTTAACTGTCAGATCTCAGCATGCTTTGATAATATAATTGTGCCCAACCTGTAGTCTAGCAGTCATGAATTCATTCAGACTGACAGGAATTAAGTCTAACAAATTCTAGATTTAAGGGGAGGGGATTTAGCTATCAAAATAAGTACAACCAACACAATTACTCTAAGTTATTGAGCATTTTTTATGGACATTGTGTTGCACCTAATGTGAACTGCTCAGCTGAGTAACACCTCTTGGGGCCATGGCTGTCCTTGTTGGAAAGAAACTGATCTATGTCACAAAGAGACTGACCTGTATTGGGGCCTCTCTGCTGAGTTTTTTCTTGGAATCCAGCCATCACACTGTGAAGAAGTACAAGCAGGTTGTGGAAAGGCATGCACGGGAAGAACTGAGGCACAGCTCTGGCTGAGCTCCCAATTGAAGTCAGCACCAACTTGCCAGCCTTATGAGTGAGCCATCTTAAAAAGCTGACAAAATTTCATCTCAGAGCAGGATATTCACAATGCTGTCATAAAGTACCTCTGGAGAAGAGCTGAGAGGCCATGCCAACTTTCCTGATCTTCATCATAATATCAGTTGAGGAGCTCTAGATAATGCTGTCTGGTATAAAGTAGACCAAACCCTGGAGCTTCAGAGAGGGAGCACGGACTCCAAGACCCTGCACTACCAGAGAACGCCCAACAGTAGGGAGTATTAAATCGCGAGAACTCCCACAAAGGCGAGCACTAGTATACAAGACCCGGCATCACCCAAATGCCAATAGCACCCTGTGCAAGACGCTCCATCCAAACAACAACCAAGGCAAAAATACAAACCCAGTCATCAGCAGACAGGATTACCACCTAATCCTGCCCATCAGAGGGAAAAAATAAATAAATAAATAAATAACCTACTCCCACACCCTACACGAAGCATACACAAACTAATGGATCTTTCTATGAGGGTAGAAACCAAAATGAAGAAAAATTCAAACTTGAAGCCTGGGAAAAGGAGACCTCAAACACAATAAATTAAAAACTAATAATAATAATAATAATGAAAAGGTAGAGAAATGCTGCACAAATGAAGGAACAATCTAGAAACACAGAAGTCCAAAGGAATGAAGAGGAATTAGACAAACTATCTGAAAGAGAATTTAGAAACCTGATAGTAAAGATGATTTGAAACCTGAAAACAGAGTAGAGAAAATGCAAGAATCAATTAACACATTGAACAAAGACATACAAGAAATTAAGAGTAAACAGAGACAAACAACACAATTATTATACTTAAAAATATATAGAAGGAATCAATAGCAGAGCATCTGAGGCAGAAAAACAGATAAATAAGCTGGAAGATAGAATGGTGGAAATAACTGCTAAAGAACAGAATAAAGTACAAAGAATGAAAAGAACTAAGGACAGTCTAAGAGACCTCTGGGATAATAATAAATGCACCAACATTTGAAATATAGGGGTCCTAGAAGAAGAAGAGAAAAAGAAAGTATATGAGAAAATTTTTGAAGAAATTATAGTTGAAAACTTCCCCAGCATGGGAAAGAAGATAATCAATCACATCCAAGAAGCACAAAGAGTCTCATACAGGGTAAGTCCTAGGAGAAACACACCAAGACACATACTAATTAAGTTAACACAGATTAAACACAAAGAGAGAATATTAAAAGCAGCAAGGGAAAAGCAACAAGTAACATACAAGGGAAACCCCATACATTTAGCTGATCTTTCAGCAGAAAGTCTGCAGGCCAGAAGTGAATGGCAGGACATATTTAAAGTACTGAAAGGGAAAAATCTACAAGGAAGAATACTCTACCCAGCAAGGATCTCATTCAAATTGATGGAGAAATCAAAAGCTTTACAGACAAGCAAAAGTTAAGAGAATTTAGCACCACCAAACGAACCTTACAACAAATGTTAAAGGGACTTATATAGTCAGCAAATACAAGGAGAGGAAAAACCTGCTAAGTAACATCTCTTAACAAATGATGCCTGGACGCACCTTATGCCTTCTTGAGTGATCATTTTTAACAGAAAAGTGAAATTATTCATTTATTTATCAACCATTGAGTGAGGTGCTCTGAAAAGAGGGGAAAAACCTTTTGAGAATGTATGATAAGGCATCTTGATATCAGTTCCCTTTGATGATAATAGTGATTAAAGTTTCTCAAATCAGAAAAGAGGAGTTTAGTGAACAAGGTACAGGCAAGACCTCCTTGACTGGGTTTTATCCAGGTTTGGGGTATCTTAGAGAGGAACCATAGATAATATGCTTCTTCTCAGCATGGATTCTGAACACATGAAATTTCAGAACAATCACCATTTCGTGGCAAGATATCTTATTACCGATAGAAATTAGACTGCGCCTTTCTTTTAGACAGCCGAAGTAAGGAGTAAAGATTATATTCATTCTTTAAGATGCAACTATCCTTTCTGTTATTTATTTATTGGGTGCTGCCATGTGGTACGTGGGATTTAGTTCCCTGACCAAGGATCGAACCCACACACCTTGCATTGGAAATACAGAGACTTAACCACAGGACCACTGGGGAAATCTCCCACTTTTTAAAATGGGTTCTTTGTTTTCCTATTGTCAAGTTTTAAAAGTTCATTGTATATTTTGGATTACAGTCCTTTTTCAAGGGTGTATTTTGTATATGAGAAAATTTTTGAAGAAATTATAGTTGAAAACTTCCCCAGCATGGGAAAGAAGATAATCAATCACATCCAAGAAGCACAAAGAGTCTCATACAGGGTAAGTCCTAGGAGAAACACACCAAGACACATACTAATTAAGTTAACACAGATTAAACACAAAGAGAGAATATTAAAAGCAGCAAGGGAAAAGCAACAAGTAACATACAAGGGAAACCCCATACATTTAGCTGATCTTTCAGCAGAAAGTCTGCAGGCCAGAAGTGAATGGCAGGACATATTTAAAGTACTGAAAGGGAAAAATCTACAAGGAAGAATACTCTACCCAGCAAGGATCTCATTCAAATTGATGGAGAAATCAAAAGCTTTACAGACAAGCAAAAGTTAAGAGAATTTAGCACCACCAAACGAACCTTACAACAAATGTTAAAGGGACTTATATAGTCAGCAAATACAAGGAGAGGAAAAACCTGCTAAGTAACATCTCTTAACAAATGATGCCTGGACGCACCTTATGCCTTCTTGAGTGATCATTTTTAACAGAAAAGTGAAATTATTCATTTATTTATCAACCATTGAGTGAGGTGCTCTGAAAAGAGGGAAAATCCTTTTGAGAATGTATGATAAGGCATCTTGATATCAGTTCCCTTTGATGATAATAGTGATTAAAGTTTCTCAAATCAGAAAAGAGGAGTTTAGTGAACAAGGTACAGGCAAGACCTCCTTGACTGGGTTTTATCCAGGTTTGGGGTATCTTAGAGAGGAACCATAGATAATATGCTTCTTCTCAGCATGGATTCTGAACACATGAAATTTCAGAACAATCACCATTTCGTGGCAAGATATCTTATTACCGATAGAAATTAGACTGCGCCTTTCTTTTAGACAGCCGAAGTAAGGAGTAAAGATTATATTCATTCTTTAAGATGCAACTATCCTTTCTGTTATTTATTTATTGGGTGCTGCCATGTGGTACGTGGGATTTAGTTCCCTGACCAAGGATCGAACCCACACACCTTGCATTGGAAATACAGAGACTTAACCACAGGACCACTGGGGAAATCTCCCACTTTTTAAAATGGGTTCTTTGTTTTCCTATTGTCAAGTTTTAAAAGTTCATTGTATATTTTGGATTACAGTCCTTTTTCAAGGGTGTATTTTGTATATGTATGGCTGAGCCCCTTCACTTCACTGTTCATCTAAAACTACCACAACAAATCAGTTATATGGCAGTACAAAATGAAAAGCTTAAAAAAAAAAAAACCTTCCACTTCACAAAAGATAGTCTAAAGAGAATGAAAAAAAACAAGCCACAGATAATGAGAAGATATTTGCAAAAGCAACTATTCTTGTTGAAATGTCATTAATTATTTTTGTGCATGCTAAGTACCTTCAGTCATGTACAACCCTTTGCAACCGTATGAACTGTAACCCTCCAGGCTCCTCTGTCCATAGTATTCTTAGGCTAGAATACTGGAGTGGGTGGCCATGCCCTCTCTAGGGGATCTTCCCAACACAGGGATTGAATCTGCTTTTCTTATGTCTCTCATTGGCAGGTGGGTTCTTTACCACTAGCACCACCTTACCTTGCTATTTTATTAACAGATATATTTTTTTCACACTAATCATTCATACTTATTAGCTATGTATTCTTTAAGAAAGAGTAAATCTTCTTTCTCAGTGCATAGACTATTTCTGTTTGTGAATTTTTTAAAAATGCACTCAGATAGAAGTCTAGAAATGTTAGTCTGTTCATGCACCAATGGTGAATCTCCAGCATGTATCATTTCATATACACCATGCTACATTCCAGTGTTGAATGATTTACAAATACCTACATGTACATTATCTTCATTGAGACTTACAATAATGTTAGGTGGTCAATATTAATATTTTCCCCATTTTTCAGATGAGGAGATTAAAGCAAGTGTCAGATCCACCCTCCAACCCAAGAAAGGCTTGGGTTCCAACAATATTTCTATAATACTTTAGCTACACCTGGCCCAACCCTCATGATATATACAATAAACTCATATACATGCATAGAATAATATAAGATTTTATATACACACAAAAAACTCATGATTTGTGGTTGTTATTCATTTATGTAATGCATTTAATTAACATGTACAAATTCATTGTAGAGAATAAAACAAGCTTATGTCTGAGGATGGATGAAAATCAACAGACACTGAGTTTTAACTTCAACTCATTTTTTACCTGCTTGCTTATTTTCAATAACCTGGAAGCCATACTACTGTTTATCTACTTACTGAATTTTATTTCCTCAAAAGTACTGGAGAAATTTAACTTTTTTAAAATTTGAGTTTGTTTACTAGTGAATTCATTTAATAGTTTAAACCATATGGAATTGCCAACTTTCAAATATTTCTGACTTACAAAAACCGTCATTTCATATAATTCAATTTAATGTTTGTGTAAATTGGGATAAAACAGCAATATTTTCTGTCTTTCCAGTCAGCAAACAGATTACATCAAATTTGATGAGATGCCATCCAGCCTAAGAAGACAGACTGGCAATTTCCTGAAACAGCATTTTAGTCATGAATCTCATATTTAGTGTTATTTAATGCAGTTTCAAGGAAATTTCCTGAGTCTTTTTTGGCATGGCTTTACCTATACTTACCATCACAGGAACATGGGTATTATGACAGCGATAGTATCACAAGTGTGTTAAATCTGTTCTGTAAGAAGCAATGTTTGGGGAAAGTTTTGTTATGCTAGTCAATGGCAGCGATTTGGTAAATCATTTGTTTTCAACTTGTGTATTTTATAATCCCTACAGTGAAACATAAAAATAAACATTTAAGAAAATTTGGCTACTCTGAAAGTAAAATCAAAATAGAATCAGTATTGCTAAGAGAGCTCTCTACAATGGAGCCAAGAGGCCATGAAGGAGGTGTGACTCACCCACATCTCAGCCGGGATGGACTCTGACCTTTTGACCGCTTATTGGCCTACTCAAGATATTTATCCAATCATTGCCCTAAAACAACTCATGATTCTTTAAGGACAAATAATCCCTGACTAGCATCAGAGTCAATCATAATTCTCACTGGGCAAATTTAACAACCTTGTGAATTTTGTCTTTACAAGACCCTAATTCTTTCTCTTCTTCCAACACTTCCTTGGTTTGACCTAAATCTGTGTCTCCTGGACTGCAGTTCTTAAAGACTCTGAATAAAGCTATTTACAGTCTCAAGATTGATTACTGTTGGATAGTACATGGGGTTGAGATCTAGTCATGTGCTTTTATGAACTTCTTATTCTGATACAAGATATAGGTTAAAAGACCGTGTAATAACCTCCAATTGAATGAGGTAAATGTTGGAAGTCATACATTCACACGGCGACCCTAAGCCTGTAAATACTGTTTGTAACTAACTTATGGGGAAAGTTGAGGAGCACCGCCTCAGCACATACTAGATGCTGTACATAGAAGGAAAAAAATCAGATAAGGGCTTCCCTGGTGGTCCAGTGGGTAAGGACTCTGCCTTGCAGTGCAAGGGGCGCCGGTTCCATCCCTGGCCTGGGAAGATCCCACGTGCCGCAGAGCAGCTGGACCCATGTGTCCAATTACAGAGCCGGAGCTCTGGAGCACATGTGCCCAGAGCTGGTGCTCTGGAACAACAGAGGCCACCGCGATGGGAGGCCCACATGGGCCAAAGAACAAAGATGGATGAACATAGATAAATGAAAGACCAACAGAAGTGGCCCACCTGCCCCCCTCCCTTCCTATCCCCCCAAAATAAAAAAATCAGATAAACACAGAAAATACAAATTTATTACAAAGTTAATTCTATGTATTCAGACTTTGAGTTTTCAAAGCCAGAAATTCCAGCTAGGGGAAAAATAAAGCAGTCATCATCACTCACTTTCATTCGGAATGGAGTACGTCAAATATATCCTGATCCACATGCCTGCTGAGGTCAACAAGACTTCATCATCCTTCTTGAATTATTGCCAATGCAGTTGTAACAAACTACCAGCAACTGAGTGGCTTAAAGTAATACAAATTTATTCCTCATAGTTCTGGCTATGTCTCTAATATTACAATGTTGGTAGGGCTACATTCCTTCTGAGGCTTCAGAAGATAATCTCTTTTGTTGCCTTTTCAAGCTTCTAGAGCTGCATTCCCTGCATCTTGTGAATTATGGTCCCCTCATCCACCTTCAAAATGATGACAAATTCAAAGTATTATGGAGTAATCTCGCTACAGGCATACAATATGGAGTTAGCAACCGCTGAGATCTAAGACACTCTCTGTACCACTGAGAACTTGGAACTTTCTTTGCATTGTACTGGGCCCAAGGACATTACCTGCCATATTCATAACACCTGCCAGCTGCAACCTTATAGTCTCAAGTTCTCCTTTTGTAACTATGCAACCATTTCAAGCCCCAATCAATTCTTATTTAACAAAACATACATTCACACGGCGACCCTAAGCCTGTAAATACTGTTTGTAACTAACTTATGGGGAAAGTTGAGGAGCACCGCCTCAGCACATACTAGATGCTGTACATAGAAGGAAAAAAATCAGATAAGGGCTTCCCTGGTGGTCCAGTGGGTAAGGACTCTGCCTTGCAGTGCAAGGGGCGCCGGTTCCATCCCTGGCCTGGGAAGATCCCACGTGCCGCAGAGCAGCTGGACCCATGTGTCCAATTACAGAGCCGGAGCTCTGGAGCACATGTGCCCAGAGCTGGTGCTCTGGAACAACAGAGGCCACCGCGATGGGAGGCCCACATGGGCCAAAGAACAAAGATGGATGAACATAGATAAATGAAAGACCAACAGAAGTGGCCCACCTGCCCCCCTCCCTTCCTATCCCCCCAAAATAAAAAAATCAGATAAACACAGAAAATACAAATTTATTACAAAGTTAATTCTATGTATTCAGACTTTGAGTTTTCAAAGCCAGAAATTCCAGCTAGGGGAAAAATAAAGCAGTCATCATCACTCACTTTCATTCGGAATGGAGTACGTCAAATATATCCTGATCCACATGCCTGCTGAGGTCAACAAGACTTCATCATCCTTCTTGAATTATTGCCAATGCAGTTGTAACAAACTACCAGCAACTGAGTGGCTTAAAGTAATACAAATTTATTCCTCATAGTTCTGGCTATGTCTCTAATATTACAATGTTGGTAGGGCTACATTCCTTCTGAGGCTTCAGAAGATAATCTCTTTTGTTGCCTTTTCAAGCTTCTAGAGCTGCATTCCCTGCATCTTGTGAATTATGGTCCCCTCATCCACCTTCAAAATGATGACAAATTCAAAGTATTATGGAGTAATCTCGCTACAGGCATACAATATGGAGTTAGCAACCGCTGAGATCTAAGACACTCTCTGTACCACTGAGAACTTGGAACTTTCTTTGCATTGTACTGGGCCCAAGGACATTACCTGCCATATTCATAACACCTGCCAGCTGCAACCTTATAGTCTCAAGTTCTCCTTTTGTAACTATGCAACCATTTCAAGCCCCAATCAATTCTTATTTAACAAAACCTCTTCCTCTTGCCAGCTCCAATTATAATACTTGATAACAACTCATATAATGATAGCCTTGCCCCTTTTTGCTTTTGTAAACCTCCCCTATTTTGTAATTGGTGCAACACAATTCAAGTGCATCTTGAATCTGTGATTCTTGGACTACAGTCCTAAGAGTGCCCAAATAAGTACCTTTTAGAAAAAAAATTCAGTCAGGTCTCTATTTCTAACATTTCAGTAAATAAAAGTTAGGAGTGTAATCCAATACCCTTCTCCCTCATCTGTATGCAAATCCATCTGTCTTTCATAAGAATACATTTAATGTCCACCCAGACAATTCAAAATAATCTCTCTCCATCTGAATTTTTTCTTTTTATGATTTTAACTTAATCACATATGCAAAGTCCTTTTTTGTCATATAAGGTAAAATTCACAGTTTGCAGGGTTGGGGTCATGGATATCTTTGCTATTTGTGGAAAAACAAATATCCCACATACCTATTCAGCCCATCATGCTTCTCAACACAACTTGACAAGCTATCACTGACAACAGAGGGAAGTTGGTCTGTACTATGAACCCTAATTTCCTAAGAGGAATTCTTTTGAATTCTGAGCCTGCAGTTTTAGTACATTAAATTCTCTCTCATCTGAACTCCTCATTTTACTGATTATATGACTGAAATCTCCTAGAGGCTTACATAATGAGTCTTAGGTGGCAGATCTTGCTGTGGCAGAGGCAAGATTAGAATCTAGGCATTCTGATGACTACACCAATGTATATTCCATAGTGCCATCCAAAGACCTAATACATTGATGTATGCAAGGCAGCACTATGTGGAAAGGGCTTCTAGGTGGAACTGGTGGTAAAGAATCTGTCTTCCAATGCCAGAGATGTAAGAGACATGGGTTCAATCTCTGAGTCAGGAAGATCCCCTTGGATCCCACTGATAGGATGGCATGACAACTTACTCCAGTATTCTTGCCTGCAAAATTCCATGGAGAAAAGAGCCTGGTGGGATACAGTCCATGGGGTCACAAAGAGTTGGACATTACAGAAGCTACTTAGCATGTATGCACAGTATGTAGGAAGTTCAGTTCACTAAAATAAACTTGCTCTATGACAGAACTAGACAGAATATTAAAAAACAAACACATCACTTTGAGACAAAGGTCCACAGAATCAAAACTATGTTTTTTTTCAGTAGTCATATACAGATTTGAGAGTTGGACCATAAAGAAGGCTGAGCACCCAAGAATTGATGCTTTTGAACTCTGGTACTGGAGAAGTGCCTTGGACTGTTTGGGTTCCTTGGACTGTAAAGAGATCAAACCAGTCAATCCTAAAGGAAATCAACCCTGAATATTCATTGGAAGGACTGATGCTGAAGCTGAAACTCCAGTACTCTGAACACCTGACATGAAGAGATGACTCACTGAAAAGATCCTGATTCTGGGAAAGACTGACAAATAATNTCTCTCCATCTGAATTTTTTCTTTTTATGATTTTAACTTAATCACATATGCAAAGTCCTTTTTTGTCATATAAGGTAAAATTCACAGTTTGCAGGGTTGGGGTCATGGATATCTTTGCTATTTGTGGAAAAACAAATATCCCACATACCTATTCAGCCCATCATGCTTCTCAACACAACTTGACAAGCTATCACTGACAACAGAGGGAAGTTGGTCTGTACTATGAACCCTAATTTCCTAAGAGGAATTCTTTTGAATTCTGAGCCTGCAGTTTTAGTACATTAAATTCTCTCTCATCTGAACTCCTCATTTTACTGATTATATGACTGAAATCTCCTAGAGGCTTACATAATGAGTCTTAGGTGGCAGATCTTGCTGTGGCAGAGGCAAGATTAGAATCTAGGCATTCTGATGACTACACCAATGTATATTCCATAGTGCCATCCAAAGACCTAATACATTGATGTATGCAAGGCAGCACTATGTGGAAAGGGCTTCTAGGTGGAACTGGTGGTAAAGAATCTGTCTTCCAATGCCAGAGATGTAAGAGACATGGGTTCAATCTCTGAGTCAGGAAGATCCCCTTGGATCCCACTGATAGGATGGCATGACAACTTACTCCAGTATTCTTGCCTGCAAAATTCCATGGAGAAAAGAGCCTGGTGGGATACAGTCCATGGGGTCACAAAGAGTTGGACATTACAGAAGCTACTTAGCATGTATGCACAGTATGTAGGAAGTTCAGTTCACTAAAATAAACTTGCTCTATGACAGAACTAGACAGAATATTAAAAAACAAACACATCACTTTGAGACAAAGGTCCACAGAATCAAAACTATGTTTTTTTTCAGTAGTCATATACAGATTTGAGAGTTGGACCATAAAGAAGGCTGAGCACCCAAGAATTGATGCTTTTGAACTCTGGTACTGGAGAAGTGCCTTGGACTGTTTGGGTTCCTTGGACTGTAAAGAGATCAAACCAGTCAATCCTAAAGGAAATCAACCCTGAATATTCATTGGAAGGACTGATGCTGAAGCTGAAACTCCAGTACTCTGAACACCTGACATGAAGAGATGACTCACTGAAAAAGATCCTGATTCTGGGAAAGACTGACAGCAATGAAAGATGGAGTGGCAGAGGATGAGATGCTTAGATAGCATCACTGAATCATGGACATGAATTTGAGCAAGCTCCAGGAGATGGTGAAGGACAGGGAAGTCTTGTATACTGTAGTCTATGGGTTCGGTGGCAACGAAATGGACAAGACTTGTTACTGAGCAACAATAACAACAACAAAACCTTGCTCTCTGCCAAGCATTGAGAAAGAGGAAGGGCTCTTCCTGCTCGCTTCAGATCTTATTGAAAATCCTGGCATGCTGGAATGGATTAGAGATTATAAAAACTAATCAAATGATTTCTTTCCTTAGTTGAAATAATAGTTATCACTTTAAATTTAGTCAAGAAATGGTTCTAATATCACAACAGGGAGATAGTCATAGATTTCTCATCAATTTACATTGGATTTTTCCATAGTTACTCTCAAAGAATGACTTCTAAAGTGGTAAGAGGTGAGTTCAGTGGTAGCTATATTTACAAGCTATTTATTTACACACAAAATATATACTACAAAAATCTAAAGGCATAAAAGATGCTACTATAAGGTTTAGAAAATATGCAATATGGTACAGTAAAATCCTAGCTATTGGAGTTAACCTATATCCTAATTAGCTTGGGACAGTTCCAGTATGGCCTGTTGCCACAGGTAACTATGAATAATGTCCATGGGGTCACAAAGAGTTGGACATTACAGAAGCTACTTAGCATGTATGCACAGTATGTAGGAAGTTCAGTTCACTAAAATAAACTTGCTCTATGACAGAACTAGACAGAATATTAAAAAACAAACACATCACTTTGAGACAAAGGTCCACAGAATCAAAACTATGTTTTTTTTCAGTAGTCATATACAGATTTGAGAGTTGGACCATAAAGAAGGCTGAGCACCCAAGAATTGATGCTTTTGAACTCTGGTACTGGAGAAGTGCCTTGGACTGTTTGGGTTCCTTGGACTGTAAAGAGATCAAACCAGTCAATCCTAAAGGAAATCAACCCTGAATATTCATTGGAAGGACTGATGCTGAAGCTGAAACTCCAGTACTCTGAACACCTGACATGAAGAGATGACTCACTGAAAAAGATCCTGATTCTGGGAAAGACTGACAGCAATGAAAGATGGAGTGGCAGAGGATGAGATGCTTAGATAGCATCACTGAATCATGGACATGAATTTGAGCAAGCTCCAGGAGATGGTGAAGGACAGGGAAGTCTTGTATACTGTAGTCTATGGGTTCGGTGGCAACGAAATGGACAAGACTTGTTACTGAGCAACAATAACAACAACAAAACCTTGCTCTCTGCCAAGCATTGAGAAAGAGGAAGGGCTCTTCCTGCTCGCTTCAGATCTTATTGAAAATCCTGGCATGCTGGAATGGATTAGAGATTATAAAAACTAATCAAATGATTTCTTTCCTTAGTTGAAATAATAGTTATCACTTTAAATTTAGTCAAGAAATGGTTCTAATATCACAACAGGGAGATAGTCATAGATTTCTCATCAATTTACATTGGATTTTTTCCATAGTTACTCTCAAAGAATGACTTCTAAAGTGGTAAGAGGTGAGTTCAGTGGTAGCTATATTTACAAGCTATTTATTTACACACAAAATATATACTACAAAAATCTAAAGGCATAAAAGATGCTACTATAAGGTTTAGAAAATATGCAATATGGTACAGTAAAATCCTAGCTATTGGAGTTAACCTATATCCTAATTAGCTTGGGACAGTTCCAGTATGGCCTGTTGCCACAGGTAACTATGAATAATGTCCACTTTCACTTTCAGAAGTAGCCTGGTTTGCACAACAAATTATTCGGTCACTTTGCATAGAATGTCTTTCACAGCACAATGCATTTACATATATACAGTATAAACAAGTAACAAAAACTCAGCTCAAACTAGCTCAGAAAGAAAAGGGGGGTTCCAGGGCTTGTGTGAACTGAAACTTCCAAAGATGACTGGCTTCAGAAACTCTATTTTAGAGTGCTGTGTATTTTCAAATCTGAAGGAAAATACCTGCAGGTAGTAAGAACACTCATCGATGAAAGCTCTTTCATCACCCCCTACCAGAGTGGTCATCCCAGTGAAAGATGTCATCATTTTTAAGGTTCTGGCAGAAGATTTCTAGACATGAGTCAGGTTGGTCTAAACTGAGCTGTGAATCCATTTCTAAACCCAGTACAAGGTTTAGGAGGATCAAGTATTTTTTTATAGTTCAACCCTGTATGCTCTGTCCACCCCTGTGTCTGTTGAAACATACAAAATAACTTCCTCAGAGGGAAATTAGTTCTTTTATCAGAGGTCTGGGGAAGGGAAATCGAAATAAAACAGATGTTCACTACCCAAAGGGACAATTCTTTGCCTAAATTGTTCAGAAGATGCATATGATGCTCTGCCTTTGCTGTTGCAACATAGCATTTGTCTTTGAGCTCAGCGATAGGCCCTTAATTTTTTTCAAAATTAGTTATATCTGTACCAACAGAAAATAGAAGGGAGCAATATGCCTTAACCTGTTTAAATTGACCTTTACTGCAATAAAGCTTCTTTTGGTTCACACTATCCCACACAATAATTTATAACTGTAAGATTCAAGAGCACATGGAAAGGAAGATGAGCCCAAATTGAAACACACAGAATCAGTGTACATTATGTTTGAATAGGTTCCATTTCCCACCCTCCAACCTTGCCACATCTTCCACCCTCCCGACTCCCACTAACCTACCACCTTTTCTACCTGAGCATTATAAGCTGTAGTAATAAGGCATGGGAGGGGCCGTGCGCTAGAGCACAGGTGAACCTTCGCCACTACAGTGAGTATAGTCTTGTGGGTCTGCAGTGGCTTTCTATGTCTTCTGTGATTGCCCTGCCTACAGAGGGAGGGATCAACCCCACATCCAAAATGACTCAAATGTCAATCACATCAGAAACACCAAGAAGGCATAATAAGATTTATTCTTCACGTAAGGGAATTTATTGATACTTTGAGTACAGCAGGGAAGGTACCCAAACTGGTTGGGAGCAGCTTGAGAGAAGAGAGGCAAGTGACTTTGGTATTTATTAGGTTGAGGGAGTGGGATCGGGGTGCCTGGCTCTTGGCTGGAGGTTTCTGTAATTTGATTCCCTCTTTATATTGACTTGGTCAGATGTGGATGAAAGGGAAAAGGGAGGGGTGTTGCCTCAAAGCTGCCAACAGTTTCACATCAAAGATGAGGCAGCAGACTCTCTATCACAGCCTACGACTCCAGGCGCCACAGTTTACTAACCTCATGGCCTTTCTAAGCGACAGCAAGTTTGTGGGTTCACTTATATTCTAAATAAGGACCATGGTACTCGCCCCATGTAATTGCTCTAATGTTGAAATTAAGTAGCCGTAGAGAGCTTAAGACTGCCTGATCTAGGATGAAAATATAAAAAGTATTATTTCCCTTTCTTCCTGTGCCCTTTTAATCTTCATGCTCTAAGTGCTAGAGTCTAAGAGGTCATTCTTGATCTTTCATAGAGGAAATAAATAAACTCAATCATTCATGAACATGTGCAATATATAGTAAATACCTGAATATAAGTATTTATATCTACACATAAGAAGAGAACCCCAAGGTGGAAGTGAGGAGTAACCCAAGAAAACGAATGGCTAAAAGAAGAAATTGAAGATATCAGCCAAAGAACACAAAGGATGAGCTTG
Organism: Tragulus kanchil; assembly: GCA_022376925.1. NCBI lineage: Eukaryota > Metazoa > Chordata > Mammalia > Artiodactyla > Tragulidae > Tragulus > Tragulus kanchil. The sequence goes on along the minus strand of JAIOJX010000006.1, from coordinate 31,026,409 downwards.
TGGCAGGAGTGTCCCCATGTCTTCAAGTCAAATTCTTAGACATGAACCTAGTCCATTTATGTTAAGCTCACCATATCACATCAGAATCATATCAAGTCAGGCACATTTCTTCCTGTGAAAAAGCTTGAAGATGGATATAGGAGGTTCTCTCCAAGAGTGTGACCAAGGTGCCCTAATATTTCAGCTTGACCAAACTTCAGACCAGCTTCTTCCTGCCTTTAAGTCCTTGACCTCCCTTTTCTTAGAGTACTTAATTTAGAAAACTTTAAATGCTTTCTCTGCTGCTTTGAAACGTATATAAATCTTCCCGAAGCCTCTTGCCAGTTTTACAATTCTGAAAATGCTTTTCTCGAGGGTGTAGAAATCAACCCTTTGAAATATAATCACCAATGAAGATAACACTCCCAGCTTCCAGTCTCCACAGGAGAGTGTCCTCTTGTTTTCACTTTCAAAAATACCTTCTGTCATAAGTATATGGAAAAGTTTGATTTTCTATGGATAAGGCCAATTAGCAAACATGGATGACCTGAGATTGCCTTCACCTCATCTTTTAACAGTTCTCCAGCATCTTGCTTCAGCAGAGTTGAGTCGTATGGGTTCTGGCCCCTCTCTCCTATTGCAATGGTCTTGAAGAAAGTCTTCCTTACCTGTACAACTTTGACAGAATTCCATTTTTTCCCTTATAGATCCAATGTTGTCATTGCTTTGCAGAAGATACTTTTATGCATGACGTGGTGGGTTTTCCTTTCTCTCTCTTTTGCTCTTGCTCTTGCTCTGTACCTGGGGGCACATGTCCATGCTTGTGCATTTGCCCAGAGAAGGGGAAATCTAATTCAGGTAATAAATACATTCTGAATGACACCTGGTGTTTGGATTGCACCAGTTTTCCTTGGTGACGTCCTACATGAGGCTCTCTCTCACCAGTGTAGAGAATGACTTTTCCCACTTATTTACTTCCAAGTGAAGAGAAGAGTGTTGTGTTCCGAATTTAGCTAACTCCTCTGAGAGGGTGGACAGCAGCACTCTTTAGACACAGGAAAGGCCTAGAACCTTCCTGGTGGCTCAGAGAATGTCCAATGCTTCTATTATGACGGAAATTCCAATCAAGGACAATAGAGCCCAGAAGAAAGCACTCATTCCCTTGCTTACTTTGCCCTGCAGCTGTCATGGCAGTGTGAAGTGTGGCAACAGTGAAGCCCAAGTAGGAGGACTGAAGTCTGGGAAATGCATGGCACAGAGAAGAAAAAAATACAGAGATGAGAATGGAGACAGTTCATTTAACAGAAAAGACAGGCAAAATATCATAGGAGGCAATTTATCCCCAACAAAGTTACTTCTATTTACACTATGATTATGTGTTTTACCCAATAAATAGGCTTCTGTTCTCTGAAACACTAGGCTACAATTCTCATTTACAAAGCATTTGCTAGCTGCTCACCAACTGAATCCTATTCTAAGAATTTTGAGATATAGCATAACCCACAGAGATTAATAAGGAGTATCAAAACTGGCTGTGGCCCTGAAGTGTTGGACCTTCCAAAATTCACATTAGGTAACTCAGGTTAACTAAATCAAAGCATATTATATGCCCTGAGTGTGTCAGAAGAAAATAATAGGAAAGAAGACAGCTAGGCTTATATTTCCATGCCAAGAGTAGAGGAATGCCAGAAAGAAAAACGGAAGGAAATAATACCAAGCAACAGAGCTTCAGGGTGGAAGCTGCTCCAGAAAGATAAGAGAAATAAGCAGAAAGTGGTCTCTCTAAAAACAAGGGGGAAAATCGAAGTGAGTACAGAACACGTTTTCTCAATAGTAAAGAATATATAAATTTAAATACTAACTGGAATGAAAATCATCTTCATTGAAAATACCCAGGAAAATAGTGATAGAACTTACTTCTTTATTCAAGTTTTCAAAAGAAATTTTATCTTTCTCTTTTAATTTTTCATCTGATTTTATTTACATTTTTATATATGTGAAATAAGTTTATCATCTTAAATGAATGTTTACCATTTTGAATGATTTTAATAATTAGCTTTATATAATTATATGATGCCATCATTTTAGGCCAAAGCACATTGAGAATTAAAATCACATATTCCTGGGACCACCCTGGCAGTCCAGTAGCTAAGACTCCACGCTCCCAGTGCAGAGGGTCCAGGTTCGATTCTTGGTCAGGGAACTAGATCCCACATGCTGCAACTAAGCCTGCAGGCCAAACTGTAGGCCACAATAAGACTTGGTGCAGCCAAATAAGTATGTATTAAAAAAACAAAGAAACAAAAACCAAAAACCACATTTTAGCACATGTGGCTTGGACATTGAGAAACAAAACTTTCTCCTTACGGTTCCACTGCTTTCATGAGCATAACTTGACTATTCTCTAAGTCTCCGCCCAGGTAAATAACTTGAATGTTCATTACAGAGACTTTCAAAACTATCTAGATAGTTACACCTTAAGATTCTTCTGAACTTCTAATCTTGAAATTCCAGAAGTTTCCACTTATTTTCAAATGTTATGATTCTTACCAAATTCTAATTAAGCTCTCCCTATTCCCCCATGGCTGATACTGAAAGATACACCTTAGTTTCCAAATATATTTTAAAGGTGTCCTTTCTCCTTTCTATACCAGGAAGAAAAATTAATCACCAGAGACGACTCCAACCAGCTAGGAGAAGGCACTAGAGGAATGTACATTACAAGCTTTACTAAGCCTTTCTGTACTATTAGTTTATCTTCCTATAGTTTATCACCCTTACAAGGCTAAAACTTCTTTCCTCTGTACTGTCATTTCTGTACAAATACACTGTCCTTTATTGAAGATGCTACATAAGACAGAGTTCTAAACCACTGCATTAAGTTATTCATTTCAGAATAGCTCCCAAGGATACAAGAGACATATATGTTAATAAACTTGTTTGTTTTTCTCTTGTTGATCTGTCTTTTATTACAGATAAACTCAGGAGCCAAGAACTCAGGAGGGTAGAGGCAAAGTTGTTTTTCCTCTACACAATCAACAAAAGGCAAGGAGAAAAATAGATACACTATAATGAGTTCAATGGTCTTAGTGCGTTAACAGGGAGGATCTCATTTTACAGGCATGATATTCTGATGAGTCCAGTAAACTCCTGGGGCTTCCTTGCTGGCTCAGTGGTAAAGAATCTGCCTGCCAAGCAGAAGACATAGGTTCCATCCCTGGGTCAGGAAGATCCCCTGGAGAAGGAAATGGCAACCCACTTCAGGCAACCCACTCTTGCCTGGGAAATCCCATGGGCAGAGGAGCCTGGTGGAATATGGTCCATGGGGTCAGAAAAAGTAGCACACAACTGAGCAACTAAACAACAACATGCCCATCCTTACTTTGACAAAATACACAGCAACAACAATTATTGGTTAAAATAATACTATCAATAAGGTGTACAGAAAACTGCTGAATTACAAACACCTCCACTAACCATCTATTTAGCACCCTTTCTAGTACTTTCCTAATGCTGAGGAACTGATGACTGTAGATGATAAATGTTTATCCTTTTTATAAGTGTGTTATCAGCATATGCTAGGAAAGATTATCTCATTCCTTAATAGTCTATATTACTTTGAATATCTGAGGGAAAAGGAGAAGAGAGAAAATATCTCTTTGGTTTTCTGGTAGATGTTTTGCAATAAGAAGAAATATCTAGTAAGAATAAAACACTTACTTTTGTCCAGCTTTAACATTTTTTTAATGTTAGTACTAACTTTATATTCTTTCGCCCCCTTCTTGAACTTCGCATTCTCTTGCATTGCTTATCTGAAGAGAGCTTGTAAGGTAACAATAGACTTCTCTTAGAAAGCAAATTAGTTCAATTGTGAAGAACAATATGAATTTAATTTAGAACATCCAAAGGAGGAGAAAAATGAGAAAAACATTTGATCCAATGTTTCTGATACTCTTAATGGTTGGATTGTAAACGCTGTGAGACTAAATCCCTGGACAGAACCATTCATTAAGATGACATAAAGCATTGATTCAGCAACCATGAAAAAGTGACAGCAGTGATATGGAGTGTTATTGGATTGCTTGGTATATTCTGTAGCCAATTTGTTCACATACAGATTTCTATATACCTTTTTCCATAAAACTCACATCAGAATTCTACTTGGCATGTAGTCTTTTCTCCTCTTGAACATGGCAGCTTTGTCTTAGGGAAGCTAAATAAAATGTTTCAGTGGGGAAAAATCCTGAAATCACATCTTAACATATTACTAGAGGAAAAGAGATGGGCCAAGAATCTGTAAGACCCATGAGGGCATTAGCTTTACCTAGGGCAGAAGTACATTTACGTTGTCCCTTTTGAAGTGACTGTGAATACAAGAATTCATTGGGAAAGGGTCAAATAAACTGGGGCTGGATAAATAAAACTGATAGGGTAATTACTCTTACATGGCTCATCATGTTTACGAACACCATAAACACAGGAAGCATGATGAATTAAAAGCGTCCAGTCACAGGAACGCTGTCTCGATTCATTTCATGGGCTTACTGACATCGTGTGTCTCTAATAAAGTGGAATGGAATAAGTGAACAAAAATTCTCCCCAGAATGATGACTGTAGATGATAAATGTTTATCCTTTTTATAAGTGTGTTATCAGCATATGCTAGGAAAGATTATCTCATTCCTTAATAGTCTATATTACTTTGAATATCTGAGGAAAAGGAGAAGAGAAAATATCTCTTTGGTTTTCTGGTAGATGTTTTGCAATAAGAAGAAATATCTAGTAAGAATAAAACACTTACTTTTGTCCAGCTTTAACATTTTTTTAATGTTAGTACTAACTTTATATTCTTTCGCCCCCTTCTTGAACTTCGCATTCTCTTGCATTGCTTATCTGAAGAGAGCTTGTAAGGTAACAATAGACTTCTCTTAGAAAGCAAATTAGTTCAATTGTGAAGAACAATATGAATTTAATTTAGAACATCCAAAGGAGGAGAAAAATGAGAAAAACATTTGATCCAATGTTTCTGATACTCTTAATGGTTGGATTGTAAACGCTGTGAGACTAAATCCCTGGACAGAACCATTCATTAAGATGACATAAAGCATTGATTCAGCAACCATGAAAAAGTGACAGCAGTGATATGGAGTGTTATTGGATTGCTTGGTATATTCTGTAGCCAATTTGTTCACATACAGATTTCTATATACCTTTTTCCATAAAACTCACATCAGAATTCTACTTGGCATGTAGTCTTTTCTCCTCTTGAACATGGCAGCTTTGTCTTAGGGAAGCTAAATAAAATGTTTCAGTGGGGAAAAATCCTGAAATCACATCTTAACATATTACTAGAGGAAAAGAGATGGGCCAAGAATCTGTAAGACCCATGAGGGCATTAGCTTTACCTAGGGCAGAAGTACATTTACGTTGTCCCTTTTGAAGTGACTGTGAATACAAGAATTCATTGGGAAAGGGTCAAATAAACTGGGGCTGGATAAATAAAACTGATAGGGTAATTACTCTTACATGGCTCATCATGTTTACGAACACCATAAACACAGGAAGCATGATGAATTAAAAGCGTCCAGTCACAGGAACGCTGTCTCGATTCATTTCATGGGCTTACTGACATCGTGTGTCTCTAATAAAGTGGAATGGAATAAGTGAACAAAAATTCTCCCCAGAAGTCATCATAAATAATTCATGCAAAATAATTTAAAAATCGGTACAAATTTCAATTTAAATTGGGTTCACTTTTTTCCCCCCAGTATATCACCTATTCCCCCAATTAGCCTGTATTCTGGGACCACTCTAGGTACCGCAAGGTCTGAAAGTCAGTAATACTGTGCTATCTCTATTAATGAAGGGCATGTATTTCATTTGGTTTCAAAACATGGTCATCAATGAGGGTGGGAAGTTTAATTCTCTGTCTTCATTGTTAAGATGGAAACAGTGCTTTAGTGGAAGCCTCCTATTCCAAGCATCCCTCTTGTCTCCTCTCCTAATCCAAGTCTAATTGGATTAGCTGAACTGAAACCCTAGTTATGTTGATCTCAGACTTAGAAGAACTCAACGTACATTCCAACTTTTCTACCCAGTCATGCAGCATCATGCAAAATCATCAAGGTCTCATTTCTTTCACATAGAGAAGTGGAATGTTTCAATTTTGGTGACCTGCAATTAAATACATACAATATAGATAGCTTGCAGACATAGCAAAAAGATAATTTATTGTAGGCAGAATTACAACTCACTGTTGCACTAATAAAGTCAAGGTATATATACAACTCTATCGGGAGGGAAAACTAATTCCTCTTTCAACTTGGGTCCAGTAGTTGGGGTCTGCAAATTAAATGACATAGATTAACAGGAGGAAAGAAAAGTATACATGTGTACATGAACAGGGAGTTGCTTGAGAAAAGTAACTGTAGGTAAAGGTTTAGGTAGATCAACCTAATAAAAGAAGTCTTTTAGAACTTCAGAGGGAGAATATGGGAGAGTCTGTTGTTATAGGAGTAGGGCACTAATGCAAGTGGCCAGTATATTTGCAAGGCAGGTGAATTCACGGAAAGCTCCCATGGAGGTGTGTTAATAGCAGTTATATATTCAAGAGGTTCTGCTTTAGTCAAAGATTTCTTTCTGAATCCTCAAAGCTCAAATGTTTCCACTCTAATATTTATGCACCTCTGAGGGTCTGAGAGTATTCCCATAGATGTCTCTTTGCAGATTCCTAGAACTCCATTTTGTCTTTGCTTTCTTATCCAGAAGGACAGTAAATGTGGTCTACTGCTGGAAGGAAGGTTAAAAAAAACCCAAAAAACTTTGCTTGGACTTTCATTTGCATTTAAAAGAGAGCATTAGGCCGTGTGTATGATTTAAAGATAATTACACTGCATGTGGCCACATTAAGTTTGGAGTTTAAGTCACTTCCAGATAAATAAAAGGAGACCAAAGCTTTTAATGGAAAGTTCTGTAGTCATTACATATTTATTTGCCTATGAAAAATTATATATAAATTGATTTTACCCCTTTTATAGTATTTAAGTTGCAACAAGTTCATTTTTGTAATAATATTTTAGGTTTCATCCCTGTGTTTGCAGAGTTGGTGATTTTGCTAATTTAGGTCATTGTAAAACTTACATCAAAACGTTACTCTTTCTTCCATTCCATTTTCTGTTCCTCTAGGCCGTACATGAAGTTTCTACAGCCGTTAAAATATGGTTCATTTGTTTTTCCACTGATCAGGGTCACTACCATCTTTTTAATCAAACAGTGGATATGTGAAACTACTTCTATCTTGTGGAATGATGTAGCAGGAATCAGAGACATTGATAGGTAATTTAGGTCTCACTTCAGGACACAAAACAAAAAGCAGACTAAAATGATGAGATTATTTACTCTCAGGAATTTTGACCTTAAAATGACAATAGTATCAAAAATTTTCCTGAAATATGTCTAACGGTTGAGAGCTTCCCCTGTGGCTCAGTGGAATAGAATCCACCTGCGATACACACACTGCAAGAGATGCAGGTTTGATCCCTAAATCAGGAAGATTCCCTAGAAGAGGGCATGGCCACCCACTCCAGTATTCTTGCCTGGAGAATCCCATGGATGTGGAGCCTGGTGGGCTGCAGTTCATAGGATCACAAAGAGTTGGACATGACTGAAGCAATTCAGCATGCAGAATGTACCAAAATATCCCTCTCTGGTATAAGAAAGCATGTTTTTATTGCACAATATTTTTTATTAAAATTAAAAAAAACAATTTATTTTGTATTAGAGTATGGCTGATTAACAATACTGTGATAGCTTCAGGTGAACAGTGATGGGTTTCAACCATACATATACACATATTCATTCTCCCCTAAATTTTGTTCTCATCCCGGCTTCCACATAACACAGACAAGACAATACCACTTAAACCTAAATACTGGCTTTTAGTGTGCTCATGTACACATTGTATATTGCTCTCATTTCACATGCTAGCAAGATCATGCACAAAATCCTCCAAGCTAGGCTTCAATAGTACATGAGCCGAGAACTTTCAGTTGTACAAGCTGGATTTAGAAAAGGCAGAGAAACCAGAGATCAAATTGCCAACATCTGCTGGATAATAGACAAAATAAGATAATTCCCAAAAAATGTCTACTTCTGCTTCATTAACTATGCTAAAACCTTCGACTCTGTGGATCACAATAAACTGTGGAAAATTCTGAAAGAGATGGGAATACCAGGCCACCTTATCTGCCTTCTGAGAAAACTGTATGCAGGTCAAGCAGCAACAGTTAGTAACTCATATGGAACAATTAACAGGTTCCAAACTGGGAAAGGAGTGTGTCAAGGCTATATATTTTCACTCTGTTTTTTTATGTGTGTGCACATTATGTTATGAGAAATGCCAGGTTGAATGAATCACAGATTGGAATCATGATAGCTGGGAGATGCAAATTTGATTCCAGGTATGCAGATGATACCATCCTAATGGCAGAAAGTGAAGAGGAGCTAAAAAGCCTCTTGATGAAGGTGAAAAAGGAAAGTGAAAAAGCTGGATTGAAACTCAACATTCAAAAATCTAAGATGATGGCATCTGGTTCCATCACTTCATGGCAATTAAAAGGAGAAGAGTAGAAGCAGTGACAGACTTTATATTCTTGGGCTCCAAAATGACTGCTAATGGTTACTATTACCAAGAAATTAAAAGACATTTGCTCCTTGGAAGGATAGCTGTAACAAACCTAGACAGCGTATTAAAAGCAGAGACATCGCTTGCCAACAACAGTCCATGTAGTCACTGCTATGCAGAATTAAAAATATCTCTCTGGTATAAGAAAGCATGTTTTTTGCACAATATTTTTTATTAAAATTAAAAAAAACAATTTATTTTGTATTAGAGTATGGCTGATTAACAATACTGTGATAGCTTCAGGTGAACAGTGATGGGTTTCAACCATACATATACACATATTCATTCTCCCCTAAATTTTGTTCTCATCCCGGCTTCCACATAACACAGACAAGACAATACCACTTAAACCTAAATACTGGCTTTTAGTGTGCTCATGTACACATTGTATATTGCTCTCATTTCACATGCTAGCAAGATCATGCACAAAATCCTCCAAGCTAGGCTTCAATAGTACATGAGCCGAGAACTTTCAGTTGTACAAGCTGGATTTAGAAAAGGCAGAGAAACCAGAGATCAAATTGCCAACATCTGCTGGATAATAGACAAAATAAGATAATTCCCAAAAAATGTCTACTTCTGCTTCATTAACTATGCTAAAACCTTCGACTCTGTGGATCACAATAAACTGTGGAAAATTCTGAAAGAGATGGGAATACCAGGCCACCTTATCTGCCTTCTGAGAAAACTGTATGCAGGTCAAGCAGCAACAGTTAGTAACTCATATGGAACAATTAACAGGTTCCAAACTGGGAAAGGAGTGTGTCAAGGCTATATATTTTCACTCTGTTTTTTTATGTGTGTGCACATTATGTTATGAGAAATGCCAGGTTGAATGAATCACAGATTGGAATCATGATAGCTGGGAGATGCAAATTTGATTCCAGGTATGCAGATGATACCATCCTAATGGCAGAAAGTGAAGAGGAGCTAAAAAGCCTCTTGATGAAGGTGAAAAAGGAAAGTGAAAAAGCTGGATTGAAACTCAACATTCAAAAATCTAAGATGATGGCATCTGGTTCCATCACTTCATGGCAATTAAAAGGAGAAGAGTAGAAGCAGTGACAGACTTTATATTCTTGGGCTCCAAAATGACTGCTAATGGTTACTATTACCAAGAAATTAAAAGACATTTGCTCCTTGGAAGGATAGCTGTAACAAACCTAGACAGCGTATTAAAAAGCAGAGACATCGCTTTGCCAACAACAGTCCATGTAGTCAAAGTTGTGGTTTTGCTAGTAGTCATGTATGGCTGTGAGAGTTAGAACATAATGAAGACTAAACACAAAAGAACTGACGCCTTCACACTGTGGTGATGAAGAAGATGCTTCAGAGTCCCTTGGACAGCAAGGAGATCAAAGCAGTTAATCCTAAAGGAAATAAACCCTGAATATTCATTGGAAGGACTAATGCAGAAGCAGAAGCTCCAATACTTTGTTCACCTGATCCAAAGTGTCGTCTCATTGGGAAAAAAACCCTGATCGGGAGAAGATTGAAAGCAAAAGGAGAAGTGGGTGTCAGAATATGAGATGGTTATGTAGCATCACTGACTCAACAGACATGGATTTAAGCAAACTCTGGGAGGGACTGAAGGACAGGGAAGCCGGGCATCCTGCAGTATATGGGGTCACAAAGAGTCAGACACAACTTAGCAACTATAAAACAACAACAAGAATATTTACTACGAATATATAATCACTAATAACAGTAAAACACAATTGAAAATACTATATATGTTCAACACTTGACTGTTATGAGAGTTTAAAATAGGTCCTTTGCACACCTCTTGTTCCTCAGATGCTAGTATTTGAACTAATATCACGCAAAACCATAGCAAACCAGACATTGAGCCTACAACCTCTGACCAATCATCAAACCAAGGATCCTCGGAGTAGAGGCCCTGATTCCAACACCCCACACTATCCAAGAATATACAACAATAGAGATTGTTCACCTGTAAACAAGACCTAACACCACCCAAAACACAAACCACTGAACTATTCTAGAAGGACAGAAACCCAAAGGAAGGGAGAATTCAACCAAGAAGGCTGGTGGGGGAAAGAGAACTCCAAACACACAGACACACACAAAGAAACAAAAACTAACCTAATAATGAAACGACAGAGAAACACTGGACAAATGAAGGACCAAGCTAGAGAAACACTGCTTCAAATGACAGAGGAGGAGATAGACAAACTATCTGAAAGAAAATTCAGAAAAACTATACTAATGAAGATGCAAAACACCGAAAACAGAATATTAGAGGAAATTAGTGCACTGAGAAAAGACATGCAGGAAATGAAAAATAAGCAAATAGAGACCACCAACTCAATTGCTGAACTCAAAAATACTATAGAAGGTCTCAACAGTAGAGTATAGGAGGCAGAAGAATGGATAAGTAAGCTGGAAGGTAGAATGGTTGAGATAAATGCTGCAGAACAGAACAAAGCTGAGAGAATTAAAAGAACTGAGGATAGCCTCAAGAGACCTATGGCACAATATCAAACACACCAACATTAGAATTATAGGAGTTTTAGAGGAAGAAGAGGGGAAGAAAGGCTATGAAAAAATTCTTGAAGTGGAAAACTTCCCCAGCATGGGAAAGGAAATAGTCAACCAAGTTCAAGAAGCACAAAGAGTTCCATACAGGAGAAACCCCAGAAGAAACACACCAAGGCACATTCTAATCAAACTAACACAGACTAAATATAAAGACAGATTACTAAAAGCAGCTAGGAGCAAACAACAAATAACATATAAAGGAAACCCCACATGTCTAACTGTGGATCTTTCAACAGAAACCCTGCAGGCCAGAAGAGAATAGCAAGACACATTTAAACGGCTAAAAGAGAATAATCTCCAACTAAGAATTCTCTACCCAGCAAGAATCTCATTCAGAATTGATGGAAAAGTCAAAAGCTTCACAGATAAGCAAAAACTAAAAGAATTCTGTACCACAAAGCCAGCCCTACAACAAGTGTTAAACCAATAAAAAAGGCCTGAAACAAGACCTAACACCACCCAAAACACAAACCACTGAACTATTCTAGAAGGACAGAAACCCAAAGGAAGGGAGAATTCAACCAAGAAGGCTGGTGGGGGAAAGAGAACTCCAAACACACAGACACACACAAAGAAACAAAAACTAACCTAATAATGAAACGACAGAGAAACACTGGACAAATGAAGGACCAAGCTAGAGAAACACTGCTTCAAATGACAGAGGAGGAGATAGACAAACTATCTGAAAGAAAATTCAGAAAAACTATACTAATGAAGATGCAAAACACCGAAAACAGAATATTAGAGGAAATTAGTGCACTGAGAAAAGACATGCAGGAAATGAAAAATAAGCAAATAGAGACCACCAACTCAATTGCTGAACTCAAAAATACTATAGAAGGTCTCAACAGTAGAGTATAGGAGGCAGAAGAATGGATAAGTAAGCTGGAAGGTAGAATGGTTGAGATAAATGCTGCAGAACAGAACAAAGCTGAGAGAATTAAAAGAACTGAGGATAGCCTCAAGAGACCTATGGCACAATATCAAACACACCAACATTAGAATTATAGGAGTTTTAGAGGAAGAAGAGGGGAAGAAAGGCTATGAAAAAATTCTTGAAGTGGAAAACTTCCCCAGCATGGGAAAGGAAATAGTCAACCAAGTTCAAGAAGCACAAAGAGTTCCATACAGGAGAAACCCCAGAAGAAACACACCAAGGCACATTCTAATCAAACTAACACAGACTAAATATAAAGACAGATTACTAAAAGCAGCTAGGAGCAAACAACAAATAACATATAAAGGAAACCCCACATGTCTAACTGTGGATCTTTCAACAGAAACCCTGCAGGCCAGAAGAGAATAGCAAGACACATTTAAACGGCTAAAAGAGAATAATCTCCAACTAAGAATTCTCTACCCAGCAAGAATCTCATTCAGAATTGATGGAAAAGTCAAAAGCTTCACAGATAAGCAAAAACTAAAAGAATTCTGTACCACAAAGCCAGCCCTACAACAAGTGTTAAAGGGCCTGATATAGCCAATAAATACAAGTGTAGGAGAAGTCCTACAAATCAAACCCCAAACTTCTAAGAAGATGCCAATAGGAACATTCGTATCAATAATTACTTTGAATGTAAATGGATTAAATGCTCCAACCAAACGACACAGACTGGCTGAATGGACTCAGAAACATGACCCATATATATGCATATATATGCTGTTTACAAGAGACCCACTTCAGACCTAGAGACACTCATAGACTGAAAGTGAGAGGCTGGAAAAAGATATTCCATGCAAATGGAAATCAAAAGAAAGCTGGAGTAGCAATCCTCATATCAGACAAAAGAGATTTTAAAGCAAAGAAGATTCTAAGAGACAAGGCAGATCACTACATCATGATTAAGGGATCTATCCAAGAGGAGGACATAACAGTCATGAATATTTATACACACAACACAGGGGCACCTCAATACATAAGTTAGATACTCTCAGACTTAAGAGAAGAAATCAATAATAACACAATAATAGTAGGAGACTTTAACACTCCTCTCACACCAATGAATAGCTCATCAAAACAGAAAATTAATAAAGAAACACAAGCCTTAAATGCAACACTAGAAAAGATGGACCTCATCGATATCTTTAGGACGTTCCACCCAAAAGCAGAAGAATACACTTTCTTCTCAAGTGCTCACGGAACATTCTCCAGGATAGACCACATCTTGGGCCAGAAATCTAACCTCAGTCAATTCAAGAAAACTGAAATTATACCAACCATCCTCTCGGACCACAGTGCAATGAGACTAGAGATCAACTACAGGAAAAAACTGCTAAAAATACAAACACATGGCAATTAAACAACACATACCTAAAAAACCAACTGATTACTGAGGAAATCAAAGGAGAAATTTAAAAATTCCTACAAGAAAATGATAATGAACATATGACCATGCAAAACCTATGGGATACCACAAAAGCAGTTCTAAGAGGGAAATTTATAGCAATACAATCCCACCTCAAGAAACTAGGAAACTATGAAGCAGGACCTACCTGCAAAAAATTGGAAAAGCATCCCAAGAATTGATGGAAAAGTCTTACAGTGAAAAAAGAATTCTGTACCACAAAGCCAGCCCTACAACAAGTGTTAAAGGGCCTGATATAGCCAATAAATACAAGTGTAGGAGAAGTCCTACAAATCAAACCCCAAACTTCTAAGAAGATGCCAATAGGAACATTCGTATCAATAATTACTTTGAATGTAAATGGATTAAATGCTCCAACCAAACGACACAGACTGGCTGAATGGACTCAGAAACATGACCCATATATATGCATATATATGCTGTTTACAAGAGACCCACTTCAGACCTAGAGACACTCATAGACTGAAAGTGAGAGGCTGGAAAAAGATATTCCATGCAAATGGAAATCAAAAGAAAGCTGGAGTAGCAATCCTCATATCAGACAAAAGAGATTTTAAAGCAAAGAAGATTCTAAGAGACAAGGCAGATCACTACATCATGATTAAGGGATCTATCCAAGAGGAGGACATAACAGTCATGAATATTTATACACACAACACAGGGGCACCTCAATACATAAGTTAGATACTCTCAGACTTAAGAGAAGAAATCAATAATAACACAATAATAGTAGGAGACTTTAACACTCCTCTCACACCAATGAATAGCTCATCAAAACAGAAAATTAATAAAGAAACACAAGCCTTAAATGCAACACTAGAAAAGATGGACCTCATCGATATCTTTAGGACGTTCCACCCAAAAGCAGAAGAATACACTTTCTTCTCAAGTGCTCACGGAACATTCTCCAGGATAGACCACATCTTGGGCCAGAAATCTAACCTCAGTCAATTCAAGAAAACTGAAATTATACCAACCATCCTCTCGGACCACAGTGCAATGAGACTAGAGATCAACTACAGGAAAAAACTGCTAAAAATACAAACACATGGCAATTAAACAACACATACCTAAAAAACCAACTGATTACTGAGGAAATCAAAGGAGAAATTTAAAAATTCCTACAAGAAAATGATAATGAACATATGACCATGCAAAACCTATGGGATACCACAAAAGCAGTTCTAAGAGGGAAATTTATAGCAATACAATCCCACCTCAAGAAACTAGGAAACTATGAAGCAGATGACCTAACCCTCTGCTTAAAACAATTGGAAAAAGAAGAACAAAAACATCCCAAAGCCAGCAGAAGACGAGAAATTAGAAAGACTAGAGCAGAAATAAATCAGAAAGAAATGAAAGAAACTATAGTATGGATAAATAAAACAAAAAGCTGCTTCTTTGAAAAGGTAAACAAAATTGACAAGCCTCTGGCCAGACTCATCAAGAGAAAGAGAGAGAAGAACCAGATCAACAAAATCAAAAACAAAAAGGAGAGATTACAACAGATAATGCAGAAATCCAAAGGATTCTAAGAGACTATTATGAGCAACTCTATGGCAACAAACTGGACAACCTGGAAGAAATGGACAGTTTCTTAGGGAAGATCAATCTCCCAAGACTGAGCCAGGAAGAAACAGAAACTTTGAACAACCCAATCACAAGCTCAGAAATTGAATCTGTGATTAAAAATCTACCCAAAAATAAAAGCCCAGGGCCAGATGGCTTCACAGCCGAATTCTACCAAACATTTAAAGAAGAGCTAATGCCTGTCCTTCTAAAACTCTTTCAAAAAATTGCACAGGAAGGAAAACGTCCAAACACATTCTATGAGGCCACCATCACCCTGACACCCATACCAGGCAAAGACAACACAAAAAAGGAAAACTATAGGCCAATTTCTCTGATGAACTTAGATGCCAAGATCCTCAATAAAATCCTAGCAAACAGAATTCAATGGCACATCAAAAAACTCATACATCATGATCAAGTCGGGTTCATCCCAGGCATGCAAGGATTCTTCAACATCCACAAATCAATCAATGTGATATACCATATCAACAAACTGAGAGACAAACACCACATGATCATCTCAATAGATGCAGAAAAAGCCTTCGACAAAGTACAACATCCATTTATGATAAAAACTCTTCAGAAAATGGGCATAGAAGGAACCTATCTCAACATAATAAACGCCATATATGAGAAGCCCACAGGGAACATATCCTCAACAGTGAAAAACTGAAAGCATTCCCTCTAAGATCAGTAACAAGACAGGGGTGCCCACTTTCACCACTACTATTCAACATAGTCCTGGAAGTGCTAGCAACAACAATTAGAGAAGAGAAAGAAATCAAAGGAATCCAGATTGGAAAGGAAGAAGTCAAGCTCTCTTTTTGCAGACAACATGATATTATACATAGAAAATCCCAAAGACTCTATTGCAAAGCTACTAGCACTAATCAACAAATTCAGCAAAGTCGCAGGATACAAAGTCAACACACAGAAATCACTGGCATTCCTATACACAAACAATGAAAAATCAGAAAACGAAATCAAAGAGGCAGTCCCCTTCACCATTGCAACCAAAAGAATCAAATATCTAGGAATAAACCTACCCAAAGAAACAAAAGAACTGTACACAGAAAATTACAAGACACTCATGAAGGACATTAAAGAAGACTTAAACAGATGGAGAGATATTCCATGTTCCTGTGTCAGAAGAATCAATATTGTGAAAATGACCATTCTACCAAATATCATTTACAGATTCAATGCAATACCTATTCAACTACCATTGACATTTTTCACAGAACTAGACCAAAGAAAATCAAAAACAAAAGCCAGGCAGATGTCAAAATTAAAAGGCACCCAAATCAAAAATTGCACAGGAAGGAAAACGTCCAAACACATTCTATGAGGCCACCATCACCCTGACACCCATACCAGGCAAAGACAACACAAAAAAGGAAAACTATAGGCCAATTTCTCTGATGAACTTAGATGCCAAGATCCTCAATAAAATCCTAGCAAACAGAATTCAATGGCACATCAAAAAACTCATACATCATGATCAAGTCGGGTTCATCCCAGGCATGCAAGGATTCTTCAACATCCACAAATCAATCAATGTGATATACCATATCAACAAACTGAGAGACAAACACCACATGATCATCTCAATAGATGCAGAAAAAGCCTTCGACAAAGTACAACATCCATTTATGATCAAAACTCTTCAGAAAATGGGCATAGAAGGAACCTATCTCAACATAATAAACGCCATATATGAGAAGCCCACAGGGAACATATCCTCAACAGTGAAAAACTGAAAGCATTCC
Organism: Tragulus kanchil; assembly: GCA_022376925.1. Taxonomy (NCBI): domain Eukaryota; kingdom Metazoa; phylum Chordata; class Mammalia; order Artiodactyla; family Tragulidae; genus Tragulus; species Tragulus kanchil. Next base: position 31,009,479 of record JAIOJX010000006.1, on the reverse strand, counting down.
CTCTAAGATCAGTAACAAGACAGGGGTGCCCACTTTCACCACTACTATTCAACATAGTCCTGGAAGTGCTAGCAACAACAATTAGAGAAGAGAAAGAAATCAAAGGAATCCAGATTGGAAAGGAAGAAGTCAAGCTCTCTTTTTGCAGACAACATGATATTATACATAGAAAATCCCAAAGACTCTATTGCAAAGCTACTAGCACTAATCAACAAATTCAGCAAAGTCGCAGGATACAAAGTCAACACACAGAAATCACTGGCATTCCTATACACAAACAATGAAAAATCAGAAAACGAAATCAAAGAGGCAGTCCCCTTCACCATTGCAACCAAAAGAATCAAATATCTAGGAATAAACCTACCCAAAGAAACAAAAGAACTGTACACAGAAAATTACAAGACACTCATGAAGGACATTAAAGAAGACTTAAACAGATGGAGAGATATTCCATGTTCCTGTGTCAGAAGAATCAATATTGTGAAAATGACCATTCTACCAAATATCATTTACAGATTCAATGCAATACCTATTCAACTACCATTGACATTTTTCACAGAACTAGACCAAAGAATCACACAGTTCATATGGAAACACAAAAGACCTCGAATAGCCAAAGCAATCCTGAGAAAGAAAAACGGAGCTGGAGGAATCAACCTCCCTAACTTCAGACTCTACTACAAAGCAACAGTCCTCAAGACAGTATGGTACTGGCACAAAAACAGAACTATAGACCAATGGAACAAGATCAAGAACCCAGAGATAAACCCACGCACCTATGGGTACCTTATTTTTGACAAAGGAGGAGAAACTATAAAATGGGACAAAGACAGCCTCTTCAACAAGTGGTGCTGGGGAAATTGGACAGCTACATGCAAAAAAATGAAGTTGGAACATTGCCTGACACCATACACTAAGATCAACTCAAAATGGATTAAAGACCTAAATGTACAACCAGAAACTATCAAACTCTTAGAGGAGAATATAGGCAAAACCCTCAAGGACATCAATCAAAGCAAGATCTTCTCTGACCCACCAACTAAAATAGCAGAACTGAAAAGAAAAATGAACATGTGGGACCTCATGAAACTTCAAAGCTTTTGTACAGCAAAAGAAATTACAAAAAAAGCTCAACAGACACCCCACAGAGTGGGAGAAAATCATAGCCAATGAAACAATAGACAAAGAATTAATCTCTAAAATCTACAAGCAACTCAGACAACTCAGCACAGGAAAAAAAAAACAACCCAATCAAAAAAATGGGAAAAAGATCTAAAGAGACGCCTCTCCAAAGAGGACATACAGATGGCCCAAAAGCAAAGTCGCAGGATACAAAGTCAACACACAGAAATCACTGGCATTCCTATACACAAACAATGAAAAATCAGAAAACGAAATCAAAGAGGCAGTCCCCTTCACCATTGCAACCAAAAGAATCAAATATCTAGGAATAAACCTACCCAAAGAAACAAAAGAACTGTACACAGAAAATTACAAGACACTCATGAAGGACATTAAAGAAGACTTAAACAGATGGAGAGATATTCCATGTTCCTGTGTCAGAAGAATCAATATTGTGAAAATGACCATTCTACCAAATATCATTTACAGATTCAATGCAATACCTATTCAACTACCATTGACATTTTTCACAGAACTAGACCAAAGAATCACACAGTTCATATGGAAACACAAAAGACCTCGAATAGCCAAAGCAATCCTGAGAAAGAAAAACGGAGCTGGAGGAATCAACCTCCCTAACTTCAGACTCTACTACAAAGCAACAGTCCTCAAGACAGTATGGTACTGGCACAAAAACAGAACTATAGACCAATGGAACAAGATCAAGAACCCAGAGATAAACCCACGCACCTATGGGTACCTTATTTTTGACAAAGGAGGAGAAACTATAAAATGGGACAAAGACAGCCTCTTCAACAAGTGGTGCTGGGGAAATTGGACAGCTACATGCAAAAAAATGAAGTTGGAACATTGCCTGACACCATACACTAAGATCAACTCAAAATGGATTAAAGACCTAAATGTACAACCAGAAACTATCAAACTCTTAGAGGAGAATATAGGCAAAACCCTCAAGGACATCAATCAAAGCAAGATCTTCTCTGACCCACCAACTAAAATAGCAGAACTGAAAAGAAAAATGAACATGTGGGACCTCATGAAACTTAAAAGCTTTTGTACAGCAAAAGAAATTACAAAAAAGCTCAACAGACACCCCACAGAGTGGGAGAAAATCATAGCCAATGAAACAATAGACAAAGAATTAATCTCTAAAATCTACAAGCAACTCAGACAACTCAGCACAGGAAAAAAAAAACAACCCAATCAAAAAAATGGGAAAAAGATCTAAAGAGACGCCTCTCCAAAGAGGACATACAGATGGCCCAAAAGCACATGAAACGATGCTCAACCTCGCTTATTATTAGAGAAATGCAAGTTAAAACTACAATGAGATACCACCTCACACCCGTCAGAATGACCATCATCAAAAAATCGCAGACAATAAATGCTGGAGAGGGTGCGGAGAAAAGGGAACCCTCTTGCATTGCCGGTGGGAATGTCAATTGATACAGCCTCTATGGAAGACAGTATGGAGATTCCTTAAAAAACTAAAAATAGAAGCACCCTCAGACCCAGCAATCCCACTACTAGGCCTACATCCTGATGAAATCAAAACTGAAAGAAGCACCTGTACCCCAGTGTTCATTGCAGCTCTCTATACAATAGCCAGAACATGGAAGCAACCTAGATGTCCATCGACGAATGAATGGATACAGAAGCTCTGCTACATATATACAATGGAATACTACTCAGCTGTTAAAGGAAATGCAGAAGACTCAGTCCTAATGAGGTGGCTGGCTCTAGAACCTATCATCAAAAGTTAAGTAAGTCAAAAAGAGAAAGACAAATACAGTATACTGACACACATATATGGAATCTAGTAGGACGGTCTTGATAACACATGCAGGGAACTCATGGAAAAACAGACAGAGCATAGACATAGTGACATTGTGGGGAAGAAATAGGGAGGGGGAAACATGGAGGGAGTAACATGGAAACCTATACTGTCATGTGTGGAAAAATAGCTATTGTCATTGTGCTAAGGGAATAGGAGTGCTTACCATGGCATGGGGCGCTGGTCCGGAGGGGTGGGATTGGGGGAACTCGGGGGGTGGGGACCATGGATATGCATATGACTGATCTGGGAACATACATGTCTGTGAACAACAAAACTCTGTAAAACCTTTAAAATTAAAATTTTTTTAAAAATAATAATAAAAAATAGGTACCTTGATTTTAGTAATCATAAGATCAAGTTGAAATACAAGGTAGATATAGGACAGGAAATACAATTAAAGAAGACAATCCAAATTGTTTGTCAGATTCTGGCACAAAGTAGTAGTCAATGAATATTTTCTTAGTAATATTATGATGCTGGTAATGATCCTAAATGTTAAATGTATTTTGAGGCATCAAACCTCTCACAGATATTAAGAAAGAAAATTCTCATAGACAGGAGCAATAAGGCTTCATAGCAAGAAACATGAGTTTCAGATCATTGTAAATCAGAAAGAAAAAATTATACGCAGGTAGTTGGCACATAGATAAGAAATGCATCTGCATTAGAAAAACACCATTGCCTAGAAAAGTACTAATTTAAAAAGCGTTAGATAGATAAGATCAAGGTTGTAGGATATTTTTAATGTCTGACCTCAAAGTTTGATGTTTACTGTGAAGGTTACTGGGAATCATCAGAAGTTTATGAAGAAAGAAGTTTGACACTAACAAGGGTAGTGCTTAGAATGTGCGCATCAATGCCCTGGAGAAAGATGTTAGATTAAAGAGAGGACAGGTACTCTCATTAACCCCCACTGACTATCTCTACCTGGCAACCCAAAGCCTAGCACAGTCTTTACCAGTAAATAGAGGAAGACACATGAGCATCACATCTCCAAGTTCCTTACAATGTGTTTCTCACTGTCTTCTTAACCTAGTCAAACTTTTTTGGACATCCTTTAAGAAAAGTCTTTTTTAGGGATTTTCCTGACTGTCCAGTGGTTAAGGTTCCACATTGCCACTGCAGGGAGTATAGATCTGAATCCTGGCTGGGGAACTAAGATCCCATGTGCCTTGAGATGTATACAAAAAAAAAAAAAAAAAAAATCAAAACAAACAAACGGAATCTTTCCTAGTCATAAGAGGGTTTCCCTGGTGATTCTGACAGTAAAGAATCAGAACTTTCTACAAACAGGATTATAAATGGAGCCATAAGCCAGCACTTTGTTAACTGAGATGAAACCATCAGAAGGCACTCCCAACTTTCTGTCTGAGATTTGTCCTGTGGGTGATGGCTCAGAATTGATGGGGCAAACCTGAGCTGAGACTCATCAGATAAAGCAAGTTGGCGGGGCTGCACTGTAGTGGTTCCAAGAGAAAACACAGACTATCGTCTCAGAGCTGTCTGTGGAAAACTACCTGGGGCTTGCATGAGATTTCAATTAATGGGCTACACGCTCACGGTGACAATTTATAGACCTTTTAGGCTAACAAGAAAAAGAGAATAGGTATGCTTAAAACATCCTACAAAAAACCTGGCACACCTCAATAGATAGAAACAGGCCATTAGATAAGTTGAGAGAGAAAAAGAGAAACAGAAGGGCAGCAGAATTTGCCATCCCCAAATATACCACTTTGGTGTATCGATTTTTGTGCTGTAGGCACATGAAAAACAGCAAATACAAGGCAAGATTTTTTCTGAACTTTCCTCATCTACCTAAATACAGATCCCTCAAAGGTATCCAACTGTCTAAATCCCCTCCCTGAGAGTTTCGTCAACCAAGGAGAATTGATTTTTATCACAGGAGAGGAGAGGAAAAATTGATACTAAAGTCCCAAAAAACTTTGTCACAAAGTACATACCTTTCATCTCTTCTTCTAAGAGCCTATTCATCTTTCCTAAAAATCATTTACTCTCCCCTAAAAGGCCTACATCATGCTCCTCTTTCCCTAAGAAGATGGTATTTAAGCCTGAATCCTAAGTGACCTGGGGGGAACTCATTTTTTCCCCTGGGTATGTCCTATGTTATTATATGTGAGGTATACATATTAGCTTTCTGTTTTTCTCTTGTTAACTTGTCTTTTATTAATGAGGCCTCAGCTAAACTTTGAGAAGAACACAAAGAACCTTAATTTTCTTTCCCTAAAATATCTCTGTCTACACATACACACATGCTACTAATTTAACTAATTCAACTACAAAAATGATGTGCTATAGGAGGATTGGGCTTCTCAGGTAACTCAGCAGTAAAGAATCCATCTGCCAATGCAGGAGACTCAGGTTCGATCTCTGGGTCGGGACAACCCCTTGGAGTAGAAAATGGTAACCACTATGGTATTCTTGCCTGAAAAATTCCATGGACAGAGGAGCCTGGTGGGCTACAAAGTCCATGGTGTCACAAAGAGTTGGCCTTGACTGAGCAAGTAATTTTGGTTTTGCATCATTAAACATTGTCATTTGATGTTTGAATATATTATTAATAAATGTAGCTATGTTATATATCATTTTAATATGCATTTCCTCCTTTCTGTTTTTTGCTATGAATTACTAGCTGTTCATTTTATATGTATTTTAGACTATGGAAATTATATTAGACAAAAAGCAAATTTTTCTTATTCCAACTCAAAATGAGTCATAAAGCAGCAGAGATAACTCTCAATAACAACAATGCATTTGCCCCAGAATCTGCTAATGAACATACAGTGCAGTAGTGGTTCAAGACACTTTGCTATGGAAACAAGAGCATTGAAGTTGAGGGGTGCAGTAGCTGGCCATCAGAAGCAGACAACAACCAACTGAGAGCGCATCACTGAAGCTGATCCTTTTACAACCACAGGAGAAGTTGCCCAAGAACTCAATGTTGACCAGGCTGTGGTTATTTGGCATTTGAAGCAAATTGAAAAGATAAAAAAAATCTCAGTGGGTGCCTCATGAACTGATTGCAAATGAAAAACATGGTCATTTTCAAGTGTTGTCATATTCTACCCAACAACGAACCATTTTCTCGATTGGAATGTGACAAAAAGTGGATTTTATAGGATAGTCAGTGACTACCAGCTCAGTGGCTGGATCCTGAAGAAGCTCTAAAGCACTTCCAAAAGCCAAACTTGAAACAAAAAAATGGTTATAGTTACAGTTTGGTGGTGCGTAGCTGGCCTGATCCACTATAACCTTCTGAATCCTAACAAAACCAATATTGGTATCTTAGAAGTATGCTCAGCCAGTTGATGAGATGCACTAAAAAGTGCAATGCCTTCAGCCAGTACTGATCACCAGAGACAGACCAATTCCTCTCCACAACAACACCTGACCATATATATTATACAACTAAGGCTTCCAAAAGTTACATGAACTGGGTTACAAGGTTTTCCCTGATCTGCCATATTCACCAGACCTCTTGTCAACTGACTACCACTTCTTCAAGGGTCTCGACAACTTTTTGCAGAGAAAATGCTTCCACAACCAGGAGGAGTCGGAAAATGTTTTCCAAGAGTTTGTTGAATCCCAAAGCACAGATTTTTATGCTACAGGAATAAACCAACTTATTTCTCAATGGCAAAAATGTGTTGTGGTAATGGTTCTTATTTTGATTAATAAAGATGTGTTTGAGCCTAGTCACAATGACTTAAAATTCAGGGTCTGAAACTATAATTACTTTTGCACCAATCTAATATTTTAAAATTCATATACTAGTTACTTTTAGTCAAGTAAAATAGAACCAAAGAAATTTAATCATAAGGTTATACACAGTAATAGTATTTAATGATGTAATTGAATCTTTTTTAAATTTATTCAAAAAGGGATTCCCCAGAAACTATAATTACTTTTGCACCAATCTAAATAAAATTCATAGTTTCTATCTCAGCTTGAACGCTAGGCGGGATTTGGCATTTGAAGCCAAACTGAGAAAGACTGATCCTTTTACAACCACAGGAGAAGTTGCCCAAGAACTCAATGTTGACCAGGCTGTGGTTATTTGGCATTTGAAGCAAACTGAAAAGATAAAAAATCTCAGTGGGTGCCTCATGAACTGATTGCAAATGAAAAACATGGTCATTTTCAAGTGTTGTCATATTCTACCCAACAACGAACCATTTTCTCGATTGGAATGTGACAAAAAGTGGATTTTATAGGATAGTCAGTGACTACCAGCTCAGTGGCTGGATCCTGAAGAAGCTCTAAAGCACTTCCAAAAGCCAAACTTGAAACAAAAAAATGGTTATAGTTACAGTTTGGTGGTGCGTAGCTGGCCTGATCCACTATAACCTTCTGAATCCTAACAAAACCAATATTGGTATCTTAGAAGTATGCTCAGCCAGTTGATGAGATGCACTAAAAAGTGCAATGCCTTCAGCCAGTACTGATCACCAGAGACAGACCAATTCCTCTCCACAACAACACCTGACCATATATATTATACAACTAAGGCTTCCAAAAGTTACATGAACTGGGTTACAAGGTTTTCCCTGATCTGCCATATTCACCAGACCTCTTGTCAACTGACTACCACTTCTTCAAGGGTCTCGACAACTTTTTGCAGAGAAAATGCTTCCACAACCAGGAGGAGTCGGAAAATGTTTTCCAAGAGTTTGTTGAATCCCAAAGCACAGATTTTTATGCTACAGGAATAAACCAACTTATTTCTCAATGGCAAAAATGTGTTGTGGTAATGGTTCTTATTTTGATTAATAAAGATGTGTTTGAGCCTAGTCACAATGACTTAAAATTCAGGGTCTGAAACTATAATTACTTTTGCACCAATCTAATATTTTAAAATTCATATACTAGTTACTTTTAGTCAAGTAAAATAGAACCAAAGAATTTTAAGCAAAAGGTTATACACAGTAAGATTATTTACTGATTTAATTGAATCTTTATAGGATTATTAAAAGAAAAAACAAAAACATAGGCCCAAAATGGTGTTATTTCAAGCTAAAGCCCAAGATTTAAAAAAAAGCAAAAAAAAAAACCAAAACAACACCTAGAATTCAACATCTGCTCTAATCGCAAATTTAATCTCTTCCAAAAATGAAATCATAGTCAATCAGTCTAGGGATTTCTGGTGTAGCACAAGTAAAATAATCTACTCACGAGCCTTCTCTATCTCTCAGAGGAAGAAGAGCCAAGCAGCATTATAAAACCTTTGCCAAATTCCCTTCCCCCAACAGAAGATGATGTGTTGACTTAAAAATACTCTTTTCTTTTGTTTTGAGAATACCTTCTCGTCCACTCTCCTTCCTAAAAATACCATTTCAATTTGTACAGCCTCTCTGAGCACCATTCTAGTTGTTAGATGGGATGATGCATGAATCTTTGAATAAAGTCCATTAGAGCTTCAAATTTCCTCCACTGAATTTTGCATTTTAACAGGATTTTTGCCTTCAAATTTCAAAGTTAAGTGACTTAATGTAATGGGAAGAGTATGGAAACTGGATTCTAAGTGGGTTTCCAACAACCACTTAACACTTACAAATAATAGTAACTTTCTCAAGTTACTTATTATGTTAATCTAAATTGTATAATCTGCAAAATGAGGTGCAGTTGCTGGGTTTTATGGTTTTTTATGAGAAATAACTAAAATCAAGTGATGTGACTAGTTCCATGTCTGTCATAGAAAACAGTAAATACAAATCCTTTGACCTTGGGTATGGTTGTCTTGCATATGAAGAGGGCAGTAGAGAATGACATGGTTAGATAGCATTATTGACTCAATGGTCATGAACTTGAGCAAACTCTGGGAGACAGTGGAAGACAGGGGAGCCTGGGGTGCTGCTGTCTATGGGGTTGCAAAGAGTCGAACCTAACGACTGAAAAACAACATATGGTTGTCTTGTTTGTGATCCCTGAGAAGTAAACCCTGAGACAAGAATTCGAATGGGTTAATCTCAGCATGAGGCCTAAAGACACAGGGAAGGGGAAAAGAGAGGCAGGGAACAAGGCCAATAAAGAATCAAACCATCAGGCTTTGTGTAAATGAAGCTTAACCCCACTGTAGAGACTTGGAGGACACAGTAAAACACATCTTACATTAACTAAAATAAGAAGCAAGGAAGCTGGCTTATGTATCCACTACTCCCCACCTATCCTGGGCTAAACAACGCTCACTAGGGCATTAACAGTCTGGCTTTCCTGGGTGGTCTTTTGTACTGGCCCAGAGTGTTCTCTTTGACCAGAAAAAAAAAAAAAAAAAAAGAGTTCCAAGGCACAGAGAATAGGTACTCACAGATACAAACACAGTCTCAAAATGGTGTCATTGAAGCTAAAGCCAAAGATTAAAAACCTAGAATTTAACACTTGATCTAATCGCAGTGTCAACCTCTTCCAAAAAGGTAACCTTTTAGTCGATCAGTCTGGAAATTTCTGGTCTAGCACCAGGTGGCACGAGTGGTACAGAACCTGCCTGCCCATGTAGGAAACCTAAAGAGCCACAGGTTGGATCCCTGGGTCAGGAAGACCACCTGGAGAAGGACAGGGCACGCCCCTGTATTATTCTTGCCTGGAGAATCCCCTGAACAGACAGAGCCTGGCAGGCTACAGTCCATGGGGACGGACACAAATGAAGCTATTTAGCACTCATGAACACACACCAGTAAAATAAACTATCCTCATGAGCCTTCTCTGTGTTCCAGAGGAAGAAGAGACAAAATCAGCATAATAAAACCTTTGCCAGATTCCCTTCCCCCAAGGAAGGTGTCTTAGCTTAAAAATAACCTTTTCTAACAACAACAACAAAATTACCTTTTCTTTTGCTAATACCTTCTTGCCCCACCCTACTCCTTCTTGTGCAAACCTTTCAATTTGTCCAACCCCTCTGAGCAGGCCTCTAGTAGTTAGGCGAATTGCTGCTTAATTCAGACCTGAGGGAGCTGAGTCAGGATGATGTGCTGTACATCCACAGTATCTGGCAGAGAGAAGAAGATTTTGTTTTACTTTTTATGTTTTCAAATATTTATTTATTTGACTGCATCAGGTCTCGTTTAAAGCATGTGAGATCTTCTTGCATCATGCAGGATCTTTCATTGTGGTGCAGGAACTGTTGAGCTTTGGCACTTGGGCTCTGGAGCCTGGTGGATTCTGTAGCTGAGACGTGCAGGCTTGAAAGTGAAAGTCATTTAGTCATGTTCACTCTTTGGGACCCATGAACGAGAAATGGAATTCTCCAGGCAAGAATACTGGAGTGGGTAGCTTTTCCCTTCTCGAGGGGATCTTCCCAGCCCAGGGATCTGTCAGCTACAAACTGGCATTTACCGATTACATTGCCAATGACTGAACAGGGGCATTTGCCCTCAGCCTCTGTGGAGATTGATCCCTGTGCTGTGACAGTTGCTGACCTTCAACACCCCCTGAGGTAGCTCAGGATGGAGTGAGGCACTCTGCTCCAGGGAGTCTGGTGGGGCAGGTCTTTACATAGGTGGATGCTTTTAGAAATGTATTTTATAACCTCAGTCCTTGCATCTCCTCATATTTAGAAAAGCATGAAATCCCTCCATGGTGGCATCAGATCCACGTGACTAACTGAAAACTCTTTGTAAACTGACTGTTTAATGATATGGAACTCCTCCTTCACCAAAATCCTGATATATTGATTTTCCTCCTACTACCTCTTTGGAGAAGTCTCGCAGAGCTATCTGAGATGCTGCCTCCCAGGCTGCAGTCCTAATTATGCCCCAAATAAAACTTAACCTACAACTCTCAAGTTGTTCATCTTCTTTTAGTTGAGGGATCAACTCCCGCGGCAGGTAGATTCTTTACAACCTGAGCCACGAAGGAAATCCGTCATGAACACACACTAGTAAAATAAACTATCCTCATGAGCCTTCTCTGTGTTCCAGAGGAAGAAGAGACAAAATCAGCATAATAAAACCTTTGCCAGATTCCCTTCCCCCAAGGAAGGTGTCTTAGCTTAAAAATAACCTTTTCTAACAACAACAACAAAATTACCTTTTCTTTTGCTAATACCTTCTTGCCCCACCCTACTCCTTCTTGTGCAAACCTTTCAATTTGTCCAACCCTCTGAGCAGGCCTCTAGTAGTTAGGCGAATTGCTGCTTAATTCAGACCTGAGGGAGCTGAGTCAGGATGATGTGCTGTACATCCACAGTATCTGGCAGAGAGAAGAAGATTTTGTTTTACTTTTTATGTTTTCAAATATTTATTTATTTGACTGCATCAGGTCTCGTTTAAAGCATGTGAGATCTTCTTGCATCATGCAGGATCTTTCATTGTGGTGCAGGAACTGTTGAGCTTTGGCACTTGGGCTCTGGAGCCTGGTGGATTCTGTAGCTGAGACGTGCAGGCTTGAAAGTGAAAGTCATTTAGTCATGTTCACTCTTTGGGACCCATGAACGAGAAATGGAATTCTCCAGGCAAGAATACTGGAGTGGGTAGCTTTTCCCTTCTCGAGGGGATCTTCCCAGCCCAGGGATCTGTCAGCTACAAACTGGCATTTACCGATTACATTGCCAATGACTGAACAGGGGCATTTGCCCTCAGCCTCTGTGGAGATTGATCCCTGTGCTGTGACAGTTGCTGACCTTCAACACCCCCTGAGGTAGCTCAGGATGGAGTGAGGCACTCTGCTCCAGGGAGTCTGGTGGGGCAGGTCTTTACATAGGTGGATGCTTTTAGAAATGTATTTTATAACCTCAGTCCTTGCATCTCCTCATATTTAGAAAAGCATGAAATCCCTCCATGGTGGCATCAGATCCACGTGACTAACTGAAAACTCTTTGTAAACTGACTGTTTAATGATATGGAACTCCTCCTTCACCAAAATCCTGATATATTGATTTTCCTCCTACTACCTCTTTGGAGAAGTCTCGCAGAGCTATCTGAGATGCTGCCTCCCAGGCTGCAGTCCTAATTATGCCCCAAATAAAACTTAACCTACAACTCTCAAGTTGTTCATCTTCTTTTAGTTGACGGATCAAAGGCAGGTCTCCTGCGCGGCAGGTAGATTCTTTACAACCTGAGCCACGAAGGAAATCCAAGAATCCTGGAGTGGGTAGCCTATCCCTTCTCCAAGGGATCTTCCTGACCCAGGAATCAAACTGGAACCTCCTAAATTGCAGGCGGATTCTTAGTTGCTCCCTGGATTGTGGGATCTTAGTTCCCTGAACAGGGATTGAACTGGTGTCCCTTGCATTGCAAGGCAGATTCTGAACCAGTGGGTCACCAGAGAAGTCCTTAGAATGATATTTTTCAATGCCACCCTTTCCAACAACTTGGCAAAATGTCCTCACCCCTTTCATTTGATTCCTCTAACTTCCAACGTACAGCAGCCATAAGGGTCTTGTTACTGATTTAGCCCAAGCTCTAGGACATGGTAGGCATTTAATATGTATTTTCCTTCAGTTTATTATACAGAACTTTTATTCTTTATGAAGAATGAGGCACTGTGATAAGTGATGTAGAACCATGATTGGTGAATTATTTTATTTGATCTTCATTATTTTCCTATAATCTCAAATTGAGTGTGTGTTTGTGCTGAGTCACTCAGTCATATTCCAGTCTTTTGTGATCTCAGGGACTTGAGCCCAACTAAGCTCCTCTGACATGGTATTTTCCAGGCAAGAATACTGGGAATCTTTCCAACCCAGGCATTGAACCCACATGCTTCGTGTCTCCTGCATTGGCAGGCAGATTCACTAGCGCCACCTGGGAAGCCCCAATCTCCATTTTTTGGGGGGGGGCGGGGGGGGGAGTGGGCAGGCCACTTCCATTGGTCTTTCATTTCTCTGTTTTCATCCGTTTTTGTTCTTTGGCCCGTGTGGGCCTCCCATCGCGGTGGCGTCTGTCCTCGCAGAGCACCGGCTCTGGGCGCATGCGCTCCAGAGCTCTGGCTCGGCGATTGGACACATCGGTCCAGCCACTCCGTGGCACGTGGGATCTTCCCAGGCCAGGGATCGAACCGGCGCCCCTTGCACTGCAAGGCGGTGTCCTTACCCACTGGACCACCAGGGGAAGCCCGCCCCAATCTCCATTTAATAGAGGTGAACAAAGGATGGCATAGGTTAGAATATATACTCAGAGCCATACAATAGACTGACTGTAAAGCCACGTGCTTGAGATTACCAGGAGACTGTCTTCCTCCCAATTCTCACAGCCTTGTAGCCCTTTCATGTTCATGCCTTAAGTAATGATTTTTGGTGGGCGAAAACCAAAATCGTAAACTCTAATCCTCTCTCTTTGTCATACTATTCCCTCAAATTAAACTTCTCTAAAGAGAAGTTCTCCTTCTTCCAGTGATTTCTCTTGTGGACAGACTGTATGAAGGGTATCAGGCTCAAACCCTCTGAGCAATTCCTGATGCGACACCCCCTTTTCCCCGCACAATAAGCATAATAGTTTATGTGGCCAGTTTTTAATTGATTCTCTACTATGTACTAACAACTTAAATGACTTGGGTCTTATAATGAAGAACCCTCTTAGGAAGATTTGTGTAAGTTCAGGTGCTAATCTGAACACAAATATTGTGAAGGAGATAATAGTTAAGAACCACACATGTAGTACATGAGAAATGATGCATGGAAAAGTGAAGACTGTAAAATTCTCTGTGGTCTTTTCTGTGACTCCTTTTTATCTGCCTATAAAGGGCTCCATTATTCTAGGGTAGGATTCCATCTCAAAGGGAATAATGTTTTATTTGCATATCCAGGCTATTAACAACACATCTTGGAATTACTGGTAGGATAAACTCCTTTGCCGTGAGTAGCAATGAGTAGCTGAAGGTTGCATGTGGGCATGCTCAGTCACTCAGTCGTGTCCAACTCTACAGCCCCATGGACTGTAGCCCACCAGACTCCTCTGTCTAAGGAATTTTTCAGGCAAGAATACTGGAGTGAGTTGCCATTTCCTACTACACAGAATCTTACTGGGATAAGAATGCATATCTATTGCACCCCCTGTATTGGCAGGAAGATTCTTTATTTACCATTGCACCACCTAGGTGGAAGTTAGGTTATTCATTATTGCTTTAGTCCTGGTAAGAATTATCCTTGGTCTCAGGAAAATTGAAGACAAAAAACTTTATATTGTGCCTGTCTCGTTTAAGGCCCTTTAACTTCTGGAAAAAAATAATCCTATGCAAGGCGGTGTCCTTACCCACTGGACCACCAGGGGAAGCCCGCCCCAATCTCCATTTAATAGAGGTGAACAAAGGATGGCATAGGTTAGAATATATACTCAGAGCCATACAATAGACTGACTGTAAAGCCACGTGCTTGAGATTACCAGGAGACTGTCTTCCTCCCAATTCTCACAGCCTTGTAGCCCTTTCATGTTCATGCCTTAAGTAATGATTTTTGGTGGGCGAAAACCAAAATCGTAAACTCTAATCCTCTCTCTTTGTCATACTATTCCCTCAAATTAAACTTCTCTAAAGAGAAGTTCTCCCTTCTTCCAGTGATTTCTCTTGTGGACAGACTGTATGAAGGGTATCAGGCTCAAACCCTCTGAGCAATTCCTGATGCGACACCCCTTTCCCAGCACAATAAGCATAATAGTTTATGTGGCCAGTTTTTAATTGATTCTCTACTATGTACTAACAACTTAAATGACTTGGGTCTTATAATGAAGAACCCTCTTAGGAAGATTTGTGTAAGTTCAGGTGCTAATCTGAACACAAATATTGTGAAGGAGATAATAGTTAAGAACCACACATGTAGTACATGAGAAATGATGCATGGAAAAGTGAAGACTGTAAAATTCTCTGTGGTCTTTTCTGTGACTCCTTTTTATCTGCCTATAAAGGGCTCCATTATTCTAGGGTAGGATTCCATCTCAAAGGGAATAATGTTTTATTTGCATATCCAGGCTATTAACAACACATCTTGGAATTACTGGTAGGATAAACTCCTTTGCCGTGAGTAGCAATGAGTAGCTGAAGGTTGCATGTGGGCATGCTCAGTCACTCAGTCGTGTCCAACTCTACAGCCCCATGGACTGTAGCCCACCAGACTCCTCTGTCTAAGGAATTTTTCAGGCAAGAATACTGGAGTGAGTTGCCATTTCCTACTACACAGAATCTTACTGGGATAAGAATGCATATCTATTGCACCCCCTGTATTGGCAGGAAGATTCTTTATTTACCATTGCACCACCTAGGTGGAAGTTAGGTTATTCATTATTGCTTTAGTCCTGGTAAGAATTATCCTTGGTCTCAGGAAAATTGAAGACAAAAAACTTTATATTGTGCCTGTCTCGTTTAAGGCTTAACTTCTGGAGAAATATGATGCTTCAAGCTTTGAGAGAATTCAGTAATGAAGAATTTTAGATCTGAAAAGTCCCTTATGTCATAAACACGCTGATCTTTATAAAATGATGATTTCTCTCTCAAATGGGGACGTTGTTATTAAGATGAGGCTAAAGACAGTAATACCGTACTGCATTAGCTGAATACTTACATTCACAAACAACATTTATTCATTATCATATGATATAGAAATAGTCTCAGTATGGCAGTTATAGAAGTAAACTCAATAATCAGAGGTATATCCCCAGGGGTGAAAAAGGGTAGGGGCTGCAGAGTGATTACATATCCCTGATGGACCTTGAAGCTCAAATTAAAATTTTCCAGGGAAACTGTTGTTTCTCTTATCCATTCATAATCATCTAAGAGATTACTTGGACTCTATTAAACAAAGGAAGCCATAAATCTGCTGACCATGATAAAAGTCTCTGTCTAGACATTTGTGGGTTTTCCCCTGAAATAATGATAAAATAGTTTCAAATACAGGTAAGCATAAGATCTATCATGAGAACACTAGAGCCATCCAATATTAGATTCCAATTGGTTTTAACATGCCTCCATTTTAAGATGGGAGAAAAAGAAACAATGTAACTCCAGAATTCATTTAAATAAGACAGATGCCAGACAAGCCTTGAGGCTCTGTGTTGCTTCAAAGCATTTCCATTCATTCCAAATGAAAACATTAGGTACTGAACTCTACAGAATACTAAACCCTACTGGAAAGCCTCTATTAACAGATAGCTTCATTCATATTCCTGGCCTTGGAACCTGTTCCACACTTTATTTTCCTTTCCAAACAATATCATTATACACCAAATGAAAGTTACAGGACAAAAACGACATATGCCCTTTTACTCACTAATGACAATTTTAAAAGACTGACACACTCTGTTAGGCTGGCTTCAGATTTTTTTAAAAAGTAATTTCATTTACTTATTTGATGGCACTGTGCCTTAGTTGCAGCAGGCAGAATCTTTAGTTGTGGCATGTAAATTCTTCATTGTGGCATCCTGTAGGTACTTGTAGGATCACGTTCCCTGACCAGGGATCAAACCTAGGCCCTCTGTATTAGGAGCTCAGAGTATTAGCTGCTGGACAACAACAGAAGTCGCTGCTTTAGATATTTTAGGGAGATAAAATGATGATTTCTCTCTCAAATGGGGACGTTGTTATTAAGATGAGGCTAAAGACAGTAATACCGTACTGCATTAGCTGAATACTTACATTCACAAACAACATTTATTCATTATCATATGATATAGAAATAGTCTCAGTATGGCAGTTATAGAAGTAAACTCAATAATCAGAGGTATATCCCCAGGGGTGAAAAAGGGTAGGGGCTGCAGAGTGATTACATATCCCTGATGGACCTTGAAGCTCAAATTAAAATTTTCCAGGGAAACTGTTGTTTCTCTTATCCATTCATAATCATCTAAGAGATTACTTGGACTCTATTAAACAAAGGAAGCCATAAATCTGCTGACCATGATAAAAGTCTCTGTCTAGACATTTGTGGGTTTTTTCCCCCTGAAATAATGATAAAATAGTTTCAAATACAGGTAAGCATAAGATCTATCATGAGAACACTAGAGCCATCCAATATTAGATTCCAATTGGTTTTAACATGCCTCCATTTTAAGATGGGAGAAAAAGAAACAATGTAACTCCAGAATTCATTTAAATAAGACAGATGCCAGACAAGCCTTGAGGCTCTGTGTTGCTTCAAAGCATTTCCATTCATTCCAAATGAAAACATTAGGTACTGAACTCTACAGAATACTAAACCCTACTGGAAAGCCTCTATTAACAGATAGCTTCATTCATATTCCTGGCCTTGGAACCTGTTCCACACTTTATTTTCCTTTCCAAACAATATCATTATACACCAAATGAAAGTTACAGGACAAAAACGACATATGCCCTTTTACTCACTAATGACAATTTTAAAAGACTGACACACTCTGTTAGGCTGGCTTCAGATTTTTTTAAAAAGTAATTTCATTTACTTATTTGATGGCACTGTGCCTTAGTTGCAGCAGGCAGAATCTTTAGTTGTGGCATGTAAATTCTTCATTGTGGCATCCTGTAGGTACTTGTAGGATCACGTTCCCTGACCAGGGATCAAACCTAGGCCCTCTGTATTAGGAGCTCAGAGTATTAGCTGCTGGACAACCACAGAAGTCGCAGCTTTAGATATTTTTAGGGAGATAAAATGTTGATCCAGTTGAAGTCTCCCTCATAGCTCCTTTCAGTACACTAACATCGTGGCTTGTGATGTTCTCAGCCTTGATCACTTTCTCTCTGTTCTTTGCTTGGCCAATTCCTACTTATCTTTCAAAATTTAACTTAAGAGCTCAAATCAAGTCTCAAAGAAGCGCAAGTTATACAATGAGTTATACAGTTTCAAAACATTATATAGATTTTAGAAGCACGGGATTCAATTTTAAGTAAGTAGGTTTAGTGAAAAGTGTAGGTTTGATGTCTTTCTTTCCTAAGTGATTAGAGATTATGTCTGTCTTTTCCACCCTGCCTGGCACAAGGCCTGATAGAAACTCAGCAAATATTTGTTGAGTCAATGAAATAAACAGCACTCAAAATAATGATCTTATAGTGAATATAGTAGAAGGTTTGTACAGCATTGTGTACAAAAAGAAACCAATTGGACAGTTTTCTATGATTACAAATGCAACTTTGTGAAACAAAATGCACTGAAAATTCAGTGTTCTTCACCTTTTCTACTTCTCTTTGGATTCATCTCTGGGTGATACCCAAGTTGCTTTGGGCTTCCCAGATGGTGCTAGTTTTGAAAAAACCTGCTGGCCATGCAAGAGACATAAAAGACGCAGGTTTGATCCCTGAATCAGGAAGACTCCCCTTGAGGAGAGCACGGCAACCCACTTCAGTACTCTTGCCTGTAGAATCCCATGGACAGAGAAGCCTGATGGGCTATGGTCCATGGGGTCACAAATAGTTAGATATGACTGAAGCAACTTAGCTAGCACAGCACACAGGCCCAAAAATTTTTTGAAAAAGAGAGATGCCCTTTTACTCACTAATGACAATTTTAAAAGACTGACACACTCTGTTAGGCTGGCTTCAGATTTTTTTAAAAAGTAATTTCATTTACTTATTTGATGGCACTGTGCCTTAGTTGCAGCAGGCAGAATCTTTAGTTGTGGCATGTAAATTCTTCATTGTGGCATCCTGTAGGTACTTGTAGGATCACGTTCCCTGACCAGGGATCAAACCTAGGCCCTCTGTATTAGGAGCTCAGAGTATTAGCTGCTGGACAACCACAGAAGTCGCAGCTTTAGATATTTTTAGGGAGATAAAATGTTGATCCAGTTGAAGTCTCCCTCATAGCTCCTTTCAGTACACTAACATCGTGGCTTGTGATGTTCTCAGCCTTGATCACTTTCTCTCTGTTCTTTGCTTGGCCAATTCCTACTTATCTTTCAAAATTTAACTTAAGAGCTCAAATCAAGTCTCAAAGAAGCGCAAGTTATACAATGAGTTATACAGTTTCAAAACATTATATAGATTTTAGAAGCACGGGATTCAATTTTAAGTAAGTAGGTTTAGTGAAAAGTGTAGGTTTGATGTCTTTCTTTCCTAAGTGATTAGAGATTATGTCTGTCTTTTCCACCCTGCCTGGCACAAGGCCTGATAGAAACTCAGCAAATATTTGTTGAGTCAATGAAATAAACAGCACTCAAAATAATGATCTTATAGTGAATATAGTAGAAGGTTTGTACAGCATTGTGTACAAAAAGAAACCAATTGGACAGTTTTCTATGATTACAAATGCAACTTTGTGAAACAAAATGCACTGAAAATTCAGTGTTCTTCACCTTTTCTACTTCTCTTTGGATTCATCTCTGGGTGATACCCAAGTTGCTTTGGGCTTCCCAGATGGTGCTAGTTTTGAAAAAACCTGCTGGCCATGCAAGAGACATAAAAGACGCAGGTTTGATCCCTGAATCAGGAAGACTCCCCTTGAGGAGAGCACGGCAACCCACTTCAGTACTCTTGCCTGTAGAATCCCATGGACAGAGAAGCCTGATGGGCTATGGTCCATGGGGTCACAAATAGTTAGATATGACTGAAGCAACTTAGCTAGCACAGCACACAGGGCCTTTACTTTTCAAATAAAAATAGGTTTTGTTAGTTTTCAGACCATTTTTCTATTCTAAATCAAAATGAGAGGGAAATGAATTAATGTGTCAGATCCCATGCAGAGTTTGTTTTGTTCTATGGTATTTATGGTCTGTAGCCTTTTGTCATTTTCTTTGTTGCTACTGTACATTTGTCACAAGAATATGATTTCTCTTGACAGTATTGCTTGTCTGCCTTTTACTATCTCAATACAGAAATTTGAACCTCTGTTCACCTAGTTTAAAAACCCAAATACGTGAGGGACAGAAAAAGAGACTGCCATGGATGGGGCTCTTTTTCAGATTTACAAGATTATAAGACATTTTACAAGTTCTCTCTCTACTTCTTCAAGGGAAATGTTCTGTTCTCTAATACATTATATATGGAAAGTAGAAAAATGCAATCCCAAGCTTTATGGAGTACTACTTCTTTTACTACATCATTAGGAAAAAAGTTTTCAGTGAGTGCTTCAAAATTTAGGCAGCTGAGTAAATTAAAAATTAGGTTGTGAGTACATGCTAAGTCACTTCAGTCATGTCCGACTCTGCAAAATCCTATGAATGGTAGCCCACCAGGCTCCTCTGTCTATGGAATTCTCCAGGCAAAAATTGTGGAGTAAGTAGCCATTTCCTACAATGCAAGGCTGGTTCTTTGCCACTAGCACCACCTGGAAGTCAGTGGTGGTCAAATTTCATGTTTATCATAATTTCCTGGAGGGCCTCTTAAAACACAAATTGCTGGGCTCCATATTCAGAGTTGTTGATGCAGCATATCTGGGTATGGGGTCTGAGAATTTACATTTCTAATAAGTTGTCAAGGCATAGCACTGCTGGTGGTCCCTTTATATACTTTGAAGACAACTGCATTAGATAGTTCAAAAGGTAGATAATACGAGAGCAAGTAAACTGTACTAGGGATTCATGTCCTCAAGGAAATGCCTTTACAAAATGACAGAGGTGATTTTTGAGCCTTTGAGGAGAGCACGGCAACCCACTTCAGTACTCTTGCCTGTAGAATCCCATGGACAGAGAAGCCTGATGGGCTATGGTCCATGGGGTCACAAATAGTTAGATATGACTGAAGCAACTTAGCTAGCACAGCACACAGGGCCTTTACTTTTCAAATAAAAATAGGTTTTGTTAGTTTTCAGACCATTTTTCTATTCTAAATCAAAATGAGAGGGAAATGAATTAATGTGTCAGATCCCATGCAGAGTTTGTTTTGTTCTATGGTATTTATGGTCTGTAGCCTTTTGTCATTTTCTTTGTTGCTACTGTACATTTGTCACAAGAATATGATTTCTCTTGACAGTATTGCTTGTCTGCCTTTTACTATCTCAATACAGAAATTTGAACCTCTGTTCACCTAGTTTAAAAACCCAAATACGTGAGGGACAGAAAAAGAGACTGCCATGGATGGGGCTCTTTTTCAGATTTACAAGATTATAAGACATTTTACAAGTTCTCTCTCTACTTCTTCAAGGGAAATGTTCTGTTCTCTAATACATTATATATGGAAAGTAGAAAAATGCAATCCCAAGCTTTATGGAGTACTACTTCTTTTACTACATCATTAGGAAAAAAGTTTTCAGTGAGTGCTTCAAAATTTAGGCAGCTGAGTAAATTAAAAATTAGGTTGTGAGTACATGCTAAGTCACTTCAGTCATGTCCGACTCTGCAAAATCCTATGAATGGTAGCCCACCAGGCTCCTCTGTCTATGGAATTCTCCAGGCAAAAATTGTGGAGTAAGTAGCCATTTCCTACAATGCAAGGCTGGTTCTTTGCCACTAGCACCACCTGGAAGTCAGTGGTGGTCAAATTTCATGTTTATCATAATTTCCTGGAGGGCCTCTTAAAACACAAATTGCTGGGCTCCATATTCAGAGTTGTTGATGCAGCATATCTGGGTATGGGGTCTGAGAATTTACATTTCTAATAAGTTGTCAAGGCATAGCACTGCTGGTGGTCCCTTTATATACTTTGAAGACAACTGCATTAGATAGTTCAAAAGGTAGATAATACGAGAGCAAGTAAACTGTACTAGGGATTCATGTCCTCAAGGAAATGCCTTTACAAAATGACAGAGGTGACTGTTCTTGATGAGCCTTTCAGAACGATGGACAGAATTCTGGCAATACTCTTGAGGACTTAGGAAAATGTGTCTCTCTTGTGCATCCCAGACTAGTTTTTCATTGTTAGACATTGTTTTCTAAAGTATATCTGCCATTTAATAGCCCTGTGGAGTAAGAAAATCTTTGTTTTCCTATTTGTGCCTTAGTTTTTGAGATATAAAATGGATAGAAAAATTCATCTATATGCTGAATGACTATAAATATTCAAAAAATAATATGGTAAAAGATCTTAGCCTACCACATGGTATATAGTAAATGAAAACTAAGAAGTTAGTTCCCTTCTTCTACTGAAAATTCACACGTGTTAAATTTTGAAATTAAATATTTCAGCTTTTCTTTTGGATACATTTAATAGAACAATACTTCAAGAAGAGCTCTGCAGACTGGCAATCAGTTTGAGCAGTCAAGAAAAGAGAGAAGTTTGAAGGCTGTTCATGAAGCTAGCTCCACCAAATCATGTAAATATGAGATGAAAATGTTTTCCAGAGGCAGGATGAAGGAAGAAGTGAGAATTCCACTACTGAGTTTAGATGTCAATATCATCTCTAAAGCAATGAGAGCAATTAAACCAAATAATGTCTCTTAAGAGCCGCAGCAAGGTCAGTAACATAAGCAGGTTATATAATTTAGACCAATATTCCCAGCTGTAGCCTCTATTATCTTGTAGAAGGTAAATGCAGTTTTGGAGACTGAAGCAAGGTACCAATGACAGTCTACCTGTCTTCCGAAGGAAAATATTTGACCAGATGGTTTCTGGGTTGCCTGGCCACTTTCTCTGTAAAGAGGTATATTTTTTTTAATTTTTGAGTCTTTTTTTTTAGGACTGACTCTGCCATTGAACAAAGAATAATTATTCTTTTCTGTATTCCAGAATCTTTGGTACAGGAAAGAAAAGATTTATATAGTTATTGAATGTATACTAGCCTCAAAAAGGAAATTCTCATGAAAATGAAACAAAATAAAAAACAAGACCCACTCACTTGAGCAGATTACATTTTGAATTTTTACAAATAATTACTATGAACTCTCCATTTTAAATTTCTTTGATTTAATCCTAGGCAGGCATTTCCTTTTGGAATGTTTTAGCTATTTCTGAATTGACTGACATGTACCATTGTAATGAAGCCAGGATTTTACATTCCATCACAAGAAAATCTGCCTTTGGCTTGAGGAGAGAAGTTCCTCAATTTAGAAAAGAAATGAAAATCTCTAACTTGATCAAAACTAAAAGAGGTCCCAGAAGATAATGAGAGATGCTTAATAAGGAATTCAGGCTTATGTCATGTCTGGGAGTGAGGGAAGAATAGACTTGTAATTCTGCAGACTTGAGTTCAAGTTCTCCATTTATTACCTCCTTAACTAAAATGTGTACTTGACTTTGAGTCAACTCACCCATCAACACAGTGATTCAGAGAAAACTTCTAATTAAATGACTTACAATAATACATAACGCATACTTTTCCCCTTTTTCCTACGAGTTCAAAGCTGAGAGCAATCTCAGTTTGAGCAGTCAAGAAAGAGAAGTTTGAAGGCTGTTCATGAAGCTAGCTCCACCAAATCATGTAAATATGAGATGAAAATGTTTTCCAGAGGCAGGATGAAGGAAGAAGTGAGAATTCCACTACTGAGTTTAGATGTCAATATCATCTCTAAAGCAATGAGAGCAATTAAACCAAATAATGTCTCTTAAGAGCCGCAGCAAGGTCAGTAACATAAGCAGGTTATATAATTTAGACCAATATTCCCAGCTGTAGCCTCTATTATCTTGTAGAAGGTAAATGCAGTTTTGGAGACTGAAGCAAGGTACCAATGACAGTCTACCTGTCTTCCGAAGGAAAATATTTGACCAGATGGTTTCTGGGTTGCCTGGCCACTTTCTCTGTAAAGAGGTATATTTTTTTTAATTTTTGAGTCTTTTTTAGGACTGACTCTGCCATTGAACAAAGAATAATTATTCTTTTCTGTATTCCAGAATCTTTGGTACAGGAAAGAAAAGATTTATATAGTTATTGAATGTATACTAGCCTCAAAAAGGAAATTCTCATGAAAATGAAACAAAATAAAAAACAAGACCCACTCACTTGAGCAGATTACATTTTGAATTTTTACAAATAATTACTATGAACTCTCCATTTTAAATTTCTTTGATTTAATCCTAGGCAGGCATTTCCTTTTGGAATGTTTTAGCTATTTCTGAATTGACTGACATGTACCATTGTAATGAAGCCAGGATTTTACATTCCATCACAAGAAAATCTGCCTTTGGCTTGAGGAGAGAAGTTCCTCAATTTAGAAAAGAAATGAAAATCTCTAACTTGATCAAAACTAAAAGAGGTCCCAGAAGATAATGAGAGATGCTTAATAAGGAATTCAGGCTTATGTCATGTCTGGGAGTGAGGGAAGAATAGACTTGTAATTCTGCAGACTTGAGTTCAAGTTCTCCATTTATTACCTCCTTAACTAAAATGTGTACTTGACTTTGAGTCAACTCACCCATCAACACAGTGATTCAGAGAAAACTTCTAATTAAATGACTTACAATAATACATAACGCATACTTTTCCCCTTTTTCCTAATGTTCTCAAAAATGCAGGGAGGACTCAGCTAACTTGTGTTATGAGATGATGGGAAAATATGCTCAGAGGCTTACCACATATTGTCTCAAATGGTGTCCAGATCAAATTGTACCTATTTACACTAAATATAAGGTAATTTTTCAAACTCCAGTTGAGACAGGCATAAGAATGCATTTTTCTATTTCTTTAGCAGCACCTTTCCAATATCACTAGTTCCCTGTGAATAACTGTCCTTCAGGAAAAATAAAGCAAAAATAGGACTTAAAAGCAATTAGGGACAGATGGAGAGAAGGTGAAAAAAAAAGGAAAATTAAAAAGTTACTAATTATATTGGAGAATGATTTGAGACGTCTTTAATCCTCATGGAGAAAGGCTCAGCATAAATGAGAAGTTAAAATACTGTCTCTGCATCCTCAGGAGTGTTGAAAACTTGCACATCAATTCCCAATCAATATTCAATAGGGGAGAATAAAAGTAAACTATATTTTTCTTCCATCTAGAGATTTAGACTGGTTCATTTCTAGACTTCTATTCAAGCTTGCATAATAAGATCTTTTTTTTCTTTTTCTTTTCTGGAAGTACAATTCATCAGCCATCCTGATAGTCTTTCTTTTTAATATTTGGTAGTAGTGATTTAGATGAATAAGAAAAAATGAGACTTTCTTAACATTTATTACTGTCCAAATCAGCCATTTTACTTATGACCTAGATGACTTCCCCAACAATAATATCTCATAATGCAATCCTACAAGCCTATCCCATTCTGATCTTGTAATTTTTTAAAAATTCCATCACAAGAAAATCTGCCTTTGGCTTGAGGAGAGAAGTTCCTCAATTTAGAAAAGAAATGAAAATCTCTAACTTGATCAAAACTAAAAGAGGTCCCAGAAGATAATGAGAGATGCTTAATAAGGAATTCAGGCTTATGTCATGTCTGGGAGTGAGGGAAGAATAGACTTGTAATTCTGCAGACTTGAGTTCAAGTTCTCCATTTATTACCTCCTTAACTAAAATGTGTACTTGACTTTGAGTCAACTCACCCATCAACACAGTGATTCAGAGAAAACTTCTAATTAAATGACTTACAATAATACATAACGCATACTTTTCCCCTTTTTCCTAATGTTCTCAAAAATGCAGGGAGGACTCAGCTAACTTGTGTTATGAGATGATGGGAAAATATGCTCAGAGGCTTACCACATATTGTCTCAAATGGTGTCCAGATCAAATTGTACCTATTTACACTAAATATAAGGTAATTTTTCAAACTCCAGTTGAGACAGGCATAAGAATGCATTTTTCTATTTCTTTAGCAGCACCTTTCCAATATCACTAGTTCCCTGTGAATAACTGTCCTTCAGGAAAAATAAAGCAAAAATAGGACTTAAAAGCAATTAGGGACAGATGGAGAGAAGGTGAAAAAAAAAGGAAAATTAAAAAGTTACTAATTATATTGGAGAATGATTTGAGACGTCTTTAATCCTCATGGAGAAAGGCTCAGCATAAATGAGAAGTTAAAATACTGTCTCTGCATCCTCAGGAGTGTTGAAAACTTGCACATCAATTCCCAATCAATATTCAATAGGGGAGAATAAAAGTAAACTATATTTTTCTTCCATCTAGAGATTTAGACTGGTTCATTTCTAGACTTCTATTCAAGCTTGCATAATAAGATCTTTTTTTTCTTTTTCTTTTCTGGAAGTACAATTCATCAGCCATCCTGATAGTCTTTCTTTTTAATATTTGGTAGTAGTGATTTAGATGAATAAGAAAAAATGAGACTTTCTTAACATTTATTACTGTCCAAATCAGCCATTTTACTTATGACCTAGATGACTTCCCCAACAATAATATCTCATAATGCAATCCTACAAGCCTATCCAATCACTTTAATGAACTTCCAAGAAGTCTGAAAAATAAAATGCCCTTTATAACTAATTTAATGGTCAGATATAAAGTTGTCTGGATTTCTCCCCTAAACTGCCTGGTCTAGCTGTTACCATCAGCTTCAGCCCCCTTCATATAATGAGAGAAAAATTGAATTAGACTTGAGAGTCTTGAGCCATTATAATGGTTAAATCATATTTCTCTATTTTTTTAATGTCATGCATCTATATTTCTGCTGTATAATAGCTAGGGAGCTCAGGAAAGGGACAGCTAATAAAGGAAGGAATATTGTGGGATAATAGATACAATTCTCTTTAAAGGTCATCTATAGATGAGGAAGTATAATGTCTGTTAATACGGCTTATCATTTGACGACTGGGCATCATTTCCTTGTAGAAATGTAACCCTGGATGTCACTTTTTCTTCCTCTCACACACACAGAAAATAAGATTAACATCTGACAATGTATTAATCTTAAGAAATGCCTCAGCTTGTAATGGATTTTTAAAAAGAAAAAAAATATTCTGAATGAGGAAAAATGTTCTCTTTCAAGATGCCAAAATTTACCTCACTTTTGTGTTTTTGATTTTCTCTGCTTGTCCAATCTCTGAAAAACCTTTGCCATAAAACAGGATTGAAACAATATCTTGTCCTTGCCTTTAGTATAAATGTTAATCAAACTGGCATATTAAATTTTTCAATTACATAGAGTACAATTAAATATTCTACAAAATATTTTTCTGTTCTAAATATTAGATTATTGCTATTTATACTATATTATTTAGTAGATCACATAATACATTATTATACCAATTAAGAAGTCATATAATTTATATCCAATGTCATTATTATTATTAAACATTATATTATTTTCATTCCCCTCAGTATTGGGTATTTAAATTATTATATTATGCAAAATAGTGTTCCATGAACATCCTGGTAGATAGAGTCTTATGGATATCAATAATTATGTCTTCTTATAATTGTACCTTGACTACTATAGTCTGGTTCAGAGTAGATACCCAATAAATAGGTATATAATCTTACTGAATTGTGAAAGTAATACATATTCTTGAGACAAAAAAGAATAATACATATTCTTGAGACCTGTGTCACGCTTGGTGCAAAGACCAAAAATACATCCAAGAACTAAAAATCCTTGCTGAAAATGCATAGGCCCCCTTGAAGTTTCATAACAAGCTGCCCCCTTGAAGTTTCATAACAAGCTGCTTTTTTTAATGTGACTCATCTTCAATGTTTTGGTCACTAACAGATTTCCTAGTATATTTAATGTACTTCTTGGTCTTCATCACTATGTCCCTCTTTTGCATCTACCTTTTAAAGAATCACACCTCGCTGGAGAAACTTTCTTCTTCCCTTTACCCAGTTTAACCTTCAGAATACAATTGTCTGTTTTCATTAAAGACAGATCCTTCCCTTTATTAGCCAGTAAATACACAATTAAGATGTTACTATGTGAACCAGTCCCATGATGTACCCTATGAGAAAATACTAGCATAATATAATTCTCTGTGAGTAGAAGATATGGTGGTTTCTCTTATTAAGTAATTGCCATTGTATTAAGCAAACAGGAAGAGTTTAGGTTAAAAGACTGGACAATAAAGTGTAGGTGAAAGTAATGGGAAACTTTCACTGAAGGACTGGGACTTAATGTAAGTTCTCAATGATGAGTGAAATTTGAAGGAAGAGAGGGAAGACTGTGTTCGGTCAAAGAAAAACATACTGAAAGTCATCAAAAAAAAAATAAAAAAGAAAGACCACTCTCAAAGATTTAAGATATTCTGCTAGGGAGGAGGTCACATGATGAAATAAATTCCAGTGACTCCAAGTACACCAAGGTAGGGTTTCTCCATGCTTCCATTTCTTAGGACATAAAATGGTTTTGTGTAGCACAGTGGCTAAGGAGGGTGGGAGGTGATGATTCTGGGGGTCCCAGCTGCTCTGTCTCAGCCTTAAGAAGTCATATAATTTATATCCAATGTCATTATTATTATTAAACATTATATTATTTTCATTCCCCTCAGTATTGGGTATTTAAATTATTATATTATGCAAAATAGTGTTCCATGAACATCCTGGTAGATAGAGTCTTATGGATATCAATAATTATGTCTTCTTATAATTGTACCTTGACTACTATAGTCTGGTTCAGAGTAGATACCCAATAAATAGGTATATAATCTTACTGAATTGTGAAAGTAATACATATTCTTGAGACAAAAAAGAATAATACATATTCTTGAGACCTGTGTCACGCTTGGTGCAAAGACCAAAAATACATCCAAGAACTAAAAATCCTTGCTGAAAATGCATAGGCCCCCTTGAAGTTTCATAACAAGCTGCCCCCTTGAAGTTTCATAACAAGCTGCTTTTTTTAATGTGACTCATCTTCAATGTTTTGGTCACTAACAGATTTCCTAGTATATTTAATGTACTTCTTGGTCTTCATCACTATGTCCCTCTTTTGCATCTACCTTTTAAAGAATCACACCTCGCTGGAGAAACTTTCTTCTTCCCTTTACCCAGTTTAACCTTCAGAATACAATTGTCTGTTTTCATTAAAGACAGATCCTTCCCTTTATTAGCCAGTAAATACACAATTAAGATGTTACTATGTGAACCAGTCCCATGATGTACCCTATGAGAAAATACTAGCATAATATAATTCTCTGTGAGTAGAAGATATGGTGGTTTCTCTTATTAAGTAATTGCCATTGTATTAAGCAAACAGGAAGAGTTTAGGTTAAAAGACTGGACAATAAAGTGTAGGTGAAAGTAATGGGAAACTTTCACTGAAGGACTGGGACTTAATGTAAGTTCTCAATGATGAGTGAAATTTGAAGGAAGAGAGGGAAGACTGTGTTCGGTCAAAGAAAAACATACTGAAAGTCATCAAAAAAAAAATAAAAAAGAAAGACCACTCTCAAAGATTTAAGATATTCTGCTAGGGAGGAGGTCACATGATGAAATAAATTCCAGTGACTCCAAGTACACCAAGGTAGGGTTTCTCCATGCTTCCATTTCTTAGGACATAAAATGGTTTTGTGTAGCACAGTGGCTAAGGAGGGTGGGAGGTGATGATTCTGGGGGTCCCAGCTGCTCTGTCTCAGCCTGCCTGCCTTCAGGGCAGAGGGGATGAATATGCTCAGCAAATCTGAATCCTCCCATTAGGGAAAGTCTATGTGAAAGCTCAGGATATGCTAAAGAATATAAGGTTGCTGCTAACTGGTGTCTGTTTTTGAGGGACAAACTTTAATAAAACAGAATAAAGGGAAACAGAATTATAGTCCCAAAACGATGTTTCTGATAGCTGAACAGAGGAAGGTATTTTTGGTGGGGGGATCAATTTAGATTTTCACAATATTCAAATCAAACACCAACCTTATTAATTTAGGAGAGAGGTCTCTTTTAAGATCCATTGTTTTTAGTCACTAAATTGTGTCTGACTCTTTTGCGACCCCACGGACTGTAGTCCATCAGACTCCTCTGTCCATGGGACTTCCCAGGCAAGAATACTGAAGTGAATTGCCATTTCCTTCTTCAGGGGATCTTTCTGACCCAGGGATTGAATCTGTGTCTCTTGCATTGGCAGGCATATTCTTTATCATTGAGCCATCCAGTAAGTCCTTTTAAGATCCATGGCTTGTCTATATAGAACTTGTCATACAGCTAAATGGCTTTCTATATAGGTGGCTAATAATATAGACATGGAAGAGCTGAGGGATTGGTTAAATTGAGCTAAAATTTGGAAATGAAATAACCATTCACGTGAATGTCATGAAAGAATCCAAATTTAATCAATAAGGTCTATTCTCCCATTGTATTAAATTCAGAAATTCTGAGTTGTCTGGATCAACCCCAAGGAGAGGTCCAAGCAAAGACGAATGAGAAATATGCAAAATCTCATCTTAACCTCGCATTTTACATATGAGAAAAAAAAAATAGAACCAGTGAAGTAAGGTGATCTGCTCAAAGCACCTCAGTGAATTAAATCTCCAAGACAGGGCTAGCACCCAAGTTTCTCTCTCCCAGCCCACCGCTCCCATTCTGACTCACCGGCAATATTTTGTGACTATTAGAATATTATTGAGTCAGATCCTAGTTTTTCCACTTCAGCACATTCCAAAGCTACAGTTGAAGCTAGTGATACACCACTCCTCTATTTTTATCTGACGCTATAAACATGAATGCAAAAATGTATCAGTTTGTTGTCACTGCGTAGCAAACCATCCAACATTAATAGCTAAACCAACAACTTATATCTGGCTTACGACTGTGAGTCAGCAACTTTGGTAGGGTTGCAAATCTGAATCCTCCCATTAGGGAAAGTCTATGTGAAAGCTCAGGATATGCTAAAGAATATAAGGTTGCTGCTAACTGGTGTCTGTTTTTGAGGGACAAACTTTAATAAAACAGAATAAAGGGAAACAGAATTATAGTCCCAAAACGATGTTTCTGATAGCTGAACAGAGGAAGGTATTTTTGGTGGGGGGATCAATTTAGATTTTCACAATATTCAAATCAAACACCAACCTTATTAATTTAGGAGAGAGGTCTCTTTTAAGATCCATTGTTTTTAGTCACTAAATTGTGTCTGACTCTTTTGCGACCCCACGGACTGTAGTCCATCAGACTCCTCTGTCCATGGGACTTCCCAGGCAAGAATACTGAAGTGAATTGCCATTTCCTTCTTCAGGGGATCTTTCTGACCCAGGGATTGAATCTGTGTCTCTTGCATTGGCAGGCATATTCTTTATCATTGAGCCATCCAGTAAGTCCTTTTAAGATCCATGGCTTGTCTATATAGAACTTGTCATACAGCTAAATGGCTTTCTATATAGGTGGCTAATAATATAGACATGGAAGAGCTGAGGGATTGGTTAAATTGAGCTAAAATTTGGAAATGAAATAACCATTCACGTGAATGTCATGAAAGAATCCAAATTTAATCAATAAGGTCTATTCTCCCATTGTATTAAATTCAGAAATTCTGAGTTGTCTGGATCAACCCCAAGGAGAGGTCCAAGCAAAGACGAATGAGAAATATGCAAAATCTCATCTTAACCTCGCATTTTACATATGAGAAAAAAAAAATAGAACCAGTGAAGTAAGGTGATCTGCTCAAAGCACCTCAGTGAATTAAATCTCCAAGACAGGGCTAGCACCCAAGTTTCTCTCTCCCAGCCCACCGCTCCCATTCTGACTCACCGGCAATATTTTGTGACTATTAGAATATTATTGAGTCAGATCCTAGTTTTTCCACTTCAGCACATTCCAAAGCTACAGTTGAAGCTAGTGATACACCACTCCTCTATTTTTATCTGACGCTATAAACATGAATGCAAAAATGTATCAGTTTGTTGTCACTGCGTAGCAAACCATCCAACATTAATAGCTAAACCAACAACTTATATCTGGCTTACGACTGTGAGTCAGCAACTTTGGTAGGGTTCAGGTGAGTGGTTCCCCCCATTCCAGTTGCACTCATTCATATGGGTACTGGCAGAATTCAAAGTAAAAGGGCAGAATATTCCAACATCTCTTCTGGTCTATATACATAATTAGGATAATGTCAGTCCCACCACATTTTATTGATCACAGCAAGTCATAAGCCTGGTTCATATTTGAAGGACGGATTATAGACTCTATACCTTGGTGAGAAATGCTGCACAAGTCAAATATTAAGAATGTGACTAGAGGACCTTCCTGCAAATAGTCTACCACTGAGAAAAGGGAGTTTTTTCAGTATTCTTTCTGTATTTACAATAGAAGAAATAACTGTACTGGAAAGTTCAATTAAGTGCTTCCAGTTTATAGTAAGTCTTTTGACAACAGGTTAAATGGCCTTAAATGTAATTTGAGTGGGAGAAGGAGGGAGGAAGTCATTTTTGACCAAAAAAATATAGCAATATTCGTGATCATGAATGAAAATTGAAAGTAACAAATTGAGAATACATTAATAGAAGTAAAAATATCTGAGTCATTTTCTTCCTCCATCCTTGCACAACACTTTTCAATCCGCTTGGCTGGATCTCTTCCCCACATCAACCCTACATAGAAATGTTAGGCTGCCACAGGATTCTGTCCTTGGATGTTTTTCTCCTATCTTTCTATATTTTCAAACTAGATGCCATCAGTCCTGTCACCTTAAATATCACAAATACACTGATGGCTGTCAAATTTGTCAACTCAGAGCTTTCCTCTAAAACTATATTTATAAGTGACTACCTTCTCTACATTTCTATTACTAACTCAAATATTCCATGCTCTAAAATTACCTATAGAGTTGATTCTTTGTACATAAGGATAAAACAATTTTTTTTCCATCAAGATTTCCCAACATTCACATAAAACCTATTTGCTAGATGGGTCATTTTTTTCCACCAAAAGTCTCCTAGTTTTCCACTTCAGCACATTCCAAAGCTACAGTTGAAGCTAGTGATACACCACTCCTCTATTTTTATCTGACGCTATAAACATGAATGCAAAAATGTATCAGTTTGTTGTCACTGCGTAGCAAACCATCCAACATTAATAGCTAAACCAACAACTTATATCTGGCTTACGACTGTGAGTCAGCAACTTTGGTAGGGTTCAGGTGAGTGGTTCCCCCCATTCCAGTTGCACTCATTCATATGGGTACTGGCAGAATTCAAAGTAAAAGGGCAGAATATTCCAACATCTCTTCTGGTCTATATACATAATTAGGATAATGTCAGTCCCACCACATTTTATTGATCACAGCAAGTCATAAGCCTGGTTCATATTTGAAGGACGGATTATAGACTCTATACCTTGGTGAGAAATGCTGCACAAGTCAAATATTAAGAATGTGACTAGAGGACCTTCCTGCAAATAGTCTACCACTGAGAAAAGGGAGTTTTTTCAGTATTCTTTCTGTATTTACAATAGAAGAAATAACTGTACTGGAAAGTTCAATTAAGTGCTTCCAGTTTATAGTAAGTCTTTTGACAACAGGTTAAATGGCCTTAAATGTAATTTGAGTGGGAGAAGGAGGGAGGAAGTCATTTTTGACCAAAAAAATATAGCAATATTCGTGATCATGAATGAAAATTGAAAGTAACAAATTGAGAATACATTAATAGAAGTAAAAATATCTGAGTCATTTTCTTCCTCCATCCTTGCACAACACTTTTCAATCCGCTTGGCTGGATCTCTTCCCCACATCAACCCTACATAGAAATGTTAGGCTGCCACAGGATTCTGTCCTTGGATGTTTTTCTCCTATCTTTCTATATTTTCAAACTAGATGCCATCAGTCCTGTCACCTTAAATATCACAAATACACTGATGGCTGTCAAATTTGTCAACTCAGAGCTTTCCTCTAAAACTATATTTATAAGTGACTACCTTCTCTACATTTCTATTACTAACTCAAATATTCCATGCTCTAAAATTACCTATAGAGTTGATTCTTTGTACATAAGGATAAAACAATTTTTTTTCCATCAAGATTTCCCAACATTCACATAAAACCTATTTGCTAGATGGGTCATTTTTTTCCACCAAAATTTATAGTGTCCATTTACTTTTAAAGACACCTCAAATCTGAGCAGAGTTTACCAATACTCTGCTTAGTCTAATGACATTTTCCCGGACTTCCAATAAGTCTCTTACTTTTTCCTCTAATTTTTACAGGTTGTCCCCCAAAGGCAGTGAGAATAACCTTTCATGAAAGTACAGCAGGACTTTCCTGGTAGCTCAGTGGTTCAAGAGTCCACCTGCCCATGCAGGAGACACAGGTTCAAACCCTCAGCCCACATGCCTTAGAATAACTATGTCCATGCACTGTAACTACTGAGCCTGCTCTGTAGAGCCCAGAAGTCATAACTTCTGAGCTCATGTGTTGCATCTCCTGAAGCCTGGGTGCCCTAGAGCCCATGCTTTGCAACACAAGAATCCACCACAATGAGAAGCCCACAGACCACAACTAGAGAATAGCCCCTGCTTGCTACAACTAGAGAAAGCTGGCATATAGCCATGAAGACCCAGCACAGCCAAATAAATAAATAAAATTATAAAAGTAAAAGTACAGCAGACCATGTCAGCTAACCTAAACCATTTATATTAAAATTTAAACTCCTTACTATAGCTTACCTGGTTCCATCTCACCTGGAGCCTGTCTACATCTCCAACTTCAGATCTACTGAGGAAGGTAAATGAATTGATGGGGGGGCATTTTGACCAAAAAATATAGCAATATTCGTGATCATGAATGAAAATTGAAAGTAACAATTTGGATTTTTTCTGAGTCATTTTCTTCCTCCATCCTTGCACAACACTTTTCAATCCGCTTGGCTGGATCTCTTCCCCACATCAACCCTACATAGAAATGTTAGGCTGCCACAGGATTCTGTCCTTGGATGTTTTTCTCCTATCTTTCTATATTTTCAAACTAGATGCCATCAGTCCTGTCACCTTAAATATCACAAATACACTGATGGCTGTCAAATTTGTCAACTCAGAGCTTTCCTCTAAAACTATATTTATAAGTGACTACCTTCTCTACATTTCTATTACTAACTCAAATATTCCATGCTCTAAAATTACCTATAGAGTTGATTCTTTGTACATAAGGATAAAACAATTTTTTTTCCATCAAGATTTCCCAACATTCACATAAAACCTATTTGCTAGATGGGTCATTTTTTTCCACCAAAATTTATAGTGTCCATTTACTTTTAAAGACACCTCAAATCTGAGCAGAGTTTACCAATACTCTGCTTAGTCTAATGACATTTTCCAGGACTTCCAATAAGTCTCTTACTTTTTCCTCTAATTTTTACAGGTTGTCCCCCAAAGGCAGTGAGAATAACCTTTCATGAAAGTACAGCAGGACTTTCCTGGTAGCTCAGTGGTTCAAGAGTCCACCTGCCCATGCAGGAGACACAGGTTCAAACCCTCAGCCCACATGCCTTAGAATAACTATGTCCATGCACTGTAACTACTGAGCCTGCTCTGTAGAGCCCAGAAGTCATAACTTCTGAGCTCATGTGTTGCATCTCCTGAAGCCTGGGTGCCCTAGAGCCCATGCTTTGCAACACAAGAATCCACCACAATGAGAAGCCCACAGACCACAACTAGAGAATAGCCCCTGCTTGCTACAACTAGAGAAAGCTGGCATATAGCCATGAAGACCCAGCACAGCCAAAAATAAATAAATAAAATTATAAAAGTAAAAAAAAGTACAGCAGACCATGTCATTGCTTTACTTAAACCTCACCAATAGAAGTCCACTTTATTTATATTAAAATTTAAACTCCTTACTATAGCTTACCTGGTTCCATCTCACCTGGAGCCTGTCTACATCTCCAACTTCAGATCTACTGACCATTATGATGCTGCATCCAGTCCCTACTCTCACTGTTCCTTCCACTTAAAATTCTCTCTCTTCACATTTCTGCATGACTACCTTCTCATCGTTTTTGTCCCAACTCAAATGGCATCTCAGACAGATTAAATCTAGCCACACTAAGCAGAACCCTCCCACCAGCCAATTACCCCACCATATTTCATTCTGACATTTTCCTTTAAACAATGAAAATAATCAAAATTTTATTTACTTCATTGAATGTATTGTCTATTTTCTCCCCTAAAATATAACTTCATGATGACAGAAATTTTATTTTGTTAACCACTGTTCTCATAGGATATACTTGACAAATATTCATTAACCGCCAGTATTTTACAAAAAGCTCCTTACTCAAATATATAGGGCAAACTCTCTTGAATGCTGCCCCCACAACTGCTACCCTGCCCCAAAACGACTCAATGAGAATTTAATTATCCAAAGCTAATTCCTTTTTTTTTTTAATCTTTTGCTTTTACACAGTTTTGTTGTTTACAGATATGTATAATCCCAAATTAGTCATATGGATATCCCATATCCCTCCATCCCACCCCTCCAGGCCATAGCATAAGGGCTAACTCTTTTTATTTATGTTTTGTTCTGTAGAAGACTTAAAAGAACGCTTGGCTCTCATGACCTGATTTTCTTGGGCTCTGAGTAACTTAAAGATAAACTTTTTTGGACTAAGCATTGGAAGGTTGGGGTTAGCAGATGCAAACTCTCTGTATATATATGTATAGAGAAAGAATGAGAGAAACAGAGAGGGAGAGAAAGAGAGAGGAGGAGAGAGAGACTGGATAACCAGCAAAGAACTACTATATAACACAGGGAAGTATATTCAGTATCCTATGATAAACCATAATGGGAAATAATATTTTAAAAATGCATATATGTGTATAACTAGGTCAGTTTGCTGTACAGAAGAAATTAACATAACATTGTAAATCAACTATACTATAATGGAGAATAAATATGGCATTGCTTTACTTAAACCTCACCAATAGAAGTCCACTTTATTTATATTAAAATTTAAACTCCTTACTATAGCTTACCTGGTTCCATCTCACCTGGAGCCTGTCTACATCTCCAACTTCAGATCTACTGACCATTATGATGCTGCATCCAGTCCCTACTCTCACTGTTCCTTCCACTTAAAATTCTCTCTCTTCACATTTCTGCATGACTACCTTCTCATCGTTTTTGTCCCAACTCAAATGGCATCTCAGACAGATTAAATCTAGCCACACTAAGCAGAACCCTCCCACCAGCCAATTACCCCACCATATTTCATTCTGACATTTTCCTTTAAACAATGAAAATAATCAAAATTTTATTTACTTCATTGAATGTATTGTCTATTTTCTCCCCTAAAATATAACTTCATGATGACAGAAATTTTATTTTGTTAACCACTGTTCTCATAGGATATACTTGACAAATATTCATTAACCGCCAGTATTTTACAAAAATCTCCTTACTCAAATATATAGGGCAAACTCTCTTGAATGCTGCCCCCACAACTGCTACCCTGCCCCAAAACGACTCAATGAGAATTTAATTATCCAAAGCTAATTCCTTTTTTTTTTTAATCTTTTGCTTTTACACAGTTTTGTTGTTTACAGATATGTATAATCCCAAATTAGTCATATGGATATCCCATATCCCTCCATCCCACCCCTCCAGGCCATAGCATAAGGGCTAACTCTTTTTATTTATGTTTTGTTCTGTAGAAGACTTAAAAGAACGCTTGGCTCTCATGACCTGATTTTCTTGGGCTCTGAGTAACTTAAAGATAAACTTTTTTGGACTAAGCATTGGAAGGTTGGGGTTAGCAGATGCAAACTCTCTGTATATATATGTATAGAGAAAGAATGAGAGAAACAGAGAGGGAGAGAAAGAGAGAGGAGGAGAGAGAGACTGGATAACCAGCAAAGAACTACTATATAACACAGGGAAGTATATTCAGTATCCTATGATAAACCATAATGGGAAATAATATTTTAAAAATGCATATATGTGTATAACTAGGTCAGTTTGCTGTACAGAAGAAATTAACATAACATTGTAAATCAACTATACTTATGAGTTATGAGTAAATATGCAGATTTTGGCAGAATAACTAGACAAATGTCTGAGTTAAATGGTCTTCTAAATTCATGTTATTTGGTATTATGAACATCTACGTTGTAAGTAACATTAGTGTTAATTTTTTCCACTACCCTGGAAGCCAACCTAAATGCTCAGGAAGCCAAAGGAAAGAAACAAAAGTAAATAAGCCAATGTTATGTCTTTCTTAAACTCAAAATTGCCCCCAAACTGACACAGCAGCTTTGTTTTGGATTAAATGCCATAGGCTATAAATTTTTCAAATGGCAATCAACTTTAGCAAAATATTTCCATCTACTTTAAATGTTTTGGCCACTTTTTCTGAATATAAAATAAACCACTACAGGTATCAGCTAATTACTTCCCTGTTCAGTGTGGCATGAAAAATTTAACACCCAAAATATTTTCTCCTCTATAAATTACTAAATAGATAGTTCAGGAAGTGCTGTTATTTTTGTTGTTGTTCATTTGAAAATTGATACAGTACAGATAGGAACTGGGTTTGCTTTTTTCTTATTAATAGATAAAGAAAATAGTAGATTTGCAGCTGACAGTGCCTGAATCTGACTACATTTAAATACTTGTTTTTCATATAAAGACAGAAATGGGAGAATACTTTCTGTATTCTGTTGTTTTTTTTTTTTTCTTTAACCTGTGGGATTTACTGCAAA
Source organism: Tragulus kanchil (assembly GCA_022376925.1). Lineage (NCBI taxonomy): Eukaryota > Metazoa > Chordata > Mammalia > Artiodactyla > Tragulidae > Tragulus > Tragulus kanchil. Next base: position 30,971,233 of record JAIOJX010000006.1, on the reverse strand, counting down.
ATCTATAAGGTAGCTTATATTTCCTCAAGCTTTGCTTTTATTGTGTGTGTGATACCATTATATTTTTCTCCCTTTTAAATATAAAAACACGCTACATTTGTCTGACACAAGAAGAAAAGAAACCTAGTAATACTGAATTTAGCTCTTGGGTTCCCAAGATTAGCACACTTCAGAGATTTAATTAAATATACTTTGGTAATAAGATGCCAATATCCTTACCACCATGGTGAGCATTTTCCAAAGGGCAGTTCTGGAGAAAAGGTGAGTGTAAAAATTTAACATAATCTTAAAATTGATACCAAAACAATTCTGAAGGAGAAAACAGGTTATCTATCTATCTATCTATCTGTCTGTCTGTCTGTCTGTCTGTCTTCTATAAAAGGAAGGGAAGAAATTCTACAGATGGCCGTGTCACAGAAAATATATTTACCCTACATCCTTAAACAAATAGAAAACTGGACAAAATATATTCATTGACTATTCTCAGACATTGGGAGAACCCAGATGGCACTTGTGGTAAAGAACCTGTCTGCCAATGCAGGAGATATTATAGATGCAGGTTCAATTCCTGGGTTTGGAAGATCCCCCCGGAGGAGGGCACAACAATGCACTTCAGTACTCTTGCATGGAGAATCCATGGATAGAGGAGCCTGGAGGACTACAATCCATAGTATCACAAAGAGTCAGACACTACTGAAGTGACTGAACACACAGGACATATTCTCAGACACTGGACAATAAGCCTAAGTGACGGTGATACCTAGGAAAAGCAAAGCAGGATGAGTTCTACAGTTATTTCAAGTTATTGTGTGGCCTGAAGGCAGTTTTCAGGCAGTAGTACAGAGACAGAGAATCCAAAGAAAACCCAGTGGGCTCATTCTATAGAAGAGACAGAGATAAGGATATTGATGGAGCTGGAATGAACTGGCAGTATACCAGAGAAAAGTAAACGTCTGAGAGAACTCTATAGACACACCGGGGATCTCCACAAGTCTTCAGATGAGTACTGACCTGTGTGTATGTGACACAAAGCTACCTGAGGCTAGGAAATGAACCACTGCAAAGAAACAGGCAGAACAATGGTCAGAGTTCATTTTGTAAATAATTTGTACATCTCCTAGGCCATGGGGCAAAGGCTTACTCTTATAGGTGGCATCAGGTAGAGTCTTCAGAAGACAGTGCTTTATTTTTGGAGTTCGCAAGTCATCTTAAGACTGAAACCTGGGCTTCCCCTGGTGGTCCAGTGGATAAGGACACCGCTTTGCAGTGCAAGGGGCGCCGGTTCGATCCCTGGCCTGGGAAGATCCCACGTGCTGCGGAGCGGCTGGACTGATGTGTCCAATGACCGAGCCAGAGCTCTGGAGCGCATGCGCCCGGAGCTGGCACTCTGCGACAACAGACGCCACCGCGATGGGAGGCCCGCAGGAGCCAAAGAACAAAGACGGATGAAAACAGAGAAATGAAAGAGCAATAGAAGTGGCCCGCCTGCTCCCCTCCCTCCCCAACCCAACCCCTGCCTCCCCCCAAAAAAAGACTGAAACCTGATCTGGACCTACCAAATATATGTAAGATAAGGAAAAATAATTTCCCCTCTGTATTATGATTTTTGTTTTGTTGAATTATGGTTTTGAGGGTTTTTTTTCTTCTTTTCAGTCATATTTGACTTTTGTCCTGGCAGGACAGCTAAGTTACTTGAGTTTGGTTTGGTCTTTCTGAGACTTTACAGTTATTTTAGGGTAGAATCCAGTAGGCCTGGAGGACTACAATCCATAGTATCACAAAGAGTCAGACACTACTGAAGTGACTGAACACACAGGACATATTCTCAGACACTGGACAATAAGCCTAAGTGACGGTGATACCTAGGAAAAGCAAAGCAGGATGAGTTCTACAGTTATTTCAAGTTATTGTGTGGCCTGAAGGCAGTTTTCAGGCAGTAGTACAGAGACAGAGAATCCAAAGAAAACCCAGTGGGCTCATTCTATAGAAGAGACAGAGATAAGGATATTGATGGAGCTGGAATGAACTGGCAGTATACCAGAGAAAAGTAAACGTCTGAGAGAACTCTATAGACACACCGGGGATCTCCACAAGTCTTCAGATGAGTACTGACCTGTGTGTATGTGACACAAAGCTACCTGAGGCTAGGAAATGAACCACTGCAAAGAAACAGGCAGAACAATGGTCAGAGTTCATTTTGTAAATAATTTGTACATCTCCTAGGCCATGGGGCAAAGGCTTACTCTTATAGGTGGCATCAGGTAGAGTCTTCAGAAGACAGTGCTTTATTTTTGGAGTTCGCAAGTCATCTTAAGACTGAAACCTGGGCTTCCCCTGGTGGTCCAGTGGATAAGGACACCGCTTTGCAGTGCAAGGGGCGCCGGTTCGATCCCTGGCCTGGGAAGATCCCACGTGCTGCGGAGCGGCTGGACTGATGTGTCCAATGACCGAGCCAGAGCTCTGGAGCGCATGCGCCCGGAGCTGGCACTCTGCGACAACAGACGCCACCGCGATGGGAGGCCCGCAGGAGCCAAAGAACAAAGACGGATGAAAACAGAGAAATGAAAGAGCAATAGAAGTGGCCCGCCTGCTCCCCTCCCTCCCCAACCCAACCCCTGCCCCCCGCCAAAAAAAGACTGAAACCTGATCTGGACCTACCAAATATATGTAAGATAAGGAAAAATAATTTCCCCTCTGTATTATGATTTTTGTTTTGTTGAATTATGGTTTTGAGGGTTTTTTTTCTTCTTTTCAGTCATATTTGACTTTTGTCCTGGCAGGACAGCTAAGTTACTTGAGTTTGGTTTGGTCTTTCTGAGACTTTACAGTTATTTTAGGGTAGAAGGCATATTTGGGGGTGACATGTGGGATGAGGAGAAGGTAAAGACTGTAGAATATCTCTTTATTTTCTAGGTCTCTGTACTGTAGCATCGCCACAGGATTCTGAGGGTCAACAATTCCACAAAGGTTATCTAGCCCTATGTCCTTAATTTATAGAGAAGAATGATAACAGAGAAAGGAGTAACTAAAATTCAACAACTAGACCCAAAAAGTCCTTGATATCACCTCACACACCCTCCCCCCTAATTAATTAAGCTGAACCAGACTGCTTCAGGGCCAAGTGCTGAGGCCAGGTAACAATCATGAGATTGCAGCTATATACACAAATTGTCGCTCATGTTTAGTTAATGAGTCACTCTATTTATTGCACATATTTGGCATGCAACAGAGGTTAGTCTAAACAGGAAAATATTTAGAAATAGGGGTCACAAACCACGGCAAGGAGTGGGAAGGAGGCACTGCAAAGCAGTCTCCAGTTTACCAATGGGTCTCACAGCAAGCATGAGTGGGAAGTCATTTGCCTTCTGCTCCTCCAGAGCCTCAGGCGGTGGCCCTCTGACATAGCTGTCAGATCCTGGAGTCAGGTCCTCCATTGAGACCTTTAAAGTTCCTGGGCTCAGTGGTCTCATTTTAAGCAGTCTTCCATGAGGGCATAAGGTTATGCCAAAGGGATCTTGTCTTTATCAGCTGCTCCTTCTGTTGTGGTTTCTCTATGGACATGACCAAATAAATCCCCTTATCTAAAGGAACACTTATTTTATCACAACAAAAAACTCCCAGTCCTGTATCTAATGTTTGAAAACAACCAGGATGGAAGTTCATGTTGACCAGTGTGACTTCATCTTGAAGTAAGGAACATAGCTTAAGTCCTTTGAGTTTCCCACATGGTGAGTAGGAAGCATGACACAAAAGAAATCACAATATGACACAGACACCTAAATATGAAAAGGAAAAGAAAAAAAAAAAGGGAGAATGTCATTGTGGCCTTAGGATAGGCAAGGATTTCTCAAACAGAACTTAGTGTTGTTAAGAACTGATAAATCAGCTTTGAAAGTGATTTGTCTATCAAAAGACACTACTAACATGAAAAATTTAACACTATGCTTGAAACACATTTCCAATAAAGGGCCTTTATTCAGAGCATATATTGGTCCTATAAATTAATTTCAGAAAACTTGGAAAGAGACTGAAGAATGCACTTCACAGAAATGACAATATCCATGTGGTTAATAAGTATATGGACTTATTAACTTAGCAATATGTACTTATTAACCACATGGATAATGAAAAGGTGCTTGGCATCATAATTCATCAAGGAAGGTCAAATTAAAGTCATAATGAGAAATATCTACACAACAATCAGACTATCTAAACTCGAAATAATTCCCAAGGATCTGGAATACCTGGAATGCTCCTACCTTTCTTATGGAGGTATAAACTGATACAATATTTTGGAAAATTGTTTAGTATCCACTGAAACTAACTGCATATGTATCTAATGTTAGTTGCTCAGCTGTGTCCTACCCTTTGTGACCCCATGAACAGTACCAGGGTCCTAAGGATTACATATATACTCAAGAAGGTAGCAATTTTATATATATATATATATATATATATATATATATATATATAATTATATATATGCTTAAGAACCTAGAAAGTTTACCTCTGCTGATATAATAAAAAGAAATTTAAAAAACAAAAATATTTATAGCAATTTTAATCATAACAGCCCCATGTGGCAAAATATTAGATGTTGTCAACTCTAGAACAAATAAATGAAGTGTGGACTTTCAAATATTAGAATATTATACTTCAGTGCAAAGGAGTTCACTCCTGCTACACATCACAGTGCATACATATCACAGGCATAATGTGAAAAAACAACAACAAAAATGCAGAGTGCACCCTTTTGCACAGTCATTGTAAACAGCAATCCAGAATTGGTTTGGATTAGGCAGATTAGATCTCTGTGTATCATGTAGCTGTTGTTCAGTCACTCAGTCTGACTCTTTGTAGCCCCATGGACCACAGCTGCCAGGCTCCTCTGTCCATGGAATTTCCCAAGAAAGAAAACTGGCATGGGTTGCCATTTCCTCCTCCAAGGGATCTTCTTGACCCAGGGATCAAACCCACGTCTTTTATATTGGCAGGAGGATCCCTTTTCACTAAGCCACCAGGAAAACCTGCAGTTTTGCCCCTGATGATCTGTTCCACTAAAATCCTTCCAAGTGCATAAAGAAGTAGGTATGAGGATATTGATTACAATATCCTATATGCTGGCAAGGAGGAGGAGACACCTGAGTTTCCACTAGGGAAATGATAAACAAAATATAGTGGATGACTATGCTATCACAAATTACAGTGGGTCAGAGTACACACAGCAAAGAGAAAAAAATATTAGAAATACAATGCTAAATTTAAGAAACAAGAAACAGGAACTTCTCCGGTAGTTCAGTGGTTAAGAATCCATCTTAATTGCAGAGGATGTGGGTTCAACCATGGTCAGGAAACTCAGATTTCACATGCTGCAAGGTGACTAAGTCCATGTACCACAACCACTGTGGTGGAACTGTGGAGAATGTAAGTCACAACTAGAGAGAAGCTGGTACAGTACAATGAAGGATTCCACATGTCACAACTAAGACCTGATCCAATAAAGTAAATAAACTTTTTAACAAAAGAAACTTCTTTTAAAAATTGTAAAAACTAATCTTCTTAAGAAAAGTTTAAGGAAAAGAAACAAAATGAGGTCAATTAACAAATTCCTTTCTGCAAATTATATGCAATAAAATAGTATTGCATTTTTTTCAGGGCATATAGAACAAAATGTCTAGTAAAGACATAAGAATGTCTGAACTAAACTAAGGTGTTAAATATGAACAATTGGGAAAATAAAACAAGAAATGGGCTTTGTACAGCCCATTGATGATACTGGGCCTTGAGCTGAAACACAAAATGTGAAAACAACAACAAAAATGCAGAGTGCACCCTTTTGCACAGTCATTGTAAACAGCAATCCAGAATTGGTTTGGATTAGGCAGATTAGATCTCTGTGTATCATGTAGCTGTTGTTCAGTCACTCAGTCTGACTCTTTGTAGCCCCATGGACCACAGCTGCCAGGCTCCTCTGTCCATGGAATTTCCCAAGAAAGAAAACTGGCATGGGTTGCCATTTCCTCCTCCAAGGGATCTTCTTGACCCAGGGATCAAACCCACGTCTTTTATATTGGCAGGAGGATCCCTTTTCACTAAGCCACCAGGAAAACCTGCAGTTTTGCCCCTGATGATCTGTTCCACTAAAATCCTTCCAAGTGCATAAAGAAGTAGGTATGAGGATATTGATTACAATATCCTATATGCTGGCAAGGAGGAGGAGACACCTGAGTTTCCACTAGGGAAATGATAAACAAAATATAGTGGATGACTATGCTATCACAAATTACAGTGGGTCAGAGTACACACAGCAAAGAGAAAAATATTAGAAATACAATGCTAAATTTAAGAAACAAGAAACAGGAACTTCTCCGGTAGTTCAGTGGTTAAGAATCCATCTTAATTGCAGAGGATGTGGGTTCAACCATGGTCAGGAAACTCAGATTTCACATGCTGCAAGGTGACTAAGTCCATGTACCACAACCACTGTGGTGGAACTGTGGAGAATGTAAGTCACAACTAGAGAGAAGCTGGTACAGTACAATGAAGGATTCCACATGTCACAACTAAGACCTGATCCAATAAAGTAAATAAACTTTTTAACAAAAGAAACTTCTTTTAAAAATTGTAAAAACTAATCTTCTTAAGAAAAGTTTAAGGAAAAGAAACAAAATGAGGTCAATTAACAAATTCCTTTCTGCAAATTATATGCAATAAAATAGTATTGCATTTTTTTCAGGGCATATAGAACAAAATGTCTAGTAAAGACATAAGAATGTCTGAACTAAACTAAGGTGTTAAATATGAACAATTGGGAAAATAAAACAAGAAATGGGCTTTGTACAGCCCATTGATGATACTGGGCCTTGAGCTGAGGTGTGTGATTAATTCAATGCTCTCCACGTGATGTCCACAAAAGAAAGAAAAAAAGTACGGGAGCCCCCACTAATGCAGCATAAGATCACAGAGGTGAAAAGTCAACAGCCTTATGAACATCAAGTGCACAAGGCACTGTGCTTTGTTTCATTCTCTAAACATCCCTTTGCAAATAGGCTCTGAGATTCAGCTGTGAAAAATGAATGAGGCTTTGTGAATAAAATACCAGGTTATAAAAATAAAGCTCTGTTTTACTTCTACTTTGATCTCTGGGGCAGAGTCATAACGTGAAGAGAAACATGATTCTTTCACTGGTCCAGAGCAAACCTATATAAAACTCCCCTGTTTATGTCATTTGCCTCAATTTAAAACCACACAAATAGTGGACCACAATTCTTAAATGACTTGCCTACAATAGAAACTAGATAAGTAGAGTAATTGTACCAAGAACCCCATTTATCTGCCCCTAGTCGATGAGTTTCCTCTGTTTGTTCTTACTAAGATCAATGCCCACTTGGGGCATATATCAGATTTCGAGGAGAATCATGGGCTTCCCAGGTGACTCAGTGGTCAATAATCTGCCTGCTAATGCAGGAGATGTAAGAGAAGTGGGTCTGATTCCTGGGTTGGGAAAATCCCCTGGAGTAAGAAATGGCAACCTGTTCCAGTGTTCTTGCCTGGAAAATTCCATGGACAGAGGAGCCTGGTGGGCTACAGTCTACGAGGTCATAAATAGTTAGACATGACTGAGAATGCACATGGTGACAAAAAATTCAGAGATCCATATAAAATTATATCTCAACTAACCTGAAGACTTTCACAATGAGTTTTTTGCAGATGTTTGATTTTGGGTTGCTTTCAGTAAAAACACACATTCAGGATTTCCCTGGTGGTCCAGTGGTTGAAAGTCCACTTGCCAATGCAGGAGACACAGGTTTGATTCCTGGTTCAGAAAGACTCCACATGCTGCAGGGTTACTAAGCCTGTGTGCCACAACTACTGAGCCTGCGCCCTAGAGCCTGTGTTGCACAACAAGAAAAGCCACAGTAAGACTTATATGCACTGCAACTAGAGAGTAAACCTCATTCACTGCAACGAGAGAAAGCCTGAGCTCAGCAACGAAGACTCAGCACCGCCAAAAATAAATAAATTTAAAAACACATTCAGCTTCAACACTTACTAATGAAATTGCTTCTTAAAAGGACTAGGTAAATGGTCTAGACTTTGGCCTGGATAAATAATATGAAAAAAAAAAAAAGCAATTACATTCAAATGAAATGGTTTTCATTTGGAGCCCCAAGTTATTATTTGTGACCAGAAATGAAAAAGGCACAGATTATGCATAATCTGTTCTTATCCCAGAGCCTTAACCTCAAAATTGTGTTATTTGTAGTTTTCTCACTGTAGATCACTTTCTCTGAAAACTAAAATACTTACAATAATGATAATAGAGCTAATTTGGTCGCTGAGGGTTCTGTTAGGTATTTATAATGAAGATTAAGTGGTTACCATTTACAATTCTTTTTACTATAACTAATAGAATGTATATTCATTTCTAGAAACTGTATTTAACAGAAAGAGATGCTGTGTTGCCCCCACCAGCATCTACTCCATCTCTTCTGCCCTGTGCAGCAACCACAGAATTTGCATGGCTCCTACCTCATTCCTCCTCGATGGTTGTCACTGAAATAAACAGACCAGAATGATGCTGTCTTTGCATCCTCACTGGCCCAGGGATGGGCAGCAACATCTAATCAACTCTACCCATTCAGTCTGAATGCCTCTCTGACCAGGGTCTGGTCTCTGGTTGATCAAACCAGATGAAATACACAGCTCTTTCATAATCAAGATTAAGCTAAAATGCCAATTGTTGTGCAGACATGTGGTCTAGAATCATGAGTGCCTTTGTGCTTCCTGAAGCAAACTGTACTAACGATGAGGATACACAGTGAGGAGGAAGAAGCAGAGCTGGGAGAATCTCAGAGGAACAGAAATGGTACTCTGATACAACCGTACCAGAAAGCCACTCTACTCTAAGGTTTTCTCTTTCATGGGAAAATACACTACTTTTATTTTTAAGCTAGTTTGTATTGGTTTTGTGACACAAATGGGCTGAATACGGGCTCCCCAGGTCATGCAGTGGTAAACAATCTGCCTGGCAATGCAGGAGACACAGGTTTGATCCCTGGGTCAGGAAGATCCCCTGGGAGAAGACATGGCAATCCACTGACTCCACTATTCTTGCTAGGAAAATTCCATGGACAGAGAAGCCTGGTGGGCTAGGTCGATGGGGTTACATAGAGTTGGGTATGACTGAGCTATTGAGCACACACAGCAAAGCTGAAAACACTTGAAATGAGACAATTGTAATTTTACTGTTCAGAGAGAATCCCTGTTAGCAAGTTGGTGAAGAAACTCTCAGTCTTGTGTGTGTGCATTTGAGTTAAAATATTATAAAACAAAGTTGAGAATTAATAATACATGTAGTTTTTTTATAGGTTGTATTTTAATGAAGATGAATATATTTGTATGTCATTAAATTTCTATCACAGTACTTTTAATGATTTTACACTAATACAGTATAGGTACCATAATTTATTAACTCAGGACTTTATATTTGGACACTTAGGTTGCTTCCAATTTCTTGCTGCTTAAGCAGCAGTATGAGGAAGAACTTTGCAGCTATATATTCCGTCATATCCAAGTTTATTACTTTTGAATAAATACTGAGAAATGTGACAATTATATGGTCAAATACTATGCATAGGTCTAAGGATTTTGATTTGCATTGCCAACTTGTCCTCTAAAAAGTCAATTTCAACCTCAAAAAACCTGTAACAGTGTTCATTTCAATAATCCCTCTATAATATAGTTCTTGGTAGTAAAATAATGACATCAACTTCTTTAAAGGTATAAAAACTATAATTGTACACACTGTATATATTATCAACATTTTTGATATTCATAACATACTAGGCTAGGAAAATCTAATCAACTCTACCCATTCAGTCTGAATGCCTCTCTGACCAGGGTCTGGTCTCTGGTTGATCAAACCAGATGAAATACACAGCTCTTTCATAATCAAGATTAAGCTAAAATGCCAATTGTTGTGCAGACATGTGGTCTAGAATCATGAGTGCCTTTGTGCTTCCTGAAGCAAACTGTACTAACGATGAGGATACACAGTGAGGAGGAAGAAGCAGAGCTGGGAGAATCTCAGAGGAACAGAAATGGTACTCTGATACAACCGTACCAGAAAGCCACTCTACTCAAAGGGTTTTTCTCTTTCATGGGAAAATACACTACTTTTATTTTTAAGCTAGTTTGTATTGGTTTTGTGACACAAATGGGCTGAATACGGGCTCCCCAGGTCATGCAGTGGTAAACAATCTGCCTGGCAATGCAGGAGACACAGGTTTGATCCCTGGGTCAGGAAGATCCCCTGGGAGAAGACATGGCAATCCACTGACTCCACTATTCTTGCTAGGAAAATTCCATGGACAGAGAAGCCTGGTGGGCTAGGTCGATGGGGTTACATAGAGTTGGGTATGACTGAGCTATTGAGCACACACAGCAAAGCTGAAAACACTTGAAATGAGACAATTGTAATTTTACTGTTCAGAGAGAATCCCTGTTAGCAAGTTGGTGAAGAAACTCTCAGTCTTGTGTGTGTGCATTTGAGTTAAAATATTATAAAACAAAGTTGAGAATTAATAATACATGTAGTTTTTTTATAGGTTGTATTTTAATGAAGATGAATATATTTGTATGTCATTAAATTTCTATCACAGTACTTTTAATGATTTTACACTAATACAGTATAGGTACCATAATTTATTAACTCAGGACTTTATATTTGGACACTTAGGTTGCTTCCAATTTCTTGCTGCTTAAGCAGCAGTATGAGGAAGAACTTTGCAGCTATATATTCCGTCATATCCAAGTTTATTACTTTTGAATAAATACTGAGAAATGTGACAATTATATGGTCAAATACTATGCATAGGTCTAAGGATTTTGATTTGCATTGCCAACTTGTCCTCTAAAAAGTCAATTTCAACCTCAAAAAACCTGTAACAGTGTTCATTTCAATAATCCCTCTATAATATAGTTCTTGGTAGTAAAATAATGACATCAACTTCTTTAAAGGTATAAAAACTATAATTGTACACACTGTATATATTATCAACATTTTTGATATTCATAACATACTAGGCTAGGAAAACATCATTATTTGAGTAATTTATTTTGTGTCAGGCTCTTTTAAGATTTTCTCAATTTAATTCTCATAAGGTTCCTAAGAGATACTATTAACTGCCTTTTAAATAGGAAAGCAGAGATTTAGAGTACAAATAAGTTTTCTGAGATAGAATAACTAATAATTTGCAAAAATAGCTCTTAATTTTACTATTGATCAGCTCAACAATATTTAGAGAGCAGTCAAATTACAAAGATGTCCTCACAGAAGTCTAATCTGGATAAAAAATATGATGACCATAAACTCTGTCAGGCTTAATTCCTGATACATTCATATCGTCAGAGGATTCCATCCAGATTAACATGTGTGTAGCATTTTTTCAATTTACTGAATTATTATTAAAATAATTACATTAAAATAAACCAGAATGATTACAGTAAACCAAAAATGTGTACTTGTGGCCATCTAGCAATGGTTGAGTCATGTCTAAAGAGAACATAGTTCTCATTTTAAAACATCTCTCATTCCCAAATCCTTTGCTGACAGAATTTAACATTCTATTCAAGGAAAGCGTACTGAGCATTCACAGATAAAACAAAGTGTGTTCAGATACAAGTAGTTAGGAGTACAATGGTAGTGAAAAAATTATATTTAATACCCATGGTAGGAATTTGGTGCACCAGACATTCTATGGGTCTTGCTTGGACAAGCCAGCAGGTTAAGAGGGAAATATGGGAAATTATAGGAGAGATGGACATGAAGTTATGTGCGGGATGATCAATGAGCATGACGTGCACGATGACCAATGTGGCTGTAGATACCCTTTTTTACAGTTATTCTGTCTCATAGCATTAAGCATTATAAATCAAAGACTATTTTGTGTGACAAGGCTTTCTGAGTACACAATAGACCTCTCAAAAGCAATGAGCTCAGAAAAAATAACTGTAAATGAAAAAATAAATACATTTCATTCTTAGAGAAAGTTGATGATGACTTGCTTAGCTTGCACAAAATGTTTATCAACAGTTACTCTCTATCACAGGAGGAACAGTTATTTCTCTGACCCCCTGTGAACATGAAGACACAAATCCACAGAAGAAAATAAGCATCTGGTTCCAAACGTTATTTAAATTTTAGGAAAAATGTGCTCAAGGCAACTTGTTAAAGTAAGATAGTCGCAGAAGGTGCTACGTGTCGCATGTGATACATGGCTTTTCATTTAGATCAAATGAGTCTTGGTTTGAATTCATTTTGCTAATTTGCAGTTTCAAAATCTTCTATACATAGATACAAATTGGATTAATGGCTGTTGCTAGTTAGTTCCATTAGCAGTATATCCACTTTGTAAATAGCTCAATTATGGACATTTTATTTCAGTGTCTCAGATGCTTCAGAAAGAAATAAGTTAATTCTGATAATAGGTTTTTAAATCCAGTTTCTGAATACAGCATCAAAGTTTCATCCACCCATAGTAAATAGCTTCAATTATGACTTTTTGTAGCATTTTTCAATTTACTGAATTATTATTAAAATAATTACATTAAAATAAACCAGAATGATTACAGTAAACCAAAAATGTGTACTTGTGGCCATCTAGCAATGGTTGAGTCATGTCTAAAGAGAACATAGTTCTCATTTTAAAACATCTCTCATTCCCAAATCCTTTGCTGACAGAATTTAACATTCTATTCAAGGAAAGCGTACTGAGCATTCACAGATAAAACAAAGTGTGTTCAGATACAAGTAGTTAGGAGTACAATGGTAGTGAAAAAATTATATTTAATACCCATGGTAGGAATTTGGTGCACCAGACATTCTATGGGTCTTGCTTGGACAAGCCAGCAGGTTAAGAGGGAAATATGGGAAATTATAGGAGAGATGGACATGAAGTTATGTGCGGGATGATCAATGAGCATGACGTGCACGATGACCAATGTGGCTGTAGATACCCTTTTTTACAGTTATTCTGTCTCATAGCATTAAGCATTATAAATCAAAGACTATTTTGTGTGACAAGGCTTTCTGAGTACACAATAGACCTCTCAAAAGCAATGAGCTCAGAAAAAATAACTGTAAATGAAAAAATAAATACATTTCATTCTTAGAGAAAGTTGATGATGACTTGCTTAGCTTGCACAAAATGTTTATCAACAGTTACTCTCTATCACAGGAGGAACAGTTATTTCTCTGACCCCCTGTGAACATGAAGACACAAATCCGCAGAAGAAAATAAGCATCTGGTTCCAAACGTTATTTAAATTTTAGGAAAAATGTGCTCAAGGCAACTTGTTAAAGTAAGATAGTCGCAGAAGGTGCTACGTGTCGCATGTGATACATGGCTTTTCATTTAGATCAAATGAGTCTTGGTTTGAATTCATTTTGCTAATTTGCAGTTTCAAAATCTTCTATACATAGATACAAATTGGATTAATGGCTGTTGCTAGTTAGTTCCATTAGCAGTATATCCACTTTGTAAATAGCTCAATTATGGACATTTTATTTCAGTGTCTCAGATGCTTCAGAAAGAAATAAGTTAATTCTGATAATAGGTTTTTAAATCCAGTTTCTGAATACAGCATCAAAGTTTCATCCACTCATAGATACAGGTTGTTTCCATGTCATGGCTACTAAATAATGCTATTATGAAGATGAGGATATGGATGTCTTTTTGAGTTAGCAGTTTTGTTATCTTTGTTTGTTAACTTTTGGCTATCAGAGGTGGAGGTTGGGGAAGGAGGAATTATAGGAAGCTGCTCATAAGCAACAAAGTTCCATGCTAACAGAAGGCAAGGTTTCCCAGCTGATAGTTTAGCCAGTCCCTGACCAGCTTGCCAACCATGAGATATGTCAAGAGGCTACCAACCATATCATCCAGCTAGCAGCTAACCTGCCAGTTTTCTGGGAAAGCATGACAGAGTTCATCAAACAAGTCACTGCTGTGACACAAAAATTACCCAACTGTCTATTGCTGTTTAGTGGCTAAGTTGTGTCCAACTCTTTGTGACCCCCAGGAATGTAGCCTACCAGGCTATCTGTCCATGGGATTTCCCAGGCAAGAATACTGGAGTGGGTTGCCAGTTCCTTCTCCGAGGGATCTCCCTGACCCCAGGGTCAAATGCATGTTTTCTGCATTGGCAGGTGGATTCTCTACCACTGAGCCACCAGGGAAGCCACCATCTTACTGTCTACAGGATTATAAATTAAAGAACAGTTGTTTTATGACTTAAGGAAAAAAAAAAAAACAAAGCTACAAAGTTCAAGTTATGAAATAATTAAGTACTAGGAATATAATGTACAACATGATGACTACAGCTACCACTGCCACAAGATATATAAGAAAATTGCTAAGAGAGTAAGATAGTCGCAGAAGGTGCTACGTGTCGCATGTGATACATGGCTTTTCATTTAGATCAAATGAGTCTTGGTTTGAATTCATTTTGCTAATTTGCAGTTTCAAAATCTTCTATACATAGATACAAATTGGATTAATGGCTGTTGCTAGTTAGTTCCATTAGCAGTATATCCACTTTGTAAATAGCTCAATTATGGACATTTTATTTCAGTGTCTCAGATGCTTCAGAAAGAAATAAGTTAATTCTGATAATAGGTTTTTAAATCCAGTTTCTGAATACAGCATCAAAGTTTCATCCACTCATAGATACAGGTTGTTTCCATGTCATGGCTACTAAATAATGCTATTATGAAGATGAGGATATGGATGTCTTTTTGAGTTAGCAGTTTTGTTATCTTTGTTTGTTAACTTTTGGCTATCAGAGGTGGAGGTTGGGGAAGGAGGAATTATAGGAAGCTGCTCATAAGCAACAAAGTTCCATGCTAACAGAAGGCAAGGTTTCCCAGCTGATAGTTTAGCCAGTCCCTGACCAGCTTGCCAACCATGAGATATGTCAAGAGGCTACCAACCATATCATCCAGCTAGCAGCTAACCTGCCAGTTTTCTGGGAAAGCATGACAGAGTTCATCAAACAAGTCACTGCTGTGACACAAAAATTACCCAACTGTCTATTGCTGTTTAGTGGCTAAGTTGTGTCCAACTCTTTGTGACCCCCAGGAATGTAGCCTACCAGGCTATCTGTCCATGGGATTTCCCAGGCAAGAATACTGGAGTGGGTTGCCAGTTCCTTCTCCGAGGGATCTCCCTGACCCCAGGGTCAAATGCATGTTTTCTGCATTGGCAGGTGGATTCTCTACCACTGAGCCACCAGGGAAGCCACCATCTTACTGTCTACAGGATTATAAATTAAAGAACAGTTGTTTTATGACTTAAGGAAAAAAAAAAAAACAAAGCTACAAAGTTCAAGTTATGAAATAATTAAGTACTAGGAATATAATGTACAACATGATGACTACAGCTACCACTGCCACAAGATATATAAGAAAATTGCTAAGAGAGTAAATTGTAGGAGTTCGCACCACAAGAAGAAAAAAATGTTCCTTTATTATCTTTTTCATAAAAATTATATCTATGTGAAAAGATGGGTGTTAGGTGCAATCACTACGATAATCATTTCACAGTGTACATTCATCAAACCACCATGCTGTTTGCCTTAAATTAATATGATGCCTGCCAATTATTTCTCAATTAAACTGGAAAGAAATGAGTGATATGTAACATTCCAACATATATGTACAAATACACATATAATTATTTTTAGCATTGTCTTTATTTTCAGAAGCCTCCTACTTTGGACACTAAGTGATTTGACCACTCTACTGTGAAGGGACCATTTCCAACAATTATTCAAAATGAAGCTGTCTGCTTTCACTGAAGGCCTGTGAAGTAGATGTAATTCTCACGAGGTGGTACGCCTTGGGAATCAAATGCTCTTTTGAGTCCATAAACACAGTTGAGACTGCTCTGTGGCAGTTCCCCAGCCCTGCCTATTTTAGGTCTGATCAGAAAGCTGACAGAAGAATTTGTTTTTTACCCAGCAACAACGCACTTGGGTAGGGCACGTGTTCAAGTGCTCAGTGGCAGATACCAGTGACAGTCAAGTTGGTAGGTGGTGGCTGCTCTTTCCCCACTCTCCTGCTCTTTCCTAATGACTCCCCATCTGCTTCTTATCCTTGGGCATCCAAACAGCACTGCAAGTGTTCTAGAAACTCAATTACGCTAGTGGAATCAAATGACAGGAACTGGGTATTCTTTGAAGGAGGCCAAACTTAGCTGTGGTCAGCCCTAGAAAATTTCAAATGGACGTTCATGCTCTTCTCCCTACTATTCCATTTCCACAAACTTCCCGCATGTTTTCTGCATGGCATGTTTTCTGCAGCAGGTGGATTCTCAACCCCTGAGCACCCAGGGAAGCCACCATCTTACTGTCTACAGGATTATAAATTAAAGAACAGTTGTTTTATGACTTAAGGAAAAAAAAAAAAACAAAGCTACAAAGTTCAAGTTATGAAATAATTAAGTACTAGGAATATAATGTACAACATGATGACTACAGCTACCACTGCCACAAGATATATAAGAAAATTGCTAAGAGAGTAAATTGTAGGAGTTCGCACCACAAGAAGAAAAAAATGTTCCTTTATTATCTTTTTCATAAAAATTATATCTATGTGAAAAGATGGGTGTTAGGTGCAATCACTACGATAATCATTTCACAGTGTACATTCATCAAACCACCATGCTGTTTGCCTTAAATTAATATGATGCCTGCCAATTATTTCTCAATTAAACTGGAAAGAAATGAGTGATATGTAACATTCCAACATATATGTACAAATACACATATAATTATTTTTAGCATTGTCTTTATTTTCAGAAGCCTCCTACTTTGGACACTAAGTGATTTGACCACTCTACTGTGAAGGGACCATTTCCAACAATTATTCAAAATGAAGCTGTCTGCTTTCACTGAAGGCCTGTGAAGTAGATGTAATTCTCACGAGGTGGTACGCCTTGGGAATCAAATGCTCTTTTGAGTCCATAAACACAGTTGAGACTGCTCTGTGGCAGTTCCCCAGCCCTGCCTATTTTAGGTCTGATCAGAAAGCTGACAGAAGAATTTGTTTTTTACCCAGCAACAACGCACTTGGGTAGGGCACGTGTTCAAGTGCTCAGTGGCAGATACCAGTGACAGTCAAGTTGGTAGGTGGTGGCTGCTCTTTCCCCACTCTCCTGCTCTTTCCCTAATGACTCCCCCATCTGCTTCTTATCCTTGGGCATCCAAACAGCACTGCAAGTGTTCTAGAAACTCAATTACGCTAGTGGAATCAAATGACAGGAACTGGGTATTCTTTGAAGGAGGCCAAACATTTTCAGCTGTGGTCAGCCCTAGAAAATTTCAAATGGACGTTCATGCTCTTCTCCCTACTATTCCAAATTAGGGGGTTTTGTAATTTAAATTATGCTCCTTACAAACTTCCTCATTTGAAACTTCACAAAATCAGACTGCCTGTGGAGCAGAGAGGTGGTAATGAGCTCCCGTCTGCCAAAGTAAGGGTAATAATGATTTCAAGGTCATGGACTTCCAGAATGCTAAAGGAGAGATGACTGGCAAGTATCAAAGGTACAGAAGAAGAAAGCGGATTCCAAGGATTTGTTGAAATTGTGCCACTGCTAGAAGCTGCTTAAGTACGTTTGAGAGAGTAAAATGAGCAGGGTTGTGAACAAATGCAGCTTTGTGCATGAACATCTGTTTTGGTTACTCCCTTTCTAAGCAGAGAAAAATATGACAAGTTCATACAGAACATGGTGGATTGAATTTCCAAAAGCCAATGTCTCAATTCTAAGCAGTGGCTGCTAGAGCCCAGCATCTTTTTCTTTAAAGTTATTAACAAATACATCAATAGCACCTGGTTGCCTGCTTAACTCAAAGTCTCCTTCTATTAGCGTTCCTCCATTCAAACAGAGCATACTCCTTTCTGGGAGATTAACACAATTTACAGTAGTCATGTATGGATATGAGAGTTGGACCTAAAGGAGGCTGAGCATGGAAGAAATGAAGCTTTTGAACTGCGGTGTTGGAGAAGACTCTGCAGAGTCCCTTGGACTGCAAGGAGGTTAAACCAGTCAATCCTAAAAGAGATAAACCCTGAATCTTCATTGGAAGGACTGTTGCTGAAACTGAAGTCCCAATATTTGGCCACAGGATGCGAAGAGACAACTCATTGGAAAAAAAAAAAAAAAAAAACCTGATGCTGGGAAAAATAGAAGGCAGAAGGAGAAGAGAATGACAGAGGACAAGACAGTTGAATGGCATTGCTGAGTCGATGGACATGAGTCTGAGCAGGCTTGGGGAGATGGTGAAGGACAGGGAACCCTGGCATGCTGCAGTCCATGAGGATGAAGAGTCAAACACAACCGACTGACTGAATAACAATCACGATTTAATCTTTGGCAAGATGTTGCTTTTTACTGTTGTTGATTTCCATGCCAACTCAATTCTGGGAGATCTAATCAATTGTCAGAACAAAACAATGGGCTTCTCAGGGGGTGCTAGTGGTAAGGAACCCAACGACATAAGAACCAAGGGTTTGAGCCCTGGCTCTGGAAGATCCCCTGGAGGAAGGTATGGCAACCATCTCCAGTATGCTTGCCTGGAGGCCTACAGTCCAAAGGGTTGCAAAAGAGTCACAAGCAACTTACCACTAACATCGCATGCAAATCAACTCTAAGAAGAAAATAAGAAGAAAGGAAAAAGGAAATTATGGTAAAGATATCATCACAATTTTGTTAACTTTTCTTTCCTAAAAATTCCCAAAGCTTAGAAAACCACAAGATTCAGGAATACCCTGTAACTACGATCTTACTTATGTTGGATTAGATCTGGTTTTAATATAGTTTTTCTTAATTATTTCCTCATCATTTTAAGCAGTGGCTGCTAGAGCCCAGCATCTTTTTCTTTAAAGTTATTAACAAATACATCAATAGCACCTGGTTGCCTGCTTAACTCAAAGTCTCCTTCTATTAGCGTTCCTCCATTCAAACAGAGCATACTCCTTTCTGGGAGATTAACACAATTTACAGTAGTCATGTATGGATATGAGAGTTGGACCTAAAGGAGGCTGAGCATGGAAGAAATGAAGCTTTTGAACTGCGGTGTTGGAGAAGACTCTGCAGAGTCCCTTGGACTGCAAGGAGGTTAAACCAGTCAATCCTAAAAGAGATAAACCCTGAATCTTCATTGGAAGGACTGTTGCTGAAACTGAAGTCCCAATATTTGGCCACAGGATGCGAAGAGACAACTCATTGGAAAAAAAAAAAAAAAAAAACCTGATGCTGGGAAAAATAGAAGGCAGAAGGAGAAGAGAATGACAGAGGACAAGACAGTTGAATGGCATTGCTGAGTCGATGGACATGAGTCTGAGCAGGCTTGGGGAGATGGTGAAGGACAGGGAACCCTGGCATGCTGCAGTCCATGAGGATGAAGAGTCAAACACAACCGACTGACTGAATAACAATCACGATTTAATCTTTGGCAAGATGTTGCTTTTTACTGTTGTTGATTTCCATGCCAACTCAATTCTGGGAGATCTAATCAATTGTCAGAACAAAACAATGGGCTTCTCAGGGGGTGCTAGTGGTAAGGAACCCAACGACATAAGAACCAAGGGTTTGAGCCCTGGCTCTGGAAGATCCCCTGGAGGAAGGTATGGCAACCATCTCCAGTATGCTTGCCTGGAGGCCTACAGTCCAAAGGGTTGCAAAAGAGTCACAAGCAACTTACCACTAACATCGCATGCAAATCAACTCTAAGAAGAAAATAAGAAGAAAGGAAAAAGGAAATTATGGTAAAGATATCATCACAATTTTGTTAACTTTTTCTTTCCTAAAAATTCCCAAAGCTTAGAAAAACCACAAGATTCAGGAACTACCCTGTGATCTAACTTGATCAGATTACTTACTGTGAGGATTAGTATTGGATTTTTAAATGATCATGGTCATGTTTCTTAATTAAATTTCCTCATCATTTTTAAAAGGCTTAAATGAATAGCCTTGGCCTGAAATATTTTTTAAAAAGTTTTCTCATAAATAAGGTAGTAAATAAATAAGTGAATAATTTTCAAACATTTCTATATCAATACAATTTCTGCACTGGCTCTGTAGTTCGATAGCCCAGGGAAAAAAAATGCCACTGACTTATTTTGAGTTATTACTGTCTTATATTCTTCTTAGGCTTCTTCTTATAAAGTGTTATTTTCTATGAAATATGACCTGACTCATTTCCATTCACATTTCCTCTGTTAAAGTAAATGCCCCCATCTAAGAGAATTTAGATGATCAACATTTGTTAAAAAACAAAACACGCTCAGTACCCTCTCTTCTACTCTTCCTTCTTTGCTTTATTTTTATGTAATTTTCTTCAACAACTAATTTTGGTTTGTTTCTGCTGATGAATACGTGTGTATTACTTTGAGACTTTGTGTTAGTAAAGAAAATAATATTAGTAATAAAATTAACTGAATATATTCAACAGACTTAAATCCCAGGGTAAGATATAAGATCACTTTAATTATCCCTTGAAATGTGATCTTTAAAAGTGGATTTAGGTTGTAAAACCTCACTACAAAAAAAAAATCTATCATCTTCTCTAAGCGTTTATGCATTCTCAAGTAACTTCTGGAACCACAGCTACTTGAAAGATGAGACTATAATAGCATCAAAAAGTGTCCACCTAAACTCAAAAAAAGATGTGTCTGAATGTGTGCAGTCAGCTGGGAGTGTTTCTCCATAAGAACCAAGGGTTTGAGCCCTGGCTCTGGAAGATCCCCTGGAGGAAGGTATGGCAACCATCTCCAGTATGCTTGCCTGGAGGCCTACAGTCCAAAGGGTTGCAAAAGAGTCACAAGCAACTTACCACTAACATCGCATGCAAATCAACTCTAAGAAGAAAATAAGAAGAAAGGAAAAAGGAAATTATGGTAAAGATATCATCACAATTTTGTTAACTTTTCTTTCCTAAAAATTCCCAAAGCTTAGAAAACCACAAGATTCAGGAACTACCCTGTGATCTAACTTGATCAGATTACTTACTGTGAGGATTAGTATTGGATTTTTAAATGATCATGGTCATGTTTCTTAATTAAATTTCCTCATCATTTTTAAAAGGCTTAAATGAATAGCCTTGGCCTGAAATATTTTTTAAAAAGTTTTCTCATAAATAAGGTAGTAAATAAATAAGTGAATAATTTTCAAACATTTCTATATCAATACAATTTCTGCACTGGCTCTGTAGTTCGATAGCCCAGGGAAAAAAAATGCCACTGACTTATTTTGAGTTATTACTGTCTTATATTCTTCTTAGGCTTCTTCTTATAAAGTGTTATTTTCTATGAAATATGACCTGACTCATTTCCATTCACATTTCCTCTGTTAAAGTAAATGCCCCCATCTAAGAGAATTTAGATGATCAACATTTGTTAAAAAACAAAACACGCTCAGTACCCTCTCTTCTACTCTTCCTTCTTTGCTTTATTTTTATGTAATTTTCTTCAACAACTAATTTTGGTTTGTTTCTGCTGATGAATACGTGTGTATTACTTTGAGACTTTGTGTTAGTAAAGAAAATAATATTAGTAATAAAATTAACTGAATATATTCAACAGACTTAAATCCCAGGGTAAGATATAAGATCACTTTAATTATCCCTTGAAATGTGATCTTTAAAAGTGGATTTAGGTTGTAAAACCTCACTACAAAAAAAAAATCTATCATCTTCTCTAAGCGTTTATGCATTCTCAAGTAACTTCTGGAACCACAGCTACTTGAAAGATGAGACTATAATAGCATCAAAAAGTGTCCACCTAAACTCAAAAAAAGATGTGTCTGAATGTGTGCAGTCAGCTGGGAGTGTTTCTCCATTACATATACCAACCAGTAGAAACTAAGCAGGCAATGTATCTTCCAGCCTCTTCCACGGGAAGGTATTTCATCTTAATTGAAATTCTCTCTGAAGGGAGATAGAGTTATTCTCAGGCCCAGCTTTCTTTCAACAGACTATTATTGAAATGTGCTGGTTGCCCCCAAATTAACTGTGCATATGGGAAACAGAAATATATAAAAGGCATAAAAAACATAAAACAATGTAAAATTGAAGATATTACCAGGTAGCTATTAGGAAAGGCAAAAAATACAGATGATACTAATAATAAAGTAGAAGCTCAAAAGTCTAAATCAAAAGTAGCACTGGTGATTAGCCAGTCTTTTTCAGAATTATTTGTTCAGAAGAACCAGCCAAAATACCTAGAGATATGAGCATTAGAAATGTGGGTGGTAGCAGAGGTTTTTTTTAATTTGGAGTTGAGATGAATGTACATTAAGTCTCCTAAACCATATAAAACTATAAAACTAGACAACCAAATTAAATGGCCCTTCATTTTATCTTATCATTTCTCCTTTCTCTGAATTTGATCACACTTTTCTTGAAAATGTCTGCTCCAAAAACATCATGACATGCTACATTTCTAGTCCTCATTCTGATCACTCTTTCTCTGATATTCCCAATTGACTATGCGACATCTCGATTTGCATGCTTCCTTTTTTCCCCCTAGAGTCTCCTCTTTTTCTTCTATGTTCTCAATTTATATTGGCGGAGATGTCAAAATGAAACACTTTCGAGTCTGTTTCTATGGTCTCTTCTGGATTCTTTCTCTTTTCTTTCATTTCACTAACATTATTATACCTCTTTCATCATTCCCAAAATATTAGAATAGCTTTCTGCTAAGCATTTTCCTGTCTTTCCTCACTGGGGGTGGGGGTGGGGTTCATTTTATACCCTGAAGGATTGTTAATTACTCTACTTGTTTTAACAGCCTCTTAATTTTCTTTCCTTTCTCTCTTTTTATAGACATAGAATATCCATGTCTTGTGTATGTTCTGATTTATTCTAGATGATGCCAAATTTCAGTTCGTTTTTTTTTTTTCTTTTTGCAGGGGAAGCTTCTCTGGGTTTTTGTTATGGTACCAGGGCTCTAGAGTGTATGGGCCTAATAGTCACAGTATGTGGAATCTTAGTTCCCTGACCAGGGATCAAACACTGGCCTCTTGCATTGAGAGCACAGAGTCTTACCCACTGGACCACCAGTGAAATCCCCCTCCCAGTTTTCTTAAGGACAAAGTTCTAGATTTGTTTAACATCAGTCTTTCTCTGTGAAACAGACTGATGGAGGCTTCTTCACTGCATACATTGCAAGAACGTGGGAGGGGAAGGAAAACAAGACCTAGATGACCTATGCATTGTAGAAGGGCATATCTCATGGCCATGCCTAAGTTCAAGGGTGTGAGGAAGCACAATCCAGCCATGTGTCTGGAGGGAGGAGTACAGACTACTTGGAAGATTAGCACAGAGCTGCTCCTCACACACCCTGACACCCAGAATTTGTTTCTAAAAGCACTACAGGAGAACTACAGTTTAAACAGGGGAAGCTCTTCACAACTCTCAGTGGGGATTTTCCTCCTACTGCAAATGGAACCATCTTTACCGACCCTGCAGACATGGCTCCAGTATTCTTGCCTGAAAAATCCAATGGACAGAGGAACCTAGCAGGCCTCTGCCCGGGGGGTTGCAAGAGTCTAACACGATTTAGCAACTAAACCACCAGCAGCGTGTGCAAAATACAAGACCCTACATATATTAACTGATTTGATTCCTCAAATAGAAAATGAAACACTTTCGAGTCTGTTTCTATGGTCTCTTCTGGATTCTTTCTCTTTTCTTTCATTTCACTAACATTATTATACCTCTTTCATCATTCCCAAAATATTAGAATAGCTTTCTGCTAAGCATTTTCCTGTCTTTCCTCACTGGGGGTGGGGGTGGGGTTCATTTTATACCCTGAAGGATTGTTAATTACTCTACTTGTTTTAACAGCCTCTTAATTTTCTTTCCTTTCTCTCTTTTTATAGACATAGAATATCCATGTCTTGTGTATGTTCTGATTTATTCTAGATGATGCCAAATTTCAGTTCGTTTTTTTTTTTCTTTTTGCAGGGGAAGCTTCTCTGGGTTTTTGTTATGGTACCAGGGCTCTAGAGTGTATGGGCCTAATAGTCACAGTATGTGGAATCTTAGTTCCCTGACCAGGGATCAAACACTGGCCTCTTGCATTGAGAGCACAGAGTCTTACCCACTGGACCACCAGTGAAATCCCCCTCCCAGTTTTCTTAAGGACAAAGTTCTAGATTTGTTTAACATCAGTCTTTCTCTGTGAAACAGACTGATGGAGGCTTCTTCACTGCATACATTGCAAGAACGTGGGAGGGGAAGGAAAACAAGACCTAGATGACCTATGCATTGTAGAAGGGCATATCTCATGGCCATGCCTAAGTTCAAGGGTGTGAGGAAGCACAATCCAGCCATGTGTCTGGAGGGAGGAGTACAGACTACTTGGAAGATTAGCACAGAGCTGCTCCTCACACACCCTGACACCCAGAATTTGTTTCTAAAAGCACTACAGGAGAACTACAGTTTAAACAGGGGAAGCTCTTCACAACTCTCAGTGGGGATTTTCCTCCTACTGCAAATGGAACCATCTTTACCGACCCTGCAGACATGGCTCCAGTATTCTTGCCTGAAAAATCCAATGGACAGAGGAACCTAGCAGGCCTCTGCCCGGGGGGTTGCAAGAGTCTAACACGATTTAGCAACTAAACCACCAGCAGCGTGTGCAAAATACAAGACCCTACATATATTAACTGATTTGATTCCTCAAATAGAAAATGTACTATTATTAACCTTTTACAGGGAAGAAAATAAAGACACAGATAAGTGAAATAACTCATCCAGGCTCAAAGAGCAAGTATGTGACAGAATAGAAATCAAAGCCAGGAAGTCCGACTTTAGAGCAGGCCCTTTTACCCAACGGTGGCAGTGCACTGCTTCAACAGAAGTGATT
The DNA here is from genome assembly GCA_022376925.1 of Tragulus kanchil. Lineage (NCBI taxonomy): Eukaryota > Metazoa > Chordata > Mammalia > Artiodactyla > Tragulidae > Tragulus > Tragulus kanchil. The sequence continues at coordinate 30,946,299 of JAIOJX010000006.1, read as the reverse complement.
TAGCAAGTATATTTCAATGATTTATTAAGCTAATTATATAACACACTTCCAAAAAAGTATACGTAAAAACCAAAGCTAAAAGAAGAAGGGTTCATTGGTCTTCTTCAAATGAAGAAATATTGCACTCTAAGTGCCTTTATCCAATACATCTAATCATTCAGTTCTTTGAGGCTATAATTTGTAGTTAACACATCCAGGCATGGACAGCAGGCTGAACGCCTTATGAAAAACAGATAACATGTAAGTATAACTGAAGCCCTTTTAGAGTCTTGGGAACTAACGGGTTAATGACTAGTCTTAATATATTAATCAAGTGAAAAGTTCTTCCTCCAAGCAAATGACACAGATATCTCGGATCTCAGAGTCCTTAGCCAAATGCCTAAGCAAATTCAAAAGTATTTCTTGGAAAAAGAAATTCTACCCACTGCCACCATGTCAGTCCTTCCTCCAAATAGGAGTTGAATGGTCTTCTGTCAAAATCAGAGCATGATCCAGGTTTTGAATTTTCCAATGATAATGCCAGGCTTTTTGCCTGGATGCCACACATATAAAGCATATGGATGTACAGTTGCTTAATTGACAACACAAATTATCTACACTGTGGCACTCCTGAGAGGATCCAGCCAGAAATTTATGACAGCCAAGAATTTGCAAAGAGCTCATTTGATATATTAGTGCAGGACATACAAGTTTGATCCCTGGGTCAGGAAGATTGCCTGGAGGAAGAAATGGCAACCCACTCTAGTACTCTTGCCAGGAAAGTCCCATGGCAAAGGAGTTTGGTGGGCTTCAGTCCATGAGATCTCAAAGAGCTGGACATGATTAAGCAATTGAATACACATACATACACACACACACTGAACATAATAGCTGCTCACTCGTGGTTCTTCATGTTAGAACCTACGTTAGATAGGCTCATGAGATAGTAACTTATGTTGCCCTTATTGTCTTGAATTTATACCCCAAAGCACTTTTAAAGAATTTAAGCTAAAGTATACGAAAATTTATAAGATTATAGATTTATATACTTAGTTTTTAAAAAATTTCTTGGCCTCTTTTTATTGATTTGATTTATTTTTCATCCATCTTTATTCTTCAGTCTGTGTGGGCCTCCCATCGCAGCGGCCTCTCTCGTTGCAGAGCACCGGCTCTGGGCGCATGCGCTCCAGAGTGCTGTCTCATAATTGGACACACCAGTCCAGTCGCTCCGCGGCATATGGGATCTTCCCATGCCAAGGATGGAACCAGTGCTCCTTGCACTGAAAGGTGGACTTTTTACCCACTGGACCACCAGAGAAGCTCTATATACTTAATTTTTATAGAAGCCTCATAGAAAATATTCACTGATCCACATTTCTCAAGTTCCTGTTCATTTGTTGGCAAAATCTCCATGTAGTACAGGAATTCTTATTGGATTTATCAGAAATGTTACTTTCAGAAAAAGATAACTTTATATTCATTATGTAGTGCTATATAACAAATTGCCATATTAAAATAACATGCATTTATTATGTTTCAGTGTCTGTATTTCAAATGTCCAGCTACATTTCAGTGGGGACCTCTGTTTCAGTCTCTTATGAAGCTGTAATCACCGTGGTGTCAGGGCTAGGTTCTCATCTGAAGGCGCAACTAGAAGAAGAATTTTGAAGGCGGGGAACTAGAAAGGGGGAATGCAGTTTTGTTTTGCCACACATATAAAGCATATGGATGTACAGTTGCTTAATTGACAACACAAATTATCTACACTGTGGCACTCCTGAGAGGATCCAGCCAGAAATTTATGACAGCCAAGAATTTGCAAAGAGCTCATTTGATATATTAGTGCAGGACATACAAGTTTGATCCCTGGGTCAGGAAGATTGCCTGGAGGAAGAAATGGCAACCCACTCTAGTACTCTTGCCAGGAAAGTCCCATGGCAAAGGAGTTTGGTGGGCTTCAGTCCATGAGATCTCAAAGAGCTGGACATGATTAAGCAATTGAATACACATACATACACACACACACTGAACATAATAGCTGCTCACTCGTGGTTCTTCATGTTAGAACCTACGTTAGATAGGCTCATGAGATAGTAACTTATGTTGCCCTTATTGTCTTGAATTTATACCCCAAAGCACTTTTAAAGAATTTAAGCTAAAGTATACGAAAATTTATAAGATTATAGATTTATATACTTAGTTTTTAAAAAATTTCTTGGCCTCTTTTTATTGATTTGATTTATTTTTCATCCATCTTTATTCTTCAGTCTGTGTGGGCCTCCCATCGCAGCGGCCTCTCTCGTTGCAGAGCACCGGCTCTGGGCGCATGCGCTCCAGAGTGCTGTCTCATAATTGGACACACCAGTCCAGTCGCTCCGCGGCATATGGGATCTTCCCATGCCAAGGATGGAACCAGTGCTCCTTGCACTGAAAGGTGGACTTTTTACCCACTGGACCACCAGAGAAGCTCTATATACTTAATTTTTATAGAAGCCTCATAGAAAATATTCACTGATCCACATTTCTCAAGTTCCTGTTCATTTGTTGGCAAAATCTCCATGTAGTACAGGAATTCTTATTGGATTTATCAGAAATGTTACTTTCAGAAAAAGATAACTTTATATTCATTATGTAGTGCTATATAACAAATTGCCATATTAAAATAACATGCATTTATTATGTTTCAGTGTCTGTATTTCAAATGTCCAGCTACATTTCAGTGGGGACCTCTGTTTCAGTCTCTTATGAAGCTGTAATCACCGTGGTGTCAGGGCTAGGTTCTCATCTGAAGGCGCAACTAGAAGAAGAATTTCAAAGTTGGCCTATGTAGTTGTTAGCTGGGGCAAGGTGCCTAAGGATTGAACTGATTTCCTTGCTGGATATTGGTCAGAATCTGCTCTCCTGTTCTTATGATGTGGATCTCTCCAACATGATAGTTTCCTTTACTGAATCCAGCAAGAGAGAGAACTTGCCAGTCAACAAAACAGTAGACACAATTTTATGTAGCCTAATCACAGAATTGAAATACTCACCATCTTTGTTGCAGTCTCTGAGTTACAAGCACGTGACTAGCCCAGGCCATACTCAAGCAGATGTAATCTTGGAGTCTGCCTGCCATACTTTGTGAACTTTGATACATCTCATCGTCATATTTACCCTTGAATTTTGATAAATAAACCTTTGGAGCTATTATAACAATTCACCTATTAATAAGTTTTCTAACTTATTCTTGTTCTATCATTCAATTTTTCCTAATCTCCCTTTAAACCTCCATTTGCTTTGTTTAGTCAATAAGTTATGTCTGACTTTTTGGTAACCCTATGACCTGTAGCCAGTCAGGATCCTCTAGCTGTGGGATTTCCCAGGCAAGAATACTTGTGTGGGCTGCCATTTCCTTCTCCAAGCAATCTGCCTGAACCTATGTCTCCTATATTGGCAGGTGGATTCTTTTCCAGTTTTTAAAACTCCACTATTGATGGGAAGTAAATATATCTTAGAGTAAGGTGTGGTATATGCTAATAAATTAACAATAGGTAGTTGCCTGGTGTCTTAGTCTGTTTGAGCTGCTATCACAAGATACCACAGACTGGGTAGTTTATACACAATCAGAAATTTGTTTGTCTCAGTTCTGGAGGCTGAACTCTGAGTTAAGGGTACCAGCATAATAGGGTGAGTCTTCCAGGCTGCAGACTTCTCATTGTAACCTCAGATGGTGGAAGGGCCTAGAGAGTTCTGTGCCTCTCTTCTATAAGAGCATTAATCCCAGTCATGAGGGCTTCACTCACATGATCAAATAACCTCTCAAAGACCCCACCTTCTAACCACCTCAGATTGGGTGTTAAGATGTAGGTGTGAATTTTGGCAGGACACGGACATTCACAACACAGCACCTGCCACTTCGACCAAGATTCTAATACTTACAGGTGTTAACAATTCATTCAAGGAAATATAAGCAAGTAAGATTTTTAAAGAATGTATCCCCCCCTTTTAACCCTTTCTGCTTGCTAAGTCGCTTCAGTTATGTCTGACTCTTTGTAACCCCAGGGACTCTAGCCCATCAGGCTTCTCTGCCCATGGGCATTCTCCAGGCAACAATAATGGAGTGGGTTGCAATGCCCTCCTCCAGGAGATTTTCCCAACTCAGGGATCGAACCCACATTTTGACTCAGAGATGATTAAACAGTCTCTCAAACCTGGATGTGGAAAAAAATTGAGGTATTTTGAAGGCTGAATATCATGTTAAAGAATATTATGGTGATGACATTTAGAAAAGGATAATCTATTCAATAATATGTAATCTCAGCTATGGTATAAATCATTCCCTAATGTTGCAACACAGGTTTTGAAATCATATATGAATTTAACTTAATGACTTTGTCATTTCACGTTGCCTTATTTACCTTTTGGATGTGGTTATAAAATAGCTCTGCATTTACATCTTTACACCTTGTATTCTATGCTGAATTTTATGCATTAGTGACATAAGTCCTTTACTAATGAAGATATCCAATTTAAAGCTTGCCTCACTTCCATTGCTGGGTGACAATAATAAACAATTTTAATAATAAAAACAGGAATGTTCAAAATATTTGAAGGGTCATTTGTCTTGCCTAAACAATATGCAAAGTTATGTAGACACTAATTTACATTTTAGTAATTAATCTTTTCTCATTTCTTTCATCCTTTAGTCAAGCGATAAGCTGATGAATTGAAAATAAATGATGTCAGTACAGATGGTTGGATGGCCTCACTGATTCAATGGATATGTGTTTGAGCAAATTCTGGGAGGGAGGTAGTGAAGAACAGGAAAGCCTGGTGTGTTGCAGTCTGTGGGGCCACAAATACTCAGACAGGACTAAGTGACTGAACAACAATAACAGCCTTTCAATACAACAAATATTTTCTGGCATTTCTCTGGTTTGAAAAAAACTTGAGTTTTCACGGATGGCATTTATACATTTCTAGGTGTTCAGGCTCACAACAAGAAGGAAAAAAAGTCCAGTTTTTAAGCCACTAGCCTTCTAACATGAAACACAGAGAAAAACCTATGAATGTAGCACTGTTGCATGATTGCTTTCCGCAGGAGCCTGATACAGCCCAATACAGCCTGAATAACTGTTCCAAAACTAAGGAACTTCCTTTCAAGACAATGCTACTGGCAGCTTCATGCAGGAAGGGCGAGGAGGTTCAATTGCAACTAACTCTCGCAAACCTTTTATTTAAATAGCTACAACTTTCACTTGGGAGTAACTGGGCTCTGAGCCCATCTTCTGGTTCATTCCTGGATAGCTCTCTGAAATACTCAGTAAGTTCACCAACAGTCACTTCAGCAGAAATATAAAGACTTTCTGGGTTGGCCTGGTCATAAGCTCAAGAAAAAAAAAAAAAGAAGTTGATTTAACAGATACCGCAATATAGACAGAACCTGCTGTAACAACACAGTATGTATGGAATTAACGAGCTCTCATAGGGCAGAAGTCAAGAGTCTTTCTTTTCATCTTTGTATGTCCAGCATTCACCATAATGTACAGCTCCTCATCAGTGATTTTTAGAAAAAGTTTTTTGAAGTCAATTAGCTTTGTTTGCATCTACAAATAATGTAATGAATTTCATGTATTGTCATAAGCATATTGTTCTGGATATTTATAGTATTGGTAATTACCTACAAAATGGCCAGAGGAACTTAATGAAAGGAGAGGTAAATTGTGGACTAGAGAGAGCTTCAAGGAGTGAGCAGAAACCAATACACACTTTGCATGATCATATTGTACACTGGGAATACACTGGAGAATGTCATAGAGAATGAATTTTGAGGAGAATGGAGACATGTATGTATATGTGTTTGAGCAAATTCTGGGAGGGAGGTAGTGAAGAACAGGAAAGCCTGGTGTGTTGCAGTCTGTGGGGCCACAAATACTCAGACAGGACTAAGTGACTGAACAACAATAACAGCCTTTCAATACAACAAATATTTTCTGGCATTTCTCTGGTTTGAAAAAAACTTGAGTTTTCACGGATGGCATTTATACATTTCTAGGTGTTCAGGCTCACAACAAGAAGGAAAAAAAGTCCAGTTTTTAAGCCACTAGCCTTCTAACATGAAACACAGAGAAAAACCTATGAATGTAGCACTGTTGCATGATTGCTTTCCGCAGGAGCCTGATACAGCCCAATACAGCCTGAATAACTGTTCCAAAACTAAGGAACTTCCTTTCAAGACAATGCTACTGGCAGCTTCATGCAGGAAGGGCGAGGAGGTTCAATTGCAACTAACTCTCGCAAACCTTTTATTTAAATAGCTACAACTTTCACTTGGGAGTAACTGGGCTCTGAGCCCATCTTCTGGTTCATTCCTGGATAGCTCTCTGAAATACTCAGTAAGTTCACCAACAGTCACTTCAGCAGAAATATAAAGACTTTCTGGGTTGGCCTGGTCATAAGCTCAAGAAAAAAAAAAAAAGAAGTTGATTTAACAGATACCGCAATATAGACAGAACCTGCTGTAACAACACAGTATGTATGGAATTAACGAGCTCTCATAGGGCAGAAGTCAAGAGTCTTTCTTTTCATCTTTGTATGTCCAGCATTCACCATAATGTACAGCTCCTCATCAGTGATTTTTAGAAAAAGTTTTTTGAAGTCAATTAGCTTTGTTTGCATCTACAAATAATGTAATGAATTTCATGTATTGTCATAAGCATATTGTTCTGGATATTTATAGTATTGGTAATTACCTACAAAATGGCCAGAGGAACTTAATGAAAGGAGAGGTAAATTGTGGACTAGAGAGAGCTTCAAGGAGTGAGCAGAAACCAATACACACTTTGCATGATCATATTGTACACTGGGAATACACTGGAGAATTTCATAGAGAATGAATTTTGAGGGAGAATGGAGACATGTATGTATATGACTGAGTAGCTCTGCTGTATATTCAAAACTATTATAATATTGTTAATCAGGTATTCTCTGATAAGGTTTAAAAAATGAAGAAATTTACAAACTCAACCACTGATATTTACAATCACACCATACTAACTTTATATTCAATGGTGAAAATCTCTTTCTGGAGATGCATCATACTACATTACATGACAGTATTTTGAATGTTTATACAATCATGTTCATCTATTGTATGTGTGTGCATGCGTGTATGTGTGTGCACATGTGTGTGTGTGTGTGTCTGTGATGTCTTAACTTTAAGTTCTAAACCCAGACAGTAGCTAATTGATAGGAAAAATTCACAGAGAGAATCCATCTCCTCCCACCAAAAGTGATTTTACTTTCTGAACTAAAGTGTAACACTAAGAAGAATCTCTATGTTTAACAATGTGTTTAGGAAGGTAGGCATCTGAGAATTCCAGATGACTGACCAATTTTGGGGTTCCATGAATTTCATTAGCAGACATGACAGACAATAATGAATTTCTCAGCGTGGGCTCCAGCAAGCACAGAATGGCCAGATAATTAATTTTAAAAATGGATTACCCAGTGTACTGAATTAACAGTATTGGAGAACTGCTATTATGCATAGAACCAAGCTTTGAAAACTCAGAAAGCAGATAAGGAGTCTTGATATATACCACAACTAGAAATACTGTTAAAAATGCCTGGCTTTCAGTATATGAATCAGTAGTATTTGATTACTCAGTATTCCAATCTTTGATTGAACATAATCCCCTCTACAGAGACACAAAATATTTCCTGAGCAACTAATTGAGAATAGAGTTGTTCAGTTCAATTACCCTTCTCCAGAACTCTTTATAGCTAAAGCTAAATAACCATTGTAGAAACCAAAGTTTACTCAGATGTGAACCCAATACATTTTCTAAATAAATAAATATCCCACTGCTTTCATTTTAATTCAAGTATTGCTAAGTGCCAAGTCTGTCTAAAGTACTGATCAAAGCATCAAAAGAAAATCTGTTACCTCTGAGTTTAAAATCAAATAAACAGACACAGACTAATAAAGTAAAAGCTGTAATAAAGGAAACAAAATACTACCTTCAGAGTTCAGAGAAAAATGGAAGCTCATAGTGAAAACTCAGGAAATTTCATAGAATACAATAATTGAGATTTATCTTCAAGTGTAGATTATATTCTGACTTAGACATTGTGGGTTCTCTTCAATCCCCCTTCCAGTGTCTGTGCTGAAAGGTATCTCTCTCTAGCCGTTTTTCTTAATAAACTTTTATTTCATGATCTCCAAGTGACCAAAGCCAAGTGTTTTTGATCCCAATGGGAATTCTTCTCCTTTGGAGATCAAGAATCCAACACCATTCACAGTAATATATCCACAATCTTCTATCACCAGTGTGCTGAAAAGGGTAATATGAGAAAGGAAGTCTAGATTCTAAATGTTTATCAGCCATTAACCAGTTAACTGTCCATCTCAAAGATATGCAACAATCAGAAAATGACACTTTAAAAAAGAAATGCATAAAAGCATTAAAAATACATGAAGCATTTAAGATTAAATCTTATAAATGTGGAATAACCTTATAGAGAAAAATATGTAAAATTTGCTATTTTAAAAGATTGTCAGACATGACAGACAATAATGAATTTCTCAGCGTGGGCTCCAGCAAGCACAGAATGGCCAGATAATTAATTTTAAAAATGGATTACCCAGTGTACTGAATTAACAGTATTGGAGAACTGCTATTATGCATAGAACCAAGCTTTGAAAACTCAGAAAGCAGATAAGGAGTCTTGATATATACCACAACTAGAAATACTGTTAAAAATGCCTGGCTTTCAGTATATGAATCAGTAGTATTTGATTACTCAGTATTCCAATCTTTGATTGAACATAATCCCCTCTACAGAGACACAAAATATTTCCTGAGCAACTAATTGAGAATAGAGTTGTTCAGTTCAATTACCCTTCTCCAGAACTCTTTATAGCTAAAGCTAAATAACCATTGTAGAAACCAAAGTTTACTCAGATGTGAACCCAATACATTTTCTAAATAAATAAATATCCCACTGCTTTCATTTTAATTCAAGTATTGCTAAGTGCCAAGTCTGTCTAAAGTACTGATCAAAGCATCAAAAGAAAATCTGTTACCTCTGAGTTTAAAATCAAATAAACAGACACAGACTAATAAAGTAAAAGCTGTAATAAAGGAAACAAAATACTACCTTCAGAGTTCAGAGAAAAATGGAAGCTCATAGTGAAAACTCAGGAAATTTCATAGAATACAATAATTGAGATTTATCTTCAAGTGTAGATTATATTCTGACTTAGACATTGTGGGTTCTCTTCAATCCCCCTTCCAGTGTCTGTGCTGAAAGGTATCTCTCTCTAGCCGTTTTTCTTAATAAACTTTTATTTCATGATCTCCAAGTGACCAAAGCCAAGTGTTTTTGATCCCAATGGGAATTCTTCTCCTTTGGAGATCAAGAATCCAACACCATTCACAGTAATATATCCACAATCTTCTATCACCAGTGTGCTGAAAAGGGTAATATGAGAAAGGAAGTCTAGATTCTAAATGTTTATCAGCCATTAACCAGTTAACTGTCCATCTCAAAGATATGCAACAATCAGAAAATGACACTTTAAAAAAGAAATGCATAAAAGCATTAAAAATACATGAAGCATTTAAGATTAAATCTTATAAATGTGGAATAACCTTATAGAGAAAAATATGTAAAATTTGCTATTTAACATCATAAAAGATTGTCTAAATATAGGACGAGTTATATCAGATTCAGGGATAAATGCTAACTCTCTTAAAAGGATTCTGTAGTTTTCCTTTTTTGTGTTGTCTTTGCCTGGTTTGGGTATCAGGGTGATGGTGGCCTCGTAGAATGTGTTTGGGAGTTTTCCTTCCTGTGCAATTTTTTGAAAGAGTTTTAGAAGGACAGGCATTAGCTCTTCTTTAAATGTTTGGTAGAATTCGGCTGTGAAGCCATCTGGTCCTGGGCTTTTATTTTTGGGTAGATTTTTAATCACAAAGTTGATTTCTGAGCTTGTGATTGGGTTGTTCAAAGTTTCTGTTTCTTCCTGGCTCAGTCTTGGGAGATTAATCCTGTCCAAGAAACTGTCCATTTCTTCCAAGTTGTCCAGTTTGTTGCCATAGAGTTGCTCATAATAGTCTCTTAGAATCCTTTGGATTTCTGCATTATCTGTTGTAATCTCTCCTTTTTCGTTTTTGATTTTGTTGATCTGGTTCTTCTCTCTCTTTTTCTTAATGAGTCTGGCCAGTGGCTTGTCAATTTTGTTTACCTTTTCAAAGAACCAGCTTTTTGTTTTATTTATCTTTACTATTGTTTCTTTTGTTTCTTTCTCATTTATTTCTGCTCTGATCTTTATGATTTCTCTTCTTCTGTTGGCTCTGGGATGTTTTTGTTCTTCTTTCTCCAACTGTTTTAAGTGGAGGGTTAGGTCATCTGCTTCATATTTTCCTAGTTTCTTGAGGTGGGATTGTATTGCTATAAATTTCCCTCTTAGAACTGCTTTTGCTGTATCCCATAGGTTTTGCACTGTCGTGTGTTCATTGTCATTTTCTTCTAGGAATTGTTTAATTTCTCCTTTGATTTCCTCAATGATCAGTTGGTTTTTTAGGTATGTATTGTTTCCAACATTCCATTTTTCCTTTGGAACAGAATCCAACACCATTCACAGTAATATATCCACAATCTTCTATCACCAGTGTGCTGAAAAGGGTAATATGAGAAAGGAAGTCTAGATTCTAAATGTTTATCAGCCATTAACCAGTTAACTGTCCATCTCAAAGATATGCAACAATCAGAAAATGACACTTTAAAAAAGAAATGCATAAAAGCATTAAAAATACATGAAGCATTTAAGATTAAATCTTATAAATGTGGAATAACCTTATAGAGAAAAATATGTAAAATTTGCTATTTAACATCATAAAAGATTGTCTAAGTATAGGGAGAGTTATATCAGATTCAGGGATAAATGCTAACTCTCTTAAAAGGATTCTGTAGTTTTCCTTTTTTGTGTTGTCTTTGCCTGGTTTGGGTATCAGGGTGATGGTGGCCTCGTAGAATGTGTTTGGGAGTTTTCCTTCCTGTGCAATTTTTTGAAAGAGTTTTAGAAGGACAGGCATTAGCTCTTCTTTAAATGTTTGGTAGAATTCGGCTGTGAAGCCATCTGGTCCTGGGCTTTTATTTTTGGGTAGATTTTTAATCACAAAGTTGATTTCTGAGCTTGTGATTGGGTTGTTCAAAGTTTCTGTTTCTTCCTGGCTCAGTCTTGGGAGATTAATCCTGTCCAAGAAACTGTCCATTTCTTCCAAGTTGTCCAGTTTGTTGCCATAGAGTTGCTCATAATAGTCTCTTAGAATCCTTTGGATTTCTGCATTATCTGTTGTAATCTCTCCTTTTTCGTTTTTGATTTTGTTGATCTGGTTCTTCTCTCTCTTTTTCTTAATGAGTCTGGCCAGTGGCTTGTCAATTTTGTTTACCTTTTCAAAGAACCAGCTTTTTGTTTTATTTATCTTTACTATTGTTTCTTTTGTTTCTTTCTCATTTATTTCTGCTCTGATCTTTATGATTTCTCTTCTTCTGTTGGCTCTGGGATGTTTTTGTTCTTCTTTCTCCAACTGTTTTAAGTGGAGGGTTAGGTCATCTGCTTCATATTTTCCTAGTTTCTTGAGGTGGGATTGTATTGCTATAAATTTCCCTCTTAGAACTGCTTTTGCTGTATCCCATAGGTTTTGCACTGTCGTGTGTTCATTGTCATTTTCTTCTAGGAATTGTTTAATTTCTCCTTTGATTTCCTCAATGATCAGTTGGTTTTTTAGGTATGTATTGTTTAATCTCCATGTGTTTCTGTTTTTAGGGTTTTTTTTCTGGTAGTTGATCTCCACTCTCATTGCATTGTGGTCCGAGAAGATGGTTGATATAATTTCGGTTTTCTTGAACTGACTGAGGTTAGATTTGTGGCCCAAGATGTGGTCTATCCTGGAGAATGTTCCGTGAGCGCTTGAGAAGAAAGTGTATTCTTCTGCTTTTGGATGGAACGTCCTAAAGATATCGATGAGGTCCATCTTTTCCAGTGTGGCATTTAAGGCTTGTGTTTCTTTATTAATTTTCTGTTTTGTTGATCTGTCCATTTTTGTGAGAGGAGTGTTAAAGTCTCCTACTATTATTGCGTTATTGTTGATTTCTTCTTTTATGTCTGAAAGTACCTGTCTTATGTATTGAGGTGCCCCTGTGTTGGGTGCATAGATATTCATGACTGTTATGTCTTCCTCTTGGATAGATCCCTTAATCATGATGTAGTGACCTGCCTTGTCTCTTAGAATCTTCTTTACTTTAAAGTCTATTTTGTCTGATATAAGGATTGCTACTCCAGCTTTCTTTTGATTTCCATTTGCATGAAATATCTTTTTCCAGCCTTTCACTTTCAGTCTATGAGTATCTCTAGGTCTGAAGTGGGTCTCTTGTACAAAAACAGAACTATAGATCAATGGAACAAGATTGAGAACCCAGAGATCAACCCATGCACCTATGGGTACCTTATTTTTGATAAAGGAGGAGAAACTATAAAATGGGACAAAGACAGTCTCTTTAACAAGTGGTGCTGGGAGAATTGGACAGCTACATGCAAAAAAATGAAATTGGAACATTCCCTGACGCCATACACTAAGATCAACTCAAAATGGATTAAAGATCTCAATGTAAGACCAGAAACCATCAAACTCTTAGAGGAGAATATAGGCAAAACCCTCAAGGACATCAATCAGAGCAAGATCTTCTCTGACCCACCGACTAAAATAGCAGAACTGAAAAGAAAAATGAACACGTGGGACCTCATGAAACTTAAAAGCTTTTGTACAGCAAAAGAAATTACAAAAAAGTTCAACAGACACCCCACAGAGTGGGAGAAAATCATAGCAAATGAAACAACAGACAAAGAATTAATCTCCAAAATCTACAAGCAACTCAGACAACTCAGCACAGGGAAAATGAGCAGCCCAATCAAAAAATGGGAAAAAGATCTAAAGAGACGCCTCTCCAAAGAGGACATACAAATGGTCCAAAAGCACATGAAACGATGCTCAACCTCGCTTATTATTAGAGAAATGCAAATTAAAACCACAATGAGATACCACCTCACACCTGTCAGAATGGCCATCATCAACAAATCGACAGACAACAAATGCTGGAGAGGGTGTGGAGAAAAGGGAACCCTCTTGCATTGCTGGTGGGAAGGTAAATTAATACAACCTCTATGGAAGACAATATGGAGATTCCTTAAAAAACTAAAAATAGAAGCACCCTATGACCCAGCAATCCCACTATTAGGCCTATATCCTGATGAAATCAAAACTGAAAGAGGCACCTGTACCCCAATGTTCATTGCAGCTCCCTATACAATAGCCAGAACATGGAAGCAACCTAGATGTCCATCGACAAATGAATGGATCCAGAAGCTCTGGTACATATATACAATGGAATACTACTCAGCTGTTAAAAGAAATGCAGAAGACTCAGTCCTAATGAGGTGGCTGGCTTTAGAACCTATCATAAAAAGTGAAGTAAGTCAAAAAGAGAAAGACAAGTATAGTATACTAACTCATATATATGGGATCTAGTAAGATGGTCATGATAACACACACAGTGAACTCATGATAAAACAGAGAATAGACATAAAGACATTGTGGAGACCGAACAATGGGAGGGAGTAACATGGGAACCTATACTGTCATGTGTAGAAAAGATAGCTATTGTCATTGTGCTAGGGGAATAGGAGTACCTACAACCACTTGGAGCAATGGTCTGGAGGGATGGGGGGAACCTGGGTGGGGGGAGGGCCAAGGGATATGCATCTGATTGATCTGGGAACATACATGTACAAAAATAAAAAAAATTAAAAAAAAATCTGTAAACAAACAAAAAAAAAAGGATTCTGTATACAATAAAATGTTCATAAAAATCATTATAAACTTTTCAGTAACATAGCATGAAAAAGATGAACATAAAGGCAATTTACATGAAGAGGAGTGAAATTTAACCTAGGAAAATTTTAACAATATAATAAAAATGGGACAATACACTATCAATATTCAGTGATACAAATAGAATTGTGTCAACATAAGGAGAGACCGTCTAATCAATGGAATTAAATAGAGGCTCATATTTTTGGACACTTGGTCAATGAGATTGCATTACAAAAAAACAAGGTAAAGAACAGACCATGTAGTAAATGAAGCTGTAAGTCACAGCTACTCATGCTTACAAATACAGACATTCTCCCACACCATACACAAAAATATATAGTGAATAAAGATGTAAATATAAGAGCAAAACTAAACATTTAGAATAAGGGTGAAATTGCAAACCATAATGAAAAATGTTGATAATTCTGACTACATCAAAATTGAAAATCTCTGTCAAACAGAAGATGCCACTGAAAAATAAAAGATAAGCCAAAGACTTTGAGAAGATAGCTAGAATGTATATACACACAAATGTTAGAAGAATACAGAAAATACCTCCACGATACAGTAAAGCAAAGATAAAAGCACAACAGGAAAATGCAAAAACATAAAGAAATGCAAATAATCAATAAATTTGACTATGCATTATTGATTCAAGAAAATGCAAATTAAAGATGAAACACATTTCATACCGATCAAACTGACCAAATTGAATGAACAATTGGTCTTAAGACACGAAAAACTGATAAAGATACATAGTTGGTGGGAATTCATGCAACACTTTAGAAAACAGCTTGGTGATACTTTTAGGGAAAAATGTTGTATTTTTTTAAACTTAGTAACATGTACATGTGTAGAAAAGATAGCTATTGTCATTGTGCTAGGGGAATAGGAGTACCTACAACCACTTGGAGCAATGGTCTGGAGGGATTGGGGGGGGAACCTGGGTGGGGGGAGGGCCAAGGGATATGCATCTGATTGATCTGGGAACATACATGTACAAAAATAAATAAATTAAAAAAAAATCTGTAAACAAACAAAAAAAAAAGGATTCTGTATACAATAAAATGTTCATAAAAATCATTATAAACTTTTCAGTAACATAGCATGAAAAAGATGAACATAAAGGCAATTTACATGAAGAGGAGTGAAATTTAACCTAGGAAAATTTTAACAATATAATAAAAATGGGACAATACACTATCAATATTCAGTGATACAAATAGAATTGTGTCAACATAAGGAGAGACCGTCTAATCAATGGAATTAAATAGAGGCTCATATTTTTGGACACTTGGTCAATGAGATTGCATTACAAAAAAACAAGGTAAAGAACAGACCATGTAGTAAATGAAGCTGTAAGTCACAGCTACTCATGCTTACAAATACAGACATTCTCCCACACCATACACAAAAATATATAGTGAATAAAGATGTAAATATAAGAGCAAAACTAAACATTTAGAATAAGGGTGAAATTGCAAACCATAATGAAAAATGTTGATAATTCTGACTACATCAAAATTGAAAATCTCTGTCAAACAGAAGATGCCACTGAAAAATAAAAAGATAAGCCAAAGACTTTGAGAAGATAGCTAGAATGTATATACACACAAATGTTAGAAGAATACAGAAAATACCTCCACGATACAGTAAAGCAAAGATAAAAGCACAACAGGAAAATGCAAAAACATAAAGAAATGCAAATAATCAATAAATTTGACTATGCATTATTGATTCAAGAAAATGCAAATTAAAGATGAAACACATTTCATACCGATCAAACTGACCAAATTGAATGAACAATTGGTCTTAAGACACGAAAAACTGATAAAGATACATAGTTGGTGGGAATTCATGCAACACTTTAGAAAACAGCTTGGTGATACTGAGTAAAAATGTTGTATGTGCTTGTAGTTCAACAGTTATGTACACAAAGTGTCATGTTCTTAGATTTTACAGAAGCATGATTAGTAATAAGAAAAAAAAGTGAAAACAACTCATCACTAAGAGAAAAAGAAAGCAAAAAAGAAAGAGAAATATAAAAATTCTGGGTATGTATGTGTTGTGTGTGTGTCTTACATTATAGTTAAAAACAATGAAAACATGTCAAAACATAGAAACTTAATACATTATTAACTGGAGATTTATTACCATATTTTCAGAGAGTGATACAATATCAGCTTGTGAAGTTGTTAGACCATAAAATTGGTCAATATTATGACCAATAATCTTGGTCATATGACCAGCTTATGAATGTTATCATTTACATTTGGCTTTGTTAGGTTTTTGTTCCAACGTTATGTATATTATAAACACAAGTTTATCACCATAAAATTTAAAAGGATGACATATTGATAAATTTTGAATGGAGAATTTTTTGGTGAATTTTATGCAGATATGTTCTCTGATTAAGCAATATATACACTAATATTTACAAAGATAACAGTTCTTCAGAATATAGCTCTGATTAAGACAATGTAAATATTAGATCAACAAAAAGGACAAGAAAAAGCCTTAGTGATAGATTCTAATATGGAAAGTGAAAATAAAACTCACAGTACTAGAGAATGCAAGGGTGTCAAGTGTAACTACTGAATATAATAACCTGCAAAGTGTTAGTGAAATAACAGAATTAGCACTGGTGTTAATTTCTGCAAAAATTTCGCAATCAATCATGATTTAAAAGAACACAGTTCTGAACTTGTAAGTCAAGTTGTAAATGGACAAAGCCAAGAACTACCAAGTACCTGCTATGTTCCAGCACCTCTTTATGCATTATGTTATGTGAATGAGTAAACTTTTGAATCCCTACTGAATCCTATATCTCCTAGCACAATGGTAGGAATTTTAATTCTCTGAATATTAATAGGCAATAATATTTATAGTATACCTTCTTTTAAAGCAATCATATATATATATTAGTTTCAATTCATTCTGTAGTCTTGCTTTTAAAGCAATCATATATATAGTTTACTGAGTAAAAATGTTGTATGTGCTTGTAGTTCAACAGTTATGTACACAAAGTGTCATGTTCTTAGATTTTACAGAAGCATGATTAGTAATAAGAAAAAAAAGTGAAAACAACTCATCACTAAGAGAAAAAGAAAGCAAAAAAGAAAGAGAAATATAAAAATTCTGGGTATGTATGTGTTGTGTGTGTGTCTTACATTATAGTTAAAAACAATGAAAACATGTCAAAACATAGAAACTTAATACATTATTAACTGGAGATTTATTACCATATTTTCAGAGAGTGATACAATATCAGCTTGTGAAGTTGTTAGACCATAAAATTGGTCAATATTATGACCAATAATCTTGGTCATATGACCAGCTTATGAATGTTATCATTTACATTTGGCTTTGTTAGGTTTTTGTTCCAACGTTATGTATATTATAAACACAAGTTTATCACCATAAAATTTAAAAGGATGACATATTGATAAATTTTGAATGGAGAATTTTTTGGTGAATTTTATGCAGATATGTTCTCTGATTAAGCAATATATACACTAATATTTACAAAGATAACAGTTCTTCAGAATATAGCTCTGATTAAGACAATGTAAATATTAGATCAACAAAAAGGACAAGAAAAAGCCTTAGTGATAGATTCTAATATGGAAAGTGAAAATAAAACTCACAGTACTAGAGAATGCAAGGGTGTCAAGTGTAACTACTGAATATAATAACCTGCAAAGTGTTAGTGAAATAACAGAATTAGCACTGGTGTTAATTTCTGCAAAAATTTCGCAATCAATCATGATTTAAAAGAACACAGTTCTGAACTTGTAAGTCAAGTTGTAAATGGACAAAGCCAAGAACTACCAAGTACCTGCTATGTTCCAGCACCTCTTTATGCATTATGTTATGTGAATGAGTAAACTTTTGAATCCCTACTGAATCCTATATCTCCTAGCACAATGGTAGGAATTTTAATTCTCTGAATATTAATAGGCAATAATATTTATAGTATACCTTCTTTTAAAGCAATCATATATATATATTAGTTTCAATTCATTCTGTAGTCTGTAAAGGCCTACCCAGTTACTGGCCCAAAGACAGTGTGTGTGTAATATCATTCTTGAGCATACAGTAGTGGGCATAGTTTTGCAGTGACAGAATTTACTGGCTAGAGATGAGTAACAATATTTGCAATCCTAGATTTTGGATTTAGATGCTTAAGACATATCTCATTTGTACCGGAATTCTGCTTGAAAGTGAGTCTTTGTCACCACGTCATCCTTACCGTGTCAGCATAATGACTCAAGTGAGGCTTTAGTTCCACAGTTGTGTCCGACTCTTTGCAAACCTCTGAACTGTAGCCCACCAGGATTCTGCATCCATGGAATTCTCCAGGCAAAAACACTGAAGTGGGTAGTTATTCCCTTTTCCAGGGGATCTTCCCAACACAGGGATCAAGCGCAGGTCTCCTCCATTACAGACAGTTTCTTTGTCATCTGAGCCAGCATATTGATGGCTCAAGGAAAGATGTTGAATAATGACTATTTTACCCAAATTCATCACATAAATTTCTTTCCGTATCAACAATGAACCAGTAGATATTTCTAATATTTTAGCTCATACGAAGCTGTATCTAGCCTTTTGTCATTTTTAAATCAAATTACTATCATATTACTTTCTTATGGTACACAATTTGATCTAATTAGTAGAACATTTGAAGACATGAAGAACATGTATCGATTATGAATATCTACATTTGTTTTGAGTTCAAAGAAATGTGTAGAAAAGATCCTCATTCAATTCTGGAAAGGTTTCCTCTGGACAAAAGGGAAAAGGATAAGATAGGTGGTACCTTTAAAACATCCAAAGTAGTCTCCTTATTCATAAAATGAGAAATATCTTAAGCAATACAGCAAAATGTTAACATTGAAAAATCCGGATGCTGTGTGCAAGGCTATCTGTTATATTTTCTGAAAATTTCTGCATATTTGATATATATATAATTTAAAGTTAAAATCAATGTTTTATTTTTAATGTTTTATTTGAAGAGATAAATGGTTATCAGTATTTTTAACTTTTCACACCATAAAACATGCAACTGGAATGTTTGTAAACAGAGAGACATGGCATCAAATACACAATCTTTCAAAAAAATACTTAGATTTTCCCTATTACGGAAAGATTGACATTTCTAAGGATTTCACTGTATGTGAAAGCCACTTGATAACAACTACCTAAGATACTTGTCGTGTTTCTCTGTTGAGTTAGTTGATCTGACAGAAAGTAGCATGACCTCCTGTTAGTACACAAGTATATTATTACAGTACTGGTGATCGCAAAGTGAGTCTTTGTCACCACGTCATCCTTACCGTGTCAGCATAATGACTCAAGTGAGGCTTTAGTTCCACAGTTGTGTCCGACTCTTTGCAAACCTCTGAACTGTAGCCCACCAGGATTCTGCATCCATGGAATTCTCCAGGCAAAAACACTGAAGTGGGTAGTTATTCCCTTTTCCAGGGGATCTTCCCAACACAGGGATCAAGCGCAGGTCTCCTCCATTACAGACAGTTTCTTTGTCATCTGAGCCAGCATATTGATGGCTCAAGGAAAGATGTTGAATAATGACTATTTTACCCAAATTCATCACATAAATTTCTTTCCGTATCAACAATGAACCAGTAGATATTTCTAATATTTTAGCTCATACGAAGCTGTATCTAGCCTTTTGTCATTTTTAAATCAAATTACTATCATATTACTTTCTTATGGTACACAATTTGATCTAATTAGTAGAACATTTGAAGACATGAAGAACATGTATCGATTATGAATATCTACATTTGTTTTGAGTTCAAAGAAATGTGTAGAAAAGATCCTCATTCAATTCTGGAAAGGTTTCCTCTGGACAAAAGGGAAAAGGATAAGATAGGTGGTACCTTTAAAACATCCAAAGTAGTCTCCTTATTCATAAAATGAGAAATATCTTAAGCAATACAGCAAAATGTTAACATTGAAAAATCCGGATGCTGTGTGCAAGGCTATCTGTTATATTTTCTGAAAATTTCTGCATATTTGATATATATATAATTTAAAGTTAAAATCAATGTTTTATTTTTAATGTTTTATTTGAAGAGATAAATGGTTATCAGTATTTTTAACTTTTCACACCATAAAACATGCAACTGGAATGTTTGTAAACAGAGAGACATGGCATCAAATACACAATCTTTCAAAAAAATACTTAGATTTTCCCTATTACGGAAAGATTGACATTTCTAAGGATTTCACTGTATGTGAAAGCCACTTGATAACAACTACCTAAGATACTTGTCGTGTTTCTCTGTTGAGTTAGTTGATCTGACAGAAAGTAGCATGACCTCCTGTTAGTACACAAGTATATTATTACAGTACTGGTGAGTCTTTCAGAATAATAATTAACAGATTTCTAATTCAATATCACAACATCAGCATGTCCATCCAATGGTTTTTCTTTATATGGCTAAAGATATCATGACACCTTTGTGGTGTGTGTTCAGTCACTAAGTCATATCTGATTCTGTATGACCCCATGGAATGTAGTCTGTTATATTCCTCTGTCCAAAGGATTTCCCATGCAAGAATAGTGGAGTGGCTTGCCATTTCCTGACCCAGGGATCAAACTTGGGTCTCCTGCATTACAGGTGGATCCTTTACCATCTGAGCCACTCCCTTTACCATTTGAGCCACTTGGGGTTCCCTTGACACCTTTATCATGGATGATTTATCAAATAGATGGGCACAAAGATACACAAAAACATGGGAACATGACCATCATCAATGGGTCCATCTACTACTAGATACATCTCTGCTTAGGAATTTAATATTTTCTGAACTTGCTCTAAGTCTAGTTAAATTAGTCAAAAATTGAGTTGATGGAGAATGCAGGGATTAAGATAGAGTACAGTGTTTGGAGGCAAGTAATATTTTCCTAGAAAGTGACCGATCCCCATCAATATATTTCTAATATATGCTTAATCAATATATGGTTAACTTTTTTAAAAACTTCTAAATTGTTTTCCAAGCTGACAGCACCATTTTACATTCCCACTAGTGATATATAAGTTCTCTATATCTACACTATCACTTACTGTCATTTTTTAAGCCACACATTATTTTGGGATAATACATTACAAAAGCTATTACTTATTTCTACCCTCATCACTAGAATCTACATTTCACAAAATCATGGACTTTTATTTGCATTGTTCAGTCATCTAACAAATTTTCAGGTTAATGATGCTGTAAATATTTAAGGTTTTAATCCTCAGGATAACCACATTAAGTAGGCAGAGTTGCCCAAGAATACTATATAATTTTTAAGTTGACTGATTTCTTCTGCCTCTTCCTAAAATCCAAAATAGTAAACAAGTGAGACACAGAAAATGCAAGTTTGATCCCTGCATAGGGATTTGGAGAAGGAAATGGCAACCCACTCAAGTATTTTTGCCTGGGAAATCCCATGGACAGAGGAGCCTGGCAGGCTACAGTTCATGGGGTGACAAAGAGTCAGACAGGACTGAATGACTAAGCACGGCACATTGCATTTAAGTCATCATCAAGCAAATTATAAGCATATATAACAAATTAGATAAATTTAGAAGAACAGAAGGAGTCATAAATGTTGAATATACATATATACATAGACATAGGCATATATAACAGATACACATATGTATAAACATTTTACCCACACATGTATGTATATTTCCAGACAATCTATTGCCTCTGAATATCCTCAATGTAAGGCAAACACAATTTACAGGAAAGGAAGACACACTGAAATGTCAAGGGCCAAAAGAAATTCACAATAGCTAATGACTGTGTCTCTGATCCATCTGTAATGCCCTATGGAAGAAACATGCAAGAACAGATGCTTTAGAAAACATTCAAGAAGCCTCAGCCAACCAGGTTCCAGAAGATAACCCAGTGGATATACTCAACCTGAAGTCCAGAGGAACATGTGTTTAGCATGTGACATGCAAAAGCATCGTCACCTGTGGCTCTATAATATTCTGGAATCTAGCCCAGAGAGCATTTTCCCTCATAGTTGGGGACTAGGGGGACAGAAAAGGCTTGATACCTCAAGACATAAAGAAATGATTTATGCAAAAGAATTTCCTAAGGAAATACGTAATTTGAATTTTAAACTCATATTTGTTTGGAAAATTGCAGCTATTCCATCTTTATTATTTTTTAATTGGCCTGTTTTTAAATTAAGAGAGGTAGAGGCAATTAGAGGCAATATTAAAATAATCAAAATAGAAAGAAAAATTGACTGTGCCTACCTTGGGCTTACTGGAAAGGTCACTGTGATAAATTTAGAATAACAGAACAAGAAGAAATCACAAAAGTTACTTTTGGTAAACTTCCTGCCTTTAAGGAGAACTTAAATCTAAGCTGTTCTGTAAAGCAATTATTTATCAGTCTTACTATTTTCCAGAGAATATTATCAGTATTCATTGGCAGTATAATCTATAACTACAATTTTCTGCAACACATCAGGTGAAGATAAATAACTCAGATAATTTACTGTTTTAGAGAAATTATCCACAGCAATAGTCTACAGAATTCTAGCTTAATAGGAATATTACTGGAATACATTTGTTAAGATGAGCTAAACTTTTTTCCTGATGTGTCCCTTAAAACTGAAGGGTATCGAATATATCACCCCCAAATTTGCCTATTTGGCCTAGGATTATTTTGAACTGAATGCAATTGAGAAAAAGCAGATACAAGTAAGCTCCCTGCCTCCCCCTATCTGCCTAAAAGTAAGTTAACAAAACTCCCGCTCTCCCCACTTTTTCAGGAAGAATTAAAGATGATCAGTGAAGACATGTTTAGAGCCTATCAGCTTGGAGATGGTACTACAGGAATCTAAATAATGAACTTTACTGACTTGCCTTTATCTCCATCCTTGGAAGCCTAAAACTACTTTCTTTTTTAATGTCATTTTTACAAAAATGTTCTTCATGAAAGATGCTATACAAACTGAAGTTCTAAGCTATTACTGTGAAAATGCTAGTCGCTCAATCATATCCGACTCTTTGCCACTCCATGGACAAGAGTCTGCCAGGCTCCTCTGTCCATGGAATTGTCCAGGCAAGAATACTAGAGTGGGTAGTCATTCTCTCCTCTAGGGTATTTTCCTGACCTAGAAACCAAACCCAGGTCTCCTGCATTGCAGGCATATTCTTTACCATCTGCACCACCCGGGAAGCCCACTTTGAGTTACTTATTTTAACCTGGATATCTCCTATGTATACATGGGGTATATATGCTAAAAAATTTGTGTTTTTCTCTTGTTAATCTGTCCTCAGAAATCAACTCCAAAGGGCAGAAGGAAAATTATTTTCCCTCCCAAGCAATATAGTAACTCAATAAATAAGACCTAAAGGATCCAAGAAAACTATCTATTAACTTTTAAAAATCTTTCCTTTGGTAGAAGGTCACTTAGCACATTGGACAAGAATGAATTTCCCTAGTGGATTAGCAGCCTATCTGTAAGAATCTCAGAAAAATGTGAATGCATTAAACTATTGGGATATTAGAATAGAACTAAAATACAATAGCAGTTAAAATAAACAACAACAACAAAAAACCAACTGTTCAGGCATTGCCCAGGTTCCTGTTTGATTTCTTGCTGTTGTTGAGTCACTAAGTCATATCTGACTCTTTATGACCCCATGGACTGCAGCATGCCAGGCTCTCCTGTCCTTCACTATCTCCCAGAGTTTGCTCCAACTCATGTCCATTGAGTTGTGATGCCATCCAATCATGTTACACCCTGTTGCCCCCTTCTCCCTCTGCCCTCAATCTTTCCCAGGATTAAGGTCTTTCCCAATGAGTCAGCTCTTTGCATCAGCTGGTCAAAGTATTAGAGCTTCCAGCTTCAGAGCTGCAGCTTCAGTGCCAAAGTGCTGATCTCCATTGATCAAAATAAGACAGCGGGGGCTTCCCCTGGTGGTCCAGTGGGTAAGGACACCACCTTGCAGTGCAAGGGGTGCAGGTTCGATCCCTGGCCTGGGAAGATCCCACGTGCCACGGAGTGGTTGGACTGATATGTCCAATTACTGAGCCGGAGCTCTGGGGCGCATGCACCCAGAGGTGCTCTGTGACAACAGAGGCCACCGCAATGGGAGGCCCACAGGAGCCAAAGAAGAAAGACAGATGAAAATAGAGAAATGAGAGACCAATAGAAGTGGCCCGCCCATCCCCCTTTCTCCCCACCTCACCCCCCAAAAGATAAATGAATAAAAATTAAAAAAAAATTTTTTTAAATGAAAGCAAGACTTCTTTTAAAAAAATAATAAGACAGCGGTGAGAGCTATCTCATATTTTAAAGAAAGTGTACAAATTCATATTCAGTTCCATCTGACTTGAAAACTGTATTCTTAACCACTCACCATCACAGAGCGTAGCCACTGCATTAAAGCAATAATTTAATAACCACAAATGACTCAACTGAATGTTGATCAGCAAGAGGACTCAGACTACTAGAGTGCCATCGGCATAAGTAACTATGATCACTCATAGGATTTGCTTGGAAATCACTTTTCAAGCCTAAAAAGTACATGCAATGAAGGATTTCAGAATTTTAAACTCTAACAGGAGAATATGTATAGAGATAAGCAAGATGAAAACATAAGAAAACAACAACAAAAATATAAAACTAAATAAGAATAATAATCATTAGTATTTATTTTTCCCTTTATATTCTGGCAGGCAACCTACACCTGCTATCTCTAATCCACATCAGGAACTTTCACAGTAGACATCTGAAAGGTTGGGTTCCCTCCCAGAAGCAGACATTGAATATGAGGATTGTGTGCAAATGATTTATTAAAGAACTGCCCTTAGAAGCCAGAAAGGGAGGAGAAAAAGCACAACAGGGATATGAAGAAATGAACCATAGGTGTGATGTCAGGCCAAGATCCTCAGAGTCACAGGGGAACTCAAGAGAATAATTTATCTTTCAGGTTTATGCCTTCAAGAACAAGGGAGCTGGCCTTTCACATTCTTGCACTCATCAGTTACAACTACAGGAATGCAGGAGATCTTGGGGAAAACGTTGAAAGCATCTGTTATAGCATCTTTCTGTTAAATCACTAAGCTGTGTCCAACTCTTTTACAACCTCATGGACTGTAGCCTGCCAGACTCCTCTGTCTATGGAATTTTCCAGGCAAGAATACTCAAGTAGGTTGTCATTTCCTTCTCAGGGAATTGTTTCTGACAGGGGATAGAAACTATGGCTCCTGTGTGTCCTGCATTGGCAGATGAACTCTTTACCACTGAGTCACCAGGGAATCTATTATAGCATCTTACCTTTATTTCATAGAGAGAGGAAATGGAAACTGAGGATGTTTGGCGAATGCCTGGGAGCCTGACATTGGCATGAATAAAAATTAAAAAAAAATTTTTTTAAATGAAAGCAAGACTTCTTTTAAAAAAATAATAAGACAGCGGTGAGAGCTATCTCATATTTTAAAGAAAGTGTACAAATTCATATTCAGTTCCATCTGACTTGAAAACTGTATTCTTAACCACTCACCATCACAGAGCGTAGCCACTGCATTAAAGCAATAATTTAATAACCACAAATGACTCAACTGAATGTTGATCAGCAAGAGGACTCAGACTACTAGAGTGCCATCGGCATAAGTAACTATGATCACTCATAGGATTTGCTTGGAAATCACTTTTCAAGCCTAAAAAGTACATGCAATGAAGGATTTCAGAATTTTAAACTCTAACAGGAGAATATGTATAGAGATAAGCAAGATGAAAACATAAGAAAACAACAACAAAAATATAAAACTAAATAAGAATAATAATCATTAGTATTTATTTTTCCCTTTATATTCTGGCAGGCAACCTACACCTGCTATCTCTAATCCACATCAGGAACTTTCACAGTAGACATCTGAAAGGTTGGGTTCCCTCCCAGAAGCAGACATTGAATATGAGGATTGTGTGCAAATGATTTATTAAAGAACTGCCCTTAGAAGCCAGAAAGGGAGGAGAAAAAGCACAACAGGGATATGAAGAAATGAACCATAGGTGTGATGTCAGGCCAAGATCCTCAGAGTCACAGGGGAACTCAAGAGAATAATTTATCTTTCAGGTTTATGCCTTCAAGAACAAGGGAGCTGGCCTTTCACATTCTTGCACTCATCAGTTACAACTACAGGAATGCAGGAGATCTTGGGGAAAACGTTGAAAGCATCTGTTATAGCATCTTTCTGTTAAATCACTAAGCTGTGTCCAACTCTTTTACAACCTCATGGACTGTAGCCTGCCAGACTCCTCTGTCTATGGAATTTTCCAGGCAAGAATACTCAAGTAGGTTGTCATTTCCTTCTCAGGGAATTGTTTCTGACAGGGGATAGAAACTATGGCTCCTGTGTGTCCTGCATTGGCAGATGAACTCTTTACCACTGAGTCACCAGGGAATCTATTATAGCATCTTACCTTTATTTCATAGAGGAGAGAGGAAATGGAAACTGAGGATGTTTGGCGAATGCCTGGGAGCCTGACCAGGGGTATTTGACGCCAAAGCCTAAACATTTTTGAACACTCTGTACTCTTATTTGGGGGCTTACCTAGTTGCTCAGTGGTAAAGAAACTGCCTGCAATGCAGGAGAAAGAAGAGATGCAGTTTCAATTCCTGAGTCAGGAAGATTCCCTGGAGAAAGAAATGGCAACCCACTCCAGTATTCTTGCTTGGAGAACCCCATGGACAGAGGAGCCTGGCAGGCTACAATCCATAGGGTTGCCAAGAGTTGGACACAACTGAAACAAGTTAGCATGCACATTCATATTCTCATATAATTATTCCTTCACATGAGTTGTTTACCATTCATGTTTGTGACTGCTGATTCTCTGCCACTCTCTGTAAATGGTAGCAAACTGTAGCAAATGTCACACTGATGGATTCCACAAAATCTTCCTGCTAATCTCCCTAGCTTTGCCTGTGCCAGCCTTTACTGGGATCAGCAGTTTCTGCCATCCGGTGCTTCAGGAACAAACACAGTGCTACATTAATCACAAGAGCCCAGAGGCTGTAGTTGCCTTCACAGAGTGTTGTATAATAGAAGACACCATTACTTAGTGGTCTTAGGCTTAAAGAGCCTCCAAAGATTGTACGGATAAGCGTGGTATGGGGAGAAAAGTAAGATCTTAGAAGTTGAGTGCACAAACTACAGAGCTGAATTTTGGAAAATACAACACATTTGGGAATATCATGGCAAAATAACCAGAAAAACGGGATTTTTTTTTTTTTTCTGCTTTTAAGTTTAGGTTTTGGCTCCAGTCCAACCAAGTTAAAACCCAAGACTTGATCAAAGCTGCCTTCATTCTCTCGCCATCCCTGCTCACTGGGATTGTGCTGGTTTCTTTGTTTCTGTATTTCCTATGGTTATATCTCCATTTATATCCTTTTTCTCTAGGCAATTTGGACACATCTCTGCTCATTTATTAATATCTTCATAAATGTAAAACCTAGGGCCCTATTTATCTAGTCATTGAAAGTCTATAAAACAGTAATGTGGAGTGTAAAATATTCAGTAATTCTAAAGGAAAGAAAATTCTATATTTGACCTTATTTCCATTGGTCCATTCATCAACGAGTCAAACATATGATCAGCCTGATCATCATACATAAATAAGGACTGAGTCTCAGATGAGGGATTAAGCTAAAATAACTTTTTAATTGCTTGTCATCTTTTCATAAAAGAAGATTTACCAAAGCCTGAGTCAGGAAGATTCCTGGAGAAAGAAATGGCAACCCACTCCAGTATTCTTGCTTGGAGAACTCCATGGACAGAGGAGCCTGGCAGGCTACAATCCATAGGGTTGCCAAGAGTTGGACACAACTGAAACAAGTTAGCATGCACATTCATATTCTCATATAATTATTCCTTCACATGAGTTGTTTACCATTCATGTTTGTGACTGCTGATTCTCTGCCACTCTCTGTAAATGGTAGCAAACTGTAGCAAATGTCACACTGATGGATTCCACAAAATCTTCCTGCTAATCTCCCTAGCTTTGCCTGTGCCAGCCTTTACTGGGATCAGCAGTTTCTGCCATCCGGTGCTTCAGGAACAAACACAGTGCTACATTAATCACAAGAGCCCAGAGGCTGGAGTTGCCTTCACAGAGTGGTGTATAATAGAAGACACCATTACTTAGTGGTCTTAGACTTAAAGAGCCTCCAAAGATTGTAAGGATAAGTGTGGTATGGGGAGAAAAGTAAGATCTTAGAAGTTGAGTGCACAAACTACAGAGCTGAATTTTGGAAAATACAACACATTTGGGAATATCATGGCAAAATAACCAGAAAACGGGATTTTTTTTTTCTGCTTTTAAGTTTAGGTTTTGGCTCCAGTCCAACCAAGTTAAAACCCAAGACTTGATCAAAGCTGCCTTCATTCTCTCGCCATCCCTGCTCACTGGGATTGTGCTGGTTTCTTTGTTTCTGTATTTCCTATGGTTATATCTCCATTTATATCCTTTTTCTCTAGGCAATTTGGACACATCTCTGCTCATTTATTAATATCTTCATAAATGTAAAACCTAGGGCCCTATTTATCTAGTCATTGAAAGTCTATAAAACAGTAATGTGGAGTGTAAAATATTCAGTAATTCTAAAGGAAAGAAAATTCTATATTTGACCTTATTTCCATTGGTCCATTCATCAACGAGTCAAACATATGATCAGCCTGATCATCATACATAAATAAGGACTGAGTCTCAGATGAGGGATTAAGCTAAAATTACTTTAAAAGCAAGCACATCCAAGTCAAGGTTTTATAAAACCTTGACTTGGATCATAATTTTGCTTGTCATCTTTTTCATAAAAGAAGATTTACACTTCCTATGATAGCACTAACCTTTTCAAAGAATGGCAAGTACACTTCATATATTTAAGTAATTATGAATTGTGACTCCCTAAATTATGATATCTAAAAAAAATCAGAGAAAATGTGGGAAAAATAGGAGAATACAAATGACAGTAGAAAGTGACTTTATTCTCCTTTCAAGCTTTCTGTGTTTCACTCAGCCATATCACATCTGGTGCTTTTGGTTAAATGATTTTAATTTTCTTCTGTTAATACTCTGCAGATCCTTAGTAGGTATATAAACAAATCAGTTACCTCAACATTATTTACTGAGTATCTACTGTCTGCCAAACATGAGGTGCTTTGGATGCATTGATGTTTTGGGAAATTAGGAGGGAAAGCACACTGTCTTCCATAATATTGGGTTGGCCAAAGATGTTCCTTTGGGTGTTTCCACTAACTCCTATAGAAACATCTGAAACTCCCATTCAGTCAATCACTCAACAAATATCTATCAAGTATCATCTGTGATACCAGAACACAGAGAAAAGTAAGAATCACTGTCTTGTCTCTGAGAATGGAAGAGAGAGGGAAGGAGGTAAACCCCCAAAACTGTAATACAATGCAGAGGCACGATGATGGAAGAGGTAGTCCCTGGGATGGAGGAAGGATGAATGCTATCTAGTGATCCAATGGCTAGGTCGTGAAGAAAAGTGTGTGGCAGCGCAGAGGGCAGACATAGACTACAGTTACTTACACCTTCAAGACAGAGGAAAAAGAAAAAATACGGAAGCACAAAAATTATCATTTTGTCGAACTAGGGCTCCAAGAGGACATAGTTGGTCATGCTAAAAGCTGAGATCCTTCGAACGATTAACAGATCTCTGCTCATTTATTAATATCTTCATAAATGTAAAACCTAGGGCCCTATTTATCTAGTCATTGAAAGTCTATAAAACAGTAATGTGGAGTGTAAAATATTCAGTAATTCTAAAGGAAAGAAAATTCTATATTTGACCTTATTTCCATTGGTCCATTCATCAACGAGTCAAACATATGATCAGCCTGATCATCATACATAAATAAGGACTGAGTCTCAGATGAGGGATTAAGCTAAAATTACTTTAAAGCAAGCACATCCAAGTCAAGGTTTTATAAAACCTTGACTTGGATCATAATTTTGCTTGTCATCTTTTTCATAAAAGAAGATTTACACTTCCTATGATAGCACTAACCTTTTCAAAGAATGGCAAGTACACTTCATATATTTAAGTAATTATGAATTGTGACTCCCTAAATTATGATATCTAAAAAAAATCAGAGAAAATGTGGGAAAAATAGGAGAATACAAATGACAGTAGAAAGTGACTTTATTCTCCTTTCAAGCTTTCTGTGTTTCACTCAGCCATATCACATCTGGTGCTTTTGGTTAAATGATTTTAATTTTCTTCTGTTAATACTCTGCAGATCCTTAGTAGGTATATAAACAAATCAGTTACCTCAACATTATTTACTGAGTATCTACTGTCTGCCAAACATGAGGTGCTTTGGATGCATTGATGTTTTGGGAAATTAGGAGGGAAAGCACACTGTCTTCCATAATATTGGGTTGGCCAAAGATGTTCCTTTGGGTGTTTCCACTAACTCCTATAGAAACATCTGAAACTCCCATTCAGTCAATCACTCAACAAATATCTATCAAGTATCATCTGTGATACCAGAACACAGAGAAAAGTAAGAATCACTGTCTTGTCTCTGAGAATGGAAGAGAGAGGGAAGGAGGTAAACCCCCAAAACTGTAATACAATGCAGAGGCACGATGATGGAAGAGGTAGTCCCTGGGATGGAGGAAGGATGAATGCTATCTAGTGATCCAATGGCTAGGTCGTGAAGAAAAGTGTGTGGCAGCGCAGAGGGCAGACATAGACTACAGTTACTTACACCTTCAAGACAGAGGAAAAAGAAAAAATACGGAAGCACAAAAATTTAACTGCAAGTGGTTGTATCTGCTGGTGTCGAACTAGGGCTCCAAGAGGACATAGTTGGTCATGCTAAAAGCTGAGACTCCATTCTACAAGGAACTGGATTTGAAGCAGTGTATTTCTTTCATAGTTTGACCTATAATTTTAAAAGATCATTCTGGAAGTTTAATGGAGAATGGGATTGGAGAGATGAAGATTATGAATCAGAGAGATGAGTTAAGAGCCAAAATATAATGAAAACCTAAACTAACAATAAAAATGATAAAGACAGCAAGTATCTTCTGAATACTCCCTTCATGCTAAACTCCACATGAAGCATTTGAATAGATTATCTCACTTTTTTTTTTTCATTAGCCATACTGCTCTTAAAGTTTACATTTACAACACATGCATTTTATAGATGAGGAAATGCAACCTAAGGAGGTAAGACTGAATAAAGCTTCAGAGCTTGTGACTGATTGAGCCAAGCATCAAGCCCAGGGGAACATTGGAGAGATCATTATGAGGTGTAGTTGAAGCAAAGAGCCAATTAGATGAGGTATATGAAAAAGAGGATCCACATGGAATATTCTACAACTGGTCACTTCCTTTTTTCCTATTGTGGCAAGAATACTGGGGTTTGTAGGGAAAAGCAGCCATTACAGTAAGTCCCCTAC
This sequence comes from Tragulus kanchil, assembly GCA_022376925.1. Taxonomy (NCBI): domain Eukaryota; kingdom Metazoa; phylum Chordata; class Mammalia; order Artiodactyla; family Tragulidae; genus Tragulus; species Tragulus kanchil. The sequence continues at coordinate 30,914,913 of JAIOJX010000006.1, read as the reverse complement.
AGACAAACAAGCTCCATCCAGAGAGCACATTCATTGTTCAATTTGTTCTTAAGTTCAACAAAGGTAGCAGAGGTACACCCAACTAACATAACTGGCTATATAGTACTGTACTGTAATATGTTTATAATACTTTTCACACAAATACTACATAAGAAAGAAAAAAAGACAAAAGGATTTTTAATCTTATAGTACATTACCTTTAGAAGTACAGTAGTACCAGCAACATCATCAATGCTTTTACACTTGTTTCTGAACTTCCTAAGAGCATGAAATAAAGATATCATATGACTGTACTCTATACTGTAAAGAACACAAAATTACAACCAGGGGTAGTGCTTGCATTACCAGTGGATGCACACATGTGACAATGTACACCAGACACATGAACTAACTTATGTGACTGGACATGCAAACAGACGTTCACATCTTTGGAAAGTTCGCAACTTGCAGGTTCGTACACAGGGAACTGACTGTATTATACGTACAAAGGCAACCCACAACTCAACAGTACTCATGAGTTCCCTCAGATACCCTACATGATCAGGAAGGAATAATGGAATATGACACCTAGGCTGTGGATTTCCAAGTTACAGAACCATTGGGACGTCTGTGTCTGTCTCAGAGATGCTAACTCCTATCTTCCTCATTCTGGAAGAAGCAACAATAGACCACATAAAAATTCTTTGACAAATACACTGAATCTGTAGGCCCAATGAAAGATTCCTACCATTATTTGAAAAAATGACAACTGAAAATTGAGGACACCACACATGCCTAGAACTGAAATAACCTATATTTCACATCCTTTATACAATTTATATCTCCACACTCCTTACAGAAATAAAAACTAAATATAGAATGAGCATATGGTATAAATTAAGGAAAAGCAATGGTGTCATCACAGTGAATAAATTTAAATCCTCTAGCAGGACCATGTACATTCCGTATGTTTTATGTCCATATATATATATGTTATTGTGGGGGCCTTTGTGTCTACATATTTTTTAAGAAATAATTTTTGTAATATTGAGAATGCACAATCAATTGGCAAATGCTATTGAGATCAATTTAATTCACAGACTGAAGGAAAATTAAAACACAAACAGTCAAAATACTCTCCTCTATAAACCCATGTCACCTATGGAAAAATTGTTAAAATTTTACTCATAAGCCTAGCCTTAACTCATGACTGTGTTCCTCTAACATCCAGTAAGAAACTATTGTTTCACATAAAATAAATTTTCAAAAATTATACTCTTTCTAAACCACCACCAATGTGTTCCTTCAGGGAAGATACTTACAGAGTCACAAAATATTAGAATTAAAATGAACCATAGGAAACATCCTGCGTATCACTTTCAAAATTAAGTTTTATGAAAGGGCTCAGAAAGATTTTTTCCACGAATAAAAGATGCCTTTGTAAAGAACACCAAATTCCAACCAGGGGTAGTGCTTGCATTACCAGTGGATGCACACATGTGACAATGTACACCAGACACATGAACTAACTTATGTGACTGGACATGCAAACAGACGTTCACATCTTTGGAAAGTTCGCAACTTGCAGGTTCGTACACAGGGAACTGACTGTATTATACGTACAAAGGCAACCCACAACTCAACAGTACTCATGAGTTCCCTCAGATACCCTACATGATCAGGAAGGAATAATGGAATATGACACCTAGGCTGTGGATTTCCAAGTTACAGAACCATTGGGACGTCTGTGTCTGTCTCAGAGATGCTAACTCCTATCTTCCTCATTCTGGAAGAAGCAACAATAGACCACATAAAAATTCTTTGACAAATACACTGAATCTGTAGGCCCAATGAAAGATTCCTACCATTATTTGAAAAAATGACAACTGAAAATTGAGGACACCACACATGCCTAGAACTGAAATAACCTATATTTCACATCCTTTATACAATTTATATCTCCACACTCCTTACAGAAATAAAAACTAAATATAGAATGAGCATATGGTATAAATTAAGGAAAAGCAATGGTGTCATCACAGTGAATAAATTTAAATCCTCTAGCAGGACCATGTACATTCCGTATGTTTTATGTCCATATATATATATGTTATTGTGGGGGCCTTTGTGTCTACATATTTTTTAAGAAATAATTTTTGTAATATTGAGAATGCACAATCAATTGGCAAATGCTATTGAGATCAATTTAATTCACAGACTGAAGGAAAATTAAAACACAAACAGTCAAAATACTCTCCTCTATAAACCCATGTCACCTATGGAAAAATTGTTAAAATTTTACTCATAAGCCTAGCCTTAACTCATGACTGTGTTCCTCTAACATCCAGTAAGAAACTATTGTTTCACATAAAATAAATTTTCAAAAATTATACTCTTTCTAAACCACCACCAATGTGTTCCTTCAGGGAAGATACTTACAGAGTCACAAAATATTAGAATTAAAATGAACCATAGGAAACATCCTGCGTATCACTTTCAAAATTAAGTTTTATGAAAGGGCTCAGAAAGATTTTTTTTCCACGAATAAAAGATGCCTTTGTCGAATGTTTGGGATATTAGGATATATCAAGATCAACATATGTCTTTACCAAAACTATGTTAAACTCTGCATTAATATGTTAATTTGCAAGGTAAATTTCCAAAAAGATTCTTATGCAGCAAGAGACTATTTTTTCTAAATTAGTTTTATCATGGGACTTTTAATTCTGGAAATAATTATCAATATTTTCCAAAGCATACTTCAGATAACTGATTTCATTTTAATTCCTTATTTTGCACATAACACTGAAGTATGGAGAGGGCAAATGAGGCTTCTCAGGGTCATAAAATTCAACAGTGACAGTCAGAAAACTGTTTTCTAAGCATTTCATCCAACTCTGATACTCTTTGCTTTGCTTTCATTTTTCATAGGTTCAACATTTGCATTACTTTTCCTTGGGTACATTACGCTGTCATTAAAATCATGAGAGTTGAGTTAGCCATCAGTACAAGTCAACACTAACAATGGCTACTAAAACTGAGTGCCCACCACCTACCAGATAAACTCCAAGGATAGTAGCTTCCTGGCTTTCTTTCTCACAATAATACTGTAAACTACTGATGCACATATTATTCTCTCCATTTTATAGCTTAAAGTACTTTAGAGGAAAGTACTCTAAAGGCATGTGCAACATGTCACAGAGCTTACAGGTCTGGCTGACTCAAATCCCCTGCTGTTTGTACCTGACCACTCCACCTTTCCTGTCAGAAAAAGTAATGCTTCTCAAAGCGCTCATCATGAAACTATTTCTGACTAAATTCTGCAGAGATAAAATGTGGGTGTGCTTTCTGAGACAGCTCTTTTTTCTTTAACTGCAGATACTTGAAATCCATCACATGTTGACTTTTCTACATTATGACAAACCCTCTACATTGGACCACTTTTGTCCTCTATTAGATTTCTGGATTTTGAACCTAATGGCCCAAAATATTTTGCAATTGAAAATGTTAAAAATGATCATTGAAGCATATTCTAATCTTTGCATTCTATGTAAAAACCAAGATATTCCAGGCAAAATTTCAGCTAAAGCTGCTGAAAGTGACTTTAGTTAAAACAATTAAAGTAACTGAAATATAGCCCAATCAACACAATGAAAGTATATTAGAGTTTTCACAAAGAGTACCAGTTTGATTTAGTTCTACCTTAGATAAAGAAACCACTGATCCAAAATTTCCTAATGGAATCAAATTAATTCACCATGGTTCTTCCAAATAGCATATAACCTCTAAGAACCACAGAACTAGAATTAAATACACTGGAATCCAGATCAAAATAAACCTTTCACTTTTCTACCTGCATTAAAAGAAATTAATAAATACAGATCACACTCTACAACAGACAAAATAATATGAGTAACAATGGCTCAAAAATTAACTAATTAAGACCCCAAAACATACAAAACATGTCCACCGGTCTGCTTTGAAATCAGACAAAAATAAATTAAGAGAAAGAAATGGCTAGTGTTACTTTCTTCATTGATGAACATTAGAGATGTATGCTAAGGTCTTGAAACCTCCTTTAGACATTAAATAGAAATAATCTGCAGACTCTTGATATTTTCTTGCCAAGTTGTAACTTTATTAATAATAAGCCTGATCCTGATGGCAAGGGCATGGAAGGGACTGACACCAATACTAATAGAATATTACCACTGAGATTTGTCAACTCTTTTTGCTTGCAGTAGTTTGAAGAGATCCCCTGACAGTGATTCATGACTTAAAACTCAGAACCATCTGCTCTCCTAGAGAGTTCCTCAGCCAAGGTGAAGAGGGGGGTTTTCACAGCTGTATTGCTTTTTCTCCTAAAGTCTATGGAAAAGCATCCAACAAACCACAGAAAAAATCCTGGCACTAATTTGAATATGGCAGACATTATCCTCCATATGTTCTTGTTTCAATGGACTCTTTTTACAGTAACTATTTCATTTGATGCCATTTCGTTCCTCTCTTCACATTGTGAAGTATCCATTTTTCTCACTCTATAAACTTCCTAATATCTTTTGCATCTTGGACAGTTCAGCTTTCTGTCCACATCTATTTTAATGCAAAGTTCTTTGCAGATTAATAAAATTTCAGGGTTTCACTGAATCTCTAGTTGAGTAGCTTATTTTATATTTCAGGAAACCAAGGCAAGGTGTTCAGTTGATCACCTGAAAGTCTCATGGCTTTCATAATCAAAGAGTTAGAACTTGACCGCTTGTCACCCAAAACTCTGCCCAGAATTTTCTATTTTATCCAAGAGAAAATATTCAATGTCTCTGATAGTCTCACTTACATTGCTTAATGAGGAATAGTTTTTGGCTAATTTACTTAATCTTATTAATCTAATCTGAATTTCTGTCAGACCAATATATGTAATCAAAAGGTCATTTTTTATAGAAAAGGAAACTGCATCAAAAGAAATTAATAAATACAGATCACACTCTACAACAGACAAAATAATATGAGTAACAATGGCTCAAAAATTAACTAATTAAGACCCCAAAACATACAAAACATGTCCACCGGTCTGCTTTGAAATCAGACAAAAATAAATTAAGAGAAAGAAATGGCTAGTGTTACTTTCTTCATTGATGAACATTAGAGATGTATGCTAAGGTCTTGAAACCTCCTTTAGACATTAAATAGAAATAATCTGCAGACTCTTGATATTTTCTTGCCAAGTTGTAACTTTATTAATAATAAGCCTGATCCTGATGGCAAGGGCATGGAAGGGACTGACACCAATACTAATAGAATATTACCACTGAGATTTGTCAACTCTTTTTGCTTGCAGTAGTTTGAAGAGATCCCCTGACAGTGATTCATGACTTAAAACTCAGAACCATCTGCTCTCCTAGAGAGTTCCTCAGCCAAGGTGAAGAGGGGGGTTTTCACAGCTGTATTGCTTTTTCTCCTAAAGTCTATGGAAAAGCATCCAACAAACCACAGAAAAAATCCTGGCACTAATTTGAATATGGCAGACATTATCCTCCATATGTTCTTGTTTCAATGGACTCTTTTTACAGTAACTATTTCATTTGATGCCATTTCGTTCCTCTCTTCACATTGTGAAGTATCCATTTTTCTCACTCTATAAACTTCCTAATATCTTTTGCATCTTGGACAGTTCAGCTTTCTGTCCACATCTATTTTAATGCAAAGTTCTTTGCAGATTAATAAAATTTCAGGGTTTCACTGAATCTCTAGTTGAGTAGCTTATTTTATATTTCAGGAAACCAAGGCAAGGTGTTCAGTTGATCACCTGAAAGTCTCATGGCTTTCATAATCAAAGAGTTAGAACTTGACCGCTTGTCACCCAAAACTCTGCCCAGAATTTTCTATTTTATCCAAGAGAAAATATTCAATGTCTCTGATAGTCTCACTTACATTGCTTAATGAGGAATAGTTTTTGGCTAATTTATTATCTAATCAATCACAGATAATATATCAGAGGAGTCAAGTAATCTGAATTTCTGTCAGACCAATATATGTAATCAAAAAGGTCATTTTTCTTTCTTATATAGAAAAGGAAACTTTAAAAATTAAAGGTAAAAATGTACCTTCATCTCATATTCAAAATGTGATTCTAAATAAGCTCTAACAAAATCTACCACATGTAAATTAGATGGTTATATCATAGAGACAGGTCTACTGTTATCCACAAATACCAAGTAAACTATTACAGGATTCAAATCCCTATTACCAGACAGTGGGTGAACCTCAGTCTTTCAGTATAAGTAGATAAAGGATGCTCTACTTTTGGAAGGGTGGGTATGGAGCTACAGCTAGCCCATGTGAAGATGATTAAGCAACTCAAAAAAATCATTCTCATAAGTCATATATAAGAAGCTGTACCTATGAAGGGTATGCCTTTCTCATGAGGTAGGTAAGAAGCTCAAAAGATCTGGTGGAAACTTGTCTGGGTTCATAACTGACACACACTCTTCTTCCACATACCAATGGACAAAGTAAGCCCCATGGCCAAGGCCAATATTAGTGGGGAACTGAACTGTGAAAATGGACAAGAATATATTTCAAAGAGAAACATGTACTTTGAAATTCATAGCAGCACTATTTACAATAGTCAGGGTATGGAAACAACCTATAGGTTCATCAACAGAGGAATGGATTAGGAAGATGTAGTACATATATACAATGGAATATTACTCCAGCCATAAAAAGGAATCAGCTGTGCCATGTGTAAACACATGGAGGGACCTAGAGACGGTCATACAGAGTGACCTAAGTCAGAAAGAAAGAAAGAAATATTGTAAAACACAGCTTATGTGTGGAATCTAGATACAGATGAACTCATTCTCAAAGCAGAAATAGAGACAGAGGAAAAAACAAAGGATACAAAGGCAAAAGCAGGAGTGGGATGGGAGGCTAGGACTGACATGTATACACTACTGATACTATGTATAAAATAGATAACTAATGAGGACCTACTGTATAGCTCAGGGAACTCTACTTGATTCTCTGTAGTAACCTAAATGGGAAGGAAACCTAAACGCAGGGATATATTATATATTTATATATATATATATAACTGATTCAAACTAGTCAGTCCTAAAGGAAATCAATCCTGAGTAGTCATTGGAAGGACTAATGCCGAAGCTCCAATATTTTGGTCACCTGATGCAAAGCGCCAACTCATTGGAAAAGATCTCTATGCTGGGAAAGATTGAGGACAGGAGGAGAATGGGATGACAGAGGATAAGATGGTTGGATGGCATCACTGACTCAATGGACATGAATCTGAGCAAACTCTGGAAAATAGTGAAGGAGAGGAAAGCCTGGTGAGATGCAGTCCATAGGGTCAAAACAAGTTGGACATGATTTAGTGACTGAACAACAGCAAATAATGATTCAGTTTGCTGTAGAGTAGAAACTAACACATTGTAAAGCAACTATCTCTAATAAAAAAGTTTTTTTCAGAGACACGTCTGAAAAAAGGTAATGAAGAAAAGTATACCTTTCTAAACTGATTAAAAGAAAATTTGAGTAGCTATATTAATTTCAAAGTAGACTTTAGACAAGAAATTTTTTCAAGTTTAAAGAGAGATGTTGTTTAGTCACTAAGTTAAGTCTGACTCTGCAACCCCATGAACTGCAGCCTGCCAGAATTCTCTGGCCATGGGATCTCCCAGGCAAGAATACTGGAGTGGGTTGGCATTTCCTCCTCTGGGGTATCTTCCTGATCCAGAGATTAAACCTGTGTCACCTGCACTGGCAGGTGAATTCTTTACCATTAAGTCACCAGGAAAGCAAAGTGAGGCATTACATAGCAACAAAGCTGTCGACTCTCTCAGAAGACTTAACAATCTCTAATATGGATGCACATAACAACAGAGCATCAAAGTGCATCAAACAAACACTGACAGAACTTCAAGGAGAAAGAGACAAATCCACTATTATAGCTGGAGGTTTTAACAACACTATTTTTTATGTAATTAATAGATGCAGCAAGCAGAAAATCAGTAAGGACACAGTTGAATGAGCAGCACCATCAATCAATTTGATCTAATTGACATTTATAAAATACTTCATGTTTTATAATATGAACAATTTTGTAATTTTGAATTACAGCAGAAGGAAGGGTTGAAAGGGAAGAACACAGAAATCATTTCAAGGCTCATGACACCATTTCTGGCATTTTCTGATTAACATTTAAAGTGTTAAATATTCCAGATTTATCCTAAAAATCCACAAAGTGGAACCAAGAAAACACTTATTTTAGAGAGAACTGATTTTTCTAGTCTTCTTGTTTCCTGGGGAAGCTTACACTTCCATAAGGAAACTATTCATGTAATACTTCCAGATTTCCTCTCCACACTTTATCCTTCCCATCAAAGAGGAATGAATCACTGATTCCTAAACTTGGGGAAAAAAACTTGATCTAAGACTGCTCAGAGTTTCACAGCAGTCTCCTCTGACTCCATATGGTAAGGCCTATTCTTGGATATAAGGTTATTAAGGTTCTCTCTCCATGCCTGGTTTATAAATCTAATTCTTTAGTAAAATATTAGGACACTCATCTGACCACAAATCCATACCATGAGGCCTGATTCAGCTCTGATGACAACATGTTAAGATCCATCAATATGTTAACTGTATACTTATCAATAGTCTGGGGGCCTCCCAGGTGGCACCGTGATAAAGAATCTGCCTGCCAATGTAGAAGATGCAAGAGACACAGGTTGGATCCCTGAATTGGGAAGATCCTTTGGAGGAGGAAATGGCAACCCACTCCAGTATTCTTGCCTAGGAAATCTCATGGAGAGAGGAGTCTAGAGGGCTACAATCCATGGGGTCGCAAAGAGTCAGACACAACTAATCACATACACACACAATCAATACGCTCAGGGTTCTTGGGTAAGAATGTTACGATTTACTGGAACTGTAAACTTACAACAGCTATCTAGTAGGGTTGTAAGGAGAGTGAAAGCAGATGATATTTATAAAACACCCGACAAGAATCTGAACTGCAAAATGAGTGAATGCTGTGTTACAGTGAACTATTTAACTAATCAACAAGCCTACTGCTTGACAATGACATTCTAATTGCTAGTTTTTTTAGCTATCCCAAGATAAGTCATAGAGACTACTCAACCAGAAGTAAATACTCTCCCCACCAAAACAAGGTTTTGTTCTGTTTACTTACTAGTTTAAGGGAGTACTGAGAATTTTTTCTCATTTATTGCCCCTGACATTTTCTAAGCCAAGCAAAGATCTCTCTCAGTTGCTACTTGTCTGATTATTTATCTTTTGTGCAAAAACACGTAGCTTATAGAAAGAACTTCTACCGCGTTTACAACCCTCATAGTGAAAGGTACATTTGAGGATTAAGATAATGCCTAAGGAAATTGTCCACAGTACTACATGAAAGGTATCTATGAAGTTTCAAGGGTGCAATGCTGTCAGCATTCCTCCAAAGACCACCAAAGAAACCTGTTCATGAAGCAAAATTCATTAGCCTTATTGCACAGGAAAAACATTGGCCAGAATCTTAGAAACCTCTCAAAAAGAAGCAATTAGTGAGAATGCTGAATATGTCCCACTATGATTATATATTCTTTTCTTTTCGCTTATATTTCTTTTGAGTTTTGCCTTATATATCTTTTTTTCGTTAAGGTGTATAATGGTTTATGATGTCTATCTTTGTGACTTATACCTTTTATCATTAAAAATATTCATCTTTGCTTCAAAAAGCACAATAAGAAGAGAAAGAAGAACAAATTAGTAAATGATATTAATACGATTTGGGGTAGTGGCCCAGATGACTTTAGGTGAGTAGTTCGAGGAGGAGAATGTTGGGCTTGGGAGGAGCTGAACCCACTCCAGTATTCTTGCCTAGGAAATCTCATGGAGAGAGGAGTCTAGAGGGCTACAATCCATGGGGTCGCAAAGAGTCAGACACAACTAATCACATACACACACAATCAATACGCTCAGGGTTCTTGGGTAAGAATGTTACGATTTACTGGAACTGTAAACTTACAACAGCTATCTAGTAGGGTTGTAAGGAGAGTGAAAGCAGATGATATTTATAAAACACCCGACAAGAATCTGAACTGCAAAATGAGTGAATGCTGTGTTACAGTGAACTATTTAACTAATCAACAAGCCTACTGCTTGACAATGACATTCTAATTGCTAGTTTTTTTAGCTATCCCAAGATAAGTCATAGAGACTACTCAACCAGAAGTAAATACTCTCCCCACCAAAACAAGGTTTTGTTCTGTTTACTTACTAGTTTAAGGGAGTACTGAGAATTTTTTCTCATTTATTGCCCCTGACATTTTCTAAGCCAAGCAAAGATCTCTCTCAGTTGCTACTTGTCTGATTATTTATCTTTTGTGCAAAAACACGTAGCTTATAGAAAGAACTTCTACCGCGTTTACAACCCTCATAGTGAAAGGTACATTTGAGGATTAAGATAATGCCTAAGGAAATTGTCCACAGTACTACATGAAAGGTATCTATGAAGTTTCAAGGGTGCAATGCTGTCAGCATTCCTCCAAAGACCACCAAAGAAACCTGTTCATGAAGCAAAATTCATTAGCCTTATTGCACAGGAAAAACATTGGCCAGAATCTTAGAAACCTCTCAAAAAGAAGCAATTAGTGAGAATGCTGAATATGTCCCACTATGATTATATATTCTTTTCTTTTCGCTTATATTTCTTTTGAGTTTTGCCTTATATATCTTTTTTTTTTCGTTAAGGTGTATAATGGTTTATGATGTCTATCTTTGTGACTTATACCTTTTATCATTAAAAATATTCATCTTTGCTTCAAAAAGCACAATAAGAAGAGAAAGAAGAACAAATTAGTAAATGATATTAATACGATTTGGGGTAGTGGCCCAGATGACTTTAGGTGAGTAGTTCGAGGAGGAGAATGTTGGGCTTGGGAGGAGCTGAAGACTGATGAGCACATCTAAACGAGGTCCATCAGTGAGTCTTGTGAAGTAAATTAATCAACTACATTCAAAGTTCTTATCTTCCAGGTTCAAACATTTCCTACAGAAGCAACCAAGTCTTTACTTTTCCTGCCTGGTCCCAGCATTGTTTCACTTTGGGTAGGGAAAATATGTCTGGACACACTATGGTTTAGTGCATGGCTTAGTATACTAAATGTTCTTGGCTCCTGTGCTCTATAGGTAGGATAGGTAGGCAGATGCAGTGAAAAGAAACCAAAGTTTAAAATTTTAAGGCAAACTAGGACTTCTCTGGTGGTCCAGTGGCTAAGACTCTGTGTTCCTAATGCAGGGGGCCCAGGTTTGATCCTTGGTCATAGAACTAAATCCCACATGCTTGTAACTAAAGACCTCACATAAATAAATATAATTTTCTAAAGTCCAAGACAAACTAGAAGCTTCCCTGATGGCTCAAACAGTAAAGAGTCTACCTGTAATGCAGGAGACCCAGGTTCGATCCCTGGTTGGGAAGATGCCTGGAGAATTCTCCATGGACAGAGGAGCCTAGTTACAGTCCATGGAGTTGAAAAGATTTGGACACAACCGAGTGACTAACATACACATACAAGGCAAATTAGACTTCCCAAATAGGGTTCCAATGTAACCCAAAGCTCTCCAAGAGGGCATGCCATGCTGTCTCTTCATCCTTGGAAAGGTCCGTGGCAGGCTGAATATTGATTTCCAAATATATCTAAGTCCTTACCCCCAGAACCTTCAAATATTACCCTGTATATGAAAAGGGACTTTGCAAATGTAAATGAGTTAAGAACCTTAAGTGAGGTGAGATGTTATGTGGAGGGCTTTGAAGATAGAGGAAAGGACCATGAGTAAAATCTAAAGGTCTAGAAGCTGGAAAAGGTAAAGACATTGATTCTCCCCTGGCGCCTCTGGAATGAACACAGACACCTTGACTAGAGCCTAGTGAAACTGATCTGGAACTTCTGACCTCCAGATGAAGATAAATGCCTGCTGGTGAATGCTTCCAAGTTTGTGGGAATTTCTTCCAACATCATTGGAAAGGGGTACAGAGCCCACTGCTGAAAATAATAGGGAACTCCAGATACAAAAGCTCTATTTACCAAGCCAAGTTCGACGGTCAACTCTTTCTCTGCCAACCCACTGCATCCCCACCTTCTATTTTCTCAGCTAAAAATGAGTACTTGAAAGAAAAAATATAGGAGCCCAATACACCTCAGAGTTTGTTAATGGTAACCGGCAAAGGAAATGCCAGAGACTTTCTGGCCTGTTACTTCCAGAAAGGTAGGAGGCAAACTACTCCTATAGGGTTCATTCCCTGGGGTTACTTTTCAACTTCAGTACCAGAATAGCACATCTGCCTATATAAATAAACATCATACAGGAATTCATTTCTATGGATAAATAAAGAGGTGTTTTTTTTTTTTTTTCTAAATTTATCCCCTATTATGTCTTACTCGTGACTCATTTTTCATTGTTTTTGGAGATGACCCCCTTCCACTCAGAGACCCATTAAAAAACACATGAAAAATTACAAATGAATATCTTTTGCTCACATTCCATACATGACAAGGTGGAGATTTTCCTGTCACAATCACCTACTCTTGAAAATTGATCACTTAAAAAATATAATAAGGTATTTTTTCTCACATTTATGATACTAACAATTCAATCTGATGATGTGTTGGAAAAATGGGGGAGGAGGAAAATCTCTGACTTATAGTAACTTCCAGTTTCTATACTGATCCAAGTACTTCTTCCATGGCCAAGTTCAACTTATTAATAGTTTAATACCCAGCTCATTAAATTTCTGAGTATTTATCAGTCAGCCCTTATGGGCCAGTCAGTTCTAGCAAACCACTGCAAAATGTTAAACTATGTAATTACTAGTGGTACTAAGATTGATCTCTCTTTTTCCATATCAGAAGACAAAGAATAAAAATGAGAAAAATATTAGTGAACTATTAAATGAATCTTTATTTTTGGTGTTTTCCAAAACAAACAGAAAAGCAGAGAGGCAAGACACCAGATTAAGTCCCTGAATAAAACTTGAGAATGAAAGAGCCATGTTAATTATCCTAATTAGACTAACCTCCAAGAACCTAATGCATCACCTATCCTAACAAGAAATTGAAGAACTGCAAGAGAGAATGAAACATAAATAATTGAGAGGAGCTGATGAAGTTGGGTTATAATTCATCACACAAAGGAAAAAAAAATTCCTCTTGGGGTATACTGAGAAGGAACTGCTGTTTAAACTATTTCATTTTCAGTATTGAGAGTTTCTAATACTCCTTGAAAAAGAAAAGAAAACCTATAGCTACTGTGGACAGAATCAAACCTTTATCTTCCAAGGATGGCAGTTAACAGAAAATCTTCAGATGGCCTAGGGACAAAACTGTTATCTCTGGTGTTCATCTTCCCCTGCATGAACTGACTCTTTCCCTGTCTCTCAATGTCATAGTTGGGTGAGCTTTTGCATTTAAACTAGACTTTGCTAATGATTAATTTGCTAATGGAGAAAATTTCCAAAAGACAAATATACCTAACTGACCTAACCACAAGACAGTGCTTTTCCCAGGAGCCCACTTAATGTAACCCACTCTTGTGAGGTCCAGCTCACAGTCAACTCTAGATGGCAGAGACCCCTCTTCCCTACCCACCACCCCAACCAGGGTGCATTCTTGAATGTCATAAATCCTTAAACCTTATCCAAGAAAGGCTTGCTGTCAAGTATTTCTCTTCTCTCCTGTTTTGAGACTTTCCTCCCAAATCTCTATTTTCTGTCCTACGATCTGCCTCTTCCCAGAATGACTGACCTCAGAAATACGCCCCTTTCTCTGGCAAAACTTCCCCCTATCCACAGGGGTGTGACCTAGACCTGGTTTCTACCATAGCAACCATGATAGAAAGCTCTGAGATTTCATTTTACTGTGCCTTTCAATGACTGAATCAATGATTTTGAAATTCTCTTTGTGGCTCCTTCCTTTTGGAGGTTCCTGACCGTTTTGGATTACCTCCAAATGCTTTAAGACACATTAGCTTAATGTGTTCTCTAAGAAACCTCACCCAGCTGACTATTTGGGAAACACAGGATAATACCTCAGTCATATTACTGTGGAAGAAGAGTGAAGTTCTATTAGTAGCACAGAAAGCCAAAAACCGAGATGGGGTAGGTGGGGATCTCCTGTTAATGTTCATAGAAAGCTCTGCATTCTCAATTTATATTTCAAAGAGAAAATGATTTGGAAATTGGTTTAGGGTCAGGGAAGAAGATTATAGATTTCATATTTTAATATTATAAGTTATTTAGGGATGTTCTCTAGTAAGTGAGTTTGATCCTACTTTTCTCTGATTCCTCGTAAACAGTAAAATATCACTTCTGACCTCAATTAAAGGAGCACATTAGAATCAAACCATGAAGAAATGTACAGAAGGATGGAAGAAGCATCACGGACCACAGTAAAACATTAAGTCTTTTTAAAGTTTAGGGGGGGAAAAGGTAATGCCAGGCCCAAGGAAGAGAAATAATATATAAACTCAAGAATTCCAAAGGTATATTAAGGAGCAAAATATGATTATTCTAATACAGGCATCATTTCTTGTATTTGCCTTGTAGAAAAGGGTGGAGAAACAGTTTACCTTATCCATATGAAACTGCTCAGAATCTCAGAAGCCACAGCCAAAATGAATATTTTTATGGAATTTAAAAAGCTTCACTGCCTACACTGTCAAGACTACAACTGTACTTGGCGTTGCCAAATGCCACTTTGCATGGGAATCTACTCCTCTGCTGTTGAAAAAGAAGCCCTGTTTATTCTCCCTCTGTCTCTGGGCTATCTCTTTGCAGTCAATCAAATTAAAATTAGTCTGTTGGCCACAATCCAAAAACATACAACTTTTAAATGCGTTCACACTATGGTGACATGCAATATTTGGTAAGCTCTTAATGAAAGCATTCCCAAGGAGCTCTGTTAGGAGATCTGGGTGGTGTCATTGCTATTTAAAAACCAACATCTACTGCCAAACAGATACTGGAATCCTGTGTTTTTATCACTAAAACCTCCTTCAGACATTAAAAACATTGACCTATATAATGCATCAGTTTTATACTGATCTTATAATAAATGCTTACTAAATGTGAGGACCTTTTATGTGAACTTTGGGAGTAAATGCTGAGATGTCTTGGGATAAATGATGTGCTAAGGCTGGAATCCTAAACTTTTCCTATAAAGTTCATTTTACTCTAAGTTTCTTACAAGGGAAGTTACAAGGGAAAATATCTCAGCAGAACTGAGCAGTGATATACATGCATTTCCTAATAGCAGTTCTAGAACATTAGGTACATAGTCTCGTCCTCATTACAAGCACAACCTCATAATCTTTCTCTGCCTAAGAAAACCACACTAGGGTGATGGCTGAATAATGGAATGCTAAATCCTCTTGGCCAGGGAAACTCATTCTCATGACTCTAAAATATTCATTTTACACTCCACAGTTAAAAACCAAAGTTAAAGTTCAACTTGAATATTAACAGGATGCTCTGTTAAAAACCAAAGTTAAAGTTTGATTTGAATAGTAATGGAAACTTCTATGAGTGTCTGTGCATAAGTTTTACATGAATATCTAGAGACATACATGATAGACACCTACATACATACACACATACAAACGTGGGCAGGCTATTATTTATCAGAGCAAGGTTATCTGGCCCAGCACCAGGCCTTTGAATTGTTTAGATAATATCACCTGTTTTCACAGCTTAAACACCTACAATTTATAGGTTTTAACTGTTTACTCAAGATAATAATGCTAGTAGAGAGCCGCAGAAGAGCAGTAGAATCCAGATTTCTACAGTACAGAGAGTTACCATATACCTTTCACTCAGCTTCTCCTAATGTTAACACTATGCATACTTGGCGTTGCCAAATGCCACTTTGCATGGGAATCTACTCCTCTGCTGTTGAAAAAGAAGCCCTGTTTATTCTCCCTCTGTCTCTGGGCTATCTCTTTGCAGTCAATCAAATTAAAATTAGTCTGTTGGCCACAATCCAAAAACATACAACTTTTAAATGCGTTCACACTATGGTGACATGCAATATTTGGTAAGCTCTTAATGAAAGCATTCCCAAGGAGCTCTGTTAGGAGATCTGGGTGGTGTCATTGCTATTTAAAAACCAACATCTACTGCCAAACAGATACTGGAATCCTGTGTTTTTATCACTAAAACCTCCTTCAGACATTAAAACATTGACCTATATAATGCATCAGTTTTATACTGATCTTATAATAAATGCTTACTAAATGTGAGGACCTTTTATGTGAACTTTGGGAGTAAATGCTGAGATGTCTTGGGATAAATGATGTGCTAAGGCTGGAATCCTAAACTTTTCCTATAAAGTTCATTTTACTCTAAGTTTCTTACAAGGGAAGTTACAAGGGAAAATATCTCAGCAGAACTGAGCAGTGATATACATGCATTTCCTAATAGCAGTTCTAGAACATTAGGTACATAGTCTCGTCCTCATTACAAGCACAACCTCATAATCTTTCTCTGCCTAAGAAAACCACACTAGGGTGATGGCTGAATAATGGAATGCTAAATCCTCTTGGCCAGGGAAACTCATTCTCATGACTCTAAAATATTCATTTTACACTCCACAGTTAAAAACCAAAGTTAAAGTTCAACTTGAATATTAACAGGATGCTCTGTTAAAAACCAAAGTTAAAGTTTGATTTGAATAGTAATGGAAACTTCTATGAGTGTCTGTGCATAAGTTTTACATGAATATCTAGAGACATACATGATAGACACCTACATACATACACACATACAAACGTGGGCAGGCTATTATTTATCAGAGCAAGGTTATCTGGCCCAGCACCAGGCCTTTGAATTGTTTAGATAATATCACCTGTTTTCACAGCTTAAACACCTACAATTTATAGGTTTTAACTGTTTACTCAAGATAATAATGCTAGTAGAGAGCCGCAGAAGAGCAGTAGAATCCAGATTTCTACAGTACAGAGAGTTACCATATACCTTTCACTCAGCTTCTCCTAATGTTAACACTATGCATAGCCAATACATAATTATCAAAACTAAGAAATTAGCAATGGAGAAATACTATGAAATAAACTACAGGTATCATCAACTTTCCACTAATGTCTTTTTCTTCTCTAGGATCTAACAAAGATTCCACAATGTATTTGGTTTTCGTTTCTCCTAGGATTTGTTTTGGTATTTGATTGATAATTTATTTGATATGTAAATATATTTAATATAGGCTTTTTAAATTTACAATATTGTCAATTAAATATTTAAATTGTATTAGTTTCAGGTATTCAATATTTTTATAGATTATATTTCATTTTAAGTTATTATAGAATACTGTCTATATTCCCTCTCCTGAGTCTTTTCAATCTATGTGATGCCAAAACTACTTAGTAAAGGAAATTCGGTATCCTGCAACCCCAAAAAGAGCTAAGTATCAATTAATAATAATATCTTGGAGCCTTCATACTCATTCACATTTATACTTCATAGTGAGCATTATATTTTTTTCCTTTATTCTGAGCTTGGACAATCTGAAATTTATATGTCCCTTCTTCTTCCAAATTTGCCCATCTTTGAGATTTGGAAACTCCATCTCTATGTCAAAAGAAAGATCTGGAAACTCTGTCTCTATGTCCAAAAAAAAAAAAACCAATGTAATGGACACTATAGCAAAGAAGAGAAAGGTGAAAATTTACTATCTATGTAGCCACATGGAAATCACTTAAGCTCTTCGAATTTCCATTTTTTCATCTATAAAACTGAAAGCAAAAAAAATAAAAATTAAAAAATAATTTAAAAAAACTGAAAGCAGTAATGCCTACTTCACAGGGTCACTGTTAAGACTGAATGTAAAGCTCCAAGCCCAGTGTTTGGAATATAATTATACTTCCCTTCCCATTCAGGGGACATTTGAGAATGTCTGGGGACACTTTTGGATGTCACCAGGAGGTGCTACTGGTATCTGGCTGGATTCAGACCAGTGATGATACTAAACATTCTATAATGCACACGTCAGTTTTCCAGATCAAATGATTATTTGGCTCAAAATTTCTATAGTGCCAAGGTGAGAAACTGTGTTCTAAACAATGAGATCCACTTTTATTCCCCTGATCCTTTGACAAAAGCAAATTCGAATTCATAGTGGAGTGAACAGATTCCATAAAGTCCCATCCAACCAAACACCAAGGAACCAGAGCTGTAACTTTATATTTTAAAACTGCAGTAAAGAATAGAAGCCAAAAGTTAAAAACACAGTCTCTGGAAACCACGGTCTAAACAGTCCATATTAGTCTATCATCTGTGTCTTCCTCCCCTGGTTTTATCTGATTTCAGTCCACAATCCAAAGAGAGAATGAGTGAAAACCATACATGCTAACCTTTCCTTAACAGCAGGAAATGTTTGCTTTCAATCTCACTTAACTGCTTCACGGAGATGAGGGTAGAGGTTGGCCAACACTCACACTTCTATCACTATTCACTTAAGAAACCCTTAACATTATGATTAGCTTTTCAAGCTACCTTTCTTCAGGAATATCTATTTGGAGTTCAATTCAGTGTTCTTCTTGTTAAAAAGCTACATCCTTTCAAGTCTCTGCAAAGGAAATAACAAACTGGAGACTTGGTAATCAGAATAGAAAAGGCAGTTTTCTCAGATTTAACAAAAGTAAAAGATGAAATATTTTCTATGATGATTTTTGAGTATAAAAGAACACCATGGGCGAATGGGATAATAAAGAAGGCTATTTATCTTATTTTCACTGCAAAATCATGTGGCAGCCCAAACACTGCAGTGATATTAAACCTGAAAAATGGGGCTGTAACCAGGATGCTGGCTACCTTCAAGTAACTTAAATACAGAGATGTGTGTCTCTGAATTTCTTGGATGGCAAGGGAAGCTTGTGATGGTATAACTTTCAAAACCAGATAACCTTTTTTCTTCATGGGAGCTGGCAAGAGAGGGGATTGACTCTAAGTCAAAACCTCTCAGAGTACAACTGATAACAATAATAACAGCAACTAATAAAATAATGATAGCACTAAAACTTTTTTGAGACTTAAATATGCACCAGGCATTATGCTAAGGTTTTACAGACCATATCCCATTCCGTTCAAATGATAATGAAGTCAGATACTTATAAGCTATTGCTATCTGCAACAACAAGGAAACAGAGGCATCATGTCACAGAGCTAATGAACGGTGGATTCAGAATCCAAAACCATAGCTATTAGTCACTACACCACACTGGACGAACTGGGAAAGTCACACTGACAAACATACGTCGCTCTGTGTAAAATAGCTAGCTAGTTCTATCAGATAGGGAACTCAGTTCTGTGTGATGATATAGAGAGCATTGCAATTTAAAATAATCATAATACAATTAAAATTAGAAAATTCATGTTTAATCAAACCATATTTATCTTTATTTATTTGAACAAAGCAAGAAAAGCTTGGGATTAAGATCACATATGCTTAATAAACCATTGGACTGGCCAAAAGTTCATTTAGATATTTCTATAACATCTTATGGAAACAACATGAACTTTTTGGCCAGTCTGGTAGTTCCTCATGGGCTTTCCAGGTGGCACTGGTAGAAAAGAACCTGCCCACCCATGCAGGAGAGGTAAGAGATTGGAGTTCAATCCCTGGGTCACGAAGATGCCCTGGAGGAGGAAATGGCAACCCATTCCAGTATTCTTGCCTGGAGAATCCCACGGACAGTGGGCAACAGTCCATGGGGTCACAAAGAGTTGGACATGACTGAAGCAACCTAGCATCCAAAAGTTCCTCATAAGGAGCGCAACGTAATTTACTCTTTCAACAAACATTTTCAAGTGCTTAGTATGTGCAAGGCACTGCCTTGGGAATAGAGATACAAATAACAGATTACAGTCTCAAAGAACTTACAGTATGAGATATTAAAGAGATGTTTCAGGAAATTGAAAAGAGGGCTGTTGCCTCCTTTAGAGCAGTATCCATACTGCCTAGAACTCTGTGTGGTTCATAATGAGCAATGGGAACATGTGTAAACGAATGAGTCATCAAAGGCAACATTCAAAATGGTCCTCATGAGACTTACCTGGCAGGCCAGTGGTTAAGACTTTGCTTTCCAATCCAGGGGTCCATGGGTCTCAAAGAGTCAGACAGGACTGTGCAACTTTCTTTCTTTACCACCAGTACCACCTGGGAAGCTGAATTAATAAGCAACATTGTAACAATTTCAGGTGAACAGTGAAGGGATGCCACCATACATATGCATACATCCATTGCTATTCTATGAAAAAGGGCTTTCAGAGCTAATGAACGGTGGATTCAGAATCCAAAACCATAGCTATTAGTCACTACACCACACTGGACGAACTGGGAAAGTCACACTGACAAACATACGCGCTCTGTGTAAAATAGCTAGCTAGTTCTATCAGATAGGGAACTCAGTTCTGTGTGATGATATAGAGAGCATTGCAATTTAAAATAATCATAATACAATTAAAATTAGAAAATTCATGTTTAATCAAACCATATTTATCTTTATTTATTTGAACAAAGCAAGAAAAGCTTGGGATTAAGATCACATATGCTTAATAAACCATTGGACTGGCCAAAAGTTCATTTAGATATTTCTATAACATCTTATGGAAACAACATGAACTTTTTGGCCAGTCTGGTAGTTCCTCATGGGCTTTCCAGGTGGCACTGGTAGAAAAGAACCTGCCCACCCATGCAGGAGAGGTAAGAGATTGGAGTTCAATCCCTGGGTCACGAAGATGCCCTGGAGGAGGAAATGGCAACCCATTCCAGTATTCTTGCCTGGAGAATCCCACGGACAGTGGGCAACAGTCCATGGGGTCACAAAGAGTTGGACATGACTGAAGCAACCTAGCATCCAAAAGTTCCTCATAAGGAGCGCAACGTAATTTACTCTTTCAACAAACATTTTCAAGTGCTTAGTATGTGCAAGGCACTGCCTTGGGAATAGAGATACAAATAACAGATTACAGTCTCAAAGAACTTACAGTATGAGATATTAAAGAGATGTTTCAGGAAATTGAAAAGAGGGCTGTTGCCTCCTTTAGAGCAGTATCCATACTGCCTAGAACTCTGTGTGGTTCATAATGAGCAATGGGAACATGTGTAAACGAATGAGTCATCAAAGGCAACATTCAAAATGGTCCTCATGAGACTTACCTGGCAGGCCAGTGGTTAAGACTTTGCTTTCCAATCCAGGGGTCCATGGGTCTCAAAGAGTCAGACAGGACTGTGCAACTTTCTTTCTTTACCACCAGTACCACCTGGGAAGCTGAATTAATAAGCAACATTGTAACAATTTCAGGTGAACAGTGAAGGGATGCCACCATACATATGCATACATCCATTCTCCCCCAAACTGCTCGCACATCCAGACTGCCTCATGACATTTAGCAGAGATCTGTGTGCTATACAGTAGGTCCTTGTTGGCTATCCATTTTAAACATGACAGTGAAAGAACACTGTATTTTTAAAAATAAAAGGCTGAGTATCCAAAGAAATAGCCAGCATAAAGCAAGAGCTTCTCACTTCTGCCCTCATATTTCCAGGAATCTTGGAGATGCTCCTAAGGAGACATTTAAAAAGCACCTAACAGCAAACTGTGTGAGTCCTTAAGCCAGACAGACACATGTGTGACTATATCTGCCTCATTTCCTATTGCAAGACCTTGAATTACCCATTACTCCTGTCTAACTGTCAGCTACTTTCTGTTTTATGTTTTAGGGGGGTTTTTTGGCCATGAGGCACGTGGGATCTTAGCTCCCCAGCCATGGATCTAACCCATACCCCCTGCTTTGGAAGTCAAAATCTTAACTATTGGACTCTCAGGGAAGTCCCATCATTTCCATTTTAAACAAAGAGTAGTCAGGAAAAATAAATTTACTTCTCCTTCAGAAAGAAATATGGATACTGAATAAAAAAAGTCATAACTCTTACTATGTTACCTGTCCCCAAAAATATGGATCTATTTTTCTTCTTTCTCATTCACACTCAGTCTCAGCTTCAACAAGATTTGATACAGACACAAGGATTTAGCACTTTAATAGTTGGATTATGCTTTTTTAGTCACACTTATACTCAAAATTAAACTCTCAGATGTGTCTAACTTTTTAAATTAGAAAGTTATAGCATAAAATACATTCAAACAAAACTGAATGGGCAATGATTTAGGCAAAGATTACAATTATGGTTGTCTAAAGCACCAGCTCATTGACCCACTTGCAAGTGGCAAATTTAGTATCTTTTTTCTTTCTCTACATGGAAATACATTTCTATACTGCCAGTTCCCTTGTTAAATCAAATACAGTACCTGTGCTTGAGTGATGTCATTCTGTTGTAGCTACACCCACCTGTTCAGCACTTGCATTATCTATAGAAATCTTAACTCTTTGGCTATATATTATTAAGATTGCCCATCTGGTTTTTGTTAGATTTATAAAAATGTTATAAAGGACTTGAAGATCCTTGTATGAGAGAACAAATGATACTAAATTTGCAAAAACACTTTTTCCCTCAAGATATTCAGGTGAGAATTTCTAAGTAGAATAAAAAACATCTTTTTATTTTTTTATTTTGTTTTTTTGCTTTTATAGAGTTTTGTTGTTTACAGATACATATAGTCCCAGATTAGTCATATGTATTAGTCAAATTTAGTACCTTGACCACAATTGTCAAATTGGCTTGAGGAATTTGTTCCAGGATAAACATCCATCTACTATAGGGTCTGCTTAGTGTTATGAGTTTCTTCACCTAATGTATGGAAAAGCAACACCTTCTTGTCCTTCTGTGTACATGCGTACTTAGTCATTCAGTCATATATATCTCTTTGCAACCCCATAGACTATAATCCACCAGGCTCCTCTATCCATGTGATTTTCCAGGCAAGAATACTGGAATGGGTTGCCGTTTCTTCCTCAAGGCATCTTTCTGACCCAAGAGCTGAACCGCCATCTCCTGCGTCTCTTGCACCAGCAAGTGGAGCCTTTGCTGTGCCCCCTGGGAAGCCACGGCCTTCTGGAGGCATTCAAAAGAACTATCACTTTTCGCCTTTACAGTGTCACTATAGTCAAGAAATCCATGTGTGCGACACATGAAATTTAAGTAAGACGAGATTCTGTCAGACCCCCATTGCCCACAGTGGCCACATTTCACCTGATGAAACCCACTGCTCATAAAATGGCAAACAGAGAAGCGTGTGTGTCTTTACTGCCAATACACCTACACCCATATCCAATCAGAATATCCGCCCATAGCATTCCTTGACCCCATCCTCTCAATGTCCCTATTTTCCCAATACCCTGAAGACCTATGAACAGAGGCTGAAGTTATATATAAGTCAATTGGCAACTGAACTATAAATTGTATTCAAATAAACAAAATTCATGCTAAAATTAGACAGCCTATGGCAAGACTCTTGTGTAAATAAAACCATTGTTCCTTTGTATATAAAGATTGTATTTATCAAATACATGAGAAAGAATGAACACAAATTGCACGGAAAAGGCAACTCATTTAGGACAAAATGATGGTGTGTAATAAAAAGATTTATCGTGTGACTAAAATGAAAATTAAATTCCTGTTAAAATATTTATGTAGATGTGGCTGAAACATTCTGCTGAGAGATAAATCAGAGTGGCCTTTGGCATTTCACAGACATAATTTCTCTATTCTTCTGCTACAAATTTAGAGCTTACAAGATGCTAATGGCATTGCGATTTTCAGGACAGTCTCTGCAGACTACTTTTGCTCAGCAGGTGGTGAGAATTTGCATCCATATTTCAAATATACTTCTATCTCATTACTGGCTTCTTATTTCTTTGTAATTTATGTCTCTATAAAATCCTAGCTCATGCAACGGCGAATGGGGACTCAAAAAGGCAAATTCTGCATAATACAGACATTTATCACTTTCTTCCTTATTTTTTTTTCTTCTGGGTCTGCAGGGAGAAGAGAATGACACGTAGCACTTAACGTGGGGGATGTACTTTTCTTAAAATAATGCCATTTGAAAGTTTTCAAAATTAGGCATATTGTTCTCAATGATGCTCTCTATGATGTGGCCATATTATTTGCATCATTGGCTGCATTTGACTGAACTGTGATCTTTCAATCATATACGTACAGTTGGAAAGTAAACCCACTCAGTAGCTATTAATGTGTAAGAGTCTTAATCATTTAATATTCACAAACTGCTTTTGGTAATAAGTCGGAACATAATGAATCTATTTGGTATTCATGCAGGTGTCACAAGCAATTTCAGAGCTGTTACACTACAATCCAGTGCTACTTAATAGATATTAGGGGGCAGCAGTTGTGTCACTGCAGATAAGACACTTTTACAGTTCCCATGTCAAATTCACCTCTTACTGGTGTTTAGAATTTTGCAAAAGTAAAATTACATGCCTGTGAGACCTGACAGTTTCAGGGATTTACAGGCATTTTCTGGGGACATGAACGAGCGAGTGGCAGTGAAGTAAAAGGCAGAGAGGAGGTAGGTCAGCAAGGGAGTCTACTACTACTAAGAGGAAACTTAGATATGCAAATTTCTAATTTGTATGGTAAATGAAAGAATGTAAATCCATGTATTTCCTTCTAGGTCTTTTTTTTTTTTAAATAGTATTCCATTCCAGAAGAGAAATGAAAACTGCTAGTGAAATTTTATATGCTGTATGCTATCATATTTTAACAATTTATTGGTATTTTAAATAATTTTCTCAGTTAAATTCAAAATATTTGGCCATATAATTAAAAATATAATCATTACACTTCATAAACAGCTATTATCATAGTTATACATTCAGAATTTTTTAACTGGGTATAACAAAGAACTGACATTAAGGACAGTCATACACTGTAGGACAAGATCACATAGGCATAGATGATACATACATTTGAAAAGAAAATTCAGTTGTAATTTATGTCTCTATAAAATCCTAGCTCATGCAACGGCGAATGGGGACTCAAAAAGGCAAATTCTGCATAATACAGACATTTATCACTTTCTTCCTTATTTTTTTTTCTTCTGGGTCTGCAGGGAGAAGAGAATGACACGTAGCACTTAACGTGGGGGATGTACTTTTCTTAAAATAATGCCATTTGAAAGTTTTCAAAATTAGGCATATTGTTCTCAATGATGCTCTCTATGATGTGGCCATATTATTTGCATCATTGGCTGCATTTGACTGAACTGTGATCTTTCAATCATATACGTACAGTTGGAAAGTAAACCCACTCAGTAGCTATTAATGTGTAAGAGTCTTAATCATTTAATATTCACAAACTGCTTTTGGTAATAAGTCGGAACATAATGAATCTATTTGGTATTCATGCAGGTGTCACAAGCAATTTCAGAGCTGTTACACTACAATCCAGTGCTACTTAATAGATATTAGGGGGCAGCAGTTGTGTCACTGCAGATAAGACACTTTTACAGTTCCCATGTCAAATTCACCTCTTACTGGTGTTTAGAATTTTGCAAAAGTAAAATTACATGCCTGTGAGACCTGACAGTTTCAGGGATTTACAGGCATTTTCTGGGGACATGAACGAGCGAGTGGCAGTGAAGTAAAAGGCAGAGAGGAGGTAGGTCAGCAAGGGAGTCTACTACTACTAAGAGGAAACTTAGATATGCAAATTTCTAATTTGTATGGTAAATGAAAGAATGTAAATCCATGTATTTCCTTCTAGGTCTTTTTTTTTTTTAAATAGTATTCCATTCCAGAAGAGAAATGAAAACTGCTAGTGAAATTTTATATGCTGTATGCTATCATATTTTAACAATTTATTGGTATTTTAAATAATTTTCTCAGTTAAATTCAAAATATTTGGCCATATAATTAAAAATATAATCATTACACTTCATAAACAGCTATTATCATAGTTATACATTCAGAATTTTTTAACTGGGTATAACAAAGAACTGACATTAAGGACAGTCATACACTGTAGGACAAGATCACATAGGCATAGATGATACATACATTTGAAAAGAAAATTCAGTTAAAAAGCCAATCAGAAGCTAATGTTTAGAGCAATACATTCCCACTTAAATTTGGTTGCAGGAAAATTTGATTGCATGAAAAACTGAATCAGTGTATTAGTTCATATAATTAACACATTCAGAGAAGATGTTCGGTCCCATAATTCAACAACGTCTCCAAAGACTTAACTGCATTCTTTCTCTCCCTCTTGTTTCTTAGGACACTGGCTTCCTTACACAATGGCAGCCAGCAGTGACTAAGCTTCCTCATTCTTTGGGTAATGGTATCTCTTTGGAGAGTTCATACTGAAGAGTAAGAAAGCATGTTTTAAGCTCCCACAGGAAAATATCCCCTGAGATTCACTGTCCAAAAGTAAGTTCATTATCATCTTTATATCAATATCATTTTCCCCCCATCATGCCTGATTTATTTATATTTATTTTCATCCATCCTTTTATTCTTTGGCATGTGTTGGCCTTCCGCTGCAGTGGCCTCTCTCATTGCAGAGCATCGGCTGTGGGCGCATGCGCTCCAGAGCACTGGCACAGAGTTGGATACACCGGTTCAGCTATTCTGCAGCACATGGGATCTTCCTGGACCAGGGATCAAACCAGTGCCGCTTACAGTGCAAGGTGGACTCTTTAGCCACTGGATCACCAAGGAAGCTCTATATCAATATCTTGATCTAGAAAAACGGGATGCTCTGAGTAGCTTAAAACTATTCAGGGCCAAATTCAGACCCTCGAAATAGATGTCAAATCTATCAAGACACTATGACTGGGCAAACCCTGGAGGACCTTGTTAGAAGATACAATGCAGGAAATGGATGCCTGCGAGGCTCTGAACTGTGTTCTGGGCATCATGCATTTAAATCCACGATTTCCTTTTATCTGTCAGAGCAATCCTATGTGCTGAACATTGAAGACTCCAAATTTTTAAGGCAGAAAGGAGAAATATTTTGAAACTCACTCTGATATTAAGAATAGAAGAAGCCTCAAAACAGGTTATTTAATATCCAGAGACTATGATTTAACCATCTTGCTAATTGTGAGCTTTCATGGTCTGCTCATGTTCCTTTCTGTCAGAAACTTTATAATTGAAATTACAGATAACATAGAAGGCATAGGAATCATTTCTCTATTCATTTATTAACTCACTATCTGAATTTAGGTGTGGAACCAGAAAGAGGCTTTATCTCTTTTTTTCTCCTTTATTTTTTGTTTCTAGATAAAAGAGACTTTTCACACAGAAGCAGAAAGTAAGCTTCATTTTGCAAGCACTCCTGGAGGCAGGAGTTTTCTTGTACTTTTACCTTACACAATGGCAGCCAGCAGTGACTAAGCTTCCTCATTCTTTGGGTAATGGTATCTCTTTGGAGAGTTCATACTGAAGAGTAAGAAAGCATGTTTTAAGCTCCCACAGGAAAATATCCCCTGAGATTCACTGTCCAAAAGTAAGTTCATTATCATCTTTATATCAATATCATTTTCCCCCCATCATGCCTGATTTATTTATATTTATTTTCATCCATCCTTTTATTCTTTGGCATGTGTTGGCCTTCCGCTGCAGTGGCCTCTCTCATTGCAGAGCATCGGCTGTGGGCGCATGCGCTCCAGAGCACTGGCACAGAGTTGGATACACCGGTTCAGCTATTCTGCAGCACATGGGATCTTCCTGGACCAGGGATCAAACCAGTGCCGCTTACAGTGCAAGGTGGACTCTTTAGCCACTGGATCACCAAGGAAGCTCTATATCAATATCTTGATCTAGAAAAACGGGATGCTCTGAGTAGCTTAAAACTATTCAGGGCCAAATTCAGACCCTCGAAATAGATGTCAAATCTATCAAGACACTATGACTGGGCAAACCCTGGAGGACCTTGTTAGAAGATACAATGCAGGAAATGGATGCCTGCGAGGCTCTGAACTGTGTTCTGGGCATCATGCATTTAAATCCACGATTTCCTTTTATCTGTCAGAGCAATCCTATGTGCTGAACATTGAAGACTCCAAATTTTTAAGGCAGAAAGGAGAAATATTTTGAAACTCACTCTGATATTAAGAATAGAAGAAGCCTCAAAACAGGTTATTTAATATCCAGAGACTATGATTTAACCATCTTGCTAATTGTGAGCTTTCATGGTCTGCTCATGTTCCTTTCTGTCAGAAACTTTATAATTGAAATTACAGATAACATAGAAGGCATAGGAATCATTTCTCTATTCATTTATTAACTCACTATCTGAATTTAGGTGTGGAACCAGAAAGAGGCTTTATCTCTTTTTTTCTCCTTTATTTTTTGTTTCTAGATAAAAGAGACTTTTCACACAGAAGCAGAAAGTAAGCTTCATTGCAGCATTCTGTCCTCCTCAGATGCAAGGGGAATAACATGGAGGAACCTTGACTACTCCTGGAGGCAGGAGTTTTTCTTTGTACTTTTATTCTCAGCTGTGTACTCCCAGTTCTAATAACAATGCCCAGACAAAGTAGGCACTTGATAAATATGTATTAAATGGATGAAATTTAAGAACAAGTGAATGAATTTTAAAAAAAGGGCAATTAAAAGCACGATGTCACATGATTACAGGTAAAGTTTGATGATTATTGAGGATGAAGAAAGGAGGTCGTGGGACTTAAATTTTTCAGTAGCCTGCAAGGTCTGTCCAATTGAAGGAACAAGACTTTGTTCAGTGGGTCACAATAGGTACAACCAAAGAAGCACAGACCAGCTGTGTGTTCTATGCCCTTGAGCTGTCCAGGAGAGTCAGCCGTCTCTCCCCCGACTATAAGTCAGCAAGAGCACAGCCCTGACTCTGATCAGGGACTGCCACATTTAGAAACTGGACCTCCTGGAGACAGTAAGGGCAGCCACGCTCTATGGGGCAGGATCCCCTAGGCCTAAGAGGTACACACACATTTTAAAATATGTTTAATTATTAATAAAAGCCAATCAGAAGCCAATGTTTTGAGCAAAGCATTTCCACTTAAATTTGATTGTGTGAACCAGCTTTGTATTTTAAGACTCAATGCATTTTGGGCTTCCCCTGGTGGTCCAGTGGGTAAGGACACCACCTTGCAGTGCAAGGGGCGCCGGTTCGATCCCTGGCCTGGGAAGATCCCACGTGCCGCACAGCGGCTGGACTGATGTGTCCAATCACCGAGCCAGAGCTCTGGAGCGCATGCGCCCAGAGATGGCGCTCTGCAACGACAGACGCCACCGCGATGGGAGGCCCACAGGAGCCAAAAGAACAAAGACGGATGAAAACAGAGAAACAAAAGACCAATAGACGTGGTCCACCCGCTCCCCTCCCTCCCCAACCCGACCCCCCGCCCAAAATAAATAAATAAATCTTAAAAAAAAAAAAAAAAAAGACTCAATGCTTTATTTCTTTAAGAGACCATCCAGGACTAACAAAACATTAGTTTCAGGGTGGTTCATGCTTTCAGGGAGGCCTTGATTCACTGATTTTCCTAAGGATGTATACACCAAGACAGATGAGTGTCAGAAAATCTCTTCAGGGCATGCAATCCAGTTAAACCTGGGTCTCATAATCCTTAAACGTTTGCGTTTTAAAAGTAGAGTCCCACAATCAAAGGGAGCTGAAAGCATCCCAGTATAGAAATAGAAATAAAAATTTTACATTCCAGAAAACCCCTATATATTCTTAATTGAGTAAAATTTCTCTCCTTTAGGGGATTCCTTGGTGGTTCAGTGGTTAAAAATCTGCCCTGCAATGCAAGGGACATCAGTTCTATTCCTGGTACAGGATGATTCCCAAATGCCATACCTACAGAACAACTAAACCCTTATACCACAACTATTGAGCCAGTACTCTAGAGCCCATGAGCCACAGTTACGGAGCCCATGTACTGCAACTACTGAAGCACATGTGCCTAGAGTCCATGTTCTACAATAAGAGAAACCACAACAATGAGAAGCCCACACATTGCAAGGAGAAGTGGCCCCCAATCGTCACAACTAGAGAAAGTCCATGTGCAGCAATAAAGACCTACCACCGTCAAAAAAAATATATTAACAAAAGCAAAACAGGGCTTCCCTGGTGGTTCAGTGGGTAAGGACACTGCCTTGCAGTGCAAGGGGCGCTGGTTCGATCCCTGGCCTGGGAAGATCCCACATGCCGCAGAGCGGCTGGACCGATGTGTCCAATTACCAAGCCGGAGCTCTGGAGCACATGCACCCAGAGCCGGTGCTCTGCGACAACAGAGGCCACCGCGATGGGAGGCCCACAGGGGCCAAAGAACAAAGATGGATGAAAATAGACAAATGAAAGACCAATAGAAGTGGCCCGCCCACTCCCCTCCCTCCCCACCCCCCCATAAATAAATAAATAAATCTTTAAAAAAAAAAAAAACAGGCAAAACAAACAGGGTTTCCTTGATGACTCAGTGGTAGGGAATCTACCTGCAAATGCAGGAGACTTGGATTTGATTCCTGATCTGGGAAGATTCAACATACCATGGAGCAATTAAGCCCACGCACAACAACTATTGAACCCATAGAGCCTAGGAGACGCAACCGTTGAGCCCATGTGCCACAACTACTGAAGTCCATATGCCCGAGAGCCAATGCTCTGCAACAAGGGAGACCATGACAAGGAAAAGCCCACGCATGGCAACTAGAGAGACACTCAACATCACCACAATTAGACAACAGTTCTCACAGCAACAAAAACCTAGCACAGCCAAAAAACAAATAAAATTATTTAAATAAATCAATCTCAAAAAACTTCTTTCCTGTAAAAACCACTTTCCTAAAATTTATGCTATCAATTATTTTCCTTTAGAATTATATACATGATGATCTTTTAGACATGTATACATGTCTAAAAGATCATCATTTTTGCCTATGGTGAATTCCACACATGTACACACATACATATCTGTCTTACTGTATACATTCTTCAGTGTTTTGCCTCTTCTTTTCAGACATATAGATGCACAGATATACAGGTTTATATATGATTCATCCATGGTATGGTATGTAAAGCTATAGGTCACTCATTTTCATTTTTATTACTTCTGCATGCATTTGACTGTCATCTGATTTTTATTATGAATTATTTATATATTCTACTACAGATGGATATTTAGATTTATTTAGATTTTTCCAGTACGGGACTCTTACCAATCACACTACTATGAACATTTTCATATGTGATCTTGATGCAAATATATGCATTTCTTTAAAGAATATATTTAGCATTAGAATTGCTGGAATGTAAATATACTTCTCTTCAGCTTGTGAAATGAAATGTTGCTGCATGTTGCACATCAGTTTCTCCATGAAACAAACTCTACAGAGATTTACATATAGGAAGTTGACTGGGAAGGGCTTACAAACAAAACCTATGTAGCAGGGCTTCCCACATGGCTCAGTGGTGAAGAATCCTTCTGCCAATTCAGGAGGCATGGGATCAATCCCTGATTCGGGAAGATCCCACATACCTCCGAGCCACTAAGCCCATCCATGAGTCACAACTATTGAGCCTGTGCTCTGGAGCCTGGGAGATCTAACTGCTGAGCCCAATGCCACAGCTATGAGATTTGTGTGCCCTAGAGCCTGTGTTCTGCAATAAGAACAAGGAGAAGCCACTGCAACGAGAAACCAGTGCACTACACCTAAGGAGTAACCCCACTTGCCACAACTAAAGAAAAGCCCACGCAGCAATGAAGACCCAGCACAGCCAAAAATAAATGAATACATAAATAAATAAAAATTAAAAACAAACAAACTCATGTAGGACATGCAAGAAACAAGGTTGAGCAAAATAAAGCCAAAGTCAACTGCTTGGAGTTCCTTGAAGGTTTGACAAGGCTTCAGGGTCATTGAACCTTGAGAAACTGGACTAAGCCACTGTATACTCCCATGTTAACCAGCCATTAGATTTGAGTTTTTGCCAGGAAGGAGGACACTGTGTGAAAGGTCTCCCTTCATATGATGGAACTCCTAGAAAGCAACCAGGAAAACACATTTTCAGACCAGAATAAGGATCTTGGCCAGCAGCAGTGTCCAATCAGAAGACCAACCAACTTTCCAAAGTCACCATGGATTCAAATATTTGCTACATCACTTGAAGAATATCAAGTGGAAGCAAACAGCTTCTTAAGGCAAACATCTTAAATTTCCTCTTCTCTTCCACTGTCACCAGACATATAAAGGGTGGAAAACTACTTCAGTCAAACTCAGTTCCTTCCACTTATCAAACCAAATAAGGTCTTTTGTGAAAGAACAAGAAGAGCATAGAACTTAGGAGGAGTGTTAGAGACTTCTGGTGTTTCAGTGGCTAGGACTCGACTATGCACTCCCAATGAGACTGGTTAGTCCCTGGTTGGGAAACTAGATCCATATTCACTGGAATGAAAACCCAGTGAAATGAAATGTTGCTGCATGTTGCACATCAGTTTCTCCATGAAACAAACTCTACAGAGATTTACATATAGGAAGTTGACTGGGAAGGGCTTACAAACAAAACCTATGTAGCAGGGCTTCCCACATGGCTCAGTGGTGAAGAATCCTTCTGCCAATTCAGGAGGCATGGGATCAATCCCTGATTCGGGAAGATCCCACATACCTCCGAGCCACTAAGCCCATCCATGAGTCACAACTATTGAGCCTGTGCTCTGGAGCCTGGGAGATCTAACTGCTGAGCCCAATGCCACAGCTATGAGATTTGTGTGCCCTAGAGCCTGTGTTCTGCAATAAGAACAAGGAGAAGCCACTGCAACGAGAAACCAGTGCACTACACCTAAGGAGTAACCCCACTTGCCACAACTAAAGAAAAGCCCACGCAGCAATGAAGACCCAGCACAGCCAAAAATAAATGAATACATAAATAAATAAAAATTAAAAACAAACAAACTCATGTAGGACATGCAAGAAACAAGGTTGAGCAAAATAAAGCCAAAGTCAACTGCTTGGAGTTCCTTGAAGGTTTGACAAGGCTTCAGGGTCATTGAACCTTGAGAAACTGGACTAAGCCACTGTATACTCCCATGTTAACCAGCCATTAGATTTGAGTTTTTGCCAGGAAGGAGGACACTGTGTGAAAGGTCTCCCTTCATATGATGGAACTCCTAGAAAGCAACCAGGAAAACACATTTTCAGACCAGAATAAGGATCTTGGCCAGCAGCAGTGTCCAATCAGAAGACCAACCAACTTTCCAAAGTCACCATGGATTCAAATATTTGCTACATCACTTGAAGAATATCAAGTGGAAGCAAACAGCTTCTTAAGGCAAACATCTTAAATTTCCTCTTCTCTTCCACTGTCACCAGACATATAAAGGGTGGAAAACTACTTCAGTCAAACTCAGTTCCTTCCACTTATCAAACCAAATAAGGTCTTTTGTGAAAGAACAAGAAGAGCATAGAACTTAGGAGGAGTGTTAGAGGGGACTTCCCTGGTGTTTCAGTGGCTAGGACTCGACTATGCACTCCCAATGCAGAGGGCCTGGGTTCAGTCCCTGGTTGGGAAACTAGATCCATATTCTGCACCTAAGAGTTCACATGCAACAACGAAAGATCATGCAGGTTGCAACAATAACTCGAGTAGCCAGATAAATAAATAAAAATGAATATTAAAACAAGAGGAGTGACAGAGTGCTTCTGATACATGGAGAGATGAAGAGCAGTTTTCTCCACTGACAGAAAGGTTTTGGAAGTAGTAAGGGAATAGACCAGGGGTTAGAACCAAGAGGCAGAAGACCTACTAACAAAGACCTAGTGACTAATCACTGTGAGCAGCATTATTTTAGAATGCTGTTAGCACTCCATGCTTAATCATTGCTTACCAGCCTCTCCCTCCACCTTTAATCAAGGGCAAACTTCTAACCACCTGAGTCCAGAGCCTATTGCAGAGAGTTCCCATCAGCTTTCAGCATCTTGCTTGTTGATAACCCAGCCAGAGTGAGGTATGTTTGTACCAGATTTTATTCTGATTTCCCCTTCACACCTGTCATCCCAGGTGAATGATATGGCACCTATACACCTTATAAAGTAATAGCAGGAAAGCCCTGGCATTTGAGAAGAGGAAACTTATATTAAGTTTAAAAAGTCTTTGAACTGTGAAAGTAATGGATGACACTCCCCTTTACATCATTATTTTACACTCTGGTGCCTTTCAAATTTTGGTTTCATGTCCTAACCTAACCTTTTGGTGTCAAAAGTAAACATTTTGCAAGGACAAAGAGAATTGGGCAAACGCATGGTCATTGTCATGCCATACAAGCAGATAGCTCTGATCTCGTTTGATGTTTTTAAATGTATGTATCAAAGTGCCTCTTTCCAAGTCATCTCTTCATTAAGGGATTACTGCACTTCTGATATGCCCATCAGTTATCCCCAAGGCATATAAGAAACTGACATTCATTTCTTCATTTTGTTTCCCAATTAAGAAAGAGCAAATGAGTTCATATGACTCGTCTAAGGTCACAGAGCAAGTCAATGGTGAAAATCTAAGTCTATTAATTCCGGTCAAGCAGGATGTATTGGTCATGGCTAGGAAGCTCTGCTCTATCTGTGACCACAGAGAAGACAGAAGTCAGATATTTGCTACTGAAATGTTCTTGGGGTAAGACCCACTGACCTGCAGAGGATTGATGGAGCCCTCAGCATTGCCAAGCCCAATGCGGGAAGTTCACAAGTAAATTAAACCTTGGCTTAAGATTTGTCTTTCAGTTCTCAGTAACATTTTAGGATGAATCAGGAAAACAGCATGTTTTCAACCACAGTAAGTGACTAGCACAGATATTTCCATAGTCCATATTTTGTTCAATTTCCACAACAAAGGTATAAGTGAAACTTCTGTCCATCATGCATCTTATAAATCACAAAAATGCCTGCAATCTATGTTGATGTAATTCTGAAGGCTTTACAAATCCTGTTTGAAACTGATTCACCCAAAAACTCCATAAGGAAACAGGGGTGTTCTTTTATTGATGGCAAATAAATGGATAAACACAAGTGTGTGATAAACAAGTCTATCAAAATGAAAGGATATTTGGATAGAAGTCTCACCCTCACCTCTTCATAATTATACCCCCTAGAGGTAACCAATTCAACCAAGGCAATGTATATCATTTTTCTATGAACATTCCTAATGTGTGAATATATATGTACACAATTTAAGACTAAGACTATACTATATTTACTTCTTAGCAGCTTCTTCCTTCAGGCATCCTCATTTTCATACAAAGGAACTCTCATCATTTCTGTACAGGTCCCCATGACAGCTTTTAACCTTGTTCCCTCCAAGGACATTTGTCCACTCACTCATCACTGGCACAAGGAAGCCTCTCTGGCTGCCATATCCCAAATTTCAATGTCTGCTATGTGTCATAGTCCATTCCACACTTTATTTTATTCTCCTTAGCATACTTCATGATCTAAATGTTATAAGTCTTTCATGGTCTGTACTTCTGATAGCCCATCAGTTGTCCCCAAGGCATATAAGAAACTGACATTCATTTCTTCATTTTGTTTCCCAATTAAGAAAGAGCAAATGAGTTCATATGACTCGTCTAAGGTCACAGAGCAAGTCAATGGTGAAAATCTAAGTCTATTAATTCCGGTCAAGCAGGATGTATTGGTCATGGCTAGGAAGCTCTGCTCTATCTGTGACCACAGAGAAGACAGAAGTCAGATATTTGCTACTGAAATGTTCTTGGGGTAAGACCCACTGACCTGCAGAGGATTGATGGAGCCCTCAGCATTGCCAAGCCCAATGCGGGAAGTTCACAAGTAAATTAAACCTTGGCTTAAGATTTGTCTTTCAGTTCTCAGTAACATTTTAGGATGAATCAGGAAAACAGCATGTTTTCAACCACAGTAAGTGACTAGCACAGATATTTCCATAGTCCATATTTTGTTCAATTTCCACAACAAAGGTATAAGTGAAACTTCTGTCCATCATGCATCTTATAAATCACAAAAATGCCTGCAATCTATGTTGATGTAATTCTGAAGGCTTTACAAATCCTGTTTGAAACTGATTCACCCAAAAACTCCATAAGGAAACAGGGGTGTTCTTTTATTGATGGCAAATAAATGGATAAACACAAGTGTGTGATAAACAAGTCTATCAAAATGAAAGGATATTTGGATAGAAGTCTCACCCTCACCTCTTCATAATTATACCCCCTAGAGGTAACCAATTCAACCAAGGCAATGTATATCATTTTTCTATGAACATTCCTAATGTGTGAATATATATGTACACAATTTAAGACTAAGACTATACTATATTTACTTCTTAGCAGCTTCTTCCTTCAGGCATCCTCATTTTCATACAAAGGAACTCTCATCATTTCTGTACAGGTCCCCATGACAGCTTTTAACCTTGTTCCCTCCAAGGACATTTGTCCACTCACTCATCACTGGCACAAGGAAGCCTCTCTGGCTGCCATATCCCAAATTTCAATGTCTGCTATGTGTCATAGTCCATTCCACACTTTATTTTATGTCTCCTTAGCATACTTCATGATCTAAATGTTATAATCGTATTTTCATTTATTTTATTATGTTTCCTTCAGGAGGGCATATGCTATGAGAACAGAATTTTTTTCCACTACTTCAGCTGTAGTGCCTACCAATTACATTCAGTATTTGAATGTATAAATAATAACATCATATAGATTAATATAGAACATAAATTAAAAAATCATCATTGAAATATTAGCAAGCTAACTTCAACAATGCATGAAAAGGATCATACACCATGATCAAAGGAGATTTATTCTAGGGATGCAAGGATGGTTCAACATCCATAAATCAATCAGCTTGATATCTTAACAAAATGAAGAACACAAATCATACAATCATGTAAGCAGATACAGAGAAAGGAACAGACAAAACTTTGACATCCATTCATTAATGAACTCTCCCAGAAATCTGAATATAACGGAAACAAACATAGTGCAGCATTACAAATGGTATATATGACAAGTCCACAGCTAACATAACATTCAATGTCTAGAAGCTGAAAACTTTTCCTCTAAAATCAGGAACAAGAGAGAATGTTCACTCTCACCACTTTATTCAACATAACAGTGGAAGTCTTAGCCAGGGAAATAGATGAAAAATTTTAAAAAGTCACTCGAATCAGAAGGAAGAGGAAAAACTAACTCTATTGAAGGTGACATCACATTATATACAGAAGACTCTAAAGACATCACAAAAAAGAAAAAAAAAATTGTTAGAATAAATGAATAGAGTAAAACTTCAGGTTACAAAATAAATACATAAATTTCAAGTT
Organism: Tragulus kanchil; assembly: GCA_022376925.1. Lineage (NCBI taxonomy): Eukaryota > Metazoa > Chordata > Mammalia > Artiodactyla > Tragulidae > Tragulus > Tragulus kanchil. The sequence goes on along the minus strand of JAIOJX010000006.1, from coordinate 30,877,603 downwards.
GTGCTTTTATACACAACAAACTGCCAGAAGGAGAAATTAAGAAAATAATCCAATGCAAAGCTGTATCAAAAAATAAACTATTTAGGAATAAATTTAACAAAAGAAATGAAAGCCTTGCACACCAACACTATAAGAAAGGGAAAAAAGAAATTGAAGAAGATAGAAATAAATACAAAGATATTCTGTGCTCATGTTTAGAAGAACTAATGTTGCCATACTACCCAAAGAACTATAGATTCAGCACAATTTCTATCAAAATTCCAATGATATTTTTCACAGAAATGGGACAAAAATCCAAGAATTCATACGAAACCACAAAACATCTTAAATAATCAAAGCATTATTGGAAAAAGGATCAAAACAGGCAGAGGCATTATATTACCCGATTTCAAACCATATTACAAATATATAGTAATCAAAGAGTACTAGAACACAACTACACATGTAGATGAATGGAACAGAAACAGACCCGTGCATATATGGTCAATTTATTTATATCACAGTGGCTAAGAACAGAGAATGGGAAAAGGATAGTCTCTTCAATAAAGGAGGTGGCGAAACATGGACAGGCAGAGGCATAAAAATTGAACTGGACTATTATCTCATATTATAACCAAAAATCAGCTAAAAAGGGAATAACAATTTAATTATAAGACCTGAAGCCTTAAAATTCCTAAAAGAAAATATAGGAGTTAAGGTCCTTCATGGTAGTGTTGACAATGATTCTTTTGGATATGATAACTAAAGGCAATCAAAGCAAATAAAAACCATGGGACTATTTCAAACTGAAGATCTCTGTATAGAAAAAGAAAATCATCAACAAAATGAAATGGAAACCTATGGAACTGAAGAAAATATGTGAAAATCACACATCTCATAAGCAGTTGATATTCAAAATATATACAGAATTTGCAGAACTCAACAGGGGAAAAAACAGGAAATTCAATAAAAAATAATAGGGAGATTAGCTGAATAAACATTTTTCCAAAGATATGAAAATGGCCAAGAGATACATGAAAATGTACTCAACATCATAAATAATCAGGGAAATACAAATTAAAACCACAATCAGATATCACTCACATCTTTCAGAATGACTATCTTATCAAATACACAAGAAACAAGCGTTGGTGAGGGTATGGACAAAGAAAACTTTTTAATACTATCAGTGGGCTATGTAAATTGGTACTGCCATTATGAAAACCAGAATGAAGCTTCCTCAAAAAATTGAAAAAGAACAAGTATTATGGGCTTCCATGGTGGTCCAGTGGGTAAAGACGCTGCCTTTCAGTGCAAGGGTCACCGGTTCGATCCATGGCCTGGGAAGATCCCATGTGCAGCGAAGCGGCTGGACCAGTGTGTACACTTATGAGCCAGCACTCTGGAATGCATGTGCCCAGAGCTGGTGCTCTACCAGGAGAGAGACCACTGCAATGGGAGGCCCACACAGGCCAAAAAGAATAAAGATGGGTGAAAATAAATAATAAAAGAGGCCAAAATTAAGAAAAAAAAAAACCCTACCATTATGATGCAGCAACTCCATTTCTGAGTATACAAAACCAAAGGAAATGAAATCAGTATCTTGAAGAGTTATCTGAGCTCCCATATTCATTGCAATATTCACAAATTCCACAATACAGGAAAAAGGGTTGCTCTATGAATGAATGGATAAAGAAAACATGATTGAGATTAGGTATCTATAAATAAAATGTGATATAGGTATAGGTGCCTATACACAGAGGATATATATCAGTCAAGGAAATCTTGTCATCTGTAAATTAGTAACAATATGGATGAGTGTGGAGAATCATGCTAAGAGAACAATCCAGTCAAAGAAAGACAAATACTTCATGATTCTGTTTATAAAGGGGAAACTAAAAAAATAGATTCACGGAAGTTGAGAATAAAATATTGGATACTGTGGGGCTGGAAACGGGATGAAGTGTTTCAGTTATGCAGGATGAATAAGCTATGAAGATATAATGGTCAATGTAGTTCCTATAGTTAGTAATACTGTTATTTTAACTTGAAATTTGCTGAGAGAGTAGATCTTAAGTATTCATCCACAAACACACACAAACACAAATGGTAGTTATGTGAGGTGACAGATGTATGTTAATTAGCTTGATGCCACCATTTCAAAATATATATGTGTATTAGAGCAACATGTTGTACACCTTAAATATATCTTTTATTTGTCAATTACACTTCAATAAAGTTAGGGAAATTTTAAATTAAACTCAATTAAAATGACACACAAACAAAAATTCAGCCCCTCAGTTGCCCTGGATACATTTTAAGTGCTCAATTGCCATACATAACTAGCAGCTAACATATTGGAGAGCAGAGGTAGAACACTTCCATCATCACAGAGAGTTATAATTGATAGCATTGTGCTCAAATGCTCATGGGCCAAGGTGGAAAATGAGAAGTAGAATCAAGAAATACTCAGAGAAAAATAAACATTGGCTTGTGAGAATAGGATCTATCTTTTCCAAGATTGCAGAGCTGGTGCTCTACCAGGAGAGAGACCACTGCAATGGGAGGCCCACACAGGCCAAAAAGAATAAAGATGGGTGAAAATAAATAATAAAAGAGGCCAAAATTAAGAAAAAAAAAAACCCTACCATTATGATGCAGCAACTCCATTTCTGAGTATACAAAACCAAAGGAAATGAAATCAGTATCTTGAAGAGTTATCTGAGCTCCCATATTCATTGCAATATTCACAAATTCCACAATACAGGAAAAAGGGTTGCTCTATGAATGAATGGATAAAGAAAACATGATTGAGATTAGGTATCTATAAATAAAATGTGATATAGGTATAGGTGCCTATACACAGAGGATATATATCAGTCAAGGAAATCTTGTCATCTGTAAATTAGTAACAATATGGATGAGTGTGGAGAGAATCATGGTAAGAGAACAATCCAGTCAAAGAAAGACGAATACTTCATGATTCTGTTTATAAAGGGAATCTAAAAAAAGTAGATTCACGGAAGTTGAGAATAAAATATTGGATACTGTGGGGCTGGAAACGGGATGAAGTGTTTCAGTTATGCAGGATGAATAAGCTATGAAGATATAATGGTCAATGTAGTTCCTATAGTTAGTAATACTGTTATTTTAACTTGAAATTTGCTGAGAGAGTAGATCTTAAGTATTCATCCACAAACACACACAAACACAAATGGTAGTTATGTGAGGTGACAGATGTATGTTAATTAGCTTGATGCCACCATTTCAAAATATATATGTGTATTAGAGCAACATGTTGTACACCTTAAATATATCTTTTATTTGTCAATTACACTTCAATAAAGTTAGGGAAATTTTAAATTAAACTCAATTAAAATGACACACAAACAAAAATTCAGCCCCTCAGTTGCCCTGGATACATTTTAAGTGCTCAATTGCCATACATAACTAGCAGCTAACATATTGGAGAGCAGAGGTAGAACACTTCCATCATCACAGAGAGTTATAATTGATAGCATTGTGCTCAAATGCTCATGGGCCAAGGTGGAAAATGAGAAGTAGAATCAAGAAATACTCAGAGAAAAATAAACATTGGCTTGTGAGAATAGGATCTATCTTTTCCAAGATTTGGTAACTGCAATGAAATCTCTGGCATAAATAGGTGTCTGTTACAGCACATGGTACATGGTATTGCTTAATCAATATGCATTTAATTAATTAATAGTTACTGTGTCAGAGTTTCCTAAGCTGTGATGATGAGCAAACCTTCAACTTTTGCTGTTTCTGACCTTTTTTGTTATTTACCGTCTGTAGGTCACTGGGAAGAAACGAGGCAAACAGCTAATACCTCTTAGGTTTCTGTTACAAGAAAAAAACCTAAAATGAGATTATAAATATGAGTGCTTTGAAAAGCATAATGTTGTGAAGCAGCACAGCTAATAATGTGTTCCACAGATGCTGGAAGGTGTTAATTTATTTTTAATATCTTAAGGATACTGGTAATAAGTAATAAGTTAGAGAAACAGAGTTGATGTTAAACAAATGTAGGAGGATAATATTTTTGGAGAGGGGAACCAATATCTTTTTCTCCAGACACCTGGGTTTCTTCCGCCTACCCCTGCACTGCTCCAGTTAAAGCCACTGTTGTTTTCTGTGAGCAGTGCCTTAGGGAGAAGCTCAGAGAAAATAGATCCCAGACTACTGTTTGTTTCCAAAAGCATAAGACCTTAGAGGAAAGACAGGACTGGAGGCAGAGACAAATGATTTGGGAGAATTAACAGTAGTAGAAACAGTGCCTACAATCCTCACCCACTCAGAAAACGTGGTGGGTTTTTTTTTGTTTTTTTTGTTGTTTTTTTTTCTGGACTAGAGGAAAGAGGTGGGAAAGAGAAAACACTATATTGGTGTGAGTACAGACATTTGTGACTTTGGTTTCTAAACCTCACCCAGGAAGGTACAATCCCTGTAGACAAAATGTGTAGTTTGCATAGTACATCTGTCTCTGTAGAGAGGTGCTGAAGCAGCCTAGGAGATTTTTTTGTCCCAGAGCAACAAGATGGTATCAGCCAGACTCAGCCTAGAGGGGGAAAATGAGCAGGGGACCCAGAGGGCCAGGCAGACACAAGGAAACACTGGTCTGCCTTGACTGGAACATGCAGAGCTAGGCAGAATGAAGGACATGTCAGAGGATATTCTGCAAGAACAGATTCCTAATAGAGCAGCAAGCCACACCCTTGGAGCAAAAGGACTCTCAGCAAAGCAGACCCTTTTCTGGTGTCAACGTACAACAGAGGGCTTGGGCAGACATCATTTGCTGCAAACTGGAACTAACAGCTATTTGCAAGCTGCAAGAAACAAGTGATTTCCCCATTTTTTTTCAACTTGCCATGGAGAACTGTGCTTAAGCAAGCACAGTTAGACCCATCATGGATCATGATCCCGGTGAGGGATCCCCAGATTGTGGCTGAGTCTTTCTGTAGAATCTTCATATGATCAGCCTGGCAGTTTGAATGCCAGCTCTTGAGGCAAGAATCCTGAGAGCGGTTCCCTTGGAGCACCTTGAAATGCACAAAAACACTTGTTCCATTAAAGGGTTTTTCTCTATCTATTAATGTAGATCAAGTTACCAATGGAACACAGGGGTAAGTGAGTTATGGGCAAAAGGAGAGAAGAGTGTGGTATGGGCCACAAAGGTCAGTACATCAGGGTAGTATGGTCAGGGCAAAGCTTGATGCTTATTAGATCCCATGCATGTGGGAGTAAATTAGCCCAGAATGAGGATGAGACAAAGGAGTTGGATAGGACTTCCCCGGTGGGCCAGGGGTTATGAATCTGCCTTCCAATGCACGAGAGACAGGTTTGATCCCTGGTTGGGAACTAGGACCTCACATGCCTTGGACCAACTAAGCCCATGTGCCACAACTACTGAGCCCACACGACACAACTAGAGAGAAGCCTGCATGTCATAACTCAAGATTCCATGTGCCACAACTAAGACTCGGCACAGACAAAAATGAGTAAGCAAACAAATAAACATTTTTTTAAAAGAAGAATAAGACAAAATGAGGAGTAACAGGAACAGAAACAGGAAAGGGACTCAAGGGAATCAAGTTCTAAAGCAATTTAGAATCATAAAGATTTTGACATATACATATGCTCTAATCCACTAGCTGGAAAATGGATCTAAATTTTATTTTTTTAAATAATTACATACTTAATTTAAAAAGAGAAACAATTCTTGCCTAAAGACGTCATATAATAAAATGATGGTTAAGAAAAATCTTTTAACAACATGGAAATTGTTACAATAAAGCAGATACATTATTGGCAAAGTCTGATTACTATGTGTATACATATATGAAGACAGAGAGAATATATTAGCAATTAGTGTGCTACCTCTGTACAGGGCTAATGTTTTAATCCTTCTACTCTTCAAAATGTTCTGAATCTTCTATAATAATTAGATATTTTTACAATGCAAAAATGAACTCTACTTAAATAACTAACAGTACTTTTAATGGTTTTAGAATTAAGACATTAAGTAAAACTCAACTATGTCTGCCATGATCTATGAGGGAGTCTTTCTGTAGAATCTTCATATGATCAGCCTGGCCGTTTGAATGCCAGCTCTTGAGGCAAGAATCCTGAGAGCGGTTCCCTTGGAGCACCTTGAAATGCACAAAACACTTGTTCCTTTAAAAGGGGTTTTTTCTCTATCTATTAATGTAGATCAAGTTACCAATGGAACACAGGGGTAAGTGAGTTATGGGCAAAAGGAGAGAAGAGTGTGGTATGGGCCACAAAGGTCAGTACATCAGGGTAGTATGGTCAGGGCAAAGCTTGATGCTTATTAGATCCCATGCATGTGGGAGTAAATTAGCCCAGAATGAGGATGAGACAAAGGAGTTGGATAGGACTTCCCCGGTGGGCCAGGGGTTATGAATCTGCCTTCCAATGCACGAGAGACAGGTTTGATCCCTGGTTGGGAACTAGGACCTCACATGCCTTGGACCAACTAAGCCCATGTGCCACAACTACTGAGCCCACACGACACAACTAGAGAGAAGCCTGCATGTCATAACTCAAGATTCCATGTGCCACAACTAAGACTCGGCACAGACAAAAATGAGTAAGCAAACAAATAAACATTTTTTTAAAAGAAGAATAAGACAAAATGAGGAGTAACAGGAACAGAAACAGGAAAGGGACTCAAGGGAATCAAGTTCTAAAGCAATTTAGAATCATAAAGATTTTGACATATACATATGCTCTAATCCACTAGCTGGAAAATGGATCTAAATTTTATTTTTTTAAATAATTACATACTTAATTTAAAAAGAGAAACAATTCTTGCCTAAAGACGTCATATAATAAAATGATGGTTAAGAAAAATCTTTTAACAACATGGAAATTGTTACAATAAAGCAGATACATTATTGGCAAAGTCTGATTACTATGTGTATACATATATGAAGACAGAGAGAATATATTAGCAATTAGTGTGCTACCTCTGTACAGGGCTAATGTTTTAATCCTTCTACTCTTCAAAATGTTCTGAATCTTCTATAATAATTAGATATTTTTACAATGCAAAAATGAACTCTACTTAAATAACTAACAGTACTTTTAATGGTTTTAGAATTAAGACATTAAGTAAAACTCAACTATGTCTGCCATGATTAAAAACGATTAATTTTTGATTAATGACCCCAAAGTAAGATACAGGTTATATGACATTAATGACATTCAATTCATTCATTCATTTATCTCGCCATCCATTTCTCAATTATTCTTTCATTCAACTACTTATTTTTAAGACTGTTTCAAGACAGACGTCAGCAAACTATAACCCAAAGACCAAAGCCAGCATCCTATAGGGTTTTATATGGCTTTTTAGCTAAAAACACTTTTTAAGTTTCTATAGTTAAGAAAATCAAAAGAAAAATAACATTTCATGACATATGAACATTCTATGAAAGTCAAATTGACTCTCCAGGTCACAATTTCCTCATCTCCAAAAGGTAAGTTTGGTTCAAAATATTTTTTCTTTGTTTCTCTTGATCACTGTTTAAGAGAACACAAGGGCACACGTGCAAACAGCACGAGAGAGTTCTAGGATTAACTGCACTACACAAAATGGTAACAGTTTCCACGGCCACCTCAAGGGAGATAAACTCCTACATTTTTAATTCTAAACTCTACTCCTGAAATCATCTACCTAGTCACATGATACAATTCCACCCCTGTAATGATAAAACTGAACTGATATAACTGATAAAGTTCCACCTCCAAAATCATCCACCCAATGATCTCATATAATCGAAACACTCCTGGTTTGCTATTTCAGATCAAATCAAGAGCATAATTGGAGGCATACAAACTCACCTTTACTGTTGCTTAGTCACTAAATTGTGTCTGACTCTTTGCAACTTCATGGGCAGAAGCACACCAAGCTTCCCTATCCTTCACTTATCTCCCAAGTTTGTTCAGATAGATGTCCCTTGAGTTGCAGATACCACCCAACCATCTAATCCCACAGGTACATTTGTTTCAGAACTTTAAATATCTAGAAACAGACCAGGTTAATGACCCTTCATGCAAATCTCCTATTCTGAGATACTTAGAACAATGACTAAGAATAAATGCCTCCAGCTGCCTAAAATATTAAGATGGGTTTGTGTTTTTTTTGATGTGTTTTAATGACTAAAATGAAACTTCAAACACAAGAGTTTATGAAGGTTCTTTAGTTTCTTTCTAACTGTATTATCTGTGATAGTATGCTGAAGCAATGATAAAAGAAAATCCTAGGTGACAAAAGTGATTGTTAAAAGGATTTTGATAGGTTGGTGATAGATGCCAGCTGACACAATTGCGTTGGTGATAGATCTCAATTATTCTTTCATTCAACTACTTATTTAAGACTGTTTCAAGACAGACGTCAGCAAACTATAACCCAAAGACCAAAGCCAGCATCCTATAGGGTTTTATATGGCTTTTTAGCTAAAAACACTTTTTAAGTTTCTATAGTTAAGAAAATCAAAAGAAAAATAACATTTCATGACATATGAACATTCTATGAAAGTCAAATTGACTCTCCAGGTCACAATTTCCTCATCTCCAAAAGGTAAGTTTGGTTCAAAATATTTTTTCTTTGTTTCTCTTGATCACTGTTTAAGAGAACACAAGGGCACACGTGCAAACAGCACGAGAGAGTTCTAGGATTAACTGCACTACACAAAATGGTAACAGTTTCCATGGCCACCTAAAGGGGAGATAAACTCCTACATTTTTAATTCTAAACTCTACTCCTGAAATCATCTACCTAGTCACATGATACAATTCCACCCCTGTAATGATAAAACTGAACTGATATAACTGATAAAGTTCCACCTCCAAAATCATCCACCCAATGATCTCATATAATCGAAACACTCCTGGTTTGCTATTTCAGATCAAATCAAGAGCATAATTGGAGGCATACAAACTCACCTTTACTGTTGCTTAGTCACTAAATTGTGTCTGACTCTTTGCAACTTCATGGGCAGAAGCACACCAAGCTTCCCTATCCTTCACTTATCTCCCAAGTTTGTTCAGATAGATGTCCCTTGAGTTGCAGATACCACCCAACCATCTAATCCCACAGGTACATTTGTTTCAGAACTTTAAATATCTAGAAACAGACCAGGTTAATGACCCTTCATGCAAATCTCCTATTCTGAGATACTTAGAACAATGACTAAGAATAAATGCCTCCAGCTGCCTAAAATATTAAGATGGGTTTGTGTTTTTTTTGATGTGTTTTAATGACTAAAATGAAACTTCAAACACAAGAGTTTATGAAGGTTCTTTAGTTTCTTTCTAACTGTATTATCTGTGATAGTATGCTGAAGCAATGATAAAAGAAAATCCTAGGTGACAAAAGTGATTGTTAAAAGGATTTTGATAGGTTGGTGATAGATGCCAGCTGACACAATTGCGTTTATTAGAGATGCTCATGGAAATATGCATTTAGTTCTAAATCATACAGGTCAGGTAGAAAGTATTCATTTTAATGATAGTCCTTGGCAAAAAGACAGACATACATTTCAGGAACATCAAGTCAAGTATGTGTCAACTTTCAGAGTTCCTTGCATTAGACTAGAAGGGGGGCTATAATATGGTCCCTACCAGGAACCACCTATAGAACATGAGCCCAGGACAGTCGTGCAGGGCTGGCATTTGGTAGCTCAGAAGGGCCCTACACTTAACTTAATATCCTGTTCCCATTCTCCTGAAATGCTGAACAACTGTTGTTCAAGGGGCCTTGAGTTTTCATTTTGCACAGGGTCCCATTAACTATGTTAACTGGTCCTGCAGCTTCGGTCCTAAGACGGTATTAACAGGAGCTTTGTATCTAGAATGTTGGAGTTTATGAATCCATGTGCTGGCAATTCTCTGTTTGCCCACCCCACTTCCATCTAAACCAATTCTTACCCACACTGACCTGTGCCCTAAAAGGCACATAGCTGGGGGCAAGTAGGAAATATATATGAGAGAATACTGAGTATATAGTTTTGTATTTCTTATTCAGCATTACACCATGAACATGTCTATAAATATTTAAGTGTTCTTTCGAACATGATTCTTTAAAGAGTATACAAAAATTTAACTGATGGAAGCAGAATAATTTAAACACACTGCTACAGTTGGTCACTCAAGATGTCCCTTGAGTTGCAGATACCACCCAACCATCTAATCCCACAGGTACATTTGTTTCAGAACTTTAAATATCTAGAAACAGACCAGGTTAATGACCCTTCATGCAAATCTCCTATTCTGAGATACTTAGAACAATGACTAAGAATAAATGCCTCCAGCTGCCTAAAATATTAAGATGGGTTTGTGTTTTTTTTGATGTGTTTTAATGACTAAAATGAAACTTCAAACACAAGAGTTTATGAAGGTTCTTTAGTTTCTTTCTAACTGTATTATCTGTGATAGTATGCTGAAGCAATGATAAAAGAAAATCCTAGGTGACAAAAGTGATTGTTAAAAGGATTTTGATAGGTTGGTGATAGATGCCAGCTGACACAATTGCGTTTATTAGAGATGCTCATGGAAATATGCATTTAGTTCTAAATCATACAGGTCAGGTAGAAAGTATTCATTTTAATGATAGTCCTTGGCAAAAAGACAGACATACATTTCAGGAACATCAAGTCAAGTATGTGTCAACTTTCAGAGTTCCTTGCATTAGACTAGAAGGGGGGCTATAATATGGTCCCTACCAGGAACCACCTATAGAACATGAGCCCAGGACAGTCGTGCAGGGCTGGCATTTGGTAGCTCAGAAGGGCCCTACACTTAACTTAATATCCTGTTCCCATTCTCCTGAAATGCTGAACAACTGTTGTTCAAGGGGCCTTGAGTTTTCATTTTGCACAGGGTCCCATTAACTATGTTAACTGGTCCTGCAGCTTCGGTCCTAAGACGGTATTAACAGGAGCTTTGTATCTAGAATGTTGGAGTTTATGAATCCATGTGCTGGCAATTCTCTGTTTGCCCACCCCACTTCCATCTAAACCAATTCTTACCCACACTGACCTGTGCCCTAAAAGGCACATAGCTGGGGGCAAGTAGGAAATATATATGAGAGAATACTGAGTATATAGTTTTGTATTTCTTATTCAGCATTACACCATGAACATGTCTATAAATATTTAAGTGTTCTTTCGAACATGATTCTTTAAAGAGTATACAAAAATTTAACTGATGGAAGCAGAATAATTTAAACACACTGCTACAGTTGGTCACTCAAGATGTTTTCAATACTTTCCAACCATAAATATAAATGAACTTATTTATAAGCTTTTCCTTTATATATTTTTTACATTTAAAATTCCTAGAATTGAAATTACAGGATCAAAAAGTATGAAATTTCAAGACAGTTAATGCACATTTCCAAATCCAAAATATCTATCACCACTTGATTCCTATTTGGGGGTCAATTTTACAAAAACAGTTTATTTAAAATCATCAATTGATTAGTAAAAATGTCATTTTTTGTTTTAAATTTAATTTATTTGAGTGATACTAACATTAAATATTTCCATGTGTGTTTTGGTCCTATGGATTTCATTCACTTTGAACTATCTGTTCATATCATTTGTTTTTCTATGGGGACATTAGCACTTTGCTTTGTATGAGCTTTTATACATGCGTAACGATTTGTCTATCATTTGTTTCAGGTTATCACTGTTAGGTAATCACTTTAGATAATATGATGTCGCATGTAATCTAAAAGACAGTCATTTATCTACAGTGGAAACACAATTCTTTGAATAAATGGAACAGGATAGAATTGTTTTTAGTCATTTCTTTTTTAAACGTCCTCTCTTGTCAGTCCCTTATTGATATTCAGAAAAAGGAGCATAAGGAAAACATTACATAGGAGGAACACAGCCAAGTAGCCAAGATGTACTTGTTTAAATAGAAAGTCTTTGGGATTATGAGTAGAGTCCTCTTTCTATTCATAAAAGAGGAACTTTGGATGTCCTTGGTGCTACAGTGGATAACCATCCACCTGCCAGTGCAGGAGACATGGGTACAATCCCTGGTCTGGAAAGATTCTACATGCCACAGGCAACTAAATCCTTTTGGCCCACCCCCACTTCCATCTAAACCAATTACCCACACTGAAAAGGCACATAGCTGGGGCAAGTAGGAAATATATATGAGAGAATACTGAGTATATAGTTTTGTATTTCTTATTCAGCATTACACCATGAACATGTCTATAAATATTTAAGTGTTCTTTCGAACATGATTCTTTAAAGAGTATACAAAAATTTAACTGATGGAAGCAGAATAATTTAAACACACTGCTACAGTTGGTCACTCAAGATGTTTTCAATACTTTCCAACCATAAATATAAATGAACTTATTTATAAGCTTTTCCTTTATATATTTTTTACATTTAAAATTCCTAGAATTGAAATTACAGGATCAAAAAGTATGAAATTTCAAGACAGTTAATGCACATTTCCAAATCCAAAATATCTATCACCACTTGATTCCTATTTGGGGGTCAATTTTACAAAAACAGTTTATTTAAAATCATCAATTGATTAGTAAAAATGTCATTTTTTGTTTTAAATTTAATTTATTTGAGTGATACTAACATTAAATATTTCCATGTGTGTTTTGGTCCTATGGATTTCATTCACTTTGAACTATCTGTTCATATCATTTGTTTTTCTATGGGGACATTAGCACTTTGCTTTGTATGAGCTTTTATACATGCGTAACGATTTGTCTATCATTTGTTTCAGGTTATCACTGTTAGGTAATCACTTTAGATAATATGATGTCGCATGTAATCTAAAAGACAGTCATTTATCTACAGTGGAAACACAATTCTTTGAATAAATGGAACAGGATAGAATTGTTTTTAGTCATTTCTTTTTAAGCGTCCTCTCTTGTCAGTCCCTTATTGATATTCAGAAAAAGGAGCATAAGGAAAACATTACATAGGAGGAACACAGCCAAGTAGCCAAGATGTACTTGTTTAAATAGAAAGTCTTTGGGATTATGAGTAGAGTCCTCTTTCTATTCATAAAAGAGGAACTTTGGATGTCCTTGGTGCTACAGTGGATAACCATCCACCTGCCAGTGCAGGAGACATGGGTACAATCCCTGGTCTGGAAAGATTCTACATGCCACAGGCAACTAAATCCTGTGCACCACAACTGCCAAGCCCACATGCTCTAGGGCCTGAGAGCCACAACAACTGTGCCCATGTGCTGCAACTACTGAAGCCCGTGCTCTGCAATAACAGAAGCTACCACAATGAGAAGCCCGTGGACCACCACAAAGAGTAGCCCCCACCAGCTGTAACTAGAGAAATAAAGCACGCAGCAATGAAGACCCTGCACAGCCAAAGATAAATGATTTTTAAAAAGAACAAGTTCATTATGGCATACCCATTGTTTCCTGCAGGCAATACTGAGTTGGTACCTTCTCTGCACCCACTCTCTCTTAATCATGCCTCTTTGCCTCTCAGAAATGTTCAAAACCTGTTGAGCAAATTCAAATGCTTACTTGACTAAAAATTAAAGTCACAGAAATTACACTTAAATGTATATAATTTTCTATACCCTCTAACCTGTACTGTCAATCTTTTTAAAGTGAGAGCCTCTCCAGCTGGTGGAGATGGAGGGACTGGGTCCTAAGTCAATCAAGGAAGCCTCATCAGGTTCCCATCTGACTGTCATACAAATTTTATATTATGTATATACCCACGAGGGATATCTGGAAGATACTGCAAAAGTAACAACAACAACAAAAAAAACCCAACTTTTTCTTTTTAATCCTTAAAGAGAAATAATGATTTCAAGCAGCACCATTGACTCCAAAAAATTTTTTTGTTGTTGATATGGCCTCTAATCACAAATAAAACCAAGTCTTTTTTAGATAAATAGAAATATTATATGATATCCCTTATAGGCAGAATCTTTAAAAAACTGACACAAATCAATTTACAAACCAAAAACAGACTCGCAGACTTACAGAAGGAATTTTGGATTATGGGTAGGGGGAAGGCAGAGGGAAATTAGGAAGTTTTAGATGGATATATAGACACTGCTTTATTTAAAATACATAACCATCAAGGACCTACAGTATAGCACAGGAATATCTGCTTAGTGTTACGTGGCAACCCAGATGGGAGCGGAGTTTGGGGGAGAAAAAATACATGTACATGCATGGCTGAGTCCTTTGCTGTCCACCTAAAACTTTGTCAGTCACAACATTGCTAACTGGCTATACTCCAATATAAAATTTTAAAAAATTTAAAAAGTCTTTTTAAGGGGTAGGTGTCACAGGGGAAGGAGGACCTAGACAAAGATGGCACGGTTTTACTTCTCCTGACTACTAGTCCCTTGGTTTTACAAATAGAATCAGTCAAAACTGACAGAAAATAGTACATTCTAAAGCACTTCAAATGCCTCTACATCTCATCCATCTTTTCAGGGAAATTTCAGATGGGTAATAAATTACCCACTACATTTTATGAACAAAAGAGAAAATGATTTTATTAATAAACCTACTTTTTAATCTGAGAATTAAGATGTTTTAAGCTAAATGCATAACCTGATACTCTGAAATTAATTGAAAATTTCCTGCTTTTTCTCAACTTATGGAAGAATATACAAGAATTCATAGGCAATAGTGTCTTATAATTAATACTGGTGGGTAGTTGTTATGAATTACCATGTAAGAAATAGCCATTGTTCTATGAAAAGAGGGTGACAAAGAATGAAATGGTTGGATGGTATCACCGATTCAATTGACATTAACTTAGGCAAACTCCAGGAGATGAGGAAGGACAGGGAGGCCTGGCAGTCCATAGGGTCATAAAGAGTCAGATATGACTTGGTGACTGAACAGCAACAACTATACAAAGGAGGTCACACATGCTAATAATCCTCTAATATCAGGTAATATCCCTGTAGTCTGATACAATATGGGCAATAGAGAATAATAGTATTTAGCATCTGATTGTGTAGTCATCCAGTGCAATTATCTTAAGGAATAAATGAGAAAAATCTATGACCCTAATACGTTATGTGGACTAGGTCCTGGTCATGCAGCTAATTAGTGGCAAAGACTGAAATTGAAGTGGGTCTCCTAATAATAAACTCAGTCCCCTCTGCATTGTATCTGTTGGCAAACCTCCAGAGATGAGAAAAAGTCAAAATTTATCTATATATTCAAGATCTGTTTTGATAGAATAAGAAAGTATTCTAATGGTAAGTGGAAAAAGAAGAATGAATATGGAGTGTAATCTTGACAATCAATATGCTAAAGGATGATAGTAACCATCTATGGATGAGAAGATTAGAAATTTTTTCTTACCATATTCTTTATAAATTTCAGTATTTCTTATAATTCATAATCATTAGATAATTCCACACATAATTACACACATAAACAACGTCGTATGATCATTGTATATTGCTTTCCCAGTGGCTCAGATGGTAAAGAGTCCGTCTTCAATGCAGGAGACCTGGGTTGAATCCCCTGGAGGAGGAAATGGCAGCCCACTCCAGTATTCTTGGCCACAACTGAGCAACTAACATGTACATTATATATTAAAGAGTGAATCTTATACAACATATTATTGTATAAGATGTATGTTATTAAATATATATTATACACATATAATATACTTATGTTCCTATATTATAGGAAACGTATCAGCCTTTCCTAAAGTAGTATTGCTCATTAGAATGATGCTCATAAGATCTCAGTGGAGAAATCAGCTTTGGAAATACTGCATACTCACTGTTTGATTTATTGATTTACAGTTTACACCAGCATGTCGGTAGGTTCAAGACATGCTGCAGTAAAGAAAGCACCTTAAGTGTGCTAACCATCACTTCCTCACTCATGTGACCACAGTATTTTTGAGAGGTACAGTTTATGGTACACTTACTATATTAGGCTTCATAGGGGAAACCTCACATCTTAGGGAAACATCACATCTCTAAAATTCCAAATCATCCATCACAGGAAGGTCAATAATTTAAGGCTCTTAATTGAAAACTGATTATAAATACTTATATATACACATACAAAATGAACTACAGTTTTTGAATGTATTAATAATTGGATCTATATTTAAAAGGTTGCTTTTTTAGCCCGTGAGAATGTAATGAATTAGGGCAGTGAGAAGGTGATGCCTCTGCATATTGCTGCAAATTTTCACATTTTTGTTCATTGACTGTAATGTTCAAGAAGATTCATTTTAATTTTGCTTCTGCCCCAAGGTTTTCTTACAAAAGATCGATAATAATATAGTTAAGAACATCAACTGAAGTTGGCTAGAGCCATGGCCCTTTCTTTATCTTATTCTGAACCATAGTGCTTAAAAAAGGATTATTTCAATGACTTTTTTCATACCCAGGGCCTCAATCCAGCATGCCAACTTCAGAAATCCATACAAATAACCTGAAACATAACTGTAATACTTCTACCTCCTTCATGTCCATTTCTTCTAAAAGCTTATCCCATACTTACACTGTTTCCTCTCAAATGTTCCATTAACCTCAATTTTACACATTTCTTAGTCTCTTTGTGACTCAGTTTTCCATTTTTCCATCTATAAAATAGGTATAAGAATAGCTCCTACTATCAGGTTTATGTACAAATTACATAAAGATACCACATAACATATGCTTCGAACCACACCTGACACATCGTACTTTTTCATAGTGAGTCTCTAAACTCACTATGAAATCTGAATTGGGATATTAATCTGCAATGGGATATATTTTTTCTCCCCGTGTTTCCATGATTGGAAATACGATCTTCTATTATGCAACAGAAAACATTATAACATCACCTTTCCTTTCTCTTTAATCGTCTCAACTCTACAACACAACTCACAGAAACTACAAGACAACGCACCCATACACATTAAACAAAATTTACATTCATCATTTCCTCACTACACAAATGTACACACATCATAAAACATGTATACTATGCAACCTATTTTTATTTTTAATTAACTTTTATTGGAATATAGTCACTTAACAATATTGAGTTAGTTTCTGCTGTACAGCAAAGTGAATCCGTTATACATATACATATATTCCCTCTTTTTTAGATTTCCTTCCCATTCAGGTTACTACAGAGCACTGAGTTCCTACTGTGCTATACAATTTTATACATAGTATTGATAGATGACAGGAGATAGCTTATGGTGAAGGATGTGACTCGTGACCTCCAAAGGGGAAAATTTCACTTTGGGATCAAAAGACTTGGCTATGGTCATTCAGAGCTTTGTGAAGCAAAAGTTTTATTTAAGTAAAAAAAGGGATAGAGAAATCTTCCAGCATAGGCATTGGAAGGGGAATAGAAGAATACCCCCAGAATCTAATTAGGCTAGGTATTTTGTACTTTCCAGTTGGTTATTAACAACAGATCAAAAGAATATTTTAAGGCTGAAAACGTCTTGCTAGACCTGCTCCTACAACATTAACAGAAGATTAGCCAAAGGAAGGTCTCCAGGCCTCAAGACTAGATGAGACATTCCAATGCAAAGCAGTTGGCATCCATAAAACAATAAAATTATTTTCAGAGTAGATCTTTATCATGGTAAACATTTTAAGCTAGAAAATGTTTGTTCTCCCTCCTCCTCCTCGTCCTTGAAAACAACTAGACTTTTTACCAAGCCCGCCTCTTCACCCCTTTCATTAGCCTATAACTAATGACAATCTACTGTATAATGTGTGTGAAGTCCTAACCACTGGACCTCCAGGGAAGTCCCCTCCCTTACTTAAATTTAATTGATCATGGACTTTAATCACACTGCAAAATAACTTCATGGCAACACTGCACATGATAGATTACTATTTCTATTTGATTGAATAATGGGGGCGGTAGTGAAATTGAGGGAGGAACTGAATAGAAAAAAACAAGGCTCAGAGACTGGTTTCTAGACATGTTAAATTTGAGGTACCTATTAGAAACCCAAGTGACTCTATTAAGTAGATATACTTGTCTTGATTTGAAGGAATTGAAGCAATACATTTGAGAGCTGTCTGCTATTTAAAACTAGGAGGCTGGATGAGCTCCACTGAGGTACAGAACCCTGGGGCATGCATGATGAACCTACAAAGACGACTAAGAAAGAAAAACCACTTGAAGCAAGTAAGGGAAAATGTAGCATCCCGGAATCCAAGCGAAGAAAGTACTCTAAGAAGGAATAAATGTTTAACTGCATCAAAAAGCACAGACTGTTCAGATGAAATGAAGAATAATGTTTGGACACTGAATTTAAAAAGGTAAATGCTAGCTTCATTCATGTTGCTGCCAATGAACCTAGAGATTGTCATACCGAGTGAAATGAGGCAGAGAGAGAAAAATACCCTATGATATCACTTATATGCAGAATCTTCTAAAAAATGACACAAATGATTAAAAAAAATAAAACAGAAATAGACTCACAGACTTAGAGAAGGAATGTATGGTTACCAGGGGCACAGGGTTGGGGGAATGGATAGTTACAAAAGTTGGGATGAACATGTACACACTGGTATGTCTAAAGTGGAGAATCAACAAGGACCTACTGTATAATACACGGAATGCAGCTCACTATTATGTAACACCTATATAGGAAAAGAATCTGAGAAAGAATAGATATGTATGTATAACTGAATCACTCTGCTGTACACATGAAACTAACACAATATTGTTAATCAACTATAATCAACTATAATATTGTTGTTAATCAACTATAATATGTTCCAATATTAATAGAAACTTTAAACTTTAAAAGGTCAATGTTATTTGGTGATCTTATAAGAGCTAATGTTAAGGGATTAGTTGTGACAGACTCATGATAGGTGCTCTCATCAACATTATGTGTGTTAGGCTGTTAGCAGTAGGTTGAGATGGGGGAGGCTGAGATTTGAGACGCCAGTTTCTCCTAATGATCAAGTAGAGGGAGTGATGATCTTACCACCAACACGTGGAACCTGGGGACTCCTTTTGGACTCCAATGGAAGTCTGGCAGCCAGGAAAAGCCAAGGCGATTTATACTTGATATTGTTTAATTGCTAAATGGCCTATATGTATTTCTAATAGAGAAACAATACCCACCTGAAGTTATTTGTTTTAATAACTATTCAATGGAACTACTGCTTTTCATAGTTCCATTGACTATCTTTTAAAAATTACAGAAATTCTTGGGTCATACTACATCAAGCATCACTTATCAACTTTGTTGTAGAATGCTTTAAAATATTTTTTTTACTTACAAAACAAAATAACTCAACAATAGAAGTTCTATATTTATTCACAATTTCTGTGAACATTGTTATCACTTAGCTTAATACAATGTTTCAAGATAACAAACCCATCTAGAGCCTGGAGCACAAAACTAAACAGGAGTATAAGATAAAAGCAAACTGTATTTGTGTGTGTTCACACTGTCTGGACACTTGTATTTTCTTCTTTAGAATTAGGTGTTAATTCAAGCACAGATAATTTAAAGTATGAAAGACCCTGAAATAATTTGAAGAAGAGCTAAAATATGCTGAATTTTCTCTAAGGCTTTAGACTCTAATGTCGTATAGGAATTGTATACTATTTTTTATTGGAAATTAAAGCTTCTTTCAAGATGAAACTGCCTATTCAACACGATTAAAGAAAGTAAACAAACCTTAGATGGCCCCAGAAAGCTTTTATTGAGCTGAAAGGTGATTCATATTGTCCTCTGACCAGAGTGCCATTATCAGCTGAGCCATAACTATCCATGTTTCCTAGGGGAGCCTGGGTCTGCTTTCTCCCTGCCTGAACTGACACAGAGGGACGGAGCTGAAACACCAGCAGGACCATCAACGTCTCCAAAGAGGAGAACTTGGAAGATAGCACTGGCTTAAAGATCGGTAAGGTTAGCAAACATAGAATAAGAAATCTGTCACTTTATCTCCTTCTTATCCTCATTTATTAACATATTAAGGACATTTATTAACACATTCTTATGTGCATGCAGTCACACATATTAACAAACATATATAAACATACAAATGGGATGTATGAATGTACCTGTTGACCTTCCCCATTAACCTGTGAGACAGCGTGAACTGCCAAGTTGATATTCACTCACTCCCAGTACACTTTTAATCCGATAACTCATTCTTTTACCACTTTCCATGCACCTTCACCTCCTTAACCTCTCCCATTTCAACACAAATTCTACACAAAGCAACAACCTTGGTTTATCGCTGACTACTCCCTAACCACACCTCTGCAGCTGGTCGAGTCTGTGGAAGGGAGGCTGGTGAAGCATGCCACCATACCACATACACTGATTTGCTTTCATTTAATGGCAGTGAACTTCAGCCGGGCACTAGATGCTGCCGGGTAATTACAGTTGGCCCTCAATATCTGTGGGTATTACTCCCAACTGCAGAGAAAATATCTATATCTAGTATTAATTTGAGAAAGTTTCATGTCAATAATTTTTAAATTTTATTGAAGTATAGTTGACTAACAGTCTTGTGCTACTTTCTGCTATATAGCAAAGTGACTCAGTTATACATATATATGTGTGTGTGTGTATATATATATTTTTTCATTATGGCTTATCTCAGGAGAGTGAATATTATTCCTTGTGCTACCTAGTACATGTGTGTGCAGTGGCTCAGTCAACTATGACCCTTTGTGACCCCACAGACTGTAGGCCACCAGATTCCTCTGTCTGTGGGATTATCCAGGCAAGAATATAAGAATGGCGAGTGGGTTGCCATTTCCTCCTCCAAAGAATCTTCCCAACCCAGGGATCCTTCCTGCATCTCTTGCATCCTCTGCATTAGCAGGCAGATTCTCTACCATTGAGCCACCTGGGAAGGTACACCGAAGCACCCTGCTATTTACCATTGCATATATACTTGTTTTCATCTGCTAACCCCAAACTCTCAATCCTCTCCCATGACTCCACCCCTTGGTAACCACACTTGTCTTTTCTCTAAGTCTGTGTGTCTGTTTCTGTTTCATACATAACTTCGTTTTTGCTATAGATTCCATGTATAAATGATAGCCAATTGTCTTCTCTTTCTGACTTAGTTCTTTTAGTATGATCCTCTCTAGGTCCCTCCACCTAGAAATTTCCAAAAACCAAAATGTGAACTTGCTGCTGGGCACTGCCAACTATTCACATAGTATTTACACAACATTTACAACTATTTGCATAATATTTACATTGTATTAGGTATTATAAGTAATCTAGAAATGATTTAAATGATACAGAAGGACATATATAGGTTATGCACAAATATATAAGGGACTTGATCTTGGGCCTCTGGAACTGGACATCCATGGGAGTCCTGGAACCAGCCCCAGTCACAGATACTGAGGGACGACTGTACACTATTTTTCTTTAGTCCAGTCACTCACGTTCCTATTTTAATACAGACTCCTTTTCTCAAACCCTCCACACCTCCTCCTCTCAGCTTCATTCTCCATTGATAACCTTGCTTCCCACTAGACAGGGGAAAAAAATGGAATCCATCAGAACAACACTTTCACATTCTCCCACCCCTGCATGTAAGCATCCGCCAGCATCTGGACTCCCACCATCTATTCCCCTCACCCAACCCCAAAGACCAACCACCTCTGTTCCTATTTAAAGTTAGTGTGTCCACTTATGTATGAGTTACAGCTCACTCAAAGACATACCTCCAGCAATGCTCCTGGTCTCTCCTTTATCATCAGATTTTCCCAATCTACTGGATTATTCCCATTCATATATCAATATTCTGTCATTTCTTCTGTTTTAAGTTTCTCTTTACCTCACAAACTACTGCTCCATTTCTTATCAACACTTCAGGGAATGTTGAAAGAAATATCTCTAATCTTTGATGGGAAACATCTCGACTTGCTCTTCCAATGAGGACTCTCCTGTTCATGCTTCAGCCTAGTTTATTTCAGCTTTCCCTCCATCATTGCCCTGAAAAAGTTCTCAGTTAAATCTCCAGTGACCTGCTTGTGGATCAGGAGCACTTGACACAATGCCTCAGCACCTCTTACTTGCTGTTCACTCTTCAGAAATGAGACCTGGCCCCATACTAAGTGCTCAATTAAATTAATAAGACAATAAGGAAGCAGTTTTCCTAATTTCTTCCTCTTTACCAGGTGATCACTCCTTTCTCTAGACCATCTCTGTCCAAACATGAAACTACATATGCATCACGAATGCATTCCACACATAGTGTTTATTATTTCTTTAACTGTCTTTTCCTCAGGCTCTGAGCCCTGCAGGATAGACTGTATCCCATTCCTCCAAGGATCTTTTCACAGGACTTGGTTGGCACCCCTGTGCTTTCAGTTAGCACTTGTGAAACGACGTTCTTTAAGAAGCAATTTTTTTTCTTTTAGATATACTATAGTGGGCAAAATTAGACCAAAAACCCATATTGTTATTATCAAAAAGGCCAGAATTTTGCTGTATACCCTTCCATTGTTTTTCCATGCAAATTTGTGAATGTTTAAAAAAGACTTTTCATTTAGCAAAATCATACATTTATGCATTTTTGTACCTTAATCTTTAAACTTGTTATAATGAATATGAATGTGGCAGTTTGATATTCTTAAATGGAAGTTTGATATTTAAAAAGGATATTTTTAAATGGATGTGTTTACTCCATTTTTAAATGGAGAAAAAGAGAATGCTCATCCGCTGCACTATGGTTGAATGTTTAGATCCTTTCCAGTTTTTAAACAAGAATTTTGAAAGGTTCAACTCAAGCTATTCAGCAGAGATAGGCACCATTCTAGACTATGATAGACTAAAGTAGGGAGTTGCCAAATTTTCCAGTTAATTTAATAGATGGCACTCCCCCAGTCTCAGAGAATGAAAATATGGATTTAATTGACAAATGAACCAAGGGAAAAGGTGCTCCCTTCTCCCCCGAGCAACAACAATAAAAAATTTTTATGTTGAAACTATAGAGGCTGTTTTTTATAAAAATTATTTTACATTTCTTTTAGTAAATTTCCAGCTGCTGTCCAAAAATACCTGATAATTGCAAAGGTAGGTACAGGTTATTTTACATGTTAAGAAAGTATGTTTCTCTGAACCTCATTTCCCCTCTGCCGGGTCTTTCCATGCCAGGAGGAATAAGTGACTTGTGACCTTAGCTTATTGACCCAGGGGTCATATTAATAACAGATTCAGACTCTTGGGGTAGCTGTTAACTGAAGTTTCTGCAAAAATACTGCTGACATATCCAGTGCCTGAGGCTGTTGCATCTGTGGATTTGGGCAGGAAGGAGCAAGCTCAATGGCATTTCTTTCTTCTTTGTTATCCTTGGTTCTGCAACTGGAAGTTCAATTTGAAGTGCAAATTCAATATTGTATAGTGGTACTTTTGCTTAATTTAACTTACCTACAAAAACACATAGTAAAAACTGAACATACAATTAAATTTCTCTTAACACTGCCAGAAAACATTGACTGAATTAGCTAATACAATAAAAATGTGAATTACTGGATTGAAAACATACAGATCAGTTTTGTGCTAAATTTCCGGGTGGTATCCATTAGCGAAACATGGCACAACTTGTTATGATCTCCAGGAAACGACCTGCATCCTCTTTTATCCTCACTTTCAGAGAAACAGGTAAGAGAGGATCATGCAATTTATGCCTGGAACTGAAACAAAGGTAACACAAGTTCAAAAGATTTTTGACACAAAATTCAAAACAGCTGCAAAACCTTCAGTTTTGCAATGTTTTGTCCTCTTTCAATATGTCTTACCTTTTCCTTTGTATGTGATTGCTGAATAGTAATAGTTACCACTGAAAATTTTCTATGTGCTTAGCACCATGATCAGCATCTTAAAAATGTTAGATACTTTTTCTGCTTCCATTGTGAAGGAGGCATTATTTTACCCATTCTACAAGTCAAAATAAAAGGCAAAGAATTTAACTTGATCCAAATCACATTTACAAAAACCGCTAGAATTTTTCAATATCATGTAAAATAAAATTCATATTTTATGGCAAGACAATAACATTGCAATAACAGAAAAATTCTCTCTCCTTCTGTGGGTTCTCTATCGGTTTATACATTGACCAGACCCCAGCCCCAACATCAGCAAGAATACCTCCTCCACCATCACCAGCAACATTCTCCCAGCATTGACAAGGCAACTCTATAAAAGGTAGCATTTCCTCTTGATCTTCTTAAGGATACACGATTCACTACAAGGATGCTTTGATCTGGATTGAATAAACTGTCAATAATATATCAGTTGATGTATAGCCCTCTGTCTCAAAAAGCTTATACAAACTAGGTCTCGACTTCTAACGGGCAGAAGAGTTCTCAGAACTTTCTGAGATGCTCTTTCCAGGTTATAATCCTCAAATCCAGCTCAAATAAAATTTTCCATTTAACTGATTAACGTTTCGATGACCATAATAGCCCATGTAACTGTTACCACACTATTCTCCTTGCTTCTATTTCTGTGTCACTCCATCTCTTGTTCTATCCATATGTGTTTTTTCCTGCATGTATCTCTTCATATCATCCCATACCTTTCCCTTGTATTTCACATGTCCCTCTTGCTTCCTCCTTAGACTAATCATAACATAGAATCAAAATCTTAATTGTAATTTTTATTTGTATGATTGAGGGTTTTTTTATATATTCTAAGTTTACGCACGTTATGGCCATGGTTTAGAATACTTCTTAAACATGAAACAACATAGCTTCCCTCCCGAACATTCTTAGGTTAGACAAGGAGGCTAGTGGAGTTAGAGGAGAAATACCACTTCTCACCCCTCCTCCTGCCATAATACTCTGGTCAAATGTCTCCCAGGAGCACTAGGTCTTTGCTGTGGAAAAGTCTCTGGGATTATTTCAAAATGATTCTTCCTTCACTTCCCCTGCCAGAGTTACTAAGGGATCTCTCTCAGATCCACCATGAGATCCTGGTGGGGTTTCTTGAGGGAAAAACCCATGAAAATGTGCGCCCTTCCAACACTGAAGCCCCAGTGGTCTCCCCCGGTCATGTGAGGCCTCACTCAGCCTCCAGCAATTCCTCCCAAATTTCATTTATATTCCTCTATCAGTGTCTGGCTTGGCGACTTCTGCCCCGGGGAACCACATCTCAGTTATGACTCTCTGGATTCATGTGTTTCTTTAGGATTTGGGTGGCGGTGTACTCTATAACCTCAGTTCTCTAATGGGTGCATAAACGTTTGTCCAGTTTTATCTGGTAGGAAGGACAAGAGCAATGACATCTAGTTCTTTATATGTTGGAACTAAAATCAAAGCCTTTCACTTAAATTTTTCCAAGTGGCTTCTTTTTCAATGTATGATTTTTTCAATTGAGATAGTGATTAATAGAAAAAAATTGTTTTTTATTTCTGCTCCATTGACTTACTGTTTGAAAAACTGATAACACTCAGAAATTTGTGATGACAAATAAATGAAGCTGCCAGGAAGGGCAGCAGCTAAATCATCTGGAATCCACAGCATTATAAATAATTTTCATATCATCTATGAAGAAAATACATGTAAACCGCCTATTACACTAAATCTCTCATATTCTCATGGGTTTATATTGTTTGGCTGATAGCAGCATTTAAACTCATTTTATTGGAAACCATAATACTAGTCTCTCTTAGATTATCTTTAAAGTTATAAATATGCCCCGCCATCAACAATCCATTTTATGGATGTTTTTTTTTTTTCCTCCTCATTGACAATGAAAATTTTTAGTACTTGCTACTTTTCTATTCTCTCTATAGACAATATTTGCTCAAGGAAATACCAGGGAAAATGATTAACAATGATGACTTAACTGGAAAAGAGAAGTCATGGAAATTTTATAGGAAAGTTGTTGTAAGTTTACCATGTTTTAGGGACTTCTCAGGTGGTACTAGCGGTAAAGAACCTATTTGCCAATGCAGGAGACATAATGAGACTTGGGTCCAATCTGTGGGTCAAGAAGATCCCCCAGAGATGGGCATGGCAACCAGCTTCAGTATTCTTGCCTGGAGAATCCCACAGACAGAGGAGCCTGGAAGGCTACAGTCCATGGGGTCACAAAAAGTTGGACACAGCTGAAGCAATGTAGCATAGCATAGCACCATGTTTTAAGTCAGGATGCGAAAGACTTTACATAAATAGAGATCGTATGGAAATAGAGAAAATAAATTGAAAAAGGAGTAGAGAAGGCGTAAGCTAGGTTACATGGTGTGGTATTCAGGAGTGGGTTGATGACTTTACCTTTTTATACAGTTCATGGGGATTTCTCAGCAAGAATACTGGAGTGATGACTTTAAAAATGAGATGCTCTCAGAAGGAAAATGACCAGTTTAGAAAATGGCCACCAGGGTGGTGAAAATGCCTGACTTCATTTTATGAAAATTTTTAAAGAACAGAGACAGTTAAGTCTAGAGAAGAGAAACTCAAGCAACAGAAGAGCTATCTTCGAGTATCAAAGGACTGAAAGACTGAGATGTAAGAGAGAGCTTCAACACACTTAGCATGACCCCAAGCAGTAGCAACAGTATCCTCACTCCAAAGTTGCAAGAAGAAATGAATAATACCTTACGAATCATAAAACTTCAAAGATGAAATAGGTTATCTCTAGATTTAATGAATGCCTTATCATAATTAAAGTCAAGGCAAGTAATTATATGCTTAATTAAGCTTTAATTTACTTTAAATCCTTCCTGAAAAAGTCAGGCAAAGTACTAATAAATACATACAAGTTTGCCTAATGACTATTACATAGCCTAGAACATGTTGAGTGCTAAAATTACATATGTTGAACAAATTCAACTGAAAGACGAATGATCACTTAGGGAAGGGAAGCAGAGTTGCCGAGTGGATTCAAGCTTTGGGGAAGGATGTTTGGACTGATGAACTTCCAAATCCCCTTGACTATAAGATTTCCTGATTGTGTTCACTTAAGCAAATCCTCTTTAGCAATGAAGTACAGTGGCAGCTCTGTATTTTTGTATAACATTTTTAGAGCTAACCATGCTCTTTTACATATCTATCTTACTTTTATTTCCATATTAACTCTCTAAGGCAGAGAAAATTTGAGGCCACTGAGACCAGACCATTGAGTGTTTTCACAGTGTTACATGTGGTAAACAGCAGAGGCAGGATTCCAACCTGTGGTTCAAAAGAAATTCAACTTTCTCTTTGTCAGGTACAATAATTTCAGTTTCATCAACCTCTCCTCCAGAGTCCTGGTTTTAAATCCTCCCCACAACCACCTAAAAGAGCACAATTAGTCTGGTATGAGAAATAGAAAGAATAATACTTTTTAGATTTTCCATCTCAGTTTCACTGAGTATTGATTTTATCGTGTGGTTATATACTTTCTATGGACATGGCATTCTGAAAATTTTAAAGTTTCTAAAACTTGTTGAAAATGGCCACCAGGGTGGTGAAAATGCCTGACTTCATTTTATGAAAATTTTTAAAGAACAGAGACAGTTAAGTCTAGAGAAGAGAAACTCAAGCAACAGAAGAGCTATCTTCGAGTATCAAAGGACTGAAAGACTGAGATGTAAGAGAGAGCTTCAACACACTTAGCATGACCCCAAGCAGTAGCAACAGTATCCTCACTCCAAAGTTGCAAGAAGAAATGAATAATACCTTACGAATCATAAAACTTCAAAGATGAAATAGGTTATCTCTAGATTTAATGAATGCCTTATCATAATTAAAGTCAAGGCAAGTAATTATATGCTTAATTAAGCTTTAATTTACTTTAAATCCTTCCTGAAAAAGTCAGGCAAAGTACTAATAAATACATACAAGTTTGCCTAATGACTATTACATAGCCTAGAACATGTTGAGTGCTAAAATTACATATGTTGAACAAATTCAACTGAAAGACGAATGATCACTTAGGGAAGGGAAGCAGAGTTGCCGAGTGGATTCAAGCTTTGGGGAAGGATGTTTGGACTGATGAACTTCCAAATCCCCTTGACTATAAGATTTCCTGATTGTGTTCACTTAAGCAAATCCTCTTTAGCAATGAAGTACAGTGGCAGCTCTGTATTTTTGTATAACATTTTTAGAGCTAACCATGCTCTTTTACATATCTATCTTACTTTTATTTCCATATTAACTCTCTAAGGCAGAGAAAATTTGAGGCCACTGAGACCAGACCATTGAGTGTTTTCACAGTGTTACATGTGGTAAACAGCAGAGGCAGGATTCCAACCTGTGGTTCAAAAGAAATTCAACTTTCTCTTTGTCAGGTACAATAATTTCAGTTTCATCAACCTCTCCTCCAGAGTCCTGGTTTTAAATCCTCCCCACAACCACCTAAAAGAGCACAATTAGTCTGGTATGAGAAATAGAAAGAATAATACTTTTTAGATTTTCCATCTCAGTTTCACTGAGTATTGATTTTATCGTGTGGTTATATACTTTCTATGGACATGGCATTCTGAAAATTTTAAAGTTTCTAAAACTTGTTGAAAATGTGCGTGTGTCTGATGTGGTTAGGCTTTTTACATGCTTTATCTGAGTTTATCCTCACACAGGTATATGAGAAAAGTACCATTACTATCCTAATTTTACCACTGATGCCAAGAAAATAGAGGATAATTTGCATAAAATTACACAATTA
This sequence comes from Tragulus kanchil, assembly GCA_022376925.1. Lineage (NCBI taxonomy): Eukaryota > Metazoa > Chordata > Mammalia > Artiodactyla > Tragulidae > Tragulus > Tragulus kanchil. The sequence goes on along the minus strand of JAIOJX010000006.1, from coordinate 30,848,966 downwards.
AAAGTCAGAGCAGGATTCCAACTCAGGCAGTCTTACTCTAGAAATTCTGAAGAAAACCTTGCTCGGATTTACTGAGATATATTATTTACATTGCATAAGCTTAAGGTGTACAACACGTTGATTTGATGAACTCAAATGTCGCAATATGATTACCACCGTAACTTTAGCTAATGCCCGCATCATACCACATAATTATGTATGTGTGTGTAGTGAGAACATTTAAGATACACTTTCTTAGAAACTTTCACATATATAATATGATATTATTAACTCTGGGGCTTCCCAGGTTGTGCTAGTGATAAAATATCTGCCTGCCAATGCAGGAGACTCAAGATACACGGGTTCTATCCCTGGGCTGAAAAGATCGCCTGCAGTAGGAAATGGCAACCCCACTTCAATATTCTGATCTGGAGAATTCCATGGACAGAAAGGCCTAGTGGGCATCAGTGCATGGGGTTGCAAAGTCAGACACAACATATCACACACACTTATGCAAATTAACTCTAATCACTACGCTGTACATTGGATGTCTAGACCTTATTCATCTTAAGCTTGTCATCTTTCACCAACATCTAGAAACTGCTCTTAAATTCTACATTATTTTAAGCTACTGTCACAATCTCTTCCAAATCTCCTATCAAATAAGTCCCTGATGAACTGAAACACAAAGTCTGTAGCTCTTAAGGTAGGACTAATGTAATCACTGCATATGTACTGGACAGGATATGGATCGTAATATCACTGCCTGGTTCCATTACTCCCCATTTCAACTTTGACTTCTCTTCCTGGGATTTTCAAAACATGGAACAGACAACAAACACTATAAAGGCAACTTGCAAATTCAAACTGTCTAGTTCATTTAGGCATTGTGTATTGGCCCATAAGCCTTGCTAGGCCCTGGAACCAATTTGAGTTAATGGAGGCAGTGTTATTGACATATTATCACATCTTATATATAAGAATGGCAGCTAAAATAACGTGCAGAAAATATCAGATGTCTGATAACATCTTGGAAAACAGCTTTCTGATTTTTCTTTGCACCTGAACAAAAGAAATTCTTCTACAGTTAAAACCCTAGAAGAATATTGTCAGTATTTATCCTCTAGTGAAAACAGTATTGATACTATTTAGGCTTGACTTAAAGAACATCTTCCCACCAAAAACACATTTCTAGGTAACAGCCTTGCCAGAAGTCTTTGAAGAAAGCACATGAGCTTATAAAAAGCAATGGCAAAGTTATAAGCTAAAATTTTAGCTGCTGTTTTTCTGGCTTGTTAAAATGTGTTTTTATTTTCTTCTTAATATTGCTCTGTTTTAAGTTGTCAGTGACTCTACATCACTCTTATAGTTATATACTTATTGAAAACATTATTATACAAACCGGCTAAAATGGTAGAATAAAATACACAATGACAGCCCCCCCAAAAGAATAACACGGGTTCTATCCCTGGGCTGAAAAGATCGCCTGCAGTAGGAAATGGCAACCCCACTTCAATATTCTGATCTGGAGAATTCCATGGACAGAAAGGCCTAGTGGGCATCAGTGCATGGGGTTGCAAAGTCAGACACAACATATCACACACACTTATGCAAATTAACTCTAATCACTACGCTGTACATTGGATGTCTAGACCTTATTCATCTTAAGCTTGTCATCTTTCACCAACATCTAGAAACTGCTCTTAAATTCTACATTATTTTAAGCTACTGTCACAATCTCTTCCAAATCTCCTATCAAATAAGTCCCTGATGAACTTAAACACTAAGTCTGTAGCTCTTAAGGTAGGACTAATGTAATCACTGCATATGTACTGGACAGGATATGGATCGTAATATCACTGCCTGGTTCCATTACTCCCCATTTCAACTTTGACTTCTCTTCCTGGGATTTTCAAAACATGGAACAGACAACAAACACTATAAAGGCAACTTGCAAATTCAAACTGTCTAGTTCATTTAGGCATTGTGTATTGGCCCATAAGCCTTGCTAGGCCCTGGAACCAATTTGAGTTAATGGAGGCAGTGTTATTGGCATATTATCACATCTTATATATAAGAATGGCAGCTAAAATAACGTGCAGAAAATATCAGATGTCTGATAACATCTTGGAAAACAGCTTTCTGATTTTTCTTTGCACCTGAACAAAAGAAATTCTTCTACAGTTAAAACCCTAGAAGAATATTGTCAGTATTTATCCTCTAGTGAAAACAGTATTGATACTATTTAGGCTTGACTTAAAGAACATCTTCCCTCCAAAAATACATTTCTAGGTAACAGCCTTGCCAGAAGTCTTTGAAGAAAGCACATGAGCTTATAAAAAGCAATGGCAAAGTTATACGCTAAAATTTTAGCTGCTGTTTTTCTGGCTTGTTAAAATGTGTTTTTTATTTTCTTCTTAATATTGCTCTGTTTTAAGTTGTCAGTGACTCTACATTACTCTTATAGTTATATACATAAATGTTATTAAAACAAGAAACAGCTCACCTTAACCGTGCATTGAATTATACAAACCGGCTAAAATGGTAGAATAAAATACACAATGAGTGCGTAGCATGAATTTCGGTGCTACTTGGATCTAAAGATAAAAAGATGAAGACATGGTCTTTACTCTGAAAAAAACAAAGTCTAGTATTTCCTGTTCAGTTTTCCTACCATTTCACTATTAATACTGTGCCATTTACTAACCTGTTAGTCTCTAAGCTGCAATCATTTCTGGTATTTCTTTCAGTGCATTCCACAGATGTAATCAGAAATCACATCACATATTTATTCTCATTATAATTTTACAAATATTTCTTTCTCTACTTTATGTTGTTGTTCAATCAGTCAGTCATAGCCAACTCTTTGCGACCACATGGACTGCAACACACCAAGTTTCCCTGTCCTTCATCGCCTGGAGCTTGCTCGAACTCATGTCCATTGAGTCACTGATGGACCATCTCTTCTTCTGCTGCCCCCTTATCCTTCTACCCTCAATCTTTCCCAGCATCAAGCTGTTTTCCAATGAGTCGGTTCCTCACATCAGGTGGCCAAGGTATTGGAGCTTCAGCTTCTGCATCAATCCTTCCAATGAATATTCAGGATTGATTTTCTTAAGGATTGACTGGCTTGATCTGCTTGCTGTCCAAGGGAGTCTTCTCCAGCACCACATTTCAAAAGCATCAATTCTTTGGCCTCAGCCTTCTTTATGGTCCAACTCTCACATGTGTATATGACTACTGGAAAATCATAGCTTGACTAGACAGACCATTTTCAGCAAAGTGATGTCTCTGCTTTTTAACATGCTGTCTAGGTTTGTCATAGATTTTACCTACTTCACTAGTATCCCATTAATTATTGCTAGTGAAAACAGTATTGATACTATTTAGGCTTGACTTAAAGAACATCTTCCTCCAAAAATACATTTCTAGGTAACAGCCTTGCCAGAAGTCTTTGAAGAAAGCACATGAGCTTATAAAAGCAATGGCAAAGTTATAAGCTAAAATTTTAGCTGCTGTTTTTCTGGCTTGTTAAAATGTGTTTTTTATTTTCTTCTTAATATTGCTCTGTTTTAAGTTGTCAGTGACTCTACATTACTCTTATAGTTATATACATAAATGTTATTAAAACAAGAAACAGCTCACCTTAACCGTGCATTGAATTATACAAACCGGCTAAAATGGTAGAATAAAATACACAATGAGTGCGTAGCATGAATTTCGGTGCTACTTGGATCTAAAGATAAAAAGATGAAGACATGGTCTTTACTCTGAAAAAAACAAAGTCTAGTATTTCCTGTTCAGTTTTCCTACCATTTCACTATTAATACTGTGCCATTTACTAACCTGTTAGTCTCTAAGCTGCAATCATTTCTGGTATTTCTTTCAGTGCATTCCACAGATGTAATCAGAAATCACATCACATATTTATTCTCATTATAATTTTACAAATATTTCTTTCTCTACTTTATGTTGTTGTTCAGTCAGTCAGTCATAGCCAACTCTTTGCGACCACATGGACTGCAACACACCAAGTTTCCCTGTCCTTCATCGCCTGGAGCTTGCTCGAACTCATGTCCATTGAGTCACTGATGGACCATCTCTTCTTCTGCTGTCCCCTTATCCTTCTACCCTCAATCTTTCCCAGCATCAAGCTGTTTTCCAATGAGTCGGTTCCTCACATCAGGTGGCCAAGGTATTGGAGCTTCAGCTTCTGCATCAATCCTTCCAATGAATATTCAGGATTGATTTTCTTAAGGATTGACTGGCTTGATCTGCTTGCTGTCCAAGGGAGTCTTCTCCAGCACCACATTTCAAAAGCATCAATTCTTTGGCCTCAGCCTTCTTTATGGTCCAACTCTCACATGTGTATATGACTACTGGAAAAATCATAGCTTGACTAGACAGACCATTTTCAGCAAAGTGATGTCTCTGCTTTTTAACATGCTGTCTAGGTTTGTCATAGATTTTACCTACTTCACTAGTATCCCATTAATTATTGCTACAAATTTCTAATCTTTGAATATTTTAACTAAAAATAATGAGGGGAATTTTGAATATCCATTATAATATCTTTTTGGAAAAAGTAAAAGTCATCAAAATTAACTTTCTTGACTCCAACTAAGAAATGGAGCCACCACACCTTGAACAATTTCTCACGATGCCAGATTAAGTGATCTCTTCACCCCTCGAATATCCAGTATATAGAATAACTATAGATTGTTTAAAGTTTTGCTCCATGCTATACTCAGATAATACTATTTTTTTCAAAGCATATCCTCTGTTTCCTGCATTTATAATTTACTCAGATGGTTCTAACTGGAATACCTTGAGGGTCACACTATTATCTTCAGTTGACACGACCTTATTTCAAACTCAATACCTTATCCTTAGAATTTTCCTTGATATCATTTTAGCTGGAAATAAGTTATTTTCTAAACTTCTGTAACAATTTACCTTACCTTTCTTATGACACTTTTTTAAAAAATTGTGGCCTCTTTATTTTATTTTACTTTTTATTTTACAGAGTTTTGTTGTTTACAGATACATATGATCCCAAATTAGTTACAGCCTCTTTTTTTTTTCTTTTTATCCATACTTACTCTTTGGCCTGTGTGGGACTCCCATTGCAGTGGCCTCTCTCTTGCAGAGCACCGGCTCTGGGCACACGCGCTCCAGAGTGCTGGCTCGTAATTGAACACAATGGTCCAGCCACTCCAGAGCACGTGGGATCTTCCCGGACCAGGAATCACACTGATGCCCCTTGCATAGCAAGGCGGACTCTTTACCCACCAGACCACCAGGGAAGCCCTTTTATAGCACTTTTAAGGTCCTACCTGGTTAAATATATTTTTGTATCTCTTCTTTCAGTATTCTTTTAAATGTTCTCATGTTAGATCTGTATCTCACTAACCTATCTTCCAAGGTCCCTCATAAAAGGAGCATTATAAAGCCAAATTGTTCTATTTTAAAGTTTAAAACAGCGTGTCCCACTTTTAAGGGTCTTATGGTTTAAAACAATAATCAGAAACATCTTTCTCCTGATTATTCTCAGTTGGGTGAAATAAACGCCTAACACATATTTGGAGGGATAAGTGAGGAAATCTAAAGAGAAAAAGAGGTGTCCAGGTTGAGCAGGAATTGCTCCTAACATTGATTGTCAGTCAATAACACCTGCTCACACATACTGCAAAATGTAACAGGCAGCACTCAAATTTGTTATTCTGTATATTCCCTCCTGTTGTAATTGACAATCCTTCAGATTCTCTGCTTCTATCCTGGATCCACATGAATCCAAATACAATTCCTACTGTTGCTCCTTACCTTACAGTTTAAATCATCACTGATTACAACTTAAGGGTCACATGGGAACCACTGCCCTTCTCCTCAGGAATAAATTCCCTGAGTTATACATGTTAGCTATAATCTGCACCTTTCAGAGATAGAGCTAGACCTGTGCAGTCAGCCCTGAAGCAGCACAGACTAGTTTTACAGGACAGTAAAAGCTAGTGTGAAAACTATCAATATTGCTTCATTTCAGAAAAATTACACAGAGAAAATTTTTTGTAACAGTCACTTGAGCCCAGGTTATTCTTATCCCAAGCCTTTAATGGAATCTACCTGTACAAACATCAGAGCTGAAGAGTACCCATTCGAACCTGCACAACTATTACCTTGAAAATTCTGAAAACATGTTGGAGTTCTTATGGGGAGGTTCAGCAGGAATGAAAATTCCAAATAGGCTTTTTAACATTCTATTTATCTATGCTACACATAGATTTAGTATAACTATCTAGAGTGCAGCATTATATAGATGTGTGTGTGTGTGTGTGTGTGTGTGTGTGTGTGTGTGTTGGTGTGTGTATCTGTCTATAGATAGATACTGATATGATGGGGAGAAGAGATAAATCATCTGTCATTTTTCTGAAATGGTAAGTACCAACAGTGCTCAAACTTTGTTGTTTCCAAGGTATTCTATTTACAATCTATCACCTATCTATCTACTTTGGATGCAAAGAGCCTACTCACTGGAAAAAAAAAAAAAAAGACCCTGATGATGGGCAAGACTGAAGGCAGAAGGAGAAGAAGGCAAGAGAGAATGAGATGGTTGGATGGCATCACTGACTCAATGGACATGAGTTAGAGCAAACTCCAGGAGATCTTGAAGGACAAGGAAGCCTGACATGTTTCAGTCCACAGGGATGCAAAGAGATGGACACTGAACAACAACAACCTATCTACATAGGGGTTCCTTGAAGAATTTATCCAAGGGTCTGGCACAGGCTCTCAAAGACCCTTTAAGGAGCTAGGAAGAACAAGGAGCTTTTTATTAATACAGAATAGTACTTAATGCAAATTTTCTGAGTTGTTTTATAGATTTGTACCCCACCCTCACCCAATCATCAAATGGAGTATGTTAACTACTTGATGAACATGAGCACATGGCCTCAGGCCTCCTAGAGCCTAAGAACTGGTAATGTTAGCACCTGTGACCCAACCCTGTTCCTCATCATTTGCCAACCAGAGAACTCTGAACAATCTGATAAAGTACCCTGTGACCCTCCTCCCCCCTCTTTTCCTTGCTTTAAAAATGAAAACTTTCGGGGAAACCCTTCAGGGAGCTCAAGGAGACTATGAGCTCTTTCTCTCCTTGCATGCCCCCTCCGATAACCTTTCTCTGTTCCAAAAAATAACAACAATAAGGCACTTCTACTTTTCTCCACACATCTTCTTGAGAAATGTGTTGAAGATATAACAAAGCAGAACTAACTGTAAAATTTCTTCTAAATACAATATGTTCTAAACACATGAGGGTAGCAGACTCATAATGATTTTTACAGAAGGAGTTGCAGTTCAAGACAGTCCCCTGATTTGAAATGCAAATGAAAGAACAACTTCAAAATCTAAATTGTCCTTGCCTTCCCAGTCCAGAAAGAATGAATGCAGTCTTTGACTAGGAAGACATGTCGTTTAGATTTCATCTGTTTCTATTTATCAAATTAAGGTCACCTAAGTATTATGAAAGTCCCTTCCCATTTCTTTTTTTTTTATAAACATTTATTTTATTTATTTATCGTTTGGGGGGTGGGGTGGGGAGGGAGGGGGACGGGTGGGCCGCTTCTATTGGTCTTTCATTTCTCTACTTTCATCCGTCTTTGTTCTTTGGCTCCCGTAAGCTCTGACTCGGTAATTGGACACTAAGTCCAGCCGCTCCACGGCACGTGGGATCTTCCCAGGCCAGGGATCGAATGGGTGCCCCTTGCACTGCAAGGTGGTGTCCCTACCCACTGGACCACCAGGGGAAGCCCCCCTTCCCATTTCTTAAGCTTTCAATCCAACAAACAACACTGCTATTGGAAGTTTCTATGTTTGGTTGTAAGTGGGCACCTAGAAAGACAGGCTTTCGAAGATCTTAGTGAGCAAACTCTGACTGGTTTATAAAAGTCAGGCTCAGTAGTAGAAAATGAAAATCCACTTTTGTTAGCAAGATAACACTGAATGTGCCTAAGATTTTAAGTTCAGTTCAGTTGCTCAGTTGTTTCTAACTCTTTGCGACCTCATGGACTGTGGCACACCAGGCTTCCCTGTCCTTCACCATCTTAAAGTTTGTCACGTAACATGGTAATGAGAAATGTGAGAATTAAAAAGAAAAGAGCCAATTATACATTGGAGGGAACAAAACCCTTTAAATATAGAAATTTTCTTATTAGATACTGCTTTTGGTTAAATTCAGAGTACTGATTTGCCTAAATAACATAGTTATGGCTTTGAGGTTATTATATTCTACTTGATAGCTGTTGATTAATAGACACTATTAAAGGCAGACTCATATATGAGAAGTGTCCTCATCCACTGAACAAAAGGCCTTCAAAACTTTCAATTCACTGACGGGGATTCTGTATGGACTCATCCAAAGCACTGCTTTAATCTTCACCATTTTTTTCTTTTTTCTTTTTTTTTGCTAATAAAATAAAAATCCTTCCTATGATCAGAGGCACAAATCAAATCCCAAGGATTATTTCAGATTTAAGTGAGTGAGCAATCAAAACAGGCATTCTGACAGAGGTTTAAAATGGTTAACGAATTGGACCCATTAGCACTGAAGTAGACTGAATATAAGCTTTTAGAAATATTAATACTTGATTTTCCTCCAAAATAATAATGGTTTTGAACTTACAAAGCTATAAAATCTCTATAGGAATAAAGTGATCACTGGGACAGATGAGCCTTCTATTTAAATTTCAGTGAGTGAACATAACACAATGTCACTCTTGGTTTAATTTCACACATTTTATTACAAGCACGATTTTCAGGATACTATAAAACTGCTATAAACTGGCATGTATGAAGACACTGGTACTAGCTAATATAGGATTCAACTGGTGCCTTGCACTGCAAGGTGGTGTCCCTACCCACTGGACCACCAGGGAAGCCCCTTCCCATTTCTTAAGCTTTCAATCCAACAAACAACACTGCTATTGGAAGTTTCTATGTTTGGTTGTAAGTGGGCACCTAGAAAGACAGGCTTTCGAAGATCTTAGTGAGCAAACTCTGACTGGTTTATAAAAGTCAGGCTCAGTAGTAGAAAATGAAAATCCACTTTTGTTAGCAAGATAACACTGAATGTGCCTAAGATTTTAAGTTCGGTTCAGTTGCTCAGTTGTTTCTAACTCTTTGCGACCTCATGGACTGTGGCACACCAGGCTTCCCTGTCCTTCACCATCTTAAAGTTTGTCACGTAACATGGTAATGAGAAATGTGAGAATTAAAAAGAAAAGAGCCAATTATACATTGGAGGGAACAAAACCCTTTAAATATAGAAATTTTCTTATTAGATACTGTTTTTGGGTTTAAAATTTCCAGAGTACTGATTTGCCTAAATAACATAGTTATGGCTTTGAGGTTATTATATTCTACTTGATAGCTGTTGATTAATAAACACTATTAAAGGCAGACTCATATATGAGAAGTGTCCTCATCCACTGAACAAAAGGCCTTCAAAACTTTCAATTCACTGACGGGGATTCTGTATGGACTCATCCAAAGCACTGCTTTAATCTTCACCATTTTTTTCTTTTTTCTTTTTTTTTGCTAATAAAATAAAAATCCTTCCTATGATCAGAGGCACAAATCAAATCCCAAGGATTATTTCAGATTTAAGTGAGTGAGCAATCAAAACAGGCATTCTGACAGAGGTTTAAAATGGTTAACGAATTGGACCCATTAGCACTGAAGTAGACTGAATATAAGCTTTTAGAAATATTAATACTTGATTTTCCTCCAAAATAATAATGGTTTTGAACTTACAAAGCTATAAAATCTCTATAGGAATAAAGTGATCACTGGGACAGATGAGCCTTCTATTTAAATTTCAGTGAGTGAACATAACACAATGTCACTCTTGGTTTAATTTCACACATTTTATTACAAGCACGATTTTCAGGATACTATAAAACTGCTATAAACTGGCATGTATGAAGACACTGGTACTAGTTAATTCAATTCCATGGCTAATATAGGATTCACTGACTAAGGTGTCTGAGTTTTATGTTTTATACATTAAACACTGCAAATTTTTATAAATGAACTTCTTTTACAGCCTGAGTAGAATATACAGCCAGTAATGATGATGATAAGGCTAATTATTTTTCAGTAGAACATGTACCATCTTCATGTGATCCAGATATATTTTTGATATATTAACCATAGAATATTGGTCTTTTTCTGTTTTATACAATGTATTCCTGTAAATATCTTTTGTAAACCAAGCTTCTTTTATCAGTTTTCCTGCTATTTTCCAAAGTAGAACTTGGTAATTAAAAGTTAGGGTTAGTTGGTATCCAATTAGTCAAAGGTTTATGATATGATCCCCTGGAATGGATAAAGATAACAGTACAATAAGTGGCATAAAGGAATTAGGAACTTTATCAGAGAGTGTTTTATTTCGAATGACCTAAAGCTAACCTTGAATTCAATCCTGCTGTTATTAGGGATGAATATAGATTAGGTACAAAGTGGATCCTGAAAGTTTCATTTCATTGTTGCTTGGTTTTAAAAAGTGAGAAGGAAACATGGAATAAATATCAAATATTTGATATCTTCTATGAAAAACAATGAGCCGGGCTTCCCTGGTGGTCCAGTGTGTGAGGACACTGCCTTGCAGTGCAAGGGGTGCTGGTTCAATCCCTGGCCTGGGAAGCTCCCTAGAGCTGCTGGACCGATATGTCCAATTACCGAGCCGGAGCTCTGGAGCGCATGCACCCAGAGCCGGTGCTCTGGGACAACAGAGGCCACTGCGATGGGAGGCCCACACAAGCCAAAGAACAAAGATGGATGAAAATAGATAAATGAAAGACCAATAGAAGCGGCCCACTCGCCCCCCTCCCTCCCCAACCCGCCCCTCCCAAAAAGAGAGAATTAAATTCTAAAAAAAAAAGAGAGAAAGAAAAACAATAGGCTTAAAAGAAAATCCAGTAAAGAAGAGGTGGTTATATTAACAGTATTACAATCCTAGACTTGTAAGATAATACAGATCTAAAAGGTCATGTTCTATTGCCAGTGATGTCAAATTGAAGCCAAGATAGATTAGAAGGCAGAAGATGAATTTTCTCCATTTGCAGACAGAGGCAACAGGGCAGTCTTAACATGAGTGTATCAGAATAGGGAGGTGGAAAAGTGAAACCACAGCATCTGAAGTGGACCTCTTCATACCTGCCTACCTGCTTTTGTGTTCAGGAACAGCTTCCCAAATTTCTTTTGGGAAGCCACATCTCTCCTCTTTTCACCCCACATGGTGCTAACTTCACCCCAACCTCCACAAATGAAGATACACTAAGCTGGGCCAATGACAGCATCACAGTTTGTCCTCAAAGAAAGATAGCTATGTATAACATGAGTTTATGATTACTGAAGGAGCTGCTCTCCCATCAGTTTTTCCAGAGTTGGTACATAGTGCTACATTATATCGATATCTATCCATCTGATTTGTCTGGTCTTCCTCAGCATTACTGGTGGAGTAGGAATCTTGAAGTCAGGAATACTGAGTTAGGGAAAAAGATATTCTCTCCTGATGCTCTAAGTAGAGGTTCAGAGAAATCCAGGAGGTCTGATGTTTATGTGTGATGCTGCCTTCACCCTGGCCAATATGATGCACCAAGAGGGAATCATACAATATGCAGTCATGAAGTACAGCAAAGCAACCTAGCAAGGAAAGGGTAACATTTTGAGAAATCTTCACTTTTGTATCAGGAACCATAAAAAGATGTCTACTATGTTAGTATTGTACATGAGTTATTGATGGATATGGCATCAGAAGAAAAAATAAAAAGATATACATGGAATAGAAGAAATGAATCTGGCATTACCCCAGGATGCAATTGTCTATGAAAAAATTCAAATACATGAATCATTCAATCTGTAAAAGAAGTCATGAAGATTACTGAATATAAATTCACTGCATAAAAACCAATAGCGTTCCTATTAGAAATGTATAAAGAATGAAATGTCATTCATTATAACAATAAAAATATAAAATACCTAGGTTCTAACAAAAGATATGCTCAGACTTTTGCAGAAATATATGTATAAGCTCTATTAAAAGACATAAAGGCCTAAATAACTTGAGACATATGCCACAGAGAGTGAAAAATATAAAACCATGAAAATATATTGATTCTTGACAAATTAGTCTATAAATTCAAAGGAAATAAAATCAAAACACCCATATAACTCCTCATGGAAATGACAAAGGGTTTCTAGAATTCTCATGGAAAAGAAAATGATCGATTACAGACAAAACACTCTTACAGAAGGTCAATAAAATAGCTTGCCGTTTCAGCAATCAGAAGTCATTATGGAGCCACAGTTATTAAAGTCAGTGTGCTGTTGGGCCAGGAACAATGGAACAGAAGAGTGAACAGAGAGCAGACAGTCTGAACAGTGATTCAAATGTAATATTATGTTCCCTACATTTTGCCATATACGGAAGTGAATTCTATATTAGTTAAGAACCTAAACTTGAAGTACAAGTTTTAGATATCTATCCATCTGATTTGTCTGGTCTTCCTCAGTTGGGAAAATCTTGGAGTCAGGAATACTGAGTTAGGGAAAAAGATATTCTCTCCTGATGCTCTAAGTAGAGGTTCAGAGAAATCCAGGAGGTCTGATGTTTATGTGTGATGCTGCCTTCACCCTGGCCAATATGATGCACCAAGAGGGAATCATACAATATGCAGTCATGAAGTACAGCAAAGCAACCTAGCAAGGAAAGGGTAACATTTTGAGAAATCTTCACTTTTGTATCAGGAACCATAAAAAGATGTCTACTATGTTAGTATTGTACATGAGTTATTGATGGATATGGCATCAGAAGAAAAAATAAAAAGATATACATGGAATAGAAGAAATGAATCTGGCATTACCCCAGGATGCAATTGTCTATGAAAAAATTCAAATACATGAATCATTCAATCTGTAAAAGAAGTCATGAAGATTACTGAATATAAATTCACTGCATAAAAACCAATAGCGTTCCTATTAGAAATGTATAAAGAATGAAATGTCATTCATTATAACAATAAAAATATAAAATACCTAGGTTCTAACAAAAGATATGCTCAGACTTTTGCAGAAATATATGTATAAGCTCTATTAAAAGACATAAAGGCCTAAATAACTTGAGACATATGCCACAGAGAGTGAAAAATATAAAACCATGAAAATATATTGATTCTTGACAAATTAGTCTATAAATTCAAAGGAAATAAAATCAAAACACCCATATAACTCCTCATGGAAATGACAAAGGGTTTCTAGAATTCTCATGGAAAAGAAAATGATCGATTACAGACAAAACACTCTTACAGAAGGTCAATAAAATAGCTTGCCGTTTCAGCAATCAGAAGTCATTATGGAGCCACAGTTATTAAAGTCAGTGTGCTGTTGGGCCAGGAACAATGGAACAGAAGAGTGAACAGAGAGCAGACAGTCTGAACAGTGATTCAAATGTAATATTATGTTCCCTACATTTTGCCATATACGGAAGTGAATTCTATATTAGTTAAGAACCTAAACTTGAAGTACAAGTTTTAGAAGGAAATGTAGAAAACATCTCTTTAATAAACATTCAAAAAATTATAATGCTTAAGGAAAATAAAAACAATAAATGTGCTACTTTGGAATTCAAAACTATCTGTATAAAAATATCATAAAATCATTAAACTGAAGCAAATGGGGAGATGTTTGCAATGCTAATAATCATAAGCAAAGAGTCTCTGGAACACATTAAATTTTTTTTTAGTCTGTATAAAATAAAAAGAAAGATGGATAAAGAATACGATTGGGTAAGTTACCAAAAAAAAAAAAAAATAGCTAAAATTGCCAAGGTATAAAAAGGTACTCCATCTAATTAATAAATAGGAAAATTCAAATTTTTAAAAAAGATACTGATTAGCAAGTTTTAACCCATTTGTGTTTCTAATCTGGGCCAGTTAATCCTTTCATAAGCAACTCTGGTAGCCCTCAAGTCTGGGAGGTTACCTATTCATACAGAGTTTAGTGTAGATACATAATCAGCATCATGCGCTATAGTCCAGAACTCCTGGACCCAATAAATCCTCCTGCCTCAACTTCAAAAATCTGTACATGACTACTGGAAAAACCATAGCTTTAACTACATTGTTTTGTTGTTAACAAAGTGACGTCTCTACTTTTCAATATGCTACCTAAATTCATCATAGCATTTCTTCCAAGGAGCAGGTGACTTTTCATTTCATGGTTGCTGTTACCATTCACAGTGATTTGAGAACCCGAGAAAATAAAATCTCTTAACCGCTTCCATTTTTTCCTCTTCTAATTGCCATGAACTGATTGGACCAGATGCCGTGATCTTAGCTTTCTGAATGAATTTTAAGCCAGCTTTTTCACTCTCCTCTTTCACTCTCATCAAGAGGCTCTCGAATTCCTCTTCAATTTCTGCCATTAGAGTGGTATCATCTGGTACAGATATGACAGTTGGACCATAAAGAAGAGTGCATGCTGCAGAATTAATGCTTTTGAATTGTAGTGAAGAAACTCTTGAGAGTTACTTGGACAGCAAGGAGATGAAACCAGTCAATCCTAAAGGAAATCAACTCTGAGTATTCATTACAAACACTTATGCTGAAGCTCCTAAACTTTGGCCACCTGATGGGAGAAGCAGAGTCATTGGAAAAGACCCTGATGCTGATAAAGACTGAGCGCAAGAGGAGAAAGGGATGACAGAGGATGAGATGGACAAATGGCATCATCAACAAAATGGACATGAGTTTGAACAAACTCCAGAAGATGGTGAAAGACAGGGAAGTCTGGTTTGTTGTAGTCCACGAGGTCACAAAGAGTTGGACATAGAGACTGTACAACAATGACAACAGCAACTTCTCAAGTAGCTGAGACTACTGGTAGGTACCAATCAAAAGAGGAAAATTTATGGAGAAAGTAGAAAAATCATTGGTTCCAAAGGTTGGAATGGAAGGAAGGATGAATAGGCAGACCAAAGAGGGTTTTAGAGCAATGAAAATATTCTGTATGATAATGTAATGGTGAATAAATATCATCACACACTTCCCCAAATGTTTCTTAGACTCAAACAGCAAGTCCTAATGTAAACCATGAAATCTGGGTGATAAGGATGTGCTAATACATGTTCATTATGGAAGGGGATGTTGTTAACGGGAGAGGTTATGAATGTTTGAAGGGAGAAACTTATGGAAAATCTCTCTCTCAATTTTACTGACAACCTGACACTGCTCTTAAAAAAAAAGTCTTAAAAATTCAAAGATTAAAAATCATTACAGAGCCACACTAGGAAACAAAAATATTAAATTTCACTGTAAAATGCTAGAAACATATTCTTATGTCTAAATATATGTCATTATTAGATATATTAATAATAGATCTTTAAAACCTATAACTTGATTTGTACTCAGTATTTTTCATGGAAACATTAAAGAGTAAAAAATGAAAAACACATGGTGGGCTTTCCTAGCGGCTCAGTGGTAAAGAATCCACCTGTCAACGCTGGAGACATGGGTTTAATGCCTGACCCAGGAAGATCCCAAATGCACAGAGCAACTGAACCTGTGTGCCACAATTACTGAAGTCCACAAATCCTAGAGCCTATGCTCCACAACAAGAGAAGCCACTTCAATGAGAAGTCTTAAGAAGTACCAGTTTGGAGAGCTGACCCCTGCTCTCCACAACTAGAGAATAGCCTAGGCAGTGGCAGTAAAGACCCAACATAGTAAAAATAAATTGAAAAAGAAGAAAACCATGGTGACACTACTTCATATCCATTACACTGGAAAAAAGTAAAAGCCTGTTAATGCCAGAGTTCCCAAAGATGATGGAAAGCAAAAACTCATATGTTTCTAGTGGGAATATGACCTTAGAAAAATAATTTGGAAATAGCCAGTAAATTTGAAGACGAATACAATGTGTGACTCAGCACTTACATTTCTAGAAATTTAACCGAAAGAAAGTCCACGAGGTCACAAAGAGTTGGACATAGAGACTGTACAACAATGACAACAGCAACTTCTCAAGTAGCTGAGACTACTGGTAAATCAAAAGAGGAAAATTTATGGAGAAAGTAGAAAAATCATTGGTTCCAAAGGTTGGAATGGAAGGAAGGATGAATAGGCAGACCAAAGAGGGTTTTAGAGCAGTGAAAATATTCTGTATGATAATGTAATGGTGAATAAATATCATCACACACTTCCCCAAATGTTTCTTAGACTCAAACAGCAAGTCCTAATGTAAACCATGAAATCTGGGTGATAAGGATGTGCTAATACATGTTCATTATGGAAGGGGATGTTGTTAACGGGAGAGGTTATGAATGTTTGAAGGGAGAAACTTATGGAAAATCTCTCTCTCAATTTTACTGACAACCTGACACTGCTCTTAAAAAAAAAGTCTTAAAAATTCAAAGATTAAAAATCATTACAGAGCCACACTAGGAAACAAAAATATTAAATTTCACTGTAAAATGCTAGAAACATATTCTTATGTCTAAATATATGTCATTATTAGATATATTAATAATAGATCTTTAAAACCTATAACTTGATTTGTACTCAGTATTTTTCATGGAAACATTAAAGAGTAAAAAATGAAAAACACATGGTGGGCTTTCCTAGCGGCTCAGTGGTAAAGAATCCACCAGTCAACGCTGGAGACATGGGTTTAATGCCTGACCCAGGAAGATCCCAAATGCACAGAGCAACTGAACCTGTGTGCCACAATTACTGAAGTCCACAAATCCTAGAGCCTATGCTCCACAACAAGAGAAGCCACTTCAATGAGAAGTCTTAAGAAGTACCAGTTTGGAGAGCTGACCCCTGCTCTCCACAACTAGAAAATAGCCTAGGCAGTGGCAGTAAAGACCCAACATAGTAAAAATAAATTGAAAAAGAAGAAAACCATGGTGACACTACTTCATATCCATTACACTGGAAAAAAGTAAAAGCCTGTTAATGCCAGAGTTCCCAAAGATGATGGAAAGCAAAAACTCATATGTTTCTAGTGGGAATATGACCTTAGAAAAATAATTTGGAAATAGCCAGTAAATTTGAAGACGAATACAATGTGTGACTCAGCACTTACATTTCTAGAAATTTAACCGAAAGAAACATTCGGACATTCTCAGAAGGTGATGCATTAGAGAAAAGATAATTACAGAACTGTCTGTAATAGTGAAATTTTTTAAAAAATGGAGAAATGGCCACACCACCCCTCTGAACAAAACACAACACCTTAGTAACCAAGGAGAAAATAAAATATAGGGGAAGGCAAGTAACAATACCTGATGCAAAATATGTTCATAAAAATTATAAATTTGTGGGCTTTCCTGGTAATCCAGTGGGCAAAGAATCTGCCTTGCAGTGCAAGGGGCACTGGTTCAATCCCTGGCCCAGCAAGATCCCACTTAAGCGGCTGGACCAGTGTGTACAATTGCGAGTCAGCACTCTAGAGCGCATGTGGCGAGAAAGGTGCTCTGAGGCGAGAGAGGCCACTGCAATGAGAGGCCCACACAGGCCAAAGAATACAGATGGATGAAAATAAAAATAAATAAAAAATCAATAAAAGAGGCCAAATTTTTTAAAAAGATACAAACTTGTGTGCTTAAAATTGTGTATAAATGAAATCATTCTGAATGTACTTTTGAAACATGTTTTACCACTCAACACTATGTTTTTAAGATTTATCTGTGCTTATACATGGAAGCGCAGCTGATTTATTTTCATTGTTTATGATATTCCATAAAGCTATTACAACAAATTTTGATGTCTAGTAGAGGGTTTGACATTCTATACCTTTAAAATTATAGAATTACAAAATAATGATGATAATATAACAGTTATAATGGCTGCCATTTATTAAGCTTTTATCAAATGCCTGGCATTATGCTGAACACTTTGCCTTTTTATTTAATCCTCAGGACCCTCCTATACAACAGTATCAATTTCATTTCACAGATGACAATGTAAGCCTTGCTGTGGTAGGACACCTGACAATGATCACACATATAATAACTTAGAGAGACAGAATTAAACATAGACCAGGTTCCAGAATCTGCTCTGGTAATAAGCATCCACCTCAGGAGTGCATTTCCCTTCTTGATACCAGATATTTGCATACAAGCTTCTAAGTTTTCTTTAAAGACCTCCAGGAATCTACAGTCTCAAAGATAAAATCTATATTTTGTTTATCATCATGGTATTTTTTTACTGTGATACTTTATTAACCCCTCTTCTAGTTATTCTCAGCCCATTTGAGATTATCTGTTATGCTGAGCAAGCAATCTGTGCATTTTCTCTTTTTATCTCACCCCTGGCAAGTATTTTACAGAGAAAAGCTTGATTAACAATGCATCTAGATGCTGACCACTAATTCTGTAAAAGAGTGTGTGTTTAGAATCTCAGCAAGCAAACTAGAGTGTTTCCTATCACCAGGTATGTCTGATCGTGGAAGATGTGGTCTTTGTATCTTGGATCTCTTCCTGAAGCCTCTGTCAGAACTCTCATTTCCTAATTTCTTTCTATTATTGTGAATATCTTTGTGACTGTATTTGGTTTTGAATGACTCCTTCTACTCAAAATGTTAGGCTATTAGCAGCCATGCTGAACACCTGTGACTCTGATCATGATGAACTGAACCAAGATTTCATTCAGTTTCAAGCTAAACTAACCAGATTCTGGCTCCGCTAAATTTAGGAATCTTAACTAGAAGAGAATGAGAGATTGATAGGTGATAGCAGCCCAGTCGCTTTAAACAATCTAGTTGAAACAATCCATGGAGAAGGTCCAAATATTCATACTATCAATGGTAGAGATCCAATCTGGTTTTGGTCCTGAGATGCTTCCTCTTTGGAAGAAAAGCTATGACAAACCTAGACAGCATATTAAAAGGCAGAGACATCACTTTGCCAACAGAAGTCCATATAGTCAAAGCTATGGTTTTTCCAGTGGTCAGGTAAAGATGTGAGACTTAGACCATAAAGAAAGCTATGTGCCAAAGAATCGATGCCTTTGAAATGTGGTGTTGGAGAAGACTCTTAAGAGTCCCTTGGACTGCAGGGAGATCAAACCAGTCAGCCCTAAAGGAAATCAACCCTGAATATCCATTGGAAGGACTGATGCTAAAGCTCCAATACTTTGGACACCTAAGGTGAAGGGCTGTCTCATTGAAAAAGACCCTGATTCTGGGATAGATTAAAGTCATGAGGAGAAGGGAGCAGCAGAGAATGATATGGATGAATAGCATCATCAACTCAATGGACATGAGTTTGAGCAAGCTCTAGGAGATGATGGACAGCGAAGCATGGTGTTCTGATCTCACTTTATTAACCCTCTTCTAGTTATTCTCAGCCCATTTGAGATTATCTGTTATGCTGAGCAAGCAATCTGTGCATTTCTCTTTTATCTCACCCCTGGCAAGTATTTTACAGAGAAAAGCTTGATTAACAATGCATCTAGATGCTGACCACTAATTCTGTAAAAGAGTGTGTGTTTAGAATCTCAGCAAGCAAACTAGAGTGTTTCCTATCACCAGGTATGTCTGATCGTGGAAGATGTGGTCTTTGTATCTTGGATCTCTTCCTGAAGCCTCTGTCAGAACTCTCATTTCCTAATTTCTTTCTATTATTGTGAATATCTTTGTGACTGTATTTGGTTTTGAATGACTCCTTCTACTCAAAATGTTAGGCTATTAGCAGCCATGCTGAACACCTGTGACTCTGATCATGATGAACTGAACCAAGATTTCATTCAGTTTCAAGCTAAACTAACCAGATTCTGGCTCCGCTAAATTTAGGAATCTTAACTAGAAGAGAATGAGAGATTGATAGGTGATAGCAGCCCAGTCGCTTTAAACAATCTAGTTGAAACAATCCATGGAGAAGGTCCAAATATTCATACTATCAATGGTAGAGATCCAATCTGGTTTTGGTCCTGAGATGCTTCCTCTTTGGAAGAAAAGCTATGACAAACCTAGACAGCATATTAAAAGGCAGAGACATCACTTTGCCAACAGAAGTCCATATAGTCAAAGCTATGGTTTTTCCAGTGGTCAGGTAAAGATGTGAGACTTAGACCATAAAGAAAGCTATGTGC
Source organism: Tragulus kanchil (assembly GCA_022376925.1). Classification (NCBI taxonomy): domain Eukaryota; kingdom Metazoa; phylum Chordata; class Mammalia; order Artiodactyla; family Tragulidae; genus Tragulus; species Tragulus kanchil. Next base: position 30,828,837 of record JAIOJX010000006.1, on the reverse strand, counting down.
CAAAGAATCGATGCCTTTGAAATGTGGTGTTGGAGAAGACTCTTAAGAGTCCCTTGGACTGCAGGGAGATCAAACCAGTCAGCCCTAAAGGAAATCAACCCTGAATATCCATTGGAAGGACTGATGCTAAAGCTCCAATACTTTGGACACCTAAGGTGAAGGGCTGTCTCATTGAAAAAGACCCTGATTCTGGGATAGATTAAAGTCATGAGGAGAAGGGAGCAGCAGAGAATGATATGGATGAATAGCATCATCAACTCAATGGACATGAGTTTGAGCAAGCTCTAGGAGATGATGGACAGCGAAGCATGGTGTTCTGCAGTCCGTGGGTTCACAAAGAGTTGGACAAAATTGAGTGAATGAACTGAGATACTGGGTCAATTTTTCCCTATATGTACCTAAGTGAAACAATGCCTAATCCTTCCTTTCTATCCTCCACCTATCTTTCAAAGCACCTGACAATGACCCAAAACATTTTCATATACATTATCCTAATTGATTCATACAAGTCAAGGAAGTTGCAACATTAGATGGGTTATACAAACTATACAGATGAGTAAAGTAAGGTTGGAGAGGTACACCTTTCACAGAGAGGAAGCAGGAACATGGTTAAAAATTCACTACGGGGCTCCCCCTGGTGGTCCAGTGGATAAGGACACCGCCTTGCAGTGCAAGGGGCACCGGTTTGATCCCTGGCCTGGGAAGATTCCACGTGCCGCGGAGCGGCTGGACTGATGTGTCCAATTACTGAGCCGGAGCTCTGGAGCTCATGCGCCCAGAGCCGGCGCTCTGTGATGACAGACGCCACCGCCACCGCGATGGGAGGCCCACAGGAGCCAAAGAACAAAGATGGATGAAAATAGAGAAATGAAAGACCAGTAGAAGTGGCTCGCCCGCTCCCCTCCCTCCCCAACCCGACCCCGCCCAAAATAAATAAATAAATCTTTAAAAAAAAAAAATCACTACAGACAATCTGCAAATAGGTTGTTGGTTATTCTTACAAAGAATCAGGTTTCACTCTTACTGAAATGACTGGTGGTCTGCCAGCAATGTTTTAGCAAAGATCTGTGTTTCTTTGGGCACTTTAAAGATCCTGCTACCAATATCAAGAGACTACTTTTAACAATAAACACTTATTAACAGATTTTATTATCATTACATAATCTTCTGCCCTCTATTTTCTTCATATCAAAGTGAAGCCTCATGTATCCTTCAAACCCTTTTCTGACAGGGCTAGTATTTACCTTTCATGACAATCCTTGGAAAAATGCCTTAGATACAGAGAGAAAATGGACCTCCTTCTTACCACTTATTAATTTCAAACTCCTTCAGTCCTACTGAGAGTGTTGTGTGTTAGTTCTCAGTCATGTCTGACTTTGCACATTCATGAACTGTAGCTCACCAAGCTCTTCTGCCCATGGAATTCTCCAAGGTAACAATACTGTAGTGGGTAGTCATTTCTTTCTCCAGGTAATGACTCAGAGATTGGACCCAGGTCTCCTGCACTTCAGGCAGATTCTTGACCATCTGAGCCACCAGGGAAGCCCACAGTTGATAGCTCAATTCAGAGGTAGGTGAATCAATGGGAATCAATTCTCTGGTAAGAGGTTCTAGATACACAGTAGAATGTAAATATCAAAAGAGCAAAATATGTTTTCTTTTGCATCCAGTGCGATACTCTGAGTCCCTAGAATATTACCTGATACATAATAGGAATCAGTAAGTATTCCTTGACTGAATAAGTAAATTCTCAGTATTGTTGAACTGAGAAAAATAGAACAAAATTTGCAAGGAGGTCAGGATTAGAATATCCATTTGTTACTAAATGTTCCTGTTTTCTTCAGAAAGTAATTAAACTTCAGAGCTCTAGTATCAAAGCAAAATAATGCCATCTAATTAGCAGGAACATTGTGTTAAATACAGTATGGGGATGTGCTTACTATATAGGATGTGTTCAATATATTTGTCGAATGAATGAATAAATGTATATACACACAAATTATGTATTATTTATGTATTATTAATCATTCATAACCAAAATTTTATTCCATAATTCGAGATTTAAAATAGAAACATGATCTTAATTGCAAACTTCTATGGACCAGAACTAACTACACATTTCTATCATCACAGTGTTTCTTTGACTTTCACAATAAAACTCAAAGTTCTTAGAGTTGGTTCTTATAGTCACTGACCTGCACCCAAGTACTCCCAGGTATCAAAAAGCATACTATGCTGTCTAATGTTTCTCTGCTTACAATACCATCTGCATACCTCTTTTTCAGGTATCTACTTTTTAAAGACTAAACTTGTGTGTTTCCTCCTCTAGGAAGCCCTCTCAGATTGTTCCTTCTAGCCTAGATTAAGTCCCTTCTTTCCTACATGTATAAAATCCTTACCTTCATCACTATATTCACAAATTATAATGGTAAAGAGAGGAACTGAGGGAAGGAGAAACAAAGAGAGAGGGAGGTATAAAGAGGGAGGGGACTGAGGGAGAGAAAAATCTTCATTCTTAGAATATTACAACAAAATTCAACACTATATTTTCTTCCTGTTTCTCCTATAAGACTGTGACTTCTTGGAGCCCAAAGACTATGTATTATTCAACCTTTAATCCTAAGGATTTTATTATTTATCCAAAAATGACAGATAGATGTTATATAAAATGGATTGAAAGGAGACAAACACAGAACATTTCAATTTAATAAACAGAATAATAGGCCAAGTGATAAACTTCATGCTGGATAAATAAAAATGTACAATGCAGACATATGCATCCTAATTTCATGGTGTTTATAATCTAATGGAGAGCATAAATAATAAGCATGCTGAATGTGATTGGTTATCTTGAAAGAGAAGAGACATGGTATTATGGCAACAGCTAACCAAGGATATTAACTTAATCTATGGAAGTGATTCTCCAACTTCATAGCCCATAACAATTGCCAGAGACATTTGCTCAAAATGTAGATGCCTATCCCTTTACTTCTTACTTAAATAGATCTGGAGAGATACCCTGAAAGCTAAGTTTTAATACACACCCTTAATGATACCTATACAGCTGATCTGAAAAACACACTTGAAAGAACATTAATATGGGTGCCAGGGTTTCCTTGCTGAAGAAGAGAGTTTTAATTAGAGATCTGAACGGTGAGTATGATTTAACCAAATTGGTGAGGATAAGAAATGAACGAGGAGTTTCCGGCAGAGGAAAACCAGGTGAAGACCTAAAAGAGAAAAAGGGAAAATGACCACAATCCATGTACAAAGCTTGAATGGGAACGTGAGGGACTAGAAGAAAATTAAGAAGTCATATAAAAGGTCTGAAAGGCTATGTGGGGAATATAGAATATTAACCTCAAGACAATAGAAATTCATAGAGAGACTGGAAGCCTGACAGCCTCTCTGTGACTCAGCTATTCATCTATAATTATGCCTCCCTTGTAGACTCTTTGTAAGGGTTATGTGGGACCAGGGCCTGGTATTGAGTAAACATTTAATAAATGTTACATATGATCCTGATGATACTGTTTACATTTAAATCATTTTAAGATCTCAGATCAAGCTGAGGATGGAGCACAAATTAAATGAAATGCTGAATAAATTATATAGCCAAGCAACTTGGTGAGTCTGGAGAAAGAGCATTGACAGCGGTATGAATACCAGGAAAATAAGCATCAAAGACACAGAGGGTCTCAGGCCACGGATTCCTGAGAGCAAGACACAGGACCAGAAGTGATTTACTACTGAAACTGGCACAGTAGGCACTTTTTAATTAGTAGGATTAGGAGAGTACTTAAAGCTGGTTTTGGGAGAAGTTTAATTACTGTCTTTGAAACTAAACCTATATAATAAGCATGCTGGAAATTGTACAATGCAGACATATGCATCCTAATTTCATGGTGTTTATAATCTAATGGAGAGCATAAATAATAAGCATGCTGAATGTGATTGGTTATCTTGAAAGAGAAGAGACATGGTATTATGGCAACAGCTAACCAAGGATATTAACTTAATCTATGGAAGTGATTCTCCAACTTCATAGCCCATAACAATTGCCAGAGACATTTGCTCAAAATGTAGATGCCTATCCCTTTACTTCTTACTTAAATAGATCTGGAGAGATACCCTGAAAGCTAAGTTTTAATACACACCCTTAATGATACCTATACAGCTGATCTGAAAAACACACTTGAAAGAACATTAATATGGGTGCCAGGGTTTCCTTGCTGAAGAAGAGAGTTTTAATTAGAGATCTGAACGGTGAGTATGATTTAACCAAATTGGTGAGGATAAGAAATGAACGAGGAGTTTCCGGCAGAGGAAAACCAGGTGAAGACCTAAAAGAGAAAAAGGGGAAAATAATCACAATCCTAATACAAAGCTTGAATGGGAACGTGAGGGACTAGAAGAAAATTAAGAAGTCATATAAAAGGTCTGAAAGGCTATGTGGGGAATATAGAATATTAACCTCAAGACAATAGAAATTCATAGAGAGACTGGAAGCCTGACAGCCTCTCTGTGACTCAGCTATTCATCTATAATTATGCCTCCCTTGTAGACTCTTTGTAAGGGTTATGTGGGACCAGGGCCTGGTATTGAGTAAACATTTAATAAATGTTACATATGATCCTGATGATACTGTTTACATTTAAATCATTTTAAGATCTCAGATCAAGCTGAGGATGGAGCACAAATTAAATGAAATGCTGAATAAATTATATAGCCAAGCAACTTGGTGAGTCTGGAGAAAGAGCATTGACAGCGGTATGAATACCAGGAAAATAAGCATCAAAGACACAGAGGGTCTCAGGCCACGGATTCCTGAGAGCAAGACACAGGACCAGAAGTGATTTACTACTGAAACTGGCACAGTAGGCACTTTTTAATTAGTAGGATTAGGAGAGTACTTAAAGCTGGTTTTGGGAGAAGTTTAATTACTGTCTTTGAAACTACAACCTATAAGTCATTAAGAGGACGCTCAGCAAGACTGTGGCTCTTGGTCTAGGCCCGATTCTCAGTTAGGTTGAGTGGAGCCACTATTAGGCTGGCTGATCCTTGAATATGTCCTAGGATTCCTGATCACCACTTTTCCTCAGGTGATTTCCAGAAGAATGCACCTTAGGATTGTTGGTTACTTACAGCTCCTCACTTGTCATTTCATCTTCCTTTCTTCCAAGTCTTCAGTTTATCGACCAACTGAGGAAAATCAAGCCCAAGAAAGCAACATCCAGTCTTTGGCGGCTCTTACCCAAAAGCATCTTAAAGCACTTCCTTCCAGGAGGCAGCCAGAGATGCTTAGTCAGGAAAAGGCTGGCCTATTGACTTGAAGCTTGTGCATCAGAAAAACAGGAGTGATACATAACATGCTTTCTATCATCAGTTATATCAATGGTTATTAACCATGACTAGTATCCGGAGAGATTTGTTTCCTGTTTTGCTTTAAGATGACAATATTCCTGCTATAAGAGGATCTGGAGATGCCAGATGAGAATGAGAATACAGAAGTTTTTATTTGTAATTATGGAATCTGATCCAAGATCTATTTTTGAAAGTTGGCCAGATGATTGCTAATATCCAGCCAGGGTTATAACCATTGAATTATGTAAAGTTTGCTTAAGGCTGTCTTGGTTGCAAGTACAGAAATGCACTGGAAACTGATGCCAATCTATTGTTTTGTGGGTGTGCAGCCAAGGGTTGTTTAGTAAACATTTAAAATGTTACATATGATCCTGATGATACTGTTTACATTTAAATCATTTTAAGATCTCAGATCAAGCTGAGGATGGAGCACAAATTAAATGAAATGCTGAATAAATTATATAGCCAAGCAACTTGGTGAGTCTGGAGAAAGAGCATTGACAGCGGTATGAATACCAGGAAAATAAGCATCAAAGACACAGAGGGTCTCAGGCCACGGATTCCTGAGAGCAAGACACAGGACCAGAAGTGATTTACTACTGAAACTGGCACAGTAGGCACTTTTTAATTAGTAGGATTAGGAGAGTACTTAAAGCTGGTTTTGGGAGAAGTTTAATTACTGTCTTTGAAACTACAACCTATAAGTCATTAAGAGGACGCTCAGCAAGACTGTGGCTCTTGGTCTAGGCCCGATTCTCAGTTAGGTTGAGTGGAGCCACTATTAGGCTGGCTGATCCTTGAATATGTCCTAGGATTCCTGATCACCACTTTTCCTCAGGTGATTTCCAGAAGAATGCACCTTAGGATTGTTGGTTACTTACAGCTCCTCACTTGTCATTTCATCTTCCTTTCTTCCAAGTCTTCAGTTTATCGACCAACTGAGGAAAATCAAGCCCAAGAAAGCAACATCCAGTCTTTGGCGGCTCTTACCCAAAAGCATCTTAAAGCACTTCCTTCCAGGAGGCAGCCAGAGATGCTTAGTCAGGAAAAGGCTGGCCTATTGACTTGAAGCTTGTGCATCAGAAAAACAGGAGTGATACATAACATGCTTTCTATCATCAGTTATATCAATGGTTATTAACCATGACTAGTATCCGGAGAGATTTGTTTCCTGTTTTGCTTTAAGATGACAATATTCCTGCTATAAGAGGATCTGGAGATGCCAGATGAGAATGAGAATACAGAAGTTTTTATTTGTAATTATGGAATCTGATCCAAGATCTATTTTTGAAAGTTGGCCAGATGATCGCTAATATCCAGCCAGGGTTATAACCATTGAATTATGTAAAGTTTGCTTAAGGCTGTCTTGGTTGCAAGTACAGAAATGCACTCAAAGTAGGAAACTGATGCAATCTCAGATTCTCAAAGTGTTCAAGCAAGTTACATTAATGACTAATGCAGGGCTTCCCCTGGTGGTCCAGTAGGTAAGGACACCGCCTTGCACTGCAAGGGGCACCGGTTCGATACCTGGCCTGGGAAGATCCCACGTGCCACGGAGCGGCTGGACCGATGTGTCCAATCACTGAGCCGGAGCTCTGGATTGCATGCGCCCAGAGCCGGTGCTCTGCAACCACAGATGCCACCTCGATGGGAGGCCCACAGGAGCCAAAGATCAAAGACGGATGAAAATAGAGAAATGAAAGACCAATAGAAGTGGCCTGCCTGCTCCCCTACCTCCCCAACCCGACCCCCACCCAAAATAAATAAATAAATAAATCTTAAAAAAAAAAATGACTAATGCAGATATGGTCTGGGGCTCTCCAGGAAGCTGGGGAGTGTGAAAAACTGAGGAATCCAAGAGCCACACATAACAGTCAGCACTTATTCAGCTACAGCCAATTGTTAGAATGGAGAAATGCTTGCCCAGTGTTGTCAGATCTTCTTATTTTTCAAGAGCAGCTAAAATTCTCGAGGTGTGTGTTATATGAAAATCTTGACGTAGAATATTGACAAATAATTTTTTGAATGTCGCATGGGATTTATGTTATGACACTTAAATAAGTAACAATTTCAAAGGGATTCTGATGGCCCACCTAGCATTGGGCTTCTAGTCCAGGTCATATTAATTATTACTAAATTGAATGTGTTTGGGTGTGGTTTTAGTGTTAGTTATTCACTATTGAAGCTTGTGCATCAAAAGAGAAAGTTATATCTTTAATGGTTATTAACCATGACTAGTATCCGAGAGATTTGTTTCCTGTTTTGCTTTAAGATGACAATATTCCTGCTATAAGAGGATCTGGAGATGCCAGATGAGAATGAGAATACAGAAGTTTTTATTTGTAATTATGGAATCTGATCCAAGATCTATTTTTGAAAGTTGGCCAGATGATCGCTAATATCCAGCCAGGGTTATAACCATTGAATTATGTAAAGTTTGCTTAAGGCTGTCTTGGTTGCAAGTACAGAAATGCACTCAAAGTAGGAAACTGATGCAATCTCAGATTCTCAAAGTGTTCAAGCAAGTTACATTAATGACTAATGCAGGGCTTCCCCTGGTGGTCCAGTAGGTAAGGACACCGCCTTGCACTGCAAGGGGCACCGGTTCGATCCCTGGCCTGGGAAGATCCCACGTGCCACGGAGCGGCTGGACCGATGTGTCCAATCACTGAGCCGGAGCTCTGGATTGCATGCGCCCAGAGCCGGTGCTCTGCAACCACAGATGCCACCTCGATGGGAGGCCCACAGGAGCCAAAGATCAAAGATGGATGAAAATAGAGAAATGAAAGACCAATAGAAGTGGCCTGCCTGCTCCCCTACCTCCCCAACCCGACCCCCACCCAAAATAAATAAATAAATAAATCTTAAAAAAAAAAAATGACTAATGCAGATATGGTCTGGGGCTCTCCAGGAAGCTGGGGAGTGTGAAAAACTGAGGAATCCAAGAGCCACACATAACAGTCAGCACTTATTCAGCTACAGCCAATTGTTAGAATGGAGAAATGCTTGCCCAGTGTTGTCAGATCTTCTTATTTTTCAAGAGCAGCTAAAATTCTCGAGGTGTGTGTTATATGAAAATCTTGACGTAGAATATTGACAAATAATTTTTTGAATGTCGCATGGGATTTATGTTATGACACTTAAATAAGTAACAATTTCAAAGGGATTCTGATGGCCCACCTAGCATTGGGCTTCTAGTCCAGGTCATATTAATTATTACTAATGAATGTGTTTGTGTGTGAGTGTTAGTTATTCACTTGTATCCAGCTCTTTGAGACGCCAAGGACCATAGCCTGACAGGCTCTTCTGTCCGTGGAATTCTCCAGGCAAGAATACTGGAGTGGGTTGCCATTTCCGTCTCCAACCAATAAATAATGTCTATTAATAAACCATTACCACTCCTCTTGGGAACCAAATTGGCAAGCAATTCTAAAATAGAAGAGGAATTAAATTACTCAGGTGTATCCATTCTAAAGAGCCATGAACACAGAACATTGAGACTAACCTGGTCTAAGCCAGAAAGCTAGAGTTCAGTGAATGAAAGTCACAGAAAGTGAAATGGTGACTCATTAGAGTTCTACACAAATATGATAGCCTTCCTCAGGAGGTGCTGCGTTTTCAGTCACTGCGGCATTCAGCAGTGGTTGAAAGATCGTTCAATGGAGGTATATGTGCCTATCCAATGACCAGTAATGTCCCTCCCACTCTAATATTCTATGAATGTACATACATTCTGCAGGATCAAACTGTGACTATCCCTGCCTCCTTGCTTTTGGAAATGAATGCCTCCTACAAGAACAGATACATTAATGTTTGCAACCACAAGAGACTTAGAATAGAGGCAATCTTAAGTGAAGAAGCCTATAGGAATATGATCCAATATACACAGGAGAAAACTTGTTTTCAGTTGAACAGGCTTCCCATTTTATCATGTGTTTATATGATGTTAATAGAATGTTCCTTAACTTCTAACATCTTGGCAATTGCCATCACCAGAGGACATCATAAATCTGATTCTATCAGAGAATCCTCATCTCCATCTAGACCTTTTTAGAGGATGCATGAGGAAAAGGAAGAATCACCCTGGCGAGTCTGCGGGATGACAGGTGAGGATGGAAAGGGGCTCTCTGCAAAGAAAAAGGCAACCAAAAGCTCTTTGCAATGAAAAGAATGGTTTCCAGATTCTGTGAGGATTGTCAGTTGCAAACTTTCCAAAGCAGAGCTGCAGCCTCTGGAGCTCTGGAGATAACATCATAATTAAATTAATAACAGCACTAATGACTGAATGCCTTCATGCATTTTCTCATTTAACATTTGTCCCAAGCCTTGAGGCTTCCCTAGTGCCTCATACAGTAAAGAATCTACAGGAGACACAGGTTTGACGCCTGGGTCGGGAAGATCCCCTGAAAAGGGAATGGCTACCCACTCCAGTATACTTGCCTGAAGAATCCAATGGACAGAGATGCCAGGCAGGCTACAGTCCATAGGGCTGCAAAGTGCTGAACACGACTGAGCAACTAACATAGCACCAAACTTTGAGAGTAAGCATTACCATCTCCATTTTATACTCAAGTACATAAAATGAAGCTTAGGGAAACCTTCAAATAAGAGTCATTTGGGGACAGAGACCTGGGTTTGTGTCCTGACTCCTCCAGTAACTAACTACATGATGATGCTATGTTATGATATGATGGGATATGATATATGATACCTATGATGTGCTGTATGTGATATAATATGATATGCTACATAATAGGATATGCTACATTACATAATATTTCTTAACCTCTCTAAACATTAGTCTCTCATTAGTAAGGAGAAGATAATTTTTATGAACACTGTATTAAATAAGATTATCTTAGTACATAGAAAACTCTTGATAAATATTAGCTGCAGATGGAACACTGAAACTCTAACTGATGCCCAAATCGGTTATCTTGGTGAGCAGCTTCCTTCACTATGGTTTCAGATTTGTAAGAATAACTTCTCTACTGGAAATGTGTGTGGATGTTGTGTGCTCAGTTATGTCTAAGTCTTTGCAACCCCATGGACTATACCCAGCAGGTTCGTCTATCCATGGGAATTCCCAGGGAAGAGTACCAGAGTGGGTTGTCATTTCCTCCTCCAGGGGATCTTCCCAGCCCAGGGATCGAACCTGTGTCTCCTGCATTGCAGGCAGATTCTTTACCACTGAGGCACCTGGGAAATAGCCACTTGTTTTTATCAATTTGATCTGAATTTCAACTTAGTGGATCAGACATGTCTATATTGGAGACTAACTTACTATTTCTATTCATCCAGAGGACTTTGATACAAGTTTTGGTGACTGGCCCATAAATGGTTTAATCTCATCTCTACCCTACATGTAAATCCTAGATGTATCAGTTCTCTCTCACTATCATAATGCTGTACAACACAGCCACCAAAGCTCAGTCTATAATCATAAGCATTTTTTATGCTCACAAGATTACAAGTTGGCTGGATGATTCTGCGATGTGGGCAAAATTTTGACTGGACTGCCCATAAGTCTTGACTGGCTTAGCACCTGGGGCCTGACTAACCTAGAATGGTTTTTCTTGGGGTGTATTTCCTCCAGATGGACTCTAATCATTGAAAGGACAGACCAAGCTTGACTTCATAAAGATGCAGGGTTCCAAAAGGCAAGACAGGCTCAGTAGGGCTTCTGAGATCTAGGTTCAGGCCTGAAACATAGTCTTCCCAGAATTCTCTGAACCAAGTAAGTCATAGGGCCTGACCAGTTTTGGAGAGCAAGAAAATAGATTCTATCCTCTGATGAAAGTTTTGGTTAAGTCACATTGCAGAAGACACTACATGAAAGGCGCTGCTATGAAATCTATTACAGTACTCCATTAATGCTTGGGATTATCACCTTAGGGGCCTGTTCTCTTTTCCAAATGGTAAAAGAAGGCAATGAAATCATGAATGGCTTGGTAAAAGACAATGATATTATTTTCAATCGTGAATTTCTAAATCATATATGCAACAGATATTTTTATACTCCTATCACAAAGGGATCTGTTCTTCCTAAAGAAATATCAAGGTACACTTTAAGAGATAGTTCCATAAAAACTAGTCAGTACCAAAAATCATTGTAAGGATCACCTTTAATATGGGGAGAATGGGAGAAAGGCATAACTGCCTTTGAACCTTTTAAAATCCTATCATTATCAAGGAATTCTCCTGAAGTAAGAAGATTCGTTAATCTGGGAGAGTTTCATTCTCAATTATTTTGCCAGCTGGTCCAGAAAGACTTAGAATGTTATTAGCCTAGGATTTCCAGGAACAATTAATACAAATCTGCTGATTTAGGATTATTTGGGATCAAACACCAAACTCCTCACTATCATAATCCCTTTTTATCAAGCACATGGCCATCCTAAAAAGAGGACTTTGATACAAGTTTTGGTGACTGGCCCATAAATGGTTTAATCTCATCTCTACCCTACATGTAAATCCTAGATGTATCAGTTCTCTCTCACTATCATAATGCTGTACAACACAGCCACCAAAGCTCAGTCTATAATCATAAGCATTTTTTATGCTCACAAGATTACAAGTTGGCTGGATGATTCTGCTGTGGGCAAAATTTTGACTGGACTGCCCATAAGTCTTGACTGGCTTAGCACCTGGGGCCTGACTAACCTAGAATGGTTTTTCTTGGGGTGTATTTCCTCCAGATGGACTCTAATCATTGAAAGGACAGACCAAGCTTGACTTCATAAAGATGCAGGGTTCCAAAAGGCAAGACAGGCTCAGTAGGGCTTCTGAGATCTAGGTTCAGGCCTGAAACATAGTCTTCCCAGAATTCTCTGAACCAAGTAAGTCATAGGGCCTGACCAGTTTTGGAGAGCAAGAAAATAGATTCTATCCTCTGATGAAAGTTTTGGTTAAGTCACATTGCAGAAGACACTACATGAAAGGCGCTGCTATGAAATCTATTACAGTACTCCATTAATGCTTGGGATTATCACCTTAGGGGCCTGTTCTCTTTTCCAAATGGTAAAAGAAGGCAATGAAATCATGAATGGCTTGGTAAAAGACACTGATATTATTTTCAATCGTGAATTTCAAAATCATATATGCAACAGATATTTTTATACTCCTATCACAAAGGGATCTGTTCTTCCTAAAGAAATATCAAGGTACACTTTAAGAGATAGTTCCATAAAAACTAGTCAGTACCAAAAATCATTGTAAGGATCACCTTTAATATGGGGAGAATGGGAGAAAGTCATAACTGCCTTTGAACCTTTTAAAATCCTATCATTATCAAGGAATTCTCCCCTGAAGTAAGAAGATTCGTTAATCTGGGAGAGTTTCATTCTCAATTATTTTGCCAGCTGGTCCAGAAAGACTTAGAATGTTATTAGCCTAGGATTTCCAGGAACAATTAATACAAATCTGCTGATTTAGGATTATTTGGGATCAAACACCAAACTCATGCCAACATATTCAACATAAAATAACCCTGTTATATACTAATATAAAACACAAACTTCAATTATAGAAATGTAGTAGCTTAAACTCTGACTCTTTAAATATGGTATCCACATGAAAATTCTCTAATTTCTTAGTCTCCCAGGGCCAAATTCATATAATGTAGAACAAAATCTGTTAGAACAAAATTTTCCTTTAATTTACTACATAATTTAATCATAAATTATTTCATCCTTTTAAAATCATTTCTTACACAAGTGCAAAATTCCATTCTATCTAGCAAGTATTAATCATACACCTCCATTAAGTGATGACTACTGTATAGAAGATGCAGTATCTACCCCTACAAAGTCAAAAGTTGGAAAGATTTTTTCATGATGTATCATAGCTATTCTATCCCCATCTCCATTAGTTCGTACCCTCTCTGTCTTTCACTGGACAATGATCGGATTCCCCTACCTGTTTTTCTGCCTCCAGTCATGTCTCTTTACCATCCATCCTTCACACTGCTGTCAGAGTGATCTTAGCAAATGCAAACCTGGCACAGAAAAGCAAAATAGCCTCCTACTGTCAACAGATTATGCCCAAGCTTTTCTCCATGTTGAACAAAGCCTTCCACTATTTACCCCGGTATTTGACCTATTCTCATTTCTCCTGACTCCATTCTCGTTCCGCAACCCACAGATTTTCCTACTGAAAACCACATGTCTTTCCATGAACTCATGTCTGCAGAAGAGACTTAGGTTTAAACACTCTGCCTGGAAATCCTCTCACTGTTACCACTCTTCTTCCCCTTACTTCTCTCTTTTTATCGATATCTTAATCATTTTTTAAAATATCAAGGAATTAGGTTCCATAAAAACTAGTCAGTACCAAAAATCATTGTAAGGATCACCTTTAATATGGGAGAATGGGAGAAAGTCATAACTGCCTTTGAACCTTTTAAAATCCTATCATTATCAAGGAATTCTCCTGAAGTAAGAAGATTCGTTAATCTGGGAGAGTTTCATTCTCAATTATTTTGCCAGCTGGTCCAGAAAGACTTAGAATGTTATTAGCCTAGGATTTCCAGGAACAATTAATACAAATCTGCTGATTTAGGATTATTTGGGATCAAACACCAAACTCATGCCAACATATTCAACATAAAATAACCCTGTTATATACTAATATAAAACACAAACTTCAATTATAGAAATGTAGTAGCTTAAACTCTGACTCTTTAAATATGGTATCCACATGAAAATTCTCTAATTTCTTAGTCTCCCAGGGCCAAATTCATATAATGTAGAACAAAATCTGTTAGAACAAAATTTTCCTTTAATTTACTACATAATTTAATCATAAATTATTTCATCCTTTTAAAATCATTTCTTACACAAGTGCAAAATTCCATTCTATCTAGCAAGTATTAATCATACACCTCCATTAAGTGATGACTACTGTATAGAAGATGCAGTATCTACCCCTACAAAGTCAAAAGTTGGAAAGATTTTTTCATGATGTATCATAGCTATTCTATCCCCATCTCCATTAGTTCGTACCCTCTCTGTCTTTCACTGGACAATGATCGGATTCCCCTACCTGTTTTTCTGCCTCCAGTCATGTCTCTTTACCATCCATCCTTCACACTGCTGTCAGAGTGATCTTAGCAAATGCAAACCTGGCACAGAAAAGCAAAATAGCCTCCTACTGTCAACAGATTATGCCCAAGCTTTTCTCCATGTTGAACAAAGCCTTCCACTATTTACCCCGGTATTTGACCTATTCTCATTTCTCCTGACTCCATTCTCGTTCCGCAACGCACAGATTTTCCTACTGAAAACCACATGTCTTTCCATGAACTCATGTCTGCAGAAGAGACTTAGGTTTAAACACTCTGCCTGGAAATCCTCTCACTGTTACCACTCTTCTTCCCCTTACTTCTCTCTGTTGTTTTTCAGTCACCAAGTCATGCTCAACTCTTTGCAACCCTATGGCATGCCAGGTCCCCCTGTCCCACACCATTTCCCAGAGTTTGCCCAAGTTCATATCCACTGAATCGGTAATGTTATTCATCCATCACATCCTCTGTCACGCTCTTCTCCTTCTGCCTTCAATCCTTCCCAGCATCAGGATCTTCCCAGTGAGTTGACTGTTTGCATCAGGTAGCCAGAGTACTGGAGCATTAGTTTCAGCATCAGCTCTGCTGTCTTCAATCTCATAAACACCTCCTTTTGTCTCCCTAAAGGCTTGTCTTTTAGATGTCTATTCTTGCCAGGTAGTATTGATTAGGCTTTCCTTTGTATACCTGATGTGTCCTGTTTACATGTCTGTCATAGCATTTATAGCCAATTGTGCTTGTTTCCACACCCTAGTCAGTTATAAATAGGATTTCATGCATTTTTGCATCTCCAGCATCAGGCACTATACTGGATATGGAATATGTACCTTATGGACTTTTCTTTAATTCATGCATGGATAAATGAGAAATAAATACATGCTGTGACAACAACTGATATAAGGACATTGTCTTAAATGTGTTGTACTTATCCTGTATACAAAATATCAAATAGGCAGCATGGCCAGTATGCTGGCGGAGGTTTTCGATGTTGCGAAGGTAGCTCTGGGTTACATAAAGGATATATGACTTGAACTAGGTCTTGAAAAGTAAACAGTCAATCACATACGGGGAGAGAACTGGGACGAGAACTCCGCTGGAAGAGAAAGAGCAAGAGAAAAGAAGTGGCGTGGAAATGTGGGCCTCCTACCTATGGGCTTCCTGTGGGCCACTAGTGACACATAAATGGAAAAATAAGTTAAAGTGAGGTTTTGTATACTGAGTTTTTATGAATTGAAAATAGCATATATTACTAATTCATATGCATATACATAAATAAGCCATCCCCTACTATATTTGAGGGTAATTTTACTACTTTGTTCCTTTCTACCTGGCTGGCATAAAAATCAAGGGTGTCTCCATATTACAGCCTTTGAAGTTGACTGAGAATGGAAGAAATGCGTAACATTACTCTCTTTTTGTTGAGATCCTTTACTTCTAGGAGATTAATGTGGAGTCCATTTGGTACTCCTCTCGGATTGTTAGCTACCAAATGAGATATCAGGCTTTTAATGGCTTTGACACTCTGCCTCCGATAGCCTGTACATCTCTGACCTTTCAAAACTTGGCAACATAAGATGGTTTTCTTTCCCTCAGGGTTAGTGAAACTCCCAAAGACAAGTAAGAAGAAGGAAAAGTCAAATATTGGCCCCGCAAAAAGATTATGTATGAATCAGAATAGAACAGATTATGCCCACCACAGGAAAAGCAAGTATTTTCTCAAATGACTGTGAGTCTATCATGTCATTTGCAAAGTCTAGGAAATATGACCTATATAGCACTTGATTAGCTACTTATTAATGGATAGTGTATTTCTGTACATACAAGAACTGAGAAAAAGGAGGAGTTTGAATAAGGACATCTGATTATTGCTTCACTCAGGGTAATCAAAACCTCCTTTTCAATTATTTTGAAAAGTACCAAAAGCTTCATTAATACATAAAACATTCAATAACTCATTCATTGAATGGCTAGTATTTTTTATTTTCTAAAAAAAATAGAATAATCTTTTTATTTTTGTTGATAAGTGGGGGTCTTACTAGTATATTGGGGGATGATGTTCTGAAGAATAAATACCATTCTCCATATATATATATATATATATATATATATATATATATATATATATATACACACAAATTATATATATATATATATATATGTATATATTACATATATGAGATGGAAGTTTACAGTCTTCCTCATTTGGAGGGAGGCAAGGGAACAATGAAACTGCATGCTTAAAACTACAATCAAGGGTTTCCTGGTGCTCCAGTGGGTAAGGACACCACCTTGAAATGCAAGGGGCACCAGTTCCATCCCTGGCCTGGGAAGATCCCATGTGCCACAGATTGACTGGACTCATGTTGACAACTACCAAGCTGGGGCTCTGGAGGGCATGTGCCCAGAGCCAGAGCTCTGCAGCGAGAGGCCACTGCAATGGGAGGCCCACATGGGCCAAAGAACAAAGATGGATGAAAATAAATAAATGAAAGACCAATAGAAGTGGCCCAAAATTTAAAAAAAAAACTATAATCACTAAATCCACAACTTCATTTAGAGCCAAACCCACATATTGAGGATTTTGTCATTGTTTGGTGTTTTGGTCATGTCTGACTCTTTCAGAACCTCATGGGCTATAGTCTTCCAGGCTCCTCTGTCAGTGGGATTTCCCAAGCAGAAATTCAGGAGTGGGTTGCCATTTCCTCCACTACTATTAAGGGTTTGGTTTAGATGTATTTTCAGGTACTTGAGAGTTGAACTGCTTTAAGAGAAAGGCAGGAGGGGAACATGCAACTCACCAAGCAAACATCAGTGTCCACCCAGTGTGGCTTCTACAGAAAGCCCAACTATTAAGTGAATGGGAACTCTAAGACTTTTCTTTCAGAAGGAATTATAACCATTCACCCGGATGGTAATGTTCACTTATGTTTAAAGAGAAATTTGATTTTCTTTTTAATATGTTCTTAAACCACTTAGGAATTCAGGTAACTGCAACAACACAGAGCTATCCATTCTGGAAGGTTTATATTGGAAAGCTAATTTTCTCCCCCAAAATGAGACTTTTCTAGACTATGTGTATGGATCTGAGGTTCACAGGGTGCTGGGGAAGAAATAAAGACTTCAACTCAGACGTTAGCTCCCTAAACTCTCATAAGAGATTAGAATCTGAAACAATAGAGTCAAGTTATGTGCATCTGTGGAAGATTGCATTCACCCAAAACTGGCTCCAATAACACCTCCCATCCCACAACCTCTTCTTACAATGTGACCCTGACACTCAGTATCTAGGGGCAGGGTCTAAAGCCCTTCCCCTTGAAACTAAGCAAATATCTGCAACTGTCTCTTAGGTTCAGCCAACAGCCTATACCACCTGTCAGAGAGGTAAGTAAAGATATCTCCGAATGATTCTAGATCTGAGCCTTTGAGCCACTTCCAGTCTATCTCATCCCAACTGGAAATTCCAAGACCTCCTGGGAAAAAGACAACCTGTCATCACTCTACCTTATTTAAATACCTGACCCATAGAATCCGAGAGTATAACAAAATGGCTGGTGCTCCCCACTCAACTGAGGGTGTTTTTTATTTATTTATTGTTTTGTTGCAAAATCACTTTTATTTATTTGCAATGGATTTCCAGGAATAGGATTCTAGGTGAAACAGATATAGCAGAGCCAGTCAATAATATTTCTAATGTATGCTGTCTGTTGCATAGTTGGTGGTGATTTAGTTGCTAAGTCATGTCTAACTCTTGAGACCCCATGATTGTAGCCCACCAGGCTCCTCTGTCCACAAGATTTCCCAGGCAGGAATACTGGAGTGGGTTGCCATTTCCTTCTTCAGAGAAGGGGGGTGTTTTTTAAATTCAGCAATTGATAACTAGAATAACTTCAAATTTTAATGTCACTCTTTCATTTTCTTTTAATATGGTCTTAAACCACTTAGGAATTCAGGTAACTGCAACAACACAGAGCTATCCATTCTGGAAGGTTTATATTGGAAAGCTAATTTTCTCCCCCAGAATGAGACTTTTCTAGACTATGTGTATGGATCTGAGGTTCACAGGGTGCTGGGGAAGAAATAAAGACTTCAACTCAGACGTTAGCTCCCTAAACTCTCATAAGAGATTAGAATCTGAAACAATAGAGTCAAGTTATGTGCATCTGTGGAAGATTGCATTCACCCAAAACTGGCTCCAATAACACCTCCCATCCCACAACCTCTTCTTACAATGTGACCCTGACACTCAGTATCTAGGGGCAGGGTCTAAAGCCCTTCCCCTTGAAACTAAGCAAATATCTGCAACTGTCTCTTAGGTTCAGCCAACAGCCTATACCACCTGTCAGAGAGGTAAGTAAAGATATCTCCGAATGATTCTAGATCTGAGCCTTTGAGCCACTTCCAGTCTATCTCATCCCAACTGGAAATTCCAAGACCTCCTGGGAAAAAAGACAACCTGTCATCACTCTACCTTATTTAAATACCTGACCCATAGAATCCGAGAGTATAACAAAATGGCTGGTGCTCCCCACTCAACTGAGGGTGTTTTTTATTTATTTATTGTTTTGTTGCAAAATCACTTTTATTTATTTGCAATGGATTTCCAGGAATAGGATTCTAGGTGAAACAGATATAGCAGAGCCAGTCAATAATATTTCTAATGTATGCTGTCTGTTGCATAGTTGGTGGTGATTTAGTTGCTAAGTCATGTCTAACTCTTGAGACCCCATGATTGTAGCCCACCAGGCTCCTCTGTCCACAAGATTTCCCAGGCAGGAATACTGGAGTGGGTTGCCATTTCCTTCTTCAGAGAAGGGGGGTGTTTTTTAAATTCAGCAATTGATAACTAGAATAACTTCAAATTTTAATGTCACTCTTTCATTTACTCTTTTTATTAATACCATGAATTAGGTATGGTGCTAGACACTGGAGATGAAGGAGCTCAAAAAGACAAACATGATCTAGTCTATAATCAAGATTATAGGCTGATGGTGTGGAGACAGAGGCAAACAAGATAATTATAGGCTGGATAAGTGTAGTTAAGGAAATAAACAGTCTGAAGAGTTAGGGAATAACTTCACGCTAGGTGGGACACTCGGATGGAGGTCTTTATGGGGGCAATATTTCAGGTGAGACCTTGAATCTATTTTTGGTGAGGAAGTGTTTTACATGTATGGAGTAGTCTATATGTACTATACTAAGAACTCTGAAATTGATCATATAACAAATAGTGGCCCATATTAGGTGGGGGCAAGGATGGGGCACAGTCTCCATATTCCTATTTAAATGTTCCCTGCTGGTCCAGTCTCTTCTAGAGGAGGGGAATGCTAGCCTATATAGAAGTCTTTGTTTTGCCATGAAAAACAATACAGAAACATTCAATCCATTTGAATTATTTCCTCTGTAGCACATTTTCCAAAACTATTTAGGAAGGAGATTAGTAGGAATGATAGTTAACATTTCCTGAATGATAATTCTGTGCCAAACACTGTGATAAACAGCTTCTGTTGCTCAGTGACAATGCTTCAAAGAAATATTGCAGTTGTGAGCTACTGGAGACAAAAATCTCAGCCATGCCGAGAGTGCTCTGCAAAATGAAGAAAACAATCTGAAAGATGTGAGTAGAGAACCAACAGAAACCACTACAATCCACCTCTTCCAAATGGATTCCCATCTTATCCACCCCTGGTTTCTTCAAGTCAGCAGTTGTCCATGGTTTCTAGAGAAAAGCTTATGAAAAGAGAGTTATTGATATGAACTAGTCTTTCCTACTGAATTTAATTCCAAGGCTTTAATTGTTATACAACACCTACTTCTTCTATATCCATTTGGATTCTTTCCAATCTTGGCTAACCCTTGTGCTGACCTAGGTTGTTTGACTAGTGGAATAAACCACCCATTCGTCCCTGAGAGATAGGAGCCTTGATTACTATGCATTGATCAGGATATGGCTGCAGTAATAACTCATGAGATAAAATAATATCCATGAGATAAAACTGGGCAGGAAGAATGAGGAGTGAAAAATACTTCAGTTCAGTAGTTTCAAAATATTATCCACATTACACTATTAATTTCCTAGTAATGGAAAGGAAAATCCTAGTAATGAAGTTGGGGAAAAATTCAGAAGTGTTCCTGCTTTCCTCTACAACTTTCATTATTATACTTCTATAACTTTTTTATACACTGTCACATGGAAGGGGATTAGAACTGCTCTTATTGCCAAGAAGAATTAGACCACAAAGTCAAAAACACAGGGAACAGGTTCCAGTGCAATAAATACCAAGTCCTTCCTAAAAGTCAAAATAAATCTTGAAATAAATTGACACCAGTAGATATGAATTCTTTATCACCTCACAGTAACATATCTTAGGAGAAATCATTGGGTGGAGACCCCCTTAAAGGCCTTCTAACCCATGAGTCCAAGATTTTAAGGATTACAACTTCATTGAACTTCATATATAAAACCAGAAAAGCTAGGTAGATGGAAGAAAAATGAATATGACATTTCTATCTGAAATCTAGTTTCACCCAATTGAGAAAACAAACACCAAAAAAAAAAAAACAAGAGGAACTGATCAAAAAATGAAATGAAGGAAAAATATTTAAGTTTCTTAAATTTTTGACTTCAGTGTCTATTACCAACCCATAAACCTTGCCATCTCAGAATAAATATAACAAGACATTACGTACGATAGTCAAGTAAATAAGATTTACAGATACAACAAATTTTAAAAAACAATTAAAGAACCAACAGAAACCACTAACAAAGTCCATTTCCACCCTGGTTTCTTCAAGTAGCAGTTGTCCATGGTTTCTAGAGAAAAGCTTATGAAAAGAGAGTTATTGATATGAACTAGTCTTTCCTACTGAATTTAATTCCAAGGCTTTAATTGTTATACAACACCTACTTCTTCTATATCCATTTGGATTCTTTCCAATCTTGGCTAACCCTTGTGCTGACCTAGGTTGTTTGACTAGTGGAATAAACCACCCATTCGTCCCTGAGAGATAGGAGCCTTGATTACTATGCATTGATCAGGATATGGCTGCAGTAATAACTCATGAGATAAAATAATATCCATGAGATAAAACTGGGCAGGAAGAATGAGGAGTGAAAAATACTTCAGTTCAGTAGTTTCAAAATATTATCCACATTACACTATTAATTTCCTAGTAATGGAAAGGAAAATCCTAGTAATGAAGTTGGGGAAAAATTCAGAAGTGTTCCTGCTTTCCTCTACAACTTTCATTATTATACTTCTATAACTTTTTTATACACTGTCACATGGAAGGGGATTAGAACTGCTCTTATTGCCAAGAAGAATTAGACCACAAAGTCAAAAACACAGGGAACAGGTTCCAGTGCAATAAATACCAAGTCCTTCCTAAAAGTCAAAATAAATCTTGAAATAAATTGACACCAGTAGATATGAATTCTTTATCACCTCACAGTAACATATCTTAGGAGAAATCATTGGGTGGAGACCCCCTTAAAGGCCTTCTAACCCATGAGTCCAAGATTTTAAGGATTACAACTTCATTGAACTTCATATATAAAACCAGAAAAGCTAGGTAGATGGAAGAAAAATGAATATGACATTTCTATCTGAAATCTAGTTTCACCCAATTGAGAAAACAAACACCAAAAAAAAAAAAAAACAAGAGGAACTGATCAAAAAATGAAATGAAGGAAAAATATTTAAGTTTCTTAAATTTTTGACTTCAGTGTCTATTACCAACCCATAAACCTTGCCATCTCAGAATAAATATAACAAGACATTACGTACGATAGTCAAGTAAATAAGATTTACAGATACAACAAATTTTAAAAAACAATTAAAGAACCAACACATATCTAAACAATAATTATCACACTGGAGTTTGGCTGAAACCACAAATATTCCCTAAACACACTGTCCAGGGTTTGATTAACTCCATGGAAAATAAACACTTCTCATCGGGTAGAGTGAAACATGAATTCCTAGAAAATGGAAAAGATGCCAAAGTATAACATATGGCAGAAATGGACTGGAAGTCAAATATAAAGTCCAAACAAGGCCACTGTGTAGTTATCCGAACTTAAATATCTGACCTCTTGGGATTTAGAGAACACAATCTCCAGCTTCTCTGAAAGCTTTAACATTCTGGGCATCCAACTACCACTTCAGAGGAGTCCTGTGATATTATGTAGTTCCAAAAACCTGTATATAAACTGTCATTTCAAGAAAAGAACATATACAATTATAAAACCAACAGTCCTATGCTTCTAGGCTACCTCAATCTGGAGAATTCTGCCCTATTTTTACCATAGAAGAAGAAATTTCATTAACATTCTTAAGCTTTAAATTTTTCTATACTTCTGTCATCACAATAAGCATGTGTTTTATTCATGCTTATAGAATCCTCCCTTATTCTAGCAAGTGAGGAAGTTCCAATTTTTTAATTGCTAGGAAATCATAGTAATACCCTTTATTTATTTTGTCCTCCTCAATTCTTTAAACTCTTCAGTAAATATACTAAGTAGAAAAGACCATGTTTTGTAGTACTCCAATACATATCAAATTCCAATTTACTTAGCATAAAAAGACTTGATAAGTGTTTGAACACAGGACAACAATTTAATGACCATTCAGATTCACTGGTGTCAGATAGATGCAAAGGAAAAAACTCCTAATGTTGTGACCTTCAGGATATCACATCTGGGATTCCTATGTGCACTACCTCTTTACATATTCTCTTCCTCCTGTTTATTAGGAAGATGTCAGCTTAGACATCACTTCTTGCAGAAAGTCAAGCTGCCCAAAATCCTCAACCGGGTGCAATTTTGCTCCTCTGCTCAGAGGACATGCCAGTGTCTACAGGCATTTTTGGTTGTCACAACCTTGGGGAAGGTTGTTACTGGCATCTAATAGGTAGAAGCTGTGGGTGCTGTTCAACACCTTACAATGTGTGGCAGATCTCCCACAAGAAAGAATGGCCTGTCCCAAATATCAGTAGGGCTGCTATTAAGAAACTCCATTTTAAGCCATCATAGTCCTTGTCAGGGGCTTCCCTGGAGGCTCAGTGGCAAACAATCTGTCTGCCAATATAGGAGATGCAATTCGACCCCTGGGTCGGGAAGATCCCCTGGAGAAGGAAATGGCAACCACTCCAATATTCTTGTCTGGGAAATCTCAGAGGAGCTTGGCAGGCTACAGTCCAAGGGAGTCACAAAAGAGTCAGACATGACTTAGCAATTAAACAACAACAAAGCACTAGTCACTATACTGTATCTGCAGGGTTCCTGCATCTGAGAATGAGAATAAGAACATGTCTTCATTTCCACTGCATGTTCCTTACATACCTGGGACTCATTAGGTTGATGGTAAAGATGAAATGACTGACTTAATAAAGAAAATTACTGGGACTTTCTCAGTGCCAGGTTAAATTTTCTGTTTTTCTATACTTCTGTCATCACAATAAGCATGTGTTTTATTCATGCTTATAGAATCCTCCCTTATTCTAGCAAGTGAGGAAGTTCCAATTTTTTAATTGCTAGGAAATCATAGTAATACCCTTTATTTATTTTGTCCTCCTCAATTCTTTAAACTCTTCAGTAAATATACTAAGTAGAAAAGACCATGTTTTGTAGTACTCCAATACATATCAAATTCCAATTTACTTAGCATAAAAAGACTTGATAAGTGTTTGAACACAGGACAACAATTTAATGACCATTCAGATTCACTGGTGTCAGATAGATGCAAAGGAAAAAACTCCTAATGTTTTGACCTTCAGGATATCACATCTGGGATTCCTATGTGCACTACCTCTTTACATATTCTCTTCCTCCTGTTTATTAGGAAGATGTCAGCTTAGACATCACTTCTTGCAGAAAGTCAAGCTGCCCAAAATCCTCAACCGGGTGCAATTTTGCTCCTCTGCTCAGAGGACATGCCAGTGTCTACAGGCATTTTTGGTTGTCACAACCTTGGGGAAGGTTGTTACTGGCATCTAATAGGTAGAAGCTGTGGGTGCTGTTCAACACCTTACAATGTGTGGCAGATCTCCCACAAGAAAGAATGGCCTGTCCCAAATATCAGTAGGGCTGCTATTAAGAAACTCCATTTTAAGCCATCATAGTCCTTGTCAGGGGCTTCCCTGGAGGCTCAGTGGCAAACAATCTGTCTGCCAATATAGGAGATGCAATTCGACCCCTGGGTCGGGAAGATCCCCTGGAGAAGGAAATGGCAACCACTCCAATATTCTTGTCTGGGAAATCTCAGAGGAGCCTGGCAGGCTACAGTCCAAGGGAGTCACAAAAGAGTCAGACATGACTTAGCAATTAAACAACAACAAAGCACTAGTCACTATACTGTATCTGCAGGGTTCCTGCATCTGAGAATGAGAATAAGAACATGTCTTCATTTCCACTGCATGTTCCTTACATACCTGGGACTCATTAGGTTGATGGTAAAGATGAAATGACTGACTTAATAAAGAAAATTACTGGGACTTTCTCAGTGACCCAATGGTTAAATATCTATCTGTCAATGCAGGGGACATGGGTTGGATCCTTGGTCCAGGAAAATCTCACATGCAATGGAGCAACTAAGCCTGTGCACCACAGCTACGGAGCCTGTGCACCCTAGAACTGGTGCACCTCGATGAGAAGTAGATTCCACTCACCATAGCTAGAAAAAGCCTGTGCTCAGCAATGAAGACTCAGTGCAGCCAAAATTAATTAATTTTTTTTTAAAAAAGAAAAACATTAATGATACACAAAGAAGAATAAAACCAAAGCATGTTTAGTGTTACTAAAAATATTTTTAGATTGTCTAGTTAAAATGTTTACAGCTTACAAAGTGCTTTAAAAACCATGATCCAACAACTCAGCTAGGAAAGAGCAGCATAAATTATTAACCCCATTTTTATAAAGAAGGGACCAATCCTCACAGGAGTTAAGAGGCTCGCAAGGGGAAATGGTGTAGCACTGGAGATATTTTACAAAGCTTTTACTGATTTGTAACAAAATCTTAGGCTCTTAGAAACAAGCAGTTGGTAGTGAAGTGGATGTTACACTATCTCCTCTCTACTGCTCTCAAAAATTTTTAGCTTTGGGCTATCAGAACCCAATAAACACTCAACTTCTGCTAACAAAAGCAACCACGGTGTCACTGGCTCTTAAAGGGGTTGGTCTAATAAAACACGGCAATTATGGGATAATGTTTCACTTAGAAATTCCCTCACAAGTAAGCTCAGGCCCTGTCCCAAATGAGGTCGGAAGATAGAGTCCAATCGCTGCAATAGGAGATGCAATTCGACCTGGGTCGAAGATCCTGGAGAAGGAAATGGCAACCACTCCAATATTCTTGTCTGGGAAATCTCAGAGGAGCCTGGCAGGCTACAGTCCAAGGAGTCACAAAAGAGTCAGACATGACTTAGCAATTAAACAACAACAAAGCACTAGTCACTATACTGTATCTGCAGGGTTCCTGCATCTGAGAATGAGAATAAGAACATGTCTTCATT
Source organism: Tragulus kanchil (assembly GCA_022376925.1). NCBI lineage: Eukaryota > Metazoa > Chordata > Mammalia > Artiodactyla > Tragulidae > Tragulus > Tragulus kanchil. The sequence goes on along the minus strand of JAIOJX010000006.1, from coordinate 30,802,904 downwards.
TCCACTGCATGTTCCTTACATACCTGGGACTCATTAGGTTGATGGTAAAGATGAAATGACTGACTTAATAAAGAAAATTACTGGGACTTTCTCAGTGACCCAATGGTTAAATATCTATCTGTCAATGCAGGGGACATGGGTTGGATCCTTGGTCCAGGAAAATCTCACATGCAATGGAGCAACTAAGCCTGTGCACCACAGCTACGGAGCCTGTGCACCCTAGAACTGGTGCACCTCGATGAGAAGTAGATTCCACTCACCATAGCTAGAAAAAGCCTGTGCTCAGCAATGAAGACTCAGTGCACCCAAAAATTTAAATTTAAATTTTTTTTAAAAAAGAAAAACATTAATGATACACAAAGAAGAATAAAACCAAAGCATGTTTAGTGTTACTAAAAATATTTTTAGATTGTCTAGTTAAAATGTTTACAGCTTACAAAGTGCTTTAAAAACCATGATCCAACAACTCAGCTAGGAAAGAGCAGCATAAATTATTAACCCCATTTTTATAAAGAAGGGACCAATCCTCACAGGAGTTAAGAGGCTCGCAAGGGGAAATGGTGTAGCACTGGAGATATTTTACAAAGCTTTTACTGATTTGTAACAAAATCTTAGGCTCTTAGAAACAAGCAGTTGGTAGTGAAGTGGATGTTACACTATCTCCTCTCTACTGCTCTCAAAAATTTTTAGCTTTGGGCTATCAGAACCCAATAAACACTCAACTTCTGCTAACAAAAGCAACCACGGTGTCACTGGCTCTTAAAGGGGTTGGTCTAATAAAACACGGCAATTATGGGATAATGTTTCACTTAGAAATTCCCTCACAAGTAGCTCAGAGGCACCAGGGACATACCCTAGGTAGTGATGAAAATAAACTGCTCCTTATTAAATCTTTAATCAGCCAGATTGCCTGCATGTTTAGAACAGAATATATGGAAGGTAGCTTTCCAAAGGAAATTGCCTGGATTTGAAACTCAGCTGGGCATACTTATTTGCTGTATTTCTTTGAGCAAACATATTAAAGCCAATGCATATGCCTCAATTTCCTCAACTGCAAAGTGATGATTATAATAACTATCATGTCATAGGATAGTTGAGGGAGTGGAATGTGTTCAAAACATGAGGCACTTAGAACAGCACCTGAAATGAAGTGTGTCCAATTATTTCAATCTATCTATCCATCCATCTATCTAATTTGATTCAAGTGCTATCTCAATAAAGTTTACCATAGAGTAAAAGATACTATGGTTCTCCCTAGTGGCTCAGTGATAAAGAACTGCCTGCCAATGCAGGGGACCTGAGTTCAATCCCTGTGTCAGAAGGATCCCCTGGAATAAGAAGTGGCAACCCATTCCAGTATTCTTGCCTGTGAAGTCCCAGGGACAGAGGAACCTGGTGGACTGTGGAACCATGGAATTGCAAAAGGGTTGGACATGACTAAGTGACTAAACAACAACAAAAGACTCCATACTCTGAGGGAAATTTTCTATGAATGTGACATCCATCCATCCATTCGTCTATCTGTATCACTGATCTATCTTATCTACCTGTCTCATTAATCATCTTCATATACTTTCCCATGTAAAGAATTTTTCCTGGAGATAAATAAGCCACGACAAAATGCTATATTTTTTGCACTGACATTTCATGCGCATCAAATGTCTATGTAAAAACCTAACTACTTTGACTAAGGTAGTGAGAGCATGTGTATTTCTTGGTCCCCAAGTATCCTATTCAACTTAACTCCTCTGGTAACAAAGTAGATTCTTTGCTGGGAGGCTTGTCTTCCTCACGAATGCTATGTGAATCCTTCATATTTCAATGTATCTACTGTTTTTTGTTGTTGTTGCTGTTGTTTACAAAGAAAATGTATTACTTTGGGAAGAAAAAAAACAGTGATGCTCTATTAATGTTTCACAAAAGTAGCTCAGAGGCACCAGGGACATACCCTAGGTAGTGATGAAAATAAACTGCTCCTTATTAAATCTTTAATCAGCCAGATTGCCTGCATGTTTAGAACAGAATATATGGAAGGTAGCTTTCCAAAGGAAATTGCCTGGATTTGAAACTCAGCTGGGCATACTTATTTGCTGTATTTCTTTGAGCAAACATATTAAAGCCAATGCATATGCCTCAATTTCCTCAACTGCAAAGTGATGATTATAATAACTATCATGTCATAGGATAGTTGAGGGAGTGGAATGTGTTCAAAACATGAGGCACTTAGAACAGCACCTGAAATGAAGTGTGTCCAATTATTTCAATCTATCTATCCATCCATCTATCTAATTTGATTCAAGTGCTATCTCAATAAAGTTTACCATAGAGTAAAAGATACTATGGTTCTCCCTAGTGGCTCAGTGATAAAGAACTGCCTGCCAATGCAGGGGACCTGAGTTCAATCCCTGTGTCAGAAGGATCCCCTGGAATAAGAAGTGGCAACCCATTCCAGTATTCTTGCCTGTGAAGTCCCAGGGACAGAGGAACCTGGTGGACTGTGGAACCATGGAATTGCAAAAGGGTTGGACATGACTAAGTGACTAAACAACAAAAGACTCCATACTCTGAGGGAAATTTTCTATGAATGTGACATCCATCCATCCATTCGTCTATCTGTATCACTGATCTATCTTATCTACCTGTCTCATTAATCATCTTCATATACTTTCCCATGTAAAGAATTTTTCCTGGAGATAAATAAGCCACGACAAAATGCTATATTTTTTGCACTGACATTTCATGCGTATCAAATGTCTATGTAAAAACCTAACTACTTTGACTAAGGTAGTGAGAGCATGTGTATTTCTTGGTCCCCCAGTATCCTATTCAACTTAACTCCTCTGGTAACAAAGTAGATTCTTTGCTGGGAGGCTTGTCTTCCTCACGAATGCTATGTGAATCCTTCATATTTCAATGTATCTACTTTTGTTACTGTTTTTTTGTTGTTGTTGTTGCTGTTGTTTACAAAGAAAATGTATTACTTTGGGAAGAAAAAAATCAGTGATGCTCATATTCAAATGTAAAGAATCTTTTTAAAAGAAATTGCTATTGACTCCTTCTCCAGCCTTGACTGATATTACCTTAATTATGGCACTGTGCAAATCTACAGGCATTAATTAATTCATTAGGTTAAATAAACTGAACGCAAAACTAAAAACAGGATAAAATTTCATTTTAATAACAAAGAAAAATCGATATTGCTGGGTCTAGTAGCATGTGACAACCAGTGCATTGTGCCACCCAGAGTGCCCTTCAGGAAGGACACACTGACCAGCTATGAGGGCACTGCTACCAGCTGCCACCTTCTTCAAAGTCAGCTATACCCTCCTGGCCCCAAATCAAACCTTTCCTGGAGCAGTCTGCATCTGGCAACTGTGTGAGGTGGGGGTAAAAGGCTCCCCATTTCTGCCTGATGGGATACATCTCTGCCAAGCCACGCGCACCCCAGAACTGCTTGCCAGGGTGGCTGCAGTATTTTTGGTCGGCATCAGAGTTCAGCTCCTCCATTCTACCCAGACCTGTCCTCTCCACTTTTCTTCTACACATACAGATCTCAAATAAACATCTTACAGCCCAAGTTCTCTGCTTCCAGAGAATCTGATCGATAACACAGTAAAAAACCAAAGCCCATGCTTCCATATTTTTAGTTCAATAACATAAGTTTTAGAAATGGACATTTAATGAACAACACAAAACCGTATTAATAGTCTCAAACCTGTTTTGTCCATCTACTATGATTCCTGTACCCTGTGTGTCTAAGAATACAATTACTTTTCTTTCCCCCATTACTCAGGAAACTATACAGCTTACAGCTAGCAATTAGAAGTGCGAGCAACTCATCTTCCCATTATGCAGAACAGAAAGTCTTTAATGAAATATCTTACCCAAGAAGATTCCAGGCAATGGAAAACCCTGCAAAGCATAAACAACTGCTGGGTGACAATACTGCACTAAACAGCCAGTTATTTCAAAGAGGTATTGTACCAGCTACCAATTATTTCATAAAACATTGCATACAACATGGATGATAATTCCGAAACATACCTCACAGGACAACTATATGAGGCGGTTCAATAAATGCTTACTACAAATGGGCAATTATTTCTTTAACAATGATGATACATTCAGGAGTTTGCAAAACCTTGCATATAGAGAGAGGCTGAAATAGGCTATGCATGTACCAGAGTCTAGGGTTCAATGGCTTTTAAGAGGGTGAACATAAAAGAAAAAAAAACAAATTTTTTTTTTGCAAAATAAGCCATTTCTTCTGCATTCATCTGTTCAATTCAATTATTTCACAAATATGTATGTTCCACCTACTTTTTATCTGGATCTGCTGGGGGTAAGGGATCCTGTGGTCAAGAAGGGGCTTATAACCTGTTAGAGCCTGATGTGATTAGCATGGATTGCAAGGAAAGGATGCAAAGTTGTCTCTGTCTCTCTCCTCACTTCATTCCTTATCCCTCTTCCCATCTCTTCATCCACTGTGGACAGTTTTCTTTTTCTTCACTTTCCTAAGCCATCCCTATAGAGGCCATTCCCCCTGTTGTCTTTGCTGTATACACCTGCACTGTCCAATAGGGTAACCCTTAGCTACAGGTGGCTGTTGAAGACTTGAACTGTGGTAACTCCAAATTAAAAAGTGTTGTGTGAAATAAGAGGTTGGTTTTGAAGACTTTGAACAAAAGAGATATAAAATGTACCATGAATAATTTAAGATAGTTATGTGATAGAATAATATTTTGGAAATATTGGGCTCTATAAAATACACTATAAAAATTAAACTTTTTTTTAAATTCCTCTAAGTCATCATTTATTTTTCATCCAGCTTTTTATTCTTTAGCCTGTGTGGGCCTCCCATTACAGTGGCCTCTCGCCTTGCAGAGCCCCAGCTCTGGGCACACCCGCTCAAGAGCACTGGCTCATAATTGGACACACCAGTCCAGCCCCTCTGTGGCACGCGGGATCTTCCCAAGTCAGGGATCGAACCAGTGGCCCTTGCACTGCGAGGTGCACTCTTTACCCACTGGACCACCAGGGAAGCCCTACACTAACAGCCATACAAAGAGGTTTGTACCAGCTACCAATTATTTCATAAAACATTGCATACAACATGGATGATAATTCCGAAACGTACCTCACAGGACAACTATATGAGGTGGTTCAATAAATGCTTACTACAAATGGGCAATTATTTCTTTAACAATGATGATACATTCAGGAGTTTGCAAAACCTTGCATATATAGAGAGGCTGAAATAGGCTATGCATGTACCAGAGTCTAGGGTTCAATGGCTTTTAAGAGGGTGAACATAAAAGAAAAAAAAACAAATTTTTTTTTGCAAAATAAGCCATTTCTTCTGCATTCATCTGTTCAATTCAATTATTTCACAAATATGTATGTTCCACCTACTTTTTATCTGGATCTGCTGGGGGTAAGGGATCCTGTGGTCAAGGAGGGGCTTATAACCTGTTAGAGCCTGATGTGATTAGCATGGATTGCAAGGAAAGGATGCAAAGTTGTCTCTGTCTCTCTCCTCACTTCATTCCTTATCCCTCTTCCCATCTCTTCATCCACTGTGGACAGTTTTCTTTTTCTTCACTTTCCTAAGCCATCCCTATAGAGGCCATTCCCCCTGTTGTCTTTGCTGTATACACCTGCACTGTCCAATAGGGTAACCCTTAGCTACAGGTGGCTGTTGAAGACTTGAACTGTGGTAACTCCAAATTAAAAAGTGTCGTGTGAAATAAGAGGTTGGTTTTGAAGATTTTGAACAAAAGAGATATAAAATGTACCATGAATAATTTAAGATAGTTATGTGATAGAATAATATTTTGGAAATATTGGGCTCTATAAAATACACTATTAAAATTAAACTTTTTTTTAAATTCCTCTAAGTCATCATTTATTTTTCATCCAGCTTTTTATTCTTTAGCCTGTGTGGGCCTCCCATTACAGTGGCCTCTCGCCTTGCAGAGCCCTAGCTCTGGGCACACCCGCTCAAGAGCGCTGGCTCGTAATTGGACACACCAGTCCAGCCCCTCTGCGGCACGCAGGATCTTCCCAAGCCAGGGATCGAACCAGTGGCCCTTGCACTGTGAGGCGCACTCTTTACCCACTGGACCACCAGGGAAGCCCTACACTATGAAAATTAGTTTTATCTGTTTCTTTTTTTGATGTAGCTACTAGAAAAATGAAAATTACTTATGTGGCTCACACTGTATTTTTATAGGACAGCTCTATCTAAAACATTCTGATGTGTTCTCACATTTTTCTGGGCATTCTGATGTCAGCTCATTGTCTTCTCCTCAAACGTTATTTTTCTAACCATCATTCTAGAAATGACACACCACCCTCTCCCATTCAGTCACTCTCACATTATCCCCATTTAATCTTTATTGGAGTAAAAACTATGTAAATGAAATCAACTCTAACGAGGTTTTGAGCATATAGTATCATATTGCTACTAAATGCAGATTATTATACAATAAGTTGCCAGAATTTTTTTCCATCATGCATGGCGGAAACTCTATATTCAGTCAACAACTCCCCATTTCTCCCTGTCCTCCAATCGTGGTAACCAACATTCAACTCTCCACTTCTGTGAGTTTGACTAACTTAGTCACATCACTTAAGTGGAATCATGTAGTATTTCTCTTTCAGTAATTGGCTTATTTCACTGAGTGTAATATCTTCAAGTTCCATCCATGTTGTAGCATATGACTGGATTTCCTTCTTTTTTAGAGCTGAATAATATCCCATTGTATGTATGTACAATGTTTTCTTACCGATTCATTAGTGTTATTTAGACTGCAGCAGTCAACCACCATGGAAACACAATGAACCATCTCCCCAAAAAATTAAAACTAGAAATACCACATCATGATCCAGCAATCCCATTTCTAAGTATTTATACAAGAACACTTAAATCAAGATCTTGAAAAGATATTTGCCCTCCTGTGTTCGTTCACTTTTTTAGCACTCATTACTATCTGAAACGACCCTATTGACTTGCTGACTTTTTAAATCATTCCTATTAGAATATAAAGCCCATGAAAGCATAAAACTAATACATCTTCTTTACCATTCAATATACAGCTATAATATAATGCCTGCCACATAGTGAGTGTTCAGTAAATAATTTCTGAACAAATGAATGAAGGTGCAGTCCACAGCTAGGTAAAGCAGCAGCCAAGTCTGTCAGGGAAGACAGGGGAGAGAGCACTCATGATAGTGGGTATTTGGCTAGGTTTTCTAGAAAGAGCAGATTCAATCCATCCTACTAATGAGCCAACCATCTTACTATTTATCTTTCCATCACTGATCCATGTACTCAAAAGACATTTCCTTAGCACATCAACGTTTTAGGCACTAATCTAGCTGCGGAGAAATATAGTAGTGAATACAATTAAACAGAGTCCTACTGTTATGAAGCTACAAGGAAGACTAGCCAGTATGAATAGCTATCTAATTGCATAAACAATCACCACATAGCTTTGATGTGTGCTACGGAGGGCAATGTGTCTAAAGAATCAGAAGAGGTTTACATAGGTCAGCAACATTCATGATAAGACCTGACGGATAGAAGCGAATTAGCCTGAGCAGAGCCCAGAGAGACAAGGCAGAAAGGGAAGTTCAGAGAAATTCAAGTCATCCAGTTCTTCAGCAGATTAGAATATGTAGCTGAGACACAGATTTGCCAGTAGGAGTGTAGGTAATTTTATTCAAAGTCTAGTTATCAGTTAAATATATATGTATTGATGTAGAATGAATAATTCAGCAATACTCCTAAATTTTGAAGTCAATGACACATAACACTTAAATGGAATTTTAATCAATTTTTAAGTCTGATTAAATAAAGTAGTAATCATTTTTAGGAAGTTTGAAAAAAATATTACTAAAAGGAACTTAAAATTATCCCTGATATTACTTTCTAAAGATAAGTACCATTAATATTTTGTTTTACTTACCTTGACTTTTTTTTCCCCTTTCATTTCCTATATATTTTTTTAAAGGGCTGGGAGAAAGGATAGGCTACACACTCCACTATTCTTGGACTTCCCTGGTGGCTCAGACAGTAGAGTCTGCCTGCAATGTAGGAGACCTGGGTTTGATTCCTAGATTGGGAAGATCCCCTGAAGAAGGAATGGCTACCCACTCCAGTATTCTTGCCTGAAGAATTCCATGGACAGAGGAACCTGGCGGGTTATAGCCCATGGGGTCACAAAGAGTCATACATGACTGGACCGATTTCACTTCCTTCATTCCAGCACCTATCTTGGTGTATATTGATAACCTACTTTACTGTAATTCAGAACAAATTTTCCTTAGTCCTCTTGGGCCATCATAAAAAACAATGTAGAATGGGTGGCTTAAATCACAGAAATTTATTTCTCACATGGTCTATAAGTCTGAGTTGAGGGTGTCAGCATAGTCGGTTACAGTCCATGCAGTCACAAAGAGTTGGACACGACTGAACGACTTCCACTTTTCACTTTTTTTTCGACTTTTCACTTTTTTGTTGTTGTTGTACTTATAGGTACCTTTAGAAGAATAGTACAGGACTTCCCTGGTGGTCCAATGGGTGAGTCCACCTTGCAGTGCAAGGGACACCGGTTCAATCCCTGGCCCGAGAAGATCACACGTACTGAGGAGTGGCTGGATTGGTGTGTCCAATTACAAGCCAGCACTCTGGAGCACATGCGCCCAGAGCCAGTGCTCTGCAAAGAGAGAGGCCACTGCAATGGGAGGTGCACACAGGCCAAAGGATAAAGATGGATGAAAATGAATGAATAAAAAGAAAGCAATAAAAGAGGCCAACATATTTCTAAAAAATAGTAGAACCAAGTCTCTAGAGTAACTAAACCTTCACTTTTCTAAAAACATAAAGAAATTTAGCATCTATTTTTAAGTACCAAAGTGTCCCTTAAAATTTAGAAAGTAAAATCAGTAGTTCTCACTACATTCCCAGAAAACCACTAGTATCACAGGAGGCCTTTAATCTAAAACCAAGGAAAGATGCTGTCCCTCTTCTCAAATACAGTGCCAGACACCCATTAGAATATCATAAAGTCTTACTATAAATAATTAAACATAAGCTGCCAATGTCTCTAGTAAAATACATGAACCAAATATATTTATGGGATGCAGTACCTAAGCTGATTATCCTGTGCTTATTCCCTTACCTAATCAAGACTGGTTTGTAATTCAAAACAAATGTCACAATCTTTAGAGCAAAGGAAAATTAATGAGCATGAATAGTCTATAACTCTAACTTAAAAAAAATTAAACCAGGCCCCCCCCGAAATGGCAAATATAAACTTATAATTTTGTATATTTTTCTATATCTTATTCTGCCCAAACATGACTGGACCGATTTCACTTCCTTCATTCCAGCACCTATCTTGGTGTATATTGATAACCTACTTTACTGTAATTCAGAACAAGTTTTCCTTAGTCCTCTTGGGCCATCATAAAAAACAATGTAGAATGGGTGGCTTAAATCACAGAAATTTATTTCTCACATGGTCTATAAGTCTGAGTTGAGGGTGTCAGCATAGTCGGTTACAGTCCATGCAGTCACAAAGAGTTGGACACGACTGAACGACTTCCACTTTTCACTTTTTTTTTCGACTTTTCACTTTTTTGTTGTTGTTGTACTTATAGGTACCTTTAGAAGAATAGTACAGGACTTCCCTGGTGGTCCAATGGGTGAGTCCACCTTGCAGTGCAAGGGACACCGGTTCAATCCCTGGCCCGAGAAGATCACACGTACTGAGGAGTGGCTGGATTGGTGTGTCCAATTACAAGCCAGCACTCTGGAGCACATGCGCCCAGAGCCAGTGCTCTGCAAGGAGAGAGGCCACTGCAATGGGAGGTGCACACAGGCCAAAGGATAAAGATGGATGAAAATGAATGAATAAAAAGAAAGCAATAAAAGAGGCCAACATATTTCTAAAAAATAGTAGAACCAAGTCTCTAGAGTAACTAAACCTTCACTTTTCTAAAAACATAAAGAAATTTAGCATCTGTTTTTAAGTACCAAAGTGTCCCTTAAAATTTAGAAAGTAAAGTCAGTAGTTCTCACTACATTCCCAGAAAACCGCTAGTATCACAGGAGGCCTTTAATCTAAAACCAAGGAAAGATGCTGTCCCTCTTCTCAAATACAGTGCCAGACACCCATTAGAATATCATAAAGTCTTACTATAAATAATTAAACATAAGCTGCCAATGTCTCTAGTAAAATACATGAACCAAATATATTTATGGGATGCAGTACCTAAGCTGATTATCCTGTGCTTATTCCCTTACCTAATCAAGACTGGTTTGTAATTCAAAACAAATGTCACAATCTTTAGAGCAAAGGAAAATTAATGAGCATGAATAGTCTATAACTCTAACTTTAAAAAAATATTAAACCAGGCCAATCAAACCATTCTCAATCAAATCCTAAATCCCTAAAAACTGAACACTTGGGAACCAAAATAATAAGACTTAGTAATTTTGTATATTTTTTCTATATCTTATTCTGCCCAAATGTGCAAAGATATAGTTTGTGACCCCAAACTTACTTTCTTTATTGGACTACAGTAGTTCTCATTCTGGCTATTGTAATAGATTCATAGCCCCTGTTTTAACCCAGCCTGTATTCACACACTTTGAAGTGCTCTCTAACCTTGAGAGAGATGTTCTGCCCCACTCTTTGACTCTGGGTCAGCCATGTCAATAAGTCGAAAAATGTGAATCAAATAGGGGCTTAGAAAAATACTTGCATGTTTTAGTATGTTCTGTTGTTTTTCTGCGATTGCCTTTAACACATGCTTGAGCAGGTTTTCTTCTGTCATCCACAGCTCCAATCACCCCAGCCAAGACTATCCTAGAGCAGCCAACAGCCAGTCGATGCCAAGTGGGCAAGTAAGCCCAGCCCAGAATCAGAGAATGGCCAAGACAATGCCAAACTCAACTGCCAAGCTCCAGACTTGTGAGCAGAATGAATGGTGTAAGGGGATCATGCCAAACACACCATTACTGAGGTAACAGATGACTGACACACCAACCACTCCCTAAAATACAAATATCTTCATTAGTAGCATTATTTTCATTTCCAAAAAAAGTCAGAGCATATTGGAAAAGACAAAGTAACTATGAATTTTCCTTCTTTCTAATTTTCTACAAAGAAACACCTCAGTTTTGGACTATAATTGACCTATGGTAAAACCATTCTAATGCTTATTATTCATAGTATTTGACCATTTTCAAATCTCCATAATGAGTATAGAAGAAGAGGAAAAGAATTTTTTATCCCTATAGGAATGATAGCTACTTTTAACAACTGCTACTCTCTCAAGTTGATTGCATATTAAGAAAAAAATTATAGTCATCAATTTGAAGTTAAGATTGTCCAAATCCATGGAACAAAGACATGTTTAGAATAACTCCTCTAACATTCAAATAAAAACATTATCAAAAGTATTACACCCTTAAAATCAGTGACAGAGGTAAAAGACCTACTTAGAGTCAGCATGATTGAGGGCTCTAACAAGATGAAGTTTATCAGAAATTAGTGTCATATTTTGTGCTTGGGACTAATTAATTGCCTGGACTTGAACGTACCCAGTGGCTCAACAGTAAAGAATATGCTGCCAGTGGAGGAAGACACAGGAAATGTGGGTTCATTCCCTGGATGGGAAGATCCCTGAGAAGGAAATGGCAATGTAAATATAGTTTGTGACCCAAACTTACTTCTTTATTGGACTACAGTAGTTCTCATTCTGGCTATTGTAATAGATTCATAGCCCCTGTTTTAACCCAGCCTGTATTCACACACTTTGAAGTGCTCTCTAACCTTGAGAGAGATGTTCTGCCCCACTCTTTGACTCTGGGTCAGCCATGTCAATAAGCCGAAAAATGTGAATCAAATAGGGGCTTAGAAAAATACTTGCATGTTTTAGTTTGTTCTGTTGTTTTTCTGCGATTGCCTTTAACACATGCTTGAGCAGGTTTTCTTTTGTCATCCACAGCTCCAATCACCCCAGCCAAGACTATCCTAGAGCAGCCAACAGCCAGTCGATGCCAAGTGGGCAAGTAAGCCCAGCCCAGAATCAGAGAATGGCCAAGACAATGCCAAACTCAACTGCCAAGCTCCAGACTTGTGAGCAGAATGAATGGTGTAAGGGGATCATGCCAAACACACCATTACTGAGGTAACAGATGACTGACACACCAACCACTCCCTAAAATACAAATATCTTCATTAGTAGCATTATTTTCATTTCCAAAAAAAGTCAGAGCATATTGGAAAAGACAAAGTAACTATGAATTTTCCTTCTTTCTAATTTTCTACAAAGAAACACCTCAGTTTTGGACTATAATTGACCTATGGTAAAACCATTCTAATGCTTATTATTCATAGTATTTGACCATTTTCAAATCTCCATAATGAGTATAGAAGAAGAGGAAAAGAATTTTTTATCCCTATAGGAATGATAGCTACTTTTAACAACTGCTACTCTCTCAAGTTGATTGCATATTAAGAAAAAAATTATAGTCATCAATTTGAAGTTAAGATTGTCCAAATCCATGGAACAAAGACATGTTTAGAATAACTCCTCTAACATTCAAATAAAAACATTATCAAAAGTATTACACCCTTAAAATCAGTGACAGAGGTAAAAGACCTACTTAGAGTCAGCATGATTGAGGGCTCTAACAAGATGAAGTTTATCAGAAATTAGTGTCATATTTTGTGCTTGGGACTAATTAATTGCCTGGACTTGAATGTACCCAGTGGCTCAACAGTAAAGAATATGCTGCCAGTGGAGGAAGACACAGGAAATGTGGGTTCATTCCCTGGATTGGGAAGATCCCCTGGAGAAGGAAATGGCAATCCACTCTAGTGTTCTTGCCTGGGAAATCCCATGGACAGAGGAGCCTGGCTGGATACAGTCCATGGGCTCGCAAAGTGTTGGACGCAACTGAGCAACTATACAACATCATTTGAAAGTATGATCTGAGAGAGATGGAACCTAGCATACCAATGGCCAAAAACTCAATAACAAAAAGGCATGAAGGAGTAAACATAATTAAATGGAACTGAGGCTGCACCATGGCTAAGAAAAGGAAAAATTACTGATTTATATTTGTATAAATCAAGGCACATGTTCTAATGCAGCCAATAAATACAGGGAAATTTTAACCAGTATGTTAACAAAGGGAAAATATGGAATTAAGAACATCTAAGTAGTTATGTTCTTGTCACTGTGTGACAAGAATGGAAAAAAATCTTTAATGTGGGTGAGACAAGGAGAAAATACTACATATTAACATAAAAACCCAGATGTGTTAAGGACTGCATTACACAGAAGAAAACAAAATTCTCAAATTAAAAGGTAAAGAGTGGCAGACTGGATTTAAAAAGTGGTCTGCAAAAATCATACCCTAAATATAATGCCACAGTAAAGTAAGAATTAGAGGAGATACATTGGACATCTCCATCCAGAAGATATCTCATGAAGCAAACTAAAACCAAACAAAGTGGATTGTAAGACAAGACTTAACTTCTCGAGGTGAAGGAAGTGGAGAACAGGGTCTTCAATAAATGAAGTGGGGAAGGGACATACACAGTGGAAAGGAAGCAATCTACCACGAACATAAAACAGCACAAAGTCTATGCAACATGTAGACGAACAGATCCAAAATCTCTGAATGAAAATTGAGAAAAATAAAAAGGCCTATCACAAAAAATTTAACAATTCTAACTGTGGATCTATGTAAAAACTAATAAAAATGATTAATTATTAATAAGACTAATAAAAAAGCATAAATTATCAATATTAGAAATGAAAAGAAACTTGTTATTTAAGGTCTACACAAATCAAAAAGAAAATAAAAATATATACTAAACAACCTCATTAAAATGTCCCTATAGTACATTTCCCTCTTATATTATATTTGAAGAAAAAGTTTACTTTCAAGAAAATACCTAATTTATTATGGTGCTCAAGCAGCACACTTCTTCCCTACTAATCCCTTAATTTCTCAAACACAAGTACAGTGCATTATTTTTACTACTATCTAAAAGAAGACAGGAGATAATTATGTCCCTAATTTTTAAAATTCCATTGTCCCTATATACAGATGACATGAAATAATTTTTGAAAGGTGTTTTTCACAGGATTAGGAAAAAATGATCCTAAATTTTGTATGGAATTACAAACAACCCCAAATAGCCAAAGCAATCTTGAGAAAGAAAAACAAAGTTGAAGGCATCACATGGCTTGCTTTCAAACTACATCACAATGTTATAGTAGTCAAAACAGCATAGTTTCAGCATAAAAATAAAATGGACACACAGATCAATGGAAGAGAACAGAAAACCCAGAAGGGGACCCATGCATATACAAAACCAAAAAATTAAGGGAGACAAGGAGAAAATACTACATATTAACATAAAAACCCAGATGTGTTAAGGACTGCATTACACAGAAGAAAACAAAATTCTCAAATTAAAAGGTAAAGAGTGGCAGACTGGATTTAAAAAGTGGTCTGCAAAAATCATACCCTAAATATAATGCCACAGTAAAGTAAGAATTAGAGGAGATACATTGGACATCTCCATCCAGAAGATATCTCATGAAGCAAACTAAAACCAAACAAAGTGGATTGTAAGACAAGACTTAACTTCTCGAGGTGAAGGAAGTGGAGAACAGGGTCTTCAATAAATGAAGTGGGGAAGGGACATACACAGTGGAAAGGAAGCAATCTACCACGAACATAAAACAGCACAAAGTCTATGCAACATGTAGACGAACAGATCCAAAATCTCTGAATGAAAATTGAGAAAAATAAAAAGGCCTATCACAAAAAATTTAACAATTCTAACTGTGGATCTATGTAAAAACTAATAAAAATGATTAATTATTAATAAGACTAATAAAAAAGCATAAATTATCAATATTAGAAATGAAAAGAAACTTGTTATTTAAGGTCTACACAAATCAAAAAGAAAATAAAAATATATACTAAACAACCTCATTAAAATGTCCCTATAGTACATTTCCCTCTTATATTATATTTGAAGAAAAAGTTTACTTTCAAGAAAATACCTAATTTATTATGGTGCTCAAGTAGCACACTTCTTCCCTACTAATCCCTTAATTTCTCAAACGCAAGTACAGTGCACTATTTTTACCACTATCTAAAAGAAGACAGGAGATAATTATGTCCCTAATTTTTAAAATTCCATTGTCCCTATATACAGATGACATGAAATAATTTTTGAAAGGTGTTTTTCACAGGATTAGGAAAAAATGATCCTAAATTTTGTATGGAATTACAAACAACCCCAAATAGCCAAAGCAATCTTGAGAAAGAAAAACAAAGTTGAAGGCATCACATGGCTTGCTTTCAAACTACATCACAATGTTATAGTAGTCAAAACAGCATAGTTTCAGCATAAAAATAAAATGGACACACAGATCAATGGAAGAGAACAGAAAACCCAGAAGGGGACCCATGCATATACAGTCAATTAATTTATGACAAAAGAGCCAAGAATATACAATGGGTTAAGAAGAGTGTCTCCAACAAAGAAGGTTGGAAAACCTGGCCAGCCACATGCAAAATAATGAAAGTAAGCCCCTTCAGCACTACACGGAAAAACTGATTCAAATTATGAACTGAAACATAAGACCTCAAACCACAGAACTCCTAAAAGAAAACAGAGTAAACTCCTTCATGTCAGTTTTGGCAATGATATGTTGAACTTGACAACAAAAGTAAAGAAAACAAAAGAAAAATAAATAGAGCTACATCGACCAAGAAATCATTTCTGTACAGCACAAGAAATCATCAACAAAATCAAAAGGTGATGGGAAAAATAAAACATAAAGGGAAAAAATATGTGCTAATCATTTTTCTACTGGATTAATGTCTGAAATATATATAAAGAAGGCAAAAAAAAAAAAAGAAGAGGAAAGAAGGCATACAACTCAATAACAAAAAACAATCCAATTTAGAAAATGAGCAAAGATATTGAGGACACATTTTTCTGAAGACATACAAATGGTCAATAGGTACATGGGAAGGTGCTCAGCATCACTAATCATCAGGGAATGGTGAATCAAAATCATGATCTCACCTCACACCTACTAGAATGGTTATTATAAAAAAGATTAGCAATTAGTGGTGGTGAGGATCTGGACAAAAGGGAACACCTGTGCCTTGTTGTGAAATGTAAATTGGTGCAGCTACTCTGGAAAACAGTATGGAGGTGCTTCCAAAATTAAACAGAACTATCATCTAATCCAGCAACTCCACTTTTGAGCATTCATCTGAGCAAAACAAAATCACTTTCTGAAAAAGATATCTAAAACATGGGAAAGCACTCCCATGTTTACTGCAGCATTATTCACGCTAGTCATGACACAAAGTTATAGTAGTCAAAACAGCATAGTTTCAGCATAAAAATAAAATGGACACACAGATCAATGGAAGAGAACAGAAAACCCAGAAGGGGACCCATGCATATACAGTCAATTAATTTATGACAAAAGAGCCAAGAATATACAATGGGTTAAGAAGAGTGTCTCCAACAAAGAAGGTTGGAAAACCTGGCCAGCCACATGCAAAATAATGAAAGTAAGCCCCTTCAGCACTACACGGAAAAACTGATTCAAATTATGAACTGAAACATAAGACCTCAAACCACAGAACTCCTAAAAGAAAACAGAGTAAACTCCTTCATGTCAGTTTTGGCAATGATATGTTGAACTTGACAACAAAAGTAAAGAAAACAAAAGAAAAATAAATAGAGCTACATCGACCAAGAAATCATTTCTGTACAGCACAAGAAATCATCAACAAAATCAAAAGGTGATGGGAAAAATAAAACATAAAGGGAAAAAATATGTGCTAATCATTTTTCTACTGGATTAATGTCTGAAATATATATAAAGAAGGCAAAAAAAAAAAAAAAGAGGAGGAAAGAAGGCATACAACTCAATAACAAAAAACAATCCAATTTAGAAAATGAGCAAAGATATTGAGGACACATTTTTCTGAAGACATACAAATGGTCAATAGGTACATGGGAAGGTACTCAGCATCACTAATCATCAGGGAATGGTGAATCAAAATCCTGATCTCACCTCACACCTACTAGAATGGTTATTATAAAAAAGATTAGCAATTAGTGGTGGTGAGGATCTGGACAAAAGGGAACACCTGTGCCTTGTTGTGAAATGTAAATTGGTGCAGCTACTCTGGAAAACAGTATGGAGGTGCTTCCAAAATTAAACAGAACTATCATCTAATCCAGCAACTCCACTTTTGAGCATTCATCTGAGCAAAACAAAATCACTTTCTGAAAAAGATATCTAAAACATGGGAAAGCACTCCCATGTTTACTGCAGCATTATTCACGATAGTCATGACACAAAGTAAGTATCCCCTGACAAACAGATAAGTAAAACACTGATACATATATGCTGATTATATATATCACATAAATGATATATCACATACATATATATAAATACATATAATGAAATATTACTCAGCACAAAAATGAAGGAAATACTGCTGTTTGCAACAACATGATGGACCTTGAGGGTATTATTATATGCTAAGTAAAGTAAATCAGAAAGACAAATACTGTATTCATCTGACTTCTATGTTGAATCTTAAAAAAAAAACAAAACTCATAGGTTATGGATAATTGATGGATCTTGGGCTTCTCTGGTGGTCCAGTGAGTAAGGACACTGCCTTGCAGTGCAAGGGGGCACCAGTTCGATCCCTGGCCTGAGAAGATCCCACTTGCCATGGAGTGGCTAGACCAATATGTCCAACTACCGAGCCACAGCTCTAGAGCGCATGTGCCCAGCCAGAGTCAGTGCTCTGCAGTGAGAGAGGCCATTATGATGGGAGGCCCACACAGACGAAAGAACAAAGATAAACGAATGACAGATCAATAGAAGTGGTCAAAAAAAAAAAAAAAAAAAGAGAACTGATGGGTTTTTACCAGAGGCAGGGAGTAGGAATTACATGAAACTGATGAATCTGGTCCAAAAACACAGACTTCCAGTTATAAGATAAATAAACCCTACAGATGTAATGTTCAGTGTGGTGACTATAATTAACAATACTGCATTATATAGTTAAATTAATAAAAGAGTAAACTTTTCAACACAAGAAAAAAATTATAGCTATGTGTAGTGATGGATGTTAACTAAACTTCAATCATTACTCAGTATGTACATATATCAAATCACATTGTAAACCTAAGACTAATACAATGTTACCTGTTTTTTTTTAAAACTAATCTTTTAATACATACATATGTAAATTGGTGCAGCTACTCTGGAAAACAGTATGGAGGTGCTTCCAAAATTAAACAGAACTATCATCTAATCCAGCAACTCCACTTTTGAGCATTCATCTGAGCAAAACAAAATCACTTTCTGAAAAAGATATCTAAAACATGGGAAAGCACTCCCATGTTTACTGCAGCATTATTCACGATAGTCATGACACAAAGTAAGTATCCCCTGACAAACAGATAAGTAAAACACTGATACATATATGCTGATTATATATATCACATAAATGATATATCACATACATATATATAAATATATATAATGAAATATTACTCAGCACAAAAATGAAGGAAATACTGCTGTTTGCAACAACATGATGGACCTTGAGGGTATTATTATATGCTAAGTAAAGTAAATCAGAAAGACAAATACTGTATTCATCTGACTTCTATGTTGAATCTTAAAAAAAAAACAAAACTCATAGGTTATGGATAATTGATGGATCTTGGGCTTCTCTGGTGGTCCAGTGAGTAAGGACACTGCCTTGCAGTGCAAGGGGGCACCAGTTCGATCCCTGGCCTGAGAAGATCCCACTTGCCATGGAGTGGCTAGACCAATATGTCCAACTACCGAGCCAGATCTCTAGAGCGCATGTGCCCAGCCAGAGTCAGTGCTCTGCAGCAAGAGAGGCCATTATGATGGGAGGCCCACACAGACGAAAGAACAAAGATAAATGAATGACAGATCAATAGAAGTGGTCAAAAAAAAAAAAAAAAAAGAGAACTGATGGGTTTTTACCAGAGGCAGGGAGTAGGAATTACATGAAACTGATGAATCTGGTCCAAAAACACAGACTTCCAGTTATAAGATAAATAAACCCTACAGATGTAATGTTCAGTGTGGTGACTATAATTAACAATACTGCATTATATAGTTAAATTAATAAAAGAGTAAACTTTTCAACACAAGAAAAAAATTATAGCTATGTGTAGTGATGGATGTTAACTAAACTTCAATCATTACTCAGTATGTACATATATCAAATCACATTGTAAACCTAAGACTAATACAATGTTACCTGTCAATAATATCTTAATTTATAAAATATAAAAAAAAAACCCTTAAAACATCCAACTAGATATAGACTAAATATGATCTTTTCTCAATGTGCGTAACATAAAAAGGACACTAATATTAGCTCAATAAAGTCTTACTCATTCAATCTCCAGTTCATTTCACTCACACTGTCTCAGTAAGCAAAAAATTATGAATCAGAAAGTAGTCACATGATGATTTGGTGGCTAGAAGAAATTAAATTGTAAAGGCAGCTTTCAAGACAAAGAACAGATAATGTCACAAAAATGTTCTTTTGGTTGATTATATTTTTCAACATATGTTCGACAAATATTTATTTCAGATGAGAATAATGTGCATCCTTTTTCTCGTCACTAAATGTCCTCTATCATAGCCCATAGTACAGCATTTGTATTCAACAAATATTTCTTAAATAATAAATGTTTTGTGTATCTCTATGCTAATTTCTAACATAGAATATCCTGTACTCATGATAATAATTTAATTTGAAAATTATACATTGAAATATTTTGCTAGTGGCATCTTTGTATACTTATTTGTCTATGTTAAAATACACATTTGTTCCTCTAATGGCACTGAAGAAATCTGTTAACTAATTAAATTACCTGGGAATGAATTGAGAATATATTCTGGGACTCTGTCTATACCCAGGATTGAATGGTCAAACCAACCATATAAAAAAGTAGTATTCATGGTGGTACTGAGATGTTCAAACAGAGCTAAAATAAATATGGATAACTTATCTTTATGAAATTTCAATGATTATATGGATAAGGCATACCTTTAGTGAAACCGTTTGCCATCTCTGTGAGGAAAAGTAATAAGATACATTATTTTTAAATAAATGCACGAGAATCGTTCAAACAGACAAAAAATAAACCCTACAGATGTAATGTTCAGTGTGGTGACTATAATTAACAATACTGCATTATATAGTTAAATTAATAAAAGAGTAAACTTTTCAACACAAGAAAAAAATTATAGCTATGTGTAGTGATGGATGTTAACTAAACTTCAATCATTACTCAGTATGTACATATATCAAATCACATTGTAAACCTAAGACTAATACAATTTTACCTGTCAATAATATCTTAATTTATAAAATATAAAAAAAACCCCTTAAAACATCCAACTAGATATAGACTAAATATGATCTTTTCTCAATGTGCGTAACATAAAAAGGACACTAATATTAGCTCAATAAAGTCTTACTCATTCAATCTCCAGTTCATTTCACTCACACTGTCTCAGTAAGCAAAAAATTATGAATCAGAAAGTAGTCACATGATGATTTGGTGGCTAGAAGAAATTAAATTGTAAAGGCAGCTTTCAAGACAAAGAACAGATAATGTCACAAAAATGTTCTTTTGGTTGATTATATTTTTCAACATATGTTCGACAAATATTTATTTCAGATGAGAATAATGTGTATCCTTTTTCTCGTCACTAAATGTCCTCTATCATAGCCCATAGTACAGCATTTGTATTCAACAAATATTTCTTAAATAATAAATGTTTTGTGTATCTCTATGCTAATTTCTAACATAGAATATCCTGTACTCATGATAATAATTTAATTTGAAAATTATACATTGAAATATTTTGCTAGTGGCATCTTTGTATACTTATTTGTCTATGTTAAAATACACATTTGTTCCTCTAATGGCACTGAAGAAATCTGTTAACTAATTAAATTACCTGGGAATGAATCGAGAATATATTCTGGGACTCTGTCTATACCCAGGATTGAATGGTCAAACCAACCATATAAAAAAGTAGTATTCATGGAGGTACTGAGATGTTCAAACAGAGCTAAAAATAAATATGGATAATCTTATCTTTTATGAAATTTCAATGATTATATGGATAAGGCATACCTTTAGTGAAACCGTTTGCCATCTCTGTGAGGAAAAGTAATAATACAATGACTACATTATTTTTAAATAAATGCACGAGCTTAATTTTTATTCCCAGAAAGAAAAATAACACAATTCTAATTTTCTAAGGAAAAACTATGGCAAAATATGATTTAATGTATCCTATACATATTTATATATTATATAGAGAGAGAGAGAAGGAAGGAGAAAGAGAAAGTGCACGTGTAACATACAAATATATTTGCCTAAGCAAAGCTAATGTAAAGACAAAAATAAAAATTAATTTATGAAGAAAGTTAGCAGATGACTTTTATGTTTCTAAGATTTACTACAGGGTTCATGTAAGTAAGAGGTAAACCCAATTTAAAGTCACTTAAATATGACATATCTGCTTATCTGTTTCAAAGTCTGCTTTTCCAGAATTACTTTTTCATCACTAGAGGTGAGCAAGTAAAACAGACCAGTAGGGCTTTCCCTGGTGGTCCAGTGGGTAAGGACACCGCCTTGCAGTGCAAGGGGCGCCGGTTCGATCCCTGGCCTGGGAAGATCCCACGTGCTGCGGAGCGGCTGGACCGATGTGTCCAATTACCGAGCCGGAGCTCTGGAGCGCATGCGCCCAGAGCCGGCGCTCTGCAATGACAGACGCCACCGCGATGGGAGGCTCACAGGAGCCAAAGAACAAAGGTGGATAAAAATAGAGAAATGAAAGACGAATAGAAGTGGCCCGCCAGCTCCCCTCCCTACCCCCACCCGACCCCCGCCCAAAATAAATAAGTAAATCTTAAAAAAAAAAAAAAACAGACAAGTAAGTGAAAAGCAGCAATTTCTCTAAGTTCTTGGACTTTACTATTATTCCATAGTCCCCTGAGAACAGATCCTGTGTCTCACTCGCTTAATACTCTTTAACACACTCCACACACAGTAGGACCTTAAATATTACCCATCAGAATCAGGGAACTGTATGTCTGTGTGAGTTGCCTTGTAGTTACGCTGTGAAATAAGGCTTGAAAGTCTGTCAGTGTGCTGTTCCTTTTTTTTTTTTTCCCTGAACTATCTGCAATTCAGTAGAGACATCCTTTGCCTCGGGAAGAATGACGATAGTGAGAGGGGAAAAGCAGAGAGAAGTGTCACTCTTCACTATCTGACTTTCAAAATAGTCACTTGAAGCCTGTTTCAAAGACAATGCTCTTGAAAGCCAAAGCGTTTAATGGAGAACTGAAATGTTAAAGAAGTTTTTTTTAAAAAAAAAAAAGCTGAAGAGGGATTTTGTCTCCAAATGGAAAGCCCTGAAGAAGCAGAGCATAAAATTTATTCACAAGGAACAGGTCAGAAGAAACAGAGATGAAAAGCTGAAGGACCCCACCTAAATTGGGAAAATTAAGAGGGCTTTGTCCAGGAGGCTAGAGAAAGGGAGGGCCCTGGAAGATAAAAGGGGAAGGATGTGGAAAGGCAAATGCAGCATCTCCTACTCATCATTTGCCCAAGTCTTATGACAACCAAGGCAACACCCTTGGGCTATTCTTAGTCATTCCAAGGAGTGCCCACTTAGCCTAGGTTAGTTCTCCTTACAATATTAATGTTCCTTCTCTTTGCCAAAGGCTAAGAGCTGCCTTTCAACAGCTGCCTGAAAGCTGTCCCAACAGAAGTGGTGGACAATTATTGGTTTGAAATTCACCTCAGGAGCCACCGTGGTGAAATTGAAAAATGGCCCCATACACAGAAGGCAATGAGAGACAGAAGAGGCAGGTTTGTTCAGGTTGGAAGGTAACTGACTTAATAAGATGGGGAACTTTCATAGGAGGCTTGCCTTGGGCAGCTGCAAGACGAGTGGACCTCTGTCCTGGCCCCAAAGAATCTTGTAAGCTTATGTGGAGGTCTTAGCAGGGCTCAGTCACATACACAGTAAATTAAAAAAACACAGACAAGTAAGTGAAAGCAGCAATTTCTCTAAGTTCTTGGACTTTACTATTATTCCATAGTCCCCTGAGAACAGATCTTGTGTCTCACTCGCTTAATACTCTTTAACACACTCGACACACAGTAGGACCTTAAATATTACCCATCAGAATCAGGGAACTGTATGTCTGTGTGAGTTGCCTTGTAGTTACGCTGTGAAATAAGGCTTGAAAGTCTGTCAGTGTGCTGTTCCTTTTTTTTTTTTCCTGAACTGTTATTCAGTAGAGACATCCTTTGCCTTGGGAAGAATGACGATAGTGAGAGGGGAAAAGCAGAGAGAAGTGTCACTCTTCACTATCTGACTTTCAAAATAGTCACTTGAAGCCTGTTTCAAAGACAATGCTCTTGAAAGCCAAAGCGTTTAATGGAGAACTGAAATGTTAAAGAAGTCTTTTAAAAAAAAAAAAAAAAGCTGAAGAGGGATTTTGTCTCCAAATGGAAAGCCCTGAAGAAGCAGAGCATAAAATTTATTCACAAGGAACAGGTCAGAAGAAACAGAGATGAAAAGCTGAAGGATCCCACCTAAATTGGGAAAATTAAGAGGGCTTTGTCCAGGAGGCTAGAGAAAGGGAGGGCCCTGGAAGATAAGAGGGGAAGGATGTGGAAAGGCAAATGCAGCATCTCCTACTCATCATTTGCCCAAGTCTTATGACAACCAAGGCAACACCCTTGGGCTATTCTTAGTCATTCCAAGGAGTGCCCACTTAGCCTAGGTTAGTTCTCCTTACAATATTAATGTTCCTTCTCTTTGCCAAAGGCTAAGAGCTGCCTTTCAACAGCTGCCTGAAAGCTGTCCCAACAGAAGTGGTGGACAATTATTGGTTTGAAATTCACCTCAGGAGCCACCGTGGTGAAATTGAAAAATGGCCCCATACACAGAAGGCAATGAGAGACAGAAGAAAGAGGCAGGTTTGTTCAGGTTGGAAGGTAACTGACTTAATAAGATGGGGAACTTTCATAGGAGGCTTGCCTTGGGCAGCTGCAAGACGAGTGGACCTCTGTCCTGGCCCCAAAGAATCTTGTAAGCTTATGTGGAGGTCTTAGCAGGGCTCAGTCACATACACAGTCCAGATGGTCTCAGCAACACATTGCTCTCTCAAGGCTGTGTCCTTGAAATGGCTCCTCTAGGGTAGGAATGGTGAGCAGGATGCACATTCCAAGGAGTGAGTAGGGGAACAGATGCCTCTCCTCAACTGGGTTCAGCTCGTTGCTCAGAAGGAGAGCACAACCTCTCCATAACCTCCCCCAACCATGATGTGAAATTTTGCTCAGCCTGCAAAACAGCCTATATTTACAATGCTTTCTTCCGTGGTCCAAGCTGCACTAAACCAGTAAAACAGACCTAGGAATTCTGAATTTTCAGAGGAAGCTGTATGAATAACAGTGCATCCACCTGTGCTTGGCTGGGACTGACGGGAACCAGCTTGAGAGTCTTCCTCACTTCAAAAAGAGACAGGATGGAGCCACCCCACACCATAATGTAATTTGCATGTGAATACTGTCAAGTCTAGAAACCTGTAATTCCTGATGATTTATAACTCTATCACATTTTATATAAAATTATAACCTAAGAACAGTAAGAATATTTTTCTCTTTTTAATGCAAGGAAAAAATTCAAACAGTATCATGGACAAAGAGGGGAGAATTTATAAATAATAAAATGCTCTCATTAGTTACGAGATTTTGTCAGAGCTGGCCAGATTATTAGAGATCACCTCATGCACCAACTTTACAAATTAAGACGTGAAAGCATGTAGAAGTTAATCAATTGGCTTAACATCCAGCGGAAAAAGCAAGACAGACCCAAGAACCCATTCCTCCCTGCCACTTCTTACCTGGATTTCAAAAATTTTGCTTTGTTTCTTTGCATCTTGCAGGAGCTGCACTGTTTCAAGGGGTTTCGTTTAAGGAAATATAGCTCTGGGAGCTGCCCTGGAAACAGGGGCTGATAACACATAGCTCTCTGTCCCGACACCCCAGGTATTGTGAAGACATTCCTGAGCTACCTTAAAGGACACCTGGAGCCTTGGTACAGATGAAAAGGGCTTGAGGGGCTTTATGCCCCGGAACCATTGTAATCTAAAGAACTTTGAATATGTTAATGACATACCAGGAGGTAACACCTAGTTTATGATCTGCCTGCTAGACACTAACAAAATGCTAGGTCCGAAAAACCTGGCCTAAAGCATGTATACACAATTGTTTGCTGTGTGTTATCTGATTTTGAGAAGTATAAAATGTATGAGCGAATTCAATAAACTTGTCAGCAACTTGTCAGCAACCTGTAGAGTTGTCTGCCTTCTTAGCACAACCTCTCCATAACCTCCCCAACCATGATGTGAAATTTTGCTCAGCCTGCAAAACAGCCTATATTTACAATGCTTTCTTCCGTGGTCCAAGCTGCACTAAACCAGTAAAACAGACCTAGGAATTCTGAATTCTCAGAGGAAGCTGTATGAATAACAGTGCATCCACCTGTGCTTGGCTGGGACTGACGGGAACCAGCTTGAGAGTCTTCCTCACTTCAAAAAGAGACAGGATGGAGCCAACCCACACCATAATGTAATTTGCATGTGAATACTGTCAAGTCTAGAAACCTGTAATTCCTGATGATTTATAACTCTATCACATTTTATATAAAATTATAACCTAAGAACAGTAAAAATATTTTTCTCTTTTTAATGCAAGGAAAAAATTCAAACAGTATCATGGACAAAGAGGGGAGAATTTATAAATAATAAAATGCTCTCATTAGTTACGAGATTTTGTCAGAGCTGGCCAGATTATTAGAGATCACCTCATGCACCAACTTTACAAATTAAGACGTGAAAGCATGTAGAAGTTAATCAATTGGCTTAACATCCAGCGGAAAAAGCAAGACAGACCCAAGAACCCATTCCTCCCTGCCACTTCTTACCTGGATTTCAAAAATTTTGCTTTGTTTCTTTGCATCTTGCGGGGAGCTGCACTGTTTCAAGGGGTTTCGTTTAAGGAAATATAGCTCTGGGAGCTGCCCTGGAAACAGGGGCTGATAACAGCATAGCTCTCTGTCCCGACACCCCAGGTATTGTGAAGACATTCCTGAGCTACCTTAAAGGACACCTGGAGCCTTGGTACAGATGAAAAGGGCTTGAGGGGCTTTATGCCCCGGAACCATTGTAATCTAAAGAACTTTGAATATGTTAATGACATACCAGGAGGTAACACCTAGTTTATGATCTGCCTGCTAGACACTAACAAAATGCTAGGTCCGAAAAACCTGGCCTAAAGCACGTATACACAATTGTTTGCTGTGTGTTATCTGATTTTGAGAAGTATAAAATGTATGAGCAAATTCAATAAACTTGTCAGCAACTTGTCAGCAACCTGTAGAGTTGTCTGCCTTCTTGCTGTCCCTCTCAACCCCATCTTTTCTGTCCTTCTTTCTTTTCTTAGCCTATCTGCCACTCTCTTCAGGATCTGTTCGACTGCCGGCTGGCCCGGCAGCATCTTACTTAATTCTCAGCAATATAAAGTTCAATTGTACACTTCTTTTTTCACATCATTTTGCCATGCTACCAAAGCATGTGGGATCTGAGTCCACCAACTAGGCATGGAATTTGCATCCCCTACTTTGGAAATGGTACCACTGGACCATGAGGGACGTTCCCTCAACTGCACTCTTTGGATACTGTATTGATGTTACTTTGCTTCATAAAGATAACACCTAGCATCAAGTTCTTTTTAGTTTAATTGGTGAGGCTTTTCTTCTGAAAAACAATCTCTATCTCTGTTGCTTTCTGGGGTGACATTTCCTTTGGTTTCCCATAAGTCACCTGGCTTTAACTCCAATTCCCATTTGCTTTTTCTTACGGTTGCCTACGAGGTCACTCCATTATCCCATCTGTCTCTAATTAACCTGTAGGCTATTTCCCTGGAAATTATTCAGAATGAATAACAACATTAATTTCTAATAGTGGCATACTAGGATTGAACTGATACAACATGAGCATAATCAGCTTGCCTCATGACACATAAACATGCACATGCTGTTTTACAATTTATAGTGACTTTGTATGCATTATCTTTTTTCACAAGTATATACGTATATTTATTACTTTATTTTAAAAATATAGTCTCGAGAGCTCAGAAGACAAGCCTGCTGAATACAATGTTGGAGAGCAAGGCCTGAAATTCAGGTCTCTCTGATTCAAAATTCCATGTTCTTCCTACTAGGTCATACCTTATTCAGAATAACTACCAGGTTTGGCCTCTCTCTGAAGAACAAAAGCATTCAGAAGCTGAATAAACTCATGTGTAAGTTTCTACTTTAGGGTGGTGAGCATCCCAGTCATAATGCTGGCCTGCTCATCTGAATTAGGAACAAGACAGGAGAGGCCACATCTGGTGGCCAACATTAAACCATCTCCATCATTAACAGAAATCGAGAGCAACAGGCAAGTGGTTTGGAAAGCTCTGAGGTCAGATAGGAAAGGCGTGAGCAGATGTCGTATGTGAGGCAAGGACTGGAGAGAAAGCTTCAAGGCAGTTCATTGCCAGAGATGGAAGGGAGAATTGAAGCAGGGCCACTGCATAAGTAGGGTTTCCCAGGTGGTATTAGTGGTCAAGAATCCTCCTGCCAATGCAGGAGACACAAGAGATGCAGGTTTGATCCCTGAGTAGGGAAGACTCCTTGAAAATAGGCATAGAGGAGACTATAGCCTATGGGGCCACAGAAAGTTGGACATGATTGAGCACCTGTGGGCGGCATACCTGGGCATGGCTCTCAGTAAGACATGGCCTTAATGTGCCCATAACCTCCTACTTGTCTTCTCCTTTGGCTCAGAATGGACCTGAATATGAAACAGACCTTGCTCCTTAAGACAGGAAGTGATCCAGAGAATGTGAACCACTTGCATTTGCTGGTCTCATCAGAGACCTCAGGGAGACTGAGCACGAACGCCTGTGTGGAGGGAAGGCACACAGCACCTTGGCATACCTAAGTCTGTGAATTTCCCCACTGTGTGACTGTCTCACACAGAATTCAGAAAAAAATCAGAGGGCATTTTTTCTCTCCTACTAGCCTATCATCTCCCTGCTCCTTTCCAAACTCTGACTTTCTTTGCACTAGTACTCAAAAAGAGCACAGTCGGAAAGTTAAAACTGATTCTAAATAGGTGCATTCTAATTAAATGGCATCTGCCACCACTAAAGTCGATGAGTTGGAGTTTTCCAACGGAACAGCCTGAAAAAGAAACTACGTATTTTCTAAGTCTGTGTGATCCATGGTTCTCATTCTGGACTTTACATTTTTCTTAAGACCATAAGATCAAAGTGGCGTTATTATACTCTGCCCATGTATCATGCATATAAACAAATCAAAAAGAGAAAATATTTTCTTTTCCCTCAAGGAATTTTAAAGAAATTGGTACTTAAATTTAAGATCCAGTGACTCCCAGTCTTTGAATTAGTGGCTGGGCTCCCCCAGCTGGAGCCTTACGGTACTGCATGCCATCCTTAATACCAATTATGATTTAAAGAAATGCTTATAGAGAAAACTTTGGTTTTTCTTTATAATCCTCATAAACAAAATGACTTCCTTAAGGAATTTCACTTCTACATTTTCCCACTCTTCTCCTTGATTTATTATATCCTTTGGTAACTATTTTCTTTGATTTCCTGTATTCTTTAATGAGTACTTTGGGGTCCTATGCTAAACTCAGGAAGAGTACCTAAGGAAGGTTTTGCAAATCTGAGCATACAATTACGAATAAGATCTCAAGAAAGTAAACAGGGCTCTACGTAAGGACTATGAGGACTGCACCCTGAGAACAACAGTTGAGCTCATTACAAGGGTAATGACAAACTAATTACCACATTGAAATGAATTACAAATGTGTAGTCTGAAGAAGAAAAGGCTAAGAGACTATATATAACTGTCTTCTCACATCAAAGCATGTCTCACTGAAGAGAGCTTAGACTTTCCTTTCAGTACTCTACCACAGGGTTTCTCAACTTTGGCACTACTGATATTACAGACTGGATAGTTCTGTTGTTGTTGTTGTCTTATACATTATAAAATCTTTAGCATCATTCATGACCCCTCCTCATTAGATGCCAGTGGTATCCAGTTGAGAAATTCCAAAATGTCCTCAGATTTTGATGAATCTCCCAAGGAGGGTAATATAAACCACACTTGCAAACCATTAATTACAGAATCTACAGTGGTGATTTCCAAAGGGATTTCCAGAGAGGGTATTCAATTATCAGAACTCTAGATACTCTCTTACTGAAGTGACTCCATTTTATATTTTTTAATATGGGATAGAAGATGCTACAGAAACTCAAGTCAATTTCAGGGAAAAAAAAGCAAGTTCAAAACCCAATGTTTCAACAGAAATGGAACTCTGAGGCTCATGGACAACATGCTCCCATTCTCTGGAGTAATTTGACAGAAGTCTGGTAACACAAATAGGAGAATCTGTAAAAAGATTCTAGGCAACAAGGAGGCAGAGAGAGGTGTCATTTCTAAGGTCTCCATAATTATGATTTCTTTCCATAATTACATACGGCTGTGTAATCCAGACACTGAAATGGTGTTCACACAGAATATCATTAACTAATTAACTACAAATTTGATCAGCTGTTCCCTTTAAGAATCTGAAGACATTCATGGCCATAATTTAAATTGTACCATTTATTTTTGTACCTACCATCCAAAAAGCCTAATCCTTTTAGAATCTATGATTAAAACCCATCTGCCTTCTTCTCATGTTATCCAAGATAGTGAACACTATTTTACACTTTTTTTTTTAACTGCCTCACAATTTGTACTGGAATTAAAAAGAACAAAACTGTACTCACTGACCACTCAGTGGTGATAAGATCTCAAGAAAGTAAACAGGGCTCTATGTAAGGACTATGAGGACTGCACCCTGAGAACAACAGTTGAGCTCATTACAAGGGTAATGACAAACTAATTACCACATTGAAATGAATTACAAATGTGTAGTCTGAAGAAGAAAAGGCTAAGAGACTATATATAACTGTCTTCTCACATCAAAGCATGTCTCACTGAAGAGAGCTTAGACTTTCCTTTCAGTACTCTACCACAGGGTTTCTCAACTTTGGCACTACTGATATCACGGACTGGATAGTTCTGTTGTTGTTGTTGTCTTATACATTATAAAATCTTTAGCATCATTCCTGACCCCTCCTCATTAGATGCCAGTGGTATCCAGTTGAGAAATTCCAAAATGTCCTCAGATTTTGATGAATCTCCCAAGGAGGGTAATATAAACCACACTGCAAACCATTAGTTACAGAATCTACAGTGGTGATTTCCAAAGGGATTTCCAGAGAGGGTATTCAATTATCAGAACTCTAGATACTCTCTTACTGAAGTGACTCCATTTTATATTTTTTAATATGGGATAGAAGATGCTACAGAAACTCAAGTCAATTTCAGGGAAAAAAAAAGCAAGTTCAAAACCCAATGTTTCAACAGAAATGGAACTCTGAGGCTCATGGACAACATGCTCCCATTCTCTGGAGGAATTTGACAGAAGTCTGGTAACACAAATAGGAGAATCTGTAAAAAGATTCTAGGCAACAAGGAGGCAGAGAGAGGTGTCATTTCTAAGGTCTCCATAATTATGATTTCTTTCCATAATTACATACGGCTGTGTAATCCAGACACTGAAATGGTGTTCACACAGAATATCATTAACTAATTAACTACAAATTTGATCAGCTGTTCCCTTTAAGAATCTGAAGACATTCATGGCCATAATTTAAATTGTACCATTTATTTTTGTACCTACCATCCAAAAAGCCTAATCCTTTTTAGAATCTATGATTAAAACCCATCTGCCTTCTTTTCATGTTATCCAAGATAGTGAACACTATTTTACACTTTTTTTTTATCTGCCTCACAATTTGTACTGGAATTAAAAAGAACAAAACTGTACTCACTGACCACTCAGTGGTGATTGTTTTGGGTTAATGTACACACGTCTTAGAGTGTGTTTTAGTATCATGTTATCCTGCTAATGGTACTATGATGTCAGAATATTAAGGTAGACATTAAATACTTATACACCTTCCAATGAAGAAATATCTTTGTCTATTCTATAAATCCCTGCCTTTTATCCAGAGAATGAATCTTTTTTTAGACTATCCTAATCCAAAAGGTATTTCCAAGAGGTGAGATGACTCTCGTCATTTCCCAGAATTTCCCCAGAGCAGAAAACTCAGAGAGATACAAAATTGCAGGGTCGTCTCTAGGTTACACATTATTTTGAATCATGAGCACAGTCTAAAGGCTTTTCTGAATCGCCTAAAAAGAAACTATTTTAAACTGGTAATTAGAAGACTGTCTGAATACCAATATTTTTTAAATTAATTTTAAGCCCCAAAGGACTTTTAAATGGTTGAGTTTTTTTTTTTTTTTTTTAATGCTTTGGCTATTTGACAATTTTTGTAATTAAAAAGACAATGGAGGGCTTCCCTGGTAGTCCACTGGGTGAAAAGTCTGCCTTGCAGTGCAAGGGCCACCAGCTCAATCCCTGATCCAGGAAGATCCCACGGGCCGCGGAGCGGCTGGACTGGTGTGTCCAATTACCAACCAGCGCTCCGTGAGCCCAGAGTCAGAGCTCTGCAGTGAGAGAGGCCACTGCAACGGGAGGCCCACACATGCCACAGAACACAAATAGGAGAATCTGTAAAAAGATTCTAGGCAACAAGGAGGCAGAGAGAGGTGTCATTTCTAAGGTCTCCATAATTATGATTTCTTGCCATAATTACATACGGCTGTGTAATCCAGACACTGAAATGGTGTTCACACAGAATATCATTAACTAATTAACTACAAATTTGATCAGCTGTTCCCTTTAAGAATCTGAAGACATTCATGGCCATAATTTAAATTGTACCATTTATTTTTGTACCTACCATCCAAAAAGCCTAATCCTTTTTAGAATCTATGATTAAAACCCATCTGCCTTCTTCTCATGTTATCCAAGATAGTGAACACTATTTTACACTTTTTTTTTTAACTGCCTCACAATTTGTACTGGAATTAAAAAGAACAAAACTGTACTCACTGACCACTCAGTGGTGATTGTTTTGGGTTAATGTACACACGTCTTAGAGTGTGTTTTAGTATCATGTTATCCTGCTAATGGTACTATGATGTCAGAATATTAAGGTAGACATTAAACACTTATACACCTTCCAATGAAGAAATATCTTTGTCTATTCTATAAATCCCTGCCTTTTATCCAGAGAATGAATCTTTTTTTAGACTATCCTAATCCAAAAGGTATTTCCAAGAGGTGAGATGACTCTCGTCATTTCCCAGAATTTCCCCAGAGCAGAAAACTCAGAGAGATACAAAATTGCAGGGTCGTCTCTAGGTTACACATTATTTTGAATCATGAGCACAGTCTAAAGGCTTTTCTGAATCGCCTAAAAAGAAACTATTTTAAACTGGTAATTAGAAGACTGTCTGAATACCAATATTTTTTAAATTAATTTTAAGCCCCAAAGGACTTTTAAATGGTTGAGTTTTTTTTTTTTTTTTTTTTTAATGCTTTGGCTATTTGACAATTTTTGTAATTAAAAAGACAATGGAGGGCTTCCCTGGTAGTCCACTGGGTGAAAAGTCTGCCTTGCAGTGCAAGGGCCACCAGCTCAATCCCTGACCCAGGAAGATCCCACAGGCCGCGGAGCGGCTGGACTGGTGTGTCCAATTACCAACCAGCGCTCCGTGAGCCCAGAGCCAGAGCTCTGCAGTGAGAGAGGCCACTGCAATGGGAGGCCCACACATGCCACAGAATAAAAAAGATCGATTAAAATAAATATAAATTTTAAAAAGAGGCATGATGAGGAAAAAGGAAAAAAAATTAAAACAATCATGCAGGTATTCAACTGTAAAAGTGGGGAAAGAAATAAATTCTTTTTTTTTTTTTTTGGAGAGGGGACGGGTTGGGGAGGGAGGGAGTTGGGCGGGCCACTTCTATTGGTCTTTCATTTATCTATTTTCATCCATCTTGGTTCTTTGGCCCGTGTGGGCCTCCCATCGCAGTGGCCTCTGTTGTCCCAGAGCACCGACTCTCTAGGCTCGTGCGCTCCAGAACTCCGGCTCGGTAATTGGACACATCGGTCCAGCCGCTCCGCGGCACATGGGATCTTCCCAGGCCAGAGATGGAACCAGCGCCCCCTTGCACTGCAAGGCGGTGTCCTTACCCACTGGACCACCAGGGAAGCCCTAGAAATAAATTCTTAAAAAAAAAAAAAAAAGACAAAGGAGAGTTCCACTGATAAGACTATATTAGTTCCCCAGACTGTTTCTAAACCTCTAAGACTACTTACTTAGGTTAGCTTTACCCAAGTCAAAAAATGGTCCTTCTGGGAAAGAGCAAATGAAATCTATTAGATCTCCTTTGAAATCTGACCACTGGTTCCCATTCCTGAACCACAAGATATGTGAGAGTCACAAAAATATTAATCCCATTGGTTTATTGAATAAGGGCTTATTCATTTCCAAGATACTTATAACACTGAAAATGCTTCCATTAAATTTAATGCCTTACAAAATGAATTTTGAATATTAAAAGCACTCGATTGAAATTAAAGTCATACCACCTTGAAATTCATTCCTTTTCTATCACAATGAGGTGTATGACTTTGATCAAGCCAAACCTTCCCCCTGGGATTCAATCTCCCCACCTTAATAGTATTAAACAGTTCCTATTTTTAAATAAAGTTACAGAATTCCATATTCTATAGGCAAACTAGGAAACAGAACATCTTGTACTTTTTAAAAAATAAGTATCACAATTATATCTCCATTCTGAAAACATTTGCTATGGTCCACTCATTCACTTAACTCACGTCTTCTTCTACTGACTCAAGGCAGAGAAGAAACATTTGAAACTTTAAAGAAGAGTTAAGAAAAATTTCCTTCCACTGGGTCCTAATTAGTTTATTATTTGGCTAGATTGTTGGATTACAGTTTTAGATAAAGATTTTGCTGTTGTTTGTGCTAAGTTGTGTTCAACTCTTTGAGACTCCATGGACTATAGCCTCCTGGGTCCTCTGTCCATGGACTTTTCCAGGCAAGAATATTGAAACAGATCGCCATTTCTTACTCCAGGGGATCTTCCCAACCCAGGGATCGAACCTGTGTCTCTTGCATCTCCTGCACTGGCGGACAGTTTATTTACCACTGGTGACACTATAAACAAAGCTGTACTTATTGGATGCTTTCTACTCTGGCTGGGCTGTATAACTGTGCTTTCTTCAGCAGATTCAGACCCATTTCCACAGGTCAAGCAAAACACCCTTCCCTTACTCCCAAGGACTTTCTGAGAAATAGTTGTGGGATGTATAAATGAATTTATATCTTACCACAATGAATCCAGAGAATAACATTCACATATATACACTACTAAGAGTAACACAGACAGCTAGTGGGAAGTTACTGTACAACACAGAGTTCAGCTCTACGCTCTGTGATGATCTAAGGAGTGAGATGGGAAATGGGGAGGGAGGCTCAACAGAGAGGGGATATATTTGTATTTATAGCTGACTCATATTGCTGTACAGCAGAAACTAACACATAAAGTAATAATCCTCCCATTTAAAATAACTCCCATGATTAAAAAATTATATTTTACCCATTAATACAGTAAAAACGGGAGAAGGAAATGGCAACCCACTCCCATATTCTTGCCTGGGAAATTCCACAGACAGTGGAGCCTAGCAGGATACAGTCCATGGGGTCACAAAAGAGTCAGACACAACTGAGCAACTAAACAACAACAGTATAAACAAATTATCTTATATAGAAGAATCTATGCATTTAGCATAATGTAACATTTCAGATATGGTTGTCAAGAAGGGGAATTCACACACTCCTGCTTCTATATCCTTAGGTTGCTGAATACATAAGGTTAGAAACAAACTCATCCTCATATAAAAGCAAATCAAAGTTTGACTAAAACAGTTCATCAAAACAGATGCTGTAGCTGCTATATCACTGCTCCAGCTGCACAAAATGCCCACTAGCTTTTGTGTCTTTACTTTAAAACTCAACTATGTTTCTTCATAGGCAAAGGGGAAGAACTTCTGACTTCAGCATGCTCTGATTTAAAAAGAAAAAAAGCTCAAGTCAGAAAGATGCTTGAAGTGTTCTGACACCATAGAAAAGAGTTGGTCATTTCATTGTAACATTTTTCTCACCAAACCCAAAGCTTAAGGTCAGCTTCAGAGCTTGAGAGGGCAAGACTTGATAATTAATACTGCATGCATATGTCTAAGCCACTTTTCAGATATTAAATCATATAATCTCCACATGAGACAAGGTAGCCGTGTGGTTAAGGTGATAGACTGCTAATCCACTGTGATCTGTGCACCTGGGTTTGAATCCCATCCTCGGTGAGCTTTCCTGTGGTAGGGAAATGCAACTTAAGGTGATTGCATTTCGCTGGTGGTTCAGACAGTAAAGAATCTGCCCACAAGGCAGAAGACCTGAGTTCAATTCCTGGGTTTGGAAGATCCCCTGGAGAAGGGAATGGCAACCCACTCCAGTATACTTGCCTGGAGAACTCCATGGACTGGGGAGCCTGGGAAGCTACAGTCCACAGGGGTTGCACTGAGTGACCAGAACACATGATCATTACAACCACTGTAAAGGCTAGTTTTATGCGTCAACTTTACGGGCTGAGGGATTCCCAGAAGGCTGGTAACGCATTATTTCTAGTTGTATTTCTAAAGGGATTTGCACTTGAATCAAGGACTCAGTAAAAAGAAGATCTCTTTCACCAATGTGGACATCATCCAATCTAAACAAAGCAGAAAGATGGACGAAGAGCAAATTTCACCCTCTGCTTGAGCTGAGACACCAATTTCCTCCTGCTCTTAGACCTGGTTCTTGAGATTTTGGACTCAGACCAGGGCTTACATCAGTTTCCAAATTTCTAGGCCTTTGGACTTGGACTGAATTAAACCGTGGGCTTTCTTGGTGTTTCAGCTTGCAAACTGACATCTTGGCACTCATAATAACCATGCCAGCCAACTGCTATAATAAATCTCTTCTTTTGTGTGTGTGTGTGTGTGTATAAAACATATATCCTATTATTTCTGTCTCTGGAGAGCTCTGAATAATACAATAATCTTAGAGTAAAATCAATTATTATCTCCAATCTATGAATGAAGAAACACAGGTTCATGTAAGCTCAATACTTTGCCTTTCATTACACAATGTCACAAATAAAGCAAGGATTCAAGTTCAGGCAATCTAATACCTTAGTCCTAATTTCTAACAAAATAACTATGATTTATTTAAAAGCTTAAGGTCAGCTTCAGAGCTTGAGAGGGCAAGACTTGATAATTAATACTGCATGCATATGTCTAAGCCACTTTTCAGATATTAAATCATATAATCTCCACATAAGACAAGGTAGCCGTGTGGTTAAGGTGATAGACTGCTAATCCACTGTGATCTGTGCAACTGGGTTTGAATCCTATCCTCGGTGAGCTTTCCTGTGGTAGGGAAATGCAACTTAAGGTGATTGCATTTTGCTGGTGGTTCAGACAGTAAAGAATCTGCCCACAAGGCAGAAGACCTGAGTTCAATTCCTGGGTTTGGAAGATCCCCTGGAGAAGGGAATGGCAACCCACTCCAGTGTACTTGCCTGGAGAACTCCATGGACTGGGGAGCCTGGGAAGCTACAGTCCACAGGGGTTGCACTGAGTGACCAGAACACATGATCATTACAACCACTGTAAAGGCTAGTTTTATGCGTCAACTTTACGGGCTGAGGGATTCCCAGAAGGCTGGTAACGCATTATTTCTAGTTGTATTTCTAAAGGGATTTGCACTTGAATCAAGGACTCAGTAAAAAGAAGATCTCTTTCACCAATGTGGACATCATCCAATCTAAACAAAGCAGAAAGATGGACGAAGAGCAAATTTCACCCTCTGCTTGAGCTGAGACACCAATTTCCTCCTGCTCTTAGACCTGGTTCTTGAGATTTTGGACTCAGACCAGGGCTTACATCAGTTTCCAAATTTCTAGGCCTTTGGACTTGGACTGAATTAAACCGTGGGCTTTCTTGGTGTTTCAGCTTGCAAACTGACTTCTTGGCACTCATAATAACCATGCCAGCCAACTGCTATAATAAATCTCTTCTTTTGTGTGTGTGTGTGTGTATATAAAACATATATCCTATTATTTCTGTCTCTGGAGAGCTCTGAATAATACCATAATCTTAGAGTAAAATCAATTATTATCTCCAATCTATGAATGAAGAAACACAGGTTCATGTAAGCTCAATACTTTGCCTTTCATTACACAATGTCACAAATAAAGCAAGGATTCAAGTTCAGGCAATCTAATACCTTAGTCCTAATTTCTAACAATAACTATGATTATATTATCTATATTTAAGTAGGTAATATCTATTAAATGGTGTTCACTATGCTATATCTTTTCTCACTTTGTCCTTACGAACAAAGGGTTAGAACTTCCATTATAAGATTCTAAGAGGTTATCTAAATAGCCTAATGTCACATAGTTTATAAATGAGAGAGCATAAGTCTTAGCCTCTGCTTTTAAAGTATTGTCTGCTCTGTTTTGTGAGAATATAAGGTGTACCATATTCCAAAGTTGTGAGAAATTCAAAGATACTGAATAAAGCTTCAGGTGGCTAAGAGCTAATCAACCAACAGGATATGAACAGACTCAGCACACACTAATACAGAAGAAAAGCACAGCAGAAATATAGATTAAGCAACTTTATAGTCAAGATAAAATCACTAATGTTCTTAGACACAAGTATGACCCATTTCAAGTCAGTTCTCCCTCCCACACCAAGAGGACCTGACCACCAAAGCCCATGTCCTCTCTTCTAGATCATGTTTCAGTTATCCAGGGACAACAGTAGTTTAAAGGGTATAAAAGGAGCTTCGACACACAAGCTGGGCTATCTGCCTTTGTGTAGAAAGAAGCTGGAAATGCAAAGAGAGATATCAAGTAATGTACTAGGATCTGGGGCACTCACACCATCAACACAGGATTTTAGTAAGTCCATGAATGTTAAACTTGAACCTGGCCATCCAAGACAACATAAAGTTTTATTTGTCAAGAGAAAAGCATAGAGTGTATTTCATGTGCACATTTGTTTTACTTTTAAAGACCAATGTTTTGTAAGTCTCCATTGTCACTCCTGCCCTGAATCCCAAAATGCCACGTGCAGGCCTGGGTTACCTCATTTCTTTCTTATCCTCCATACCCCACAGAGGTGAATGTGTTGCAATGAGCTCTGAATAATACCATAATCTTAGAGTAAAATCAATTATTATCTCCAATCTATGAATGAAGAAACACAGGTTCATGTAAGCTCAATACTTTGCCTTTCATTACACAATGTCACAAATAAAGCAAGGATTCAAGTTCAGGCAATCTAATACCTTAGTCCTAATTTCTAACAATAACTATGATTATATTATCTATATTTAAGTAGGTAATATCTATTAAATGGTGTTCACTATGCTATATCTTTTCTCACTTTGTCCTTACGAACAAAGGGTTAGAACTTCCATTATAAGATTCTAAGAGGTTATCTAAATAGCCTAATGTCACATAGTTTATAAATGAGAGAGCATAAGTCTTAGCCTCTGCTTTTAAAGTACTGTCTGCTCTGTTTTGTGAGAATATAAGGTGTACCATATTCCAAAGTTGTGAGAAATTCAAAGATACTGAATAAAGCTTCAGGTGGCTAAGAGCTAATCAACCAACAGGATATGAACAGACTCAGCACACACTAATACAGAAGAAAAGCACAGCAGAAATATAGATTAAGCAACTTTATAGTCAAGATAAAATCACTAATGTTCTTAGACACAAGTATGACCCATTTCAAGTCAGTTCTCCCTCCCACACCAAGAGGACCTGACCACCAAAGCCCATGTCCTCTCTTCTAGATCATGTTTCAGTTATCCAGGGACAACAGTAGTTTAAAGGGTATAAAAGGAGCTTGGACACACAAGCTGGGCTATCTGCCTTTGTGTAGAAAGAAGCTGGAAATGCAAAGAGAGATATCAAGTAATGTACTAGGATCTGGGGCACTCACACCATCAACACAGGATTTTAGTAAGTCCATGAATGTTAAACTTGAACCTGGCCATCCAAGACAACATAAAGTTTTATTTGTCAAGAGAAAAGCATAGAGTGTATTTCATGTGCACATTTGTTTTACTTTTAAAGACCAATGTTTTGTAAGTCTCCATTGTCACTCCTGCCCTGAATCCCAAAATGCCACGTGCAGGCCTGGGTTAGCTCATTTCTTTCTTATCCTTCCCCACCCTACCCCACAGAGGTGAATGTGTTGCAATGAGCTCACTGTAGTATTCAACTGGTTGTTGTTACTTAGCCACTAAGTCGTATCTGACTCTTTTTGCAACTCCATGAACTGTAGCTCATCAGGTTCCTCTGTTCATGGGATTTCCTAGTCAAGAAACCTGGAATGGGTTGCCATTTTCTCCTCCAGGAGATCTTCCAAACTCAGAGACTGAACCCAGGTCTCCTGCATTGGCCGGTGGATTCTTTACTACTGAGCCACCCAGGAAGCCCTCATTCAACTGGTAATGGTTAACAAACTTGGCCTGTGGCTGCACTGAGGGAATTCTCCAGGGAGACTCTTAAATCTCAACTACAGGTGAGATACTATAGCCTCATGCTTCGGTATCTGCTGTGGACAGGGGGAAAAAATCACCTGGTGTTGTGTATGAATTGCTATTTACATGACACTTTGCTGTTTACTTCATTGTAAACAGCTGTTTCATCGATTTATTTCAATGTTCATTAGCTTGACACACAAGATTATGGTGTGCTGTCGACATGATGCCAGAACAACCAGATGATTTAATCAAATT
This sequence comes from Tragulus kanchil, assembly GCA_022376925.1. NCBI lineage: Eukaryota > Metazoa > Chordata > Mammalia > Artiodactyla > Tragulidae > Tragulus > Tragulus kanchil. The sequence continues at coordinate 30,762,733 of JAIOJX010000006.1, read as the reverse complement.
CAGTCCAACAAGCAGACAATTTATTTTGAAAGAGAAATTAGTCTATTTGTTTGTCTGATAGCTTTTTAAATTGTTTGTTTTTTTAACTATCAATTCTATTAAATCAACAGGAAAACAAGGCATCCCCACCCCCATCCCCTCCAATCCAGCCAGTCTAATTCATGTAGCAGTAAAACAAACAAACAAAAACAGATTCAGACATAAAGTCAGGCTATTAGTCAGTAAGTTTGGTTTCAATATTTATCTTCAACGGGCCTCTAAGCTCATATTCCTTAATGAGGAGACATCTGCAATGGAGACTACTACCTAATATGGGTTAGAACATCAAAAAATGATGGATGCACAAGATGAACCGAAATGGACATGCACTCTAAGACGTTTTTATCGGGGGGGGCTAGGCTACACTTAAGTGACTATAGCCATGCAATTAAAAGACACTTGCTCCTTGGAAAGAAAGCTACGACAAACTTAGGAAGAATGTTATCAAGCAAAGATATCATTTGCCAACAAAGGTCCATACACACAAAGCTGTGATTTTTCTCTAGTAGTCATGTACAGATGTGGGAGTTGGAGAAGGCTAAGCGCCTAATAACTGATTCGTTTGAATTGTGATGCTGGAAAAGATGCTTGAGAATCCCTGGGACTGTAAGGAGATCCAACCAGTCAATCCTAAAGGAAATCAACCCTGAATATTCATTGGAAGGACAGACGCCAAAGCCGAAGCTCCAATACTCTGGCCACCTGATGTGAAGAGCCAAATCACTGGAAAAGACCCTGATGCTAGGAAAGATTGAGAACAGGAGAAGGGGAGACAGGAGATGAGGTGGTTGGATAGCATCACTGACTCAATGAATATGAATTTCAGCCAATTCCAGGGGATAGTGAAGGCCAGGGAAGCCTGGTGCACTGTAGTTCCCGCAGTTGCAAATGTCAGACTTGACTTAGCAACGGGACAGTCTAAGACTTACAAAGTCATGGGGACCGCAGTCACCTCTCATTTTGTGAGTTCACAAATTCCAAAATACCTCCATACTGTATTCCTACAGGCTTTCAGCCTTCTTCACTAGTAAAATATAACGGAGAGGTTAAATAAAAGTGACATTATAACCATTTGCACCATCACTTGGTGCCCTGAGATCAAACACATTTGCTGCTTGAAAAGATGGGGTTAGATGCCCTGTACTAAGAAATAAGCAGACCTGAAATCCAGAATCCAGTTGCTTAACACAGTGTGAGATTTGTATCACTGACAACCACACCATGGCATATTTGTAAACTGAGCATCTCAATGAAACCCATGGAAGAATATACCTAATTTATTGTCGGTGACTGCGGAAAGCAACAGAGAGCAATGGGAAATCATTCAAGAGGTACTCTTAGTAGCCTTGGAAAAAAATGCCTGCTGGTTTGAGGAGGGCACTTTAAAGAAGTAATGTTCTGGGAACATACATGTATGTGAACAACAAAACTCTGTAAAACCTTTAAAATAAAGAATAAAAATTTTAAAAAATTAAAAAAAAAAAGAAGTAATGTTCTTCCATTTAAAAGATAGAAACTCCTCTGGCCATAGAAAGCAAGTTACTTTCCAGTCTAATCTACAATTCACTTGGGTCATGGTATACATTTGGAACGCCAGATGCAAGGAGCGAATTTTACTGATCATTTCCCCTTCCCAAACAGCATGATCTCCCCAGACCGCTTTGGTAGAACACCGTAGATCACAGCTTGTGGTAGGTAAGGCTGTAGCCCAAGCTAAACAATTTCATTAGGCACATGCTGACTTAGCCCAGATTGTTTCCTTCGGGTCCTGGATCCTACACGGAATGGAATCACCCTCCATCATAATTACCTGAAGCACTGGAAGCAGCTGTTGCCTCCTCCCCACTGCTAGTACCGGACAGCAGACAGCCCACGGGTCCCATCATCTGACAGTGACATCCTTTGTGGCAGTCTGTGTGCCTGTGCATTCCAGGGCCTGAGCCAGGAGCTGTCACCTGCCCACTTGCTGCTGAATACAGTGTGGAAATGTCTCGCCACAGAGTAATGACAGGACTACTAAGCCCACTCAACAGAGTCACAAACACTAAGTTTCACTGAGACAGAAACTAGGCAATACTATTGTCAATATTAGCCATCAGGTACTTTTATCCCTACTGTGTACTAGGCACTATGCTAAGCTCCATATACACAGTTTCACTTTATCCACTACAGTATCTCTTGGATTAAAAAGTTATATGGCCAACCGTTAGAGCACAAGGGAATGTAAAAACACACCTTCTTCTTGAGAGTCTATGCAAATAAGAAGGACGGAGACGTCGTGGAGCCACTAAGCCAGAAACTGTGGACTGCAGAAGGGTCATTTCAGGTCTTTAATAAACACCTGTCATCACCGACTATGTGGTGGACTCCGCATGAGATGCCGGAGACACTGTAAAAGACAATGACATGATATACAGGAAGATAATGGGGGTGATTTTTTAAACAGCATTTTGAAAAAGAGGAGGGATACTGTTTGGTATAGAAGATAAGGAGGATAAAGGAGCGAGGAGGCCTTGCAGGGAATTCAGTCCAGAGAGGATATTTGCCCTGAGTATGTGGGGAAAGAGAGTGGACAAGAAAGAAAGACAGGAGAACTGAAGCATAAAGGTGTGTTTCCACAGACCCATATTAGAAGAGAATCAAGAGCTAGCTCTTCTAAGAAATGTGCCCCTGGGGACTTCCCTGGCAGTCCAGGGGTTAAGATTTCATCCTTCTAAAGGAGGGGTGTGCAGGTTTGATGCAGGGTCAGGGAACTAAGATCCCACAGGCCGTGCAGTGAAGCCAAAATAATTTTTTAAATCTAAGAAATTAATATTAAAAAAAGATTAGTGCCTCCATGATGACTGTAGGACACTAAATACCAACTACTCTGGATGGGCCTTAATGCTTTGGAAGGCAAACAATAACTTGAGAATCTGATAAACTATGCATTTGGACACATGTATACACACACACATACACACAAAAATTTACATCCTCTGAAATCTGTCCATGTTCTAGTATCCCTAATACTAGAGAACTGAGCTAGGAAAGGGGTCTTCAAAGGGGTGAAAAGAGCACAAGTACAAGAAAGTGTGAGATGCATGAAGGCAGCCTGAGCCCAAAGATCTTCATATTGGTGAGTATTCATTATATACAGTGGATAATTCAACTGTATTATTAGCTAGAATCCTTCATGAGTACAAGAGAGATCCAGAAGGGACTCACTGATCAAAGAGGAAATAGAAGCTTTGGAACAGCCTAGAAGAGAGAGAGCGTAAGTTGTCAGAAAACAGGTCTTATTAGCTATGGAAGCTCTGAACACCTTTGAGGGGCTTCCTTGGTGGCTCTGGCGGTAGAGAACCTGCCTGCAATGCAGGAGACTGGGGCTCAATCCCTGACTAAGGAAGATCCTCTGGAGAAGAGAATGGCTACCCACTCCTGTATTCTTGCCTGGAGAATTCCACAGACATAGGAGCCTTGCAGGCTACCGTCCATGCAGTCAGAAAGAGTCGGAGTATGCCTTCTACCATGACATGAGTCACCATGGAGGCAACCCAGAGCACCAATCCTTATTTATAAACATGTGGGGGGAAAAGCTAGATTGGAAAGCTATTATAGTTTGTGTGTAATGAAGGGAGGAATGTTGGAAGACTTGGAGAAACTGAAGGTTTAGAGTCATCTACATATACCGTAAAAGAAACCCACTGATGAGTTCCCACTGGAGGAGTTGGCCAAGTAACAAAAAAAACAAACCAATTCAGTCTTCATGACAACCCAAATGAGGTTATTACCACAATCTTAATGACGAGGAGCAAGTCTACTGTACCACTAGAAATTGATCCACTATGCAAACGCAGGTCCTTCAATTGACAGAACTTGTTCTTCATCATCATTGCACATGATGACTGTCTCCTGGCCAGGCAAAGGATTCCAGGCAAGTGAAAAGTTACATGGAAAAGGTGGGACAAGAATCTCACTCAGAAAGCATCTGCTCCCTCAGTCTTCACTCTGCCACGGAATAGATGCACTGGGAGAATTTTCCATGCTCCAGTTACTCTTCAACTAAGCTACCCTCTGGTATCACAAACCGGGGCTGGAATGCTACCTCACGCTTGACTCCTTTGTCTGTCCCTGATGAATGTTCTTTTTTTCTTTATGAGGAAAGCTTATCATTAATGCAAAAATTCAATTACTGCTTGGATTTATTCGTTCATTTGATGCATAGCAAATCCCATTCGGCACTAATGCTCAGAATGAAGTCACCATATCTGACAGAAGGAGACAGACATAAACTAAGCTGACTCTGACCCAACAATCTTGTATTATAGCCTCCAGTGTGTAGTACTAATTCTATGCCCTGTTCTTTACACATAGGAAGTGATCAATGGCAACAAATACCATGACTGCAGAGGCAGGGGCAGGAAATATTCTTCCAAAGGCTGCCTCTCGTATTTGGCAAATGAAACAGAACCAGCTTTGCCAAGACCTTGATGGGGAGGGCTCTCTCCCCTAACATTGGAAGAAGTTGAGCCTCTGCCAAAGGAGACTTATGGAAAGTATATTGTTTAACTTCCAAAGAACAGGTTAACGCAGTCCTTATCTCACAAATTAGGCCAAAAATCAGAGAAGAATTCTGATTTTTGTCTAAGTCTCCTCCACATTTATTTAGGACCTTCTTTGTGTACCAAACTCTTTTCAATTCTCTCCCTGGAGCACATGGAGCATTCCTGTCTGAATTCCTGGCACAGACAGACTGCAGAATATACTGAGTCATCAAAAGAGTGCAATTAATTAGTATCAGACACAGCTGTCTGAGGCCAGCAGGGGTGGCACCCAGAGTCATTTATGTAGACGTACTACTGTGAGGAGGGAGAAAAAAATCATAAATCATACAGTCATAGATACCCAGGTTCAAATATCTGTTCTGCTCCTTCCTTTCTGTAAGATTTTTGGCAAGTCACTTAATATTTTTCTCTTAGAAACTGGTGATAAAATCTACTCTGGATGGCATATGTGAGGATTTGAGATGGGCATGGGCAAGCCCTCAATTATTCATTGTGATGATGAGTCCACAAGGAACCATCAAGAGCCACTACGGAAAGGAGACAATAAATCTGAGGTCTAGGAGACGGACCAGAAATGCGACTTCACTCTGCCATGGAATAGATGCACTGGGAGAATTTTCCATGCTCCAGTTACTCTTCAACTAAGCTACCCTCTGGTATCACAAACCGGGGCTGGAATGCTACCTCACGCTTGTTTTGGAATGTTCTTTTTCTTTATGAGGAAAGCTTATCATTAATGCAAAAATTCAATTACTGCTTGGATTTATTCGTTCATTTGATGCATAGCAAATCCCATTCGGCACTAATGCTCAGAATGAAGTCACCATATCTGACAGAAGGAGACAGACATAAACTAAGCTGTCTCTGACCCAACAATCTTGTATTATAGCCTCCAGTGTGTAGTACTAATTCTATGCCCTGTTCTTTACACATAGGAAGTGATCAATGGCAACAAATACCATGACTGCAGAGGCAGGGGCAGGAAATATTCTTCCAAAGGCTGCCTCTCGTATTTGGCAAATGAAACAGAACCAGCTTTGCCAAGACCTTGATGGGGAGGGCTCTCTCCTAACATTGGAAGAAGTTGAGCCTCTGCCAAAGGAGACTTATGGAAAGTATATTGTTTAACTTCCAAAGAACAGGTTAACGCAGTCCTTATCTCACAAATTAGGCCAAAAATCAGAGAAGAATTCTGATTTTTGTCTAAGTCTCCTCCACATTTATTTAGGACCTTCTTTGTGTACCAAACTCTTTTCAATTCTCTCCCTGGAGCACATGGAGCATTCCTGTCTGAATTCCTGGCACAGACAGACTGCAGAATATACTGAGTCATCAAAAGAGTGCAATTAATTAGTATCAGACACAGCTGTCTGGGGCCAGCAGGGGTGGCACCCAGAGTCATTTATGTAGACGTACTACTGTGAGGAGGGAGAAAAAAATCATAAATCATACAGTCATAGATACCCAGGTTCAAATATCTGTTCTGCTCCTTCCTTTCTGTAAGATTTTTGGCAAGTCACTTAATATTTTTCTCTTAGAAACTGGTGATAAAATCTACTCTGGATGGCATATGTGAGGATTTGAGATGGGCATGGGCAAGCCCTCAATTATTCATTGTGATGATGAGTCCACAAGGAACCATCAAGAGCCACTACGGAAAGGAGACAATAAATCTGAGGTCTAGGAGACGGACCAGAAATGTGAACCAAAGGCCATAAATCAATGAGTAGAAAAGTAATAAAACAACAACGATTCACAGAAAGAAAAGGAAGGGCAGTTCATTTTATGCACCATCCATGGGGTGGCTTAAAGGAGTCCAGTTGCCTTCAAGAGTTACTAGTGTTCCATCTCTCTACCAAGATGTCATCAATGAATTCTGACCTCTCTTGAGGCCAGCCAGCTCACCCGGGACCTGGTGGTAGTTGTAGAGTTGGTATTTCTCCTTCTTTTGAAAGCAGACGCCCCTTATTACTCTCAAATTGTGAAAAGCAAAAGGCACAGTAAGGATGCCTCTTTTCTCATAGAATTTTTCTGTAAGTTTCTGAGGTTTTAGTCACAGTTTTAAATGATGAATGCTCTAATTGGATTTGGTATTTTCCAAACTTCTTTCTGGGTAAAAATATATCATTTTATGTTACCATAGCATAACTCTTACTTATGCCTAGGTCAAAGGCTTTTTCCTTCTTCCTATTTTTATCTGTACAAGAATTTGACTGGAGTGAAACTCCTATTACATGGCAAGCTTTATTTGTACCTCTGTCCATCTACATGACTGTAAATTCATTGAAGGCAGGGACCAGGTTTTATTTTCCAAAGACCTTGTCTACTTTTTAGGAAAAAAACGGTTATGAAATAATGTGATTACTGTTATATGAGTGGATACTATGAACCAACGCATGGCAATGTGGCCAACAGCATAATTTATCTCCCAATTTCCTTTGGAAGCAAAATATTTAAAATTACCTTGGGGAAAAGGCACTCACCAGATTATATTAGTGTGAAACCATTACCAACTTGGTCATTACTATCAAGTTAAGCTTTGATGATTAAAACTGTACTTGCAAGAAGATAAAAACTGCAGTTTCTACAAGCAGAATTTTACAATACATTTATAATGGAATATTTCATCTGAATTCCCTAGAAATATCTGAACTGAATGCTAATTATCAAGTATTTCCAACTAAAATGATTTCGGAGGGGTTGCAGTTTCCCTTGCCAGTCCCACTGCAAAGTAACCACTTAATCTCCAGCTAAACTAAACAATTCCAATCTGCTGTAAGACTACACACTGCCTGACCAAAGCCAATCACCTTACAATTATATATCGATCAACCACAAGGTGAACTAATAGTAATAACAGCTATCATTTATTAGCTGAATACTGAATCATAGACGGACCAGAAATGCGAACCAAAGGCCATAAATCAATGAGTAGAAAAGTAATAAAACAACAACGATTCACAGAAAGAAAAGGAAGGGCAGTTCATTTTATGCACCATCCATGGGGTGGCTTAAAGGAGTCCAGTTGCCTTCAAGAGTTACTAGTGTTCCATCTCTCTACCAAGATGTCATCAATGAATTCTGACCTCTCTTGAGGCCAGCCAGCTCACCCGGGACCTGGTGGTAGTTGTAGAGTCGGTATTTCTCCTTCTTTTGAAAGCAGACGCCCCTTATTACTCTCAAATTGTGAAAAGCAAAAGGCACAGTAAGGATGCCTCTTTTCTCATAGAATTTTTCTGTAAGTTTCTGAGGTTTTAGTCACAGTTTTAAATGATGAATGCTCTAATTGGATTTGGTATTTTCCAAACTTCTTTCTGGGTAAAAATATATCATTTTATGTTACCATAGCATAACTCTTACTTATGCCTAGGTCAAAGGCTTTTTCCTTCTTCCTATTTTTATCTGTACAAGAATTTGACTGGAGTGAAACTCCTATTACATGGCAAGCTTTATTTGTACCTCTGTCCATCTACATGACTGTAAATTCATTGAAGGCAGGGACCAGGTTTTATTTTCCAAAGACCTTGTCTACTTTTTAGGAAAAAAACGGTTATGAAATAATGTGATTACTGTTATATGAGTGGATACTATGAACCAACGCATGGCAATGTGGCCAACAGCATAATTTATCTCCCAATTTCCTTTGGAAGCAAAATATTTAAAATTACCTTGGGGAAAAGGCACTCACCAGATTATATTAGTGTGAAACCATTACCAACTTGGTCATTACTATCAAGTTAAGCTTTGATGATTAAAACTGTACTTGCAAGAAGATAAAAACTGCAGTTTCTACAAGCAGAATTTTACAATACATTTATAATGGAATATTTCATCTGAATTCCCTAGAAATATCTGAACTGAATGCTAATTATCAAGTATTTCCAACTAAAATGATTTCGGAGGGGTTGCAGTTTCCCTTGCCAGTCCCACTGCAAAGTAACCACTTAATCTCCAGCTAAACTAAACAATTCCAATCTGCTGTAAGACTACACACTGCCTGACCAAAGCCAATCACCTTACAATTATATATCGATCAACCACAAGGTGAACTAATAGTAATAACAGCTATCATTTATTAGCTGAATATGATCCTGTATATTCATTACTTGACATGGACTATCTCATTTTCTCTTCAAAACTACCCTCTGAAAGAACACCACTGATATCCCCATTTTATATCTTTAAGAAGCTGAAACCCAGAAAAGCTATGTCACTGATCCCACAGGCATATGGATACTGTTTATCTCAAGTCATCCACCACATTGGGGATGTAGGAGAAAGATTTCAAGGGCATGCCTGAATGACTACTGAATTGCTACTGATCACTTTCAATACTTTTACAGGAACTCTCTCAACTATGAGTTTCCCAGGTGGTACCAGTGGTAAAGAATTTACCTGCCAATGCAGGAGACCTAAAAGATGTGGGCTCAGTCCCTGGGTAGGGTAGATTCCCTAGGGGAAGTCATGGCAATCCACTTCAGTATGCTTGCCTGCAGAACCCAAAGAACAGAGGAGCCTGATGGGCTACAGACCATGGGGTTGCAAGCACGACTGAAGTGACTTAGCATGCATGCATGCTCTCAGCTATGCATTTGATAGCACTTGGTTATGACAATCTATCTTGGAATTTACATATCCTGTAAGAAACAGTCTCAGAAGTGAAAGAATGATGCAAAAGAATGAAGCAGTGGAACGTCATCAGTCATCATTGTATTTGTCTATGAATGCCATAAGGAACTAAGTTTCATAATTTTCAAATTTCCCAGAAGGACTGCAAGAAAAATATACCAGAGAGAAACATGGTGTGAAAATACATAAATCTCCAAACCAATTCTCCAGAGGCACTACTCTTGGACAATCAAAGGAGGAAAATTGTACTCAAGTGGGAAAAAAAAAAGGCAATACTTTACTCCTAGTCCATCTACTTTTATGTATATGAGCATCATTGTTATTTCTGAGTTGTTGCATTACTGTTCCAAAACCTCAAAATGATCATCTTTGATACTGAGTGAAGCTGATTGTTGCTCTGATAGTAATGATGACTGTACCTGGTCACAGGAACCTTATCCTTGTATAGAAAGGTGATGCTGAAGGCCCACAGTGAATTTCAATTGTAATTTGCTGTCTTGGTTTTAAAAAGACTCTTTCTTGATTTATGAGCAGTTCCTAAGAGACTCCCTGGCAGCTACAACTAAGAGAAAAAAAAAAGGAGTTAATGGGATTGAACATGAAAACATGACTCAATTTACCCAAACTCTGATAATACAGTTTCAAGAGATAAATGCTGCAGAATGGAAGAAAAAGAGGGAGGGCAATCAAATCGGCTCTATAGAAAAAAAAATAAAATAAAAAAAAATATATATATATATACACACACATATATATATATATTTCTTTGGATTATCACTCAAGAAACTCTTTATTCTAGTTTTCCCATACAGGTATACATTGTTTTATTGTACTTTGCTTTATTGTGATTTGAACATATTGAGGTTTTATAAACTGAATTGTTTGTCTCAGCTCTGCGCTGAACTTTTGAGCAGTGCCACTTTTTCAACAGCCTTTGCTTACTCTGTTCCTGTCTCACATTTTGGTAATGCTTGCAATATTTTAACTTTTTCACTATTACTGTACTTGTTATGGGGATCTGTAACCTTTGGTGTTACTACTGTCATTGTTTTGGGGCACCATGAACCTAGCCCATGTAGATGGTAAGCTTTACGGTGAAATGATGTGAGTGTTCCGAGTGCTCCACTCACTGGCCGTTCCCCCGTTTCTTTTTTCTTTTTTTTTTTTAACTTTGGCCTCTTTTGGTTGATTTTTTATTTTTTTATTTTCATCCATCTTTATTCTTTGGCAGGTGTGTGTCTCCCATCGCAGTAGCCTCTCTTGCTACAGAGCAAAGGCTCTGGGCGCATGCGCTCCAGAGTGCTGGCTCCTAATTGGACGCACCAGTCCAGCCACTCCGCAGCACGCAGGATCTTTCTGGGCCAGGGATGGAACGGATGCCCCTTGCACTGCAAGGTGGACTCTCTACCCACTGGACCACCGGGGAAGCTCCCCACCATTCCCCAGTTTCTTTTCTCACTCTCCTCAGACCTGCCTATTCTCTGAGATACAACAATATTGAAATTAAGCCAATTAACCCTACAGTGGCCCCTAAGATTTCAAGTGAAAGCAAGATTCTCCCTTTTCTCACTTTAAGTCAAAAGCTAGAAATGAATAAACATATTAAGGAAGGAATATTAAAGTTAGCCTGAAAGCTAGGCCTCTAGCATCAAACCATTAGTTAAGCTGTAAATACAAAGGAAAATTTCTCGGAAAAAAAGAAAAGTACTGCTCCAGTGAACACACAAATGATATCCATTCTTCAGGCCATGGATCAAAGAGTCATGTAGACCTTCAAGTTTTATTATGTGAAAAATATATTTCATAAGGCTCTAGCTGCCATAAATAGTGACTCCTCTGATGGATCTGGGCAAAGTCGATTGAAAACCTACTGGAAAGCATTCAGCATTCTTGATACTGCTTAGAACATTTGTGATTCCTGGGAAGAGGCCCAAATATCAACATTAAAAGGAGTTTGGAAGAATAAAGTCCAATCCTCATGGATGACTTTAAAGTGCTCACAATTTCAGTGGAGGAAGTAACTACAGATGTGGTAGAAATAGCAAGAGAGCCAAAATTAGAAGTAAAGCCTGAGGATGTGACTGAACCGCTGTAAGCTCATGATAAAACTTGAGGAGATAAGGCATTGCTTCTTATGGATAAACAAAGGAAGTGGTTTCTTGAGATGGAATCTCCTCCTGGAGAAGACTGCTGAATGGACAATAGTAACTTTAGAATATGACATAAAATTAGTTGATAAATCAGCAGGGTGTGAACGGACCGACCACACCCTAAAGATGTTCTACTTTTAAAGATGTTCTACAGTGGGTAAACTGCTGTCAGACAGCCTTGCCTGCTACAGAGAACTCTTTTGGGAAAGGAAGAGTCCAACTTCTTGGCAACCAACTTCACTGTTGTCTTATTTCAAGAAATGGCCACAGCCACCCCAACCTGCAGCAACCATCACCTGGAGTCAGCAGCCACGGCCATCAAGGTCAGACCCTCCAAAGAGACTGCTATCCTGAAGCCTCAGATGATGGTTAGCACATTTCAGCAATGAAGTATTTTTAAATTAATAGATGTACATTGCTTTTCTCAGAAATAATAGTATGGTATACCTAATAGCCTTTATGTATAGTATAAACATAACTTTGATATGCACTGGGAAATCCAAACAGTGGACTCCATTTATTACAATATTTACCTAACTGCAATGATCTGGAACCGAACTGGCAGTATCTCCAAGGTATGCCAGTCATTTTTTTTTTTTGCAAATATTCATCATCAACTTGAAAAAAGTAACAGAAAATGATCTGAGAAGACTCCAAACATAACCCTAAATTCTGTCCCTAATTTAAGTGCCCCACTTCTGACTTAACCTAGTTCACAGTGCAAAACATTTACAGGGAATATTTCTCACATCTTTTAGATAGGCACTCACCCCACATCACCAAGCACCATATGCCTCTCTGCCTCCCTGACCTCATAGACTCTTCTCCTTGCCTTCCCGACAGTGTCTCCCAATTTTAGATGATTTCTCTGGGCTCGTCTGATTTCTTTGACTTCTAGAGGCCACTCATAGGGATAGGACATAATGAAATTACAAACAAGTTAAAAATCATGTAGATGACCAATGTCAAAATAAGCCCAGGGAGTAATCAATGAGTTGTGTGATGTCAAAGTCATTAGTTGAATATCAGAAGAGAAGAGGTATCAGTGGGGTGCATGAAACTGAAAGGCCAAACCAGGGAAGATAAATAGTGACTTGGGTAAACTGTTTACCCAAGGAAGAGATTCTAGCCATATAAAGATTTTACCAAATGATGTTTAATTAATAATAATAACATTATCATGGATCACTTAGTAGGGACAAGACACATTAAGCTTTTCACATAGTTATGTGATTTAATGTCTTTATTAGCTCTAGGAGAGAGGAATTATCTTAATTTCCCAAATGAGGAAACTGAAACTCAGAGAGATGGGGGAACTTGTCCAAGGTGACACAGCCATTAAATCAGAATGACAGAAATCAATCCCAATTCTGTGAGATTCAAAAGCCCATTACTCTTAACACCATACAAAATCCCTTTCTTACATATTATACCACTAAGTATAATCCGTGGCCTTTTATAGATATATCAGAGGATTTTTCATAAAATGTTTCAGTCCATCTTAAAGGTTCAAACCCTTTGGCTTAGCTGGACTCTCAATTCAGCTCCCTGCAACCAGTCTAGTTCCTTTAGTCACTATTTTTTGGTTGTGAATCCTTTATTCAGAGGATAAACCCAAATCCATATCCACATTTGCCAATGCCATTTGCTTAGTGCTGTGGGTTGTTCCCTTTTCTCATTTCCTGGCTCCCTTCAGGATCTTTATAGTGTGTTATTTCTGGACCAGTTGCTCCCTGTGACAGTGTGTAAAGACTCAGAGCATCTGCCAGCTTCCTGCCAGATGGCTGAACTCTAGTGAATGGCCACTGACCTATGGACAATGCTGAATGGTTTTCTGCTTGATGTAGAAACTCTAGCAGAATATCACATGGTGCAAGTCTGGGACTCCACTAATCTCTAGAAGATGCTAAAATCTCCATAATAATGATGGTGATGATAATGTTCAAGTACTATGAGCATCATGTGTCAGCACAGCTTCAAGCACTTTAGAAACACCATTTAATAATGCTCATAACTGAAGGAAGTGGGTATGATTACTAGCCTTTCTTTACAAGTGAAGAAACTGAGACTTAGATAAAGTTACCCAAGCTCACAAAGCTGGAAGGTAACAGAGCAGAGTTCCTGACTGTTTCTCACACTGTGCTCTTTTTTTTTTTAAGTTTAAATTTTTTTATTAATTTACCTTTATTTTATTTTTACATTGTTTTGTTGTTTACTGCTATATATAAATCTGAATCAGTCATAGATCTACACATGACCCCTCCCACTTGAATTTCCCTCCCATCTGCCTTCCCATCTCACCTGTCTAGGTTATAATAGCCCCTGGGTAAGTTCCCTTAGTCTTACAACATATTCACACTGGTTGTCTCTTATATATGGTAATATAAGTTTCCATGTTTACTTTTACCATATATTTAGCCCATCCTACCCCCCCTCCCCACCCAATGCTCATATGTCTGTTCTCTATATACTAAGGCAATAGTTTGGGATTTGTTTGTTCCAAAAAGGAAATTAAGACCCAAAGCAACAATCAGGAGGACCAAAAAGCCTTTCATGGACGCCTCACCGATGATTGATCATTAACAGTGGGAAAGAAAAGTTAACAACTAACTCATACTGAACTCCTTTGTGCCACTGACACATAATTCAATCATAAAATTTCACAGTAACTCTGTGCAATTAAGTTTTTAACTCTAATTAAAAGAAGAAATTTAGATTTTTGAGGTCAGTATGTTCTACAAGGACACACATGGTAGGGGAAAAAAAGAAAAGACTGTATCAGATAGTCACTACCAAAGTAATCATGTGTATCAAACCAGATCACAATTTACTTGCTTTAACTAACCATAATTTCTTTAGCTCACATTTTTCAAGTTGATACTGTGGCTCAATTTGACTGGATGATTCCTCCCTTCTTCCTGGGATTCCACATGCATCTGAGGTCAGCTATGGGTCAAGCAGGCAGTTTTGCTAATTTTCATTAGGCTCTTTCACCTCTGAAACTCACCTGGAACAATATCTCTAAAGAACATACAGCTACATGCAAAGCCTCTTGAAGGTTATGCTTAAAAATGGCACCATTTTTTCTACCCCTTTGTGTTAGTCAAAGCAAGTCACAATGACAGCTCAGATTCGGGGGTTGGAGAATAGATGAGAAGGGCTGCAAAATCATATTTCACAGAGCACAGGTCTAGGAAAACAATGACCATTTCCATTTCTGTAATCATATACTGCAAAGCAGAATTCAAACCCAGTTCTAACTCCAGAGTCCTTATTGCTATAAAGTACTTCTAATACAAAATTTCAAGTTTGCCAGCCCTTAAATAGAGCATTCAGGAAATACAGTTCTCTTTTCTCTCACTATTTTAAATATTTCACTCTACCCTCTTTTTGCTTACACAGTTTCTAAGGAGAAGTCACATGTAATTCTTAGCTTCACTTCTCTGTAGGTAAGGTAGCCTCTCACCTCAACTTCTTGCAAAACCTTTTCATCTTTCATTTTTTGCACTTGAATATGTTGTGCCTGGATGTAATTTGCTGGGGTTTCATTTTTGTTGTTTGATTTTGTTTGGCATTTATCAGTTTTGCTGTTCTGAGATTTCTGAATCTGTGGTTTAGTATCTGACATCAATTTGGGAAAAAAATTCACTAATTATTGCTACAAATATTCCTTCTCTTTTTCCTCTTCTGGTATTTCCATTACATATTCTATGCCTTTTGTAGTTGTCACACAGTTCTTGGATATTCTATTTTTATCCAGTCACTTTTTTCTTTGCTAAAAATGCAACTAAAAATGTTTATAAACTTCTATGACCTATCTTAAAACAGACTCCTAAACCATGACCAGTCTACTAATGAGTCTATCAAATGGATTTTCATTTCTACTTCAAAGGTTTCGACCTGTAGCTTTTTTAATTCTTAGAATTGCCATCTCTCTACCTAAATTATCTATTTCTGGATGTTGGCTACTTTTTCCATTAGAGACCTTAACATATTAACCATTATTGCTTTAAATTCCTAGTCAGATACTTCCAACATCCCTGCCATTTCTGATTCTTGTTCTGAATTTTCTCTGTTCAAACTCAGTTTTTTTGCCTTTTAGTACACCTTATAATTTTATGTTGAAACCATAACATGACAATGGTTTAAAAAAAAACTTTCCAGTAAATAGAGCTTTAGTGACATAGCAGCAGCTATATATTGGGGCGGCAAGGAGAAGGAAAAGCATTCTATAGTTCTATAATTAGGTCTGTCTTTGAACCCTGAGGATATGAAGTCACCTCCCCATCAGGTGCAACAGGATGACAAAGAAGGACAGGAAATTTCTTCCAAGAGATCAGCTAGCCTCTGATAGAGTTCCAATAGATTAGGGCTCTGGTAAAACAGTTTCTCTTGAGAGCAAGCTTTGTTAAGAAGAGAGGAATTCTCTGGCATATTTCATAATGGTTTCTTTTCCTCTCCTCCCAACCAGAAGTATGAGGGAATTTTCCTCCAATATTCACTATGAAATAACAGTAGAGCTCCTAGCAGTAAAACTCGCAAAAGTGTGGAAACTCTCCTAACCACCTCCCTTGTGGAGTTCTTAACTCTCAAACTTCTTCACACTGAGCCTTCAGCAATTTGTCAGTTAGAGTTTAGGTTTTCCTACCCCCCACTAGCTCCTGAAAAATGCTTCTACTCTTGGGTTTCTTATCTGGTAAGTTATAATTCTCTGCATTGCTTTTCTGTCTCTCCAGTTTTAGGGACCAGTGGCTTGTCCTGTGACCCACATCTCTGAAAGATCTAAAAAGAGTTGTTGAGTTTTCTGTTCATTCAGCTTCTTACTTGTTAGGACAGAGTGATACCTCCCCAAGCTCTTTACAAGAACAGCGTGATGACTCCCCAAGCTCTTCCCAACCAGAAAACCAAAGTCCTGGATCAGAAACTCAAATTTACCTTTACAGTGATCACATTTCTACTATATACAAGTGCCTAGTGAGCGAGATTTGCCTTCAGCTAACTTGTTAGAAGACTCAAAGGAATGGGAAAGCTGAGGGGTATGAAGATGACAGCAGCTTCAAGGAGGTAAGATTGCAAATTTTGCAGGAATGAATCTCAAGGTGTTTCCTATGGACTCCACATGCTTTTTAGAGCAAAGAGTCGGGGTCGCAAAGAGTCAACTTTCTTTTCATGTTCTTAGGGAGCCACACTTAGAAAAGAGATAGACCAAGAACCCGACTGACAGACTGATATCTGGGCTTCAAGATGGTTGTGTGTCTTAATAGCATCAAAACAAATAACTCACTCAAAAAAATGGGCATTTTTCTAAAGAGGACATATAAATGGCCAACAGGCACAGGAAAAGATGTTCAAGATAGCTAGTTATTAGAGAAATGCAAATCAAAACAATGAGATACCACCTCACACCAGTCACAATGGCTATCAATCACAAACAGCAAATGCTGGACAGAGTGTGGAGAGAAGGGAACCCTCCTGCACTGTCGGTGGGAATGTAAATTCCTACAGCCACTATGGAGAACAGTATGGAAGTTCCTTAAAACATTAAACAGAGAGCTACCATATGACCCAGTAATCCCACTCCTCGACATCTATCAGAGAAAAACACAGCCTAAAGAGATACAGGCATCCCAATGTTCATTGCACCACTGTTTACAATGGTCAAGACAGGGAGACAACCTAAATGTCCATCGACAGAGGACTGGATAAAAAAGATGTGGTGTGTGTGTGTGTATATACATACACATATATGTATATATACACATACAATGGAGTATTACTCATCTCTTAAAAAGAACAAAGTAAGGCCATTTCCAGCAACATAGATGAACTGAGAATGTGTCACACTGAGTGAAGTCACTCAAGACAGGAGAAATAGCAAATGACATCCTTATATGTGGATTCTAAAAAAGATGATACAAATGAGCTTATTTACAAAACAGAAAGAGACTCACAGATTTAGAAAATGAACTCATGGTTGTGGAGGGGGAAGAGATCATTAAGGACTTTTGGAAGGTCATGCACACACTGCTATATTTAAAATGGATAACAAAAATCTACTGTATAGCACATGGAACTCTGCTCAATGTTATGTGCCAGCCTGGATGGGAGAGGGGCTGGGGGAGAATGGATACATGCGTATACAGTGTGTACACTGAGTCCTCTCACGGTTCAGCTGAAACAATCACAACATTGCTAATTGGCTATACCCCAATATAAAATGTTTTTGGTGTTAAAGAAACTAAATAAAAAATCTTAAAAAGAAAGCTATCCGAAAATAAATGAAGTAAAGGATAAATAAGAAAAAAAGATGGTTGTTTGTGCTCCATCATGTCCAAGTCTTTGTGATCCCATGGACTGTAGCCCACGAGGCTCCTCTGTCCATGGGATTTTCCAGGCAAGAAGGTTGGCATGGGTTTCCATTTCCTACTCCAGGGGTATTCTTGACCCAGGCATCAAACTCACATCTCTTGTGTCTCCTGCATTGGCAGGTGGATTCTTTACCATTAGCACCAACTGGGAAACTGGTTAAATTCTCTAATATGTCTATGGCTTTAAACACTTCAGCTTGGACCATCTGTTGCTTGAGTATCACCCAGAAATATTTCCTCAGTCTCTTCATAAAAAGGAGAAGGAAAGCAGCAAGCTAATTTTGTTTAGTTCATTTCCATCTTCCTCTTTAAAAAAAATTATTACAGTTTTAATGTAGAATTCTTCAAAGGGAAAGACAGGCTATGAGAACAATCTCTTGAAATTCAAATAATAAAAAATAACCAATGAAGGTGATACAAAAATCAGTTAGCCAAGGAAATAATTTACATCCAAAGGAATAATTTATATCTAAGTTCGCTTTGCTCTTAAGTTTGTGCCAAGTCTCCTTCAACTGATAAATACTTTAATTCAATGAAAGAAACATTTGTTTCAGGTATATGTTCTTATTCCAGAAGGAAAAGGAAATTCTGAAGTGAAAGATATCCTGAGGAAATAGTTTGGCAAACAATATGACATTTTCTTCTTGCTTGCTTAATACCATAATAGAATAAATAGGGGTGACATGGAACCAAGCAGAAAAAAAGATTCTTATAATAATAGGATATGAAATTAGAGTAGTTCCTGAGAGATCACCTGGTCCAAATGCCTTCTTTTCATGAAATCTGAGACCCAGAGAAGCAAACTGCATTGCTCAAAGTGCCCCAGATGGCTAGTGGCAACAGTGAAGCTCAAACCAAAACTGAAAAATTCCCTATTGATTGCCCTTTCTAACAGGACTCAAAGAATCTTTCAAAATTTCTATCTGACTGTCTATTCTAGGCTGCCAGGCCAACAGAAGAACTACTTCTCTCTAGCAAGATGATGACAGGAGAGGTTTGCTACATGCTATCACCTAAACAGGGCCATGATAAAATTCAGAGTATGTGGAACTTCAATGGAAAGTTTATTTTCTAATTTCTTATTTTCTTCTTTTAGGCTATAAGTGAGACTGAGCAAAATACCAGTGAAAATACAAATGGAGACCACAGTTGTATCAGTGGTTCCTATAACTTTGTCATCATGGAAATCAGATATTTTCACATCCTTCTATAGTTTTCGTACATTTCAAACATCATTTATGTTCATAATGATTTTAAAATTAGGACACTCAAACTTGCTCCTAGATATTAATATTTAATGTCTTCATAAAAAGGCACATGCATTGCCATTTCACAAATGTGCTTTTTTAATACTTGGTCATTGGTTTCCTTAGCAACCGTATATAATTTATTTTATGGCTGGCCTCGAACAGGTAATTATACGAAATTGCACAATGCTTCCCCAAAGGTCTTCTGCATCACAAGATACCTACAAACATTTCTAGAACTAGCTACATCTGATTTAAAAGTGGTCTCATCGCCCCACAGCAGGCAAAAAGACCTTAAAATATATCTACAATTGGGGAATAGACTAAAGTCTGAGCTCCTGAGCCAAAAATCACTATGAGTAATTAAGAAGTCTGCTTGAATTAATTCACCACATTCAGCAACAAGGTTTGAATGTTAGGGTAATGCGCTGAGCTTCCAGGTTCAAAGCTGAACCATGCTTGTCAACTTGTCTTGGGCAACACTTCCTGCTACCCCTGCCCAATGCCCTCTGCTCTATGATGCAATGCTTCAGTGAAATTGCTGAATGCCTGGGGACCAAGTTGTTCTGCTATGGGACACCACTGTAAACGCCGGATTCGAGAGGGGAAAAGAGTTTTCCTCTAGCAAAGAAGATGTTGCAGCCTTGTGAGCAACAGCTTTGAGCAACCCAGAGCTGGGCAAGCCAAACAAGAACAGAAACAGTGTGGATGGTGGACGACAAGTAACAGATCATCAGTTCACATTTGGGCAGAAAAAAAGGCGGCAGCAGCAGTTTTCACTGAACGCACCATGTCACCCACTGCAGAATGCCCTGTTTACGAAATCAGAGGCAGCTCCCAGAGAGTCTAGGTGTGAACATTGATTCAGTCTCTTGTAATATACACCATTTAGGCAAGTTACTTCACCTTGCTGTGCTGTGAAATTTAATAGTTGTAGCTACTTCATAGGGTTTTGTAAGACCAAAATGAATACAGTTCAAGAAAGTGTATATAAGGCCTGAACACTATAAGCACTCAACACATTTAGCTATTAGGGAAAGCAATCACTCATATCTACCCAGGACAACTGTGCTGCTCTCCATCGTACTGTAGAACCAACTCTTTGCATGCATAAACTGCTGTTGGCATAAGAAGCACATACATGCTACCGTGTAAGACCCTTAGGGATCCTCAGGAATTTTCAAAGGATGTATTTCCTAGAAATAATTTGACTCCTTTGAAATATCAAACCCGAGGGTACTATTAGAAAGGTGAAAACATGAGACACAGCAATTAACCCTTCATAATGATTCTGTTATGGTTTTAACTCTTTAAGATAAAATGGTAATTATGTATATAAGAATATTTAGAAGTTCCTGAATTACCTTCAATTTTAAAGACTCAGTTTTAGTATCCTAAGTCATATCTCAGCCACTCATGTCTACAAGAAGCCACTCAGTCCCATGTCTGATCCATTGTAAGAATACAGTAAATGTCTTTGAATAAATGAAAAACAAGTTCACGAGAGAGCTCTCTGCTATACAAGGTCTTATAGAATTCACAATACCTGTGAAACCTAGGTTATAGTTCATTTCTAAAGTTATTGATGTCCTGATATAATACATATTCCAATAATATGTTGAAAATATGTGCATTTATTTGAAGTGTAAAATAAAAGGGCCATTAATTTGCTACTTCCTCTCTGCTGATGTTATGTGCCCTAATGACAACACAGTGATTGAGACCTGGGGTTTTAACTCGGCACTGTCACATAACTTTAGTCATATTTTATGAGTCAATTTCTCTAGAAATAATAGCCTATTTATTATATGCAAGAAGGAGATGCATTCACACTCCTTTTCCCCTCTCCCTATTCCCAGGGTAGCCTCCATTTCTTGTCCAGCAGTCACTGCACGTACCATGAAACCCTGTTTACGAAATCAGAGGCAGCTCCCAGAAGTCTAGGTGTGAACATTGATTCAGTCTCTTGTAATATACACCATTTAGGCAAGTTACTTCACCTTGCTGTGCTGTGAAATTTAATAGTTGTAGCTACTTCATAGGGTTTTGTAAGACCAAAATGAATACAGTTCAAGAAAGTGTATATAAGGCCTGAACACTATAAGCACTCAACACATTTAGCTATTAGGGAAAGCAATCACTCATATCTACCCAGGACAACTGTGCTGCTCTCCATCGTACTGTAGAACCAACTCTTTGCATGCATAAACTGCTGTTGGCATAAGAAGCACATACATGCTACCGTGTGAGACCCTTAGGGATCCTCAGGAATTTTCAAAGGATGTATTTCCTAGAAATAATTTTACTCCTTTGAAATATCAAACCCGAGGGTACTATTAGAAAGGTGAAAACATGAGACACAGCAATTAACCCTTCATAATGATTCTGTTATGGTTTTAACTCTTTAAGATAAAATGGTAATTATGTGTATAAGAATATTTAGAAGTTCCTGAATTACCTTCAATTTTAAAGACTCAGTTTTAGTATCCTAAGTCATATCTCAGCCACTCATGTCTACAAGAAGCCACTCAGTCCCATGTCTGATCCATTGTAAGAATACAGTAAATGTCTTTGAATAAATGAAAAACAAGTTCACGAGAGAGCTCTCTGCTATACAAGGTCTTATAGAATTCACAATACCTGTGAAACCTAGGTTATAGTTCATTTCTAAAGTTATTGATGTCCTGATATAATACATATTCCAATAATATGTTGAAAATATGTGCATTTATTTGAAGTGTAAAATAAAAGGGCCATTAATTTGCTACTTCCTCTCTGCTGATGTTATGTGCCCTAATGACAACACAGTGATTGAGACCTGGGGTTTTAACTCGGCACTGTCACATAACTTTAGTCATATTTTATGAGTCAATTTCTCTAGAAATAATAGCCTATTTATTATATGCAAGAAGGAGATGCATTCACACTCCTTTTCCCCTCTCCCTATTCCCAGGGTAGCCTCCATTTCTTGTCCACGCAAGAGTGACAACGGCACGTCTAAACTAATTTGTTATTCACTTCTTGATTAGATATCCAGGGAGACCCTAGTGTTTACAAATGTCCAGGTTTGTAAATGGGATGCTTAATCTCCTCGGCAGCAGGGACGCCTGATTGACTGGAAGATTAGTGGCTTTTATTTCCAACTTGTTTGTGAAGTCCAGGCAAAGCTTCTCTGGAGAGAGTCATCATATAATGAGCAGTCCTCTAGTCTGTTGCCTGGCTCAATGTTAACCCACAGCTCCTCTCTTCCATTTGAGGTTTCAGGGATCCTATCCATCTCACCAGCTCCGTTCAACTAGATGCAGCTGAAACTCCAAATTCCTAAAGAACAGGTCAAGCAAACGTCTTATTTTTAGGCTCCATGCTCCTTGGAGGACATGCAGGTCTTTCCAATGTTGATTAGTGACGGCAGGTGGAGTGGGTTTAACCCACAGGTTCAGCACTTCACACCCCCCATCTTTTGATTATTCCTTACCTGGAGAGAGAGGTGTTAGGAGGGCTCTGGCTACTTTCTACTGTTAAGGGGTATAGCAAGGCCTGAGGAATGAAACTAGCTAACACTTATTTTAAAGTATTTTCTTTTTTCTGGTTTCAAGTTCACGTTTTAACCTCAATAAACAGATACCACCTCTGAGCCAACTGTCAAGATGCTCATAGATCCAAGAGTGGTAACAAACCCCAAAGATATACCCTCAGGAACCACAGAATGCCAGACATTATTAACATTTAGAATTTTTAGGTGTTTTTATCAAGGATGTAGTCAAGGATGGATTTTTGGTGTCTCAGCTTTCCATGTGTTTTAGTATCTCAATCATTATCCATTTGGTTGAAAAACTTAGATATTAAATATGGAAGATAAATATTCTGGGAAAATTATGGTTTATTCAACATCCTGACCAAGTAGAACCTTGACAGGGATAGATGCCAGAGCTGTTTGTTTTAAATCTGAAGATTCAATAACAGACAAAAAGTGCAGGCTTAGTTGAGAGAAAGAACAGGTGATCAGCCTAATTGATATGTTACATCTTAAGTCAGTGAGGTTAGTGGGGGCTGAAAATTTGGCCAGCACAACGAAGGGGGCAGCATGATCAAGCACAGAAAGAGGTTTTAGATAGCAGATCCATCACTAGAGATATCACCTATTTTTGCCAAACTAGGAAAAATCTAGTCAGCAAGTTATCTCTGTAAGCCTAGAGAGTTAGAACCAAAGTCCTAACAGAAGAAAAGCTCAGTCTTGAAACTTAGGAATTAATTCAGTTGTCTTCTGAAAAGTCTGGCTTTCACAAAGCCACTACTGTCACAAGCCCACTCACCTTGATTTATTTCTTGCAGCTTCTGAGAAGCAACTTAAGATCTGTTGAGGTTCACCTGGCCTATGGGAGAAGTCAGCGTCAAGGCTTGGAACAGTCCAGATTTGGATGACCTTGGTCTCCCTTTTTGTGGAGCACAATTTCCGTTTCCCATCTATTTCTCATAAGGTCCAGTCCATCAAGGATGGAGCCAATCTTCTGGATAAACATTCTCCAAGATTTCAGTCTAGAGGGTCATCGTCTCTTTCTTTAAGGCTTTCTTCAAAAGGTTTTGCTATGAGTCCAAAGTTAGGGATCCAGACACAGCAGAAGCCACCCATTCCCAGGATCCTTGCAGTTGCTGGTGTGGGAACTGTCACTCTAGCTAGAACTTCCTGGCTTCAACAAGCAGCTCTCTGTCCTTGAGTTCAAAACTCAAAACTTTAAGCCAAAATACTTAAAACAGAGTGCTAGACATTATTAACATTTAGAATTTTTAGGTGTTTTTATCAAGGATGTAGTCAAGGATGGATTTTTGGTGTCTCAGCTTTCCATGTGTTTTAGTATCTCAATCATTATCCATTTGGTTGAAAAACTTAGATATTAAATATGGAAGATAAATATTCTGGGAAAATTATGGTTTATTCAACATCCTGACCAAGTAGAACCTTGACAGGGATAGATGCCAGAGCTGTTTGTTTTAAATCTGAAGATTCAATAACAGACAAAAAGTGCAGGCTTAGTTGAGAGAAAGAACAGGTGATCAGCCTAATTGATATGTTACATCTTAAGTCAGTGAGGTTAGTGGGGGCTGAAAATTTGGCCAGCACAACGAAGGGGGCAGCATGATCAAGCACAGAAAGAGGTTTTAGATAGCAGATCCATCACTAGAGATATCACCTATTTTTGCCAAACTAGGAAAAATCTAGTCAGCAAGTTATCTCTGTAAGCCTAGAGAGTTAGAACCAAAGTCCTAACAGAAGAAAAGCTCAGTCTTGAAACTTAGGAATTAATTCAGTTGTCTTCTGAAAAGTCTGGCTTTCACAAAGCCACTACTGTCACAAGCCCACTCACCTTGATTTATTTCTTGCAGCTTCTGAGAAGCAACTTAAGATCTGTTGAGGTTCACCTGGCCTATGGGAGAAGTCAGCGTCAAGGCTTGGAACAGTCCAGATTTGGATGACCTTGGTCTCCCTTTTTGTGGAGCACAATTTCCGTTTCCCATCTATTTCTCATAAGGTCCAGTCCATCAAGGATGGAACCAATCTTCTGGATAAACATTCTCCAAGATTTCAGTCTAGAGGGTCATCGTCTCTTTCTTTAAGGCTTTCTTCAAAAGGTTTTGCTATGAGTCCAAAGTTAGGGATCCAGACACAGCAGAAGCCACCCATTCCCAGGATCCTTGCAGTTGCTGGTGTGGGAACTGTCACTCTAGCTAGAACTTCCCTGGCTTCAACAAGCAGCTCTCTGTCCTTGAGTTCAAAACTCAAAACTTTAAGCCAAAATACTTAAAACAGAGTGCTAACAAAACAAAACAAACACCCTGCCTTTTCCTACAGGAGCTCCAGAGCTAGAGTGCGGGTGAAAAAGCATAGGAGCCCACGCACAAGCCTTAAGCCGGCCTCCGGAAGGCCAGAGGCTTATGGGTACTTATGGAATCCGGAATGAAGCAGCCCAGTGTTCCGAGGGTGCACAGTAGGGTGGCGTGGGTGGAGTTGGCAGGCGCAGGGAAAGTTGATGGGGAAAACGTGTGGGGATAGCCCTTCTGTGCAGACGTAACTAGGCTACAGGGCTCTGCTGGGTTCACAAGGTCAGGAGCAGACACAGGTGAGCCCATTTCAGGGGTTGGTGGTCCTATCCTATTTCATAGGCTCATCCCAAAATAGACACAGCTGACGCCAAGCTTCTAGAAAACAACTCCAGCAAACATCTCAATGCTGAGGCTCTCTGCAGCTTGGAGGAAGTCTAAGTCTTAAAATCACCTTGATTAGTGATGGCAGGTAAAAAGGATTTGACTCGGCCCGCCGCGAGGAGCCGCCGGAACCCGCCCGCGCGAGGCGGAACCCCCGCGGAACCCGGAACCCGCCCGCGACGAGCCGCGGAACCCGCCCGCGCGAGCCGCGGAACCCGCCCGCGCAGAGCCGCGGAACCCGCCCGCGCGAGCCGCGGAACCCGCCCGCGCGGAGCCGCGGACGCCCCGCGAGCCGCGGACCGCCGCCGCGAGGCCGCGGAGCGCGCGCGGAGCCGCAGCGCGGAGCGCCCGCGAGCCGCGGGCGCGCCGGGCGGGTAAGTTCAACCACTCCAACTGGAGGGCTTGCTGACGGAGAGAGGAAGTCGTCCACGGGTTGCTGATCAGGGACTGGGCACGAGTTGGACGGAAAGCTCGCGTCCGCCTTTGGTACTTAGACACATAACCGGCAGTGTCGGAGGCCGCGCTCCCCTAGAGCAGCAGTAGCAGCGGAGGAAGCCGGGAAAGAGCAGGGATTGAGACTACAGGCGGGCGCGGTCGAGCCGGGCGCCCCTCCAACACGGGACTGGCGCGCCTCCGCCCGACTGACTGGGATCAGCCCACCGTCCCGGCCAGCACCCAGTATGGCAGCAAAGCCCTCATTTTGCTGAACACAAAACAGAAACCACAGCAACCGGCACTGTAAGGGAAAGACCACGCCATCAAGACACCACCATCAAGAGCAGATTGGTTTCCAACAGGCAGATATGAAGATAAAACCAAGCAGTATTAACTTTATTGAATCCGGAATGAAGCAGCCCAGTGTTCCGAGGGTGCACAGTAGGGTGGCGTGGGTGGAGTTGGCAGGCGCAGGGAAAGTTGATGGGGAAAACGTGTGGGGATAGCCCTTCTGTGCAGACGTAACTAGGCTACAGGGCTCTGCTGGGTTCACAAGGTCAGGAGCAGACACAGGTGAGCCCATTTCAGGGGTTGGTGGTCCTATCCTATTTCATAGGCTCATCCCAAAATAGACACAGCTGACGCCAAGCTTCAAGAAAACAACTCCAGCAAACATCTCAATGCTGAGGCTCTCTGCAGCTTGGAGGAAGTCTAAGTCTTAAAATCACCTTGATTAGTGATGGCAGGTAAAAAGGATTTGACCGCGCGGACCGCCCGGCGAGCCGCGGAACCCGCCCGCGCGATGCCGCGGAACCGCCCGCGAGCCGCGGAACCCGCCCGCGCGAGCCGCGGAACCCGCCCGCGCGAGCCGCGGAACCCGCCACGCGGAGCCGCGGAACCCGCCCGCGCGAGAGCCGCGGAACCCGCCCGCGCGAGCCGCGGAACCCCCCGCGCAGAGCCGCGCGCCGACCGCCGCGGGCCGCGGAGCGCCGCGGGCAGGACGCCGATCGCCGCGCGCGCGGACCGGAGCGCAGCGGGCGCGGTAAGTCAACCACTCCAACTGGAGGGCTTGCTGACGGAGAGAGAAGTCGTCCACGGGTTGCTGATCAGGGACTGGGGGCGAGTGGGACGGGAGAGCTCGCGTCCGCCTCTGGGACATAGACGCGGAAGCGGCAGTGTCGGGGGCGCCCGCGCTCCCCTAGAGCAGCAGTAGCAGCGGAGGAAGCCGGGGGAAGAGCAGGGATTGGAGACTACGGGGGGGCGCGCGGTCGAGCCGGGGCGCCCCCCTCCAACACGGGGCTGCGCGCGCCGCGGCCTCCGCCCGACTGACTGGGATCCGCCCCCCGTCCCGGCCGGCACCCAGTCTGGCAGCAAAGCCCTCATTTTGCTGAACACAAAAACAGAAACCACAGCAACCGGCACTGTAAGGGAAAGACCACGCCATCAAGACACCACCATCAAGAGCAGATTGGTTTCCAACAGGCAGATATGAAGATAAAAACCAAGGACAGTATTTAACTTTTTTTTTTTTTTTTTCACTTTTTTCTGCTTGTTTGTGGTGGACTATTTTGCTTATTCAATTGATTGGTTTGGGGTTTATTAGTTTCTTTGTTTATTGGGGGTTTTTTATGTTTTTTTTTTTTTTTTTGTAGTTTTCATTTGTTTGATTTATTCTATGTGTTTTTTCTTTGTTTTTCGGTCTCATTAATTTTCTTTTTGCTCTTTTAATTTTTAACCTTCTTTTGACTTTTATTATATTTTTTAACTTTAATTTTAATTCTTGAAAACCTCTAATTCTCTTTCTCCTTCCTCTTTTCCACGCTTTCTTTCTCTATGTTCTAAATGTAAAACATCTTCCTAGCTATCAATATCCTCTAGACAAATTATTTCCTATCTTTCTGTCTGCACTATTCACTTCCAAATGCACTAAACAGTACACACACTAATCTTTGCTACCTAATCCTATAAAATACTTCCAAGACAAATCTTTTCCTTTTTACTTATAGACTCTCCTCCTTGTCACCCCGAGCACATGTCCTAATTTAAAATTGCTTTCATTGTAATTATCCAAGCCAGGACCTTGTGCTAGATCTATTATTCAGGCACTATTTTAATTAATTCAAAGCTTAACGGGCAAGTATCATCTGTGATTGCATGAGTTGCTAGAAAGATTTCCTGCGCCTTATCTCTGTAAAACTGGTCAGTTGTGGGGGTTGCTGTATATGTATGTGTATCTTATGGTTATGTTAGAAAACATCTGCATGCTTTTATGACTGTCACCCATCAGGGATGCACCTCTTGTTCCTCAGATGCTAGTGTGTGAACTAGTATCACAGAACACCATAGCAAACCAGACATAGAGCCTACACTCCTGACCAATCATCAAACCAAGGATCCTCAGCGGAAGCCCGGATTCCAAGACCCCACACTGATTATCAAAGAACATACAACACTACAGATTATTCACCTGTAAACAAGGTCTATCACCACCCAAGACACAAGCCACTGAACCCTTCTACAAGGACAAAACCCACAGGAAGAGAGAATTCAACCAAGAAGCCTGGTGGGAATAAGAACTCCATACACACAGACACACACAAAGAAACAAAAATTAACCTAATAATGAAACGTCAGAGAAACACTGTACAAATGAAGGACCAAGCTAGAGAAACACCACTTCAAATGACAGAGGAGGAGATAGACAAGCTATCTGAAAGAGAATTCAGAAAAACTATACTAATGAGGATGCAAAACACCGAAAACAGAATATTAGAGGAAATTAGTGCATTGAGAAAAGACATGCAGGAAATGAAAAATAAGCAAATAGAGACCACCAACTCAATTGCTGAACTCAAAAATACTATAGAAGGTCTCAACAGTAGAGTATCAGAGGCTGAAGAACGGATAAGTGAGCTGGAAGACAGAATGGTGGAAATAAGTGCTGAAGAACAGAACAAAGCCCAAAGAATTAAAAGAACTGAGGATAGCCTCAGAGACCTATGGGACAATATTAAACGCACCAACATTAGAATTATAGGAGTTCCAGAAGAAGAAGAAGAGAAGAAAGACTATGAAAAAATTCTTGAAGAGGTTATAGTTGAAAACTTCCCCAGCATGGGAAAGGAGATAGTCAGCCAAGTCCAGGAAGCACAAAGAGTTCCATACAGGAGAAACCCCAGAAGAAACACACCAAGGCACATACTAATCAAACTAACGCAGACTAAATATAAAGACAGATTACTAAAAGCAGCTAGGAGCAAACAACAAATAACATATAAAGGAAACCCCATATGTTTAACTGCGGATCTCTCAACAGAAACCCTACAGGCCAGAAGAGAATGGCAAGATACATTTAAACGGCTAAAAGAGAATAACCTGCAACCACGAATTCTCTACCCAGCAAGAATCTCATTCAAAATCGATGGTGAAGTCAAAAGCTTCACAGACAAGCAAAAACTAAAAGAATTCTGTACCACAAAACCAGCCCTACAACAAGTGTTAAAGGACCTGATATAGCCAATAAATACAAGAGTAGGAGATAGACAAGCTATCTGAAAGAGAATTCAGAAAAACTATACTAATGAGGATGCAAAACACCGAAAACAGAATATTAGAGGAAATTAGTGCATTGAGAAAAGACATGCAGGAAATGAAAAATAAGCAAATAGAGACCACCAACTCAATTGCTGAACTCAAAAATACTATAGAAGGTCTCAACAGTAGAGTATCAGAGGCTGAAGAACGGATAAGTGAGCTGGAAGACAGAATGGTGGAAATAAGTGCTGAAGAACAGAACAAAGCCCAAAGAATTAAAAGAACTGAGGATAGCCTCAGAGACCTATGGGACAATATTAAACGCACCAACATTAGAATTATAGGAGTTCCAGAAGAAGAAGAAGAGAAGAAAGACTATGAAAAAATTCTTGAAGAGGTTATAGTTGAAAACTTCCCCAGCATGGGAAAGGAGATAGTCAGCCAAGTCCAGGAAGCACAAAGAGTTCCATACAGGAGAAACCCCAGAAGAAACACACCAAGGCACATACTAATCAAACTAACGCAGACTAAATATAAAGACAGATTACTAAAAGCAGCTAGGAGCAAACAACAAATAACATATAAAGGAAACCCCATATGTTTAACTGCGGATCTCTCAACAGAAACCCTACAGGCCAGAAGAGAATGGCAAGATACATTTACACGGCTAAAAGAGAATAACCTGCAACCACGAATTCTCTACCCAGCAAGAATCTCATTCAAAATCGATGGTGAAGTCAAAAGCTTCACAGACAAGCAAAAACTAAAAGAATTCTGTACCACAAAACCAGCCCTACAACAAGTGTTAAAGGACCTGATATAGCCAATAAATACAAGAGTAGGAGAAGCCTTACAAATCAAACCCCAAATTTCTAAGAAGATGACAATAGGAACATTCGTATCAATAATTACTTTGAATGTAAATGGACTAAATGCTCCAACCAAACGACACAGGCTGGCTGAATGGATCCAGAAGCAAGACCCATATATATGCTGTTTACAAGAGACCCACTTCAGACCTAGAGACACTCATAGACTGAAAGTGAAAGGCTGGAAAAAGATATTTCATGCAAATGGAAATCAAAAGAAAGCTGGAGTAGCAATCCTTATATCAGACAAAATAGACTTTAAAGTAAAGAAGATTCTAAGAGACAAGGCAGGTCACTACATCATGATTAAGGGATCTATCCAAGAGGAAGACATAACAGTCATGAATATCTACGCACCCAACACAGGGGCACCTCAATACATAAGACAGGTACTTTCAGACATAAAAGAAGAAATCAACAATAACACAATAATAGTAGGAGACTTTAACACTCCTCTCACAAAAATGGACAGATCAACAAAACAGAAAATTAATAAAGAAACACAAGCCTTAAATGCCACACTGGAAAAGATGGACCTCATCGATATCTTTAGGACGTTCCATCCAAAAGCAGAAGAATACACTTTCTTCTCAAGCGCTCACGGAACATTCTCCAGGATAGACCACATCTTGGGCCACAAATCTAACCTCAGTCAGTTCAAGAAAACCGAAATTATATCAACCATCTTCTCGGACCACAATGCAATGAGACTGGAGATCAACTACCAGAAGAAAAACCCTAAAAACAGAAACACATGGAGATTAAACAATACATACCTAAAAAACCAACTGATCATTGAGGAAATCAAAGGAGAAATTAAACAATTCCTAGAAGAAAATGACAATGAACACACGACAGTGCAAAACCTATGGGATACAGCAAAAGCAGTTCTAAGAGGGAAATTTATAGCAATACAATCCCACCTCAAGAAACTAGGAAAATATGAAGCAGATGACCTAACCCTCCGCTTAAAACAGTTGGAGAAAGAAGAACAAAAACATCCCAGAGCCAGCAGATACAACAATTTAAAGGACCTGATATAGCCAATAAATACAAGAGTAGGAGAAGCCTTACAAATCAAACCCCAAATTTCTAAGAAGATGACAATAGGAACATTCGTATCAATAATTACTTTGAATGTAAATGGACTAAATGCTCCAACCAAACGACACAGGCTGGCTGAATGGATCCAGAAGCAAGACCCATATATATGCTGTTTACAAGAGACCCACTTCAGACCTAGAGACACTCATAGACTGAAAGTGAAAGGCTGGAAAAGATATTTCATGCAAATGGAAATCAAAAGAAAGCTGGAGTAGCAATCCTTATATCAGACAAAATAGACTTTAAAGTAAAGAAGATTCTAAGAGACAAGGCAGGTCACTACATCATGATTAAGGGATCTATCCAAGAGGAAGACATAACAGTCATGAATATCTACGCACCCAACACAGGGGCACCTCAATACATAAGACAGGTACTTTCAGACATAAAAGAAGAAATCAACAATAACACAATAATAGTAGGAGACTTTAACACTCCTCTCACAAAATGGACAGATCAACAAAACAGAAAATTAATAAAGAAACACAAGCCTTAAATGCCACACTGGAAAAGATGGACCTCATCGATATCTTTAGGACGTTCCATCCAAAAGCAGAAGAATACACTTTCTTCTCAAGCGCTCACGGAACATTCTCCAGGATAGACCACATCTTGGGCCACAAATCTAACCTCAGTCAGTTCAAGAAAACCGAAATTATATCAACCATCTTCTCGGACCACAATGCAATGAGACTGGAGATCAACTACCAGAAAAAACCCTAAAAACAGAAACACATGGAGATTAAACAATACATACCTAAAAAACCAACTGATCATTGAGGAAATCAAAGGAGAAATTAAACAATTCCTAGAAGAAAATGACAATGAACACACGACAGTGCAAAACCTATGGGATACAGCAAAAGCAGTTCTAAGAGGGAAATTTATAGCAATACAATCCCACCTCAAGAAACTAGGAAAATATGAAGCAGATGACCTAACCCTCCGCTTAAAACAGTTGGAGAAAGAAGAACAAAAACATCCCAGAGCCAGCAGAAGAAGAGAAATCATAAAGATCAGAGCAGAAATAAATGAGAAAGAAACAAAAGAAACAATAGTAAAGATAAATAAAACAAAAAGCTGGTTCTTTGAAAAGGTAAACAAAATTGACAAGCCACTGGCCAGACTCATTAAGAAAAAGAGAGAGAAGAACCAGACCAACAAAATCAAAAACGAAAAAGGAGAGATTACAACAGATAATGCAGTAATCCAAAGGATTCTAAGAGACTATTATGAGCAACTCTATGGCAACAAACTGGACAACTTGGAAGAAATGGACAGTTTCTTGGACAGGATTAATCTTCCAAGACTGAGCCAGGAAGAAACAGAAACTTTGAACAACCCAATCACAAGCTCAGAAATCAACTTTGTGATTAAAAATCTACCCAAAAATAAAAGCCCAGGGCCAGATGGCTTCACAGCCGAATTCTACCAAACATTTAAAGAAGAGCTAATGCCTGTCCTTCTAAAACTCTTTCAAAAAATTGCACAGGAAGGAAAACTTCCAAACACATTCTACGAGGCCACCATCACCCTGATACCCAAACCAGGCAAAGACAACACAAAAAAGGAAAACTATAGGCCAATTTCACTGATGAACTTAGATGCCAAGATCCTCAACAAAATCCTAGCAAACAGAATTCAACGACATGTCAAAAAACTCATACATCACGATCAAGTTGGGTTCATCCCAGGCATGCAAGGCTTCTTCAACATCCGCAAATCAATCAACGTGATACACCATATCAACAAGTTGAAAGACAAAATCACATGATCATCTCAATAGATGCAGAAAAGCCTTCGACAAAGTACAACATCCATTTATGATCCACACTCTTCAGAAAGTGGGCATAGGAGGAACCTATCGCAACATAATAAAAGCGATCTATGAGAAGCCTACAGCGAACATTATTGTTAATGGTCAAAACTGAAAGCATTCCCTCTAAGATCAGGAACAAGACAGGGGTGCACACTTTCACCACTGCTATTCAACATAGTCCTGGAAGTCCTAGCAACAGCAATAAGACAAGAGAAAGAAATCAAAGGAATCCAGATTGGAAAGGAAGAAGTCAAGCTCTCTCTTTTTGCAGACGACATGATATTATACATAGAAAATCCCAAAGACACGGTTACAAAGCTACTAGAACTAATCAATGAATTCAGCAAAGTTGCAGGATATAAAGTCAACACACAGAAGTCACTGGCATTCCTATACACAAACAATGAAAAATCAGAAAATGAAATCAAAGAGGCAATCCCCTTCACCATTGCAACCAAAAGAATCAAATATCTAGGAATAAACCTACCCAAAGAAACAAAAGAATTGTACACAGAAAATTACAAGACACTCATGAGAGACATTAAAGAAGACTTAAACAGATGGAGAGATATTCCATGTTCCTGGATTGGAAGAATCAATATTGTGAAAATGACCATACTTCCAAATATCATCTACAGATTCAATGCAATACCTATTCAACTACCACTGACATTTTTCACAGAACTAGACCAAATAATAACACAGTTCATATGGAAACACAGAAGACCTCGAATAGCCAAAGCAATCCTGAGGAAGAAAAATGGAGTTGGAGGTATCAGCCTCCCTAACTTCAGACTCTACTACAAAGCAACAGTTATCAAGACAGTATGGTACTGGCACAAAAACAGAACTATAGATCAATGGAACAAGATTGAGAACCCAGAGATCAACCCACGCACCTATGGGTACCTTATTTTTGATAAAGGAGGAGAAACTATAAAATGGGACAAAGACAGCCTCTTTAACAAGTGGTGCTGGGAGAATTGGACAGCTACATGCAAAAAAATGAAATTGGAACATTCCCTGACGCCATACACTAAGATCAACTCAAAATGGATTAAAGACCTAAATGTAAGACCAGAAACCATCAAACTCTTAGAGGAGAATATAGGCAAAACCCTCAAGGACATCAATCAAAGCAAGATCTTCTCTGACCCACCAACTAAAATAGCAGAACTGAAAAGAAAAATGAACATATGGGACCTCATGAAACTTAAAAGCTTTTGTACAGCAAAAGAAATTACAAAACAGTTCAACAGACACCCCCTGGTCATAGCAAATGACAGGACGGTGCCCACTTTCACCACTGCTATTCAACATAGTCCTGGAATAAGACAAGAGAAAGAAATCAAAGGAATCCAGATTGGAAAGGAAGAAGTCAAGCTCTCTCTTTTTGCAGACGACATGATATTATACATAGAAAATCCCAAAGACACGGTTACAAAGCTACTAGAACTAATCAATGAATTCAGCAAAGTTGCAGGATATAAAGTCAACACACAGAAGTCACTGGCATTCCTATACACAAACAATGAAAAATCAGAAAATGAAATCAAAGAGGCAATCCCCTTCACCATTGCAACCAAAAGAATCAAATATCTAGGAATAAACCTACCCAAAGAAACAAAAGAATTGTACACAGAAAATTACAAGACACTCATGAGAGACATTAAAGAAGACTTAAACAGATGGAGAGATATTCCATGTTCCTGGATTGGAAGAATCAATATTGTGAAAATGACCATACTTCCAAATATCATCTACAGATTCAATGCAATACCTATTCAACTACCACTGACATTTTTCACAGAACTAGACCAAATAATAACACAGTTCATATGGAAACACAGAAGACCTCGAATAGCCAAAGCAATCCTGAGGAAGAAAAATGGAGTTGGAGCGATCAGCCTCCCTAACTTCAGACTCTACTACAAAGCAACAGTTATCAAGACAGTATGGTACTGGCACAAAAACAGAACTATAGATCAATGGAACAAGATTGAGAACCCAGAGATCAACCCACGCACCTATGGGTACCTTATTTTTGATAAAGGAGGAGAAACTATAAAATGGGACAAAGACAGCCTCTTTAACAAGTGGTGCTGGGAGAATTGGACAGCTACATGCAAAAAAATGAAATTGGAACATTCCCTGACGCCATACACTAAGATCAACTCAAAATGGATTAAAGACCTAAATGTAAGACCAGAAACCATCAAACTCTTAGAGGAGAATATAGGCAAAACCCTCAAGGACATCAATCAAAGCAAGATCTTCTCTGACCCACCAACTAAAATAGCAGAACTGAAAAGAAAAATGAACATATGGGACCTCATGAAACTTAAAAGCTTTTGTACAGCAAAAGAAATTACAAAAAAGTTCAACAGACACCCCACAGAGTGGGAGAAAATCATAGCAAATGAAACAACAGACAAAGAATTAATCTCCAAAATCTACAAGCAACTCAGACAACTCAGCACAGGGAAAATGAGCAGCCCAATCAAAAAATGGGAAAAAGATCTAAAGAGACGCCTCTCCAAAGAGGACATACAAATGGTCCAAAAGCACATGAAACGATGCTCAACCTCGCTTATTATTAGAGAAATGCAAATTAAAACCACAATGAGATACCACCTCACACCGGTCAGAATGGCCATCATCAACAAATCGACAGACAACAAATGCTGGAGAGGGGGTGGAGAAAAGGGAACCCTCTTGCATTGCTGGTGGGAATGTAAATTAATACAACCTCTATGGAAGACAATATGGAGATTCCTTAAAAAACTAAAAATAGAAGCACCCTATGACCCAGCAATCCCACTATTAGGCCTATATCCTGATGAAATCAAAACTGAAAGAGGCACCTGTACCCCAATGTTCATTGCAGCTCTCTATACAATAGCCAGAACATGGAAGCAACCTAGATGTCCATCGACAAATGAATGGATCCAGAAGCTCTGGTACATATATACAATGGAATACTACTCAGCTGTTAAAAGAAATGCAGAAGACTCAGTCCTAATGAGGTGGCTGGCTTTAGAACCTATCATAAAAAGTGAAGTAAGTCAAAAAGAGAAAGACAAGTATAGTATACTAACTCATATATATGGGATCTAGTAGGATGGTCATGATAACACACACAGTGAACTCATGAAAAAACAGAGAATAGACATAGAGACATTGTGGAGACCGAACAATGGGAGGGAGTAACATGGGAACCTATACTGTCATGTGTAGAAAAGATAGCTATTGTCATTGTGCTAGGGGAATAGGAGTACCTACAACCACTTGGAGCAATGGTCTGGAGGGATGGGGGGGAGGAACCTGGGTGGGGGGAGGGCCGAGGGATATGCATCTGATTGATCTGGGAACATACATGTACAAAAATAAATAAATAAATAAATAAATAAATAAAAAAAGAAAAAAAAAAAAAAGGATTTGACTCATTACACATGGTTGCAATTTGAGAATCAAATGAGAAATGTAACTGTGATCCTTGACTTATAAGGCCAGGAGGCATTTAATTCCTCATAATTTTTTCTTTGAACTATTTTTTATTTTATTTTATTGATGTATAATTGATTTATAATGTATTGTTTCCAGGTGTACAGCAAAGTGATTCCATTATATGTACATATATGTACATATATATCCATTATATGTACATATATACACATGTATATATATGTATGTATATGTGTATATTATTTTTCAGATTCTTTTCCTTATAGGTTATTACAAAATATTGAATATAGTTCTCTATATTCTACACCATTCTCTGTACAGTAGGCCCTTATTGGATATAGTGTTTATATATAGCAGTGTGTATATGTTAATCCCAAACCTAATTTATCCCTTTCACCCCTTTCCCCTTTGGTAACCGTAAGCTTATTTTCTATATTTGTGAGTTTATTTCTGTTTTGTAAGTGAGTTCTTTTGTATAATTGTTTTCAGATTCCACGTATAAGCAAAATCACATGACATTTGTCCTTCTGTCTGGCTTACTTCACTTACTATAATACTTTCTAGGGCCAACCTAGGTGGCAGATGCCTGCTAATGGGTGGGACCGGGACTGTGGTCCCACCTTGTTGGTTATTTGGCCTGAGATGTCCCAGCATGGGAGCCTACTGGCTGTTGTGTGGCTGTTTGATGGGGCCAAGTCTTGGTGCTAATTACACAAGCAAGATGTATGCCTCCAGCAACAATTCAACTAGATACACACTCCCTGATATTTCTGCCACAAACTTCCTTTTTTTATATAGAATTTTGTTGTTTACTTCCACACATCAACTTGAATCCACCATAGATATACATATGACTTCAGAGAGAGCCACAGACACCCTCTAGGCTCCTATGAAGTCACTGCTTTGGTCCTGGGTCCTAGTTTGCATGAGACCTTGCATGCTCCCTCCAAGAGTGGAGTCTCTCTTTCCTCTAGTCCTCTGGAGCTCCTGCAGTCAGGCACCACTGGCTTTCAAAGCCAAATGCTCTGTCAGTCAGTGCTATCACTCTATCCCTGAATCAGGTTCAACTTGTCCCAACACACAGCAAACCAAAACGCCTAGCTAATCTGTTAGAGCTACATGTATTCAGATGTTATAATGACTCTCCCATGGGTAACGTCAGCCCAGACCACACTGCCAGAGTTCCAGGGTCAAAGACCAATTGTCCAATTTGCTACCCAAATGCTTCCATGCTGTTCTCCAGGGGAAAGACTTGCAGAACAGGTACAATGCTCTCCTGGGATGAATTTCCCTCACTTGGCGGCTTCCTCGTTGGTTGAGAGTGACCATGAACCATGGCAGAGGTGAGACTAGGGTCCCAGGATAGCTCCCTGCAATTCCCTGGGCCTGTTCATGCCTTTCAGGTTCTTGGAAGGTTCTAGATTTGTGGCCCCAGCTTGCTCAGAGCATTTTCCCATTGTAGCCTCAGCACAACCTCTGGGCCAGATTCTGGTCCTCTGTACCTAGCCAGACACCTGGGACTGGTGTTGTGCATGGGCATTATGAGGACCGTGGTTTGCTGGGAAGGTAGCAGGTGTGACATTTCTCAGTGCAATAAATTTGTGACAAGGAGCCTCAACTATCTTTCTGTATGGAAAGGTATGTACCGGCCAAGTCGCCTCAGTCAAGTCTGACTCTGTGCAACCATATGAACTGTAGCCTGCAAAGCTCCTCTGTTCATGAGATTCTCCAAGCAAGAATACTGGAGTGGGTTGCCATTTCCTTCTCCAGGGGATCTTCCTGACCCAGGGGTTGAGTGCACGTCTCCTGCATCTTCTGCAACACCTATACAAATATCCTGTTTCCCCATCAGACTCACCGTTCCTGGAAGGTAGCTTTGACTACACTGGAATCACAGACTTTCACATTGAAAAGGATGCTGCAAGGAATACAAAAGTCAATAAAAACAAATACTTGGTTAGGACTGTGACATTTTTCTTTCAACTTCCCTTTTAGAATGCCACATACCTAGTATGTTAAGCACAAATATCTTTATGAGCTTCTTAAAATAGAAAACAACAGTAGTCTTCTCCTGAGTCCTTACTATGTACAAGACACAATAATTTAGGTGCTGTTACTATCCCCATTTTATAGATGAGGAAACAGAGCCATAGAGAGATAAAATCACTTGCCTGAGGACAAGTTTCTACTAAGTTGCCAAGTTGGGATATGGAACAAATTCTGTCTAAACAGCTGCTTCTTATTCCTACTCATTGAAACAGTAGAATACAGCTTACCACAGTTATTTCATGAGAAGGAACTGTCTCTAAAAATTCCTAAATTCTTAGAACACTCATTTCTCTGAACAATGTGGAATGACTGATTGGTGATGAGTCATTGTTCTATGCTTCTCTGATGGGTGAATTTGATCTATTAAATTGCTTAAGTATGGAGGGTTTAGTCTCTTTCTCCTCTCTTCTTCACCTGGACTGCAGGGAGGCAGTGACCTATGTTCCCAAAATTCAACTTTGCTTGACATGGGCAAGTTCAGAAATGCAGAGTATGTCTTAGCAAAGTAACTTTAGCTCAAAGTAAGACAAATCCTCCAACCAAACTGCTTTTGAAACTCAGGAAATTGCTGGGGCTTCCAACCTCTTGACTCCTATGTCTTATTTTTCTACCGAGTGAGAAATCAGTCCAGGAAATACCTGCTTTCTTTGTAACCTATTGCTGTATAACCAATTATCTAGAATTTGATGGCTTAAAATAAGAACAATCATGTTCTTGGATCATAAATTTACAATTTGGGCAGTTTGGCAGAACAGGCTCATCACGATCCCTTGAAACATCATCAGCCCAACTGGTCTCGGGGATATAATTCCAATATGACTCACTTATGTGGCTGTCAAGTTGTTGGGGGCGCTCATCTGATAATTCATCTGGGGCTGTTGGCCAGGGGCCACTCCCTGGAGCTGGTTGGGCTTCCTCACAGCATGATGGCTGAGTTTCAAAAGCAAGTCTTCAGAGAAGCCCAGATGGAAGTTGTATGAGTTCTTTTCAACCAGAGAAGGCCCAAAATATCCCTCTACCGCAGTCTATGATCAAGCAAATCTCTAAGGTGAGCCCAGATTCAAGAGGAGAAATGTTCTTTCAGTAGAAGGTGAAGTAACATAATGTGCACCCACTGTTAATCTATTATAGATGGATTGAATTTCCTCTAGAAGTCTGATGCCCTGAAAAATACATGCGTGCTAAGTCACTTCAGTAGTGTCTGAATCCCTGGGACCCCATGGACTGTAGCCCACCAGGCTTCTCTCCATCAGATTCTGCAAGAACACTGCAGTGAGTTGCCACTTCCTTCTCTAATCCTGCAAGGTAAAACCATATAAAGACCACAATATAAAATACATAAGAAAACAGTCATCATACTCCCACTTGCTAGTTTTTCTGAAAATTTAAGAAGAGACCAAAAAATATAAAAAGTCTATTTTTAATCCCAATAGTTCTCAACTTTATGACTAATTCACGAATGAATCCAGGAACCCAGAAGAACTAAATATTCCAAGGTCTCATCAGACATCAATATAAAACTGATTTTCTGTCAGTAAAGTCTCTATCACCTGATTTCCTATGTCTAAATTGTTCCAAAGCAGAGTTGTAACTAGAATGATTTATATGTTGTTTCTCAATTGCTTAGTATTTTCCAATTTATCCACTGTCCTTCCCAAAATCCATTAAGGAAAAGAAAAAAAAATGACACCTTAAACTTGAAGATGCCATTTCAATTACCTAAATTAAAGAGGCTGAACCAGATAACCAAAAGATTCTCTGAACTCCTGCTTTCTTACAACTTCAACTAACTCCAGCATTATTACTGAAATTTTCACCATACATTAAACTGAATTAGAAAGACTAGGTCATGCACTCCCACTGTGGGACAGGTGGATGCTCAGAGTTTCTACTGTTATTATTTGTCTAGTTTGTTTTTAAAAACATTCACTGCCATTGGTCATAAAATTAGAGATGCATGTGTATGGTGTACAAAGGTTGTAAGTAATTGAAGATCTATTGGATCTTCCTTTAATAGATTTGTGAGATTCAAGGTGAGGTCATTATCCCAATGATTTCGTATGATGTGGAAAGAGAAAAAATGTGGGTGCTTATTCTATAACTTCATAAAGTGTAGGAATAGAAAACTTGGCCACATGAAGTTTATGTAGTCACTAGAGGAAGATTCTGTTCAATGTCAGCTTTTTAACAACAACCAAAAAAAGAAAGAAAGAAAGATTTTTCCAGGGGGAAATCACAAAATCTGGTTGGGAGCTCTAAAGCCATCTGGGAGACATCACACAAGTTCTTTACTACCTAAAAATGTTCAGACTAAAAGGTCTCAGTCTTTTCCCTACTTTTATTATGGATGCACTTTTTCACATAAAAGAACTTTAAATTCTTCAACTGCCAACTTTACCAACTAAGAACTAGAGAGAACAACATTGTGATACTTTACTGTATATTTCATTTAAAAGCAGAATTAGCAATATATAGAATAATGAGGGGGCTTTCCTAGTGACTCAGACAGTAAAGAATCTGCCTGCAATGCAGGAGACCTGGGTTTGATTCCTGGGTCAGGAAGATCCCCTGGAGAAGGGAATGGCTACCCACTCCAGTATTCTTACCTGGAGAATCCCATGGATAGGGAAGTTGGCAGGCTATGGTCCTCTGGGTCACAGAGAGTTGGACATGACTGAGCAACTAAGCATGCATGGAATAAAGCTATAAATAGAGAAAAATTAATATTTACCTGTCACAGTTTTATCCAGCTGCCTATACGCAGGAAATAGAGATAACAGAAAAAAACATGAATGTGCAAGGGGCACACTGCAACAGAAGGATGGATTAGCAAAACCTTGGCTGTGATAAATGAGTCTTGGTTTGAAATGGAGAAAATTGGATGACCCATGTTCAATCCCTGAGTCGGAAAGATCTGCTGAATAAGGGCATGGCTACCCACTCCATGATTGAGCATCTAACATGTTTTAATATACTTAAAGATGATAATTCTTTACCTGTTCGTGCCTCATTTTTCTAGTCTGTAAAATGGGATTAATAACATCTACCTAAAAAGGTGATTTTAGAGATTTAAATGAGATAATAAAGGTAAATAGCTACAACTCCTTGTAACACATACAAGTGCTCAACTAATGTTAACTGAAGGTGCTGTTATCAATATGATTGAATTTACATTCATCTCTTTAATTGGCATAGACTAAGCCAGATGCCAAGGGTGCTAGAATAAAAAACACATCTTTTTGAAACATATGACCATACCTGGACTAAAGGATAAAATTCACTGTATTTGAATGTAGTTAAGTTGACCATGGTCATAGGGAGATAGGCAAGGAGGAAGATGAGAGTTTGCAGAAAGGAGGAGAATCCAATGAATGAAAAGTGGGTACAGTCAGGAAAGCGAGATGTGTAATCAGGTGGGAGGGGTTCAGTTGAAAACTTTCTCTAAAGGATTATATAAAATGATAAGTAGCAAAGTAAGGCAGCTTAATGAATTTATCCTCCAGCAACAATGAACGAAAAATAAGCATGAGAGAAGCAGGAAGGAAAGAGAAAGGAAAGGAGAGAAAAGGGAGCGAAGAAGGAAGTAAAACCGATCAGAGAACAAACTCTTTGAAAGGTGTGGTAAATTAAAGATAGCTTCAAAATCTTTGACTTTTTTATCTCCATTAAGACATGGTCAGCATTCCTTCCCTTGAATGTGGACTGGACTGCAAATATTTTGAGCAACTGAGTGTGGTGGAAGTGACGCTCTGCTGGAGGAGGTTTTGAGAGAAATGGCAGTGTCCCCTTTATCCTCTTGAGTCCTGAGGAGCCGTGAAGGAAGTCCAGGCTAGTCTTCTGGAGACATAGGTCATGTAGAGGGGCGCTGAGGAACCAAAATGTGAAGGAAGAAGCTATCTTGCTGTCCAACCCTGTTAGTCTGTGGTCAATTCAGTTCTACCTGTCCTCCAACTGAAGGATGGATTAGAAAATGGCTAAAGTCGGTTTGAAATGGAGAAAATTGGATGACCCATGTTCAATCCCTGAGTCGGAAAGATCTGCTGAATAAGGGCATGGCTACCCACTCCATGATTGAGCATCTAACATGTTTTAATATACTTAAAGATGATAATTCTTTACCTGTTCGTGCCTCATTTTTCTAGTCTGTAAAATGGGATTAATAACATCTACCTAAAAAGGTGATTTTAGAGATTTAAATGAGATAATAAAGGTAAATAGCTACAACTCCTTGTAACACATACAAGTGCTCAACTAATGTTAACTGAAGGTGCTGTTATCAATATGATTGAATTGACATTCATCTCTTTAATTGGCATAGACTAAGCCAGATGCCAAGGGTGCTAGAATAAAAAACACATCTTTTTGAAACATATGACCATACCTGGACTAAAGGATAAAATTCACTGTATTTGAATGTAGTTAAGTTGACCATGGTCATAGGGAGATAGGCAAGGAGGAAGATGAGAGTTTGCAGAAAGGAGGAGAATCCAATGAATGAAAAGTGGGTACAGTCAGGAAAGCGAGATGTGTAATCAGGTGGGAGGGGTTCAGTTGAAAACTTTCTCTAAAGGATTATATAAAATGATAAGTAGCAAAGTAAGGCAGCTTAATGAATTTATCCTCCAGCAACAATGAACGAAAAATAAGCATGAGAGAAGCAGGAAGGAAAGAGAAAGGAAAGGAGAGAAAAGGGAGCAAAGAAGGAAGTAAAACCGATCAGAGAACAAACTCTTTGAAAGGTGTGGTAAATTAAAGATAGCTTCAAAATCTTTGACTTTTTTATCTCCATTAAGACATGGTCAGCATTCCTTCCCTTGAATGTGGACTGGACTGCAAATATTTTGAGCAACTGAGTGTGGTGGAAGTGACGCTCTGCTGGAGGAGGTTTTGAGAGAAATGGCAGTGTCCCCTTTATCCTCTTGAGTCCTGAGGAGCCGTGAAGGAAGTCCAGGCTAGTCTTCTGGAGACATAGGTCATGTAGAGGGGCGCTGAGGAACCAAAATGTGAAGGAAGAAGCTATCTTGCTGTCCAACCCTGTTAGTCTGTGGTCAATTCAGTTCTACCTGTCCTCCAACTGTGATCTCATGAGAGGTGAGGAGCAAGAACTGTCCAGCTTAGTTTTTACAACCCATGACCATGAGAGATAATAAGTTGTTGTTGAAATGACTAAATTCCAGGGTAGTTTGACATATATCAGGACATAAACAGAACAAGGCATCTTGTGGGGAGAGCTCACTGTATGAAGAGAAAAATTAAGACTGCAGATGCAGGCTAGCCTTGCCAAAATGCAACATCAAGGTTATTTGGAGCCTCTAACTCCTGGATCTTCCTTCTGCCTGCAGGATTCTAGTCAGAGATGCCTTGAGTACATTCTTCTTTAATTGAAAGATGCAGATATAAGGCCCAACCACCAACCAACTGTCCACAAGAGACTGCCACTGCCAATTGAGAATCACGTTTCCCTAGGCCCCTTTGGAGTTTCCCCCTACTCCTCCCCCGCCCCATACTTCCCTGAAAAAGTCGAGTGTGCTTCTGAACATATACTCATTAAAGTCTCAGGATTCAATTTACATAATTGAGGCAGTCCGGCTAATTTTAGGAAAATTACAACTTTGTGAAAAATAACTGTTATACAGTAATTATGGCAAAGATGTTCAGCTTTGTGTCAGACACAATGAAATCAGTAGGTTTAAAAATTAAGAACAAGGGCCTCTAAGCTCTCAATGTCATTTTAAAAGTGAGAGAGAGAGCTGTTAAGAAACAGCTTTGCATGTTAATCACAGAGCTCGGGAACATTCTGTGTTAAGATATATGATTTTTCAACCTTGTTAAAAGAAATATTGAAAGAGGGTAATTGATTATTTTTCCCAGAAAATTTGCCTGTCACACTCCCAGATAAGTTACTGTTATGTGTGTCCATTAAATAAGTTTATTATATGAAAAGTCACACTCTAGGAAAATAAGTTCAGTCAGCATTCACTTCAGATAGGATTTATATAATCTCTTAATTCAAGGAATCAAGGTGCACAGAGTTGATGCTCATTAATGTGCAATTGAACTAGTTATGGAGCAAAGAGCATATGGAGACATAGGTAATGTAGAGGGGCGCTGAGGAACCAAAATGTGAAGGAAGACGCTATCTTGCTGTCCAACCCTGTTAGTCTGTGGTCAATTCAGTTCTACCTGTCCTCCAACTGTGATCTCATGAGAGGTGAGGAGCAAGAACTGTCCAGCTTAGTTTTTACAACCCATGACCATGAGAGATAATAAGTTGTTGTTGAAATGACTAAATTCCAGGGTAGTTTGACATATATCAGGACATAAACAGAACAAGGCATCTTGTGGGAGAGCTCACTGTATGAAGAGAAAATTAAGACTGCAGATGCAGGCTAGCCTTGCCAAAATGCAACATCAAGGTTATTTGGAGCCTCTAACTCCTGGATCTTCCTTCTGCCTGCAGGATTCTAGTCAGAGATGCCTTGAGTACATTCTTCTTT
This sequence comes from Tragulus kanchil, assembly GCA_022376925.1. Lineage (NCBI taxonomy): Eukaryota > Metazoa > Chordata > Mammalia > Artiodactyla > Tragulidae > Tragulus > Tragulus kanchil. The sequence continues at coordinate 30,717,780 of JAIOJX010000006.1, read as the reverse complement.
AATTGAAAGATGCAGATATAAGGCCCAACCACCAACCAACTGTCCACAAGAGACTGCCACTGCCAATTGAGAATCACGTTTCCCTAGGCCCCTTTGGAGTTTCCCCCTACTCCTCCCCCGCCCCATACTTCCCTGAAAAAGTCGAGTGTGCTTCTGAACATATACTCATTAAAGTCTCAGGATTCAATTTACATAATTGAGGCAGTCCGGCTAATTTTAGGAAAATTACAACTTTGTGAAAAATAACTGTTATACAGTAATTATGGCAAAGATGTTCAGCTTTGTGTCAGACACAATGAAATCAGTAGGTTTAAAAATTAAGAACAAGGGCCTCTAAGCTCTCAATGTCATTTTAAAAGTGAGAGAGAGAGCTGTTAAGAAACAGCTTTGCATGTTAATCACAGAGCTCGGGAACATTCTGTGTTAAGATATATGATTTTTCAACCTTGTTAAAAGAAATATTGAAAGAGGGAAATTGATTTTTTTTCCCAGAAAATTTGCCTGTCACACTCCCAGATAAGTTACTGTTATGTGTGTCCATTAAATAAGTTTATTATATGAAAAGTCACACTCTAGGAAAATAAGTTCAGTCAGCATTCACTTCAGATAGGATTTATATAATCTCTTAATTCAAGGAATCAAGGTGCACAGAGTTGATGCTCATTAATGTGCAATTGAACTAGTTATGGAGCAAAGAGCATATGGAACAGTAACAAGTTATATCTACGTTTGAGGAATTGTGTTGGTCACCTCAGAGAGAGATTCTTGGAAAGAGTATCTTCACTGAAAGTAAATAAATGCATGGCTATTATATGTGTTCATTGGTGAATTAGCACTCAATGCTTGGTAGAAGAAATCAGAGAGAGAAAAAAGGTAATTTTTAAAAGCAAAAGAAAACATTTGTCTTAAAGGTTTTCAACTTCTCCCTAGGTTCTACTAAGATATTCAGGGCGAGAGGAAGAGGGAAAGGAAATCTGAGTGGATGTGGTCAAGCAACCCCACCTCAGTCCATCCATGAAACAACAGCTCCACATTTATGTGTTTTCTGTGCCGAGGTGATCATAAAATTGCATTTGAGTAACTAGCTCAGAGCCTAAATAGGGTCCTAGGTGACTTTCCTCAGAAGATGACCTGGAAGTGATTCCTAAAAAGCACCAGCAAACCAAAGTAAGAAGATGAAAGTGAAGACCTGCTACCTCAGGAAGGTACACTTGGAAGAATTTAGCCAGAACCAACAAGCTTCCAAACATAAAATCCTGCAAATAAAGGAAACCCCTGATTCAAGTTTCCAGACCATTTTCTCCTTAAATATAACAAACATATTGATTTGGGGGGTGGGTGTAGAATTGATATTCTCATAAAGCAAATGGGGTTTATGCAGGAGCACTAGGCTTCTAAGGCTTCCCTGTGGCTCAGACAGTAAAGAATGTGCCTGCAATGCAGGGGACCTGGGTTTGATCCTTGGGTTGGGAACATCCTCTGAAGAAGAGCATGGCAACCCAGTCCAGTATTCTTGCCTGGAGAACTCCATGGACAGAGGAGCCTAGTGGGTTACAGTCCATGGGGGTGCAGAGAGTCAGACACAACAGAGCAACCTAACACTTTCACTTCACTTTCAGGCTCATAAAGTACCAATTTGATCAATTCACTCCAAGTTGAATTTAGTACTAGCTAAAGCAAATGTAATCTCAGATCACGTATAATATCTTTTCACTTGACAAAAACAAATTTTACTTCAATGATGTGCTTCCTTAGAGCCATAATTAGTTACAGAATACAAACTGCAATAGAAACTTTAAAATTCACTATTCACTTCCAACTTCTTTGAGTCTCTATTCTCATCTTTAAAACAGTGATAATAATACTTATAGAATCATTGTAAAGATGAGATAATGTTTGCAAAACGTTTAGCACAATGCTTAGATGTACATGTTCACTATGAAGCTTTTATCTCCATCATTATTAGTAATCACCATTATTACTAAAAAGTAAAGGAAATTATGGTATAATTCACCCACTTATAAGCATCTATCAATGGCTAAAAATTAATATCATTCTTGATAAAACCTGTTCATAAAATACTATCTTACAGAAAGGCACCCATTTAGTTTTCATTTAATTACATTAGATTCACATTTTCCTTACTCTTTGACATTTTACATAACCCATGACAGCCACTATTTCTTATCTTAGGGATACCTAAGAAGATGAAATGTCTAAAATCAGTCATCTCATCAAAGAATAATAGAAAGAATCTAGTCGAGAGATGCTGGCTACCATTCATAAGGACACAAAGAGCTGGACATGGCTGAGTGACTTTCACTTTACTTTTTCATGCTCATCTCTGAACCTGAAGTTCCAATACTTTGGCCATCGAATGCAAAGAGGTGACATGTTGGAGAAGACCCTGATGCCGAAGGCAAAAGGAGAAGGGGGCAGCAGAGGATGAGATGACTAGATAGTGTCACCCACTCAGTGGGCATGAACTCAAGCAAACTCTAGGAGATGGTGGAGGACAGAAGAGCCTGGTGTGCTGCAGTCCATGGGATTGCAAAGAGATAGACACAGCTTAGTGACCCAACAACAACAAAATAACATGGTTGACATCCCTGCCCGGTTTGTCTACGACCTGAAATCTTGGCTGGTTTTATCACTCCAACCATATATTTTTTCATCTCTTTTTTGCAAATTAATCTTATCTGCCTCTTATAATTCAAATATAACTGCTGCTAATGAGACAAAAGGGTTCCTCTAGTGACTCAGCAGTAAGGAATCCACCTGCCAATACAGGAGACATGGGTTCGATGCCTGGGTTGGGAAGAGCACCTGGAGAAGGAAATGGCAACCCACTCCAGCATTCTTGTCTGGGAAATCCCATGAATAAAAGAGCCTGGCGGGCTACAGACCATGGGGTCACAAAGAGCCAGACATGATTTAGCGACTAAACAATAAATAGGGATAAAAACTGAAAGATTCCTTTTCTTTTCCCCTCTCCTTAGTTTCAGTGTCCAGCTCATGTATAGGTATTCTTTACACTGTAATTCAATGAACAATAGGCAAAGGCCACATGAATTATATGATGGTTCCTAAAAAGAAGTAAGTAGCAGATTATCAGCTTCTTTTCACAAAACTTCTTATTATATATGCAGTGTGTTCTTACTCACTGATCCTTCTCAATTCATGGGGCACAAGTTAGTACAACATTGTAACATAGGATTTTAGACCTTTATACATAACTTACCTCTTGCTGATGCTTTTTGAATAGAACTGGAGCCAGAAGATAAGGTGCAGAGAGAAGACACAGGTTGCTAGGAACTCTTTCTGGATAATGTATGAACAGAACTAAAGTGCAGCAGTTGGATACAAATCTTCCTGTTTACCCCTCAAGCATTAAATTATTTGATTTCCCATCTATCCAAGGTTGGTTAGTGTAAGGAGAGTTATTTGGAGATAATGTTATCACTAGCCCAAATGCCTGAGTTATCTAAACTAGTACTGCACTAGCTTTGTTGCCCTTATGTAAAAAAATAAGCCTACTCCTCCTCCTCAGGGAAGAAAACTTCAAGAAGCACTGGAAAGGAGCAGAAGTAGAAATGGCATTATCCATGATGTTTCCTACTTCTAAAAGAGTTTGTGGACGGCATGGCTTAACAGCCTCCAACATGTCTATCTGCTGCTGATCGCTTTTTTGTTTTTTTAATTTTGGCCTCTTTTATTGGTTTTTTATTTATTTATTTTCATCCATTCTTTATTCTTTTGGCCTGTGTGGGCCTCCCATTGCAGTGGTCTCTCTCATGGCAGAGCACAGGCTCTGAGCGCATGCGCTCCTAAGGCTGGCTCGTAATCGGACACACTCGTCCAGCTGCTCCGCAGCACATGGGGTCTTCCCGGGCCAGGGATCACTTCTTTATGCATCTGATATACTAGGTATTTTAAATAACAGGCACATTCACATAATGATCCACCAGCCAGCTAGTGTACATGGAACTAATTTTCTCATTAAAGTATAATCACAGGAAAAGGAAAATAAGAGTCGATGGGTGCAAACACAAATGCTCTATTCTCTAGCAATCTCTTAACCAGGCATGATAAGCAATACTCTTGGCCCATAACACAGAATCAGTACAAGATTGACAACTTTTTTAAAAATTTAAAAGGTGCTGAACATTTCCTCCAACCTCTCTGTCACTGACCTGCATCTAGTGCATCTCTGGTAGCCGCAGAAGAAACAGTCTTAATTCTCAGGGTACAAACGCATCCCAAACCTATCATGTTACCCTGGGTCACCACTGTTACATCATCCACAGCTTCTCTGCCCATTCCTACAACTCAGCCTACACAAGGATGCATGTTTTTCATGTCCCTTAACTGAGAACCGTTGCCCTTCTCCCTCTCATGCCTCTTCACTGTCACACATCAGTGATTTAGCTCTACACCCAAATGTCTGTGCCATTTCATGGCTCAGTGCCCATGTCCGTGTTTCCTGCATCTCTAATGTCTTCCCCAACAACATACACCCGTTTTCAAGCAGCAGCTGAAGAACCCCTTCATTTTCCTCCTACACACTCACCCTCTGGCTTAGCAGACCCTGGCCCATCCCTCTTGCGTGTCATCTCAGTGCTTGGGTAGTGTTCTCATTTTGGCATCATGTGACACATCAAAGGCCAGTAAACTGTTGTGTTCCAGTATCAATTTCCCTCTGTTTTCTCTCTCCCTCTCTTTTTTTGTTCCTGGAGAAATATTACTTGTGGAACACCAAAGAAGAGAAGGAGGGAATATGTCATGAAGTGAGTAAGTGAAGAGAAATAGATCTAAGAATATCCTTTAATAAGTTAAAGGTAAAAAAAAAAAAAAAAGTTCTGCATCTTTTGGATATAAAGAATAAGGGGATATTTCTGGAAGGCAGAGAGAATGAGAATAGGGTGAAATGGGTAAAAAACTCAGAGGCTAAGGAAAGATTTTTTTCTCACCTGAAATGAATGATACTAATAAATTCTATGATACTTCACCTTCCTCATATTCCCAGATTACTTCACTGTTGGGTGCTGTCTTTTTAGGAATGTATTCCTTTAAAATAAAAGTGGGTGTAATTTGTGCTGAGTCTTTTATTTAGAATTTTTGTTGCAGCATCCTAAGTGAGGTTCCCCTTTGTTTTGCTGCTTTTGTTCCTTTCTAGTTTAAGTGTTAAGCTTCTTGCATAAAATACGTTGTTTGAAGTCTTCCTCACTTTTCTGTGTTCTGGAATGTTTTCAATGTTATTGTCCTTCAATGACAATGATTTTGTCTATGCATTTGTGAGAGATTGTTATCTTTGAGGAGGTTTTCTTAAATCTCTCCTTTCTTTCAGGATTATTGATCTATTCAGAGTTTTGATCCTTACTTGAATGAAGTTTAAGAAATTTTATTACTCTAGAAATTCATCCAATGTACAAAGATTTGCAAATTTAATAATAAATTGTAAGTATATGTACACATAAAATCAGTTCTAAAAATTTTTTTAATTTCCTGGCTATTTATACTTGTAGTCCATGATGAACCTTAGAGGTGGATGTTTTTGTTTTCTCATTTTATCTCCTTTCCATTCTGACATCATGATCATCTTTCAGCCCAGGGCTGTCAGTTTTTCGCTTGTTTGTTTCTGTCATGTCTTGCAGCCTGTTGAATCTTAGTTTCTTAGTTCCCTGACTAAGGATTGAACCGGTGACCCCTGTAGTGGAAGTGTGGAGTCCTAACCACCGGACTGCCAGGAAAGTCTCCCAGAGCCTTTGTACTTGCTATTCCAGTGCCTTCACTTCCAAATTCAGCTCAAAATCATTTCCTTCACACACATTTCATAAACTCTCTAATTAGTTACTTTCCTTCCATTTGCTACATTAATATCACATGTCAGTTAAAATATTATAACAAGTTTAGTTGCAATTACTTGATTAATTATATCTTCACTAAGAGTCTACGTTGTATATCATTCCTTTCTAGGTAACTTATTTTTCTGGTTACCTGCTTACAGCAACATTCTTTATTTATATAGATTTAAATTTTTAACAACATATATTTAAAGGTCAATTTCTTTTCACAATTTTGACTGAAAAATAGTGAGGCATTTTATAGCCACATGCATAATTATATATTTTCTTCAAACTAAAATGATGTTGAATATTATATCTTTAAGTATTTTTCTATTTATTTGTTCTTTCCTGTATATGTGGAGCACCAATTAGCTATTAAAGCATTTTGATTCTCTATCTACCACAGCTATTTCTTTCATTGATTTCCACACTGTGGAAGCATTTTTCAGTTTTACCAACTGAGTCAATAACCTGGTTTTCCACAGCATCACTTCTGCTGTTTGCTGCCTTGGGGTGAATTCTAACTCTGCTATTTTATTATTACTTATTGTTACCATCTTTACTTATTTAATGCCTCTCCTTTTATCAGCTCACATTATTAGATTTTATCTTTTTATAGATTGTTCTCTTTTTCAAGATGACCATTTTGTCTTAAGTTGCCAGTTTATAAAGATTTTTCTGGATGTTAGGTAATGTACAGAGGTATGATTTTCCTCTGAAGTTTCTGAAATATATACTTTTTTCAGATTTCTCAAGGGCTATACAACAAACCTCTCTTTGTAATACACTCATAAAATTCCATAGCATGGATGTGGCATATTGTAATCTCTTTTAAATTTTCTTATTAATAAGAGAATTTGAGGTTATCTATAGGGCTTGTTTGGTGTTCGTTTGGTTTGGCTTTCCTGCCCCTTCAAATAACACTATAATAAAAACACTTGCAGATATAGTCTTCCTGTTGTTGTTTAGTTGCTAAGTTGTGTCCTATTCCTTTGCAATCCTGTGGACTATATCTTGCCAGCTCCTCTGTCCCCATGGGATTTCTCAGGCAAGAATACTGGAGTGGGTTGCTATTTCCATTTCCAACCCAGGGATTGAATCCAGATCCCTGGGAAGCCCCCAGATATATTCTTAACCTACTATTTTTCCTAAGGATATGTTCCCCATGGTGGGAAACACCACTGGCAATGTATAATACTATCTTCTGCCCTATACCATTGCCAGTCCTCAATCCTATACACCCTTTTCATTTACCTATTTTGAAGGTTAAAAGTGTGTGTGTGTTCAGTCACTAAGGTGTGTCTGATTTTTTGCAACCCCATGGACTACCCCATACCAGGCTTTCCTGTCCTTCACTAACTCCTGGAGTTTGCTCAGATTCATGTCCAATTGAGTGGGTGATTCCAACCAACTATTTCCCTCATCACCCCATCTGCGAGTCAGTCTCATATGTGGAGCACCAATTAGCTATTAAAGCATTTTGATTCTCTATCTACCACAGCTATTTCTTTCATTGATTTCCACACTGTGGAAGCATTTTTCAGTTTTACCAACTGAGTCAATAACCTGGTTTTCCACAGCATCACTTCTGCTGTTTGCTGCCTTGGGGTGAATTCTAACTCTGCTATTTTATTATTACTTATTGTTACCATCTTTACTTATTTAATGCCTCTCCTTTTATCAGCTCACATTATTAGATTTTATCTTTTTATAGATTGTTCTCTTTTTCAAGATGACCATTTTGTCTTAAGTTGCCAGTTTATAAAGATTTTTCTGGATGTTAGGTAATGTACAGAGGTATGATTTTCCTCTGAAGTTTCTGAAATATATACTTTTTTCAGATTTCTCAAGGGCTATACAACAAACCTCTCTTTGTAATACACTCATAAAATTCCATAGCATGGATGTGGCATATTGTAATCTCTTTTAAATTTTCTTATTAATAAGAGAATTTGAGGTTATCTATAGGGCTTGTTTGGTGTTCGTTTGGTTTGGCTTTCCTGCCCCTTCAAATAACACTATAATAAAAACACTTGCAGATATAGTCTTCCTGTTGTTGTTTAGTTGCTAAGTTGTGTCCTATTCCTTTGCAATCCTGTGGACTATATCTTGCCAGCTCCTCTGTCCCCATGGGATTTCTCAGGCAAGAATACTGGAGTGGGTTGCTATTTCCATTTCCAACCCAGGGATTGAATCCAGATCCCTGGGAAGCCCCCAGATATATTCTTAACCTACTATTTTTCCTAAGGATATGTTCCCCATGGTGGGAAACACCACTGGCAATGTATAATACTATCTTCTGCCCTATACCATTGCCAGTCCTCAATCCTATACACCCTTTTCATTTACCTATTTTGAAGGTTAAAAGTGTGTGTGTGTTCAGTCACTAAGGTGTGTCTGATTTTTTGCAACCCCATGGACTACCCCATACCAGGCTTTCCTGTCCTTCACTAACTCCTGGAGTTTGCTCAGATTCATGTCCAATTGAGTGGGTGATTCCAACCAACTATTTCATCCTCTGTCACCCCATTCTCCTTCTGCCCTCACTCCTTCCCAGCATCAGGGTGTTTTCCAATGAGTCACGTCTTCATATCAGGTGGCCAAAGTATTGGAGCTTCAGCTTCACCATATCCCTTTCAATGAATATTCAGGGTTGATTTTGTGTGGTCTCCTTGCTGTCCAAGAGACTCTCAAGACTCTCAACTCAAAACCATCAATTCTTTGGTGCTCAGCCTTCTTTATGGTCCAACTCTCACATCCACACATGACTACTGGAAAAATCACAGCTATTTTTCATATGGACCTTTGTTGGCAAAATGGTGTCTTTGCTTTTTTTTTTTTTTTAACGTAACTGAAGTTATCATTTTAATTCTGCTCAACTCAGAGGAGACTCAAGTCTTTAAACTATATTTAATGAGTCTGAAAACCTAATTAAAATAAATATCCATTCCTGGTAAATTTTGTCTCCAAATTGTGATTACTGATTAAAGACTTCCTTTAACTTATAAATAGATGTTTCATTTTTCATAACATTTATTTACAACATTTTATTTTCCTATAACATTTTATTTTTTATAATATTTTATTTGCCTATCTGGGAATGATTCCCCAAGATTAATTTTTTATAGTCAAATATATTTCTAAATATTGATTAGAACAAACATATTGTTTTCTAGTTTGCTTTTTTCATTTAACAACATATTATAAATACTTTTCATTTGCCAGCTCCTCTGTCCCCATGGGATTTCTCAGGCAAGAATACTGGAGTGGGTTGCTATTTCCATTTCCAACCCAGGGATTGAATCCAGATCCTGGGAAGCCCCAGATATATTCTTAACCTACTATTTTTCCTAAGGATATGTTCCCCATGGTGGGAAACACCACTGGCAATGTATAATACTATCTTCTGCCCTATACCATTGCCAGTCCTCAATCCTATACACCCTTTTCATTTACCTATTTTGAAGGTTAAAAGTGTGTGTGTGTTCAGTCACTAAGGTGTGTCTGATTTTTTGCAACCCCATGGACTACCCCATACCAGGCTTTCCTGTCCTTCACTAACTCCTGGAGTTTGCTCAGATTCATGTCCAATTGAGTGGGTGATTCCAACCAACTATTTCATCCTCTGTCACCCCATTCTCCTTCTGCCCTCACTCCTTCCCAGCATCAGGGTGTTTTCCAATGAGTCAAGTCTTCATATCAGGTGGCCAAAGTATTGGAGCTTCAGCTTCACCATATCCCTTTCAATGAATATTCAGGGTTGATTTTGTGTGGTCTCCTTGCTGTCCAAGAGACTCTCAAGACTCTCAACTCAAAACCATCAATTCTTTGGTGCTCAGCCTTCTTTATGGTCCAACTCTCACATCCACACATGACTACTGGAAAAATCACAGCTATTTTTCATATGGACCTTTGTTGGCAAAATGGTGTCTTTGCTTTTTTTTTTTTTTTTAACGTAACTGAAGTTATCATTTTAATTCTGCTCAACTCAGAGGAGACTCAAGTCTTTAAACTATATTTAATGAGTCTGAAAACCTAATTAAAATAAATATCCATTCCTGGTAAATTTTGTCTCCAAATTGTGATTACTGATTAAAGACTTCCTTTAACTTATAAATAGATGTTTCATTTTTCATAACATTTATTTACAACATTTTATTTTCCTATAACATTTTATTTTTTATAATATTTTATTTGCCTATCTGGGAATGATTCCCCAAGATTAATTTTTTATAGTCAAATATATTTCTAAATATTGATTAGAACAAACATATTGTTTTCTAGTTTGCTTTTTTCATTTAACAACATATTATAAATACTTTTCATGCCACTGAATATTTTGAAACAATTATACAGGCTTTAAGATATTAAGATATCAGAATATGTTCTCACTGATATAAAGGATTTTTTGAATCTTTAGGCTTTTTTATTATAACTAGTGTTATATTGCCTTACTATTATAGCTAACACTGCATGCTGAATTACCCTACAGATAAATTTTTTCTCACATCTATGATTTATTTTTACAACAAAAAATAATCCATGTTCAACACAGAAGCCATGAAAAGCCCAGGAAATCCAAATAGAACAAGAAAATCACAATCTAGCTGTGAACCCATCTTCTAAAGGCAATCGTATAACGAGGATTTCTTGTATGTCTTTTATAATATTCTCTCCTATCTCTCTCCATACATGTGTGTGTAGAGTTAAAAAAAAAAAAAAACAGTACTGAATTGCATACATGATAGCTTCTCCATTTTTACCATTATGTTTTGAATGTGTTCATACCTGTTTTCCATTTGATCTGTCTGTTTTTATGTCTCAGATGCCCCCAAATTCTCTCAGTCCCTATTTTCCCCTGGTACTTAATGCCCTGCTCAGTATCAACCACTGCACTGGTACATGACTCCGTGAGGACCAACCAGACACATGCCTGGAGCCTCTGGCTCCTCCCACCATAGCCAGACTTGGATAAAGCACCCAGTACTTGGAGTCTGGCTTCCCTATGCACTAGAGAAAGAACCAAAGATGTACGCATAAGTTTAGAAATGTTAACTCCCTGAGCAATGAAATTTCATGCAGGTAAAAGACTGATTGGGATCAAGAAAGAAATTCTTAAGTCTCGAGGCAAGTCATATACAGTAATTTAACTTTGCATTTGTTTCCTTCTTTAAAAAGATATTTTTGAGGTACACCATTTTTATTTCATTTTTAAAAATTTTACTTTTAAGTTGGAGAATAATTGCTTAACAATGTTGTGTTGGTTTCTGCTATAAAATAACTCAAACCAGTCATAATTATACATATAACCCCTCCCTCTTGAGCTGACCATCTTTAAAGTCTTTATCAAATTAGTTACAATATTGCTTCTGTTTTTGTTTTTGTTTTTTGGCTGCAAAGCATGTAGGATCTTAGCTCTCCAAGCAGGCATTGAACCTGCACCTCCTGCTTTGATAGGCAAAGTCTTAAACGCTAGATCACCAGGGAAGTCCTTGCATCTACTTTTTATTCTTTGTCTTCCTTCTTTTTTCCTCAGCCTTGCTGCCCAGGGAAAACGCCTTCCAATTAGAATTAGCACTGGAACCTATTCTGAGGATCTCTTCTATGGGCTCCAGGCAAAGCACTGGAATAATATTGTATCATAAGGATATAAAAACTTGGTAATTTATCTTCCATTGATCAACATTCAGGTCTTTCCAAATATTGTTTATTATAAATAACACTGTTATAATATACCTATACAAATATATTTACACATAACTCATTATTTTCTAAGGTTTAATTCATAGGTGTAGGATTTCTGGAAAGTGGTACAAACATTTTTCAGGGCAAATAAAATGTTAAAAACTTGTATTTTGGGGCTTCTCTGGTCCAGTGGGTAAGGACATCACCTTGCAGTGCAAGGGGTGCCAACTGGATCCCTGACCTGGGAAGATCCCAGGTGCTAGGGAGCAGCTGGACTGATGTGTCCAACTACCGAGCCGGAGCTCTGGAGCATATGCAACCAGAGCCGGTGCTCTGCAATGAGAGAGGCCACAGCGATAGGAGGCCCACACATGCTAAAGAACAAAGACGAATAAATTAAAGATCAATAGAAGTGGCCAAAAAAAAAAAAAAAACCCTCATATTTAAGTTTATTAACTCTAGACTATATGAGTCAGCACAGAAATTTGTTGGAAATTGCTGAATACACAATTCTAAATGGGAATCTTTTTCAGTTGGTTATGTTAAAATGTAGAAACTATACTGGCAGTTCCAAGACTAGTCTCTAGTTCCTACCTGCATCGTTAAGAAACCGGAAATGAGTTGTAACATCTTTTAGATTCTCCAACATGTTCAGTAGGGTTTCTTCATTTTCCAGAGAGCCCATATCCTTTCTGTATAGGTATCTTCTTTCAGGAATCTTGTTTTCTTTAAACATATAGCTTTTGCTTATGTACTTATTTCATTCATACTCCTGAAGCTTTTTTGGAATACGTTCAGAAAACAACAATAACATCAAGTAGGTTTTGCTTCTTCCCACTGTACTCGGAAGAATCCTAGGCTGTACCTAGTTCACGGGAATATCTGTGTGGCAATGCAGCTCATAATTTCTCCATAACTCCATTCTAAGAGGTCACAGAGTGATGACAAGGGTCCAAGAATTTACATGGGCTCCGAGTACTGTCATGACAGGCTTAATCAATAACACACATGTGCTATTCTGATATGTATTTGGTGCTCTTCTGATACCTATTTCTCAGAGGATATTACTAAAAGTACCATTATGCCAGGAACGTATATGAAGCTTAAGTAAATATCTTCATATTTGAAAGCAAGAAATGGCTACACTAACTCCAGCCCTGCGTTCCATGTTTGTACAATTTCTCATTTCACCTCTGACCAGCATCCTGCACATTGTGGCAACAGAGCTGAAATTTTAAAAATTTGTTTGATCAGAAATTTTGCTTTCTCCTTCAATTCACAACTGAAAAGCACATGTCCCAAAGCACGGTACTAGTACATATCTATCCTATGTACCCCAAGCACCACTTAGTGGTTACAAGTTGAGCTCCAATGGCAAAAGTCTTGTGTTCAACTTCTAGCCCCATCACTACGTGGCTTTGGTAAATTGTCTAACATTGCTATTTTGTTTGTCATCTCTTTTATCAAATTTGGTTAATAGCCATATACATTTTAACAAATTAGTATGAAATTCTAATGTGTTAACATATGTGACTCAGAATAGCATCTGGCAAACAGTATGCATAGAGTAAAATAAATCTACAGTAAAAATAAAAATAAATTATTATTTAATAACTTCATGTCCAATATTACACTGATGCTCTGGATAACTCATGACTTAAATTATGTAACCTTACACCTCCTCCCATATTTCAAAAGAACTCCAAGGCAAAATATAAAAGAGAAAAAGCATTCATACTATTTCCAGTATCTAACAGGTTCCAAGGCTTCCCTGCTGGTCCTGTGGGTAAAGAGTCTGTCTGTCTATGCAGTAGACTTGGGTTCATTCCCTGGGTAAAGAAGATCTTCTGGAGAAAGAAATGGCAACTCACTCCAGTATTCTTGCCTAGGAAATCCCATGGACAGGGGAGCCTGGAAGGCTATAGTTCAGAGGTTGCAAAGAGTCAGCCATGACTGAGTAACTGAACACCACCACCACCAACATGTTCCACACACCTCACTATTATGCTGAGCTCTTCCTAAATCTGTTTATTTTGAAAATGCCACGAAGCATCACATCATTATATATTTATTAAAAAGCACCCATATTCCATGTTATCTCATTTTTTGGCATTTAAAAGATGGACAGAACGTTTTTTTTGGTGGTCTTAAAATCAGTCTCAATCTCAATTAATTTTTCAATGTGTAACTTTAAAAAAAAGCATATTTTATCTGAATACTATTTTTTTTTAATTTTGGCCTCTTTTATTGGTTTTCTATTTGTTTTTTTAATCCATCTTGATTCTTCAGTCTGTGTGAGCCTCCCATTGCAGTGGCCTCTCTCACTGCAGAGCACCAGTTCAGGGTTCATGCACCCCAGAGCACTGCCTCCTAATTGGACACACTCGTCCAGCCGCTCTGTGGCACATGGGATTTTCCTGGACCATGGACCAAACCGGTACCCCTTGCACTACTGCAAGGCAGACTCTTTACCCACAGGACCACCAGGGAAGCCCTATCTGAATATTCTTAAAAGGCACTTACAAATTGTATAGTTTGTAGACTTTCTACCTGTATTCTCTAATAGATACTTTGACCCTCTTTTACACATCTCATCTTTATCACCAAAATAAAAACGTCTATTCTGTTGATGAGGAAACTGGGGCTTAAAGAGTTTAGGAATCTTTACCGGTATCACTGTGGAAAAGCATTAAACTGAAAGCTGGCTATGATCAGAATCATTTTCTCCATATCATGAGGCCCCCAGAATTCCCATTTTTCTCAGCTCATGATGTGACAACGGACTCTGTTTTGGCCCCCAGAAGCAAACACAAAGGCATCAGGGTTTCCCCTCTCAAGAACATAAGACTGAAACAGAACATTCCAGTTTTAAATCCTTTTCGGCAGAAAGCTCAGACTTTTGAAATTTGATTTATTCCTTTGTCATGCAGCCCATCAAGAAATAAAACTCTGTAACTTCATGTGTCTAATGCCCAGAATTCTTAACATTTCATTCTATCTTTAAACACTCTTTTGTTTCTGTTCCTATCAGTTAGATGTGTGTCTTACATTCTGTCTTTAATGTTTTAAATCTCATTTTCTTCTTGATTTCTTTTCCAGCCTATCAGCCTGGCAATTGACGATTTTTGTGTTCGATTACAAATGTCTTGTTCCTAAATCTGTTTATTTTGAAAATGCCACGAAGCATCACATCATTATATATTTATTAAAAAGCACCCATATTCCATGTTATCTCATTTTTTGGCATTTAAAAGATGGACAGAACGTTTTTTTTGGTGGTCTTAAAATCAGTCTCAATCTCAATTAATTTTTCAATGTGTAACTTTAAAAAAAAAGCATATTTTATCTGAATACTATTTTTTTTTAATTTTGGCCTCTTTTATTGGTTTTCTATTTGTTTTTTTAATCCATCTTGATTCTTCAGTCTGTGTGAGCCTCCCATTGCAGTGGCCTCTCTCACTGCAGAGCACCAGTTCAGGGTTCATGCACCCCAGAGCACTGCCTCCTAATTGGACACACTCGTCCAGCCGCTCTGTGGCACATGGGATTTTCCTGGACCATGGACCAAACCGGTACCCCTTGCACTACTGCAAGGCAGACTCTTTACCCACAGGACCACCAGGGAAGCCCTATCTGAATATTCTTAAAAGGCACTTACAAATTGTATAGTTTGTAGACTTTCTACCTGTATTCTCTAATAGATACTTTGACCCTCTTTTACACATCTCATCTTTATCACCAAAATAAAAACGTCTATTCTGTTGATGAGGAAACTGGGGCTTAAAGAGTTTAGGAATCTTTACCGGTATCACTGTGGAAAAGCATTAAACTGAAAGCTGGCTATGATCAGAATCATTTTCTCCATATCATGAGGCCCCCAGAATTCCCATTTTTCTCAGCTCATGATGTGACAACGGACTCTGTTTTGGCCCCCAGAAGCAAACACAAAGGCATCAGGGTTTCCCCTCTCAAGAACATAAGACTGAAACAGAACATTCCAGTTTTAAATCCTTTTCGGCAGAAAGCTCAGACTTTTGAAATTTGATTTATTCCTTTGTCATGCAGCCCATCAAGAAATAAAACTCTGTAACTTCATGTGTCTAATGCCCAGAATTCTTAACATTTCATTCTATCTTTAAACACTCTTTTGTTTCTGTTCCTATCAGTTAGATGTGTGTCTTACATTCTGTCTTTAATGTTTTAAATCTCATTTTCTTCTTGATTTCTTTTCCAGCTACTGATCAGCCTGGCAATGAGAAATAGCCACATCTCTGAGTTGTTTGAAACAAATTCAGAAATCTCAGTCTATGGACTGGAAATTGCACAAATAAAAGTCATGTGTTCCCAGTATCAAAATACATACCTGACTGATTTGGGTTTATGTATAGCAGTAAAGAACACAACTCTGTAAAAGTCAAATAAAAATAAATTATTAGAGGCTTCCCTGGTGGTCCAGTGGGTAAGGACACCACCTTGCAGTGCAAGGGGTGCTGGTTCGATCCTTGGCCTGGGAAGATCCCACGTGCCGCGGAGCGGCTGGACTGATGTGCCCAATTACCGAGCCAGAGCTCTGAAGTGCTTGCGCCCAGAGCCAGTGCTCTGCGACAACACAGGCCACTGCGATGGGAGGCCCACATGGGCCAGAGAACAAAGATGGATGAAAACAGATAAATGAAAGACCAATAGAAGTGGCCCGCACATCTCCTTCCCTCCCCAACCCGCTCCCCCGCAAAAAAGTTAAAAAATAAATAAATAAATAAATAATAAATTATTAATTAAAAAAATACATCCTGGCGCAATGTATGGCATCTACATTTTGGTTATCTGTGAACTTTTTCTAACGTACAAAAAGTATGTCTTTTAGCTCTATAAAATATTTAACCTGGAAAGAGTATTTATATTATATGCACATAGAGGCTATGGGCATGCTAAGTTGCTTCAGTCATGTCTAATTCTTTGTGAACATATAGACTGTAGCCCACCAGGCATCTATATTCATGGGATTCTCCAGTCAAGAATACTGAAGTGGGGCTTCCCTGGTGGTCCAGTGGGTAAGAACACTGCTTTGCAGTGCAAGGGGCGCTGGTTCAATCCCTGGACTGGGAGGATCCCACGTGCTGTGGAGCGGCTGGACTGATGTGTCCAACTACCAAGCTGGAGCTCTGGAGTGCATATGCCCAGAGCCAGTGCTCTGCAACAAGAGGGGCCACTGCAGTGGGAGGCCCACACAGGCCAAAGAACAAAGATGGATGAAAAAACAAATAAATGAAAGACCAATAGAAGTGACCAAAAAACAAAAAGAATGCTAGACTAGATTTCCATGCTCTCCTCCAGGGCATTTTCCTGGCCAAGATCCAGGGATTGAACTCGCATCTCTTAGTCTCTTGCATTGGCAGGCAGGTTCTTTACCATTAATGCCACCTGGGAAGCACTTGTGTAATCCATAAATTCATAGATGCAACCTGATCTTACCCACCAAAGATGCTGGATTGGTCTAGGTATATAATAACTAACACTTATCAAGGATTTTACAATGCCAAGGGCTTCCCTAGTGTCTCAGATTTTAAAGAATTTTCCTGCAATGCAGGAGACATAGGTTCAATCCCTGGATCAGAAAGATCCCCTGGAGAAGGGAATGACTACCCACTCCAGTATTCCTGCCTGGAGAAATCCATGGACAGAGGAGCCTAGCAGGCTATATACTCCATGGGGTTACAAAGAGTCTGACCTGACTCAGGGACTAACACTTACAATGCCAAGCTTAATTCAAAATACTTTGAGTGCCTAACATATTCAGTCCTTTCAACAAAACTAGCAAGTCTAATCCCCATGTCAGAAGGGAAACTGGGGCATAGTGGGATCTAGTAAATTGCCTAAAATCACAAAGTAGGTGATGAAGCAGAAATGTGAACCCAGGAACTCCAGCAGCAGCACTCACAGCCTTAACCAGGCTAAGAACACTACCTGTCCTACCCAGAAGGGGATTTTCAGAGAGGAAAGACCCATGTGAAAGAAAAATTGATATAATGATGGAGGGAAAAATAGAGAAGAGAACATCTTTCCTGCTGCCATCCAAGACTCTAGACTCATTTCCTAGACTACAGCAAAAAATTATAGGACCTTTCTCCTGGGGGATTCAGTGTGACTTCAGAGATAAATTATTCTTTTTGAAGGCAAAAGAAAAAATAGAGAAGACATTTCTCCAGTTAGGGGCATAAAATACATAATGAAATTTGGTGGCATATGGAGCATTAGGACACAGAATCCTTTGGAGAGATATTGGTATTTTCATAAACATACCATGCACAGTGGCAGTCTTGGTCATGATCAAGTGATTTCCAGAGACAGTGCATCCAACTTGGGTATCAGAGCAAGAGTAGAACTAAATATCATATGCCACCTGGAGACCGGGGCTGCCAGACTGATATGAGCACAGTGTAAACCATGACTTAAATAGGAGATGCTGGGTGAGCATGCTTGAATCAGTGAATTTTCCTGGCCAAGGGATTGAATTCGCACCTCTTAGTCTCTTGCATTGGCAGGCAGGTTCTTTACCATTAATGCCACCTGGGAAGCACTTGTGTAATCCATAAATTCATAGATGCAACCTGATCTTACCCACCAAAGATGCTGGATTGGTCTAGGTATATAATAACTAACACTTATCAAGGATTTTACAATGCCAAGGGCTTCCCTAGTGTCTCAGATTTTAAAGAATTTTCCTGCAATGCAGGAGACATAGGTTCAATCCCTGGATCAGAAAGATCCCCTGGAGAAGGGAATGACTACCCACTCCAGTATTCCTGCCTGGAGAAATCCATGGACAGAGGAGCCTAGCAGGCTATATACTCCATGGGGTTACAAAGAGTCTGACCTGACTCAGGGACTAACACTTACAATGCCAAGCTTAATTCAAAATACTTTGAGTGCCTAACATATTCAGTCCTTTCAACAAAACTAGCAAGTCTAATCCCCATGTCAGAAGGGAAACTGGGGCATAGTGGGATCTAGTAAATTGCCTAAAATCACAAAGTAGGTGATGAAGCAGAAATGTGAACCCAGGAACTCCAGCAGCAGCACTCACAGCCTTAACCAGGCTAAGAACACTACCTGTCCTACCCAGAAGGGGATTTTCAGAGAGGAAAGACCCATGTGAAAGAAAAATTGATATAATGATGGAGGGAAAAATAGAGAAGAGAACATCTTTCCTGCTGCCATCCAAGACTCTAGACTCATTTCCTAGACTACAGCAAAAAATTATAGGACCTTTCTCCTGGGGGATTCAGTGTGACTTCAGAGATAAATTATTCTTTTTGAAGGCAAAAGAAAAAATAGAGAAGACATTTCTCCAGTTAGGGGCATAAAATACATAATGAAATTTGGTGGCATATGGAGCATTAGGACACAGAATCCTTTGGAGAGATATTGGTATTTTCATAAACATACCATGCACAGTGGCAGTCTTGGTCATGATCAAGTGATTTCCAGAGACAGTGCATCCAACTTGGGTATCAGAGCAAGAGTAGAACTAAATATCATATGCCACCTGGAGACCGGGGCTGCCAGACTGATATGAGCACAGTGTAAACCATGACTTAAATAGGAGATGCTGGGTGAGCAGCTGTGGGCTTGAATCAGTGAATTTTAGATTATTATTCCTATATAATTCATATACATACAAAGACCTGGGAAAACTCAGAATACTAATAAATAAATTTACTTATATCACACAAGTAGTGATAATTTTATCAGGGTAAAAAATATAAATGTATAATCATGAACATACTATATTTAAAAATAGCCAAAATCAAGATTTAGAAACAAGGATAAAAGATGGTCTTTATATGTTTCCATTTTTTCATTGTTGTTTTGTCTCTTAATAAGTGTTTTGTCATTGACTAGGGCTTCTTAGAAGACAACAAAGGCTTAAGAAAATTATGAGTATAAAAACATTGAAGGAAAAAGGATGAAACAATTCTAGAACGCCACAATGACCCAGGATATTAACTGAGAACCACTACTTCAGAACACTGAAAGCTGCGGAAGGAGGAAACTTTGGTTAGTTTTCTGGGTCAGATTTTAGAATGATTTCTATACTCACTTCTCCAGTTCCCACAAGGAATTCATGAAAGAGAAGTTCAGAAATGGTTGAAAAATGTGACCCACAATATAAATGTTAAGCAGTAAGTTAGAGTATGACAGAAAAATTAGAAAGGAAAAAAAAGAGAACATCCATGTATCCCATTAATGGAGCACATGTGAGAGACATGGGTGAGAGAAACAAGGCCAGCCACCAGACCTCAAATTTCCCTAGACATATAATGTAACAGATTGGTTGTCATGTGGACAGACCTCAAAACAAAATGAATCATTAGTGTTATAGTTTCACCGTAAGAAACTATAGTAGGCCCATCTGTGAAATGGAGTAGGAAATGGCAATCCACTCAAGCATGCTTACCTGGAGAATTCCATGGACAGAGAAGCCTAGTGGGCTACAGTTCATGGGGTCACAAAGAGTCACACATGGTTGAGTAACTAACACATCTGTGAAACTGTCTAGAAAGATCAAAAGAAACAGTAGATATAATATCATAACATATCTTTTGCTTCGTAAAATCCTCAGTCATTGAAGCCTGGATATTACTAGGTCTCAAAGAATCCTTTATAAGGATTCTAAGAGACTATTATGAACAACTCTATGGCAACAAACTGGACAACCTGGAAGAAATGGACAGTTTCTTGGGGAAGATCAATCTCCCAAGACTGAGCCAGGAAGAAACAGAAACTTTGAACAACCCAATCACAAGCTCAGAAATCGAATCTGTGATTAAAATTTTACCCAAAAATAAAAGCCCAGGGCCAGATGGCTTCACAGCCGAATTCTACCAAACATTTAAAGAAGAGCTAATGCCTGTCCTTCTAAAACTCTTTCAAAAAATTGCACAGGGAGGAAAACGTCCAAACACATTCTATGAGGCCACCACCACCCTGATACCCAAACCAGGCAAAGATAACACAAAAAAGGAAAATTACAGACCAATTACCCTGATGAACTTAGATGCCAAGATCCTCAACAAAATCCTAGCAAACAGAATTCAATGACACATCAAAAAACTCATACATCATGATCAAGTCGGGTTCATCCCAGGCATGCAAGGATTCTTCAATATCCGCAAATCAATCAATGTGATACACCATATCAACAAATTGAGAGACAAACACCACATGATCATCTCAATAGATGCAGAAAAAGCCTTCGACAAAGTACAACATCTATTTATGATAAAAACTCTTCAGAAAATGGGCATAGAAGGAACCTATCTCAACATAATAAAAGCCATCTATGAGAAGCCTACAGCGAACATTATCCTCAACGGTGAAAACCTGAAAGCATTCCCTCTAAGATCAGGAACAAGACAGGGGTGTCCACTTTCACCACTACTATTCAACATAGTCCTGGAAGTGCTAGCAACAACAATAAGAGAAGAGAAAGAAATCAAAGGAATCCAGATTGGAAAGGAAGAAGTCAAGCTCTCTCTTTTTGCAGACGACATGATATTATATATAGAAAACCCCAAAGACACTGTTACAAAGCTACTAGAGCTAATTAATGAATTCAGCAAAGTTGCAGGATATAAAATCAATATACAGAAATCACTGGCATTCCTATATACAAACAATGAAAAATCAGAAAACGAAATCAAAAAGGCAATCCCCTTCACCACTGCAACCAAAAGAATAAAATATCTAGGAATAAACCTACCCCAAAAAAACTTTTATATCTTGCAGGATATTTTATCCAGGAGTCCCAGTGATAAAGGCAAAAAGCTCTAGTCTGATTCTTCCCACTGTATATATAATCCAACAAGAACAATCTGATTTTGTCATATGACATACTTGATTTATTGGAAAGAATATTTTGATGGAAGAATTAGATGTACTAAAAAGAGCTAATACTTCTCCAAGGAAGACATACAAATAACCAAGAAGATATGAAAAGATACTAGACATCAGTAACCCTACAGGAAAGACAAGTCAAAATGATACCTCTTCACACTGTAAAAATGCCTACTATTAAATAAAGATATTGGTGAGGATGTCAAGAAATTGAAATCCTTGTACACAGTTGATAAGAATGCAATATTGGGCAACTGCTGTGGAAAATAGCAGAGAGATTCCTCAAAAAATTTAAAATAGAATATACAATCCAGCAGTGTGATGGGAAAGTGCAAACTGTTGGATGTAAGACTGGCTCAAGATGTATTGTACAATATGGGGAATAGAGTCAATATTTTGTAATAACTGTAAATGGAGTTTAACTTTAAAAACTTATATACAAATTTTAATAACTATTAAAAAATTAAATCGGTACTTTAAAAATACCATATCTAGATGGCTTTACAGGGTAAATCTACTATTCATAGAACATCCAACACCTTTGTTTTCTTTTATTTATTTCACACAGTGCTCAGCAAGCTCTAGGTACTCTGATTACTTTTCATATCACAGTTTCATATAGCCTTTATTAAATCTTCATAACAACCTTGCAAGGTAGGTATTGTAATTTCCCACAATTAAATATAGAGAAATGAAGGGATTTTATAAAGGTCATACCATTGTTAAGTGATATAGCTGGACACAAAATCGGGTAATGTAGATCTGAAGACTAAGCTTTTCACCATCACACTGTATTCTTGCTAAGAAAATCATCAAATTGTTTATAAAGACATACCCCAAAAAGTTCAGTACAAACACTGGATACAAGCTAAATTGGCAACTGAACAAATTGAGAACATAGGAGAACATTTAAACAAATTATGAACCATAAATGAATATATACAATAAATAAATAATACAATATATTCAAAAAATTTTAAGAGTGATCAATCAAAAAAAACTCTACATATTTTATGCTAAAGAAAAGAATCAAAGATAAATAATTAAACATTTTAGTCACATATATAAATATAATTAATATAACCACATTCATAAATACTTTAAAATTACAAAAGATTATTCATCAAATACTAAAAAATTATCTTTGAATGGCAGAAATAGGAACTTTAAAGATTTTCTTATATTTTGTTTGCTGAATTTTTCCAAGCATCACTTATACTGTTTTTAAACTAACAATAGTAAATATTCTTCATGATTTGTATTAGATAATAACTTCATATTTTTTATTAATCTAAATCCCCCAATTTAGCATTTATCCTAATGGAAATACAGGGTAGTTTTATGGTCTTGAAATGAGAAGCTGTTTATTTTGTTCATTTTATTTTTAAACAATAAATAGAGTCAAGATAAAGTAAAAATAAATGAACTATAAATTTTTAAAATTACATTCCCTTCTAAACAATCCCAATTCCAAAGAATAGAAAAGTTGAATGTATGGAGTATTTACTTAGCAGACATTGCTCCTCATTAAAGCATCTCTTAGTCTTGTCAATAAAATCAATTCAGTAAGTGAGACAAACTGGTTGAACAAATATGAAAATGTAACTTTAAACACTATCATTCTAAATGATAAATATAGAGGAAATTAGAGAAATAGACAATTACCATTAAAGCACCATGCTGCACGCAAAATCCTCACATGGATGAGAAACTTTAAAGATAAAAATGTCCATGAGCTATGAGAAGGGACATGTGTTACTTTGAGGCTAAGCCAGGTAAGAGGTAATGTGTTTCTCTCACTCTCTAGCTCTCTCTCTCCGTTTCATTCTCCTGATCTATTTAACCTCTAACTCCAGCTCCAATGTTCTGTCCCAGCCCCAGAAATATTGGGGCTAAGTATTCCAGACTGCATATCTACAAGATGGATAAGGCCCACAAAAACCACATACAATTTTGAGTGGAAAAAAATCAACATTTTATTAAGTGGATGAGATTTTTGTGTTTTTCTGTTACATTAAGAACTATTCATGGGCTTCCCCTGGTGGTCCAGTAGGTAAGGACACCGCCTTGCAGTGCAAGGGGCGCCGGTTCGAGCCCTGGCCTGGGAAGATCCCACGTGCCCCAGAGCGGCTGGACTGATGTGTCCAATCACCGAGCTGGAGCTCTGGCGCGCATGCGCCCAGAGCCGGCACTCTGCAACAACAGAGGCCACCGTGATGGGAGGCCCACAGGAGCCAAAGAACAAAGATGGATGAAAATAGAGAAATGAAAGACCAATAGAAGTGGCCTGCCCGCTCCCCTCCCTCCCCAATCCGACCCCCACCCGAAATAAATAAATAAATCTTTAAAAAAACAAAACAAAACAACAAAAAAGAACTATTCATTACACTGCCTAGAATAATCATTTTCCCCTCCCTCCTAGAAAAACTGTGACAAACCTTTGTTCCTGTAAATATGCTCTAACCTATTTTTCTTAAAAGGAACTACCTTCCCCCATTCACTTTTTGGTATCCTTCCTATTGACCCTAAACTACCCTCTTTAATTTCCTGCATCTTTAGTGTTTACCACCATTATCACTGTTAAGCTGATTAAGCTGTTAAGCTGTTAACCTCTCACCATACAAGCTGGGTCAGGTTCTCTAGAAAACAAGGAAACAATAGCCTAAAACTACATATGAATGCTTCATCTGGAGGATCAATTCAAGAGAAGAAAGTTTGAGGGAAAAGGGAAGTGAGGCAGAAAGACAGGAAATCAAAGACAAGGAGGCACTTTCACCAGGAAAGCCCAGCCAACTTCTCAGTCACGTCGAGTATCTCTGGAGAGTCTAGATGCTTGTTCCTGTCAAAGTTTGTCCTGCATTTTCAAGCGGTGCAAACTGATTGCACTAGGCCAGTTCTCACGTCCCAACAATTGGGGTTTTATCTGAGACCAGAAGTGGTGGAAGGCACTGTATCTTCCAGGGCCCAGTCAATTTGTCCAAGGTCTCGAAGTTTATGTGATCCTGCCAGTGGCAGATACTGTGCACTAGCGCCTGGTTCTCACCTTTAAGATATCAAGGGCTCCTAGAAGATGAGGAAACTACAGCTGTTGATAGCCAGGGCTCTCTATCTGACAAACCAGGAGAGGGCGGGACAAGTTGAGAGAGCAGCATGGAAACATAGACACCACCATGAGCCATTTTAAATCATCTCTACCTGAAGTGGCGGAGGCAGACGGAGAAGGGATAATCTACTTGAACAATTCATTCAGCTGCTACTACAGGCCACATCCCATGGCTCCCTGTAGACCAGTGTGAAGAACTGAAAAAGATGAGGGGTTTCCTGCTCAGACTTCTTACTTGAAAATAGAAGGAAAGGCCCGGGGCCTGCTGGCCTCCCACTCTCACCCAGTAGTCAGTGATAAGCTGTGCTTTCTCTGATCCATTCCCTTTAAATATTTTTTTGTCCCTTTTCCATATCCGAGTCTGGAGCCAAGTGATGAGATAATGTTTGTATGTGAGCCATCGCAAGGTCTGCCGTCCTAGTGAGTTCAGGACCATAAGAGACCTGTGGTATGACTTCAGCTCTGAAAAGCACCTTAGTGACAGGACAGACAGGAAAAGACATTATCAGATTGGAACCGGTGGCATTTCCACTCCAGCTTTGGGACCTCTGGCAACACAAGTGGTCCTGTGTCCTCAGGACATTTTCTGATGCCATAGAGGAAAAAAGGTGCTAAATGGGTCCATGCCGAGCTTGGATAGGAGAAACTTAAGTCCGTGAAGTCTTCCCTGCCTTGAAAATGAAGATTCAAAAATCAGTCGTCTACTGGAAAACTACAGCTTTGACTACGCGGAACTTTGTTCGCAAAGTGATCTACCAGGCATTCTATTTCTCCCACACTTGTCTTTTACTTTTGACTAGGTCCACATGATGCTGACCTCCATGTTCAAACCTAGAGCGTTTCTGGAAATACTTATTTCCTTAATAGTTAGGCATTTAGATAATCCTAATTTCAAAGAAAACAGCAGAACTGGCATATATGTGGTAAGTAACAAATCATGCATGACTGAATGAATTAAAGAATTCACTGAACTGGAGTTCTAATTCTCCTAACTGGGATTCTGTACTACGGTGGTATCTATTTGGTTAGCCAAAGAGTTAGTTTGTGTTTTCCCATAAAATCATATGGAAAAAAAAACCTCAAATTTTTTGGCTAATGCAGTACATGCTCACTTAATATGACTTTATGATAATTAACTACCCCCATACCACCTCCAACCATTATTTTCCACTTCACTCCTATCTCAGCCTTTATGGGTTTCATCTACTTGAGAATTTATCCATAATTATACTTGGCAGAGTGAGGCCAACAGAGCAAGACTTCTTGCTCTGCTTCACCAAGTGTGGTCATATTATGAAAACTATCTTTAATGTTTTATATGAGGGTAGGGTGGTAACTGAGGGAAGACATCTTATTTTTTTCTCAAAAGAATAGTTATCACAGTATTTAACTTTCCTATGGAGATGTGACTATATCTTTTTCAGTGTTGAAGCCAGTACAGCTAACACATTGTTTCATAGTCAAATGCTTGTTTGATGTATAGTTGGATAATGAAGGAAAATTATCTTACATATTTTCAAAAATTTATTTTTCTCTTTAGGTTTGATTTGCCAGAAATAATACATATCTTAACCCTTAGGTTAAGATCACTGTGTTCATTATGTGTGAGACCTATTAGGAATCCTGCTTCCTGGATAGGTTTATGAAGCATCTTATTGAAGGGCAGAACAGAGAGTTCGAAATGGTTTTTTTTCTAATGGGTCCATGCCGAGCTTGGATAGGAGAAACTTAAGTCAAGTCTTCCCTGCCTTGAAAATGAAGATTCAAAAATCAGTCGTCTACTGGAAAACTACAGCTTTGACTACGCGGAACTTTGTTCGCAAAGTGATCTACCAGGCATTCTATTTCTCCCACACTTGTCTTTTACTTTTGACTAGGTCCACATGATGCTGACCTCCATGTTCAAACCTAGAGCGTTTCTGGAAATACTTATTTCCTTAATAGTTAGGCATTTAGATAATCCTAATTTCAAAGAAAACAGCAGAACTGGCATATATGTGGTAAGTAACAAATCATGCATGACTGAATGAATTAAAGAATTCACTGAACTGGAGTTCTAATTCTCCTAACTGGGATTCTGTACTACGGTGGTATCTATTTGGTTAGCCAAAGAGTTAGTTTGTGTTTTCCCATAAAATCATATGGAAAAAAAAAAAAACCTCAAATTTTTTGGCTAATGCAGTACATGCTCACTTAATATGACTTTATGATAATTAACTACCCCCATACCACCTCCAACCATTATTTTCCACTTCACTCCTATCTCAGCCTTTATGGGTTTCATCTACTTGAGAATTTATCCATAATTATACTTGGCAGAGTGAGGCCAACAGAGCAAGACTTCTTGCTCTGCTTCACCAAGTGTGGTCATATTATGAAAACTATCTTTAATGTTTTATATGAGGGTAGGGTGGTAACTGAGGGAAGACATATTATTTTTTTCTCAAAAGAATAGTTATCACAGTATTTAACTTTCCTATGGAGATGTGACTATATCTTTTTCAGTGTTGAAGCCAGTACAGCTAACACATTGTTTCATAGTCAAATGCTTGTTTGATGTATAGTTGGATAATGAAGGAAAATTATCTTACATATTTTCAAAAATTTATTTTTCTCTTTAGGTTTGATTTGCCAGAAATAATACATATCTTAACCCTTAGGTTAAGATCACTGTGTTCATTATGTGTGAGACCTATTAGGAATCCTGCTTCCTGGATAGGTTTATGATAGCATCTTATTGAAGGGCAGAACAGAAGGAGTTCGAAATGAGAAATACCCAGGCTCTGTCACCAACACCATTATTTACTTGGTCTGTGTACCTTGAGAAGTTATTTCATCCTTTTGCTCTTTGCATTATTTGTCCTTAACATGGAGGTAAAGGTAGCAACTCTTGCTTGGGTTTGTGGGGAATATAAAAGTATACAACAAATTGAACAGATGATGCTTGGGCAACTGGACATCAGCAAGCAAAAAAAAAAAAAAATCTAGACACAAACCTTGCATGCATGAGTGTGTGGTCAGATGCTTCAGTCATGTCAGGCTCTTTGGGAACTTATGGAGCCCACTAGGCTTCTCTGTCCATGGGATTTTTCAGGCAAAAATACTAGGGTGGGTTGCCATGCCCTCCTCCAGGGGATATTTCCAACCCAGGGCTCAAACCCACGTCTCTTACGTCCTCTGGATTGCAGGCAGACTCTTTACCACTGAGTCACCAAGGAAGCTTCAGAAACAGACCTTAAAACTTCACAAAAATTAACTCAATATGTATCACAGACCTAAGTATAAAATATCATAGAAGAAAACAAGGAAAAATCATAGGTGACTTTGGGTATGGCAATGACTTTGTAGGTATGATAGCAAAGACACAATCCATGAGAGAAATCATTGACAAGCTGGATTCAACTAAAATTAAAAACTTCTGCTCCATGAAAGACAACATTAAGAGAAAGAGAAGATAAGCCAAGCTGGTAGAATATATTTGCAAAAGACACATCTTATCAAGAACTGTTATCCATAGTATTGAACTATGGATACTGTGCAAAAACAATTTCCATAAAAAGTGATTTCAAAGGACCTGAACAGACATTTCACCAAATAAGATATATAGATGGGAAATAAGCATATGAGAATATGTTCCACTATATGCTATTAGGAAACAATGAGATACCACACACACCCATTAGAATAGTCACAATCCACAGCACTGACACCACCCAATGCAGGAGAAGGTATTGAGCTACAGGAACTCTCGTTCACTACTGGTGGGAATGTAAAATGAAACAGCCACTTTGGAACACAGTTTAGAGGTTTCTTACAAAACTAAATATAAAGTTTACCATACCATTAGGTAATTACACTCTGAGGCATTTACCCAAGGTAATAAAAACTTAGGTCCACCCAAAAACCCTACACATGGATGTTTATCTCAGCTTTATTCATAATAGGCAGAACTCAGAAGCAACCAGTATCTACTTCAGTAGGTGAACAGATAAACTGTGGTACATCAAAAAGAGTAGAACTCAGAGCTAAGAAGAAATAAGCTATCAAGTCATGCAAAGAGACAGTTCATAAACACATAGTATTAAGCGAAAAAAGCCAACTTGAAAGGCTACATACTATCACATCCCAATTTTATGACATTCTGGAACAAGGCAAGACTGTGGAGACAGTTAAAATTCAGTGATTTCCAGGTGTCAAGGAAGAAGACATATGGGCAGAAGACAGAGAGTTTTTAGAGCAGCAGAACTATTCTATGTGATACGGTAGTGAACTGAACATTTGTCCAAGCCCATAGAATGTACAATCAAATGCTTTGTCCACCTGATGTGAAGAACAGACTGACTAGCAAAGACCCTAATGCTGTGAAAGATGGAAGGCAAAAGGAGAAGTGGGTGGCAGAGGATGAGATGGTCAGACAGCATCACTGATTCAATGGCCATGAGTTTGAGCAAACTCTGGGAGACAGTGGAGGACAGAGGAGTCCGGCGTGCTGCAGTCCATGGGGGTCATAAAGAATTGGACACGACTTAGTGACTAAGCAACAACAACAACAGAATGTATTAATACAACACCAAGAAGAAATCTTAATGCAAACTATGGACTTTGGATAATAAGTAAAAGTCAAGGTAGGTCCATGGGTGGGAACAAATGTGCCGCTGCTCTGAAGAATGTTGAAAATTGGAGAAGTTGTTGGTGTCTGAGGGTATATAAAGGGTATGTGGGAACTGTCTATAGTTTCTGTTTAGTTTTGCTATGAACCCAAAACTGCTGCTACAAACAGTTTATTAATTAAAAATAAAAACAGACAACACAGGTAAAACACAGGTGGCCCTAGACTGCTAGACAAAAAATATCTGCTAGTAGTTTGTTAATATAATTATTATTATTGTTAATAATAATATCACAGTTTAGAGGTTTCTTACAAAACTAAATATAAAGTTTACCATACCATTAGGTAATTACACTCTGAGGCATTTACCCAAGGTAATAAAAACTTAGGTCCACCCAAAAACCCTACACATGGATGTTTATCTCAGCTTTATTCATAATAGGCAGAACTCAGAAGCAACCAGTATCTACTTCAGTAGGTGAACAGATAAACTGTGGTACATCAAAAAGAGTAGAACTCAGAGCTAAGAAGAAATAAGCTATCAAGTCATGCAAAGAGACAGTTCATAAACACATAGTATTAAGCGAAAAAAGCCAACTTGAAAGGCTACATACTATCACATCCCAATTTTATGACATTCTGGAACAAGGCAAGACTGTGGAGACAGTTAAAATTCAGTGATTTCCAGGTGTCAAGGAAGAAGACATATGGGCAGAAGACAGAGAGTTTTTAGAGCAGCAGAATTATTCTATGTGATACGGTAGTGAACTGAACATTTGTCCAAGCCCATAGAATGTACAATCAAATGCTTTGTCCACCTGATGTGAAGAACAGACTGACTAGCAAAGACCCTAATGCTGTGAAAGATGGAAGGCAAAAGGAGAAGTGGGTGGCAGAGGATGAGATGGTCAGACAGCATCACTGATTCAATGGCCATGAGTTTGAGCAAACTCTGGGAGACAGTGGAGGACAGAGGAGTCCGGCGTGCTGCAGTCCATGGGGGTCATAAAGAATTGGACACGACTTAGTGACTAAGCAACAACAACAACAGAATGTATTAATACAACACCAAGAAGAAATCTTAATGCAAACTATGGACTTTGGATAATAAGTAAAAGTCAAGGTAGGTCCATGGGTGGGAACAAATGTGCCGCTGCTCTGAAGAATGTTGAAAATTGGAGAAGTTGTTGGTGTCTGAGGGTATATAAAGGGTATGTGGGAACTGTCTATAGTTTCTGTTTAGTTTTGCTATGAACCCAAAACTGCTGCTACAAACAGTTTATTAATTAAAAATAAAAACAGACAACACAGGTAAAACACAGGTGGCCCTAGACTGCTAGACAAAAAATATCTGCTAGTAGTTTGTTAATATAATTATTATTATTGTTAATAATAATATTATTTTTCAAAAGTCTCAAAATTACTAAGAGTCTTTAAAGCTGAAGACACTGCTTCAGAGTGATATGACCAAAACCCACAACTAAAACTCCTTCAAATGACTTTTGTTGACTTTTAAATCACTTGTGCCTGTCTTCTCAGTCCCACTCAATGGGATCAGTATTTTTGGCTACAAATTAAATTGTTTCTTTTGTCTAAAATGTGCCTATGGCAAGAAAATTAAATAGAGCTAACTGGAAAGTATAAATTGAAAAACAAAAGTTCACCCCATATATCCTTAGTCCAATTCTCTGGAGTCATACATTTAAACACTTACTTTTGAGTTCATATTTAAAAAAGGAAAAGGAAATAGAAAAAACATAAAACAGCATTTATTTTCTGTATCTACTTTACTTCCAGGTGAGACTATTAAATGTAGTATTTCCACCTTTTTCTTGAGGCTTTTCTGAATCAGTACATAGACATCTTCATAAGACTACTAAGTATTTCTCTCACTGATTTTTAACTAAACTTGCCAGCTATCAATATTTTCCTTAGCTATTTTCTTTGAATGCTTGACAAAGGAAGGAAGAATTCCTCAGAGCATAATATTCCTTGTTATCACTATTATTCTTTGAAGGTTATTAGAACAATTACAGTTAGAAATTAGATTTTCCCAACTACATAGGGTTCTCAGTGAAGAGTGACACATATATTTGGAATTAACAGAAGTGAAAAATCTATATGCTAAGAGACATAAATCAAAGTCAAATCCTGCTGTGAATCACTCATATGGGAAATCTACAGCAAACTAGTGAATAGAATAAAAGAGAAGGAGACTCACAAATGTGGAGAACAAACTAATGGGCACCAGTGAGGTTGGGGTAGTGGTGTGCAGTACAGAGGTAGGGGATGAAGAGGTACAAATTATAAGGTAAAAATTAAATTATAATTATGTGCATGTTGTACAACATGGAGACTATAGCCAATATTTCATAATAACTGTAAATGGAGCTGTTATTGTTGTCCAGTCAAGTCGTGTTTGACTCTTCACGACCTCACAGACTAAACATGCCACGCTACCCTATCCTTTATCATCTCCTGGAACTTGCCCAAATTCATGGCCATTGAATCAGCGATGCCACCCAACCATCTCATCCTCTGTTGCCCTCTTCTCCTGCTTTCAATCTTTACCAGCATCAGGGTCTTTCCAACAAGACAGGTCTTCACTTCAGGTGCTCAAAGTATTGGAGTTTCAGCATCAGACCTCCCAAAGAGTATTCAGAGTTGAATCACTTTAGGATTGACTGGTTTGATCTCCTTGCTTTCTAAGGGACTCTCAAGAGTCTTTATAAATGTTGTATTGTACACTTGTAACATATAGTATTACATGGATGCATGTACACACTGCTATATTTTAAATGAATTACCAACAAAGACCTACTGTATAGCACAGGGAACTCTGCTCAATGCTGTGTGGCAGTCTGAATGTGAGAGGAGTTTTGGGAAGAATGGATACCTGTGTATGTATGGCTGAGTCCCTTTGCTGCTCAGCTGTAACTATCACATTGTTAATCAGCTATACTTCAGTATAAAATTTTTAAAAATTAAAAAAATTGTGAGTCACTATATTATATGCCTGTAACATATAGTTGTACAGAAGTTATACTTCAATTTAAAAATGAAAAATCTAAAAAACAAATTACTAAGAATTTATAAATACTTACTTTAAAATAAGGATTGGACACTGCAAAAACTTGAGAACTTTTGAAGCCCACTCACCCACACTACTGCCTTGCTAGTATAAAAATGGTATCAAACAACTGAATCCTAATATTGCAGATCAGGCACCAAAATTTAATGGACATGCAAAAGCCACTGGCAGAATTAATAATTATGATAAAAAATCATGAACAATTGATTTTAATGACTAGATAAGGAACTTATTTTCAGCCACCTACTGCAAGAAACTAATCTTCCTTCATATCCTAATCTACTGGCACACATACTCTGGGCTGAAATAAGCTCTTAATAATAAATAATCTCGCTATGAATACAATTCTGCTGAGTAGAAAATGGAGGATTATAGAATAGAATATTTCAGAAAGAATTCATTTCCATTTTTTTCCCACTACTTCACCCTTTAATTAATTTTCAAAAATTTTTAAATGGAGCTGTTTAAATATGTCATGAGCTGTTATTTTCAGACCTCACAAGACTAAACATGCCACGCTACCCTATCCTTTATCATCTCCTGGAACTTGCCCAAATTCATGGCCATTGAATCAGCGATGCCACCCAACCATCTCATCCTCTGTTGCCCTCTTCTCCTGCTTTCAATCTTTACCAGCATCAGGGTCTTTCCAACAAGACAGGTCTTCACTTCAGGTGCTCAAAGTATTGGAGTTTCAGCATCAGACCTCCCAAAGAGTATTCAGAGTTGAATCACTTTAGGATTGACTGGTTTGATCTCCTTGCTTTCTAAGGGACTCTCAAGAGTCTTTATAAATGTTGTATTGTACACTTGTAACATATAGTATTACATGGATGCATGTACACACTGCTATATTTTAAATGAATTACCAACAAAGACCTACTGTATAGCACAGGGAACTCTGCTCAATGCTGTGTGGCAGTCTGAATGTGAGAGGAGTTTTGGGAAGAATGGATACCTGTGTATGTATGGCTGAGTCCCTTTGCTGCTCAGCTGTAACTATCACATTGTTAATCAGCTATACTTCAGTATAAAATTTTTAAAAATTAAAAAAATTGTGAGTCACTATATTATATGCCTGTAACATATAGTTGTACAGAAGTTATACTTCAATTTAAAAATGAAAAATCTAAAAAACAAATTACTAAGAATTTATAAATACTTACTTTAAAATAAGGATTGGACACTGCAAAAACTTGAGAACTTTTGAAGCCCACTCACCCACACTACTGCCTTGCTAGTATAAAATGGTATCAAACAACTGAATCCTAATATTGCAGATCAGGCACCAAAATTTAATGGACATGCAAAAGCCACTGGCAGAATTAATAATTATGATAAAAAATCATGAACAATTGATTTTAATGACTAGATAAGGAACTTATTTTCAGCCACCTACTGCAAGAAACTAATCTTCCTTCATATCCTAATCTACTGGCACACATACTCTGGGCTGAAATAAGCTCTTAATAATAAATAATCTCGCTATGAATACAATTCTGCTGAGTAGAAAATGGAGGATTATAGAATAGAATATTTCAGAAAGAATTCATTTCCATTTTTTTCCCACTACTTCACCCTTTAATTAATTTTCCATAAATACTATTTGATTGTTGCTGCCCCCTTAAGGCAGCATAAGAGGATGTGCACATGAGAGTGAAAGTGTTATTTGATATTGCTCCAAAGAAAATGCACACGAGAGAGGCTGTAGACTACAAACACAAAAGCACACAGGACTGATAGATATTTATACTAGTAATCCTTACAGAAAACCATCTTTTGATGATGGATTCATTCATTTTGGAGTCATAGGGTAAAGTGATAAATGTAGACCATGCATTCATAATTTATACAAATGAACCTGTGCACACTTATGCACACATGTGCACTGCAATCTTTACGCTGAGTAATGAATGTTCTAATAATTCTAGGTATTCCACACCACAGTGCAGAGAGTAAAAGCACAGATTCTCTTGTATTGTTAAGGGATATCTCAACTACTAAGGCAATCTAATCAGAAACTTTAAGACAAAGTCTTGGAAATCACAGCTGTGGGCCATCATTCTGCCCTTCAGCCAACTGACCTGTTACTGAAGAAGGAAAGAAGGAAAAGAAAAAGAACAGGGGGAAAAAAAGGAATGACATTATTAATATTATTATTAATGGTATGACAATTATTATTAAAAAGCAATGACAATATTAATGAGCGAACAACTCATTGATATTACTGAGCACCTACAAAATTCTCAGGCACTGTGCTAGCAGGTGGAGACAAGGTAACAATCTGCCATCAATAAGCTCAAAGTCTCATGAGAATGACAGCTGAGCAATGAAAGGATCTTTCCCACCCAGAGGCAGAAAAAGTCCCTGCATCTCTCTTGTTCCCACTCCAGTAGGCCCAGTGCCCATGGATGATGTCAATGTGGAACAAACAGGTTGGGGCTTTGCAAAGACCTGTGTTTAAAATGGTCTCTCTATCCTGACTGGCCCAACTTGGCCACATCTTTTAACTTGTCTGAGCTCTAATTTCAGCTTCTATAAAATGGAAATAAGGGGGCTTCCCTGGTGGTCCAGTGGGTAAGGACACCGCCTTGCACTGCAAGGGGAGCCGGTTCGAGCCCTGGCCTGGGAAGATCCCACGTGCTGCGGGGCGGCCGGACTGATGTGTCCAATCACCGAGCCGGAGCTCTGGGGCGCATGTGCCCAGAGTCGGTGCTCTGCGACGACAGAGGCCACCGCGATGGGAGGCCCACAGGAGCCAGAAGAACAAAGATGGATGAAAAAGGACAAATGAAAGACCAATAGAAGTGGTCCTCCCCCCCACACACCACCACCACCAAAATAAATAAATAAATAAATCTTAAAAAAAAAAAAAAAAGGAAATAAAAGTCTACTTAGGAGCACTGTCCTGAGGATGAATAATTATAAGAAAGCACAGAGAAGTTTCTAGAACAAGCTCTTTGGCCTTTGCTGCCCTCACTTGTCTGTGTCCCCAGGGCTCTGCCCATTGTTGGTAGCTGTAGCTTTACAAGTTATGTCCTCGATCTCCCCACACAACTGGAAAAGAAATCCTAGATCTCAGAGCTAGGTCCAGCACCAACCTTGCCCAAGGAGAGCATTAAGATCTATCCATCAGGCTCGCACTCCTACCTCAGTCTCTCCCAGAAGCACAGTCTTGGATGATCATCCACTATGACCAGACTCTCTTCACCTTTACTGCTTTGGTTCCCTAACCAGGCTTAACCTCCCGCTCTTTTCCTCTCTCTCTCATATCTGCTGTGTCTGGGGGATCACCCACCTACCAGCCGCAAAGATCCCTACATCCACTAGTTGTCTCTTTACTCCTTTCATCTCCTTGCTGGACTGAGCTGTTCCCAGGAACATTGTTTTCCAAGCATTCTTTTCAGTCTTTTCTCTCATCCTCCTGTTCCTCAGGGTTAGAAGAGAGACGCTGTGTCTTCCTGGTTTCTATTGCTGCTTCCAGATCATCACGGTTGGTGCTTTTTCCATCCTATAGGATTCCCTGCTCATCTTAGGCATCCTGTCCACTTATCTCACTGCCTCTACTTCAGTCCTGCTGTAGAGATGGCATGACATCTTGCTGCCACTGAGGATACCTCCCTACTTACACTCTCCCTCTCCGTGAACCACTTCAAGGACTTCAGCAGTGGTCTCTCAATTCCTTCCTGTCTTCAAGGAGCCTTGTTCCACATGTGCCGCTACAACATCACAGCCATCTCCAGAAACTGCATCACGCCTCACATCTAACTGTTTCTTTATCGCTATTGTTGTTGCCTTTCGATATACCTCCTTTTAAATTTAACTCACCTGAGTGGGTTTCTGTTTCTTGATATTTTCTAAAAATCCCACTAACGCTTCTCCTGAAAATTTAAAAATTAGAGGTATCTTCCTTTCCAAAAATCTGTGCTAAAAAAAAAAAAAAAAATCTCCAATTTTAAGATAATGTACGTTGCCTTTGTCCTTTGAAAATAAATGTTTCTCTGCTTCTGCAGGGAGCCACTAGCATCCAAAGCCCATGGCCCAGTTACAACATATCCCAAGACCTGTGGATTTCAGATATGCAATGGACTGAATGTTTTTATCTCCCGAAATGTATATACTGAAACCCTAACCTACCATATGATGGTATTTTGAGGTAAATCCTGTGGGAGGTAATTAGGTCATAGAGGTGGAGCCCTTGTGAATGGGATTAGTGCCCTATGAGAAGAGACTAGAGAGCTACCCAGCTCTCTTTCCATTATACAATGATATGAGTGGAATGAAGAGTCAGCAGTCTGCAGGCCCAAAGACAGCCCACCCCAGAACCCAACCATGTTGACACCTGATCTCAGACTTCCAACATCCAGAACTATGAGAAATACATTTCTGTAGTGCATAAGCCACCCAGTCTCTGGCACTTTGTTGCAGCAGCCTGAACAGACTAGGGCAGGGAGGGACCAGTGATGGCAGAGCAGACCAGCTTCTGGTCCAGTTGTCCCAGATGCTGGGCACAGCCTTCCAGATCACTCCTAGCAAAACCAAATGGTTGGATTTACCCCAGAAAGTGACTCAGAGCAAGAAGCTCCACTTATAAAAGGAACACAGACATTTGATATTAGCAAGAACAAATTGTAAACCTTAGAAAAGACCTTCTAAATTATCACTTTATAGTTTTTTAATTTGACCAACATGCTGTAAGAAACGTGGTATTCTTCTAGCTATGGAAAATTTTATAAAATTATTGTCATATAAAGAAGTGATCAAAAATATGCAGTCAAAATATATATGAGAATATATATTACAGAGATAAATTAAGAAGATGCATATTATTAATAGTAATAAGATTATATAGTTTTGAATTTCATGATACCAATGGCATCTGTCAGCTTTTTAAAAATTTTTAAATGGATAAGTTATGATTTCTCATTCTAAATAAGCATTAGCTTTTGTGCATCATTTTATATTCATAACATGGAATTATTTTTTAATCATAATCTTAATTAGGATTTCCAAAGCTTCTCAGGTTGCTGTTTTCAGGTGTCACACTTATTCAGGGGAAGAGCAAAGAGTAACTGGCCACCTGAAGAAAGAAACACTTGAATCTTTTCACCTATGACTCCTAATCCTTAGCTTGAGAGATACCAAGGAGTAAGGACATTATTGCAGAAGCTTCCTAAATATGCCACATCATTTATACATAAATCAGTGTATTATTTTCAGTAAAATTTGCCCCTTCTGTGAAAGTGGGAAAATTTTTCTGAAACTATAAAGAGTTCCTCATAGGCGGTCCAAGCTGGGAAGTACTAATTCTCACTGAAATCCAACACTTTTTCCTGTCACTTGAAACAGTAGGGTCAGAGTGAGATTCAATAGTTTTAGAGTCCAGGGAGAGGAGAGTGACACAAAGGTCAAGGATGACATACAATGTCAAGAAAAGTAGACAGTCTGCGACCAAGAGTACAAGTTGGTTTCTCAGAGAGAAGAGAAAATTGGTCTCAAAATGGGAGGAAGCTTAGGTACAGCAGAAGTCAGTGGACAAAACAGACCCAAGACACAGTATATGAGGTAACACCAAGAAACAGGTTTTAAAGTGACTGGAAGTGCTATCAAATATTATAAACCATGCCTGAGCCCTCCAAGTCCTATTTCTTAGCAACTATTGCTGTGTCCACAACTACTTGTCATGTGAATAGAGCCAATAACAACACTCACTTTCCCATTTTTTTTGGGTTTCATAACTTAGGCAGTCAACTAATTTAAGAAGACATTAATAAAAATTAAAAAAGTTTTTAATTTGACCAACATGCTGTAAGAAACGTGGTATTCTTCTAGCTATGGAAAATTTTATAAAATTATTGTCATATAAAGAAGTGATCAAAATATGCAGTCAAAATATATATGAGAATATATATTACAGAGATAAATTAAGAAGATGCATATTATTAATAGTAATAAGATTATATAGTTTTGAATTTCATGATACCAATGGCATCTGTCAGCTTTTTAAAAATTTTTAAATGGATAAGTTATGATTTCTCATTCTAAATAAGCATTAGCTTTTGTGCATCATTTTATATTCATAACATGGAATTATTTTTTAATCATAATCTTAATTAGGATTTCCAAAGCTTCTCAGGTTGCTGTTTTCAGGTGTCACACTTATTCAGGGGAAGAGCAAAGAGTAACTGGCCACCTGAAGAAAGAAACACTTGAATCTTTTCACCTATGACTCCTAATCCTTAGCTTGAGAGATACCAAGGAGTAAGGACATTATTGCAGAAGCTTCCTAAATATGCCACATCATTTATACATAAATCAGTGTATTATTTTCAGTAAAATTTGCCCCTTCTGTGAAAGTGGGAAAATTTTTCTGAAACTATAAAGAGTTCCTCATAGGCGGTCCAAGCTGGGAAGTACTAATTCTCACTGAAATCCAACACTTTTTCCTGTCACTTGAAACAGTAGGGTCAGAGTGAGATTCAATAGTTTTAGAGCCCAGGGAGAGGAGAGTGACACAAAGGTCAAGGATGACATACAATGTCAAGAAAAGTAGACAGTCTGCGACCAAGAGTACAAGTTGGTTTCTCAGAGAGAAGAGATAATTGGTCTCAAAATGGGAGGAAGCTTAGGTACAGCAGAAGTCAGTGGACAAAACAGACCCAAGGCACAGTATATGAGGTAACACCAAGAAACAGGTTTTAAAGTGACTGGAAGTGCTATCAAATATTATAAACCATGCCTGAGCCCTCCAAGTCCTATTTCTTAGCAACTATTGCTGTGTCCACAACTACTTGTCATGTGAATAGGGAGCCAATAACAACACTCACTTTCCAAGTACAGTGGTTTTTTGATTCTTTGGGTTCCATAACTTAGGCAGTCAACCAATCATGAATGGGTCCCTGGATGAGGAACTCATGGATATGGAAGCTCTACTGTTCTCTACCCCTTTATAGACGAGACTTGAGCATCCTCAAATTTTGCTACCTGTGGGGCTCCTAGAACCAGTCCCACAAGGATGCCACAGGACAACTAGTCACAACTCCCCAGGACCCTGCCGTCAGATTCACAGAAGGGCACTTGACACTGGAAGCTTGAATCAACCAAACAGTTTAGGAGAACCAAGTCTGGCAGCTCAGGGAAGAAGGACAAGAGGAAAGGAAACCAGGTTTCTAATACCCAGTACCCGGTCTGACTATCTTCCAGCATCAAGTGGCATTAAAATCAATCAGTGTGGAAAACTGTCAGTCCAGCATGACATTTCAGTTTTATTCCCTAACGCTTCTTTGTGTGTGTGCTTACGTGGGAAAAAAAGATAGAAATATGGTTAACTTGCAGTTCTTTTTGATTTGGAGTTTGAGGGGTTTTCCAAGTAATGAAAAAGCTTGGCCACCTGGGGCAAAGATATTCACTCAGTGAGCGAGAAAAAATATTGCTCAGAAAAAAATGAATTGAGAGCTCCCTGAGAAAGTACCTACTACTGAAGACAATTTCTTTCCTGGAATTACACAAAGCCCAGAGGATAAAGCTCCAGAGGAACCATGGGCCTGGGGGCCCTAGAAGATAAAGGCATAGCCATCTGACAACTATGTGAGCAGAATCACCAAGCCTGTCATGTCTCTTCCTACATCCTGGTCCAGATTGGGTGTTATGGGTTGAATTGTGACTATCATCCCCTTGAAATATATATGTTGAAGTTCTAACCTCCTGAACCTAAGCATATGACCATGGTACTGCTGCTTAGTCACTTCAATCATGTCTGACTCTGTGTGACCCTCATGGACTGTAGCCTGTCAAGCTCCTGTCAGTGGAAGTGCTATCAAATATTATAAACCATGTCTGAGCCCTCCAAGTCCTATTTCTTAGCAACTATTGCTGTGTCCACAACTACTTGTCATGTGAATAGGGAGCCAATAACAACACTCACTTTCCAAGTACAGTGGTTTTTTGATTCTTTGGGTTCCATAACTTAGGCAGTCAACCAATCATGAATGGGTCCCTGGATGAGGAACTCATGGATATGGAAGCTCTACTGTTCTCTACCCCTTTATAGACGAGACTTGAGCATCCTCAAATTTTGCTACCTGTGGGGCTCCTAGAACCAGTCCCACAAGGATGCCACAGGACAACTAGTCACAACTCCCCAGGACCCTGCCGTCAGATTCACAGAAGGGCACTTGACACTGGAAGCTTGAATCAACCAAACAGTTTAGGAGAACCAAGTCTGGCAGCTCAGGGAAGAAGGACAAGAGGAAAGGAAACCAGGTTTCTAATACCCAGTACCCGGTCTGACTATCTTCCAGCATCAAGTGGCATTAAAATCAATCAGTGTGGAAAACTGTCAGTCCAGCATGACATTTCAGTTTTATTCCCTAACGCTTCTTTGTGTGTGTGCTTACGTGGGAAAAAAAGATAGAAATATGGTTAACTTGCAGTTCTTTTTGATTTGGAGTTTGAGGGGTTTTCCAAGTAATGAAAAAGCTTGGCCACCTGGGGCAAAGATATTCACTCAGTGAGCGAGAAAAAATATTGCTCAGAAAAAAATGAATTGAGAGCTCCCTGAGAAAGTACCTACTACTGAAGACAATTTCTTTCCTGGAATTACACAAAGCCCAGAGGATAAAGCTCCAGAGGAACCATGGGCCTGGGGGCCCTAGAAGATAAAGGCATAGCCATCTGACAACTATGTGAGCAGAATCACCAAGCCTGTCATGTCTCTTCCTACATCCTGGTCCAGATTGGGTGTTATGGGTTGAATTGTGACTATCATCCCCTTGAAATATATATGTTGAAGTTCTAACCTCCTGAACCTAAGCATATGACCATGGTACTGCTGCTTAGTCACTTCAATCATGTCTGACTCTGTGCAACCCCATGGACTGTAGCCTGTCAGGCTCCTGTCAGTGGAATTCTCCATGCTAGATCACTGGAGTGAGTTTCTGTGCCCTCTTCCAGGGGATCTTCCCAACCCAGGGAATGAACCCCTGCATTGCAGGTAGATTCTTTACCACTGAGCTACCAGAGAAGCCCTGTGTGTGTGTGTGTGTGTGTGTGTGTGTTGCTCAGTCATGTCTAACTCTGCAAACCCATAGAGTGTATGTAGCAACCCCCCAGGATTCTCTGTCTGTGAGATTCCCGAGGCAAGTCTACTGGAGTAGGTAGCCATTCCCTTCTCCAGGGGATCTTCCTGACCCAGGGACCGAATCCATGCCGCCAATATTGCAGGCAGATTCTTTAGTGTCTGAGCCATCAGGGAAGCCCCTAGAAGAAGGCTACGTGAAGACACAGAGACACACAGGGCGAACATCACATGACAATGAAGGCAAGACTGGAGTTACACAGCTGTAAGCCAAGAAACCCAAAGACTTCCAGAAACTAGAGTGAGGCAAGAAAGGATTTTTCCTTATATGGCTGTGCCCACACCTTCATTTTGGTTTTTAGCTTCCTGAACTGGGAAACAGTAGATTTCTCTTATTTCAAGTCACTTGGCTTGTGGTACTTGGCTCTGGCAGTCCTACGAAATTAATATACTTGGGTAAGATGTTGTCTCATCATGAAGTAATGTCTGACTCTGTGACCCCAGGGACTGTAGCCCACCAAGCTCCTCTGCCCATGGGATTTCCCAGGCAAGAATACTGGAGTGGGTTGCCATTTCCTACTCCAAGAGATATTCTAAATTTAGGGATCAAACCTGCATGTCTGCATTGGCAGGTGGGTTCTTTACTATTGAGCCATCTGGGAAGCTATCTCTGCTCAAACAGGATTTCTGATGCTATGACCTGAAAGGTCAATACAATCTGAAAGTCAAACTCAAGTCATCAAATTTAGCTGCACACAAGAAAAAATAAACAAAAGTATTTTTAAGACCCTACCCCTACTGAATCTCTAGGATGCATATACTGAAAAATTACCTTTTATTTTTCTGATGATTATGATTTGCAGGTAAATTTAATAGCTACAGATGAAGGTCATCCCAGGGAAAATTATGATGCAGGAAAAGGCTCAAAGGAAAAATCAAAGGGTCTCGGGCTCTCTGTGAGTATCACAGATATGCACTGCTTGGTCTGCCTTACCATGGAGGTCACCTTATCAAATTTTTTATCTTGAAAGCATCAGCAAACAGCATGTTTTTTTTTCATTGCACAGGACTCTGGGTCAAATGTACTGCTTTGTGATATCCTGGGTATGATTTCTTAAAGAGTAAACGAAAGCCAACTGATTAATTTTCAAACTGTCTTTCTCTGCTAGGTGCATCATTCAAAGGCAGGTATGCTTTGAAATCTTCTGTCCTCCAAATAATGGTGAATTACCCATGATAAGATCACAAGCCTGGCAATGTGTGCCTGCTGTATATTCAGTAAAGCATTCTGCCTAGATATTCATCATTTCATAATCAAAGGTCCATGAAACCATGGTGTTTGAAGGGTCTGAGGTATGCATTTCTTACTGGAAAGCAGCATTCGAATTTTCTTTTCATAATCTAATACCTATGACCAAGTTATATGCCAAAGAGTTCAACACTGAAAAATCAATATGACTTCATAAAAGTAATATCCAAAGTTATTTTAATAACACAGATCCTCAGTTCCTTATCTGCAATTCTATAAACTTTTCCAAAAAGTTTCAAAAATCAAACTTTATTTTTCATAGCTCACTTAGCAACAAAACCTAACCTATAAGACCTTCTTTTTGCAGCAAAACCTGACCTGAACTATTTACAGTCTTTGCATATCCTATATTCTATAAATATTCACATATTTCACTAAAGAATTATTAATGTGTTTGATTTTAGAGTGTTTTTCCAGATCCCACTGGAGGATGGTACATACTATATATATGTTTTATCATCTTTATAACATCTGAAAATTTCCAAGTTCCTAAATGCATCTGGTTCCAAAGGTCTCAGGTAAGACTGAGGTATTAACTTAGTGAAATACCTTTTTAATTACTTTTACAAAGTAATCTTACCTTTTCAGAATTGAAATCCAGTGTGTCTATTTGGACTCATATAGTTGTGAAACATATCTGCCCCTTGCATTTCAGTGATGAAGAGATAAATAAGTTCATTTTCAAAGTCATACACCTTAATTGAGTACCTGTTCTATGTAATGAACTTTGGTCCCTAAACTGCATTATTGAAAATGAGAAAACTGAATCTTGGTGAAGTTTTGTGACTTGTCCAAAGTCATGCAGATGATAACAGACAGAGGCTAGATTTCAAAGCTAGATCACTTAATGGTAAGATTTGAGATATTAAGGCAATGGACCCACAATTAGATAATTTTCACAGTACCCAGAAATGCTAAGGTAGGGGAGTGTGGATTACCATGTTCTGCAGTCACTTTCTATCTAATCATGTAACCACATCTTAACATACTGTATGTAGCCACCCTCCGTCTAAAAGCCATCATTTCATCTCCAACCCTCTTAGCACCATAGTCGTGGTCAAATACTGTGTAAAAGAATAATAATACACTGAACTTGATGAAAGCCAAAGAACTTCCAGGAGCTTGTGCACCTTGACATCAGCCCCTCCTGCCTTCTCACTTTAGTAGAAGGAGATTTAAAATTCAAAGGATAAACCAACAAATGTATTTGGAGATGGCCATCAAACTAGATCCTGGTCTCAAAACCCTTTCTCCAAACCCACCGCTTCCAATTCAAACTGACCTATTACTAAAAAGAGAAACTTCCATGTCAATTAACTTTGTGACACAATCTCTTTTGGGGTACAATGGGCTTAACT
Source organism: Tragulus kanchil (assembly GCA_022376925.1). NCBI lineage: Eukaryota > Metazoa > Chordata > Mammalia > Artiodactyla > Tragulidae > Tragulus > Tragulus kanchil. The sequence continues at coordinate 30,673,806 of JAIOJX010000006.1, read as the reverse complement.
GGATCCCCCCAAATTCACACATTAAAGCCTTAAACACCTGAATGTAATGACATTTGGAAATGTGGTCTTTGAAAGATAATTACCTTTAGAGAGATCATGAGGACGGTATTAGTGTCCTTCTCTTGTTTTCTCTCTGTATCAAGTAAGAATCAAGCAGGAAAGTGCCCTCTCACAGGAGTCTCATCGGATCTGACCATGTTGGCACCATAATCTCAGGCTTCCAGCCTCCCCACAGTGAATTTCTATTGTTTCAGCTCTATCCAGGATTACTATGTGGCCCAGAACTAAGCTTGGAGTCAAGGTATTAACTTAGTGAAATACCTTTTAATTACTTTTACAAAGTAATCTTACCTTTTCAGAATTGAAATCCAGTGTGTCTATTTGGACTCATATAGTTGTGAAACATATCTGCCCCTTGCATTTCAGTGATGAAGAGATAAATAAGTTCATTTTCAAAGTCATACACCTTAATTGAGTACCTGTTCTATGTAATGAACTTTGGTCCCTAAACTGCATTATTGAAAATGAGAAAACTGAATCTTGGTGAAGTTTTGTGACTTGTCCAAAGTCATGCAGATGATAACAGACAGAGGCTAGATTTCAAAGCTAGATCACTTAATGGTAAGATTTGAGATATTAAGGCAATGGACCCACAATTAGATAATTTTCACAGTACCCAGAAATGCTAAGGTAGGGAGTGTGGATTACCATGTTCTGCAGTCACTTTCTATCTAATCATGTAACCACATCTTAACATACTATATGTAGCCACCCTCCGTCTAAAAGCCATCATTTCATCTCCAACCCTCTTAGCACCATAGTCGTGGTCAAATACTGTGTAAAAGAATAATAATACACTGAACTTGATGAAAGCCAAAGAACTTCCAGGAGCTTGTGCACCTTGACATCAGCCCCTCCTGCCTTCTCACTTTAGTAGAAGGAGATTTAAAATTCAAAGGATAAACCAACAAATGTATTTGGAGATGGCCATCAAACTAGATCCTGGTCTCAAAACCCTTTCTCCAAACCCACCGCTTCCAATTCAAACTGACCTATTACTAAAAAGAGAAACTTCCATGTCAATTAACTTTGTGACACAATCTCTTTTGGGGTACAATGGGCTTAACTGGATCCCCCCAAATTCACACATTAAAGCCTTAAACACCTGAATGTAATGACATTTGGAAATGTGGTCTTTGAAAGATAATTACCTTTAGAGAGATCATGAGGACGGTATTAGTGTCCTTCTCTTGTTTTCTCTCTCTGTATCAAGTAAGAACACATGAAAAGCTGCCCATCTCCAAGCCAGGAAGAGAGCTCTCATCAGGATCTGACCATGTTGGCACCATAATCTCAGGCTTCCAGCCTCCCCCACAGTGAATTTCTATTGTTTCAGCTACCTACTCCAAGGTATTTACTTATGGCAGCCCAAGGAGACTAAAGCGTTTGGGATGTCAAAAGACAGAAGTCCATTGGTCTCTTTAGAACCCCTTAGATACCCACATACATTAGGAAAAATTGCAGGGCCACATGGCTCTCTAAAATGAAAACACTTAAAATAGCAACAGTCGTAGAGCAGCTACAATATCCCATGTAAGTCACATTCTCTCTAACGTCCACCAGAACTATATGTTTCATTCTTGTAATGCTGTGACTCTAGATGCTTAAAAAGGCTGTCCTATAGTGAGGAGTAAGCCATTGGCAGAGTGGGGATTAAACCCAGTTGTTTGACTTCAAAACCCACACTCTCTACCTCTACAAAGTTTGCCTTTCTATGAAAGAGGAAACACAGGCTTTAAGGGAAGTCGCGGGCAGCCTTTACTGGAAGTACAAAAAAAGGTGCTTCGCCAGCATGATAAAGGACTCCACTCAGCCTGAAACATCTCCATTACTCATGCTTGAGATTCCAGTCATTAATTCACTTCTCACACGGAATGTGTCAGTTGTTAATATCTCTTTTAACTTGCAAAAATGCACCTTGAAATAATATATGAAGCGCCAGACAGTTCGGTTCCCATGTGTTTATCTGTTCTGTTTGACTAACAAATATTAAACACCTGTTAGATACAAGGGATTGTACTCAACTTGACAAAAATGCAAAATACATAAGACATTTTTCTACAATACCTCCCAGTGTTGAGCTGTCAGCCAGTGGGTGGAGGAAAGCAGTATTATAATGTTTAAATATATATTTCAAGGAAATTAGACTTTAAAAAGGCAGTACTAACAAGGGATTATGAGAATGTCCCCATGGATCAAGACCCCATACACAGTGATCATGAAACATGATTACTTTCACTATTTGAGTTATTGTTACATGTATAATCTACTTTTGAAAAAAAACTAAGTGAGGAAATGAGTTAACTAAATCTGAATTGAAGCTGAATGTCTCTAAGTTGATAATGCCAATTTCAACACAAAATGTTTCTGATTTACTTTGTCCAGTACCTGCCGAAAAGACAGATTTTTGTATTTCCCTTTGTGCCTTTATTCACTTAAATTTGTATTCTATAGACCTTTCTGGGCGGCAAGTATATGTCAGGACCTATATTCTGTACTTCGTAATATTCACGGTTTGATTCAAATAAATAACATAACAGAGTTACAAACAGGTGTTAGGAGGGTAGAGATCAATAGGAGGTAGGGAGCAGATCTAGTTAGAATGAAATCAGGCCATTCTCCCTACTCCCTGTGATGGGTCCCCAATCCTGCGGGCATCTAGATGACCCCCCTACCACCACCAAATATCACCATACAAATGCAGAGAGTCCTACAGCCAGAATATTGGCAGAAGACACATGTCACAGCACTTTAGCTCTGGTCTTTCAGCCATCTAGGGAAAACACTCTTAGGAATGTGGTAAGTCAAGGTGGCAATGGAAGATGTGAACTGAATGCACTGTTAGAACAAGGTTCCCAGGAGCTGCAGCAGGTGGAGGTAGTTGTGGGCTGATGCAGGCAGAGAATGATCTTTCCTTGATGAACCAGGTCCTCAGGTTTACGCAGACATTTGCCTCCATAACAGCAGCAGGACTCTGGAGATTTAGTTTTCATTTTCCTCAATGCAATTCTTCTGATGCTTATTATAAATCAAGTGCCAATAAACCACAGTCCTCACGAAAAAATATTCTCTTATTTCGATTACCATGGCAGAGAGAAGTCAGAGAAAGGAAGCTGCCAAGTCAAAAGCAAGTGAGACCGTGGAATTTCCAAATGCTGGGCACAGCTGGTGAAGGTGGGCAGTGTTTTCTGGACAAGCAGTTCACTACCCAGCAATTAATTTCTAAATCTGTCATTTAATATTAGCCCAAAAGGACACTGGAAATGAACACCGTGGCTTCATTTACATATTTAATCGGATTAAACTGCTGACTTTCAGATCCCTGCAATTAACTGGTCTCTGTGTCCCTTTTTCAATACTTAAATGATTAATCCTTTACATTTGGGTGCCTGTGTTCACTTCCTGATATTTTACGTTGGAAAATTAATTGTTCCATTTCAGCATCATTATATGCACAGGCTAATGCAAACAACTTACTTATGCTATCCTAAATAATAATGACTTTATGAGGAAGCTGTATTTCAACACAAAATGTTTCTGATTTACTTTGTCCAGTACCTGCCGAAAAGACAGATTTTTGTATTTCCCTTTGTGCCTTTATTCACTTAAATTTGTATTCTATAGACCTTTCTGGGCGGCAAGTATATGTCAGGACCTATATTCTGTACTTCGTAATATTCACGGTTTGATTCAAATAAATAACATAACAGAGTTACAAACAGGTGTTAGGAGGGTAGAGATCAATAGGAGGTAGGGAGCAGATCTAGTTAGAATGAAATCAGGCCATTCTCCCTACTCCCTGTGATGGGTCCCCAATCCTGCGGGCATCTAGATGACCCCCCTACCACCACCAAATATCACCATACAAATGCAGAGAGTCCTACAGCCAGAATATTGGCAGAAGACACATGTCACAGCACTTTAGCTCTGGTCTTTCAGCCATCTAGGGAAAACACTCTTAGGAATGTGGTAAGTCAAGGTGGCAATGGAAGATGTGAACTGAATGCACTGTTAGAACAAGGTTCCCGCGGAGCTGCAGCAGGTGGAGGTAGTTGTGGGCTGATGCAGGCAGAGAACGATCTTTCCTTGATGAACCAGGTCCTCAGGTTTATGCAGACATTTGCCTCCATAACAGCAGCAGGACTCTGGAGATTTAGTTTTCATTTTCCTCAATGCAATTCTTCTGATGCTTATTATAAATCAAGTGCCAATAAACCACAGTCCTCACGAAAAAATATTCTCTTATTTCGATTACCATGGCAGAGAGAAGTCAGAGAAAGGAAGCTGCCAAGTCAAAAGCAAGTGAGACCGTGGAATTTCCAAATGCTGGGCACAGCTGGTGAAGGTGGGCAGTGTTTTCTGGACAAGCAGTTCACTACCCAGCAATTAATTTCTAAATCTGTCATTTAATATTAGCCCAAAAGGACACTGGAAATGAACACCGTGGCTTCATTTACATATTTAATCGGATTAAACTGCTGACTTTCAGATCCCTGCAATTAACTGGTCTCTGTGTCCCTTTTTCAATACTTAAATGATTAATCCTTTACATTTGGGTGCCTGTGTTCACTTCCTGATATTTTACGTTGGAAAATTAATTGTTCCATTTCAGCATCATTATATGCACAGGCTAATGCAAACAACTTACTTATGCTATCCTAAATAATAATGACTTTATGAGGAAGCTGTATAAGATTCTAGCTAATGAGATATATGTTCATAACTATAAACCTCCTATTTTACTCTTAAATACAAAATCCATTAAGTGAAATCAAATGAACCTTCTTCCTTTATAGTTATGTAAGGTCAACAAAGATGGTATTCTTCTAACTTAACCTAAGCTTTGCTCCTTTGTTAGCTAATTAATATTTCCCACAACCCCCAGACGAGCTTATGTATTTCACAGTAGTGCCTAAAAAGAGGTACAAGTTTAAATTTGGGCAGGCTAACTCTGAGATGCCAAACAACATAGGTAACACACCAAAACAAGTCTAAAATAATCTTACAGTTGAGTATCCCTGCTGTTAACAAAAACCTCCAAAATATCTCCAAATCTTTCTGGGATGACCCCAAACCAATTCACCTTGAAAGATATCATATAAAGTCAACCCCCCCACACACACACACACAAAAAAAGGGATGAGGAAAGTACACAAAGTAGGTGGTTCACTTAACAGTGTGACTGAAGAATTATAAAAGACAGAGGGAAACAGTCTGGAATCGCGGTTTAAGAGAACAGTCTCTGGGGTAGGAGAGAACAGAACACACTCGGCCTGTGTGGACCGGATTGTGTCATCTAATGTGTGACTTCAAGCAGCAGATTAAGCTTCTCTAAATCACAAAGAGTAGGCTGCCCACTCCAGTATTCTTAGGCCTCCCTTGGTGGCTCAGAAGGCAAAGAATCAGTCTGGGAGACCTGGGTTCAGTCCCTGGGTTGGGAAGATCTCCTGGAGAAGGGAAAGGCTACCCACTCTAGCAGTCTTGCCTGGAGAATTCCATGGCTCGCAAAGAATCCGACACTACTGAATGACTTTCACTTTCAAATCACAAGTACATCATCCTGTAAAATGGAGATAGTAAGGACACTCACCTCAGAAGACATAGCCAGAAGCCTTAAATTTGGTAATGCAGGGGCTTCCCTGGTAGCTCAGTGGCAAAGAGTTTGCCTGCCAATTCGAGAGACATGGGTTTAGTCCCTGATCTGGGAAGATTCAACATGCTGCAGAGCAACTAGCCCGTGAGACACAACTATTGATCCTGTGCTCTAGAGCCTCAGAGCCGCAACTATTGAGCCCATGTGCTGCAATTATGGAAGCCTGTGTGCCCGAGAGCCAGAGTTCCACAACAAGAGAAGTCACTGCAATGAGAAGCTTGCTCACTTCAACTAGACAGTAATCCCCACTCCCTACAACTAGAGAAGAAGCTGCAGCAGCAGTGAAAACCCAGAATAACCAAAAAATAAGTATAATAAATAAAATGCATTTCTTTAAAAAAAAAATTATCTAATGCATGTAAGGAATTGAGGCTAATGCCTGATACATAGAAAAAGCAAAAGTAATGTTAGTGGTTATTTGAGTATTTCATTCTTAAGCTACAAAGCCCACTCTCCTGAGGCCTGGAATGACTGTGGCCTTTATTGTCATTGTTCATCCGCTAGATTGTGTGCTACTCTTTGTGACCCCATGAACTGCAGGAAGCCAGGCATCCCTGTCCTTCACTATCACCTGGAATTTGCTCCAACTCATGTCCATTGAGACCTTTATTAGATTTTTAAATTTCCAAACCTTAAGATTCAGAAAACAGAGTGAGTAGTAATGATCTTAGTAGTACCAGGTCAACACTAAAAAACTGTGGCATTTGAAATACACTCGTTGGTTCTCACATTCAAAAGAATCAATTTTGCTGACCAGGTCATTCTTATTAACTTGTACCCAACCTAGAAGCATGGGATTTTGAACACACACATTTGATGGGATATTTAAGACCTTGAACTTGGGGGAATTTTCATGATTCTCCAAAGAACTGAAGTCAAACCCCTTGACCCTGGAGCCAAAAGATACTACTTTAGCAGAGAACAAGCCACGTGTAAGTTTCCAGATCTAGTCATTCCACTTAACAAGTATGTGTTGAAGGCCTACTTTTCATCAGAACCTGAAATTTTTCTTCATTCCCTTCTGAAGCTACAAACAGTTTAGCCCTATACTAATCAAACAGAAGAAATTATCTGGCTCTTTCTCAAAATCTGTAATACCAAATTTTTGTTGCCCTCAGCAGCTGGAATGAATTAGAGCCAGGACATAGGCTTTGAAGGTTTTGAAAAGTCAAAAAAAGCTATTTTTAAAGCAAATTTTCTTTACTTTTTTGAGTTTTTAAAGCAATTTGTGTTTTTTTATCTTTCAGACAATACAAAAGGCAAGAGTAAGAAATAAAACCTTCCATCGTCATCCCATCTAGAGATTTTCACTGGCATATGTTCTACAGACTTTTCTAAGCAAATATATCCATATAACAATACATACATAAAGAACAATTCATACATACACATAACTGTAAACACATACACAGAAAAGAAACAAACATATAACTGCTCTGCAACCTGATCATTTTCACTAAATAGAAAATCTGTGGCTTTCCAAGTTAATAAATAAAGATTTAAATGTACCTTATTACTTTCAATGGTTCCACTGTTTTCTGCTTTGTAGAAATGCTTTATGATATTTACCAAGCCCTCTCACTGGACAGTTAAGTGGTTTTCTTTCTCTCTTTTTTTTTCATTTATTTATTCAACAGGGCTTCCCCTGGTGGTCCAGTGGGTAAGGACACCGCCTTGCAGTGCAAGGGGCGCCAGCTGGATCCCTGGCCTGGGAAGATCCCACGTGCCGCGGAGCAGCTGGACCGATGTGTCCAATCACCGAGCCGGAGCTCTGGAGTGCATGCGCCCAGAGCCGGCGCTCTGCAACGACAGACGCCACCGCAAATAGGAGGCCCACAGGAGCCAAAGAACAAAGACGGATGAAAATAGAGAAATGAAAGAACAACAGAAGCGGCCCGCCCACTCCCCTCCCTCCGCAACCCGACCCCCGCCCAAAATAAATAAATAAATAAATCTTTATTTATTCAACAGCTATGAATAGAGCACCTGTAATGAGCCTGGACAGTTTCAGAAACTAGAGCTACAGTCATGAGCAAGAGAAAGGAAATTTCTGCCCCTGTCAACCTTATAGTCTATAGGGGAGAGGGAATTAAGCAAAGCAGGACTAGGGGATAGAGAAGGACAGGAAGTGATTATGATGATTAGGAAATACACACATATTTTATATATACTTCTTTCTGCATTTGTCCAGTAATGTACATTTGATGCATTTATTGTTTGAATCAAATTATGATTGATAGTCTGGAAAAGATGGTCTTGACATTTATCAAATGCCTTCCATGTGGACTCTCTTTGACCATGCCCTAGAAACCACTCTGGCTTGTGCAAAACTCAGAGAAAATGAATTTTTCTGACCCCCTGGCTCCTTGATGCCCATAAAGAATGTCAGACTTTGAACCATCAGCTAGAGGCAGCCCCACTCATTCTAGAGGAGTTTTCACTCTTTTTGTTTTCCAGGGCATTTTTCTCTTCAAAATAAAAGGTTCCATAAGTAGCAAAACATTTCACCTTACAGAACACACACTCCTGTTAACAAGCTGTGGGGTGGGTGTGGTCAATATCTGAGAGCCACCCACTTAGTTAGTGTCCTTGTAGAATATTTGTTTTTCTTTTCTTCCTAATGGAGCATGGTAGAGGGCTGCCTCTATTCATCATCAGCCCAGATGCATTTCTGAAAAACCAAGCAGCTCAGGATTTTGTCTGTTGTCAGAATCTACAGTGAAGTCAAAGATGAGTAGTGATACTGAAAATCAGCAAAGACATGAAGAAAAAAATCTTCTCTGTTACCTTGGATCTAACAGTTTTATAATAAACTGTCACTGCTTGCTGCTTCCAAAGGGAATCACCGAGCCGGAGCTCTGGAGTGCATGCGCCCAGAGCCGGCGCTCTGCAACGACAGACGCCACCGCAAATAGGAGGCCCACAGGAGCCAAAGAACAAAGACGGATGAAAATAGAGAAATGAAAGAACAACAGAAGCGGCCCGCCCACTCCCCTCCCTCCGCAACCCGACCCCCGCCCAAAATAAATAAATAAATAAATCTTTATTTATTCAACAGCTATGAATAGAGCACCTGTAATGAGCCTGGACAGTTTCAGAAACTAGAGCTACAGTCATGAGCAAGAGAAAGGAAATTTCTGCCCCTGTCAACCTTATAGTCTATAGGGGAGAGGGAATTAAGCAAAGCAGGACTAGGGGATAGAGAAGGACAGGAAGTGATTATGATGATTAGGAAATACACACATATTTTATATATACTTCTTTCTGCATTTGTCCAGTAATGTACATTTGATGCATTTATTGTTTGAATCAAATTATGATTGATAGTCTGGAAAAGATGGTCTTGACATTTATCAAATGCCTTCCATGTGGACTCTCTTTGACCATGCCCTAGAAACCACTCTGGCTTGTGCAAAACTCAGAGAAAATGAATTTTTCTGACCCCCTGGCTCCTTGATGCCCATAAAGAATGTCAGACTTTGAACCATCAGCTAGAGGCAGCCCCACTCATTCTAGAGGAGTTTTCACTCTTTTTGTTTTCCAGGGCATTTTTCTCTTCAAAATAAAAGGTTCCATAAGTAGCAAAACATTTCACCTTACAGAACACACACTCCTGTTAACAAGCTGTGGGGTGGGTGTGGTCAATATCTGAGAGCCACCCACTTAGTTAGTGTCCTTGTAGAATATTTGTTTTTCTTTTCTTCCTAATGGAGCATGGTAGAGGGCTGCCTCTATTCATCATCAGCCCAGATGCATTTCTGAAAAACCAAGCAGCTCAGGATTTTGTCTGTTGTCAGAATCTACAGTGAAGTCAAAGATGAGTAGTGATACTGAAAATCAGCAAAGACATGAAGAAAAAAATCTTCTCTGTTACCTTGGATCTAACAGTTTTATAATAAACTGTCACTGCTTGCTGCTTCCAAAGGGTCATCAACCAGCAGAAAAGGTAGAGAGACCTTTAAACAGCACCTGAAAACCTGAGGAACTGAGACAGGACTAAACAAGAGCTACTATTTACTGAGGGTCACCTCTGTGCTTGGCACTGTGCCAAGCGTCTTCTGCACAGGCACTCACAACATCGCTTGGAGATATGCATTCTTACAACCCTCTTTGTAGAGAGAGGAAGCGAAAGCCTAAAGAAATTAAGTCAGTTGTTCATGTGGTGGAGGCTGTCATCAATTTAGCCAATCTGGCTATTCAGGAGGTGCACTCTTAAATACGACAGCACAGGTCCACATGTGTGCATGCCCACACCTGCACACACACACACATGCACACCCCACACCACGCATATGTACCACACATCATCCACGCACATACTAGGCACAGCCCACACCCAATATACATTTATATCTCACCCCACATTCACGCACCTCACCGCACACACCCCAATTAGCACTCAACATACCCCACAAATTTCACACACCACACACTCACCACATGCCACCTGCACACTCTCTGCAGCCACATGCATGTATTCCATAAACTTCTTGCAATTATATGTGCATTTACAGTGTGTGTACATGCATGGACACACTCTACCACAAACTCATACATTCCCACACACATATTCATCATATAAGCACACCACACGTTATTCCATAAATACACACACCTCACATATTCCCCACCTTATGTATACATTACCACACATACACACATCTCACATGTGTACATACCACACACACATATATGCATTCTCTGTGTGTGTGTTAGCTACACAGTCATGTCTGACTCTGTGGGATCCCATGGATGGTAGCCCACCAGCCTCCTCTGTCCATGGAGATACTCCAGGCAAGAATACTGGAGTGGGTTGTCATGCCCTCCTCCAATAACTGAGTAGCAAACACCAAAAGTAAACTGCTTGTTAAAGAATTTCAAGAATCTACAATCTGAGTAGTGATACTGAAAATCAGCAAAGACATGAAAAAATCTTCTCTGTTACCTTGGATCTAACAGTTTTATAATAAACTGTCACTGCTTGCTGCTTCCAAAGGGTCATCAACCAGCAGAAAAGGTAGAGAGACCTTTAAACAGCACCTGAAAACCTGAGGAACTGAGACAGGACTAAACAAGAGCTACTATTTACTGAGGGTCACCTCCGTGCTTGGCACTGTGCCCAGCGTCTTCTGACAGGCACTCACAACATCGCTTGGAGATATGCATTCTTACAACCCTCTTTGTAGAGAGAGGAAGCGAAAGCCTAAAGAAATTAAGTCAGTTGTTCATGTGGTGGAGGCTGTCATCAATTTAGCCAATCTGGCTATTCAGGAGGTGCACTCTTAAATACGACAGCACAGGTCCACATGTGTGCATGCCCACACCTGCACACACACACACATGCACACCCCACACCACGCATATGTACCACACATCATCCACGCACATACTAGGCACAGCCCACACCCAACATACATTTATATCTCACCCCACATTCACGCACCTCACTGCACACACCCCAATTAGCACTCAACATACCCCACAAATCTCACACACCACACACTCACCACATGCCACCTGCACACTCTCTGCAGCCACATGCATGTATTCCATAAACTTCTTGCAATTATATGTGCATTTACAGTGTGTGTACATGCATGGACACACTCTACCACAAACTCATACATTCCCACACACATATTCATCATATAAGCACACCACACGTATTCCATAAATACACACACCTCACATATTCCCCACCTTATGTATACATTACCACACATACACACATCTCACATGTGTACATACCACACACACATATATGCATTCTCTGTGTGTGTGTTAGCTACACAGTCATGTCTGACTCTGTGGGATCCCATGGATGGTAGCCCACCAGCCTCCTCTGTCCATGGAGATACTCCAGGCAAGAATACTGGAGTGGGTTGTCATGCCCTCCTCCAATAACTGAGTAGCAAACACCAAAAGTAAACTGCTTGTTAAAGAATTTCAAGACATACTGAGGTCACGTTCTTGCCTTATGTGATGGAGGCAGTAGCACAGATGGTTCCTAGGGCTGCTTTGGCAAGTGTCTATGATGTTTGGGGCAAGGCTTGGCGACATGTTGAAGGTATTCTACCAATATGGTATGTGCAGCCATAGAGCTCAGATAAACTTTGTGTTCAGGATACATTGCAGACCCATCCCTTCACTCAAGTGACCAACAGCTCACAGCCTGTCCATCCACTTCCCCAGGGCTAGAAATGTGCTCCTAATTCTTCAGCCTACCGCCTCAACTACTCCATTTCCCCAGAGCTTTTCCCCATCAAGTCCCTGAGAAGGCTGACTGAAGGACTCTTGCTCCTGTGTGTACACCTGACCCTTCCTGACCCTCTGATTTTTCTTCCTGCTTGGACTCAAACCATCCACCCTAGCCAGTCAGTCCTTTCAGCAGTATGAAGCTGCCTCTGACCCTGCATCCCCCACCTTCTCTATCGTCTAAACTTCAACAGCATGTATTATCTATACCACCTGGTTGGCATTTTGATACATGTCCTATCACACTGTTAGCGATGTCAAAGGATAAAAAATGCTGTATTGTATTCCAGTTGCCAGGAGACCCTCCACCCATTCATTATTCAGTGGCAGTTGTTGCTTTAGAGGGATGGGAAAACAGCATTTATTGGCTTTGAGGTTCAAAATAGGGCTTTGAAACTCGGAAAGAAATGGAATCTTAAAAGAAAGGTGTTTTTGATTTGTGAGAAACTGGCCTTTTGAAAGAGAAAAGGTTTGTAAATTCTAAAAGCTTGCCTTCAGCTATTAAGAACTAAGACCTAAGAGATATAAAAAGTTTATTTGATAAGTATGGCTTTAAGATAAAAGCAGGTTTTCCCTTCCAGAACAAGATAAATTGCAATAGCTGAAGAAGGAAGAAAAACTAAAAAGAAGTGACAGCTTACACAAGAAGGTGGTATTGGGCTTCCCTGGTGGTCCAATGGGTAAGGACACTGCCTTGCAGTGCAAGGGGTGCCGGTTCGATCCCTGGCCTGGGAAGACCCCATGTGCCGTGGAGTGGCTGGACCCATGTGTCCAATTACCGAGCCGGGGCTCTGGAGCACATACGCCCAGAGCCAGTGCTCTGCGACAATAGAGGCCACTGCGATGGGAGGCCCACACGGGCCAAAGAACAAAGATGGATGAAAATAGATAAATGAAAGACCAATAGAAGAGGCCCGCCTGCCCCCCTTCCGCCCCCCTCCCTCCCCAACTGCCCCCCAAAAGGTGGCGGTATTACTGCACCTGGGAGACACCAGCTTGGGTCTTGATAGAATGCCCAGAGAAGCTTGGGGATGAGGTCATCATTAGAACCCACTTTCCCGAAGCAGAAACGTACAATTGTCCCTACATAGCAGAAAGTATGGGAGCATTCATGTAAACATGGTAGTGCAGCATGTCTACCGCAAGAAGGATTAGGGTCTTTCTTCATAGGCCTTCTGAAGGGTCATAGGGAATGTGTGTGCTGGTAAATAGTTAACAACTAGCTCTCTGGTTTTAGGGTGTGGTAGACAGAATGACTGCCCTCCAAAGATGATGTCCCAATCCACAGAACCTGCGACAGTGTTACCTTATGTGGCAAAAGCAACTTCACGGATGTGATTAATTCAAAGACCTGGCGATGATGATCCTGGATTATCCAGGAGACAGAGAGAGAATGTCACAGAAAAGAATAAATTGTTGTTTGCACTGATATGCTTCCCAGGTGACTCAGCAGGTGAAAAGAAAGAAATGGAATCTTAAAAGAAAGGTGTTTTTGATTTGTGAGAAACTGGCCTTTTGAAAGAGAAAAGGTTTGTAAATTCTAAAAGCTTGCCTTCAGCTATTAAGAACTAAGACCTAAGAGATATAAAAAGTTTATTTGATAAGTATGGCTTTAAGATAAAAGCAGGTTTTCCCTTCCAGAACAAGATAAATTGCAATAGCTGAAGAAGGAAGAAAAACTAAAAAGAAGTGACAGCTTACACAAGAAGGTGGTATTGGGCTTCCCTGGTGGTCCAGTGGGTAAGGACACTGCCTTGCAGTGCAAGGGGTGCCGGTTCGATCCCTGGCCTGGGAAGACCCCACGTGCCGCGGAGTGGCTGGACCCATGTGTCCAATTACCGAGCCGGGGCTCTGGAGCACATGCGCCCAGAGCCGGCGCTCTACGACAACAGAGGCCACTGTGATGGGAGGCCTACACGGGCCAAAGAACAAAGATGGATGAAAATAGATAAATGAAAGACCAATAGAAGAGGCCTGCCCGCCCCCTCCCGCCCCCCCCCTCCCCAACTGCCCCCCCCAAAAGGTGGCGGTATTACTGCACCTGGGAGACACCAGCTTGGGTCTTGATAGAATGCCCAGAGAAGCTTGGGGATGAGGTCATCATTAGAACCCACTTTCCCGAAGCAGAAACGTACAATTGTCCCTACATAGCAGAAAGTATGGGAGCATTCATGTAAACATGGTAGTGCAGCATGTCTACTGCAAGAAGGATTAGGGTCTTTCTTCATAGGCCTTCCGAAGGGTCATAGGGAATGTGTGTGCTGGTAAATAGTTAACAACTAGCTCTCTGGTTTTAGGGTGTGGTAGACAGAATGACTGCCCTCCAAAGATGATGTCCTAATCCCCAGAACCTGCGACAGTGTTACCTTATGTGGCAAAAGCAACTTCACGGATGTGATTAATTCAAAGACCTGGCGATGATGATCCTGGATTATCCAGGAGACAGAGAGAGAATGTCACAGAAAAGAATAAATTTGTGTTGTTTTATGACACTGCATATGGCTTCCCAGGTGACTCAGCAGGTAAAGAATCCACCTACAATCAGGAGACTCAGGAAATGCGGGTTTGATCCCTGGGTTGAGAAGATACCCTGGAGTCAGGAATGGCAACCAACTCCAGTTTTCCTGCCTGGAAAATTCCACAGACAGAGGAGCCTGGCAAGCTACAGCATAGTCCATAGGATCACAAACAGTCAGACACAACTGATGCAACCGAGCACACACACATGCCACTGCATTTGGGATATTTTGTTATAAAATCAGTAGGAAAATAATACACAGTGGTTTTTTTTTTAATTTTGGCCTCTTTAATTGGGTTTTTATTTTTATTTCTTCATCCATCTTTATTATTTGGTCTGTAACATGGGCCTCCCATTGCAGTGGCTTCTCTCACTGCAGAGCACTGGCTCTGAATTGGACACACCGGCCCAGCCACTCCGTGGCACACGGGATCTTCCAGGGCCAGGGATCGAACTGGTGCCCCTTGCACTGCAAGGTGGCCTCTTTATCCACTGGACCACCAGGAAAGTCCCATAGAGTTTTTAAATGGTATACGGACTTCCCAAGGCTAATATCACTCTACCAAGGTAATGTCACTGAACACAAGATGGGAAGAGATTCATACAACCAGCCCTTGTGAGCTGGATACAGACCAACTCCAGCACACCACCTGCATAAGAGAACATTTGGAATTTCCCATGTCTCAGAGAACTCAGAAACAGATGAGAGGGACTGGCAGGCTGATGAGATTCCACACTTGTGATGAGAGGGAAGATCAACAAGTACCGTATGGAGTCACAAAAACAGGAGCCAGACTCAGGATCAGAGGTCAATACCCAAAGATCATGTCACTAAACTCCAGCTGGCACTAATGGAGGACAGAGGATGGCCCAGGCCAGATACTTGCTGCTGCTTCTCCATGCCAAGAGGCTGGGTTAGCCCACCAGAATCTGGGAGAGAGAGTAGGGGTGAGAAAAAAACACTGAAATGACTGATTTCAAGTCATAAACCTACCAAATCTAAATCCTTGGACTGACTGGATTGATTTGACTCAATTACCTAGAAGTGACTTGGTGACCTCCTGATGCCAGAGAGAATGGGGCTGGAGCTCAAAACGGAAACTAGATTCCATTTTGTGACCTGAAAAACTGATACCCATTATTTGAATCACTTCTTCCAAATAATTCATGAACCCCTTACAAAAATGAAGCAAGTCTATACATCTATACACCACTGAATTTTAAAGGGCTTTGCATCCCTATCTGACAGAAGTATTCAGGAATCAGTTTCATGGCTTTCCACATGGCTAATCTACTCAGAGGCACACTGGAATCACATGAAGAGCTTTGCAATGTAAGGATGCCTAAGTTCCAAACAATGGCTAATCTACTAGCCACTGGTCAAACCTACTACTCCTCCTGGAGACAGTTTCAGAATTGAACATGGGCCTCCCATTGCAGTGGCTTCTCTCATTGCAGAACACTGGCTCTGGGCTGGTAATTGGACACACCGGCCCAGCCACTCCGTGGCACACGGGATCTTCCAGGGCCAGGGATCGAACTGGTGCCCCTTGCACTGCAAGGTGGCCTCTTTATCCACTGGACCACCAGGAAAGCCCCATAGAGTTTCTAAATGGTATACGGACTTCCCAAGGCTAATATCACTCTACCAAGGTAATGTCACTGAACACAAGATGGGAAGAGATTCATACAACCAGCCCTTGTGAGCTGGATACAGACCAACTCCAGCACACCACCTGCATAAGAGAACATTTGGAATTTCCCATGTCTCAGAGAACTCAGAAACAGATGAGAGGGACTGGCAGGCTGATGAGATTCCACACTTGTGATGAGAGGGAAGATCAACAAGTACCGTATGGAGTCACAGAAACAGGAGCCAGGCTCAGGATCAGAGGTCAATACCCAAAGATCATGTCACTAAACTCCAGCTGGCACTAATGGAGGACAGAGGATGGCCCAGGCCAGATACTTCCTGCTGCTTCTCCATGCCAAGAGGCTGGGTTAGCCCACCAGAATCTGGGAGAGAGAGTAGGGGTGAGAAAAAAACACTGAAATGACTGATTTCAAGTCATAAACCTACCAAATCTAAATCCTTGGACTGACTGGATTGATTTGACTCAATTACCTAGAAGTGACTTGGTGACCTCCTGATGCCAGAGAGAATGGGGTTGGAGCTCAAAACGGAAACTAGATTCCATTTTGTGACCTGAAAAACTGATACCCATTATTTGAATCACTTCTTCCAAATAATTCATGAACCCCTTACAAAAATGAAGCAAGTCTATACATCTATACACCACTGAATTTTAAAGGGCTTTGCATCCCTATCTGACAGAAGTATTCAAGAATCAGTTTCATGGCTTTCCACATGGCTAATCTACTCAGAGGCACACTGGAATCACATGAAGAGCTTTGCAATGTAAGGATGCCTAAGTCCTACCTTGAAAGATTCTGATTTAATTGGTCTGGAGTGTAGCCTGAGCCTTGGGGTTTTTAAAGTTCCCTGCAAAAGATTTGCCAGTGAGCAGCCAAGGTTGAAATCCACTGGTCAAACCTACTACTCCTCCTGGAGACAGTTTCAGAATTGAATTAACCCAGGTTTAGCTATGACTCTGCATGCTTCCAATATGACACTGGATAAATGATTTCATTTTTTCTGCACCTCAGTTTTCTGACCTGGAAATGGGCTAATGATATTTAAGTAGAGAATATTAAAAAGATAATGTGCAGACAGAGTCTTGCATAAGATGCATATTCATTTTTGCTGGTGAATGGCTACCATTCTATGGCATTTCATCAGAGAATTGCCATGAATCCTCTTTCTCCAGTCATTGGGCATTCCTGTTGATAATGAATAGAGGCTTCCAATGCACACAACATAAAAATATTAAAGCACAAATCTCTTTTCTTACATAATTAACCCATTTGGAAAATAAAAAGTACAAATGGAATTCCAGAACTTACTCATGAATCAAAGAGGAAAACACCTCCTGCATAGAAAACTATGTCAAAAAACCCCTAAGCTTCACTCTCATTATAGACCAAACGAGGTTTCTCTAAGGTAGAGGTGATAATGTTTTCTCAGGTTTCTGAATATCAAAGATATGAGGGCACTTAGGGACCTCCCAAACATATATTTCAAGGATAAAAATCTTTTCATCTTCAAAGAATCCACTTACTATTCAACAAAGATGATTACAAAATAAGACAAATGGAATTATTCTGCCTCAGAGGTGCCGTATAAAAAATATACATGTATATATACAAAAGTCGTTGAGAAAGATTACAAGTTTGCATAACTGAAAGAAGACATGGTACAGAGGTATAAACGAAGTCTGCAGAGATGACTTTTGCTACCGTTTTTTCATGAACAAAAGTATGAATAGCATGTGGGTAAAATTAGAGGAATAGCTACAGAAAAGAATGTAATGATTAAAAACAAAACTTCCAGGGGGCTTCCCTGGTGGTCCAATGGGTAAGGACACCGCCTTGAAGTGCAAGGGGTGCCGGTTCGATCCCTGGCCTGGGAAGATCCCACGTGCCGTGGAGCAGCTGGACTGATGTGTCCAATTACCGAGCCGGAGCTCTGGAGCACATGTGCCCAGAGCTGGTGCTCTGCGACAACAGAGGCCACTGCGATGGGAGACCACGGGCCAAAGAACAAAGATGGATGAAAATAGATAAATGAAAGACCAATAGAAGTGGCCCACCCACCCCCCTCCCTCCCCCCCCCCCCCCACACACAAAATAAAATTGGAAAAAAAAAAAAAAACTTCCAGAATCAGGTCCCTAGGTTCTACTCTAAATCTGTCCCTTATGCTACCTCTCTGTGCTTTGGATTTCCTACCAATAAAATCAAGATGGATAAGAACAAGTGGCTATTGAGACTTCTCTGGTAATCCAGCGATTAAGAACCCGCCTTTCAATGTTAGGGATGCAGGTTCAATCCTTGATAAGAGAAATAAGATTCCACCTACCACGGGGCAACTAAGCCCACGTGCCACAACTAGAGACACGCTAAGACCTGGTACACCCAAATAAATGAATAAATATTTGAAAAAACTCAAGTGGCTCTTGGAAGGATCTTAAAGATACTGAAAAGAAAAGTGCATAGTGCAGTACTTAGTACCTAACAAATTATCAATAAGCATTAGCTACTCTTGTTATTACACTAGCAATAGAGTTTTTGCTGTATTGCTGTATAATAATACAGTGCTGTCCAATAAAGTATCAAAAAGCCATATATGGCTATTTAAATTTAGTATATAGATTTTAAAAACCTAAGTAGAATTTAAAAGTCCACTTCTAACTTCCCCTAGCCATATGGGCCCATGTGGCTAGTGGTCACCATAATGACAGAGGAATATTTCCATCATCACAGACACTAACGTCTACTTCAAGAGACAAACAGCAAGCTCTGGAGCCTCTCTCATTTTGGCTGAAGGACAAAGAGAAGTCTCCTTCGCTGGGCAGAAGCAAGCACAAGGCTGTGACATTCCTCTTCCAAGAAATCTCTCTCAAGCTCTGGCCCTCCCCAAATCTTAGATACTCTCCACATAGATAGTGGGCTGCTGCTGAATGAACTTGTCTCACAATCACTAGCAAGGTCTGTTAGGTGATCTTGCACTTGACTTAGGATATCCTAAGACATTTAGCAACTATGACATTATTGGCAGGCTATACAGCCTCTGCTAGAACTTCTACTTTATCAGCTTGTCCCTTCTGGCTGATCAATGTTGGTTGCCCTAAAACTTCTAATTGCTGATCCTAATTTTATGTGAACAGAATAGCAGATAAACAAACTTACTATCAATACATAAGACTAAGGTTCTAGGGAGGGCTTTTAGTCCTTTTCAAGGATATCAATGTACCAACACTTAAAGACTTTTTGTTTTACTTCCTTCCTGGTCCCACCTGAACTCTGGACAGCCAAGAGTGCCACATTGCCAACTTATGCAAAAGGCTTCCTTTGTAATATCAGAGAGCAATAGGGATGAAGGGATTCTTTGAGAAAAGTTATGTATTTAAGAGCTTCTCTGGTTAAATCCAGGCGATTTAAGCGATTAAGAACCCGCCTTTCAATGTTAGGGATGCAGGTTCAATCCTTGATAAGAGAAATAAGATTCCACCTACCACGGGGCAACTAAGCCCACGTGCCACAACTAGAGACACGCTAAGACCTGGTACACCCAAATAAATGAATAAATATTTGAAAAAACTCAAGTGGCTCTTGGAAGGATCTTAAAGATACTGAAAAGAAAAGTGCATAGTGCAGTACTTAGTACCTAACAAATTATCAATAAGCATTAGCTACTCTTGTTATTACACTAGCAATAGAGTTTTTGCTGTATTGCTGTATAATAATACAGTGCTGTCCAATAAAGTATTAAAAAGCCATATATGGCTATTTAAATTTAGTATATAGATTTTAAAAACCTAAGTAGAATTTAAAAGTCCACTTCTAACTTCCCCTAGCCATATGGGCCCATGTGGCTAGTGGTCACCATAATGACAGAGGAATATTTCCATCATCACAGACACTAACGTCTACTTCAAGAGACAAACAGCAAGCTCTGGAGCCTCTCTCATTTTGGCTGAAGGACAAAGAGAAGTCTCCTTTGCTGGGCAGAAGCAAACACAAGGCTGTGACATTCCTCTTCCAAGAAATCTCTCTCAAGCTCTGGCCCTCCCCAAATCTTAGATACTCTCCACATAGATAGTGGGCTGCTGCTGAATGAACTTGTCTCACAATCACAAGCAAGGTCTGTTAGGTGATCTTGCACTTGACTTAGAATATCCTAAGACATTTAGCAACTATGACATTATTGGCAGGATATACAGCCTCTGCTAGAACTTCTACTTTATCAGCTTGTCCCTTCTGGCTGATCAATGTTGGTTGCCCTAAAACTTCTAATTGCTGATCCTAATTTTATGTGAACAGAACAGCAGATAAACAAACTTACTATCAATACATAAGACTAAGGTTCTAGGGAAGGCTTTTAGTCCTTTTCAAGGATATCAATGTACCAACACTTAAAGACTTTTTGTTTTACTTCCTTCCTGGTCCCACCTGAACTCTGGACAGCCAAGAGTGCCACATTGCCAACTTATGCAAAAGGCTTCCTTTGTAATATCAGAGAGCAATAGGGATGAAGGGATTCTTTGAGAAAAGTATAAGCAATAGAAAAATAATAGAGGTAGTATAAAGAAATATCTCCCTTTAGCTAATCTGTATGGAGCACAAATTTAGAGAAACAGCCAATTCTATTCAGTCACAAGCAAATGATATCAAATCATTTGAGGATCAGCAAAATCCATTCTTCAACTATAAAGCACAAAAAATTCACTCTATCTAGTTCTGTATATTTAATGATATAGAAGTTTTTGTTTTTGCTTTTTTAAAGATTTTATTTATTTATTTATTTATTTATTAATTTATTGGAGGGGGCAGGTTGGGGAGGGAGAGGGCGGACGGGCTACTTCTCTTGGTCTTTCATTTATCTATTTTCATCCATCTTTGTTCTTTGACCTGTGTGGGTCTCCCATCGCGGTGGCCTCTGTTGTCGCAGAGCACTGGCTCTGGGCACATGTGCTCCAGAGCTCTGGCTTGGTAATTGGACACATCAGTTCAGCTGCTCCGCAGCACGTGGGGTCTTCCCAGGCCAGGGATCGAACCGGCACCCCTTGCACTTCAAGGCAGTGTCCTTACCCACTGGACCACCACGGAAGCCCCGATATAGAAGTTTTTAAGGTGTAACAAAATACTTCTCAGGTGGTGCCTAAATACATATGCCAGCTTGAAGAAAAGAAGGTATTATGTAAAGAGGAGTTACTTGTGAAAACTTAAGAGATCCACCTCTTTATAAGATGGTTTAGCTACAGGAGTACAAGAGGAATCAACTAATTCAGGTCAGGTCATAGAAGGCACCTGATTTTGCATACCTGAGTATCATTCACCAAATGTACCCTAGTGGCACAAAAAATCATGACTCCTTTAGAGAAACAATACATCTCTTATTTGCCTCCAGACAGATTACCTGGACTCAAATCTTGGCCTCACCACTCATTATCAATTTGATCCTTAGGCAAGTGCCTACATTGTTTAATCGAATTTTACTAATACATGTGTGTTTTCAGTCATGTCTAACTCTTTGTAACCCTACAGACTGTAGACTGCCAGGCTCCTCTGCCTATGAAATTTCCCAGGAAAAAATCCAGAGTGGACTGCCATTTTCTCTTCTAGGGTATCTTTCCAACTCAGGGATCGAACATAAGTCTTGAAATCGCCAAGCGGCAGATTCTTTACCTCTGACCACCTGTCCTTGCCTCATAGAAGTTTCTTTTATAACACTTTTATTGAGCAGTAAGTCACAAACTATAACACTCACCCTTTTAAAATATGAAATTCAGTGGTTTGGAGGATATTCACAGATTGTGCAATTATCACCACTATTTAACTTCAGCCAATATTATCACACAGCAAAGAATCTCAGTCACTTTGCTTACTTCTCTCAACCTGTCAAAGGTAACTGATCATCTTATTTTTGTCTTTTTGAATTTCTCTATTCTGGCCACTTCATATAAGTAGAGTCATACATTATATAGTCCTTTGTGACTGATTTATTTTAATCAGCATAATGTACTCAGAGTCCACTTATGTTTTAGCACATAGCAATAATACTTCATTCCTTATTATTACCAAACAATATTCCATCATATGGATATACTGGAGTGGCCAAAAACTTCATTTGAATTTTCTGTAACATCTTACAGAAGAACCCAAACAAACTTTTTGGCCAATCCAATGTTATATTTATTCATACATTCATCTATTGGTAGATATTTGTGTTATTTCTACATCTTGAATATTGTGAATAATGCTACAATGCACATTTTGTACAGGTTTTACGTGGACATAGATTTTTGTTTTTCTTAAGTATTTATCAATGAGTGGAATTGCTGGGGTATATGGTTTTGATTTGTATTTCTCTAATGATTAATGACACTGAGGTCTTTACATGTGCTTTTTAGTCATTCATATACATTCTTTGGAGAAATGTCTCTTCAAACCCTTTGCTCATTTTAATTAGGTTATTTGTCTTTTAATGACTGAGATGCAAGATACTTTATATACTCTGAATACAAGTCCAATACCAGATATACAACTTGGAAATACTTTCTCCCATTCAGAGGACTGTCTTTTCACTTTTCTGATGTTGACCTTTGAAACACTACATTTTTATTTTAATAATGTTTGTTTTATCTATCCTTTTCTTTTGTTGCATAGATTTAGATGTCATTTTAAAATCATTCCTTAACACAATGATTTTAAGCACAATGATTCAATCACAAAGATTTAACATTTGATTTTAAGTCCTTGCCTCATAGAAGTTTCTTTTATAACACTTTTATTGAGCAGTAAGTCACAAACTATAACACTCACCCTTTTAAAATATGAAATTCAGTGGTTTGGAGGATATTCACAGATTGTGCAATTATCACCACTATTTAACTTCAGCCAATATTATCACACAGCAAAGAAACTCAGTCACTTTGCTTACTTCTCTCAACCTGTCAAAGGTAACGGATCATCTTATTTTTGTCTTTTTGAATTTCTCTATTCTGGCCATTTCATATAAGTAGAGTCATACATTATATAGTCCTTTGTGACTGATTTCTTTCAATCAGCATAATGTACTCAGAGTCCACTTATGTTTTAGCACATAGCAATAATACTTCATTCCTTATTATTACCAAACAATATTCCATCATATGGATATACTGGATTGGCCAAAAACTTCATTTGAATTTTCTGTAACATCTTACAGAAGAACCCAAACAAACTTTTTGGCCAATCCAATGTTATATTTATTCATACATTCATCTATTGGTAGATATTTGTGTTATTTCTACATCTTGAATATTGTGAATAATGCTACAATGCACATTTTGTACAGGTTTTACGTGGACATAGATTTTTGTTTTTCTTAAGTATTTATCAATGAGTGGAATTGCTGGGGTATATGGTTTTGATTTGTATTTCTCTAATGATTAATGACACTGAGGTCTTTACATGTGCTTTTTAGTCATTCATATACATTCTTTGGAGAAATGTCTCTTCAAACCCTTTGCTCATTTTAATTAGGTTATTTGTCTTTTAATGACTGAGATGCAAGATACTTTATATACTCTGAATACAAGTCCAATACCAGATATACAACTTGGAAATACTTTCTCCCATTCAGAGGACTGTCTTTTCACTTTTCTGATGTTGACCTTTGAAACACTACATTTTTATTTTAATAATGTTTGTTTTATCTATCCTTTTCTTTTGTTGCATAGATTTAGATGTCATTTTAAAAATCATTCCTTAACACAATGATTTTAAGCACAATGATTCAATCACAAAGATTTACACCTATGTTTCTTCTAAGAGTTTCATAGACTTAGCTTTTATATTTAAGCCTAATATCCATTTTGAGTTAATATTTATATTTGGTGTGAGGTAGGTATCAAAATACTTTCATATGTGCATATGCATTTATCTTAGTACAGATTGTCAGGAAGACTGTTTTCTCCCCCATTGAACTGTGCTGGTACTCCTGAAAATCAACTGACCATAAATGTAAGAGTTAATTTCTGGATTTTCAGTTCTATTCTATTGATACCTTACCCCATCTTTATGCCCATAACACACTGTCTTAATTAGTTAGCTTTGTAGTAAGTTTTAAGATTGCGAAGTGTGAGCCCTTTTTGTTCTTCTCTTTCAAGATTGTTTTGTGTATTTGGGTCCCTTGCATTCCATGTCAACCTTAGAGTCATTTTTTCAGCATCTGCAAAATAAACAGGATTTGAGTCAGTGTTGTGATGAAATTGGTTTCCAAATGCTTTGTAAGAAAATGAATGATATGGGGTAAAGAACAGTGGGCTAGAATTTAAGAAATGTAGGTTCTCACTCATCAAAAATTATTTCCATTCCTAGGACTTCAGTTTCTTCATTTGTTAAATGAAATTAGGTTGTGTTGATTTGGAAGATCCTTTCACATTCAAGATTCTATGGTTCTATATCTACTTGAAGTAAGAAAATAATCTTTGCAATGGTATAAATAACTCAAAACATTGAAACAGATCAATATTCCTGGACACTTGGAAAATTCAATAACTCTGGTGACAGAAAGGACCCTATTTTGGAAAGATTCATTTTTCTGCTGGATTAAATGCAAGCCAGTTTCAACAAAACAGCTTCTCAAAGACTGCAGTCATTAAATGCACTCTTACACTGTTGTTTGCATGAATATAGGTGTGTTGACAACCATATTTGGTATACAGCCATTTAAAACTTCACGATATGTTAAATACCTCTAATTTCATCAATGGGAACACAAAAGCCAAGGGGAACATATGCCAGTTACTGTTTAAATGAGTATAGATTATTTCAATCATTAAATACCAAACATAGAAGTATTTAATATATTATTATAAACAATCAGTTTTCCTCTCCGTTGAAAGGTGACATTCATGATAATGAACATCTGGCAAGTACTCATATTTTTCACTTTTTACTCTCAAAGTAAACTCTCTAGCACTAGCTGGCTAGGTAGACTGAATATTCAAGTTTTCAATAGTTATAAACATCTACTAAGTATGTACCATGTGCCATACACTAGGCATGGAAAACACAAAGATACATGATATATAGTCCTTATTGCTAGAATTCAACTTCTAATGTAACTAAGGTGACAGGTATATAAGAAGAGAACCACAATACAAAGTTTTTATACTTCTTTCACAAAAAGAGTGTAAAAACAGCTCCATGGATACAGAGAGGATATAGAGGCTGTAACAGGGTAAGGTAGATGGGGAAACCATGATAAATAAGGTAAGACTTCAGAGCTGAAGACATATGTGCACTGGGAAAAGGGTGCCAAGAATTACATGAGCAGGATGATGCCGACATTTCAGATTGTCTTCATGTTGTGTAAATGAAATGTTTTAAGAATGAATGATATGGGGTAAAGAACAGTGGGCTAGAATTTAAGAAATGTAGGTTCTCACTCATCAAAAATTATTTCCATTCCTAGGACTTCAGTTTCTTCATTTGTTAAATGAAGTTAGGTTGTATTGATTTGGAAGATCCTTTCACATTCAAGATTCTATGGTTCTATATCTACTTCAAGTAAGAAAATAATCTTTGCAATGGTATAAATAACTCAAAACATTGAAACAGATCAACATTCCTGGACACTTGGAAAATTCAATAACTCTGGTGACAGTAAGGACCCTATTTTGGAAAGATTCATTTTTCTGCTGGATTAAATGCAAGCCAGTTTCAACAAAACAGCTTCGCAAAAACTGCAGTCATTAAATGCACTCTTACACTGTTGTTTGCATGAATATAGGTGTGTTGACAACCATATTTGGTTTACAGCCATTTAAAACTTGACGATATGTTAAATACCTCTAATTTCATCAATGGGAACACAAAAGCCAAGGGGAACATATGCCAGTTACTGTTTTAATGAGTATAGATTATTTCAATCATTAAATACCAAACATAGAAGTACTTAATATATTATTATAAACAATCAGTTTTCCTCTCCGCTGAAAGGTGACATTCACAATAATGAACATCTGGCAAGTACTCATATTTTTCACTTTTTACTCTCAAAGTAAACTCTCTAGCACTAGCTGGCTAGGTAGACTGAATGTTCAAGTTTTCAATAGTTATAAACATCTATTAAGTATGTACCATGTGCCATTACACTAGGCACGGAAAACACAAAGATACATGATACATAGTCCTTATTGCTAGAATTCAACTTCTAATGTAACTAAGGTGACAGGTATATAAGAAGAGAACCACAATACAAAGTTTTTATACTTCTTTCACAAAAAGAGTGTAAAAACAGCTCCATGGATACAGAGAGGATATAGAGGCTGTAACAGGGTAAGGTAGATGGGGAAACCATGATAAATAAGGTAAGACTTCAGAGCTGAAGACATATGTGCACTGATGTGGAACATGGGATGCCAAGAATTACGAGCAACTCGAAGATGTCTAGCTGGGGTAGCTTACTGGATGATGATGAAACTTCAGACAAATTATTCTTATCTAGAAAAGAGTTCTCCTAATGTCAGTGAAATTGAACTCCAAATAGTGAAAAGCATAACTATATTCCCTCCTCCCTCCCTCCACAACTAAAAGCAGAATTCCAAAGTACAACTCTGTGAACTTAGTATATTTTATCTCAACAAATGATGCATCACAGAGACACTTAAATATCATATCCTCACCAAAAGGCTAAAAGGAATCAAGATTGAAGAGTAGTCATTTGTAACAATACAGTGTTCCTTTCTCTAATATGCATTGTCATTTATGCCTCCTCCCACCATGATCAACTTTTGATATATAAGTAAAAACAACACTGCATAAAATCAAACCAGCAAGTGTCACTTTCTCTGAAAAGCATCTGAGCTGCAGTGGTGACACTAATGTCAGAGAAGATAGATTCTGAAACAAAAAATTATTAAAGATAAGGAGAAATTTTATAATCAGAAAAAAGTAATTCCATCAGGAAAACACAACACATCTATGTGCTTAACAACAGAGATGCAAAGTACACTTGGCCGGAGAGTTCAAAATACCACTTTCCATAATGAGAGGACAATAAACAAAACATAAACAAGGAAAGGGAGAACTTGGGCACTGTGTGTATTTAATCAAATGTCTGTAAAATTTAGAAATATACAATACATTAAGTGAAAATGATTTAAGGTCATTTTCTTTACACTCTTCTTTCTGTTAACACTCTCATCTGGGGTGGCCAAATTTCTAGGACACTAGCTGAGGTGACGGTAAAAATAAGAAGAAAGGGAAACACAAAGATACATGATACATAGTCCTTATTGCTAGAATTCAACTTCTAATGTAACTAAGGTGACAGGTATATAAGAAGAGAACCACAATACAAAGCTTTTATACTTCTTTCACAAAAGGAGTGTAAAAACAGCTCCATGGATACAGAGAGGATATAGAGGCTGTAACAGGGTAAGGTAGATGGGGAAACCATGATAAATAAGGTAAGACTTCAGAGCTGAAGACATATGTGCACTGATGTGGAATATGGGATGCCAAGAATTACGAGCAACTCGAAGATGTCTAGCTTACTGGATGATGATGAAACTTCAGACAAATTATTCTTATCCAGAAAAGAGTTCTCCTAATGTCAGTGAAATTGAACTCCAAATAATGAAAAGCATAACTATATTCCCTCCTCCCTCCCTCCACAACTAAAAGCAGAATTCCAAAGTACAACTCTGTGAACTTAGTATATTTTATCTCAACAAATGATGCATCACAGAGACACTTAAATATCATATCCTCACCAAAAGGCTAAAAGGAATCAAGATTGAAGAGTAGTCATTTGTAACAATACAGTGTTCCTTTCTCTAATATGCATTGTCATTTATGCCTCCTCCCACCATGATCAACTTTTGATATATAAGTAAAAACAACACTGCATAAAATCAAACCAGCAAGTGTCACTTTCTCTGAAAAGCATCTGAGCTGCAGTGGTGACACTAATGTCAGAGAAGATAGATTCTGAAACAAAAAATTATTAAAGATAAGGAGAAATTTTATAATCAGAAAAAAGTAATTCCATCAGGAAAACACAACACATCTATGTGCTTAACAACAGAGATGCAAAGTACACTTGGCCGGAGAGTTCAAAATACCACTTTCCATAATGAGAGGACAATAAACAAAGCATAAACAAGGAAAGGGAGAACTTGGGCACTGTGTGTATTTAATCAAATGTCTGTAAAATTTAGAAATATACAATACATTAAGTGAAAATGATTTAAGGTCATTTTCTTTACACTCTTCTTTCTGTTAACACTCTCATCTGGGGTGGCCATGGAGCAACCACGTTTTGGAAATCTAAAGAAGAATTAAATTTAGGTTACATTTAGTCTGACTGGGATATATGTATGTGGCTTTCAGCTATCCCTAACTTTTCCAGGTTGGAATGGCTATCAGGAATATTCCCACTGCCCACTATGCCAAATCACCCAGTACCATAAACACTCTAGTACAGAGGTAGAGGTGATATTGAAAAGTGAGTCGGTTTCACACTCCCTGGCACCAGAACCATGTACATATTAGTCAATAAGAAACCAAGTTTGAAATGGGAAATCCAGAAGAACTGAGTCTGTGGGAAATTCTTCAAGTCATCAAAAATGGGAGTGGTAAGCAGAGGAAAGAGGAAAATCCTCCTCTTTCAGACAAATATTTAATTATGTGGCATTAGGAATTATAAAAGTACCATACTTAATTTTTCTCTTTTTGGTGGGAAGCATGGAAAAGAAAATTTATCTGAATTTCTTTACTTTTAGAGCACAAATCTATAAATTGTGAGTGTATCTGTAAGGTAAATTATATATAACTATCATTACTATTAATAATAAAATACAAATTTCAATCAACCATCTTATGACAACATATTATACAAAAATCATGTTTTCACATGAAGAAATGCTCAATGTATGCACTCAAAATATATACATGAAAAACTCACATTATGCCTTAGTCTGCTCACTTCCACAACAAAACACCACAGGTTTGGTGGCCTAAGCAACAGAAATTTATTTCTCACAGTCTCAGAGTTCTTTAATCTAGGAATTCCAAAATCAAAGACTCTGGCAAGGATAATAAAGAAAAAGTTAAAATTTTTTCCATCAGGAAAACACAACACATCTATGTGCTTAACAACAGAGATGCAAAGTACACTTGGCCGGAGAGTTCAAAATACCACTTTCCATAATGAGAGGACAATAAACAAAGCATAAACAAGGAAAGGGAGAACTTGGGCACTGTGTGTATTTAATCAAATGTCTGTAAAATTTAGAAATATACAATACATTAAGTGAAAATGATTTAAGGTCATTTTCTTTACACTCTTCTTTCTGTTAACACTCTCATCTGGGGTGGCCATGGAGCAACCACGTTTTGGAAATCTAAAGAAGAATTAAATTTAGGTTACATTTAGTCTGACTGGGATATATGTATGTGGCTTTCAGCTATCCCTAACTTTTCCAGGTTGGAATGGCTATCAGGAATATTCCCACTGCCCACTATGCCAAATCACCCAGTACCATAAACACTCTAGTACAGAGGTAGAGGTGATATTGAAAAGTGAGTCGGTTTCACACCCCCTGGCACCAGAACCATGTACATATTAGTCAATAAGAAACCAAGTTTGAAATGGGAAATCCAGAAGAACTGAGTCTGTGGGAAATTCTTCAAGTCATCAAAAATGGGAGTGGTAAGCAGAGGAAAGAGGAAAATCCTCCTCTTTCAGACAAATATTTAATTATGTGGCATTAGGAATTATAAAAGTACCATACTTAATTTTTCTCTTTTTGGTGGGAAGCATGGAAAAGAAAATTTATCTGAATTTCTTTACTTTTAGAGCACAAATCTATAAATTGTGAGTGTATCTGTAAGGTAAATTATATATAACTATCATTACTATTAATAATAAAATACAAATTTCAATCAACCATCTTATGACAACATATTATACAAAAATCATGTTTTCACATGAAGAAATGCTCAATGTATGCACTCAAAATATATACATGAAAAACTCACATTATGCCTTAGTCTGCTCACTTCCACAACAAAACACCACAGGTTTGGTGGCCTAAGCAACAGAAATTTATTTCTCACAGTCTCAGAGTTCTTTAATCTAGGAATTCCAAAATCAAGACTCTGGCAAGATAAGTTTCACTCTGAATTCTTTTTCTCTTGGTTTGAAGGTGTCTGTCATTCACCATGGGTATACAGGACCTATTCTTGGTGCACATGTTCAGAAGAAATCATGAACTCTCTGATGTTGGTCATAAAAGGCACTAATCCCACTATGAGGACTCCATTCTCATCACCTCACTTAACCCTAATCACCTCCCAAAGGCTCTCTTTCCAAATGCCATCCCATTAGGAGTGGTAAGATTTCAATATATGAATTTCAGGGAGGCATAAATATATCAAATGTGCATATAATAACTAAATTATTACATACTTAGTGATATTGTGATATTTGACAGCTCTTTAATATTTAAAATTTATGGTGATTTATCTTCTCTTTCCAAATGTATATTCAATTTCACATCTAATTTTGTTTAAATAATTTTATAATCTTTCTCTCAAAGATGACTGCAGCTCAACAAAATCTGCCCTCTCTTGCCCTTACCATCACCTTCCCATACCCCTTACCCTACAGTTCTTTCATGTCTAATGCTACCCATCTTAAATACAACATCAGTCTCCCTGTCTGGACAATCCTGCATTTCGATTCATTCTCAATTCTAAATTACAAATCTCAAGAACAAGTCTGACGGAAGCAACCTAAATGTACACTGATAAGTGAATAAGGAAGATGCAGTACAAATATACAGTGGAATATTAGCCATAAAAGGATGAAATCATGTCATTTGCAGCAACAGGGATGATTCCAAAGATTATCATACTAAATGAAGTAAGTTCAGACAGAGAAAGACAAATATCGCATGAAATCACTTATAAGTGGAAACTAAAAAAAAGAATACAAATGAACTTACAAAACAGAAGTAGATTCACAGACAATGAATTTATGGTTTATCAAACTAGAAAAGGAAAAGGAACGTAAATTAGGCATTTGCAATTAACATAATATATACTACTATATATAAAGTAAATAAACAACAAGGACCTATACACACACACCACACAAATGAATATGAAAGTAAAGTAAAAGTGTTAATCACTCAGTCATGTCTGCCAGGCCTCTCTGTCCATTAAATTCTCCAGACAAGAATACTGGAGTGGGTAGCCATTCCCTCCTCCCAAGGATCTTCCTGACCCAGGGATTGAATATGTGTCTCCTGCCTTGCAGGCAGAGACTTTACCATCTGAACCATCAGAGAAGCCCAACCTTTCCAACCCAGGGGTCAAATCCACATCTTCTGCAGATTCCTTACCATCTGAGCCACCAGGGAAGCCCCCAAGTGAAAATATACACAAATGAATATATACACACAAAAGTTATACATACGTACACACATACATACATATATATAAAAAGATTTATATATAAGTAAAATCACTTTGCTATGAGCTTAAAATGTTGATAAAACATTAAATTAAACAAAAACAAAGCAATTTCAAAAAAGAACAAGTCTGGTAAAAGCAGAAAGTGGATTAAAGTAACACTATCATTCTTAGGGAATGATAAGGAGGATAAATTCAGAGCATGTATTTGTTGTTCAATGTATACAACTTATCCACTGAGAGTCTGCAAGTAGTTGAGGTACAGCCACCATATTTTACCCAATACTAGCACTTTCTTTCAACCCTCAGGCTCTGTGACTGAGTTCAGCTTACTTTCATCCAGGGTTCATTCTTTCCCCCTGGCCCTATAATCCACCATGGCAACTTGGGTTCCTTCAGGAATTCTTCAGTCAATGAGTCATGCCTACATGGGTCTTCATTCCAGGTGTTGACCTTGCTGAATGACTACTTTCCAAAAAGGCTCCTTAGCACCAAAACGAATCAATCAACATTAATAAATTCAAAGAGGAGGTAGGAACCAGCCTCACTCTCCCCAGTCACAAACATCACATACGTATAGAACATAGCTCACTCGGACTTCCCCAGGGCTCACTACTCTCTGTGGAGATAATGGCTGTATAAATGCAAAGTGTGAAGCTTTATTCTCTCCCTGGGAGTCAGAGGAGGAGTGATTTCTTAACAAATGCTCCTGCTGTCGTGTACAAATGATACTGATCTCTATAGTTGGCACTGAAAGCTGGAGCTAGTCTACTGCATTTTTTTAAACTTGTATCTCTAAATCCAAGCTGGCAGTTTGGTGTCAAATACAGCAGACGACTTTCCATAGATATCTCACCAAACAGATGGAGGAAAATCCTGATTTACAGGAATTCAGGTAACCATGGCTCTCAGCGCCCTGAAATATTTTTGCTTGTTACTCTGCTTTCAGAGAAAGGCTAAACGCCAAAAAAATCCCCAAGACAAAATAAAAAAGAAAACCCCCAAAATTCTTATGTGTGCAGCTAGCAGTCCTTCAAAAGTGTTTAAGGAACATTGATTGTC
This sequence comes from Tragulus kanchil, assembly GCA_022376925.1. Lineage (NCBI taxonomy): Eukaryota > Metazoa > Chordata > Mammalia > Artiodactyla > Tragulidae > Tragulus > Tragulus kanchil. The sequence goes on along the minus strand of JAIOJX010000006.1, from coordinate 30,641,166 downwards.
TATCTCAACATTCTACTCTTTTTGTAACTGCACGATATCCTAGAACATTTTGCCATCGGAGTCCACTATTTTTAACAATGTTCTATTGCTTAAGGCAGGAAAATGAATGTGAACTTTTTAAAAGGAATTTCAGCAAGAGCTGAAATGGAAATAATTATTTAACTTAACCCTCTGTGGACCAGATAATCCAATTAGCATTTTGTTGCTTAATCATTTTTTGGAAATTTAACAAGTCTGGTAAAAGCAGAAAGTGGATTAAAGTAACACTATCATTCTTAGGGAATGATAAGGAGGATAAATTCAGAGCATGTATTTGTTGTTCAATGTATACAACTTATCCACTGAGAGTCTGCAAGTAGTTGAGGTACAGCCACCATATTTTACCCAATACTAGCACTTTCTTTCAACCCTCAGGCTCTGTGACTGAGTTCAGCTTACTTTCATCCAGGGTTCATTCTTTCCCCCTGGCCCTATAATCCACCATGGCAACTTGGGTTCCTTCAGGAATTCTTCAGTCAATGAGTCATGCCTACATGGGTCTTCATTCCAGGTGTTGACCTTGCTGAATGACTACTTTCCAAAAAGGCTCCTTAGCACCAAAACGAATCAATCAACATTAATAAATTCAAAGAGGAGGTAGGAACCAGCCTCACTCTCCCCAGTCACAAACATCACATACGTATAGAACATAGCTCACTCGGACTTCCCCAGGGCTCACTACTCTCTGTGGAGATAATGGCTGTATAAATGCAAAGTGTGAAGCTTTATTCTCTCCCTGGGAGTCAGAGGAGGAGTGATTTCTTAACAAATGCTCCTGCTGTCGTGTACAAATGATACTGATCTCTATAGTTGGCACTGAAAGCTGGAGCTAGTCTACTGCATTTTTTTAAACTTGTATCTCTAAATCCAAGCTGGCAGTTTGGTGTCAAATACAGCAGACGACTTTCCATAGATATCTCACCAAACAGATGGAGGAAAATCCTGATTTACAGGAATTCAGGTAACCATGGCTCTCAGCGCCCTGAAATATTTTTGCTTGTTACTCTGCTTTCAGAGAAAGGCTAAACGCCAAAAAAATCCCCAAGACAAAATAAAAAAGAAAACCCCCAAAATTCTTATGTGTGCAGCTAGCAGTCCTTCAAAAGTGTTTAAGGAACATTGATTGTCTATCTCAACATTCTACTCTTTTTGTAACTGCACGATATCCTAGAACATTTTGCCATCGGAGTCCACTATTTTTAACAATGTTCTATTGCTTAAGGCAGGAAAATGAATGTGAACTTTTTAAAAGGAATTTCAGCAAGAGCTGAAATGGAAATAATTATTTAACTTAACCCTCTGTGGACCAGATAATCCAATTAGCATTTTGTTGCTTAATCATTTGGACTAGTTAATTGTATAAGAATCAATGGTTTAAAATACAATATTTCTTTGGCTTAAAAAAGCTATTTGGAAGATACAGTCATTTAAACTGTTTAAATGGAATTGTCTTCAATACCCTCAAAAAGTCCGCTTTGGGGCCATCTTCTTCTTACTATTAATGCTACTAATAACACTGGTGGCCATCTACTGTGAGAATGTCTCAGAGCACAGGTCACTCTTTTATAGTGTATCATATTGATATATAAATACTGTATTATTAATTTTACTTATTTATATCCTATATTTTCAACTAAAACTTAAGTAACTCAAGAAAAGATAATAGCTCTTATTCCTTTTATATTCCATTCACATCTTACAAACTGCCCAAAATACAAAAGGTATCCTGATAAAATTTTTAGTTTCCATCATGCACATAGAGACATACATACTCATTAGGCAGATAACATCAAACGTGTGTGTGTATGTTCAGTCATGTCTGACTCTTTGCAACCCTATGCAACCCTATGCACCAGGCTCCTCAGTCCATAGGATTCGCCAGGCAAAAATATGCCTTGCCACTTCTCCTCCAGGGGATCTTTCTGACTCAGGGATCAAACCCACAACTCCTACCTTGGCAAGTAGATTCTTCTTCCATTTGAGAAGTCCCAACCTCAGTCACAGATTAGCCAAAACTGGGCAGATAGCACTTGAACATATTAAGAACAAAACAATGAGGCATTTCAGATGCCAAGCCACTAAACAACGCAACAGCCTTGGAGAGATCATTTCTACTTCTCATTCTAAGATAAGGTTGAGAGTCAAAGTTTTTTTTTTAAAGTCCATTGTTAAAGAGTCTAATGTGTTCTGGAGTAGTAACAGAAAACTACATGCAAAACTCATTTCCATACCTCAAAATGGTGATTCCTGTTGGAAGAGTTGTCTTCTGAGCTTTCCACCAATTCACCTGGAGTTTCGATGCTTTACTCATAGAAACATTAAACCTTCTCACAAGGTTTCATTGAAGATGATCAAAGCCAGTTCATCTGTTGAACTGATGAAAACCTGAGAGGGGATACACATTTTAGTGCCTGACTGGAAGGTGCGCAAGTTATCACATTTCTTCACTTCTTTGTATCACACTTAATCTGTTTATTGTCCCCTTCCTACCTAACTGGTGAGAAACTAATGCTTAAATGTCATGGTGTCTGTCTTTCCCACACCATGAGATCATTCCAAAATCCTAAAAGCTTATAACAGAACCAAGAGAGGGTCTGTATTACATCTTTCCTGTATATAACATCTCTGCTGTCCGTCCTTTGTAGTCTGTAGTTACTTCTCGGTGCCAGTCTTAAGACTGATTAGACACACAGCTTCAGGTGGGTTCACAGTGGTTCCACATCAGAGTTCCCATCAGGATCCTTATCACTTCTTTCCACACCCCTCTGTATGGTCTATAGCTTGTATGGTGCCCAAGGCAGGCCACAGCGTCTGAAGGGCTGCATCCTGGTAGGGATTAATTCCACAGGTAGAAAATTTTCTCTCAAATCTTACTGCTACTCCTAATCTAACTCCATAAAATCTGACCACTTTAGGCATCCACACACCAAACATGTGTGCTCATCCTGTTCCCTTGACAGCCACCTGGCTAAAGTATCCTAAAGTACAAAACAAAATCTCTTGAAGAACACATTCAGACCTCTCTTTTCTTTTCCACCACTTTACACTGCAAAGTTATTAATATTTGAAGTCTGCTCTGAAACCAAATTGAAGTCTTGAGATTTGGACAATAATAATTGGAGTTTATATAAACTAATATTACTGTGCAAATACTGTTCATGGCAGAGCTAAGAAGTATTCTCTGGTTATATTTTCTTTCTTATGCTGCCTCTTAACTTGATATTTCTATTGGCCTTTATTATTTTCTTGCATTGTTTACCCTTATTGAGTTCCTAAGCTTCTCCATTTCTTGAGATAATATCAAATCTCTTAAATACCTTGTTGGTGTTATTTGTTTTCCTACTCTACTTGGACCTCTATAAAGTTTGCTGCATGATTACCCAGGCTTAACTTCCCTTTATTGTTTTCCGAAACTATCATTTCTTCCTAGACTCTAAATCTACATGATTCTTGGTTTGCATCTTCATTTTTCTAAGATGCATTAAAGTATGCAAGTGATTTCCTTAAAACTGCTGTGTGTCACTAAGAATGCAAACTGCTACAGTATCAGAAAACAGTATTCAAAAATTAAAAAATAAAGTTATTCTATGGTCCAGCATATCTAAAGGAAGTGGCAATCATGGTGTCTGTCTTTCCCACACCATGAGATCATTCCAAAATCCTAAAAGCTTATAACAGAACCAAGAGAGGGTCTGTATTACATCTTTCCTGTATATAACATCTCTGCTGTCCGTCCTTTGTAGTCTGTAGTTACTTCTCGGTGCCAGTCTTAAGACTGATTAGACACACAGCTTCAGGTGGGTTCACAGTGGTTCCACATCAGAGTTCCCATCAGGATCCTTATCACTTCTTTCCACACCCCTCTGTATGGTCTATAGCTTGTATGGTGCCCAAGGCAGGCCACAGCGTCTGAAGGGCTGCATCCTGGTAGGGATTAATTCCACAGGTAGAAAATTTTCTCTCAAATCTTACTGCTACTCCTAATCTAACTCCATAAAATCTGACCACTTTAGGCATCCACACACCAAACATGTGTGCTCATCCTGTTCCCTTGACAGCCACCTGGCTAAAGTATCCTAAAGTACAAAACAAAATCTCTTGAAGAACACATTCAGACCTCTCTTTTCTTTTCCACCACTTTACACTGCAAAGTTATTAATATTTGAAGTCTGCTCTGAAACCAAATTGAAGTCTTGAGATTTGGACAATAATAATTGGAGTTTATATAAACTAATATTACTGTGCAAATACTGTTCATGGCAGAGCTAAGAAGTATTCTCTGGTTATATTTTCTTTCTTATGCTGCCTCTTAACTTGATATTTCTATTGGCCTTTATTATTTTCTTGCATTGTTTACCCTTATTGAGTTCCTAAGCTTCTCCATTTCTTGAGATAATATCAAATCTCTTAAATACCTTGTTGGTGTTATTTGTTTTCCTACTCTACTTGGACCTCTATAAAGTTTGCTGCATGATTACCCAGGCTTAACTTCCCTTTATTGTTTTCCGAAACTATCATTTCTTCCTAGACTCTAAATCTACATGATTCTTGGTTTGCATCTTCATTTTTCTAAGATGCATTAAAGTATGCAAGTGATTTCCTTAAAACTGCTGTGTGTCACTAAGAATGCAAACTGCTACAGTATCAGAAAACAGTATTCAAAAATTAAAAAATAAAGTTATTCTATGGTCCAGCAATCCACAGTCTGGGTATATATCTAAAGGAAGTGGAATCAGTATCTCAAAGAGCTATATGCAGCATTATTCACAATAGACAAGATATGGAGATAGCCTAAATGTGCATCACTGCATGAATGGCATAGTATTCAGTCATGAGAAAGAAGCGAATTATCACAAGGTCAACATACTTGTGTAGCTGCCCCTAGAGCAAGAGATAAAACATTACAGCACCTCCTACTGCTCTTCCTTGACACTTACTTGTCCTCTTCACCAAAACTAATCACTTTCTGACATCTATCATAGAATACAAGTAGTTTTATCTGCTTTGAAATGTAAGGGACTCATTCATGATTTGGTTTTGCAGCCAACTTCTTTCACTCAACATTGCATTTGTGATAGTCATTACGTTGTAGGGTATAGCAAGAACATGCTTCATCATTATCATGAATCACTATACATTATATACTATTAGTTGAATATAACCACAATTTATGTTTCTATTCTTGGAAAAAAGAATGGCAACTTACTCCAGTATTCTTGCCTGGAGAATTCCATGGACAGAGGAGGCTGGTGGGCTACAGTTCGTGGTGTCGCAAAGAGTCACACACAACCTAGAGACTAACACAACTACACTATGTGTGTATTCTACTCTTAACGAACATTTGCATCTCTAGTTTGGTGCTATTAGCAATAATGTTAGCGTGAATATTCTTATACATACTGTGGGTACACATATGTGTGTATTTCTGTTGGGTATATTCCCAGAAGTGGCAGTGCTCAGTTATAGAGGATATGAATGTTAAATTTGATTCGTGACTAGCAAAGAGTTCTGAAAGTGATTGTAGCCATTTACACTGTCACTAGCCCCTCCCTATAAAGTTTGCTGCATGATTACCCAGGCTTAACTTCCCTTTATTGTTTTCCGAAACTATCATTTCTTCCTAGACTCTAAATCTACATGATTCTTGGTTTGCATCTTCATTTTTCTAAGATGCATTAAAGTATGCAAGTGATTTCCTTAAAACTGCTGTGTGTCACTAAGAATGCAAACTGCTACAGTATCAGAAAACAGTATTCAAAAATTAAAAAATAAAGTTATTCTATGGTCCAGCAATCCACAGTCTGGGTATATATCTAAAGGAAGTGGAATCAGTATCTCAAAGAGCTATATGCAGCATTATTCACAATAGACAAGATATGGAGATAGCCTAAATGTGCATCACTGCATGAATGGCATAGTATTCAGTCATGAGAAAGAAGCGAATTATCACAAGGTCAACATACTTGTGTAGCTGCCCCTAGAGCAAGAGATAAAACATTACAGCACCTCCTACTGCTCTTCCTTGACACTTACTTGTCCTCTTCACCAAAACTAATCACTTTCTGACATCTATCATAGAATACAAGTAGTTTTATCTGCTTTGAAATGTAAGGGACTCATTCATGATTTGGTTTTGCAGCCAACTTCTTTCACTCAACATTGCATTTGTGATAGTCATTACGTTGTAGGGTATAGCAAGAACATGCTTCATCATTATCATGAATCACTATACATTATATACTATTAGTTGAATATAACCACAATTTATGTTTCTATTCTTGGAAAAAAGAATGGCAACTTACTCCAGTATTCTTGCCTGGAGAATTCCATGGACAGAGGAGGCTGGTGGGCTACAGTTCGTGGTGTCGCAAAGAGTCACACACAACCTAGAGACTAACACAACTACACTATGTGTGTATTCTACTCTTAACGAACATTTGCATCTCTAGTTTGGTGCTATTAGCAATAATGTTAGCGTGAATATTCTTATACATACTGTGGGTACACATATGTGTGTATTTCTGTTGGGTATATTCCCAGAAGTGGCAGTGCTCAGTTATAGAGGATATGAATGTTAAATTTGATTCGTGACTAGCAAAGAGTTCTGAAAGTGATTGTAGCCATTTACACTGTCACTAGCAGTATATAAGAGTGCCAGATGTTTTACTTCACTATCAACACTGAGTATAATTAGTCTTTCTGAATTTAGACTTTTGGGGGAGATGCTTTAAAGTGAAATCTGCTATATGTTTCTCATCCACTCATATATAAAGACATGTTGTTGTTTCTTAGTTGCTAAGTTGTGTCTGCCTCTTTTGTGACCCCATGGACTGTAGTCCACCAGGCTCCTCTGTCCATTGGATTTCCCACGCAAGAGTCGGTTGCCATTTCCTTCTCCAGGAGATCTTCCTCACCTAGGGATAAAACCTGCATCTCCTGCATCGGCAGGCAGATCCTTTACCACCTAGCTACATTAGACATTCCCCACACAAAGATAAGTTAACGCTTATAAAAGCATAAAAAGGTGAGGATTACTGAACGTGGAATTTTAATGTATGCTGGTTAGTTACAAAGCATTTCAACTCCTCATTAAACCCCTTCTACTTTCACTTTACAGTATTTTGGTAACATAGAGAAAATCAGAGAATAATCAACTCAAGGAAGCTGAAATGTTGAGGCCATGTGATGCCCAGTGGAAACCCATGGATATAAAGTATTGTCTTTCAAACTTGACTGGCACCAAGTCAACACAAACCTCATCATGACCATCATTAGAAGAGCAAAATTCTGTAAAAAAATAAAAAATAAAATAAACAGAAAAATACCATTTAGAGAGACAGAGAGCGCAATGATACAATAGAGCAAATGAAGCAAAATAAGAATGGGTAAATCAGAAGAAAAGATACATACCTATTCTTTCAACTATTCTTGCAGTTTTTGTATAAATATGAACTTATGTTGTAAAACAAAGCCTTGAAATAGTAAAAAAAAAAAAAGAGCATTCTGATGTGAGCTTTCTTAGGATGAATATTCTTTCAGAGTTATCACTATTTTATTGTATATTTTGTTTTTCTTCTTTTCTTTTGTTTTTGTCTTTTGGTTTTTCTCTCACTACTAATTTAATGTGAAATTTTAGAAGTCTCAAATCATTCTTTATTTTTCAGTACTCACACAATTTATATTCAAGGTTGTATTTTTGAAGATCTTGGGTCACTTAAATTTTATATCCCAGAAAGCAAACAGTAAAGTACTATCAAAGAGTAATGAAACACTTAATCATACAATTCAAGATGTGGCAAAAAGAGTTATAATTCAATTAGCTGGGAAAAGAGAAAGCATTTCTTAAACTATCAGATGAAGATGGAGTCAGGTGGGATCTTTTTCTGTTGATAATTATCAATAGTTCCTGTCTGACCCCATGGACTGTAGTCCACCAGGCTCCTCTGTCCATTGGATTTCCCACGCAAGAGTCGGTTGCCATTTCCTTCTCCAGGAGATCTTCCTCACCTAGGGATAAAACCTGCATCTCCTGCATCGGCAGGCAGATCCTTTACCACCTAGCTACATTAGACATTCCCCACACAAAGATAAGTTAACGCTTATAAAAGCATAAAAAGGTGAGGATTACTGAACGTGGAATTTTAATGTATGCTGGTTAGTTACAAAGCATTTCAACTCCTCATTAAACCCCTTCTACTTTCACTTTACAGTATTTTGGTAACATAGAGAAAATCAGAGAATAATCAACTCAAGGAAGCTGAAATGTTGAGGCCATGTGATGCCCAGTGGAAACCCATGGATATAAAGTATTGTCTTTCAAACTTGACTGGCACCAAGTCAACACAAACCTCATCATGACCATCATTAGAAGAGCAAAATTCTGTAAAAAAATAAAAAATAAAATAAACAGAAAAATACCATTTAGAGAGACAGAGAGCGCAATGATACAATAGAGCAAATGAAGCAAAATAAGAATGGGTAAATCAGAAGAAAAGATACATACCTATTCTTTCAACTATTCTTGCAGTTTTTGTATAAATATGAACTTATGTTGTAAAACAAAGCCTTGAAATAGTAAAAAAAAAAAAAAAAAGAGCATTCTGATGTGAGCTTTCTTAGGATGAATATTCTTTCAGAGTTATCACTATTTTATTGTATATTTTGTTTTTCTTCTTTTCTTTTGTTTTTGTCTTTTGGTTTTTCTCTCACTACTAATTTAATGTGAAATTTTAGAAGTCTCAAATCATTCTTTATTTTTCAGTACTCACACAATTTATATTCAAGGTTGTATTTTTGAAGATCTTGGGTCACTTAAATTTTATATCCCAGAAAGCAAACAGTAAAGTACTATCAAAGAGTAATGAAACACTTAATCATACAATTCAAGATGTGGCAAAAAGAGTTATAATTCAATTAGCTGGGAAAAGAGAAAGCATTTCTTAAACTATCAGATGAAGATGGAGTCAGGTGGGATCTTTTTCTGTTGATAATTATCAACTCTTTTTTTTTTTTTTGGAGGAGGGGGCAGGTTGGGGAGGGAGAGGGGTGGGCGGGCCACTTCTATTGGTCTTTCGTTTATCCACTTTCATCCATCTTTGTTCTTTGGCCCATTCGGTCCTCCCATCGCAGTGGCCTCTGTTGTCGCAGAGCGCCGGCTCTGGGCGCATGCATGCCAGAGCTCCCGCTCGGTAATTGGACACATGGGTCTAGCCGCTCCATGGCACATGGGATCTTCCCAGGCCAGGGCTCGAACCAGAGCCCCTTGCACTGCAAGGCGGTGTCCTTACCCACTGGACCACTAGGGAAGCCCTAATTATCAACTCTTAATTGAGACAATAAATAAAAGAATAGAACAACTAATAAAAATGTCTGCTCTTTAAGTATCTCATTCTGATACTTAATACTGATAATTTGAATTTTAAGATTTCTCGTGATTAATAGCAGACTTATAATATGAATGTGTACGTTGCATGAAAGCACCGTAAGTCTTAAGAGAATCATTTCACTGATGGACAAAATGACAGGTTGCACTTGATAAGAAGGGGCATCACAGCTGGTTCAGTGGGTAAAGAATCAGCCTTTAGGTTTCCCTGGTTGCCCAGTGATTAGAGTCCGCCTTTCAATGCAGGAGTCATTGGTTTGATCCTTGGTCCAGGAAGATGCCACAGGCCACAGAGTGGCTGGACCAGTATGTCCAATTAGGAGCCAGCACTCTGGAGCACATGTGCCCAGAGCCAATGCTCTGCAGTGAGAGAGGCCACTGAAATGGGAAGCCCACACACGCCAAAGAATAAAAAAAAAATGTATGAAAGAGGCATGATGAGGAAAAAAAGAAGAAGAAAAAAACTCACTATAAAAAGGAAAAAATAAGAATCAGCCTTCAATGCAGGAGGCACAGGAGATGCAGGATGGATGTCTGGATTGGGAAGATCCCCTGGAGAAGGAAATGGCAACTCACTCCAATATTCTTGCCTGAAGAATCCCATGGACAGAGGAGCCTGGCAGACTACAGTCTGTGGGATCACAAAGCATTGGACACAACTGAGCAACTAAAACTTCACTTCACTTGATAATAAAAATAAAATAGAACTTTTCTAATATAATACTGATGCTTATTTATTCCCATACTAGGTAATTATCACTATTAAATCTCAAATGATAAGTATGCAAAACCAATGGTATAAGAATTTATCATTTTCACAGTACTATACAAATGTACAGAGTATTTTGATATAATTTTTCTCATTTGAATCTAAAGAAGATCTGTATAGAATAATGTTCACACTATTAATCTTGTTTTATAAAATTAAATGGTCCAGAAAGGTTAAATGAAAAGTCAAAGCTATGCATATGATAAGTGTAGTGGGTGAAATTAAAGCCAAGTTTATTTTCTCCAATTTAAGCATTCTTTCTGTTGAGCAATGTTGGTTTTCCATAGACAGACAAAAGCCAGTGACTATTTGAAAAAGGCATTAGCCTATAAGTATGGATATTAGTTGCTGAGTTTACAAAGAGATCTGACATAAATTATGAAATATTTGCTCTTTTTTTTCTATCTCTGTTCTCTATATTCAAGACAGAAATATAAAAAAAAAATGGTATGACTAGGATGGTAACTCCATGCCAACTTTATTTTCTCCAACGACTAAAACTAGAACAGATAAATTTAATGGTAGGGAAATGGGGCTAAGAAATAGAGCTGTGGGTATGACTGTGACTTGAAAAACCATCTGGGGAGGAAACAAGCAATACTGCCAACCAACTGTTGTGATTCAAAGGTCATCAAGAGATAGGTGAAACTTTGTTTGACTGAACTAAATTTCTGAATGGGCCAGTTTTAGATTTTACATAAGCTGACTAGATTGAGTGTATTGGGCAATGCTGGTATAACCTGCCATCATTGAAATTTAAACTCTACAGAGAGTGGTAGATTCTTTCATCTGACAAGGCAATGGACATGAAATATTTTCCTTCTGAATTCTTCATTATATTCCCACTGCTAGTTTATAGTTTAGCACATTACTTTGTGTAATCTCTACAGGGACTAATGTCCCTTCCAACTCGTCACACACACTGAATAGCTCCCCTATGGCAAAACCTTTCAGGAAGATAAAGAAATTATTGCAAATAATTTAATTTCCCTTATCTCCCCTCCCCTGCCCGTCTCTCTCTCTCTCTCTCTCTCTCTCACACACACACACACACACATACACATTCACACACACACAAAGGGTTTCGCTTAATGAACACTTGTCCAGTAGAAAGAAAGTAGCAAGAGAAATGCCAAATGCTGAAATACATGGCATTATATGCTATTCAATTAAATGAAAGAAAACTAGAGGCAAGCTACCTGAGTATACTGTTTTAAAAGACTGACTTCTCTCCAAAGGTTTGTCCACATAAATTGACAGGCTTGTTGGACATAATCAACTTTCCAGTTTCAATAAAAATAAGCACAGCTGATTTCGTTTCTTCAACTTATCAATAAATAATATTGTTGGAAATATTTCTGCAGCTGGTAAAATAGATACAAGACTTTAAACTCCTGAATGATTTGGTCCCTTCTTAATCCTTTCATCATTTTTTTCACCACTGTGATGGCAGGGCCCATATCTATCGTACTCAAAATCATAATTCCTATGGCTTGCAATGCTGAAAATATTCACAAGGAAGGAATAAACACAGTGCAACTATGTTCACAACAGGTGCCTATGTATGTGTGACACGTATCCAAGGATTTTCCATCTTCCACTACGTTTCCTATCTCCCTCTGTTGTTTCTATCCAACTATAGAACCCAATCAGTAATATGACATCTTTAGGAAGGGAACTTCTCGTAACAGTGGATGGGGAAAAAAATCAATATAACAAGTAAATTATGTAATATGACCTTTTAGTCCTATTGTATAAATGTGGTCTTAGCCATTCAATGCCAGTTTCAACTCTGCTTCTGCACACGTCAACATTTCTCTGCATTTCTTCTTCTATACTTTCTCTTTCTTCAGCATCAGAGGCAATAATGATGCAACTTTTATCAAAGGCAAATCTCTCTGCTTTGTCCCCTAAAGCTTCCCACTGACACTTTATTTCATCAACTGATGCCCCTCTCTTTTGCCAAAATTTGGTGTATTATACTTTTACCTCTCTCTCTTTTTTTTTTTTAAATTTTGGCCTCTTTTATTTATTTATTTCATCCATCTTTACTCTTCAGTCTGTGTGGGCCTCCCACTGCAGTGGCCTCTCTCACTGCAGAGAACCAGCTCTTGGGCGCAGGCTCTCCAGAGTGCTGACTCGTAATTGGACAAACCAGTCCAGTCGCTCCACGACACGTGGGATCTTCCCAGGCCATGATAGAATCAGTGTCCCTTGCACTGCAAGGCAGACTCTTTACCTACCGGACCACCAGGGAAGCCCTGATTCAATTAAATGAAAGAAAACTGGGTACTGTTTTAAAAGACTGACTTCTCCAAAGGTTTGTCCACATAAATTGACAGGCTTGTTGGACATAATCAACTTTCCAGTTTCAATAAAAATAAGCACAGCTGATTTCGTTTCTTCAACTTATCAATAAATAATATTGTTGGAAATATTTCTGCAGCTGGTAAAATAGATACAAGACTTTAAACTCCTGAATGATTTGGTCCCTTCTTAATCCTTTCATCATTTTTTTCACCACTGTGATGGCAGGGCCCATATCTATCGTACTCAAAATCATAATTCCTATGGCTTGCAATGCTGAAAATATTCACAAGGAAGGAATAAACACAGTGCAACTATGTTCACAACAGGTGCCTATGTATGTGTGACACGTATCCAAGGATTTTCCATCTTCCACTACGTTTCCTATCTCCCTCTGTTGTTTCTATCCAACTATAGAACCCAATCAGTAATATGACATCTTTAGGAAGGGAACTTCTCGTAACAGTGGATGGGGAAAAAAATCAATATAACAAGTAAATTATGTAATATGACCTTTTAGTCCTATTGTATAAATGTGGTCTTAGCCATTCAATGCCAGTTTCAACTCTGCTTCTGCACACGTCAACATTTCTCTGTATTTCTACTTCTATACTTCTCTCTTTCTTCAGCATCAGAGGCAATAATGATGCAACTTTTATCAAAGGCAAATCTCTCTGCTTTGTCCCCTAAAGCTTCCCACTGACACTTTATTTCATCAACTGATGCCCCTCTCTTTTGCCAAAATTTGGTGTATTATACTTTTACCTCTCTCTCTTTTTTTTTTTTAAATTTTGGCCTCTTTTATTTATTTATTTCATCCATCTTTACTCTTCAGTCTGTGTGGGCCTCCCACTGCAGTGGCCTCTCTCACTGCAGAGAACCAGCTCTTGGGCGCAGGCTCTCCAGAGTGCTGACTCGTAATTGGACAAACCAGTCCAGTCGCTCCACGACACGTGGGATCTTCCCAGGCCATGATAGAATCAGTGTCCCTTGCACTGCAAGGCAGACTCTTTACCTACCGGACCACCAGGGAAGCCCTGCTGTGTTATTCTTCACTCTGAATTTTCCCTTTGTATACTCTTTTACTACTATTGGTTTAAATTCAAAGTTACAGTTGGAACCAAAAATACAAACAATCTCAATCCTCTCTCTCTCTTTTCTCTGCATCTATATGTTTGTGTTCTGGTTGCCCCTGAATGTTTCACTTTTAGACATTCTTATAGTCCTTTGTATTATCAATATCAGAGAAAAAAATACTCTTTATTAGTGATTGCAGAAAAAGTCCCTCATGAAGAGTTCTAAATCTCCTGGGTGGAGTCTTGCTTCTTTCTGAACAAATGTTGTTGTTTAGTTGTTATGTCATGTCCAGCTCTTTGTGACCCCTGCCAAGATCCTCTGTCCATTGCATTTGCCAGGCAAAAATCCTAGAGCTGTTTGCCTTCTCCATGGGATCTTCCTGACCCAAGGATCAAACCCACGTCTCCTACATCGGCAGATAGGTTCTTTACCACTGAGCTACCAGGGAAGCTCCTCTGAACCAACAGCTTTGACCAAAACACAGGATGCTCTAAGAGACTAGGTCTGAGACACAAGGAGATGTTGGAGCAGAAGAAAAGAGACTAGAGGGAATTATCTACTACTACATCCCATGGGCAGAGACCAAAAGAGATGCAATTCCACAAAAGATAGTCATGAAACACAGAGAAAAAGTAAAAACCATACAAGTGCAAATTTAACTTAGCTCTCTCACACAAAACATTTTTTTCTGCAACAGTGTTACCCTTTTTAGGATAACAGCCTCTCTTTTTATGACTCCAAATTTCCAAATGAAGAATGTGGACTTTACTTCTTATGTATTATTCACTTTCTCCTTTGCCCTTGAAAACTGGCCTCTAAACTTCTCCAACAGTGATGTTGCCCTCTCTGCAGTCATTATTGGTCCCTTCTGCTTTCTCTTCACCTACTCCCTCTCTACAACATTTTGCATAGCTTATCATTCCCTTTGTAAAATTCTTCCCTCCTAAAATTTCCATGACATTCAAATAGCCACCTCCATTTACACCTAGTCTTCTGTCTTGTCCCCTCCTCGTGGACATGTCTGAGGCCATGTCTTCATCCTTCCTGTCTTCATTCCTCTCAGTTTCATGATCTTATATACTCATGCCTTCAATGAACCACTCTTCTGAATGGCCTTAAATATCTCTATGTCCTGTTAAGAACTCCTGCACAATTCTTGGTGGTTCCAGCTGAATAGCCCAACAACAAAGTAAACTGAAAAATGCTTCCTTTTGACGCCTACATGCTAACAGTAACGTCATTTTCCAAGTAACATGTTTTAAGTCTCAAGTGATTTCAATTCTTCTTCTCTTATGTTTGGTCATGTACCATTTCCTCCTGATCAGTCTTCCTTTTTTCACCTCATACAGTTTCTGCTCCCACTGACACCATCAAGCAGAAGTCCTTATCATCTTGCAATAACGACTTTAGCACTTTCCCTGCTCTTAGACCTCTCCTATTTCAAGCGATTTTTAATGTTCACATTGAGCATATCACTCCATTGCTCAAAGACTTTTCATGCCATGTGCTTGCCAAAGGCTCCTACATCGGCAGATAGGTTCTTTACCACTGAGCTACCAGGGAAGCTCCTCTGAACCAACAGCTTTGACCAAAACACAGGATGCTCTAAGAGACTAGGTCTGAGACACAAGGAGATGTTGGAGCAGAAGAAAAGAGACTAGAGGGAATTATCTACTACTACATCCCATGGGCAGAGACCAAAAGAGATGCAATTCCACAAAAGATAGTCATGAAACACAGAGAAAAAGTAAAAACCATACAAGTGCAAATTTAACTTAGCTCTCTCACACAAAACATTTTTTTCTGCAACAGTGTTACCCTTTTTAGGATAACAGCCTCTCTTTTTATGACTCCAAATTTCCAAATGAAGAATGTGGACTTTACTTCTTATGTATTATTCACTTTCTCCTTTGCCCTTGAAAACTGGCCTCTAAACTTCTCCAACAGTGATGTTGCCCTCTCTGCAGTCATTATTGGTCCCTTCTGCTTTCTCTTCACCTACTCCCTCTCTACAACATTTTGCATAGCTTATCATTCCCTTTGTAAAATTCTTCCCTCCTAAAATTTCCATGACATTCAAATAGCCACCTCCATTTACACCTAGTCTTCTGTCTTGTCCCCTCCTCGTGGACATGTCTGAGGCCATGTCTTCATCCTTCCTGTCTTCATTCCTCTCAGTTTCATGATCTTATATACTCATGCCTTCAATGAACCACTCTTCTGAATGGCCTTAAATATCTCTATGTCCTGTTAAGAACTCCTGCACAATTCTTGGTGGTTCCAGCTGAATAGCCCAACAACAAAGTAAACTGAAAAATGCTTCCTTTTGACGCCTACATGCTAACAGTAACGTCATTTTCCAAGTAACATGTTTTAAGTCTCAAGTGATTTCAATTCTTCTTCTCTTATGTTTGGTCATGTACCATTTCCTCCTGATCAGTCTTCCTTTTTTCACCTCATACAGTTTCTGCTCCCACTGACACCATCAAGCAGAAGTCCTTATCATCTTGCAATAATGACTTTAGCACTTTCCCTGCTCTTAGACCTCTCCTATTTCAAGCGATTTTTAATGTTCACATTGAGCATATCACTCCATTGCTCAAAGACTTTTCATGGCATGTGCTTGCCAAAGGTCCACATTTCTCTATTAGATAGAATGAATCTTTTGAAGGTTTCATGCCTTGGAGATCTTTATTTCTCTTTCCTTTTCTTCATTCTCAACCCCCGACTAATATGAAGCAACCAATGCAGGGCAATTATGTCTGCTGTGTAGACCTAAACTTTTCCTTAGCTAGGATATCCCAAGTTAGAGACTGCAAGAGTGCTGGAGGTATAAAGTACAGAGTATTCTAGCAAGATTTTTTAGGGACAGGTATGGAGTCCAATTTTATTTCATCTCTTAATTGCTTTTGAACTCAGAAAGCACAGAAAAGAGTATTATGTATTCTCCTCCTGAAAAATGCCAACATGGTAGACTCAGATGTTCATAAAGTTTTTTCACAATAGCACCTGTACATCAGTGACCAAAGTAAAAACTCTGAACATCTCTTGCAAATGGATGGGACACAAAATTTGCCTGCCTGTAGTTAGAAACAGTCAAGCTAAAAGGAACCTAAAAGCACTGAATTCCACTCCATCCTTTTACAGATGAAGTGACCTACCAGCCTTATCCAACTGTTTATAATGATATCTAGAACCTAGATTTGCCCATTTAAAATCCAGAGGTTCTTCACTTTATACCACACAGCTTTCCAAAAGGTGATGACTCTGCCTTAAAAGTTATACTCAGTATTTTACAATAATGTATAAGGGAAATGAATCTAAGTATGTATACATATATATGTACGTGTGTGTGTGTGTGTGTGTTAGTTACTCAGTTATGTCCAACTCTTTTCAATGTCATGGACTGTAGCTAACTAGGCTTCTCTGTCCCTGGAATTCTCCAGGCAACAATACTGAAGTGGGTAGTCATTCCCTTCTCCAGGGTATCTTCCCAACCCAGGAACTGAAGCTGGGTATCCCGCATTGCAGGCAGATTCTTTACCATCTGAGCCACAGGAAAGTCCACATAGGTATGTATTTAACTGAATCACTTTCCTGTAAACCTGAAAATAACACAACATTTAACTTTCAAGCGATTTTTAATGTTCACATTGAGCATATCACCCATTGCTCAAAGACTTTTCATGGCATGTGCTTGCCAAAGGTCCACATTTCTCTATTAGATAGAATGAATCTTTTGAAGGTTTCATGCCTTGGAGATCTTTATTTCTCTTTCCTTTTCTTCATTCTCAACCCCCGACTAATATGAAGCAACCAATGCAGGGCAATTATGTCTGCTGTGTAGACCTAAACTTTTCCTTAGCTAGGATATCCCAAGTTAGAGACTGCAAGAGTGCTGGAGGTATAAAGTACAGAGTATTCTAGCAAGATTTTTTAGGGACAGGTATGGAGTCCAATTTTATTTCATCTCTTAATTGCTTTTGAACTCAGAAAGCACAGAAAAGAGTATTATGTATTCTCCTCCTGAAAAATGCCAACATGGTAGACTCAGATGTTCATAAAGTTTTTTCACAATAGCACCTGTACATCAGTGACCAAAGTAAAAACTCTGAACATCTCTTGCAAATGGATGGGACACAAAATTTGCCTGCCTGTAGTTAGAAACAGTCAAGCTAAAAGGAACCTAAAAGCACTGAATTCCACTCCATCCTTTTACAGATGAAGTGACCTACCAGCCTTATCCAACTGTTTATAATGATATCTAGAACCTAGATTTGCCCATTTAAAATCCAGAGGTTCTTCACTTTATACCACACAGCTTTCCAAAAGGTGATGACTCTGCCTTAAAAGTTATACTCAGTATTTTACAATAATGTATAAGGGAAATGAATCTAAGTATGTATACATATATATGTACGTGTGTGTGTGTGTGTGTGTGTTAGTTACTCAGTTATGTCCAACTCTTTTCAATGTCATGGACTGTAGCTAACTAGGCTTCTCTGTCCCTGGAATTCTCCAGGCAACAATACTGAAGTGGGTAGTCATTCCCTTCTCCAGGGTATCTTCCCAACCCAGGAACTGAAGCTGGGTATCCCGCATTGCAGGCAGATTCTTTACCATCTGAGCCACAGGAAAGTCCACATAGGTATGTATTTAACTGAATCACTTTCCTGTAAACCTGAAAATAACACAACATTGTAAATCAACTATACTTTAGTAAAAATGTATGTCCTCCATGAAACAATCAACAATACAGTAAGACAAAGCCCCTATAAATATAGGTAGATGACAGTATTCAAGGAATTGCAAGTGAATGGAAAATATATACATGAATCTTACACAAACATCCTGTTGTCAAATTATCCTTTCTTGTCTATAATGAAAACATTCAAGAATTTGCTTCTATAACAGGGATTTATCATTCTGGCGCCCAAACTACTATGTAAAAGAAAGCAATAATTATTAAAATTATGTGTTTAAATGATTAATACATAATTAATATTTAGTTAGAATTATTCAAGCCTTTAATTATCAAAATGATTGAAGCCTTCACAAAATATTTTATCTCAGAACTGTATCGTATGATATCCAGAGTATGTGCAAATAGTGCAACCCACATCCTGTTCCAGTCTGTAATATTTAAGCACCGTTTCTCTTGATATGAACTAGTATATGGTAATGGATTGGCCCACCCAAGCATAACATCTATAGTCTTTGAAGGAAGGAGGAAAAAAGTAGATAAGTCTATTATGTCAGGATGAAATGCTTCTTGTAAAATGACAATTTCTTAGAAATTTAATCAAACAAAATGAGCCTAATATTGGGCTGGCATTTGTTCCCACAGAGATTGGCTAGGGAATGGCCCTGAAAGGTTTTCCATTAAATGCGGCACTGCTGGTGCATTCAGGCTCACTCAGCTGTGAGAAGCAGATAATGACTGGCTGAGAACAAGAGAAAGGTAATGGAATCAATAGGTATATCCTTTGAAGGGGTACACAAAGTTAGAACTTAAAAGAGGTATTATTGAATAGTGTCAGGCATAAATGGAAGATAAGCTGGCCACAGCCAAAGTTCAGGAAACAGCACACCCTATGGATTCACCAATTGGACTTTGGAGTTAACTGGACCTGCATTCTAGTCCCCGTACATCTATTGGTCCATATCCTTGTGCATTTCAAGCTGTCAGAGCCTTTTAGTTTCCTCCTCTGTAAATCAGAGTTAATAATACTACCTGCTTCAAAGAGCAAATGAAAGGTTCACTGATGTAATGCCCATAAATGCTTTCAATGAAGACTGGTACTTATTTTTCCATGATATCACAGAACATTTTGTTTTCTGTGCTTCCAAAGTGATTTTCTATCCAGTTCTAACTGGCACATATTGTCCCTTTCAAGTCCACTTTTTCTGATATTCTCTTAATGGGAGTTCGAGTCAAAGCCTACAGATGGATGAGGAGTGTCACCAGTGCTAATAATATGCCTAACATCTGATACACGACATAATCCTCAGCCACCCTGGAAACACTGATGGTCAACTCTGTAAGTTGAGCTCATTTAAGCTTACTAAAATCAGAAAATGTTCAGACTGGAAGTGAATGCTGCCATTTAAGGAAAACTCCTCGTGTCACATGTGGAGAATACCAGAAATGCAAAAGATAGCCAGAAAATAGAACCATGTCTCTGATGTTCTAGTTACCTCACTATAACTTCTAGAAAATGTGTTGACTATGTGTTGCAAACTGTTAAAACAATAGAAGCAACCATAGTAGTATATACATGAGTATGTGCTAATGGATTGGCCCACCCAAGCATAACATCTATAGTCTTTGAAGGAAGGAGGAAAAAAGTAGATAAGTCTATTATGTCAGGATGAAATGCTTCTTGTAAAATGACAATTTCTTAGAAATTTAATCAAACAAAATGAGCCTAATATTGGGCTGGCATTTGTTCCCACAGAGATTGGCTAGGGAATGGCCCTGAAAGGTTTTCCATTAAATGCGGCACTGCTGGTGCATTCAGGCTCACTCAGCTGTGAGAAGCAGATAATGACTGGCTGAGAACAAGAGAAAGGTAATGGAATCAATAGGTATATCCTTTGAAGGGGTACACAAAGTTAGAACTTAAAAGAGGTATTATTGAATAGTGTCAGGCATAAATGGAAGATAAGCTGGCCACAGCCAAAGTTCAGGAAACAGCACACCCTATGGATTCACCAATTGGACTTTGGAGTTAACTGGACCTGCATTCTAGTCCCCGTACATCTATTGGTCCATATCCTTGTGCATTTCAAGCTGTCAGAGCCTTTTAGTTTCCTCCTCTGTAAATCAGAGTTAATAATACTACCTGCTTCAAAGAGCAAATGAAAGGTTCACTGATGTAATGCCCATAAATGCTTTCAATGAAGACTGGTACTTATTTTTCCATGATATCACAGAACATTTTGTTTTCTGTGCTTCCAAAGTGATTTTCTATCCAGTTCTAACTGGCACATATTGTCCCTTTCAAGTCCACTTTTTCTGATATTCTCTTAATGGGAGTTCGAGTCAAAGCCTACAGATGGATGAGGAGTGTCACCAGTGCTAATAATATGCCTAACATCTGATACACGACATAATCCTCAGCCACCCTGAAACACTGATGGTCAACTCTGTAAGTTGAGCTCATTTAAGCTTACTAAAATCAGAAAATGTTCAGACTGGAAGTGAATGCTGCCATTTAAGGAAAACTCCTCGTGTCACATGTGGAGAATACCAGAAATGCAAAAGATAGCCAGAAAATAGAACCATGTCTCTGATGTTCTAGTTACCTCACTATAACTTCTAGAAAATGTGTTGACTATGTGTTGCAAACTGTTAAAACAATAGAAGCAACCATAGTAGTATATACATGAGTATGTGCTAAGTTGCTTCAGTCATGTCTGACTCTTTGTGACCCTATAGACTGTAGACCTCCAGGCTCCTCAGTCCCTGGGGTTCTCCAAGCAAGAATACCAGAGGGGGTTGCCATGCCCTCCTCCAGGGATCTTCCCAATCCAGGGATCAAACTCATGTCCCTTATGTCTTCAGCATTGGCAACTGGGTTCTTTACCACTAGTGCCACCTGGGAAGCCCAACAGTACACACAACAGTTATTTAATATTTTGTCTGTTCTAGGCACTTTTCTAAGCATTTTGCCTATATTAACACATTCAATTGTCACAACAATCTGACAATTAGCAGTAGTTTTATCTCAGTGAACCACACTTTTAAAAACATGGAGAAGTAACCTGCCCAAGGTCATATGTCTAATAGGTGGTATGGAAGGAGAAGAGTATCTGTATTTGTGACCTATTATACACTAGCAGACACTAAGTTCTTTAAGATATTCAAAGGAAATTAACATATTGAGCACTTACTTTTAACCAGACAGCTATAAGGTTTCTATTTCAGGCCACTTCTGAAGAATAAGGTGGCCTTCTGTCTAGGGGCATGCCCTCAATTAGTTCCTCAGTTTTCCAAAGGACAAATCCTTCTGTTACAACATCTGTAAGAGTAGTAGACTGGGATCTTCTTTGCTGTCCCTTCCTTCTATTATACAAAATACATATGAAACTGAAAACTCGTTAGATGAGTGTGATGGTGCTTTCCAGTTCTAACTGGCACATATTGTCCCTTTCAAGTCCACTTTTCTGATATTCTCTTAATGGGAGTTCGAGTCAAAGCCTACAGATGGATGAGGAGTGTCACCAGTGCTAATAATATGCCTAACATCTGATACACGACATAATCCTCAGCCACCCTGGAAACACTGATGGTCAACTCTGTAAGTTGAGCTCATTTAAGCTTACTAAAATCAGAAAATGTTCAGACTGGAAGTGAATGCTGCCATTTAAGGAAAACTCCTCGTGTCACATGTGGAGAATACCAGAAATGCAAAAGATAGCCAGAAAATAGAACCATGTCTCTGATGTTCTAGTTACCTCACTATAACTTCTAGAAAATGTGTTGACTATGTGTTGCAAACTGTTAAAACAATAGAAGCAACCATAGTAGTATATACATGAGTATGTGCTAAGTTGCTTCAGTCATGTCTGACTCTTTGTGACCCTATAGACTGTAGACCTCCAGGCTCCTCAGTCCCTGGGGTTCTCCAAGCAAGAATACCAGAGGGGGTTGCCATGCCCTCCTCCAGGGATCTTCCCAATCCAGGGATCAAACTCATGTCCCTTATGTCTTCAGCATTGGCAACTGGGTTCTTTACCACTAGTGCCACCTGGGAAGCCCAACAGTACACACAACAGTTATTTAATATTTTGTCTGTTCTAGGCACTTTTCTAAGCATTTTGCCTATATTAACACATTCAATTGTCACAACAATCTGACAATTAGCAGTAGTTTTATCTCAGTGAACCACACTTTTAAAAACATGGAGAAGTAACCTGCCCAAGGTCATATGTCTAATAGGTGGTATGGAAGGAGAAGAGTATCTGTATTTGTGACCTATTATACACTAGCAGACACTAAGTTCTTTAAGATATTCAAAGGAAATTAACATATTGAGCACTTACTTTTAACCAGACAGCTATAAGGTTTCTATTTCAGGCCACTTCTGAAGAATAAGGTGGCCTTCTGTCTAGGGGCATGCCCTCAATTAGTTCCTCAGTTTTCCAAAGGACAAATCCTTCTGTTACAACATCTGTAAGAGTAGTAGACTGGGATCTTCTTTGCTGTCCCTTCCTTCTATTATACAAAATACATATGAAACTGAAAACTCGTTAGATGAGTGTGATGGTGTCAGTTTGATTGGGCCATGGATGTCCAGACAATTGGTCAAACATTAGTATGGCATATTTGTGAGGGTATGTCTGGATGAGTTTAACATCTGAATCAGAAGACTGAGTAAAGCACACTGCCCTAACCAGTGTGAGCAATTCAATCAGTCGAGTATGAATAAAACAAAATGTTTGGCCCTCAGGTGGGTAGGAGGGAACCACCTTAAGCCGGGACATTATGTATTCCCTGCCTTTCAATTCAAACTGAAATAACGGTCCTTCTTAGATATCAAGTCTGCCATTGGACTAGAACTACACCATCAGCTTTCCTGAATCTCCAGCCTTGCCAACTGCAGATCTTGGGACTCGTCAGCCTCTGTAATGGTGTCAGCCAATTCTTTATAATAAATGTACCTCTCTCTCCCTCTCTCCCTTCCTGCCCTCCATATATATTTAGAGAGAGAAACCATAAAGAACCTCTCATATGCAGACTTTTTTCAGCAATAAATACCTTAGTTAGTTGGTATTTAGTTAGTAACACCAGTACTTAGTAAATACCTTCGTTAGTTGAATCCACAGATGAGGAAATGTGGAATTGTGGATACGGAGGAGCTGCAGATACAGAGAAACAACACATAAAGAGAGTCAACTATAAGTTATATGTATATTTTTGACTGAGTAGAAGGTCAGCACCAACCCTAACTACCACACTATTCAAGAGTCAACCACATGCAGCAAAAGAATACATATTTTTTTAATCGGAAGAACCATAACTAATGCATATAGGTTTAGCACAGGCTAGATGAAATAGAGTGAAAGACAGAAATAATAATGCAAATAAAAGCGTTAAGAGTAAAAAAGAAAAAAAATTTTAATAAAAAAACATGAAGACATGTAATACATGTAAAAGAACTAACACATGTAGTTAGATTCCAAGAAACAAAACACAAGAACACCAAAACATAAGCAGCATTTGAAAAATTAATGATCAAGAATTGTTTAAATTTGATGAAAGACATTAACATAGAGTTGAAGAAGTTCAGTGAATCTGTAGCTGAATGAAATCACACCTGGACACATAAGAGTCTGTTGAAAACAAACTGAAGAGAAAAATCTTAAGCCAGAAGGCAGAAAAGAAATATTTTCTTCAGGGAATAACAAGTAAAATGGCAGCTGATTTCTCAATATAAACTATGTTTTCCTGAAGAAATTATAATTTAAGTGCTAAAAGAAAAAAAATAACTGCTAACAGTAGGATTCTATACTTGGTAAAAAAAAAAAAAATATATATATATATATATATTTTTTTTTTTTAATTAAAGCAAAAGATATTCTCAGACAGGCATGAGAGAATTTACTGGAACAGACTTTTTTACCATAGGAAATGCTAAAAGAATTTCCTTAACCTAACAGAAAAAAATTTCAGGGGAAATCACTGAAACCCAAGACAAGGTATACAGCATGAGCAAAGGTAAAAGAGGGAATATAAAAGATGATAGACTGCTTAAGGCAATAATAATGACAATATTTTGTGGCATTTATAACTTATCTGGAAATAAAAATAGGCAAAATAACAAATAAAAGGTGATTTATTATAATAACTCTAAATTATAATTATTATAATTGAGATCAAATAAGCAAATATTTTTCTCCAAAAATCCTACTCCAAAATATCGCTATTTATTATAAGCTCTGCAGCCAAGCTTTTCTAACTGATCATCACTTTGGTCACTTTTTATCACTGACTTCTTTTTATATAACCTCTCTCAAACAAAATAAAAGTATAAATCAATTACCACACTATTCAAGAGTCAACCACATGCAGCAAAAGAATACATATTTTTTTAATCGGAAGAACCATAACTAATGCATATAGGTTTAGCACAGGCTAGATGAAATAGAGTGAAAGACAGAAATAATAATGCAAATAAAAGCGTTAAGAGTAAAAAAGAAAAAAAATTTTAATAAAAAAACATGAAGACATGTAATACATGTAAAAGAACTAACACATGTAGTTAGATTCCAAGAAACAAAACACAAGAACACCAAAACATAAGCAGCATTTGAAAAATTAATGATCAAGAATTGTTTAAATTTGATGAAAGACATTAACATAGAGTTGAAGAAGTTCAGTGAATCTGTAGCTGAATGAAATCACACCTGGACACATAAGAGTCTGTTGAAAACAAACTGAAGAGAAAAATCTTAAGCCAGAAGGCAGAAAAGAAATATTTTCTTCAGGGAATAACAAGTAAAATGGCAGCTGATTTCTCAATATAAACTATGTTTTCCTGAAGAAATTATAATTTAAGTGCTAAAAGAAAAAAAATAACTGCTAACAGTAGGATTCTATATTGTAAAAAAAATATATATATATATATATATATATTTTTTTTTTTAATTAAAGCAAAAGATATTCTCAGACAGGCATGAGAGAATTTACTGGAACAGACTTTTTTACCATAGGAAATGCTAAAAGAATTTCCTTAACCTAACAGAAAAAAATTTCAGGGGAAATCACTGAAACCCAAGACAAGGTATACAGCATGAGCAAAGGTAAAAGAGGGAATATAAAAGATGATAGACTGCTTAAGGCAATAATAATGACAATATTTTGTGGCATTTATAACTTATCTGGAAATAAAAATAGGCAAAATAACAAATAAAAGGTGATTTATTATAATAACTCTAAATTATAATTATTATAATTGAGATCAAATAAGCAAATATTTTTCTCCAAAAATCCTACTCCAAAATATCGCTATTTATTATAAGCTCTGCAGCCAAGCTTTTCTAACTGATCATCACTTTGGTCACTTTTTATCACTGACTTCTTTTTATATAACCTCTCTAAAACAAAATAAAAGTATAAATCAAATTTATCCTAGGAATAAGTATTATCATAAGCAATCTGTATTTTAGATTACAAATTTTGAATGGCCTTCTTCTCCTATTAAGGAACAATTTTAATGGATTCTACAATGACATGCACTATAAGAAATAACTCACTGAAGTCTGTTACTGAGAATATAGTTCACAACAAACCTCTCTTTCATGAACAGTCTCCTAAAATATTGTTTTATTTTTATTTGACTAACAATGTGAATTATGTATCTTATGACATTAACTTCCTAACTTTATTTACTAGAAAGCTCTGTGACAAACTAGCAGCTCTTTTCTAACAAGGCAGAAATATGTGTGTACATTGCTATTTATACATTACATACACCCTTAATTGTATTTCAGTTGTCCCCATGTTTTATGTCCCTTCACTAATATTTTTTCCTCCACTTTTATATGTAAACCTAGTAACATGGATGGTTTTTGCATGTCATCTCAAATCCTTTTTAGAACAAGGAAGGAGATAAATACATCTGTACCTACTTTCACATATACATACATGCATATTTACTCATTCTGGGTTCTTTGCAAACATTTTCTCATTAAAGCATCACAAGCCAAAAAGGGAATATGTATTCTATCCATTTCATTTATGAGAAAACAGAATCAATGACTGTCTCCAAATCACACAGTAAATACTGGAGCCAGAATTCTCCTCTTTTGCTGTAAAACCTATGCTTTTTCTTTTATGCCAAGCTGTCTGTCTCTCATTTGCTGATTGTACCATTCATTCATTCATTAATTGGATGGCCTATGCTTTGGCTACCTACTATGTGCCAGACTGGAGATTCAGAGGGAACAAACCAAAGTGTCACCTCTCATGCAGCTTCCAGCCTCTGTCAATTGACAGGAGATTTCCTTTATAGGAATATCTGCTTTTTAAATTAGATTATAAGTGCTTAAGAGAGAAAGACCATTGTTCATGACTCTGTATGTCCTCTACACCTATCCCACATCATCACAGGTCTTCTATGAGCTGTTGCTACGGTGCTTAGCCACACTACCCCAGTAAACACTAGAGTTTAAAATAAAACTTTTTTATAAGAACAATGAGGAATCAGCATAGCGTTGTATCAATGCTTCTTCATCCTATTTATCACTGACTTCTTTTATATAACCTCTCTAAAACAAAATGTATAAATCAAATTTATCCTAATGTATTATCATAAGCAATCTGTATTTTAGATTACAAATTTTGAATGGCCTTCTTCTCCTATTAAGGAACAATTTTAATGGATTCTACAATGACATGCACTATAAGAAATAACTCACTGAAGTCTGTTACTGAGAATATAGTTCACAACAAACCTCTCTTTCATGAACAGTCTCCTAAAATATTGTTTTATTTTTATTTGACTAACAATGTGAATTATGTATCTTATGACATTAACTTCCTAACTTTATTTACTAGAAAGCTCTGTGACAAACTAGCAGCTCTTTTCTAACAAGGCAGAAATATGTGTGTACATTGCTATTTATACATTACATACACCCTTAATTGTATTTCAGTTGTCCCCATGTTTTATGTCCCTTCACTAATATTTTTTCCTCCACTTTTATATGTAAACCTAGTAACATGGATGGTTTTTGCATGTCATCTCAAATCCTTTTTAGAACAAGGAAGGAGATAAATACATCTATACCTACTTTCACATATACATACATGCATATTTACTCATTCTGGGTTCTTTGCAAACATTTTCTCATTAAAGCATCACAAGCCAAAAAGGGAATATGTATTCTATCCATTTCATTTATGAGAAAACAGAATCAATGACTGTCTCCAAATCACACAGTAAATACTGGAGCCAGAATTCTCCTCTTTTGCTGTAAAACCTATGCTTTTTCTTTTATGCCAAGCTGTCTGTCTCTCATTTGCTGATTGTACCATTCATTCATTCATTCATTGGATGGCCTATGCTTTGGCTACCTACTATGTGCCAGACTGGAGATTCAGAGGGAACAAACCAAAGTGTCACCTCTCATGCAGCTTCCAGCCTCTGTCAATTGACAGGAGATTTCCTTTATAGGAATATCTGCTTTTTAAATTAGATTATAAGTGCTTAAGAGAGAAAGACCATTGTTCATGACTCTGTATGTCCTCTACACCTATCCCACATCATCACAGGTCTTCTATGAGCTGTTGCTACGGTGCTTAGCCACACTACCCCAGTCAACACTAGAGTAAATATACTCATAAGAACAATGAGGAATCAGCATGGTGATTAGTGGGAGGTTTTCCTAAATAATCCAGAAATCATTAGAATAGTTGTAGGATATTAGGAAGCAGCATTAAGCTTTAGTTGTATACAATGCAAAGGGAAAAAATAAAAAAGCACCGACCCTAACTGAATTATGTGAAATTACACACAACAAAAGGTAATTTTACAAGCAACTTGTCAAGTAGGTCAATCTGTTGTGACTTTTGCAAGCCCAGATTCCCTTCATAACTCAATGTCTTGTAACAATCCCCCCTAAGGACTTCGAATATGCCCTAAACAATGGCTGAGTATGGGTTTGGGTGCTTAATGGGATGCTGTCAACCAAGAGAAATGGTCTCATTTCAGCCCATTACTCAAACTCTGCATACCAAACCCTTGCTTCTGAATGTAACATGCGGCTAAGGGACACACAATAATTTACTAAACAAAGAATTTTCTGAGGTTCTACAAGAATAGGAACTGGAGGTTTTTCTCAGGGATCAAGGAACAATACCCATATACTCATAACTCACAGGTTTGTACTTTGCCATGGAGAATCTAAATCCAGTGGAGTTGAGTCCTTTCAGCAGTGGAGCCCTCACGCACATTGTCCTCTGTGGAACCTTTTTCATCATCCCTGAAGGTGTGAAGATTCATCATTTCAGAGAGAAAAGGAGAGCTCCTTAAGCACTGCAAGAAGTCTCTTTTCCTGAATAGAAAGGGACAATTTTCTCATGCTCACAGGCATTAAGGATGCACAGATTCTACTCTGTCCCTCTTTCAGAATCCACTTTATCCCTCAAAAACATGGGGAAGGTCAGTTAATTAAGAGAGCAAATGTTTTTGTGTCAGACACTGTGGCTAAACCTTCCCAGCCTCTGTATTCATATCTCCAATATAGGAGTATTGGTAAAACCTTCCTCACAGGGGCTATGTGAGGATCAAACAAGATCTCAGGTGTAGACTGTCTGTCAAGAATAGGTGTTCAAGAAAGTTTGTTTTAAGTCCTTTAATCTTCTTATTAATAACCCTGTTAACAAGGTGAGACGTGGAATATTTCCTGCCATGTCAGTAAACACGGATGTCACATTTATCAGCGATCACAGTCACCGTGAATATTGAGCTGATGAGCCCTGAGGGAACACAGGCAGGCAGGAACACCTGATATTTAGCAGCCATTCTGCCGTGATCTCTGCAGAAATCCAACATGTGAAAACACAGGGAACGCTGCAGATAATTGAGGTGATGTCAAAGAATGATTTTCAGTTGAGCCCAGACTCTTGCATCTTCCCATACATAGAAAAGTACTAAATTCCTTAACTTAGGATAGCTGGTTTTCTTTAATTAACAACCATCTTTTAATGTTCCTGACTAGTATGACCTAAATCAAATCCCTTTTGATTATACAGTAAAGATGACAAGCAGATTCAAGGGGTTAGACCTAGTACATAGAGTGCCTGAAAACTATTGATGGAAGTTTGTAATATGCATAGGAAACAGTGAACAAAGTCATTCCAAAGAAAAAGAAATGTAAGAAGGCAAAGTGGTTGTCTAAGGAGGCTTTATAAATAGCTGAGGAAAGAAGAGAAGTGAAAGGAAAGGGACAAAGGAAAGATATACCCACCTGAATGCAGAGTTGCAGTGACTAGCAGGAGAGATAAGCCCTTCTTCAATGAACAATGCCAATAGAGGAAAACAATAGACTGGGAAAGACTAGAGATCCCTTCAAGATAACTAAGAGATATCAAGGGAACATTTCTTGCAAGCATGGGCACCATAAAGAACAGAAATGGTAAGAACTTAACAAAAGCAAAAGAGATTAAGAAGAGGTGGCAAGAATACACAGAACTGTACAAAAGTGTGTTAACGCCCCAGATAACCATGATGGTGTGGTCATGTACCTAGAGGCAGACATCCTGGAGTGTGAAGTCAAGAGGGCCTTAGGAAGCATCACTATGAACAAAGCTAGTGGAGGTGACGGAATTCCAGCTGAGCTATTTCAAATCCTAAAAGGTGATGCTGTTAAAGTGCTGCACACAATATGCAAGCAAATTTGAAAAACTTAGCAGTAGCCACATGACTGGAAAAGGCCAGTGTTAATAACCCTGTTAACAAGGTGAGACGTGGAATATTTCCTGCCATGTCAGTAAACACGGATGTCACATTTATCAGCGATCACAGTCACCGTGAATATTGAGCTGATGAGCCCTGAGGGAACACAGGCAGGCAGGAACACCTGATATTTAGCAGCCATTCTGCCGTGATCTCTGCAGAAATCCAACATGTGAAAACACAGGGAACGCTGCAGATAATTGAGGTGATGTCAAAGAATGATTTTCAGTTGAGCCCAGACTCTTGCATCTTCCCATACATAGAAAAGTACTAAATTCCTTAACTTAGGATAGCTGGTTTTCTTTAATTAACAACCATCTTTTAATGTTCCTGACTAGTATGACCTAAATCAAATCCCTTTTGATTATACAGTAAAGATGACAAGCAGATTCAAGGGGTTAGACCTAGTACATAGAGTGCCTGAAAACTATTGATGGAAGTTTGTAATATGCATAGGAAACAGTGAACAAAGTCATTCCAAAGAAAAAGAAATGTAAGAAGGCAAAGTGGTTGTCTAAGGAGGCTTTATAAATAGCTGAGGAAAGAAGAGAAGTGAAAGGAAAGGGACAAAGGAAAGATATACCCACCTGAATGCAGAGTTGCAGTGACTAGCAGGAGAGATAAGCCCTTCTTCAATGAACAATGCCAATAGAGGAAAACAATAGACTGGGAAAGACTAGAGATCCCTTCAAGATAACTAAGAGATATCAAGGGAACATTTCTTGCAAGCATGGGCACCATAAAGAACAGAAATGGTAAGAACTTAACAAAAGCAAAAGAGATTAAGAAGAGGTGGCAAGAATACACAGAACTGTACAAAAGTGTGTTAACGCCCCAGATAACCATGATGGTGTGGTCACGTACCTAGAGGCAGACATCCTGGAGTGTGAAGTCAAGAGGGCCTTAGGAAGCATCACTATGAACAAAGCTAGTGGAGGTGACGGAATTCCAGCTGAGCTATTTCAAATCCTAAAAGGTGATGCTGTTAAAGTGCTGCACACAATATGCAAGCAAATTTGAAAAACTTAGCAGTAGCCACATGACTGGAAAAGGCCAGTGTTCAATGCAATCCCAAGGAGGGGCAAGGCCAAATAATGTTCTAACTACTGTACAACTGCACTCATTTCACCTGCTCACAAGGTTATACTCAAAACCCTCCATGCTAGGCTTGAACGTAGAAATTCCATATGCATAAGCAGGGTTTAGAAAAGTCAGAGGAACCAGAGATCAAACTACCAACATGTGTTGGATCATAGAGAAAGCAAGGAAATTCCAGTAAAAAAAAAAAAAAAAAAAAATCTGCTTCACTGACTGCACTAAAGCCTTTTCTTGAGTGGATCACAAAAACTGGAAAATTCTTCAAGAGATAGGAGTACAAACTCCCTTAAGTATCTCCTGACAAACTTGTATGCCGGACAAGAAGCAACAGTTAGAACTGGACATGAAACAACTGACTGATTCCAAAATAGGAAAGGAATATGTCAAGGCTGGATATTGTCACCCTGCTTATTCAACTGATATGCAGAATATTGTCAACTACAAACGAGCACTTACCAATTGCACTGCCAATGACTGAACAAGGACATTTGCTATCTACCTCTGTGGAGACTGACCTCTGTGCTCTGCCAGCTGTGGACCCTCAACACTCCCTGAGAGAGTTCAGGGTAGAGGGAGGCACTCTGTGCTCCAGAGGATCTGCTAGGACAGATCTTTAGAGAGGCAGATGTTTTTAGGAACAGATTTTATTATCTCAATCTACATATCTCCTCATACCTAGAAAAGCACTAAATCCCTTCATGGCAGCATCAGATCCTCGTGACTAACCAAAAACCTGCTTTGTATAATGAGTGTTTAATGGCACCGAAACCCTCCTCGCATCAAAACCTTATATATTGAACTTCCTCCTGCTGCCTCTTTGGAGCAGTCTCTCAGAGCTATCTGAGCTGCCTCCCAGGCTGCAGCCCGAATTTTGCCCCCCCCAGGCTTTTCGACAGTATATCTTTAAATGTCACCAAAAAATTGAACAAAGCTAGTGGAGGTGACGGAATTCCAGCTGAGCTATTTCAAATCCTAAAAGGTGATGCTGTTAAAGTGCTGCACACAATATGCAAGCAAATTTGAAAAACTTAGCAGTAGCCACATGACTGGAAAAGGCCAGTGTTCAATGCAATCCCAAGGAGGGGCAAGGCCAAATAATGTTCTAACTACTGTACAACTGCACTCATTTCACCTGCTCACAAGGTTATACTCAAAACCCTCCATGCTAGGCTTGAACGTAGAAATTCCATATGCATAAGCAGGGTTTAGAAAAGTCAGAGGAACCAGAGATCAAACTACCAACATGTGTTGGATCATAGAGAAAGCAAGGAAATTCCAGTAAAAAAAAAAAAAAAAAAAAAATCTGCTTCACTGACTGCACTAAAGCCTTTTCTTGAGTGGATCACAAAAACTGGAAAATTCTTCAAGAGATAGGAGTACAAACTCCCTTAAGTATCTCCTGACAAACTTGTATGCCGGACAAGAAGCAACAGTTAGAACTGGACATGAAACAACTGACTGATTCCAAAATAGGAAAGGAATATGTCAAGGCTGGATATTGTCACCCTGCTTATTCAACTGATATGCAGAATATTGTCAACTACAAACGAGCACTTACCAATTGCACTGCCAATGACTGAACAAGGACATTTGCTATCTACCTCTGTGGAGACTGACCTCTGTGCTCTGCCAGCTGTGGACCCTCAACACTCCCTGAGAGAGTTCAGGGTAGAGGGAGGCACTCTGTGCTCCAGAGGATCTGCTAGGACAGATCTTTAGAGAGGCAGATGTTTTTAGGAACAGATTTTATTATCTCAATCTACATATCTCCTCATACCTAGAAAAGCACTAAATCCCTTCATGGCAGCATCAGATCCTCGTGACTAACCAAAAACCTGCTTTGTATAATGAGTGTTTAATGGCACCGAAACCCTCCTCGCATCAAAACCTTATATATTGAACTTCCTCCTGCTGCCTCTTTGGAGCAGTCTCTCAGAGCTATCTGAGCTGCTGCCTCCCAGGCTGCAGCCCGAATTTTGCTCCATATAAAACTTAACTCTCGACTCTCAAGTTGTTTGTCTTTTTTTGGTCGACAGTATATCATGTGAAATGCCAGACTGGATCAATCACAAGGTTGAATTAACATTTCTGGGAAAAACATCAAAAACCTCAGATATGTAGATAATCTCACTTTAATGGCAAAAGTAGAGAGGAACTAAAGAGCCTCTTGATGAGGGTGAAAGAGGAGAATGACAAATGTTTTAATGCTAAAACTCAACATTAAAAAAACTAAGATCATGGCATTCAGTCCAATCACTTCAAGGCAAATAGATGGGGAAAACGTGGAAGCGCTGTAAGATTTTCTTGAGCTCTCAAATCAGTAAGGCTAGTGACTGCAACCACAGAATTAAAAGATGCTTGCTCTTTGGAAGGAAAGCTATGAGAAACCTAGACAGCATATTAAAAATCAGAGACATCACTTTGCCAACAAAAGTCTGGATAGTCAAAGCTATGCTTTTTCCAGTAGTCCTATATGGACATGAGAGTTGGATCATAAGGAAGGCTGAATACCAAAGAACTGATGTTTTCAAACTGTGGGGCTGGAGAAGGCTCTTGAGAGTCCCTTGGACTGCAAGGAGATCAAGCCTGTCAATGCTAAAGGAAATCAACTCTGCAAATTCACTGGAAGAACTGATTTGCTGAAGATGAAGTTCCAATATTTTGGACACGATGCAAATGGCCAACTCATTCGAAAAGACACTGACGGTGGTAAAGATGGGGGGGCAAAAGAAAAGCCAAATGGCCAACTCACAAAGGAGTGCACTCTGTGCTCCAGAGGATCTGCTAGGACAGATCTTTAGAGAGGCAGATGTTTTTAGGAACAGATTTTATTATCTCAATCTACATATCTCCTCATACCTAGAAAAGCACTAAATCCCTTCATGGCAGCATCAGATCCTCGTGACTAACCAAAAACCTGCTTTGTATAATGAGTGTTTAATGGCACCGAAACCCTCCTCGCATCAAAACCTTATATATTGAACTTCCTCCTGCTGCCTCTTTGGAGCAGTCTCTCAGAGCTATCTGAGCTGCTGCCTCCCAGGCTGCAGCCCGAATTTTGCTCCATATAAAACTTAACTCTCGACTCTCAAGTTGTTTGTCTTTTTTTGGTCGACAGTATATCATGTGAAATGCCAGACTGGATCAATCACAAGGTTGAATTAACATTTCTGGGAAAAACATCAAAAACCTCAGATATGTAGATAATCTCACTTTAATGGCAAAAGTAGAGAGGAACTAAAGAGCCTCTTGATGAGGGTGAAAGAGGAGAATGACAAATGTTTTAATGCTAAAACTCAACATTAAAAAAACTAAGATCATGGCATTCAGTCCAATCACTTCAAGGCAAATAGATGGGGAAAACGTGGAAGCGCTGTAAGATTTTCTTGAGCTCTCAAATCAGTAAGGCTAGTGACTGCAACCACAGAATTAAAAGATGCTTGCTCTTTGGAAGGAAAGCTATGAGAAACCTAGACAGCATATTAAAAATCAGAGACATCACTTTGCCAACAAAAGTCTGGATAGTCAAAGCTATGCTTTTTCCAGTAGTCCTATATGGACATGAGAGTTGGATCATAAGGAAGGCTGAATACCAAAGAACTGATGTTTTCAAACTGTGGGGCTGGAGAAGGCTCTTGAGAGTCCCTTGGACTGCAAGGAGATCAAGCCTGTCAATGCTAAAGGAAATCAACTCTGCAAATTCACTGGAAGAACTGATTTGCTGAAGATGAAGTTCCAATATTTTGGACACGATGCAAATGGCCAACTCATTCGAAAAGACACTGACGGTGGTAAAGATAGAAGGCAAAAGGAGGAGGAGGCAGCGGAGGATGAAACAGTTAAATAGCATCACCAACTCAATGGACATGAATCTGAGCAAACTCTGGAAGATAGTGGAGGACAGAGGAACCTGGCATGTGGCAGTCTGTTGTGTTGCAAAGAATCAGACATGACTTAGTGGCTGAACGACAGCAACAAAACCTTCCCTTTATTGCAAAACATCTATATAAACTGGTTCCCCTACCTTGCCTCCTCAGAGTAGTTCTCTCAGGGTTGCTTGAGATGCTGCCTCTCAGGCTTAAGTCCTAAAAATGTCTACCAAATAAAATATAACTCTCAATTCTCAGGCTGTGAATATTTTTTAAAGTCCACAAAGAAAAATGGAAACAAGGCATAAGGGAGGTCTCACTGGGATAGAAAGTCTGAAGGACTAAACTCTAAGTTAATCAAGGAAAAAACATTGTTTCTACCTTAACGGACAGATCTGCAGATCAAATGATAGGTGATTTGATAAAGCACAGGATTAAACTGTAGATTCCTAAGTCACTGGAAATAGTGATGCTCTCTTAGCTACTGGCATAATCCATGAAAGACATGGTTTGGGGGATTTTCTGGCCACTCTTTTGGAGAAGATTTTTGTATTCCAGGCACTGTGCTGACGTTCTTCCCACATTATCTCGTCTTTTGCCTTTACAATGATCTTCAGAAATGAACGTTATCACATTCACTTTTATTAAAAGAAACTGCAGCCTGCCTTAATCAATAATGTGCTGGTGTTCCCACAATCAGTAAATGGCAGAGCCTGAAGTCTACCCCCACCCTTTCTGAGTTTCTCTCTCCATGTGCTCCCAGAGAAGACAAGAGTCACAGTGAAATTTGGAAAGAGTTTCAACTAAAGTCTTGACCTCAAAGAAAACTCCCTGTGCTAACAAATCCAGCCATTCAGACTAGACCCTGTAGCTCAGAAAGAACTATCGGTGGACCCTGAAGGAAAAGAAGATGGGTGCCTTCCACTGCGAGAGGGAACATTCTGTGTGGATGTTCCAATTATCATTAGAATCGTGATGTCAGGACTCAAAATCATTGCTCTCCCTCTTCAGAGAGCCCTACACTCTCCCAAGCCTTTACCACTTCCAGTTCCCCTGCAGAAGCTCCTCAGACTTCTCAATTTTCTCAGTGTTTTATGGTAGGGTCAACTCCATACTGGAACTTACCATGGGCACTTGCCATCTACTGATCTACTTCTATAAGTATTAAGCCATGTGGTGCTGCAGTTGCTGGCTTGTAACCTCCCTGAAAGGAGTTCAGGGCAGAGAGCAGAAAAGAGGCACTCTGTGCTCAGGGGAGGGGTGGGGACTGGCAGCACAGGTCTTCCCATAGTTCTTTTCAAGAGCAGATTTTATGAGCCCAATTCTTGTATTTCCCCATATCTAGAAAAGCACTAGAATCCTTCATGTCGATGATTATTCCTCACGACTAGCAAAGGATTCATGAGGCTAGTAGAAACTTCTAGAAAAATATGTAATTGATTGCATATAGTCCCCCTTCACCAAAGTCACATCTATATGGATCTCCCCCTATCTCTTTGGAGCAGTTTCTCAGAACTATCTGAAATGCTGTCTTCCTGAATGCAGTTCTCTTTTTGCCCCAAATAAAACTCAACTCTCAACTCTCATGTTACGCATTTTTTCTGAAGTTGGTAGTAGTGAGAAAAACTTGTCCAAGGATCTACTTAAGGAAAGTATGAGGAGGCAGGGAACTTAGGCATCTGGGGAAAACTCTTGAGACTCACTGGTCACAAACCACACAATAAACAGAAATGAATGACTGGGGTCACAAACAATTTAACTGCATACATTTTGCTGCATTAAGTGACTACTGAAAGAACTTAGCTCTTCCTGGGGCCTCCCAGACAAGAAAAGGTTTTTTAGGCGTGTTTTGATTTTGCTAATCCTACACAGCTGAAGCCACTCCAGTCTCTTATTTCCTTTCCTACCTGACCCCTTGTCCTTCTGCAAGTGAACACACAGCTCCAAGTCTGCAAGATGACCATGGCTTCCCTTGTCAGCACGCCTGTCAAGATGACATAGTGAATACAAAGTGAAGTGGGAGGGGGAGGAATCTCCATTGTTTTGCACAACACAAGCCAGTGCTTAATCTAAGGCAAACATAATTACTTTTACTTAAACAAAAGGGGAAAAACAAATAAAAAGAAAAAAGCCGTGATGGTTACAGCATAGGCTGTCTGCTTGGAAATTAATCGTTCACTCAGGCATTAGATAGCCATCCCATGCCACCTCTCAGTAGCTGCTTTGGGGAAACAAGTCTGAAAAGCATTTAAAGAAACAAACAGAGGCTGAGTCCTAGCTGTCTTTTTCTTATCTTCAACCATTTCCACTTGAGGTTCCTGTCCTTGTTTCCTTCTTCAAAGGTTAGCTGCTTTGGGGAAACATCTGTGCTCAGGGAGGTGGGGACTGGCAGCACAGGTCTTCCCATAGTTCTTTTCAAGAGCAGATTTTATGAGCCCAATTCTTGTATTTCCCCATATCTAGAAAAGCACTAGAATCCTTCATGTCGATGATTATTCCTCACGACTAGCAAAGGATTCATGAGGCTAGTAGAAACTTCTAGAAAAATATGTAATTGATTGCATATAGTCCCCCTTCACCAAAGTCACATCTATATGGATCTCCCCCTATCTCTTTGGAGCAGTTTCTCAGAACTATCTGAAATGCTGTCTTCCTGAATGCAGTTCTCTTTTTGCCCCAAATAAAACTCAACTCTCAACTCTCATGTTACGCATTTTTTCTGAAGTTGGTAGTAGTGAGAAAAACTTGTCCAAGGATCTACTTAAGGAAAGTATGAGGAGGCAGGGAACTTAGGCATCTGGGGAAAACTCTTGAGACTCACTGGTCACAAACCACACAATAAACAGAAATGAATGACTGGGGTCACAAACAATTTAACTGCATACATTTTGCTGCATTAAGTGACTACTGAAAGAACTTAGCTCTTCCTGGGGCCTCCCAGACAAGAAAAGGTTTTTTAGGCGTGTTTTGATTTTGCTAATCCTACACAGCTGAAGCCACTCCAGTCTCTTATTTCCTTTCCTACCTGACCCCTTGTCCTTCTGCAAGTGAACACACAGCTCCAAGTCTGCAAGATGACCATGGCTTCCCTTGTCAGCACGCCTGTCAAGATGACATAGTGAATACAAAGTGAAGTGGGAGGGGGAGGAATCTCCATTGTTTTGCACAACACAAGCCAGTGCTTAATCTAAGGCAAACATAATTACTTTTACTTAAACAAAAGGGGAAAAACAAATAAAAAGAAAAAAGCCGTGATGGTTACAGCATAGGCTGTCTGCTTGGAAATTAATCGTTCACTCAGGCATTAGATAGCCATCCCATGCCACCTCTCAGTAGCTGCTTTGGGGAAACAAGTCTGAAAAGCATTTAAAGAAACAAACAGAGGCTGAGTCCTAGCTGTCTTTTTCTTATCTTCAACCATTTCCACTTGAGGTTCCTGTCCTTGTTTCCTTCTTCAGTTTGAATACTAAGAGAAGGTTGGCTCTTAGAGAAATGGCATTAAAGTTCAGTGTTAGGAAGAGCGACATTTAACATTTTTTTCCATTGACCTTTACATGGAATCGATCCCTTTGATATTTCCAAACAGAAAGTGAGTCAGAAGGAATAGTCTTTGATTCACTCAACAGAGATTGAAAGCCAGGCTACTCTATGACAGGTGTGGCATTGGGGCGATCAGTACAGAAATGAGGACTTCCCCAAAGTGGATCGTCTAGGGGAAGGAAAAAACATGAGACAAATAATGATGCCAATAATTACAGAAAAGTACATGTTGTTCTGAGAGCACACCACAGAGAAGTCTACACTATTCACAGGTAGTAAAGGACGGTGGTCAGGAACAGCCCTCTAGGAATCCCTGAAGGCTCCAAAGAAGAATCCACTTCCAAGTTTATTCAGATTTTGAATGGAATTCAGTGCCTTGACTCATAAGTCTCTTCAGATTCAAGGCAACAATAGCACAGGAATCCTCATATTTCAAATCTCTGAATTCCACTTTCACTACTATCCTGAGAAGATCCCTGCTTCAAAAGTCTCATGTGATTATATTTCGCTCTCACATTTATCCAAGTTGAATTGCTATTGGAAGGTCAGCTATTAATCTGATTTATATCCACAAAGTCCCACATGCCATGTATTGTAACATATTCACAGAATGAACACCAGGAGGTAGAGTTCATTTGGACTAAAATTCTGCCTTTTACGTGGAGTATTTATTAATACAATGTGATGTGATGAGACCTCTAAAACACTCTCAGACTAGATTTCTGCAGCTACTTTTGAAGGAAAGGGTGTACTGGGAACAAAAGTTCTGTCTTGTTAAGTTTCTATCTTTCAATCGTAATTTCTCCCCTTCCTCTCACCCTCTTCCTTGAACCTTGGCTCAGTTGCTTTACAGCCCTGTGAGAGAGGGCTACTTTGATTCTCTGAGCTTCAGGCTTCCTATCTGTAAATGGGGATGATAACAATAGCACAAACTCAAAGGGTTGTTCTGCAGGCTAACTAACAGGATAACACTTCAGTTCAGTTCAGTTAAGTCGCTCTGTCATGTCCAACTCTTTGCGACCCCATGAATTGTGGCACGCCAGGCTTTCCTGTTGTTTCACCATCTCCCAGAGCTTGCTCAAACTCATGTTCATTGACTCAGTGATGCCATCCAACCATCTCATCCTTTGTTATCCCCTACTCCTTCTGCCTTCTATTCTTCCCAGCATCAGGGTCTTTTCCAACGAGTTGTCTCTTCCCATCAGGTGGTCAAAGTATTGAAGCTTCAGCATCATTCCTTCCAATGAATATTCAGAGTTGATTTCCTTCAGGATTGACTGGTTTGACCCCCTTGCAGTCCAAAGGACTCTAAAGAATCTTCTCCAGCACCACAGTTTGAAAGTATCAGTTCTTTGTTGCTCAGCAGGGCCCTGCAAGAAACCTTTCTCTGCTCCTAACTCTGACATTTCGGTATGTTTGGCCTCACTGTATGTCAGGGACAGGAACATGCACTAACGATCTTTGTTATCCCATGTTTGGTTGTGCCTTTGAATCCTCTTCCAGCAGATGCCAACTATCCTTTCATTTGGTAGGAAATAGCATAAAAGGGTAACAAAGAGAAGTGGAATCTTCAATTCCCAAGATCCTAAAAGCCAAACCAAAGTGAGACTAATCTCAGCAGGGTGGCCAGAAGCTAGAAACTGTAAGGAAATCTCAGGAGAATGTATCTAAGCAACTAAGTTTAGATAAACAGCTAATTCACACTAGGAAGAACCATCAGCCACCCAGAGACAACCACCTGTAAAACACTGTTTTCTTGTTAGAGTAATCAAATGAATGAAACAACAGCCTGCATCTGGCTTGTCTGCAAGAACATGACTCAACAGAAGGCTTTTCTGGCTGAGACCAATGCATGCTTGCTCTCCAGTGGCTTTGGGAGTACCAATTACAATCACTGATTTTGTCTATGTTAAAATGCAGGCCCTCCTGCAGAGGACTAGGCTTCAAAAATGCATTATTACTAACTACATCAGTTTAGCTCAGAATTAAGCTGGTTGAGTGAAAATGGATTTGAATATTCCTTTCCAGATCAGTTTGAACCAAGCTCTCCATCTACTCACTCACATGTCACTGAGACGAATGCACCACGGTACACCACTTCCTTTTGTTTAAACAATAGGTAAAGTCAGGTAGGAAAAGAGCCTCTTTAGACAAGTTGATGTTTTTGCAAGGCAGCCCTATATTCAGCCGTTTCCAGTTTGGATCCTCCTGAACTAGGTCAAGATAAGAAATTCTCTTGTATCCAGTGATCCATCTTACTTTGACCAATCTCAGTTGAATGACCGAGTACACAGTAAGGTGTCTACTTTGGATTTTATGATATTCTTGCTTCTTCTGAGTCCACTAATAATTAACAGAAATGCAAAATTCTTCTTCCTCGCCTTTCCAAGCCATCATAGTGACTGGGGAGTTTCTCTGGTGAATTAAACTCTTTGGGGACTGGGGGACCCCTGATCTCCTGGTACTGTCTTAGCAATTTGTGCTGGATAATTCAACTCAGGGCAGCGATTTTGTGGAAGCTTGTATGAAATCGAGACTATGTAACTCTGCTCTGCTCAACATGTGCATCTGCTGACCGCCTCTCCAAGGTTGCAGAGAAAGAAGCTGGGATTCCAAATGCATCGCTGTATTGTTGTTAGCTTAGATTCAAGCAAAGCAATCAGGTCGTTTAAAGGAAAAAGGATGAGAAATCTACTATTTTCTCTTTTCTTTGGAGGTACTACACTTTGGTTTTACTTCAGGCTTTACTTTGAGCAATGAATACAGAAATGATAGCTCTACCCCACTCAGTACACCATCCAATAAGCAATGATTCTTAAGACCCCCTGTGCCACTCCTTAGACCCTAGCTTCAAAATGGATCAAAGATCCCTGTTAGGGTCAGTTCTCCTTTGGGCCAACCCACTGTTCTAGCAGTATCTTCCACTTTCACTTCCATTTTTCACAATGTTGGTTCCCCCTTAAGCTAGCCCTCTATATTGGCAGTGACTCTCCCTTTCTCCACTCTAATAAGCTTTACTTTCCTCTAAAGAAATGATAGGGTTTCCACAGAGGTAAAAATCAAGAAATTAGGATATTTTGTTCTACAAACAAATGAAGGCTAAAGGGAAAGGTTCCTGGAATATTAAAAAATATTGGACATCTCAGAGAGAGTGAGGAATGAGCAAAACCAACCAAACAAACAAAATATATAGGGCATGGTATTTTTCCATTGTTCTTGTTAACACGACAAATTTTATCTAAAAGTTGTAGTAATGCTCTGAAGAATTAAAGGGGCATTTATCTTATAATGAATTTTTTCTGCCTTCCTGATGAAAACCAGTGTTTCATTTTATATTGAAATTATGCTCCATTGAACACTTTATTAGTAATAATTCATTATTTAAAATATATATTTCAGTAATGAAAAATAATTCAGTAGGCTTGAAAGAAATACAAATTATTTAAATGAAAGGACTCTCCCTTTTAATTATGGTAAAAGTTTCTTTATCCATACATGTAAAATGCTTTCCAAAGAACCCTTGAATTTTTCAATTTCTTTAGAACTATTTCATATTTACAAAATTACAGTGAATTTAGAAAAAGAGTTCTCATATACCCCACACCCATATTATTAATATCTTATATTGGTATGGTAGATTTGTTATACTGAATGAACAAATATTCATAACCTCATTATTAAATAAAGGGCATGATTTGTTCACATTTCTTCAGCTTTCTCCCCATACTCTCCTTCTTCTGTTCTAGAACCCTCTTTACGGGGGTCCTTTTCACTTAGTTGTCATGTCCTCTGGCTTCTCTTTGCTGGGATAACTTTTCACGTTCCTTGTTTTTGATGACCTTGACAGTTTTGAGGAGTACAAGTCAGATATTTTATAGACTGTCTCTCAGATTTTTCTAATGTTTTTTTCATGCTCATAGTGGTAAGAACATTTTGGGAGGAAGACCACAGAGGTGCAGCGCCATTCTCATTGTGGGTGTGCTCAGTCATGTCAGACTCTTTGCGATTGTAGCACAATCTATTTTTAATAATAGACGTTGAGAGGAGAAGCTGGAATTCTGTCCAAATAGAAATAGAAATGCTGTTTCTACTCAAGGTTAGGCGTCAGTAAGTAGACTCTGGGTTTTATTTGACAAGCAAGGATGGTAAGAGAGACTTTCAGCATCATGTAGACCTATAAGCTGCAAAGTGCTGATGTGATATACAAAACTATAGCACAGCACACAGCGGACTCTCCTCATGTCTTCACTATACTAACTACCTACCTCACTGAGTAAAGTCTTCTTGCTCAATGTCTTTTTAATTTTTTTTTAACTAAAGGATAATTGTTTTACAATACTGGCTTTATTTCTGCTATACATAATCATGAATTAGCCATGGCGGTACATATATCCCCTCCCTCTAGAACCTCTCTCCCACCTCTCACCCTCTCCCACCCAGTCTGAGTTCCCTGAGTCATTCAGTCCTCAGTGTTTCTTGAATCAATGATTCCACCACTGCAGAAAGGAGAGGGCTTGGATAGATAATTAGGATTTCATACCAAGACCTGAAGGATCACAATCAAATTAACATCATCAATATACTGCCAGTTTGGTATCCCTAAAACCTACTATCAATGAATAAAATGATAAAGGAACTCGCATTAACATAAAAATGACCATCGCTGGGAAAGTCACGTGACTTACTTCTGAACGAACTCTACTTTGGCAAAGTTACTGTTGAGGCTAAAAATAAAATGGCTGAGGGCCAGCCACTGTTCTAGAAGACACCAAGCGAGGAGAAACAATGAAGCAGAGAGGCGATGTCTGGGAGAAAAGGTGAAATGAAAGCAAACACACAGAATCTGTGAGATGTATTTAAATCTCAGAACCAAACTAGCTCTCCAGGGGGAGTCGCTTTTCATCTTCTGAGCTGACACAGGTCTTTTGAAACCTCTGTGGCTTTGACCTTCCATTATTGGCGAACATGGCCACCTGCCTTCACCTCTCACCCGGGCCTCTCAGCGGCAGCGCAGGGACGATGGCCCCGGCCGCTCTGCAATCACGTAAGGCTTTTACTGCTCTCACTTCAAAACCGGCCAGAGTGTGAAATGTGAGTCTTACAAGAAAAGGTTTTTCTCTCAGCGCCAACATTTTTGGTGAGAGCTGTGCCAAAGAAGGAAAATGAAGGGCATTTTGGGAGGAAGACCACAGAGGTGCAGCGCCATTCTCATTGTGGGTGTGCTCAGTCATGTCAGACTCTTTGCGATTGTAGCACAATCTATTTTTAATAATAGACGTTGAGAGGAGAAGCTGGAATTCTGTCCAAATAGAAATAGAAATGCTGTTTCTACTCAAGGTTAGGCGTCAGTAAGTAGACTCTGGGTTTTATTTGACAAGCAAGGATGGTAAGAGAGACTTTCAGCATCATGTAGACCTATAAGCTGCAAAGTGCTGATGTGATATACAAAACTATAGCACAGCACACAGCGGACTCTCCTCATGTCTTCACTATACTAACTACCTACCTCACTGAGTAAAGTCTTCTTGCTCAATGTCTTTTTAATTTTTTTTTAACTAAAGGATAATTGTTTTACAATACTGGCTTTATTTCTGCTATACATAATCATGAATTAGCCATGGCGGTACATATATCCCCTCCCTCTAGAACCTCTCTCCCACCTCTCACCCTCTCCCACCCAGTCTGAGTTCCCTGAGTCATTCAGTCCTCAGTGTTTCTTGAATCAATGATTCCACCACTGCAGAAAGGAGAGGGCTTGGATAGATAATTAGGATTTCATACCAAGACCTGAAGGATCACAATCAAATTAACATCATCAATATACTGCCAGTTTGGTATCCCTAAAACCTACTATCAATGAATAAAATGATAAAGGAACTCGCATTAACATAAAAATGACCATCGCTGGGAAAGTCACGTGAC
This sequence comes from Tragulus kanchil, assembly GCA_022376925.1. Lineage (NCBI taxonomy): Eukaryota > Metazoa > Chordata > Mammalia > Artiodactyla > Tragulidae > Tragulus > Tragulus kanchil. Next base: position 30,596,697 of record JAIOJX010000006.1, on the reverse strand, counting down.
TTACTTCTGAACGAACTCTACTTTGGCAAAGTTACTGTTGAGGCTAAAAATAAAATGGCTGAGGGCCAGCCACTGTTCTAGAAGACACCAAGCGAGGAGAAACAATGAAGCAGAGAGGCGATGTCTGGGAGAAAAGGTGAAATGAAAGCAAACACACAGAATCTGTGAGATGTATTTAAATCTCAGAACCAAACTAGCTCTCCAGGGGGAGTCGCTTTTCATCTTCTGAGCTGACACAGGTCTTTTGAAACCTCTGTGGCTTTGACCTTCCATTATTGGCGAACATGGCCACCTGCCTTCACCTCTCACCCGGGCCTCTCAGCGGCAGCGCAGGGACGATGGCCCCGGCCGCTCCGCAATCACGTAAGGCTTTTACTGCTCTCACTTCAAAACCGGCCAGAGTGTGAAATGTGAGTCTTACAAGAAAAGGTTTTTCTCTCAGCGCCAACATTTTTGGTGAGAGCTGTGATACATCAAAGCAGAGAAGAGCCGCAATCATGTGGGGAATGATTTCAAAAACTTTAATGAACCGTTTCAAATAAACTCATTTGAAGGTAATTTAACAACACCACTTTTACAATTAAAAATACTATTTCAGCATGCAAATGCAGAACATTAGTCCCATGTCAGGATGGAAAATGAAGTGAAACTGAGGGATTTTTGAAACATGAATGCCATCTCAGTAATTTCTCATCCCTCCATGGTGCTCTTAGGCAGCTTAATGAAAAAAATGAATTGATTTAAACAACATTTTGTTAAAGCAATGGGGTTTGAGGAATCAAATTAACTTGATGGTTCGTTATAAGAGCCAGACTTGAAATTGGCATAGATTGTTACTAAGATTAATTCCTATCCTTTCCTAAATGTTATTTTGGGTACTTTTTTTTCTATTTATTCCTAAAATATCAACCAAGTTCTTTCAGCAGTTAGCAGAATACTTCATCAGTCCTCTGTGATGGATTACCATTTGCTCAAAGAGGTATTTGTGAAGGCAGAATTACACTCTCTGGGCAAACAAAGTGGATTCAAGCTGCTGCCCCCAGGAATTACAGTGGCAGCTGAGTCTTCCTTTGAAAAGGGTCGTAGGAATGACAAGGCGGCATGTGCAATAAGCCAAGACAGCAATTCTCAGTCTTTTCCTTCACCATGAAACAGATGACAAATCACATTCACACAACACCTCCATGGCTGTACCAGGTTACAAATTTCAGTACTGCTAAGACTGGCTGCAGATTATGGACAATTCTGAACACAGAGGCACCTGTATATGAGTCTCTCCCGCTCAACAAACTATCAGAATGCTAGTAAGTGAAAGCGACATTATTACAGGCATCACCTTATATGAGCTCAAATTAAAAAACAAAAAGTAGGTCACAAAATTTGTACCTGAATAGCTCTGGAAAAAGAAAATGGGTTAAAAAATAATGTCAGTAGATATTAACATGTCAGGTAACATCTCACTGACATGCATATTTTGTGCTACAAAGTATTGCTCTTTTTATAAGTTTTACTATTGGGTTTTTTTAATACTAGCCTCAGTAAAGAATGCTAAAATCAGATGCCCTTTTAATAAGAACTGCTTTTTATTGGTATCAATTTTAACCATGACTGAGCAGTAATGAATAGCTTGCTCCAGCCACAGAATTTGCAACTTATATAAACTCTCCAAGCTAATATTCCCCATTTTAAGGAGCAACAAAATAGAGTGCAGACTTGCTCAAGATTCTACAGCTGGAAAATGGTAACTAGGACTTGATCAAAGGTCTACAAGCACTGTGACTTGGCAGTTAAGTGTCACCACTGTCAAAGGTCCCATGAAAGAAAAAAATTGAGCCATGAACACTGTGTTTTCCTTTTTTTCTCTCATGCAAGACTTTATGATCCAAAGCACCATTCTCTTTCAAAACTCTTTTGGGAGGCTACCCACATATTCCCACGAGAATGCATGTGCTCAACACTTGCCTCTATAAAGAAGGCTTTCCTATTCAATTTATGAGTCACATATGAAAATGTCTCATTTCCTCCAATCTTTCTATGATTATACAACATAATTTTAAGATGGTATCTCTATATTGCTCACCCACCTAATCTCTGTAGAAATGTTTCAGTGAGGACTTACACCATGTTTCTAGCAAAGACAGTATCATTAAAACACGCATATCACATCTGAGGAGACTATTGAGAAGGTCACAACAGATGCTCAAAATTTTAAACCTAATACATCTATTTTTCATAGTCTTTGCCTTGAGAGCAGTTTTCGGTTTGCAGAAATATTAAGCAAGCAATACAGAAAATGCCCATATACCACCTTTTCCCAACACAGAGCTTTCCCATTATCAACAGCAGCATGAATACTGCACATTTGATACAATTGATGAATAAATATTGATACATTATTATTAAATAAAGTGCACAGCTTACATTAGGGTTCACTCTTTATATGACACATTTCTGTGAATTTTGACAAATGCAGTGTGTCATGTATTTGCTAGAATATGTGTCGAATAATTTCACTACCCTAAACATCCTCTGTGCTCCTGCTATTCATTACTCCCTCTCTACCCTGAGCCCCTGGCAACTACTGATCATTGTCCGCTCTTTTATAAGTTTTACTATTGGGTTTTTTAATACTAGCCTCAGTAAAGAATGCTAAAATCAGATGCCCTTTTAATAAGAACTGCTTTTTATTGGTATCAATTTTAACCATGACTGAGCAGTAATGAATAGCTTGCTCCAGCCACAGAATTTGCAACTTATATAAACTCTCCAAGCTAATATTCCCCATTTTAAGGAGCAACAAAATAGAGTGCAGACTTGCTCAAGATTCTACAGCTGGAAAATGGTAACTAGGACTTGATCAAAGGTCTACAAGCACTGTGACTTGGCAGTTAAGTGTCACCACTGTCAAAGGTCCCATGAAAGAAAAAAATTGAGCCATGAACACTGTGTTTTCCTTTTTTTCTCTCATGCAAGACTTTATGATCCAAAGCACCATTCTCTTTCAAAACTCTTTTGGGAGGCTACCCACATATTCCCACGAGAATGCATGTGCTCAACACTTGCCTCTATAAAGAAGGCTTTCCTATTCAATTTATGAGTCACATATGAAAATGTCTCATTTCCTCCAATCTTTCTATGATTATACAACATAATTTTAAGATGGTATCTCTATATTGCTCACCCACCTAATCTCTGTAGAAATGTTTCAGTGAGGACTTACACCATGTTTCTAGCAAAGACAGTATCATTAAAACACGCATATCACATCTGAGGAGACTATTGAGAAGGTCACAACAGATGCTCAAAATTTTAAACCTAATACATCTATTTTTCATAGTCTTTGCCTTGAGAGCAGTTTTCGGTTTGCAGAAATATTAAGCAAGCAATACAGAAAATGCCCATATACCACCTTTTCCCAACACAGAGCTTTCCCATTATCAACAGCAGCATGAATACTGCACATTTGATACAATTGATGAATAAATATTGATACATTATTATTAAATAAAGTGCACAGCTTACATTAGGGTTCACTCTTTATATGACACATTTCTGTGAATTTTGACAAATGCAGTGTGTCATGTATTTGCTAGAATATGTGTCGAATAATTTCACTACCCTAAACATCCTCTGTGCTCCTGCTATTCATTACTCCCTCTCTACCCCTGAGCCCCTGGCAACTACTGATCATTGTCCTGTCTCCACAGTTTTGCCTTTCCCACAATCTCTTATCGTTGACATCACACAGAAGCCTTCTCAGACTGGTTTCTCTCACCTGTGCTAAGTCACATCCAACTCGATGGCACCATGGACTATAGCTCACCAGGCTCCTCTGTCCATGGAATCCCCCAGGCAGGAATACTGGAGTGGGGTTGCCATTTCCTTCTCCAGGGGATCTTCTTGATCCAGGGATCGAACCCACACCCCTTGTGTCTCCTGCACTGGCAGGCAGATATTTTACCACCAGCACCATCTGAGAAGCCCTTCTACTTAGCAACATTACTTTAAGTTTACTCGGTGTCTTTTCATGACGTTAGTAAATCTATTCTGGTTCCTCAGACAGAATTTGCCTGAAATATGGGAGACCAGGGTTCAGTTCCTGGGTCGGGAAGATCCCCTGAAGAAGGGAACAGCTACCCACTCCAGTATTCTTGCCTGGAGAATTGCACGTACAGAGAAGTCTGACCAGGTACAGTCCATGGGTCACAAAGAGTCAGACACGACTGAGCGACTAACACTTTCACGTCAACAGGATAAAAGAAAAAGTACAAAGGGGTCTATTCTCCATCTTACATCTATATTTTAATAAGGTGGGGACATAGGGGAAAAAACCGGAAGGCTACCATGCGTTAGGATTGTGCAATTCGGTATGTGGTTTATTTTGCCTATTTCTAGATTTTGGTTTTTGAAATGTTATAAAGAAATATTTCTTAATGTTCAAAAAAGAAGAAAATCTGTCATCATATTTCTTTATTGTTCTTTCCTTTCCTACTCCTTCTCCTATGTCTTCTTTTGTTTGTTGGTTGAGAGTCAAAATTTTGATCCTCCTTTGACCAAGATAGGAAGGCAAGGAGGAGATGAAGGCAGAGGAAAGAAGACTATTTGGGACGAGCGGACCATATTTCAGAAAAGCCTGTGAGTAATCACAGTCCCCTTGTGGATTTATAAATACTTATGGCCAAAGAACACAAACCTCATGGCAATGAATTAAATACAATTTAGTCCTGTAGGAACTCCTGTTTCAGAAAAATCACCTCTAAGCCCTAATCTGGAGAGGCAAGGTTCTCATTCTAGCTGCCACGCTCTGAGCCCTTTCATAACTTCGGACACCATGCCAAGAATTTCATCCAATCCTCCTCCGAGCACTGTCATGAAACAGACATCTGACAGATAAGGCTGAACAATAAAGCCAGATTCAAACCCAGATTTGACTAGAGAGACTGCTTGCATTGACTAAATGCTGCCATGGGTTACAATCTGTAAAATCTGTATGCATTCTCATCCTTAATTTACTTTCTACTCCACAGCCAAGAGTTATCCTGGAGGAACGCTGGTGGGGTCTGGGTGGAAGCCCAGTATTGAGACCCTAACCAGAAGTTTCCCTCACTAGATGGAAAGATTAAGAAATAAATATATCTTAAGAAGCCTTGGATGGACATTCTTCAAACTCAGTTTCCTGCCTGGTACAGCATGAAGGGTTTTGAAGACAATTCAAATTTCATCTCCAACACTCCATTTCCCATGTGACTGCTCGTATCTTCAATTGCTTCATCTGTAGTTGAGAATCAAGTGAAAACCTTACTAAATAAGAATCCACTTAACACAGCCTTTGGGCAGAAATGGAAATAGGAGGCTCAAAACATTTGTCACGAAGAGGCATTCCTGCCTCGGTTACTGACTCCACCTGGTGGAGGGACCTTGAATAAACCTCTTACCCTCTTGTGTCGCTATTGCCTCACACACATAATGTGGATAATAGTACTACTGCCCAGCCCACGAAGTTGTTATGAGGATTAAAATCAGTAACTATACAGTAAGAGTAATAAGTTTGATTTTAATGAGGCTATTTCTCCACAGATTTGTAGGAGGGAAATGTAATCATCAACACCAGATACGGTAACTCAAAGACTTTATCTATAGTAAGTGTTAAGGTCATTCTACGAAAATGCTGGCATAGCTGCAAGGACAGGAGAGTTGCAAGCGATAACCTGGTATTCAAGAGTGAAGAAGGTCAAGGTCATGGTGAGGAGGAGAGTACATGACCCACAGTTGCCTTTAGAGGGCATATCCTAAGCTGCATGGTTCAGCAATGACAGTTGCTTAAAAAAAAAAAAAAAAATGACCCTGGCTTTGGTATAAGATAACACCTGGATCAAATCCTAGTCTCCTTACTGAGCTGTGAGTTCTTAAGAAATCTAAGTTTCTGATTCCTCATCTATAACACAGAAATAAGAAGACACCGACCCCCCACACCCCTGGGAGAGTTGTTCTGAGGAGCCAATTAGGAGAACTTACACATGGAAATCACCTAGAAAATGACTGGCTGGTGTAGCATAAGCATTTACTAGCTTTTTGCCTCTTGGTGGAGGCCAATTCTGCTGAGAAGAAAATCTACAACTCAACCCCGACAGGAAAAATAATGTCATCACATTCTGTCTTCTCTGCTCATACTGAGAGCAAGCCTGAGGCATGAATCTAAAAAAGAAAGAGCAAGGAACTGGTTAGCCATTTACTCTGACTCTGTGTGCTCTCTCTTCCACCATCACATCTGTCAGTCTTCTTGGTCACTCTTTCCTAACTGGGATACATTTTTTCTCAACTGATTTCCATCACCTCACGTTTCCTGCACCATCTGTAGGTCAGGAGACCTCGACAACAGAGGATGCTCTGAATTCTGGTTTTCCTTTATGGAACTAACTCTCCAGCAACCCTCTTTTCCACTCCAGGGGAAAACTTGTCTTTGGCTCCATAAACTCAATTCAGTTCCTGTCAAACTAACACGCTAATATGGGCTTCCCTGGTGGCTCAGATGATAAAGAATCTGCCTGCAATGCAGGAGACCCAGGCTTGATCCCTGGGTTGGCAAAGGATACCAGAGGAAGGAATAGCAACCCACTCTGGTATTCATGACTAGAGAATCCCATGGACAGAGGAATCTGGCAGGCTAAATCCGTTATGACTAAGCAACTAACACTAAGCCTAACATGTTAACTGAACCCACTTGAAAGTTGGAGTATGAAGAAAGCTGCATGCTGAAGAGTTGATGCTTTCACACTGTGGTGCTGGAGAAGACTCTTGAGAGTCCTTTGGACAAGAAGATTAAACCAGTCAATCCTAAAGAAAATCAACCCTGAATATTCATTGGAAAGACTGATGCTGAAACTGAAGCTCCAATACTTTGGCCACCTGATGAGAAGAGGTAACTCCTTGGAAAAGACCCTGATGCTGGGAAAGACTGAAGTCAAAAGAAGAAGGGGGTGGTAGAGGATGAAATGGCCATGGAGACAAAACCTGGGAGTGAAGGTAACTACAGGTCTTGCCCAAACTGCTGGCTAGAGACCCCATGGCATACTTTGCTCTCTCTCTTCCTCTCCAGTTCTCACCAAGCCAGCTATAAACTCTCTAACTTCTCTGAGCACTTTTTTCCTCTCCTCTCTCCGTTTCTCCTGCTTTCTTTCTTTTTTTTTTTTTTTCCTGGTCCTAAAGTAAAAATTCAGTTTATTCATCTGTTTACGACACAGTACTCGAGAGGCAAAGTGTTTCACATCATAGACTTCACTTCCAAACCCTTGGAATGTTCATTTCTTTGGCTATAAAGAGGAACTAGATGGGAAAGCCAGGTAATGCATAGGCAACTAAACTAACAACAGAGCGGGGGAGCGGGCAGCGCTAATGTCATCCTCCCAGGGGTGGGGCCCAGGGGCTGTTAGCCACAAGCTGACTGTGTAGATCTCTTAGCTGGAGCAGGGAGCAGCCGTCCTGGATGCTCGGGCCATCGCAGGGCTCAGTCATCCCCACCACACAGGTACGGCAGCGCTTTCTGGTAGTTGCCCTTGGTGTCTTGCTGAATGTAGTAGTACAGGGACTTGCCGTACTTTTTCTTGAATTCAGATCTAATTTTCAACATGTCCACTTCACTGCGGGAGACCATGATTCTAATCAGGACCTTATCACGAGTGCCTTTGCCCTTCATGGAGTCGTACAGTCTGTCAGCAAAATACAGGGGTTTGTGCTGAATGCACTGGACCAGGTTCAGGAACGCATTTTCCAGGTCTCCTTTGACCTCCTTCTTGATGCTCTCCAGCATGTCATAAGGGCTGTAGCTCTTGTACCTTTCAAAGACTTTCTGGAGGTGGCACACGCTCCGCTCGGTCATGATGCTGATCCACTTGGGAACGTCAGTTCCTTTCCTCTTCACACCAGCATCATAGAGATCCTGGGCATCCTGGTCAATCAGTTCATAATCAATGACAGAGCCATCCTCTGCTCTTCGACCCTTCGCCAGGGCGACCATCAGCTTGCGGAAGTCACCAGATGTGTCAGAGACGATGTCCTTCTCCAGATCGGTCTTGTACATTTCCTTGTAGACTTTGTTGATTTCCTGCAGCTCCTGATTAGTCCTTGAGCAGATGATCTCAATGAGCGAGTCCTCATCAGTCCCCAGCCCCTTCATGGACGCTTTCAGCTCGGAAGCATCATACTGAGCAGGTGTTTTCAAAAGGCCCAAAATCACTGTCTCCAGGTGGCCGGACAAGGCTGACTTCAGTGCTGATACAAGTTCCTTCTTGGTCCTTCTCTGGTAGGCGAAGGCGATGTCCTGTCTCTGTTCATTGCTGCGGTTGGTCAGGATGTTGACGATGGTGACCTCATCCACACCTTTGGTCTTGATGGCTGTTTCAATGTTCAGAGCATCCCGCTCAGCATCAAAGTTAGTGTATGCTTTGACTGACCCGTATGCACTTGGAGGTGTGGAGTGATCACCCTCCAAACTGAGCTTGCACAGAATTTCATGAACGGTAGACATTTTGAAAGAAGCTGGGCTGCATGCAGTAAGAGGCAAGCATCTCCAAGAGCAGAACGGAGCCGGCTGGCTCTCTCCTGCTTTCTTAAAGCTCTTGCTCCTGCTCATTCCCACTTGCTCTCGCTGGCCCCTATTGCCCTTGCTCTGCCTTTCCACCTGAGTTCCCTTTTCGAGACCCAGAGGGTATAATCTCTGTCCACTCACAGCATTATGGCTCCCACAACAACAGCTGGGGGTGGCAGAGGAAATTCCCAAGGCCATGCAAATTCAAATGATGCTTCACTGACAGCCGATGCTGTCCTCTGGGACTTGGTGCACATGCAACTGACCATGCAGGAGCCCAATGGGTCTCTCTTCCTCCCTCTGTCTTGCTCTCCCTCCCTTATGCATGCTCTCTCTCATTCCCCCTCTCATCCTCACTCTTGTGCTCACTCTTTCACACTCTGTGCCACACAGGACCCTCCACTGTGCCTTTTTCTTCCACTGTACTTGAACAACAAGGTCTCTTTCTCACTTCCTACCTTCGTACCCTTTTCACGGGGCATTTTGTGGGTATCATTCCTAAGTGGTGACCCTGCCACTGTCACACCCAGTGCTGCCTTGGTCAGGCAAAATTGCCCAATGATTCACCCAATTCCATCTTAGTTCTGAGGCAGATAGGGAAAAGGATTTTGGATTTTTCTGTTGTCTGGTCTCCTACCCTACTCTGTACCCAGAAATTTATTGTGAGGATTTTTCCACATCCTCCACCCAGCCCTGGAGTCCCAGGCCCTAGAACAAAATTCCAAACCACCCAACTCCAATTTCTGCAAGGGTTCTTCTTTATATCTATTGGATCCTCCTCACTTCAGGCTTTGGTGGCTTCTACGCTACTATGAACAGCTTTTCAGGATAGCCACCACCCAAAGGCCTGAATTAAAAACTTTGTAGAAGCACACAGAATGGGAGAAAATCATAGCCAATGAAACAACAGACAAAGAATTAATCTCCAAAATCTACAGGCAACTCAGACAACTCAGCACTGGAAAAATGAACAACCCAATCAAAAAATGGGAAAAGGGCCTAAACAGACATCTCATCAAAGAGGACATACAGATGGCCAAAAAGCAGATGAAACGATGCTCAACCTTGCTTATTATTAGAGAAATGCAAATCAAAACTACAATGAGATATCACCTCACACCCATCAGAATGGCCATCATGAACAAATCGACAGACAATAAATGCTGGCGAGGATGTGGAGAAAAGGGAATCCTCTTGCATTGCTGGTGGGAATATAAATTGATACAGCCTCTATGGAAGACAGTATGGAGATCCCTTAAAAAACTAAAATTAGAAGTATCTTATGACCCAGCAATCCCACTATTAGGCTTATACCGTGATGAAATCAAAACTGAAAGAAACACTTGTACCCCAATGTCCATTGCAGCTCTCTATACAACAGACAGAACATGGAAGCAACTTAGATGTCCACCAACAAATGAATGGATACAAAAGCCCTGGTACATATATACAATTAAGTATTTCTCAGCTGTAAAAAGAAATGCAGAAGAATCAGTCCTAATGAGGTGGCTGGATTGAGAACCAATCATAAAAAGTGAAGTAAGTTAAAAAGAGAAAGACAAGTACAGTATACTAACACATATATATAGAATCTAATAGGATGGTAATGATAACATATGCAGTGAAGCAATGAAAAATAGACATGAAGGATAGACATATGGACATTGTGGAGAATGAACAGTGGGTAGGGGGCGTAAAGGAAGTAGCATGAAAACCTATACTATCATATGTGAAAAAAATAGCTATTGTCATTGTGCTGTGAGAAAAGGGGATCCTGTAGGGGTACCGTGCAATGGCCTGGAAGAGTGGGATGGGGGGGATATACATATGACTAATTTGGGATCATACATATCTGTAAACAAAAAAACTCTGTAAGAGTAAAAAGGAAAATAAATCTTTAAAAAAAAAGAAAACTGTAGATGCACAGACCTAAGGGATACGCTTTAGCAGAGAAAGACTTATCATAGGTAAACAAAAAAACAACAGACAAAGAATTAATCTCCAAAATCTACAGGCAACTCAGACAACTCAGCACTGGAAAAATGAACAACCCAATCAAAAAATGGGAAAAGGGCCTAAACAGACATCTCATCAAAGAGGACATACAGATGGCCAAAAAGCAGATGAAACGATGCTCAACCTTGCTTATTATTAGAGAAATGCAAATCAAAACTACAATGAGATATCACCTCACACCCATCAGAATGGCCATCATGAACAAATCGACAGACAATAAATGCTGGCGAGGATGTGGAGAAAAGGGAATCCTCTTGCATTGCTGGTGGGAATATAAATTGATACAGCCTCTATGGAAGACAGTATGGAGATCCCTTAAAAAACTAAAATTAGAAGTATCTTATGACCCAGCAATCCCACTATTAGGCTTATACCGTGATGAAATCAAAACTGAAAGAAACACTTGTACCCCAATGTCCATTGCAGCTCTCTATACAACAGACAGAACATGGAAGCAACTTAGATGTCCACCAACAAATGAATGGATACAAAAGCCCTGGTACATATATACAATTAAGTATTTCTCAGCTGTAAAAAGAAATGCAGAAGAATCAGTCCTAATGAGGTGGCTGGATTGAGAACCAATCATAAAAAGTGAAGTAAGTTAAAAAGAGAAAGACAAGTACAGTATACTAACACATATATATAGAATCTAATAGGATGGTAATGATAACATATGCAGTGAAGCAATGAAAAATAGACATGAAGGATAGACATATGGACATTGTGGAGAATGAACAGTGGGTAGGGGGCGTAAAGGAAGTAGCATGAAAACCTATACTATCATATGTGAAAAAAATAGCTATTGTCATTGTGCTGTGAGAAAAGGGGATCCTGTAGGGGTACCGTGCAATGGCCTGGAAGAGTGGGATGGGGGGGATATACATATGACTAATTTGGGATCATACATATCTGTAAACAAAAAAACTCTGTAAGAGTAAAAAGGAAAATAAAAATTAAAAAAAAAGAAAACTGTAGATGCACAGTCCTAAGGGATACGCTTTAGCAGAGAAAGACTTATCATAGGACACAAGCTCTATAGACAAGGGACCCCTCCTCATGAAAGTTCTGGCAACCAGTCAACATTGGAAAACCTTTCTCTGGTTGTGCAGGGGGTGCCTTGCACAAGCTCATATGGAGGGTTTGAGATGGCTGGCCAGAAATAAGTGGGAGAGTGGAGGATGCTTGAAACCCCATCAGGTTCAAAGGGAATCTGGGGGATGCCCTGAACCCCTTCAGGTTAAAGCCTCCTGGTAAATGTTTCCAGGATGCCAGATTCCATTCTGGGAGTACTCTCTTGTTCTCTGTTTCAGGTTACTTGACATGGGAGGGTCCCTTTCCAAGCCAGAAGAAATACCTCTGGAGTGTATCCTTGAGAACTGGAAATTCTTTAAAATCAAAGGGTATAAAAAGGACAAACTCAAATTCTATCAGAGCAGTGCCTGGCCTTTGTATATGTTAGGCAATGGAGAAAGCAACTCTGCGAGGCAGCAGCTGCTTTAAGTCCAGAGCCATCATCAAATACAAAGGAGCCCAGCAATAAAAGGCCATCATGGTCTAACAGGATGTTGTCTTACTAAGTACCAGGCTCTACTTCTTGATTCTCCAGAAGTGACTCTCAAAATCTGTCACACCCTGAAAACAGTTACATTGATGCCTGCTGAGGACCCAGGGCTAATTCATTCATGCCTCAAAACCTTGGACCAGGTCTATTCCTGTAGGTCCAATCTAACAGATCAAGCCAGAGAAAAAAACCCTGAGTAAGGATGGTTTACTGATGGCCGTAGTTTCATTAGACATGGAGTCAGGAGGTCAAGGTATGCTATTCTGGGTGCTCATAGCATCACAGGAAAGAAGAAAATGGCAACCCACTCCAGTATTCTTGCCTGGAAAATTCCATGGATGGAGAAGCTTTGTGAGCTAGAGTTCATGGGGTCTCGAGTATGTATCTATGGGGCTTCCCTGATGGCTCAGTGGTGAGGAGTCTGCCTGCAATTCAGGAGACCCGGGTTCCATCTCTGGGCTGGGAAGATGTTGCTGGAGAAGGGCACGGCAACCCACTCTGGTATTCTTGCCTGGAAAATTCCACAGACAGAGAAGCCGGAGGGTTGCAGTCCATGGGGTCTCAAAGAGTCAGACTAAGCAGCAGCAGTATCATAGAAGCCAAACCTTCGCCACCTAATGCATCAGCCCAAAAGGCTGAACAGATAGCACTAACTCAAGCCTTAATCCTAGGAGAAGGAACGATTGTAAATATATACACAGACTCAAAATATACCTTCCTTGTCTTACAGGCCCATGCAGCCATCTGGAGAGAGAGGACTTCTAAATGCAAGAAACTCTCCTAAAAGTATGGGGCTGAGATTTACATCTCATAGCAGCAGTCCAAAAACCAAAACAGGTAACAATCATCCACTGCCATGGGATCCAAGAGGGAATTTCCCAAGTTATCCCAGGAAACAACAGAGCAAATCGGGAAGCTAAGAAAGCAGCCCTGAGGCCCATAAATGAGATGGCTCTAATCCCATTTCTTACCCCTTCTAACCTTACACCCAGGTCCTTGACTTCCATAGAGAACTGAACACAAGATAGAGGGGGAGTGAAGGGATCTGCAGAGGGCAGGTGGCACAAGAGATCAGAAACTGCTCATACCTCTCTAACCAATGGAAAATTATGAAAGGGCTACATGCTCTCTCCTGGGAATGCATTCTCCAGAAGTGACTCTCAAAATCTGTCACACCCTGAAAACAGTTACATTGATGCCTGCTGAGGACCCAGGGCTAATTCATTCATGCCTCAAAACCTTGGACCAGGTCTATTCCTGTAGGTCCAATCTAACAGATCAAGCCAGAGAAAAAAACCCTGAGTAAGGATGGTTTACTGATGGCCGTAGTTTCATTAGACATGGAGTCAGGAGGTCAAGGTATGCTATTCTGGGTGCTCATAGCATCACAGGAAAGAAGAAAATGGCAACCCACTCCAGTATTCTTGCCTGGAAAATTCCATGGATGGAGAAGCTTTGTGAGCTAGAGTTCATGGGGTCTCGAGTATGTATCTATGGGGCTTCCCTGATGGCTCAGTGGTGAGGAGTCTGCCTGCAATTCAGGAGACCCGGGTTCCATCTCTGGGCTGGGAAGATGTTGCTGGAGAAGGGCACGGCAACCCACTCTGGTATTCTTGCCTGGAAAATTCCACAGACAGAGAAGCCGGAGGGGTTGCAGTCCATGGGGTCTCAAAGAGTCAGACTAAGCAGCAGCAGTATCATAGAAGCCAAACCTTCGCCACCTAATGCATCAGCCCAAAAGGCTGAACAGATAGCACTAACTCAAGCCTTAATCCTAGGAGAAGGAACGATTGTAAATATATACACAGACTCAAAATATACCTTCCTTGTCTTACAGGCCCATGCAGCCATCTGGAGAGAGAGGACTTCTAAATGCAAGAAACTCTCCTAAAAGTATGGGGCTGAGATTTACATCTCATAGCAGCAGTCCAAAAACCAAAACAGGTAACAATCATCCACTGCCATGGGATCCAAGAGGGAATTTCCCAAGTTATCCCAGGAAACAACAGAGCAAATCGGGAAGCTAAGAAAGCAGCCCTGAGGCCCATAAATGAGATGGCTCTAATCCCATTTCTTACCCCTTCTAACCTTACACCCAGGTCCTTGACTTCCATAGAGAACTGAACACAAGATAGAGGGGGAGTGAAGGGATCTGCAGAGGGCAGGTGGCACAAGAGATCAGAAACTGCTCATACCTCTCTCTAACCAATGGAAAATTATGAAAGGGCTACATGCTTCTCTCCATCCTGGGAGAGATGCAGTGTCTCTGATTGTTTTCCGACTTTCAACAGGACAAGAGCTCCTGAAGACAACTGAGTCATTGGAGCCTGCGCCCTTTGTACCCCCATAATCCAGGAGGCAACATCAAGCCTCCTCTTGCTAGCCCTGTCAAGGGATGAAGGACTTACCCAGGAGAGGACTGCCAAGTAGATTTCACACAGATGCCCTCCTTCCAAGGTTTCAAATACTAAGGCACTCCTAAAGGAACTTCCTCCTCGATTCGGACTGCCCTGTCACTTCAGAGAGACCATGGACATCCATTTGTGGCAAAAATCACACAACAACTTTCACAGGCTTTGGGAACTAAATGCCATCTCCATTCATCCTGGAGACCTCAGTCCTCAGGAAAAAGCTGAACAAGCTAATATACGCTCAAGAAAACCTTGGGCAAACAGTCAGGAAACATCAAAGTCACAGCACTACCTTCTGCCAATAGCCCTCTTAAGGGTCAGGGAAGCCCCCAAAACAACCACTAAACTAAGCCCTTTCAAAATGACATATGGAAGGCTATTCCTCACTCTGGACATGCTAACTGACCCAGAAATCCAGGCTCATTGTAAATACATTATTCATTTGGGCTAGGTCCAGAAGGCTATATAACTTCCCAAAGGTGGGATTCCCTGAGCTCTTATGTGGGCCTTTCCATGTGTATTTCTCTTTTCAGTAAACTCTTTAAAGCAAGAAACTCTCCTAAAAGTATGGGGCTGAGATTTACATCTCATAGCAGCAGTCCAAACCAAAACAGGTAACAATCATCCACTGCCATGGGATCCAAGAGGAATTTCCCAAGTTATCCCAGGAAACAACAGAGCAAATCGAAGCTAAGAAAGCAGCCCTGAGGCCCATAAATGAGATGGCTCTAATCCCATTTCTTACCCCTTCTAACCTTACCCCCAGGTCCTTGACTTCCATAGAGAACTGAACACAAGATAGAGGGGGAGTGAAGGGATCTGCAGAGGGCAGGTGGCACAAGAGATCAGAAACTGCTCATACCTCTCTCTAACCAATGGAAAATTATGAAAGGGCTACATGCTTCTCTCCATCCTGGGAGAGATGCAGTGTCTCTGATTGTTTTCCGACTTTCAACAGGACAAGAGCTCCTGAAGACAACTGAGTCATTGGAGCCTGCGCCCTTTGTACCCCCATAATCCAGGAGGCAACATCAAGCCTCCTCTTGCTAGCCCTGTCAAGGGATGAAGGACTTACCCAGGAGAGGACTGCCAAGTAGATTTCACACAGATGCCCTCCTTCCAAGGTTTCAAATACTAAGGCACTCCTAAAGGAACTTCCTCCTCGATTCGGACTGCCCTGTCACTTCAGAGAGACCATGGACATCCATTTGTGGCAAAAATCACACAACAACTTTCACAGGCTTTGGGAACTAAATGCCATCTCCATTCATCCTGGAGACCTCAGTCCTCAGGAAAAAGCTGAACAAGCTAATATACGCTCAAGAAAACCTTGGGCAAACAGTCAGGAAACATCAAAGTCACAGCACTACCTTCTGCCAATAGCCCTCTTAAGGGTCAGGGAAGCCCCCAAAACAACCACTAAACTAAGCCCTTTCAAAATGACATATGGAAGGCTATTCCTCACTCTGGACATGCTAACTGACCCAGAAATCCAGGCTCATTGTAAATACATTATACATTTGGGCTAGGTCCAGAAGGCTATATAACTTCCCAAAGGTGGGATTCCCTGAGCTCTTATGTGGGCCTTTCCATGTGTATTTCTCTTTTCAGTAAACTCTTTACTTTTCTCTTTACCTTCTGCCTTGTCATCTGAATTCATTCTTGACAAGGCAGGCAAAGACTACAGAATGCCAGAGTGCAGCCCTCTCCAAATGACAGTCCCAGTTATCCATCCTGCTGCAAAATCTGGAGACTGGGTACTTTTAAAAGCCTGGAAGAACGAGTCCCCCAGTGACCAGCTTCTCCCCAAATGGAAGGGTCCTTGCCAAGTTGTGCTGAGCAGCCTGACGGCAGTCAAACTTCAGTGCATCACTAGCTGAGTTCATCTGTGTAGGATTAAAACTGTCCCCACTGATACATAACAGGAACCTGAGGACCTTTCAGACGCACCCAGCAGTAAGCAGCAGCTTGCAGCAAGCAGCAGCAATTGGTAACTGGAAGCAAGGTCATAGTTTCCCAGACCAGGAGCTCTTATAGGAGGCAGCAGTTGGGGCTAAGGTCCCTAGTCTTCGCCTGCCTCATCAAGAACATATTCAGGTGATGAGGCAGAAGGTCAAGAGTAAAATAAAGAGTTTACTGAAAAGAAAAGTACACACGGAAAGCCTCCCAGGAGAGTTCTTGCCTCTGGGAAGTTTGGGAGAGGAGCGAGCAGGCAGTTCTCTGGGTCTTTGTCTTCCCCCAGGGAGTCCTCTTGCTTTGTTCCCCGACTGATTAATTTGTCCCAGGACCCTTCCCTGGAGTACACAGGCACACCTTAGCCAAGATGGATCTTGAAGTTTCACAGGCTTTGGGAACTAAATGCCATCTCCATTCATCCTGGAGACCTCAGTCCTCAGGAAAAAGCTGAACAAGCTAATATACGCTCAAGAAAACCTTGGGCAAACAGTCAGGAAACGTCAAAGTCACAGCACTACCTTCTGCCAATAGCCCTCTTAAGGGTCAGGGAAGCCCCCAAAACAACCACTAAACTAAGCCCTTTCAAAATGACATATGGAAGGCTATTCCTCACTCTGGACATGCTAACTGACCCAGAAATCCAGGCTCATTGTAAATACATTATTCATTTGGGCTAGGTCCAGAAGGCTATATAACTTCCCAAAGGTGGGATTCCCTGAGCTCTTATGTGGGCCTTTCCATGTGTATTTCTCTTTTCAGTAAACTCTTTACTTTTCTCTTTACCTTCTGCCTTGTCATCTGAATTCATTCTTGACAAGGCAGGCAAAGACTACAGAATGCCAGAGTGCAGCCCTCTCCAAATGACAGTCCCAGTTATCCATCCTGCTGCAAAATCTGGAGACTGGGTACTTTTAAAAGCCTGGAAGAACGAGTCCCCCAGTGACCAGCTTCTCCCCAAATGGAAGGGTCCTTGCCAAGTTGTGCTGAGCAGCCTGACGGCAGTCAAACTTCAGTGCATCACTAGCTGAGTTCATCTGTGTAGGATTAAAACTGTCCCCACTGATACATAACAGGAACCTGAGGACCTTTCAGACGCACCCAGCAGTAAGCAGCAGCTTGCAGCAAGCAGCAGCAATTGGTAACTGGAAGCAAGGTCATAGTTTCCCAGACCAGGAGCTCTTATAGGAGGCAGCAGTTGGGGCTAAGGTCCCTAGTCTTCGCCTGCCTCATCAAGAACATATTCAGGTGATGAGGCAGAAGGTCAAGAGTAAAATAAAGAGTTTACTGAAAAGAAAAGTACACACGGAAAGCCTCCCAGGAGAGTTCTTGCCTCTGGGAAGTTTGGGAGAGGAGCGAGCAGGCAGTTCTCTGGGTCTTTGTCTTCCCCCAGGGAGTCCTCTTGCTTTGTTCCCCGACTGATTAATTTGTCCCAGGACCCTTCCCTGGAGTACACAGGCACACCTTAGCCAAGATGGATCTTGAAGTGAAGAGGAGAAGCAAGACTCTTCATGGCCTGGAATTACCCTCTGACTTGTGACTCCAAAGAGCCTTTCTGTGCATGTGTTGTGTCTCCCTTATTCTTTACTCAGACAAGGTTTTTTGCCTTCTTTGTCCTTGCCACAATTGTTCCCTTGAGGTGTTTATAGAAAACAAAGAATGGCTATTTACCTTGTTTCTGTTGTTACTTCCATTTCAGAGAGCAAACAGGGGGCTGGATGCAATTTCCTCTACTGGAGCCCTCCTACCTCTTGCGTCAGGAAATGCAAAGAGAAGACTGGCTGACTGTGAATTTTCAACCTGAAGCCCAACTGTCTCCTAACTCAGACCACATTCCAGCCATCCCTGTGAATCCACCCCTTCCTTCAAGTCTCCACAGGATTTGAGGACCCAGGACCCAGGACACCCTGAAAAGTCCACATAGATGAGTGAGCCAGAAGACCTGAAGCTGCTGTTCAAAAAAAGAAAACTTCCTGACAAGTTTCCACTTTATAGCCTTCCTCTTCTCAACCATACTGATTTGTTATATTTCACCTTGTAATTTGTTTCCACCTATACTATGGCAAATCTGCAATTAAGACCTTTCGATCCAAGAAGGAGACCTGGGACCAACAGGTTCAGATCTTCCATTTTAGAAATGGCGAAAGATACTAAACTTTAATAAACCTGAGATTATCCAAGATGTGCTAACTTCGTACAAACAGATCCTTATCCTTGCTTGAGCCTCTGTTTCTCTAATTATTTAGCTTGTTTTCTCTAGGACTTGACAAAGCATTGGTGATGCAGGGACTCTAACCACTCCCACAGAAGATCTTGCTCAAACAACAGCAGAGGTCTCCCTGGAGCCCCTTTCGTGAGACAGGGAAAGACCTCTATGACCTCAACTAGGTAGGGTCTATGAGCCCCTTGCCAACTGGAAAAAGTTACAGAAGTCAAATCTGTGCCATTCATCTTCCTAATATATATTTATTGGAGTTCATGTCTCTGAGGGTGGTATTTGTGGTAGGAGATACCTTGGCTCCAGGCTGGACATTCACAGTCAGTCTACCTCCTCTTTGCATTTCCTGAGGCAAGAGGCAGGTGGGCTCCAGTAGAGGAATTTACAACCGGTCCCCTGTTTGCTCCCTGAAATGTAAGTAACAATAGAAACAGGGTAAACAGCCATTCTTTGTTTCTTATAAACACCTCAAAGGAGGCTTCCCCTGGTGGTCCAGTGGGTAAAGACACCACCTTGCTGCACAAGGGGCGCCAGTTCGATCCCTGGTGTGGGAAGATCCCATGTGCCGCGGAGCGGCTGGACTGATGTGTCCAATTACCGAGCCGGAGCTCTGGCGCGCGTGCGCCCAGAGCCGGTGCTCTGCGACAACACCGCGATGGGAGGCCCACAGGAGCCAAAGAACAAAGACGGATGAAAATACAGAAATGAAAGACCAATAGAAGTGGCCAGCCCATCCCCCACCCTCCCCACCCCACCCTCCAAAAAATAAATAAATAAATAAATAAACACCTCAAAGGAATAATCATGGCAAGGACATAGAGGGGAAAAAAAAACCCCGTCTCAGTAAAGGATAAGGAAGGCACAGAAAGACTCATTGGAGTCACAAGTCAGAGGGTAATTCCAGGTCATGAGTATTGCTCCTCCCAGAAGCCTTCACTTCGAGATCCATCTTGGCTAAGGTGTGCCTGCGCACCCCAGGGAAGGGTCCTTAGACAAATTAACCAGGGGGGAACAAAGTAAGATGACCAGCCTGAGGGAAGACAAAGACCCAGAAAAATGCTGCCACCAAAGGATTCAAACTTTCAGAAGGTGCTACTCTCTGAGCTCACCCATGGGCCTTCCCATGTGTACTTTTCTTTACTTTACTCTTTACCTGCTGCCTAATTGCCTGAGTTCATTCTTGATGAGGCCAGCAAAGACTAGGGACCTTAGCCCTAACTGCTGGCTCCTGTGGTCTAGTGGTTAGATGCACAGTCTGGGAAACTAAGACCTTGCTTTCAGCTACCACTCACTGTTGCTTGCGGCAAGCTGCCATCAATCCTGCACATGTCCAGAATCAATTGGCTGGCATCACTGACTCAATTGACATGAGTATGAACAAGCTCCAGGAGATGGTGAAGGACAGGGAAGCTTGGTGTGTTGTAGTCCATGGGGCTGCAGGGCGTCAGACATCACTGAGCGACTGAACAGCAACAAACAGAAGGTCTAAGCAATCTCATCTGTGAGCATCGTCTGGTGGCAGCCTTCTGGCTAAAGCCTCTACCTGTCTACCTGGGTTTCTGCTCAGGTCACCTATGTCTGGGCAACCATGTCTAGTTGTGAACTAGAACCAGTGGTCACTTAAAAAATGGTGAATCTCATATGCATTTTACCACAATAAAACTAAATATATATATATATATATATTAAAGTATTCAACTTGCCAGCTGATTAATTTTCCCCTGTGTTAAACATAACTATTGCTGCCTCAATGGAGTATGATGTGGTCTCCCATTCACCTAGAGGGTATTCCCACAGGCCAGGAAGACAAAACCACAGCAAGTCTGACCCAGGGGCCTCTGCAAGAAAAACAAAGTGCCGCTACAGAGAGAATAAAAGATGGAAAGAATTCATGCTATTTGTGAGGTTAAAGAATGTTCAAGAATTAGAACAGAGTCAGAAACCTTCAAAAAAAAAATGATAGTGAGTTAGTGCTCACAAAAGGAATTAAAGGAGAATGAAGAAGGGTTTTGCAAACACACTGAGATAGGGAAAGAGGCTCCAGGGAAAATGAGCTTCCTAATGAAGGAGGAGGCGTGCTCAATTAATTATGCTTCTAATATATTGAACTCATTCCTCAAAGCTATCCCAACCCTGAAGAAAAAGAAAAGACATTTGTACAAGTTAGAAGTAATGGAGCCTAAGAGGAACTAGCCGTCCGTCAAGACCAATAAAGGGGATGTTTAGAGAACTGGAAAACTGCACATCAACAGGTCCCAAGACCTCACTTAGGGCAGTTTATTGAATTAGCTCTGAGACCTTCTCTTCTAAAAAGAAATATAAACACCTTCAGAAAGATTGGGGAAGTAGCAAAGCCAACTGCACAACCTAAATTAGAAAGACCTTGAAACTGCAGACTTCTAAGTATGAAGGCTCTGATAACAGAGACAATATACTTATATACCAAAGCCCTTATCAAAATAAATACCACCAGAAGCAGTGGAATTTCTTTAATCAAACTGACAAAATAAGAATGTTCCTTGTCAGAACTCTTATTAAATCTCCTCATATATTTTATATGGTGAACAACTGAACTACTGAGGCAAGTCACTTTTGAGTTTAATTTTTTGAGTCCAATTCACACCCCTTCATGTTTTAAGGAGTTTTTTTTGGAAGAACCAAATGTACATCAAGTTAAAAATGCTCTGAACAAAGTACCTGGTGTGCCAGAAACAGGAATTACTATTGATCATCATTATTATTGTTCTGTTTAGAATTGATCACTTATCCCCATCTCCTTCTTCAGTCTTCATTTCCTGTTGCCACCTTCACTCTTTCAACCTGCTTCCTTGCAATGCCATTGTGCTCACCTGGCACGGTGGCTGAGCAGGCATACATTGAGTGGCCGCTGAAGCCACAGGTTCAAATTCCAGTGTCTCCACTTATTAATTGTATGGCCTGGGGCAACTCATCTGACTGCTCTGTATCTCTGCTTCCTCACCCTCAAAATGGGGAAAATGAGATCTAGCTTTCAAAGTAACTGTGAGGATTAAACAAGACTACCTAGACAAAGGACTTTGCAATACTCAGAGAAGCACTCTTGAAAGTGTATTGCTGTTATCACAATATTATTTCTCGATTTTATAAGAGTAAAGCTCTTCTTTTGTGAAACCAGGCTGGTCGAGGTGTCTTCAAGGTAAGGAGGTAATTTGAAAGAGCAAAGCTGCACCCCTTGGCTTAATACCTTTGTTGAAATCTCACCTAGGAATGTATGCCTTGTTTCTCAAACTAGAGGCAAAAGTAAAAATTATTTTTAATAATATTAATAGAAAGTGAGGTGGTGGCAAGTCATTTGTAATTTAGAATGAAGTAGCTTAAATTCAAATGTTTTCCTCCAAACAGCTATTAAAATTAGTACAGAGAAAAAGCAGACTTTAATGAGGGAGGAAAACATCATCATGAAGATGAGGTGGCTGCCTTTGAAACAGGTTCAGCTCTAAATACACAGGGGATTCCAGAGCACCAAGCAGTATGGGGTCACAGCACAAATGAAAGGAGTCACCTGAGGAAAACAATAAGGCTTCCCATTCATTTCTCCATCTACCCACCCAATTCTTCAACGCCATTTAGCATCTACTACAAAGGATGCTGAAGGGCCAAACAACAGACATAGGAGACACAATCCCTCTGCTCAGGGAGTCCACAGTGTAGTGGGGTAAATAAACTGGAATAAGCACAAGGGAGTGCCTAAGTGCTGTAATCTCAGAGCATGTTCAGTTGTGTCAACACAGAGTGACTGGGCAAAAATCAGGTGTTTTAAAAGGAGTTTTTGGAAGAACCAAATGTACATCAAGTTAAAAATGCTCTGAACAAAGTACCTGGTGTGCCAGAAACAGGAATTACTATTGATCATCATTATTATTGTTCTGTTTAGAATTGATCACTTATCCCCATCTCCTTCTTCAGTCTTCATTTCCTGTTGCCACCTTCACTCTTTCAACCTGCTTCCTTGCAATGCCATTGT
This sequence comes from Tragulus kanchil, assembly GCA_022376925.1. NCBI lineage: Eukaryota > Metazoa > Chordata > Mammalia > Artiodactyla > Tragulidae > Tragulus > Tragulus kanchil. The sequence continues at coordinate 30,573,948 of JAIOJX010000006.1, read as the reverse complement.
GCTCACCTGGCACGGTGGCTGAGCAGGCATACATTGAGTGGCCGCTGAAGCCACAGGTTCAAATTCCAGTGTCTCCACTTATTAATTGTATGGCCTGGGGCAACTCATCTGACTGCTCTGTATCTCTGCTTCCTCACCCTCAAAATGGGGAAAATGAGATCTAGCTTTCAAAGTAACTGTGAGGATTAAACAAGACTACCTAGACAAAGGACTTTGCAATACTCAGAGAAGCACTCTTGAAAGTGTATTGCTGTTATCACAATATTATTTCTCGATTTTATAAGAGTAAAGCTCTTCTTTGTGAAACCAGGCTGGTCGAGGTGTCTTCAAGGTAAGGAGGTAATTTGAAAGAGCAAAGCTGCACCCTTGGCTTAATACCTTTGTTGAAATCTCACCTAGGAATGTATGCCTTGTTTCTCAAACTAGAGGCAAAAGTAAAATTATTTTAATAATATTAATAGAAAGTGAGGTGGTGGCAAGTCATTTGTAATTTAGAATGAAGTAGCTTAAATTCAAATGTTTTCCTCCAAACAGCTATTAAAATTAGTACAGAGAAAAAGCAGACTTTAATGAGGGAGGAAAACATCATCATGAAGATGAGGTGGCTGCCTTTGAAACAGGTTCAGCTCTAAATACACAGGGGATTCCAGAGCACCAAGCAGTATGGGGTCACAGCACAAATGAAAGGAGTCACCTGAGGAAAACAATAAGGCTTCCCATTCATTTCTCCATCTACCCACCCAATTCTTCAACGCCATTTAGCATCTACTACAAAGGATGCTGAAGGGCCAAACAACAGACATAGGAGACACAATCCCTCTGCTCAGGGAGTCCACAGTGTAGTGGGGTAAATAAACTGGAATAAGCACAAGGGAGTGCCTAAGTGCTGTAATCTCAGAGCATGTTCAGTTGTGTCAACACAGAGTGACTGGACAAAGATGAGGGGAAAGGTGGTACAGTAAGGGTGAAGTCCTTGAGTGGGTCCCCATTGAGTGGGTCCTGAAAGAAGCATCAAGACCCACCATCTCTCTGCATTCTCAGTGAAGGAGAAAATGGAAAGGACATATGTCAGGCAGAGGGAATGGAAGCATGAAAAAACATAGCCTGTTGAAGACTCACAGGTAATTCTGTGTGGTTCTAGCACAATCCAGTTAAGAGAAAGAGGGAAGAGAGAGTGAAATACACCAGAAAGATAGAGGCCAAAATGGACTCACTGAATAATTTTTAAGCAAAGAAGTGGCACCACTGTATTTGCTTTTTAGAAAGAACAATCTAAATATCTTCTAAATTACAGACTAAGGGGAGTTATGTGCATGTGCTAAGTCAGTCACGTCCGACTGTTTGCAATGCTATGGACTGTAGCCCACCATGCTCCTCTATTCATGGGATTCTCTGGGCAAGAAAGCTGGAGTGAGTTGCCATGCCCTTCTCCAGGGGATCTTCACAACCAAGGGATTTAACCCACGTCTCTTAGGTCTCCTGCATTGTAGGCGGGTTCCCCTCAGAGTCACCTGGGAAGCCCAGAGGGAGTCATCAAGAAAGTTAAAGTGCATCAAGAAATGCTAACAACCGGAACTAAGGCAGTTGCAGTAATAATGGAAAATAGACACACTATAAGAGCTAGATTTTTATTTTATTTTATTTTATATTGGGGTATAGCTGATTAACAATGTTGTGATAGTTTTAGGTGGACCACAAAGGAACTCAGCCATACATATGCATGTATCCATTCTCCCTCAAACTCCCCCACTATCCAGGCTGCCACATAACACTGAGCACAGGTCCCCAGGCTGTACAGTAGGACTCTGTTGGTCACCTATTTTAAATATAGTAGTGTGTACATGTTGATTCCAAACTCCCTAACTATCCCTTTCCTCTATCATTTTCCTATGGCAGCCATAACTTCCTTCTCTAAGTCTGTGAGTCTGTTTCTGTTTCATAAATAAGTTCCTTTGTATCATTTCTTTTGAGATTCTACATATAAGGGATGTCCTAACATATTTCTCCTTCTCTGTCTGACTTAGTACCTTCAGTATGCCAATCTCCAGGTGCATGGGAACCAGAGCTCATAGAGTGTCTAATGGCTTATTTGCAGAAGGACAGTAAAATGCTGCTGAGGGCTCTGTTTGGGGAAACTGAATGGATGAAGATGACACTGAGTCAACAAAGGTGGTCCGAGGGAAAGTCTCGTGAGTGTGCAAAGAGCCAGCTTCCAGCTGAACTCAGTTCGTCAGAAAGAAGGCTGGGAAGAAACAGTTGTAATGATTGCCAAAATAGTGTTTTATCATTTTCATTTGACATATTAATGATCTGAATATGATTCAATATTTCAACTGTTTCCTTTAACTGAAGATTGACAGTGCAGCACCACTGTATTTGCTTTTTAGAAAGAACAATCTAAATATCTTCTAAATTACAGACTAAGGGGAGTTATGTGCATGTGCTAAGTCAGTCACGTCCGACTGTTTGCAATGCTATGGACTGTAGCCCACCATGCTCCTCTATTCATGGGATTCTCTGGGCAAGAAAGCTGGAGTGAGTTGCCATGCCCTTCTCCAGGGGATCTTCACAACCAAGGGATTTAACCCACGTCTCTTAGGTCTCCTGCATTGTAGGCGGGTTCCCCTCAGAGTCACCTGGGAAGCCCAGAGGGAGTCATCAAGAAAGTTAAAGTGCATCAAGAAATGCTAACAACCGGAACTAAGGCAGTTGCAGTAATAATGGAAAATAGACACACTATAAGAGCTAGATTTTTATTTTATTTTATTTTATATTGGGGTATAGCTGATTAACAATGTTGTGATAGTTTTAGGTGGACCACAAAGGAACTCAGCCATACATATGCATGTATCCATTCTCCCTCAAACTCCCCCACTATCCAGGCTGCCACATAACACTGAGCACAGGTCCCCAGGCTGTACAGTAGGACTCTGTTGGTCACCTATTTTAAATATAGTAGTGTGTACATGTTGATTCCAAACTCCCTAACTATCCCTTTCCTCTATCATTTTCCTATGGCAGCCATAACTTCCTTCTCTAAGTCTGTGAGTCTGTTTCTGTTTCATAAATAAGTTCCTTTGTATCATTTCTTTTGAGATTCTACATATAAGGGATGTCCTAACATATTTCTCCTTCTCTGTCTGACTTAGTACCTTCAGTATGCCAATCTCCAGGTGCATGGGAACCAGAGCTCATAGAGTGTCTAATGGCTTATTTGCAGAAGGACAGTAAAATGCTGCTGAGGGCTCTGTTTGGGGAAACTGAATGGATGAAGATGACACTGAGTCAACAAAGGTGGTCCGAGGGAAAGTCTCGTGAGTGTGCAAAGAGCCAGCTTCCAGCTGAACTCAGTTCGTCTGAAAGAAGGCTGGGGAAGAAACAGTTGTAATGATTGCCAAAATAGTGTTTTATCATTTTCATTTGACATATTAATGATCTGAATATGATTCAATATTTCAACTGTTTCCTTTAACTGAAGATTGACAGTGCAGCACAGAAACAGCATTAATGAGAGCTCAGTCATATCCAACTCTTTGTAACCCATGGACAAACCGTGGAATTCTCCAAGGAAAAATACTAGAGTGGGTTGCCTTTCCCTTCTCCAGGGGACCTTCCCTGCCCAGGGATCGAACCCAGGTCTCCCACATTGCAGGCAGTTTGTTTAACATCCGAGCCACCAGGGAAGCCCAAAGAGCTTTTAAAAAATTGCTAAATAAGTGTCCATTTTCCTTATCAGCTGGAACACTCTGTCCTAAGGTAGATAACCATCAGTAAGATATTTTTGCGGGTAAACTCAGGGAAGTTGAGCTGGGCGAAGGCCCTTGTCAGATTACCCCCAGGAATATTCTGCCTCTAAGGTTGGCCAGAATCTAAAAGAAGTCGGAAGTTATTAACATCATACCTCAAACGAAAAAATGTCTATACTGGGCAACAAGCAATCAAGAATACCATGATAAGACCCCTAAACTCTTTGAGGATTCACAAAAAAAGAGACCAGAATTTCTATGTACCAAAAGGTATCACCAATCTGGGGTTCCCAGGCTATGATTTGACAAGATATCCAGGCTGCTTTCCAATGTTTTCCCTCACAAGTATTTGACCTTGGTGTAATTATCCAGGAAAAAAAAGAGTAAGAAGCTGCATTTATTGAAGGTTTACTATGAACACAGACCTGTACTAAAATCTTAATGTCTACTATTGCAATTAATTCTCATAACCATCACCCTGGGAAGTGAATATACTCTTTTTGTTTAAGATATTTTTTGATGTGGACCAATTTTACAGTTTTTATTGAATTTGTTACAATATTACACCTATTTTAAATTTTGGATTTTGGGGTCATGTGGCATGTGGTCCCCAACCAGGGATTGAACTCAACCCCCCTGCACTGGAAACTAAAATCTTATTATCTTCTGGATCACCAGGAAAGTCCATGAATATATTTTTGCATTCTCATTTTAGAGACAAGGAAACCAAGGCTCAAAGAAGTAACTTCCCAAAGTTTCAGTACAAGTGGCCCAGTCAAGATTCAGGCAGAATCTCTTTGTTACCAAGACCAGTTCATTAACCACTACGTGAGAATGTCTTCACACCTTTATCATTCTAGCCTCAATTTTCAGGTTTGTCAGGAAAACCCTAAAATGTATGCTATCTTTGCTCAAAAATTCCTATAAATCTTGTTCAACTTTCCTTTGGGATCTGAAGACTTGACCATTCATTAAGACAACCTGCCAATAAATGTGTAATCTCAGGCATAGGTTTATGCTTTGGTATTAAAAATATAAAGACAGATTAATATTATTCCTTGGAGTCCTACAACTCCCTCATATTAAATATTCCTCTGGGCATCTCTCAGCAACAATGGGTGTTTTTTAGTATTACACTAATTTTTGCCCCTTTAATCTGATCTGAATAGAACAATATTATTTTCAGTCCAGCAATAGTGCCACTTCCTTTTTTCTAGCCGAGGTTTTGAACAATGATACTAAATAATATAAATGATATTATGCATTTGATGACTGTTTTATGCTTTCTGCAACCTCTGCTGGGACAAGACACTCAGACTTCCCCTGTAAATCTTGCCAGCTTCCCTGATCCACTCCTGCTATCAGGTTCTCCCCTAGAAAATTTAAATCTCTGCTTAAAACATTAACTTCTTCTTCATTTAATTTTTTTTTTATTGCTAAGGGTTTACAGCTGACTTTATGGCCCTGGGGTGATTAATTTTTAATGCCCTTCTTTCTTCTCTGACCAACTCCCTCCATTTTCAATTTGAAGGCAATTGTACCTTTCTTGAAGGCATTTGTCACTTGCAGATTTGCCTGTTTCAGAGGTGGCTGATACAGAGTGGAAGGCAGCATTCCTGCAGAGAATAACTGAAAGATGGACAGTAACTCTATGCCCTTTGTGTGACTCCTGTTGACAGAAAACCCTCTAGGATCAGTAAATCTGCTGGCTCTGGGTCTTGGCAGACAATGAATTCCTTGAGAGCGTGATCACACTAAATTCTGTCATTGTCATGCTCAAGATATGGATTGAGTCATAGCTTTCAAACTACTGAACATGCATTGGGGAAAAAAATCCCTTTAGAAAACATAAATGAAAAGCAAGTCATATCTCTCCCATCCCTCCACTCAAAAAAACAAAACCAAAAGAAACTGAAGATTTATTTTGCAAGTCAAAAAGTCCCCAGCTTTTTATATTCACACAGTATACAGCCATTTAAATGTTGTAGAACATTTAATGACGCGAAAAAAATGTTCACTATATATTTGGGGAAAGAAAGCAGGTTGCAAAGCAGAGAGCAGAGCATAATTATTAAAGGTATGTTTATGCATAAAAATACTGGGGAAATTAATAATGGTTCTCTCTAAGGATGATTGAAATAAATGTTTCTTTTTATTTTTCTTTGCTTCTCTGTGATTCCTAGGTTTTCCATATAACCATACATGACTTTTATAATTAAAAAAATAAGACCTATAATTTAAAATAGAAGTTCATTGCATTTAGGGCGATCACTGAGTTTAAATAAAGAACCAGAGACCCAATCCTTGAGAGTGTGTAAAGCAGAAGTGTAAGATGTTCACAATAAACTAATAATAATACTTACCAGTATATTATGAATACTAGTAGGAACATTGTATTCCTACTTTCCAGGTTGTAAAAGTTTTTTTACAAGATAACCCTGTAAATCTTGCCAGCTTCGATCCACTCCTGCTATCAGGTTCTCCCCTAGAAAATTTAAATCTCTGCTTAAAACATTAACTTCTTCTTCATTTAATTTTTTTTTTATTGCTAAGGGTTTACAGCTGACTTTATGGCCCTGGGGTGATTAATTTTTAATGCCCTTCTTTCTTCTCTGACCAACTCCCTCCATTTTCAATTTGAAGGCAATTGTACCTTTCTTGAAGGCATTTGTCACTTGCAGATTTGCCTGTTTCAGAGGTGGCTGATACAGAGTGGAAGGCAGCATTCCTGCAGAGAATAACTGAAAGATGGACAGTAACTCTATGCCCTTTGTGTGACTCCTGTTGACAGAAAACCCTCTAGGATCAGTAAATCTGCTGGCTCTGGGTCTTGGCAGACAATGAATTCCTTGAGAGCGTGATCACACTAAATTCTGTCATTGTCATGCTCAAGATATGGATTGAGTCATAGCTTTCAAACTACTGAACATGCATTGGGGAAAAAAATCCCTTTAGAAAACATAAATGAAAAGCAAGTCATATCTCTCCCATCCCTCCACTCAAAAAAACAAAACCAAAAGAAACTGAAGATTTATTTTGCAAGTCAAAAAGTCCCCAGCTTTTTATATTCACACAGTATACAGCCATTTAAATGTTGTAGAACATTTAATGACGCGAAAAAAATGTTCACTATATATTTGGGGAAAGAAAGCAGGTTGCAAAGCAGAGAGCAGAGCATAATTATTAAAGGTATGTTTATGCATAAAAATACTGGGGAAATTAATAATGGTTCTCTCTAAGGATGATTGAAATAAATGTTTCTTTTTATTTTTCTTTGCTTCTCTGTGATTCCTAGGTTTTCCATATAACCATACATGACTTTTATAATTAAAAAAATAAGACCTATAATTTAAAATAGAAGTTCATTGCATTTAGGGCGATCACTGAGTTTAAATAAAGAACCAGAGACCCAATCCTTGAGAGTGTGTAAAGCAGAAGTGTAAGATGTTCACAATAAACTAATAATAATACTTACCAGTATATTATGAATACTAGTAGGAACATTGTATTCCTACTTTCCAGGTTGTAAAAGTTTTATCCACATTTTACAAGAATGAAAACCGGAGCTCAGAAAAGTTACATAAAGTGTCCAAATCTGCACACATTAGGCTCAAGGCTGACAAGTCTCAGATTCCCATGGCTTCAAAATGCACACAACTGTCACAGTTCCATACTGCCTGAACATTTCTACACACACTTGAGCACCCCCATAGATTCATTTATTTCCTACAGGAGACGTATTGACTCCCAGCACCAGTGCTAAATCAAGAGCAGATTTCTAAACCATTTTTACTCTTGCTTTGAAAAAATATATGTGCAAGTGTAGAATAATATATTAATTCCCTCCATTACAATTTATGAGCATGTCACAGTTTATGATGCATTCTTCACATCCATTAGTCGCCCTAACTATTTGATTTATTCACTAGGTAACTAAAATATCGTCCAACTATACTTAAAATATTTAACGATCTGTATAGAAAACAAAACAATATATATATATATATATATATATATATATATAAAATATATATCAAAAATGAAAACCTCAGCTCCTATTTTCTCTACATAAATCAAACTATATATATTTATAGAACAGGTTACCGCATGACATAAATTGTAATGAATTGTTGTTTACCTGATCAATAATTTCTTCTAATAGTATACATTATTGATGTTACTGTTGGTTGGATGAGGCTGTCACTAGCTGTCATGTAGCCTCCCTCTGTCTTAGTCACAATTTGACAGAAAACCAGAATCAAACTCTTGTAATGGCTGATCATTAGGTCATGAGTAGTAGTCAAGGGATGAACATCTCTTACCATCAGCAACATGTTTTTTACAGTGATGAATCTTCTCTCAACCTCCTTGAAGTAATAGCAGTTACATTCAAATATTTTGCTAGATTCTATAATAATGTCTAAATGTTTTCTATATTCAATGACTCTATGATCAAGTAAGTCACCAAAACCATTTGGATTATACATTTCAATAGGTTGAATTTCAGTCTTTCAACTTATTTGCTTGAATCCTAACTATGCGACACTGAATTTAAATAACCTGTTTCCATATCTGTGAAATGAAGATTATGATGGTAACTATGGAACTTAAGTAGTATACATGATGCTTAGCATAGAAACCCCATTAAATATTCACTTTCCTTTTTATTAAAATGAATATAGTTAGTGCCCATACTAGATGGGCATTCCATTGATTTTCAAAGATTGAGCTCATTGAATGCAAATACAATTTATTCCTCACAGTTTCCTCCATCCCCACAGCTCTCTCGCACCCCATAGATTCATTTATTTCCTACAGGAGACGTATTGACTCCCAGCACCAGTGCTAAATCAAGAGCAGATTTCTAAACCATTTTTACTCTTGCTTTGAAAAATATATGTGCAAGGGTAGAATAATATATTAATTCCCTCCATTACAATTTATGAGCATGTCACAGTTTATGATGCATTCTTCACATCCATTAGTCGCCCTAACTATTTGATTTATTCACTAGGTAACTAAAATATCGTCCAACTATACTTAAAATATTTAACGATCTGTATAGAAAACAAAACAATATATATATATATATATATATATATATATATAATATATATCAAAAATGAAAACCTCAGCTCCTATTTTCTCTACATAAATCAAACTATATATATTTATAGAACAGGTTACCGCATGACATAAATTGTAATGAATTGTTGTTTACCTGATCAATAATTTCTTCTAATAGTATACATTATTGATGTTACTGTTGGTTGGATGAGGCTGTCACTAGCTGTCATGTAGCCTCCCTCTGTCTTAGTCACAATTTGACAGAAAACCAGAATCAAACTCTTGTAATGGCTGATCATTAGGTCATGAGTAGTAGTCAAGGGATGAACATCTCTTACCATCAGCAACATGTTTTTTACAGTGATGAATCTTCTCTCAACCTCCTTGAAGTAATAGCAATTACATTCAAATATTTTGCTAGATTCTATAATAATGTCTAAATGTTTTCTATATTCAATGACTCTATGATCAAGTAAGTCACCAAAACCATTTGGATTATACATTTCAATAGGTTGAATTTCAGTCTTTCAACTTATTTGCTTGAATCCTAACTATGCGACACTGAATTTAAATAACCTGTTTCCATATCTGTGAAATGAAGATTATGATGGTAACTATGGAACTTAAGTAGTATACATGATGCTTAGCATAGAAACCCCATTAAATATTCACTTTCCTTTTTATTAAAATGAATATAGTTAGTGCCCATACTAGATGGGCATTCCATTGATTTTCAAAGATTGAGCTCATTGAATGCAAATACAATTTATTCCTCACAGTTTCCTCCATCCCCACAGCCTCTCTCTAATCTCAGGAGATGCCCAATGTGCAGGTAATCAGCAGTGTCTGGCCACTGTCACAAGGTCCACTACTTCTGTCACCCACCCCAACCTCCCATTGTTGCAATCTCTCCAAGTCTCACACTCCAAATCCCATGGATGCTTTATTTCTTATAAGCAGAAACAGAAAGGTGATTCCTGGGTAGGACACTCTCTGCTGAATGACCCACAGCTTTACCTGGAATCCAGTACGGGGGGTATTAGCTTATCAAGGTGTAAGCACCCCTGCCAAGGGCTCTATCTCCCCTGTGTGCATGTGTGCTATTTAGCTTCAGTCGTGTCCAGCTCTTTGCAACCCCATAGACTGTAGCCTGCCAGGCTCCTCTATCTATGGGATTCTCCAGGCAAGAACACTGGAGTGGGTTGTTATGCCCTCTTTCAGGATTGAACCCACATCTCTTATGTTTCCTACCAAGGTCTAAGCTTCCTCTAGCATGGAGGAAATGCAAGAACAAAAGCCAGAGAAATAGGTACCATAAATAGAAGTAAATGAATGGGTATGACTATGTTCCAATAAAATTCTATCTAGTTTGCCAACCTCTGAGGCCTCACAGATGTCCAGTGCATAACAGATATAGGCGGGTGCCTAGTGAGGCAGGCGCTGTTGTTGCTGAGTTGCTAAGTTGAGTCCAACTTTTTTGCAACTCCAAGCCTCCTCTTTTGTCTGGGTTTCTTTGTGCTGGTCCGTCATGAGTAAGAAGTCTGCCTTGCATTTCCTGGAAGATGTTATACTTTTGTTACTGACTGTTTGGAGTAGATACCGATCTGTCATTGGTGGAATGGAGAACACATGTCAGCACTTCTTGGTAGCACAGGTCTGCATTAGTTTTGTTTCCACACCAGAGAACATGTAGGCAGGTACATGTGTACCACCACATGCATTCAAGGGCACTTTCAGTCACAGAATTTCATATGTTGTCTTTGTCACACTTTTGCATTTTTGTACATCAGTGAATTTCTTATATTAAAAGGCTGAGCCAATACAACCTGGTTGTATTTTAAAGCCAAGCTTCACTTCTAGTGATTACAGAGTTATGCAAATGAAAATGCAGCTCTGCCCAAGCTTGAAACTGCCATTCCTCCTTATAATGAGAATGTGGTCCATAGTCTTGACATTTCAAAATTTTAAATAAAAGAGTTTGCATATTGAAAAAAAAAGTTGAATACAACTGTTTTGTGACACCAGGCTCCTCTGTCCATGGGACTTCCCAGGCAAGAATACTGGAGTGGGTTGCCAATTCCTTCTCCAGGGAATCTTCCTGGCCTAGGAATCGAATTCACATCTCCTGCATTGGTCAGGGTTCCTCTTAATTTTGGAGGAAGAGTAGAATCCAGTTCTGTTGACAGAGCTCTTACCCTTCCCCATATGAACTGAAATGCAAAGCTTTTAAGTGGAGGGAGTACAAATTAACCTAAGAGCAAAAAGATCTTCTGGGAAATAAGATGTCAAGACCTTCTGAACTTTCTTTAAGGGTCAAAGCTATTGAAACATATAAATATTTGGGGGGGATATGCAGTGTGTCCCTGATCCAGGCCTATTGGCAGGAAAGCTCTAACGAGCCCCTGAGATCAAAATCACCATGGGTATGAGGGAGGCTATTTTTGGATTTGTCAAAAAGCTAGACCCAAACCATGTGTTCTAGTGACATATGTACTTATCCGCCTCAGGCAGTGTGTGGGGCTAATTGAAAAATCTGGCGAGAGAAAGTGCTGCTCCACTGAGTCAGTGTTGGCAGGAGACACCCACATCTGAGCATGACTTCGGGTCACTTGTGCTTCTAATCCCTGCTATTCTGTGTCACAAGTGAGCGCCCCTTCAATCCCTATGGGCTGGACCTTGCAGGACTTGGTGGTTTTATGAAGCACAGACATCCGTTAAAAAATAAATAAATAAATAAGCCTTCAGAGAGAAAGACAACTTGGACTCACCATCTGGAATCAGTTTGCAGCCCAGGCTTCTTGGACCCTGCAATGAAAAGAGCATCCTCTGAGGAAAAGGCTGAATTTCTTGCTACTCTGAGCAGATGGGATCCTGAATATTGCATACTGATGCATCCCTGTCAAATGACATCAATTTGTCCTAACAAATTAATAACGCCGTTCCCTCTAATTACAAATTTATCTGTAAATTATTACATGAAAGGGTGAAGAAATGAATGAAAGCTGGGACACATGCACTATACAGAAATCCTATGCCTGAAGTAAAATTCCCCATCTTTGACTTCCCAAAACTCTCAATCAAATGTCCCTGAGGACACCCTCTGACCTGATCTCCAACCCATACCTAGTATGATTTTGTGCATGGTGATGTGAAGCACACAGCAATCTGGTTACATGAGAGTTGACACAAGCCAACGGCTTTTCAAACTTTCTTTTTCATCCTTGATGAGCACAAGTTCACAGTCCAGAGGTCCCTGCAATCCAACTATTTCCACAGAAACACTTCTGGCATACCGCTCAGTGTCTTCCTCCAGAGCTGTCAGAACCAAAGCAGGGACAGTGTGAGGTTTGGTTCCAGTGTGTCTGTAAGGTGCAATCCGATTGCTTTGCTCAGTGATCACTATATCTGTCAGTCAGTGTTCATGGGTTTCTCTGGGCCACCCCGACCCATCACTGTTCAAGCCCAGAAAAAACTTCACCAAGCTCTGTCAAGGACACCCTTATATAAATAGACTGCAGGAGTGATGAGAACAGACATTTGATATTACAGACTTTGTAAATCAATTTATGCACTGTGTGATAATGCAATGTAGGTATCAAGAGGCCATAACCATTTTCTGAGGGAAGATCCTAAACCCACTGTGTGCAACCATGAACAAACTTATTACCAAATCTGGCGAGAGAAGTGCTGCTCCACTGAGTCAGTGTTGGCAGGAGACACCCACATCTGAGCATGACTTCGGGTCACTTGTGCTTCTAATCCCTGCTATTCTGTGTCACAAGTGAGCGCCCCTTCAATCCCTATGGGCTGGACCTTGCAGGACTTGGTGGTTTTATGAAGCACAGACATCCGTTAAAAAATAAATAAATAAATAAGCCTTCAGAGAGAAAGACAACTTGGACTCACCATCTGGAATCAGTTTGCAGCCCAGGCTTCTTGGACCCTGCAATGAAAAGAGCATCCTCTGAGGAAAAGGCTGAATTTCTTGCTACTCTGAGCAGATGGGATCCTGAATATTGCATACTGATGCATCCCTGTCAAATGACATCAATTTGTCCTAACAAATTAATAACGCCGTTCCCTCTAATTACAAATTTATCTGTAAATTATTACATGAAAGGGTGAAGAAATGAATGAAAGCTGGGACACATGCACTATACAGAAATCCTATGCCTGAAGTAAAATTCCCCATCTTTGACTTCCCAAAACTCTCAATCAAATGTCCCTGAGGACACCCTCTGACCTGATCTCCAACCCATACCTAGTATGATTTTGTGCATGGTGATGTGAAGCACACAGCAATCTGGTTACATGAGAGTTGACACAAGCCAACGGCTTTTCAAACTTTCTTTTTCATCCTTGATGAGCACAAGTTCACAGTCCAGAGGTCCCTGCAATCCAACTATTTCCACAGAAACACTTCTGGCATACCGCTCAGTGTCTTCCTCCAGAGCTGTCAGAACCAAAGCAGGGACAGTGTGAGGTTTGGTTCCAGTGTGTCTGTAAGGTGCAATCCGATTGCTTTGCTCAGTGATCACTATATCTGTCAGTCAGTGTTCATGGGTTTCTCTGGGCCACCCCGACCCATCACTGTTCAAGCCCAGAAAAAACTTCACCAAGCTCTGTCAAGGACACCCTTATATAAATAGACTGCAGGAGTGATGAGAACAGACATTTGATATTACAGACTTTGTAAATCAATTTATGCACTGTGTGATAATGCAATGTAGGTATCAAGAGGCCATAACCATTTTCTGAGGGAAGATCCTAAACCCATCAAATGCTCAACACACATGTGCATATAAGACCACTCAGGTGCCAAAAAGTGATGTTGTCATCTCATCCAAAACAGCTAATGCATTTCTAATTTTACTATTAATATTGCCTTTTAATAGTCCCCCCCCCAAAAAAAAAGACTTTCTTTCTTTCTGACATTTCCAACATGACCATTTACACAGCTGAATAGAACTTATGGCTCTCAGAGCTGCACTGTAATTTTTTTGTTTTACATTTATTTATTTATTTATTTTGGCGTAGGGCAGGGTGGGGAGGGAGGAGGGCGGGCAGGCCACTTCTATTGGTCTTTCATTTATCTATTTTTCTTCCATCTTTGTTCTTTGGTTCCTGTGGGCCTCCCATCGCGCTGGCTTCTGCTGTAGCAGAGCACCATCTCTGGGCGCATGCGCTCCAGAGCTCCGGCTCGGTAATTGGACACATCGGTCCAGCCGCTCCGTGGCACGTGGGATCTTCCCAGGCCAGGGATCGAACTGGCGCCCCTTGCACTGCCAGGCGGTGACCTTACCCACTGCACCACCAGGGAAGCCTGCACTGTAATTTTGATGTTCTGCCCTTCAGCGTTCCTGAATCCAGTATTTCCCGGGGCCTCGGAAGGCTCTGATATTTTGGCCACTTGATGCAAACAGACAACTCATTGGAAAAGACCCTGATGCTGAAAAAAATAGAAGGCAAAAGGAGAAAGGAACGACAGAGGATGAAATGGTTGGATGGCATCACCAACTCAACGGACATGAGTTTGAGCAAACTCCAGGAGATGGTGAAGGACAGAGAAGCCTGTGGTGCTGCAGTCCATGGAGTCACAAAGAGTCAGACATGCCTGAGCAACTGAACTAACTGTGTGTTCAAACCTCTATATGCAACCAAAAGTCTTCTGCATTCTTTTCGGAACCTTGTCATCATGATTTACCCATCTCTCACTGGAATAAATGGGTTGAGAGTGTCTCCTCCTTCATGGAAGACATAATCTCCTAGAAACTTCACCAAACCATAAGATACCTTCATGTGAAATTGAAAAATCAGCCCCCTCTAGGTAGACACAGTCCAGTGGAGTAACAGCTTAGATTTCAGCTTCCATTAGCTACTTCAACCAGGGGTCTTGTGCAAAACACAACCAGGGAAATTTAAAATATTTGACATATTATTATTTTTAAAAATAATAATAAATCTGGGAACCATTACATTGTGTAATAGCCTGAAAAATCTTAGGACAAGAGGCAAGATAAGACCTTTAAAAAAAAATTAGAAAAGTAAATGTGCTTCTTACATTCACACAGTAACCCACTGAGTTTGCCTTTTTTATCAAAATGTCAAGCAGTATGGAGTTTCCTTAAAAAACTAAAAATAGAACTACCATATGGTCTAGTAAGAAAACAGAATCACTAATTTGAAAGTATATATGCACCCAAAGTACAAATTTGCACTATTTATAGTAGCCAAGACATCGAAGCAAACCAAGTACCCATCAACAGATATTTGGATTAAGATGTGGTGTGGTGTCTGTATGTACACACACACACACACACACACACACACATACATATAAAATGCAATTTTACTCAGCTACAAAAAAGAATGAAATTTTGCCAGCTGTAGCAATGTGACTGGATCTTGAGAATGTTACCCTTAGTGGAATAAATCAGAGAAAGATAAACATTATATGATGTCATTTATTTGTGGAATATAAAAATCATACAAATGAGTATATAAGCAAAATAGTAACAGACTCACAGATATAGCAAATAAATTTGTGGTTACCATACCAAAGGGGAGAAGGAAAGAGGATGGGCAAATTAGAGGTGTCTATTAATAGATAAAAGCTACTATATATAAAATAGATAAACAACAAAGCTATATCTGTATATAGTTTAGAGAACTATATTCATTATTTTATAATAATCTATAATTTATTATAACCTGCAAAAATAACAGATAGCCATGCTGTACATCTAAAACTAACACAATATTGTAAATAACTATATTTTAATTTTAAAAAGGAAAGCAAACCAAAAAAAAGTCTTCTTATAAGTCATTAAAAGTGAACTTCCACTTTGGTCATTTCCCAATGAATAAACTTTGAGCTCTCGTCTAACATTCTAAAGAGCATCTTGATTTCCAAACCAATCTTGTTTGAGTGTCTTACAGTAACCAATGCCTTATTTTTTAGGGTTATTGATCCATGGTTTCTCTAGTGAAGTTGTAAAAATTAAGCCATATTTAGGACCAAATAGAAAGATAAAGAGACCCTAGATAGCAAGGCCCTCAACATATTTAAATAATTATGGTTTGATTTGTTTTTTGCTTAGGTTGAAAAGAATATGCCACGACCTCAAGAATGTCATTACAAGTGTGGTTCGAGGCCCTTTTATTATCATTGTTTAGTCACTAAGTTATGTCTGACTCTTGGAGACCCCATGGACTACAGCACACCAGGCTTCCTTATCCTTCATGATCTCTTGAAGCTTGCTCAAACTCATGCCCATTGAGTCAACGATGCCATCCAACCATCTCATCCCCTTTTGCCCTTAAAGTATTTATAATAAATGTACATTCAAATATTAATAGTAATACAAATAAATGACACTTGTTTCCACTGCTGCAGTCAACAGATATTTTCCTACCCATTTCTCATATAATTTTTCTCAATAGCCTTACAAAAAGGAAGAGCAGAAACAGTATCCTCTTTTGTGATAAGAAAGAGGCAAGACTGAGAGAGGAAGAATGCCTGGCCAATCACTACACATCTGTCATTAGTGGATTTAACTAAGGCCATTTGACTCTCAGTCTAGCTCTCTGGGCCATGTCATGACAGTTTGGTCACATTGTAGGTTCTTCCCACTATATTAGTTGATCTCCTTGGTGCCATAAGTGAGCCTGGAGATCTCACACAGAACCCACTCATTATTCTCCTCCTGCCTGTAGACATCTGTTCCAGCCCTCCTCTTCTCACATGCACCAAAAGAAGTAAAGTCCAACGTCGTGATCAAATAAAGGCTCTGCACATTGTCTTTCATGCACCACACACATGTATCAAAGCAATGATTCCACCGCTGAATGAGAAGATGCTTCACAAGGAGCAATACTGAACTAGAGGCTCTCTTCTTCTCCATGAAGAAGGAATTGTCCTTTGCCCTTTGGTCATTTCCCAATGAATAAACTTTGAGCTCTCGTCTAACATTCTAAAGAGCATCTTGATTTCCAAACCAATCTTGTTTGAGTGTCTTACAGTAACCAATGCCTTATTTTTTAGGGTTATTGATCCATGGTTTCTCTAGTGAAGTTGTAAAAATTAAGCCATATTTAGGACCAAATAGAAAGATAAAGAGACCCTAGATAGCAAGGCCCTCAACATATTTAAATAATTATGGTTTGATTTGTTTTTTGCTTAGGTTGAAAAGAATATGCCATGACCTCAAGAATGTCATTACAAGTGTGGTTCGAGGCCCTTTTATTATCATTGTTTAGTCACTAAGTTATGTCTGACTCTTGGAGACCCCATGGACTACAGCACACCAGGCTTCCTTATCCTTCATGATCTCTTGAAGCTTGCTCAAACTCATGCCCATTGAGTCAACGATGCCATCCAACCATCTCATCCCCTTTTGCCCTTAAAGTATTTATAATAAATGTACATTCAAATATTAATAGTAATACAAATAAATGACACTTGTTTCCACTGCTGCAGTCAACAGATATTTTCCTACCCATTTCTCATATAATTTTTCTCAATAGCCTTACAAAAAGGAAGAGCAGAAACAGTATCCTCTTTTGTGATAAGAAAGAGGCAAGACTGAGAGAGGAAGAATGCCTGGCCAATCACTACACATCTGTCATTAGTGGATTTAACTAAGGCCATCTGACTCTCAGTCTAGCTCTCTGGGCCATGTCATGACAGTTTGGTCACATTGTAGGTTCTTCCCACTATATTAGTTGATCTCCTTGGTGCCATAAGTGAGCCTGGAGATCTCACACAGAACCCACTCATTATTCTCCTCCTGCCTGTAGACATCTGTTCCAGCCCTCCTCTTCTCACATGCACCAAAAGAAGTAAAGTCCAACGTCGTGATCAAATAAAGGCTCTGCACATTGTCTTTCATGCACCACACACATGTATCAAAGCAATGATTCCACCGCTGAATGAGAAGATGCTTCACAGAGAGAAGCAATACTGAACTAGAGGCTCTTTCTTTTGAAGAGGGCCTGGGAGTTCGTCACATCAGGCCAAGTGGACAAATAGGAATAGCCTTTGAAGATGCCAAGAGATCTGAAATGCTGCAAACAGCACTGCTCTAAGGGCTCTTCAAAGCCTCCAAAGTGCTAGCCATTTTATACCACCACCCAAAACAAGAACCATTTCATTTGGGGGACCTGCTGTGACTGTGGTAACACAAGAGAATGTCTGATTCATCTCTGAGCCCAGTCATGCTGACAGTTTTTTGATTTTGTGTTTTTTGAATCAATTTCCCTATCACACTTCTGGTGAATTACACAAAATAGTTGATAGTGTCCTGGCAAAGTCAGCGTGCCATTTAATGACTCAGCAGCTGGTGTCTTCATATGGTGAAAGGCTACCTCAGTGTCACTTTGAGGAAGGGTTATTGTGATTGTTCCCATTTTGCAGATGCACAATTTACTGCATGCAATTAGTCATGGTTACT
This sequence comes from Tragulus kanchil, assembly GCA_022376925.1. Taxonomy (NCBI): domain Eukaryota; kingdom Metazoa; phylum Chordata; class Mammalia; order Artiodactyla; family Tragulidae; genus Tragulus; species Tragulus kanchil. Next base: position 30,555,683 of record JAIOJX010000006.1, on the reverse strand, counting down.
TAACTAGTCTGAATGCATATACTGGCTAACTTTATCCAAGCTCTAGCCAGGTGACTGTGCCCAGTCACCTAATCTCACTGAACTCGTTTACTCATCAATTATACTAAGAGATTGCAGTAGATAATCTCTGAAGCAAGTTCCAGAAATGTTCTTTTTAATTTTCTAACTCTCCTCAAATCATAATTTAGAAAAGTGCTGGATACAAATCCAAGTGGATAAAAACCATGGAAACATAGTCCTGAAACCACCACTGTCTAAGAGAAACTTTCTACAGTGATGAAATGCTCTATAACTCTAATTTAGGTCAAATATAGTGAGCACTAGCCACCTGTGGCTAGTAAATAATTTAAATATTGCTAGTAAGATAAATACAATTGAATTTTCTTTAAATTTTATTATTAATTTAAATTAAAATTTAAATAGTCCCACTTGCCATCGCCTACAATATTAAGATAGTACAGGACTAGACAAAGACATGCATTTCCATGGTGAGTCTCAAAGGACTGCAATGATGAGGAAGAAGAAATAAGTATTTCCAAAATATGGGATTTATTTGGTAACCACCGCTGAATGAGAAGATGCTTCACAGAGAGAAGCAATACTGAACTAGAGGCTCTTTCTTTTGAAGAGGGCCTGGGAGTTCGTCACATCAGGCCAAGTGGACAAATAGGAATAGCCTTTGAAGATGCCAAGAGATCTGAAATGCTGCAAACAGCACTGCTCTAAGGGCTCTTCAAAGCCTCCAAAGTGCTAGCCATTTTATACCACCACCCAAAACAAGAACCATTTCATTTGGGGGACCTGCTGTGACTGTGGTAACACAAGAGAATGTCTGATTCATCTCTGAGCCCAGTCATGCTGACAGTTTTTTGATTTTGTGTTTTTTGAATCAATTTCCCTATCACACTTCTGGTGAATTACACAAAATAGTTGATAGTGTCCTGGCAAAGTCAGCGTGCCATTTAATGACTCAGCAGCTGGTGTCTTCATATGGTGAAAGGCTACCTCAGTGTCACTTTGAGGAAGGGTTATTGTGATTGTTCCCATTTTGCAGATGCACAATTTACTGCATGCAATTAGTCATGGTTACTTAACTAGTCTGAATGCATATACTGGCTAACTTTATCCAAGCTCTAGCCAGGTGACTGTGCCCAGTCACCTAATCTCACTGAACTCGTTTACTCATCAATTATACTAAGAGATTGCAGTAGATAATCTCTGAAGCAAGTTCCAGAAATGTTCTTTTTAATTTTCTAACTCTCCTCAAATCATAATTTAGAAAAGTGCTGGATACAAATCCAAGTGGATAAAAACCATGGAAACATAGTCCTGAAACCACCACTGTCTAAGAGAAACTTTCTACAGTGATGAAATGCTCTATAACTCTAATTTAGGTCAAATATAGTGAGCACTAGCCACCTGTGGCTAGTAAATAATTTAAATGTTGCTAGTAAGATAAATACAACTGAATTTTCTTTAAATTTTATTATTAATTTAAATTAAAATTTAAATAGTCCCACTTGCCATCGCCTACAATATTAAGATAGTACAGGACTAGACAAAGACATGCATTTCCATGGTGAGTCTCAAAGGACTGCAATGATGAGGAAGAAGAAATAAGTATTTCCAAAATATAAGGGGCTACTTTTGTATAGTTTGGATATAGTTCAAAATTTCCATGGCCAAAGCCCATGACAGTCTCCCATGCCATTCCCTTTCATCGATATGGGACTGTCTTTTGATTCCCCCAAGAGAAAGCTGTGCATGACACTTTATACTATAAGATGCCATCCACACAGAGACCACATAATACATCATCCAAATTGTGACTCTTTTTAAAAGCAATTTGGCCTCTTTTATTGGTTTTGTATTTATTTTCATCCACCTTTATATTCTTTGGCCTGTGTGGGCCTCCCATCACAGTGGCCTCTCTCGTTGCAGAGCACGGGCCCTGGGCACACGCGCTCCGGAGCACTGGCTCGTAACTGGACATACTGGTCCAGCCGCTTAGGGGCACATGGGATCTTCCTGGGCCACGGATGGAACCAGTGCCCACTACACTGCAAGGCAGACTCTTCACTCACTGGACCACCAGGGAATCCCTAAATTGTGACTCTTTTGAAACTGAAAGGTGTCTCTATGAATAATGTTGATATGAAAATACATATATACCAGGTCCATTCAAGGCAAACCTGGACATAGAATCACCAAAATTCAGGACATCTGTAACAGCAGATTATTTGGCACCCCGGACCCAAAGAGTCAAAGTCAGACCTAATAACATCAGATTACACTCTACAAAGTATTTTACAAAATGCAGCAAGTGAGGTGCTTCTTAAAAACTAAGTCCCAGCTTAAACCTAATCACATAATCAAATCCCTAGAGGCATAATTATTGAATTACTGACTAATTCTGAATTAGTACCCTGAATCAATGCAAAACTGAAACACTGAAAATCATTCAGTAAGGTTTGAATGACTTTATAATTCATATATACAAAAAAATCTAGAAAAAAACGCTGGCTAGAAATTCTAGCCAATGAAATAAAATGTAGCAACACCAAGAGATAATGGGGTAGTCGCACTTTGTTTCCAATTTGTATCAACAACAATGTCCTGTCTTTGATGAGTGTCATTCTCGAACTCTGTTGGATACTGTATTACTGCACTCTGCACTGCATTTCCATGGTGAGTCTCAAAGGACTGCAATGATGAGGAAGAAGAAATAAGTATTTCCAAAATATAAGGGGCTACTTTTGTATAGTTTGGATATAGTTCAAAATTTCCATGGCCAAAGCCCATGACAGTCTCCCATGCCATTCCCTTTCATCGATATGGGACTGTCTTTTGATTCCCCCAAGAGAAAGCTGTGCATGACACTTTATACTATAAGATGCCATCCACACAGAGACCACATAATACATCATCCAAATTGTGACCCTTTTTAAAAGCAATTTGGCCTCTTTTATTGGTTTTGTATTTATTTTCATCCACCTTTATATTCTTTGGCCTGTGTGGGCCTCCCATCACAGTGGCCTCTCTCGTTGCAGAGCACGGGCCCTGGGCACACGCGCTCCGGAGCACTGGCTCGTAACTGGACATACTGGTCCAGCCGCTTAGGGGCACATGGGATCTTCCTGGGCCACGGATGGAACCAGTGCCCACTACACTGCAAGGCAGACTCTTCACTCACTGGACCACCAGGGAATCCCTAAATTGTGACTCTTTTGAAACTGAAAGGTGTCTCTATGAATAATGTTGATATGAAAATACATATATACCAGGTCCATTCAAGGCAAACCTGGACATAGAATCACCAAAATTCAGGACATCTGTAACAGCAGATTATTTGGCACCCCGGACCCAAAGAGTCAAAGTCAGACCTAATAACATCAGATTACACTCTACAAAGTATTTTACAAAATGCAGCAAGTGAGGTGCTTCTTAAAAACTAAGTCCCAGCTTAAACCTAATCACATAATCAAATCCCTAGAGGCATAATTATTGAATTACTGACTAATTCTGAATTAGTACCCTGAATCAATGCAAAACTGAAACACTGAAAATCATTCAGTAAGGTTTGAATGACTTTATAATTCATATATACAAAAAAATCTAGAAAAAAACGCTGGCTAGAAATTCTAGCCAATGAAATAAAATGTAGCAACACCAAGAGATAATGGGGTAGTCGCACTTTGTTTCCAATTTGTATCAACAACAATGTCCTGTCTTTGATGAGTATCATTCTCGAACTCTGTTGGATACTGTATTACTGCACTCTGCACTGCACTGTATACAGTAGACAGTATATAATAAAGTACACAAAAGCACAACCACTTGCAGAGGGTATACACATGTGACAATGTATGCCAGATATATAATTAGATATGTGAACACACGTTTGCATCTTTGAAGTTCTCAACTTGAAGGTTCGTATTAGAGTACTTACCATATCAGAGAGTAGCAAGTAGATAGCTGGTCACAATCTGTAGGACAGAGTTATCAGGAGGGTGGAGACGGAATCCAAGATGCAGCACTGACATCAAATGGAGAAGGTGTCCAAAGCCATTGTAAAGACTGAGAACCAAGAATCAGTAACCAAGGAAACAGCCAGCATGAAAAGATTCTGAAATACAAAGAGAAACCACCAAGGTGACCCAGTGTATTTTACCAGTCAGCTTAAATATTATTAATACCTGGAAGCTCACTGTTCTTGACCCAGACCTCAAAGGCACTCAAAATACCTGGCCAATCATCACTTTAACATCAAAGAGAGCAGGTGATAATGCAAGTATTTTCTATCAATACTATCAAATATTTTCTAATTAATTACAGAAAACCGACTGTTTTTACATTGCTCATTTCGTCACATAATAGTATGTAAAGCAACACCTTTCCCAATGGAAATGAATAAAACTAGATACTGCCAATGTGTCACCTTTGTGTATGAAAAAGACTCTACCGGTATTTGAAGGATGTTCCCACTGATTGCCTATTGTCGTAGCCTGAGATTAAAGGGGAGAGAAAGTATGGCTTCTGATTGTTACAGCCATGACAAGAAAGGCCTCCAGTCACATCATATTAATTTACTGTGGAACAGAATGTCACATTGACATTTCAAATTATCCTGTTGCTTTGTTCACAGCATTATTTTGAGCTTAAACTCATTGGGCTTGAAGCTTGGCTATTTATGTGAGCTAACGACTCTAATCTCCTATGTCTTGACCTGCACACCGGACTGAATTTTACTATTTATAAAAATGATTAACCATCCCATCTTGAGGTCAAACAGGCCTGGGTCTTCTTTGGCAAGTGATTTATCCTCTTGGTGTCTTAATATCCTCATATCTGATAAAGACAATAATATTATCTCTCATATGTTTCTTGTGAGGACTCTGTGTGATAATGTAGGAAAGGCATTAACAACTATACCAATAAAAGGCAACTCACAATAAAATAATAATAACAATAATAACAACTAACACTTTTAGCACTCCCTAATAGCCACACCTTTTCTTTTTGGTGGTGGTGGTAGAGCTTAGTTGCTAAGTTGCATCTGACTCTGCAACACCATGGACTGCAGCATGCCAGGCATCCATGTCCTTCACTGTCTCTCAGAGTTTGATCAAATTCACATCCATTGGGCTTCCCCTGGTGGTCCAGTGGGTACGGACACCGCCTTGCAGTGCAGGGGGCGCCGGTTCGATCCCTGGCCTGGGAAGATCCTACGTACCGCGGAGCAGCTGGACCGATGTGTCCAATCGCCGAGCCGGAGCTCTGGAGCGCATGCGCCCAGAGCCGGTGCTCTGCAACAACAGAGGCTACCGCGATGGGAGGCCCACAGGAGCCAAAGAACAAAGACGGATGAAAATAGAGAAATAAAGGACCAATGGAGGTGGCCCGCCCGCTCTCCTCCCTCCCCAACCCAACCCCCGCCCAAAATAAATAAATAAATCTTTAAAAAAAAAAAAAATTCACATCCATTGAATCAGGGATGCTTAGGCAGCCATTGCATCTTCTGTCACTCCCTTCTTCTCCTGTCCTCAGTCCTTCCCAACATCAGGGTCGCTTACAGTGAGTCAGTTCTTTGCATCAGCTGGCTAAAGTATCGACATCACAGCTTCAGCATCAGTCCTTTCAATGAATATTCAGGGTTAATTTCCTTTAGGATTGACTGGTTTGATCTCCTTGTAGTCCAAGTGACTCTCAAGAGTCTTCTCCAGCACTACAATTAGAAATCGTCAGTTCTTTGGCACTCGGCCTTCTTTATGGTCCAACTCTACCATTCTCACGTGACTACTAGAAAGACCGTAACTTTGACTAGATGGATCTTTGTCAGAAATCGTCAAATGTTCCTTTGGCACTCCCGCCTAAAATGATTAACCATCCTCTTGAGGTCAAACAGGCCTGGGTCTTCTTTGGCAAGTGATTTATCCTCTTGGTGTCTTAATATCCTCATATCTGATAAAGACAATAATATTATCTCTCATATGTTTCTTGTGAGGACTCTGTGTGATAATGTAGGAAAGGCATTAACAACTATACCAATAAAAGGCAACTCACAATAAAATAATAATAACAATAATAACAACTAACACTTTTAGCACTCCCTAATAGCCACACCTTTTCTTTTTGGTGGTGGTGGTAGAGCTTAGTTGCTAAGTTGCATCTGACTCTGCAACACCATGGACTGCAGCATGCCAGGCATCCATGTCCTTCACTGTCTCTCAGAGTTTGATCAAATTCACATCCATTGGGCTTCCCCTGGTGGTCCAGTGGGTACGGACACCGCCTTGCAGTGCAAGGGGCGCCGGTTCGATCCCTGGCCTGGGAAGATCCCACGTGCCGCGGAGCGGCTGGACCGATGTGTCCAATTACCGAGCCGGAGCTCTGGAGCGCATGCGCCCAGAGCCGGTGCTCTGCAACAACAGAGGCCACCGCGATGGGAGGCCCACAGGAGCCAAAGAACAAAGACGGATGAAAATGGAGAAATAAAGGACCAATGGAGGTGGCCCGCCCGCTCCCCTCCCTCCCCAACCCGACCCCCGCCCAAAATAAATAAATAAATCTTTAAAAAAAAAAAAAAAATTCACATCCATTGAATCAGGGATGCTTAGGCAGCCATTGCATCTTCTGTCACTCCCTTCTTCTCCTGTCCTCAGTCCTTCCCAACATCAGGGTCGCTTACAGTGAGTCAGTTCTTTGCATCAGCTGGCTAAAGTATCGACGTCACAGCTTCAGCATCAGTCCTTCCAATGAATATTCAGGGTTGATTTCCTTTAGGATTGACTGGTTTGATCTCCTTGTAGTCCAAGGGACTCTCAAGAGTCTTCTCCAGCACTACAATTAGAAATCGTCAGTTCTTTGGCACTCGGCCTTCTTTATGGTCCAACTCTACCATTCTCACGTGACTACTAGAAAGACCGTAACTTTGACTAGATGGATCTTTGTCAGCAAAGTAGTGTCTCTGCTTTTTAAGACACTGTCTTGGTTTGTCAGAGAATTGCTTCCAAGAAGCAAGTATCAAGGGGGGCTAGTGACACAATGGATCACGCATCTGACTACAGATTAGAAGAAGCAAGCATCTTTTGATTTCATGGATCTAGTCACCGTCTGCAGTGACCATCTGCAGTGAGCCAGGCCTTTACATAATTTAAATATATTTACTAACTTAATTCTCACAACAACTTTGTCAACTGGACATGATAATTATTTTATTTTTTTTAAACATATTTGGCTGTACTGGGTCTCAAGTGTGGCAGATCTTGGGACCTTCAATCTTTATTGCAGCATACAGGATCTTTAGTTGTGGCAAGCGAAATCTTGAAGTGTGTGAGACCTAGTTCCCCGACCAGGAATTGAACCTGGGACGCCTGCACTGGAAGCTCAGAGTGTAAGCCATTGGATCACCAGGGAAGTCCTTCGACATTATAATTATTACCTCCACTTTAAAGATGAGGACACTGAACACCTCAAGAGTAGATCATTCGCCAGAAGTCTGGCCCAGGTGATCTGGCTTCAGGGCCTGCGCTCAGACAATCTTCTACGTTGCTTCTATCTCAGTGTCCTGACAAAGCTACCTTTTCCACATGTTGATCCCCAGCCAAACGTCCCTCTGAAATCCAAGCGCACATGTCCAATATCCAACTGTTTTCTCATCATTTCCCCCTTCAAACTCTAACAGACTCTCAAATGGCACAGGCTGCCACTCAACACCATGTCACACGAGTGCCTCATTCTCTCCCCGAGCCCTGCACTGGTCACTGGAGTCCTTATGTCTCTTTATATCAGTCTCATCCTTCCAGAAGTGACCAATCACACTTCCTGCCTTCCCTTCTCTCAAACCACACATCTACTTCATTAGTAAGTGATTACTGGCTCTTCTTTCAGAATATTCAGGATTTACCACTTCTGCTCATCTCCTCCACCTCAGCCTGGCCCAAGCCACCAGCATCTCTTGTCAGGATCACTACTGCAGCCTCCTGACAAGGTACTCCAAACCTGCCCCTGCGCCCCTGCACTTAGTACCTAAGGGCCAGAAGCATCTCCCTACCCTCCAGTGACTGCAATTCCATCCAAGGAAAATCAAAAATTTGTCTGTGGTCCCACATAATACTGTCCCTGCTATCATCTCTGACCTCATCCTTTGGTTATTTCCCTCTCTTTCTCTTTTTTTTTAAATAATTCATTAATTATTGGCTGTGCTGGGTCTTCATTGGTGTGAAGACCTTCTCTAGTTGCAGTGAGCCCGGGCTACTCTTCATTGTGGTGTGTGGACTTCTCATGGTGGTGGCTTCTCTTATTGCAGAGCATGGGATCCAGGGCACATGGGCTTCAGTAGTTGCAACATATAGGATTAGGTGCTCTGCCGGCATGTGGAATCTTCTTGAACCAGGGATCAAATCCATGTCCCCTGCACTGGAAGGCAGATTCATGGCCACTGAACCACCAAGGAGGTACTTCCCTCTCTCTTATTCTGTTCCAGCTGCACCAGCACCTGCTGTACTATGCCAGAATACCGTGACCTCAGGACCTTTGCACTGACTATTAATATTTCTTCTTCCTTGAATGCTCTTCTGCCAGATATTGACATGGTGCCTTTCTTCGCCTCCTGGTCTCTACTTACTGAAGCCTTTATCTTCTTCTTTTTTTACTTGTATTTGCCTCCCTGGTTTTATCTCTCTCCATCTAACATGCCATGTATTTTCTTATTTATGCCCCTTACCTACCCTTCCCATTAGAATGTAAGCTTTGTGGGGGGGCAGAGACTTTTATCTATTTTGCTCATGTCTGTACCTCCCCTACCTAGACCATGTGGGCATATAGGTGATGATCAATATTTATTAGCTTCCCAGGTGGCACTCATGGTAAAGCACCTGCCTGCCAAGGCAGGAGACCGAAGAGACATGGGTTAGATTCCTGGGTTGGGAAGATCCTCTGGAGAAGGAATGGCAACTCACTCCATTATTTTTGCCTGTAAAATTCCATGGACAGAGGACCCTGGTGGGCTGTCCATGGGGTCACAAGAGTTAGACACAATTGAGCAACTAACAGACACACACAATATTTATTTAATGAATGAATGATAGAATAACCCAGTTCCCTTCCCACAAGGAGCCAAACACACATCAACAACCCAAGTATAATGAATTTCATAATGATCTCCTTGTCCAAAGTCTCCCCTGAAGGTCTACATTTTTCCTCATGTTCAATCTTAGTGACATTTCTTTGGGATAAAGTTTTATTAATATACAAATACTCATGAGAAGGAAAAAGTAATAAGCTACTAGCAATCAATAGTATTTTAATATAAATTGATTTGCATCATTTCCCCCACCTTGTGAATTACCTGAGAACACATTCACACACAAGTAAAGAAAAAGATGACTAGGGCAGACTGAAGAGCCAAGGAAATAAACTGACGTCCCATCACCTGATACTGCACATATGGGAGGTGGTAGAGCAAGGGGTGGAAGCCCAGGCATGAGAGGAGCACTACAAAGAAAGATGAATTTCTCTTTCCTGCATATTTGCCTGAGCTGGTCCAGAATCTTCAGGAAGGGATATTAGTTCCTGATGCTACAACTCAGGCTTAAATGAGCACTTTGGCTTTTTGTTTTTTTCCTCTTTCTCTCTATTCCTTTGCTTTGCTACAAGATCCTAGAATTCATATTCTCCCTACTTTTTCTCTAAGCTAGCCACATGTACTTCAGCTCTCCCTGTTTCTCTATAAACTCACAGCTGGAAATGAAGCACAACATCTCCCCTAACGTCCACAGCACAGCCACTGTGAGTCTAATCCTTGTGGCCCACTTGCTTTAGAGGTTCTGAAAGTCATTGTATATTACATGTGATTCACAGCATTTAGAAACATAGTAACTATGTCTTTACTCATTTTGAGGTAAAACCAAGGAGCTGGTGAATTCCCTCAGGTTAGGCACAGCCCTGGTTGAAAATGACCAGGGTGGGAGAGGCAGCCTCTACAAGAAGACAGTTTAGAGTCTGGCTTTAGTTCTCACCAGACATGACATTAGCCAAGTCACTTCACCTTTCTGAAGATGATTAGAAAGATTAGATTAGATGAAAATAGAACAGAATAGATTAGCAAATCTGATCCCTGATTAGAAAAAGAATCACCCAGATTTCTTGGGATTATTGTAGAGATTAAATCAGAAAATTATGTAAAAGTGTTTTTACAGGGCTTCACTACTTTGGGGTAGTTTTCCAATGGGGCAACAGGAGACGCTGAATGTCACTTGAATAAAGAAGGCACATGGAATCTAGGGGATTCCACACCAAACAGCTCTTTTTCTAACAGCTAGGCCAACACAAGGAGAGTAGCAGCACATCAGGAGGTGAAAGGTCAAAAAACTCTACAAACAGGCTGTCCTAACACAGGTACCAGCGGTACTGATCTTGTAATTACAAGCATGATTTATTGACTATATGACATACATAATATTGTTAAGAGAAAGAGGGGAGAAACTGAAGTTCATAATCTAACTATGCGCGGAGCACCATGAGTGCCATCTTGACAGTCTTCCAAACTTCAACACATAAAGATACTTCAACACATAAAGATACAAAAATACACAAGACAAAGATCATACATATTATTCTTTAGCATCCTTCACTTATTTAACATGATATTAATATATTTTAATGTCAGTGAATACAGGTCTTGATTGGTCTTGTCCTAGAGGCCATGTAGTAGCCCACCTCCGAGCAGTCATCACTTAAACTCTTTCCAATATTCCGTCTCATATAAACAATTCTGCAGTATGACCTTGTACATATGTCACTCTTCACTTGTCCATTCATTTTCCTAGGATAAATTCCAAGTAACAAATTGGAATTGCTACCAAATTGCTCAAAGAGAAGGCATAAAGGATCCTGTTATAGGGGTTTTTTTTAATTATAAGAAAAATACAGGATTTTCAAAAATTCAAGCCATTTATGCTAACTGCTCCCTAAAATCTATGTTCTCTTCTGTTCAGGCACACTCCCTGATGAAATTTCCCAGTCTCTCTTGAGCTGGATACAACCAAAGGACTAAGTTTTAGCCAACGGAATGTATACTAAGTAACAGATGGCAAGTGCTAAGCCTGGCCCAGTGAAACCTCTCTTGCCATTCTCCTATGTCCCTTTAACCTTGTTTGCGGGTAGATGACAATACCCAGGGTCTCTGGAAGATGTGCCTAAGACAGAAGAGTCTCCATCAGCCTGGACCCCTGAATAACCATCACAAACATAGCCCTTCTCGTGCTACACTAGAACAAGCTTAGATTATTCACCTAAGAAACAAAAACTTCGGCATTTGGGCCATTATACTTTGAGATCTATATGTAACAGAAATTAGACCTCCTTAATAGAAAAATGTATACCTTCAAGCACAAGGCCATAACATGCCCCTAACACATGTGGCATTGGGTTAGTTAGTGGTTGAGTAGCACACAGTGGGAAAAAAAGTGTTTAAAAAAGAAAAAGGCTCAAAAGATAGAGACTCATAATATGCAGCAATACGACATTTGGTAAAAATATCTTTCTTTGAAGGCAGGCCCAGTGCCTTCTATGCTTTTATCTATAGGGGAAGTGGTTAGAAAACAGGTATTAGGGTATGTTGATCATTACTCATTACATTTAGGAAGGATTTGCCAGACATACATGAGATCAAAAAAGAACTGGTTGATTTTCAAGGAAAAATAAAAGAGAATGGAGAAAGGCTAGCCAACATGTTGGACTATTACTCAGTCATTAAAAATAATGAAGTAATGCCAGTTGCAGCAGCATGGATGAACCTGAAGATTGTCACACTAAGTAAAGTAAATCAGATAGAAAAAGACAAATATCATGTGATATCACTTATATGTGGAATCTAAAATAATTGATACAAATGAACTTATTTCTAAAACAGACTCACAGACTTAGAGAATGAACTTATGGTTACCAGAGGGAATGAGGAGTGGGGAGGGATAGTTAGGGAGTGGGGAGGGAGATTTAGGGAGCTTGGGATTGGCATGTACACATTATCGGATTTAAAATGGGTAACCACTGAGTCCACATGCTCTGAAGCCTACACATCACAGCCAGAGAGAAGGCTCTGTGCCACAGAAAGGTCCTGTGGGCTGCACGTATCTTGAATTAATTAATTTTTTTATAATTAAAAAAAATTTTCCCCAATCATGCCTCTTTTTATTTTTATATTTATTTTCATCCAGCTTTTATTCTTTGGCCTGTGTGGGCCTCCCACTGCAGTGGCCTCTCTCATGGCAGAGCACCAGCTCTGAGCGCATGCACTCCAGAGCGATGACTCACAATTGGACACACCCGTCCGGCCACTCCTCAGCACATGGCATCTTCCCGGGCCAGGGTTCGAACCAGTGCCCCTTGCGCTGCAATGTGGACTTTCTGCCCAGTGGGCCGCCAAGGAATACCAATTAATCAATTTTTTAAAAAAGTAACAAAAATAAAATAGATAACCAACAAGGTATTACTATATAGCACAGGCAACTCTGCTAAATATTATGCAACAACCTAAGTGAGAAAAGAATTTGAAAAAGAATAGACACATGTATATGTATAACTGAATTACTTTGTTTTTCACCTGAAACTAACATTGTTAATCAACTATACTGCAATATAAAAGAAAAAGCTGTAAAAACCACTGAACCCAAGGTCACCTAAAAAAATGAAAAGAAAACAAACTTACGGTCACTGAAGAAGGAAATGTAGGAGGGAGAGAGCAAATTGGGAGTGTGGGATTGACACATACACACTACAATATTCAAAATAGATAACCAACAAGCACCTACTACACAGCACAGGGAACTATGCTTAATATTCTGTAGCAACCTAAGTGCAAAAAGAATTTGTGGAAGACTAAAATTACGTATACGTATAATTGAAACACTTTGCTGTACTCCTGAAATGAGCAAAATATTATTAATCAACTATACTCCAATATAGAATAAAAGTTTTAAAATCAGTATTACCAATCTTGGAGGGCAAAGATTTGCAGATACCCTGTCAATGAAGTAATGTTTATAAAACTTACCATGCACTGGCCATTCAATAAATACTATCTATTATTATTTCAAAAAATAAACAAAAGAATAAACATGGATGTGGCTTGACAGCACTCTGTGCCTTTACTAAAATAACAATTCCACATTTGGGTCTAACACAAACTCTGAACTAAACCTACAAAAGTATTTACTGCTATCATGATCCTGTGGGCTGCACGTATCTTGAATTAATTAATTTTTTTATAATTAAAAAAAATTTTCCCCAATCATGCCTCTTTTTATTTTTATATTTATTTTCATCCAGATTTTATTCTTTGGCCTGTGTGGGCCTCCCACTGCAGTGGCCTCTCTCATGGCAGAGCACCAGCTCTGAGCGCATGCACTCCAGAGCGATGACTCACAATTGGACACACCCGTCCGGCCACTCCTCAGCACGTGGCATCTTCCCGGGCCAGGGTTCGAACCAGTGCCCCTTGTGCTGCAATGTGGACTTTCTGCCCAGTGGGCCGCCAAGGAATACCAATTAATCAATTTTTTAAAAAAGTAACAAAAATAAAATAGATAACCAACAAGGTATTACTATATAGCACAGGCAACTCTGCTAAATATTATGCAACAACCTAAGTGAGAAAAGAATTTGAAAAAGAATAGACACATGTATATGTATAACTGAATTACTTTGTTTTTCACCTGAAACTAACATTGTTAATCAACTATACTGCAATATAAAAGAAAAAGCTGTAAAAACCACTGAACCCAAGGTCACCTAAAAAAATGAAAAGAAAACAAACTTACGGTCACTGAAGAAGGAAATGTAGGAGGGAGAGAGCAAATTGGGAGTGTGGGATTGACACATACACACTACAATATTCAAAATAGATAACCAACAAGCACCTACTACACAGCACAGGGAACTATGCTTAATATTCTGTAGCAACCTAAGTGCAAAAAGAATTTGTGGAAGACTAAAATTACGTATACGTATAATTGAAACACTTTGCTGTACTCCTGAAATGAGCAAAATATTATTAATCAACTATACTCCAATATAGAATAAAAGTTTTAAAATCAGTATTACCAATCTTGGAGGGCAAAGATTTGCAGATACCCTGTCAATGAAGTAATGTTTATAAAACTTACCATGCACTGGCCATTCAATAAATACTATCTATTATTATTTCAAAAAATAAACAAAAGAATAAACATGGATGTGGCTTGACAGCACTCTGTGCCTTTACTAAAATAACAATTCCACATTTGGGTCTAACACAAACTCTGAACTAAACCTACAAAAGTATTTACTGCTATCATAAACAATTTGTTTGATGGCCAGCAAATGAGATGTCCAGAAACAAAGGTATTTAAAACTTCCCAGAAATATGTAGAAATGACAACTTCCACCCCAGTAACAGAAAGTAAAAGCAGAGCCAAACTCTTACATGTCACTATAGAAAATAAAACTGCTTCCATCTGGCCCTCTAGCATTTGTCTTTTGAGGGTATTTTTTCCAATAAGCCCAAGAGATCAGTATAAGCAAAAGCAAACAGACTCTTTTGACTTAACACCATGTTAGAAGAACAGGTGCTGGTGAACAACTGGTGCACTGCCCAGTGCTTTCCTTTGCTGTTCATTCACTGAATTTATAGAAATTTACAGATATTTCTTACAAAGATGCTGAATGCCTAGCTCATACATGGTAAACTGTTTCCATCATTGTCTCAAAAGGTAGTACTTGGGGCTTCCCTGGTGGTCCAGTGGGTGAAGAGTCTGCCTTGCAGTGCCAGGAGCACCAGTTCGATCTCTGGCCCAGGATCCCACGTGCTGCCGAGCGGCTTGGATGGGCATGTCCAGTTACAAGTCGGCACTCTGGGGTGCATGTGCCCAGAGCTGGTGCTCTGCCATGAGACAGGCCACTGCAATGGGAGGCCCACACAGGCCGAGGAATAAAGATGGACGAAATAAATAAATAAAAAATCAATAAAAAGAGACCAAAATTTAAACAAACAAACAAAAAACGGTAGTACTTGCCCTGGAATTGTCTGAATAATGTCACATTACCAATGACATCTCTGAGTTTAAGAACACCTGGTACCATCTTTCGGTTTGTAAAGGTCAAATCTGTTTTTGTTCAATCGCTATTATACACTCCCCTAGCTCAGCATATAGCTCCTAGCTCAGAAATCTCAGACTGTCCTTCACATACCTCTTCCCTGACCCATCCTGCTCACCCTCCCATGCACTGGTCTCAGTGGAATGCCCGCCTTCTGTGTTCTCATTGTATGATGTGGAGCTCACCATTCAAAACCTCCAATCCATCACTGTCATCAAGTCTATGGAGAACCTATGCGCTAGATGCCATAGAATGTACTTCACATAATTGATTTCACTCAAATGTAATATTCTATTTCATGATAAGGAAATTGAGACACAGCTTAGTAAACAGCTAGTGTCAGAGCCAAGGTTCAAAGCCAGGCAATCTAACCCAGGAAGTCATACTCTAAAGAGTCAGTAATAATAGTTGACTTTATTGTCTCTTTTCTTCTCTTCTTCAACAAGTATTTATTGATCATCTGTTATGAACCAGGCTCAGTTTCACAGGATATGAGTAAGGGACTGCATTTTTTTTATCATCTTAGGATTCCCAGTGCCTGGTACCATGTCCAAAAGGTAGTTGCTGCTTAATAGATTCGTGGTACATCATCATTACAAATTACAAAGATACATAAGCATATTTTCTGCCCTGATTCTATATAGTCTAATAGAAAAGACAGGAAAACAATAAATATCCTTCTGAAACAAAAGGGAAAGGACCGACATTTCCCTGGTACTAGAAATATATCAACAGAGGCTTGATTTCTGTACATTAATATCCTGATCCTTTAAAATAGAACTATAAGTACAAAGACTGTTAACTTGACATGTTCTAGAGTCTTCAATATTCTAGTGTTTTGGTCTGTTTCAATTCTGTGCTCTACTTTTTTCGATTTTTTAATGGTCCTGCTAATATAGAGATCATTCAGGTTCAAATGGAGAGATGAAAATTCATGGAGCAGGTGGAAATTGAGAGGAATTTTTGGAAAATAAGTAGAATTTTAATCCAAGCCAAAAATTAGTCACTTTCCAGGCTAAAGAAATATCAGCGGGTCCACTGAAACAGAAATGGTTATGGGGTCACTGAAGTTGGTATGGAGACTAGCCTAACCAAAAAAAAGAAGAGAAATTGACAGGCCTAATGGTCTAGTAGCTAAGCCTCCACACTTTCACTGCAAGAGGGCCCGGGTTCAACCCCTGATCAGGGAACAAGATCACACACGTCACAACTAAAATTTTCCAGCTACAACCAAAGATTCTGCATGTCACGCCTGATGCAGCTAAATAAATAAATACTTTTATTTACTGATTATAACTGATTTATAATATTATGTTGATTTTTGCTTTACAGTAAAATGATTCAGTTATATGTGCTTAGTAGCTTCAGTCATATCCACTCTCTGTGACCCTATGGACTGTAGCCTGCCAGGCTCCTCTGTGCATGGGTTTTTCCAGGCAAGAATACTGGAGTAGGTAGCCATGCCCTCCTCCAGGGATTAAGTTATCCATATCTATATATACGCTCTTTCATTATGGTCTATCATGGGATAATGCATATAGTTCTCTATACTCTCCAGTAGGACTTTTGTTTTTTATCTAGTCTAAAAATAATAGTTTGCATCTGCTAATCCAAACTCTTAGTCCATCCCTTCCCCACATTATTTTTTTAGAAAGAACAGAAATTTGATGATGATGGAATCACCATGAGATGATGTGACAGATGATGCTGTCTAATAGACAGACAGGAAGACAAGGCAGACTGACAATGTAGATTCTGATCCTTAGAGGGGCTCTCAAAAGAGTAAAGTTGGAATTAAGGAGTTATTTTATGTCTGTTCACAGAAAATGACATTATAGAAGCGGTATATGAAGCGTATTGGTCTGCACCTGAAGTTCTAAAGTTCTAAGAAAAGTTCTCTTACTATTATTTCCTGTTCCTTTCTCTTTTAGGGGCTGCGGATAGGCAACCTCAAGATGACTGCAATTCAAGAAAAACAGCCATTGGAGAAATTGGCCGCTTAGGTTAGATTGCAACCATAAGAACGCTCCTCACACAATGGAGTCCTTAGAATTTGTTCTTTGGCGAAAAAATGGTCACCCAAGGTTTTTCTCTCCCTTAGGCTGACCCTTCATGGTGGGTAAATCACCTTCCCAGCTCTCTTTCACCAGTCTCCACCAACTCTATGCCTTCACCAGCATTTCCTAGAATCTTAACTCACTAACTGTCCTCTACAATGACACACTCCACCCCTTGCTCCTAAATGGAGGCTGCATAGCACTGCCCCCACATACTCATGCCAATGCATGTTCCCAGACCATGGTGTTTCTCCAGGGGCTCACACCTGCCTACAGAAGAAAGCCAGATCCCTCCATTTAACTTCCCTGATATTGTTAATGTTGACAATCACTCTCAGGCTCAGCTCTGCCTCATAATCAGAACTCGCCTCATGAACTCTCTTCATCAGTCAAGCTAACTAAAAAACTATAGTCCTCTGTCTGTTCTCCACTGCTTGTATCTCAAGTCTGCTCTGAATTTCATCCTGTGTCCTAACCTCTACGCTCTGAACTTTTCTTCCCAGTCCAGATGTCTTCAATTTCCTAAACTCATAGAAATCTCCACTTCCTTGGAACACTCAAAATTACTTCTACCAATTTTTTGACCACTCAACTGTAAATGCTTATATCATTCCTTAACTGCTCTTGTAAGAATGTCACTTACTATCAATTACATTCCATGAGGTAAAGATGTTGTTGAAAGCTTCTGCATCCTTCACAGTCCAAAGTACACATAGGTGCTCAACGCACTCTCTCAGGTGAATTTATGACGACTAATTATTCTTCCAGATATTTGATGAAATGGCAACAGGGGAACAGGCTAGAAATGGGTAACTCATCATTTTTCCCATTGTGTCATGTTGGTGAATTTTAATTAACATGACTCTCAGCATGACATATGGCTGTTCAGGTAATCAGGATGCACTTTTAGCTCAAAGGTTTGATTTGCCTGAGATTGAATGGGGATGATCATATTATTCTAAAGCAACCATACATTCATTGTACCTCAGAATAAGTATTTTTGCACACTGCTTATTAGTGCTTAAGAGTGAGCTAGCAAGACACCTCAGACCAGGACCAATCTGACAGTTCATTTTTCACTACCATTTTCCTCATCTACTGCCAAACAAATGATGATTTGCTAAACTGAGTTTTCTGAGTGAAATAAGCCTGGTAATACCAGAGTGTCTCTAGAAACACATATGCCTCTTCCAACTTCACAAAGTACAACATATCCATACTTACTGCACCCAGTAAAGACAAAATGAAGACAGGTGTCATTATTTTTAAGAAAAAAGAAATGCAGTAAACTATCTAAACAACAAAAAATTTTTAAAAGTCAGGAATGGCCTCTTCAGATTAAAGAAGAGTTGCTTGCCTTACTAAAGATCATGCTGCAAAGTATGATAAATATATCAAACTCCTGGCATTTCTAAACTTAACAATCACTGTTTCAATCATGGTGCTCACAATCAAACAAATAATATGCAGTAATCTACTGTGTTCTAGACTTATGAGTTTGAGTCATACACGCAGATGTGATTCTTAAGTACAATGTGATTTCACTCAATGTCAGAAACAATGTTATCAAGTAGCTATTATAGCTCCCCTTAGTAAGAACAACATGCAAAGTACATACTTTCATGGCATTCATAAATGCTGGTGTTCCCGAGGCTGCCTGCTATTTCAATGCCAGTCTAATTCCCAAGCATAAAGCATGTCAGCCACAAACTTACTTTAATGATCTTTTCTATTTGTTAGACCTGTAATAATTTTTCAAGTCTTCTTTCGATCTGTAATATTTTTTCAAGTTTTCTTTTCAACTGAATCTGAGATTGTACCAACAAGGGCTTCATTTTATTTTGTTCTTTAACAAAACTCATTCATCTCTGTAAAGCTGCCATATAATCCTCTAAGATTCACAAACAATATTTCCATATGGTGATGCAAATGTCCTTTAGTGTTAGAGAAGTTAACCAAAGAATGCAAACAGGGAGCTTACCACCTCAAAGCAAAAGATGCCTCCTAGTGACCCTCAGGTCTGTCCGATAAATGCAATAGGGAGAGTACAGTCTTTGCATTATCCAAAGCCTGGGCAAGTAGTCTAAATTGGGCCTTAACTCAAACAGAAGACGGAAGGGTGGGGGAGAGGAGGAGGAGAGGGAGGAGAAGAAAGAGGAGGAGGAAAAAGGAGAAGGAGGAGAATGAGAAGGGGGGAGAAGAAGGGAGAGGAGAGGGCAAAGGAAGGAGGAAGAGAAGCAGGAAAGACAAATAGGCCTCATAACTCCCTACCCAGACCCCTGTCCAGATCTGAGACAGCACACACAAGAGGAATGTGAGTCTGCAAAGCAGACCTACCTGCCCTAGACACTGCTTCTGGGAAGAATAAAGACCATGCCCAGGACCTTGGCCAGATCCCCTCCAAACAATGAAGAGACCTGCTGCCTTCCAACCAGGTACCTCACTCTACCTCTCCTAGGCAGAAAGGAACCAGTGGGGCAAGAGCCACAGAAGTCTGCTTTGAGAAAATCAATTTTCATGGCAATCCAGAGTAGAGAAGAGCATTCTCTCCAATAGAAGGGACCCGTCACACGTCAGTACATTCACCAGCCCAGAGAGCAGCCTCATCAGCCTTCCTAAAGCTATCACCCTGTGGAAAGGGCAGACAAAGCCTGGTCCCATGAGGTTAAAAGTACCTCTTCCACTCAAGGCCACATAAGCCACATTCACATGCCCAAGCTGCTTTTGGGAAGAGTAAAAATACAGGAGATATGAAAATCAGAATAAAGGAGGACCTCTAAGTCTACTTTAATTTAATAGGGCTATTAATTAAAAGTGATTAAACTAAAGTGAATTAGACTAAATAAATGAAAATAAAATTCCACCCGAAATGTGGGCCTCATATGGGATATTACTCAATAATCAGAAAAGAAATGCATTTTCTCTGCACGGGGAAATTGGCATCTACAAGATCAGATACAGTTTACAAAACTGAACACATTATAAAACAGGGCAATCAAAATTAAAGTTCACCAATGACATGAAAATGGAAAAAGAGGTATATAACTAACCTCCTGAGATAGTTCATACCAAAACGGATCACAGAGTTTTTTGCTTCAAGTTTCAAAGAATTCTTAGCAACTTTAAAAAGGAAAAAAACTACGCAGTTTAGTTAGTGGATTCATTGACTCCTCCTTCATCTATAAGTTTGAAGCTTCATTTTGAAAGCTGTTCTTTCTTAATCTAGATGTTTAAGACAGAAATAAAGTTTGTAGACCAGGATTTCCTAGTGTAAAATCTACTTGATTTTCAACAAGAAATCACTGGAAGCTGAATTAACATTTAGACCACTAGGGTGCAATTTAGGAAATTATTTCTTCAATTGATCAAATGGTACCCCAATGGAATTAAAGATTCCACTAAGTCTATGCTTTATTAAATTGCACCTCAGAGTTCTGCACTCTTGGATAGAATGCTTCAGGTACCAGAGTTAAGCTGTTTGTTGTTGCTCTCTGTAGAATGAGAGGCAATTACCTATTAGTGTGAGCTTAGAAGCCAAACTTTTTTTTTAACCAACCTTGAGGGGGAAAAAGAAAGAGGTTAATTCTATTTGAATGAACACAAACACTGCTTCCCTAATTTGATCTCTATTAGGCAATATTTAATGACACTAAGCATAAGAGATGAATTTCTAGAAGTATGCTAACCTGTCGTATAAATAAAATGACTAATTGGCCCTTTCAGATAGATACTTTTTTGTGTTTCAGGTGCCTCAAGTTATTGATATCAATTTGCTTCCTGAATCTAAGACTCCTTAAAGTAACTCTTGAACCTCTACATGAACTCTGAGAACTTTTCAGTAAGTAATTTAGACCTTCACTGTCCAATATGGCAGGCACTAACCACATATGGCCAAATTTAAATTTATTAAAATTAAGTAAGATTTAAAACTCCATTCCTCAGTCACTGTAACCGCTTCGCATGTTCAATAGCCAAAAGTGATTAATGGCTAATAGTAGGAGCAGGCTAAATGGAAGGTGATGAGATTAGAATTGTGAGTTTGGGCAAAATAAGAAGCATGCCATGCTATGAAAGCTGGGCTTACTTTACAGATACTTCCATCATTGCATAAGCTAACATCTACAAGATGCTTCTTACCAGAAATGCTAAATTATTACTATATAATGAATGAAGTGTTAGTCACATAGTTGTGTCTGATGCTTTTGCAACCCCATAGATTGTATGTAGCCCACCAGGCTCCTCTCTGCATGGAATTCTTGAGGTCAGAATACTGGAATGGATAGCCATTCCTTTCTCCAGGGCATCTTTCCAATGCAGAGATTGAATCCAGTTCTCCTTCATTGCTGGCAGATTCTTTTACCATCTGAGCCACCAGAGAAGCCCTGACTATATCTATATAATTATTTATTTAATAAAAAGGTACAACTGAATTATATCTACTTATTAAAGACAGAAGAATCTGTTGCTTGCATTTGTTTTAAGGTGAACATTACACTCATCGTATTATGGTCACATGTCCTCATTGCAACATTCAACAAATTACATCCTGGCATCTTACTGTAATAGGGGTGGGGCAGCATCGACCTATAGCAGTCCTGCTCAGCTACCATGTCGCAAGGGGCCCCGCCCCCAGTGAGTGGCCTATTAGTGAGCAACTGCCAAGGAGCAACCATAAGTGACCCCACTCAGCCATTCATCAGCACTGCCTGGACTCCCTCTCCTTCCTCTGTATAAAAAAGGCCTAAAATCAGATGGAGGAAAGATGGTTTTTTTGAGACACCAGTCTGCCATCTTATCAGTCCGCTATCTTTCCAATTAATGTTGTTATTCCTTGCCCCAACGACCTGTCTCTTGATTTACTGACCTGTCATATAGCAAGCAGAGCAAGCTCAAGCCCAGTACCACCACCCTGTTCCTGGCTCAGTGTTGGGCACTGCAGATCTGCATGAGTTCAGTCTAGCAGAGGAGAAATTCCAGGAGCAAATCATTAGAATCCCATGAAATGGGAGCTATAATAAAAGTATGGAAGTGAAAATTCCTAAGGGATGAGAGTTGTGAGCAAAAGAGGGACATTTTAGCTGGATCTCAAGAAGGCTTAGGGTTTCCTAAATCCCATAAGAAAAAGACAGTGTGCGTTCAGGATGGAGGAAACAGTTCATATAAAGGCATGGAGATGTTAAAGAATAAGATGCGTTCACCAACTAAAAGAGGCTAAATCATAGCATGAGATTAATGGAAGAGGACTAAATGGAAGGTGATGAGATTAGAATTGTGATTCAGGGGCACACAGGAAGTCTGCCATGCCACAAAGGCAGGGCTTACTTTGCAGAAGCTATGAAATTAATGAAGATTTGGGCACATACACATTTATGCCCTGAAAAAAATCAATGAAACTAGTTTGTTGCAAAAGACGGACTAGAGAAAATAAAAAGGACTAAATGTGTATGAGATAATTTAAGGTTGGAAATTTATACCACATAGCAACTGACTATTTGCTGTCAAATAAAAATAATGTTCCTCTTACATAATCACATGTATGTAAACATACATATGAACATTTATAAACATACTTGTTAACTAGAATTATTGTAGCGCTTATTCTGCAGTATAAACAAATCATTATCTTGTACACCTGAAACCAATGCAATGCTTTATATCAACTCCACCTCAATTTTAAAAATATACTTCAAGATTATCAAAACTAAATATAATTATAGAATGCTAATGAGGATATATGGGTTATAGGTGTGTAACCCAGACTCCAATTTATTTCTAGATTCTATGATCTGAGGTAGCCCAGACACCTACATACAGACAGACACACACACACTCACAATACCCACATCATTTACTAAGTTCTTACTCTATGTCAAGGCCTGTGTTAACTGCATTTTAACCCTCAGGAACCACCCAGTAGATGGGAATTGTCTTCCCCAGTTTAAAGTTATGATCCAGACAGGCTGTATATCTTATTCTAACCCAGACAAGTAGGAAGAGACACTGTCAGACACCGTGGTCAGGCATATACAACTTTCTTTTAACCCTGTGCTTTTAACGTTGAGTCAATACTGCTTTCCAGGATAACTAAACATACTTGATTCGCAGAGGTTCAGATCCAGCATTTTGAAACATGCTTATAGAATGACATGAAATATAAAGACAACTTTAAAAAGAAAATGTTTTGATAAACTGCTTTCCCATGAGTTGAATCCATAGAAAAGACAGTGTGCGTTCAGGATGGAGGAAACAGTTCATATAAAGGCATGGAGATGTTAAAGAATAAGATGCGTTCACCAACTAAAAGAGGCTAAATCATAGCATGAGATTAGTGGAAGAGGACTAAATGGAAGGTGATGAGATTAGAATTGTGATTCAGGGGCACACAGGAAATCTGCCATGCCACGAAGGCAGGTCTTACTTTGCAGAAGCTATGAAATTAATGAAGATTTGGGCACATACACATTTATGCCTTGAAAAAAATCAATGAAACTAGTTTGTTGCAAAAAACGGACTAGAGAAAATAAAAAGGACTAAATGTGTATGAGATAATTTAAGGTTGGAAATTTATACCACATAGCAACTGACTATTTGCTGTCAAATAAAAATAATGTTCCTCTCTACATAGTCACATGTATGTAAACATACATATGAACATTTATAAATATACTTATTGTTAACTAGAATTATTGTAGTGCTTATTCTGCAGTATAAACAAATCATTATCTTGTACACCTGAAACCAGTGTAATGCTTTATATCAACTCCACCTCAATTTTAAAAATATACTTCAAGATTATCAAAACTAAATATAATTATATAATGCTAATGAGGATATATGGGTTATAGGTGTGTAACCCAGACTCCAATTTATTTCTAGATTCTATGATCTGAGGTAGCCCAGACACCTACATACAGACAGACACACACACACTCACAATACCCACATCATTTACTAAGTTCTTACTCTATGTCAAGGCCTGTGTTAACTGCATTTTAACCCTCAGGAACCACCCAGGAGATGGGAATTGTCTTCCCCAGTTTAAAGTTATGATCCAGACAGGCTGTGCTGTATATCTTTTTCTAAACCAGACAAGTAGGAAGAGACAGTGTCAGACACCGTGGTCAGGCATATACAACTTTCTTTTAACCCTGTGCTTTTAACGTTGAGTCAATACTGCTTTCCAGGATAACTAAACATACTTGATTCGCAGAGGTTCAGATCCAGCATTTTTGAAACATGCTTATAGAATGACATGAAATATAAAGACATCTTTAAAAAAGAAAATGTTTTGATAAAGCTGGCTGCTCTAAGACACTCACCATGCTTCAACAATGTTTTAAAGATGCATCCAATGGACAAGATACTTAACTCATTTAAACAAAGATGCATCATTCAAAGAAAATAGACAGGTTCCAATGACCTGACTTCCACGTTCTTTTCTTTTTTTTTTTTTTAACTTTTATTTTACTTTTAACTTTTACATAGTTTTGTTGTTCACAGATATGTATGTTCTCAGACTAGTCATATGTATATCCTCCCCATCCCTCCCGACCATCACACAGCACCCCTGAAGGATCTCCTTTTCTCACAGAGCAATTCCACGTTCTTTTCTAATGGCTCTACCTAGAGGTGTGTAATGTAGGATAATATTAAGCAGGGTCTTCTTTGTTCGTATTTATCCTATCACACAATGAGGTCCAAGATGCCCCTAAAGTAACTGCCCTAGTCACTCCATCACCTTACCTTCAGAGACTGACTGCAGTCTTTAGTTTTCCCTTCCTAAAGAGGAAATCAGAGATAAATAAGCTTTGTGGGCAGCCCATGCAAGGGAGGACTTCCCTGGTGGCTCAGCAGTGAAGGGTTCACCTGCAGTGCAGGAGATGTGGGTTCGATCCCTGGGTCAGGAAGATGCCCTGGAGAAGGAAATGGCAACACATTCCAGCATTCTTGCTGGAAAAATCCCATGGACAGAGGAGTCTAGTGGGTTACAGTCCATGGGATCACAAAGAGTCTTCAAAAGAGCATGCACATGCAAGAGAGCATAGAGGATGAAAGCCACTAATATTAAATGGCATGAGGGGAGAGGAGGGTCAGCATAGTGTTTTTAACCCTCAGGAACCACCCAGGAGATGGGAATTGTCTTCCCCAGTTTAAAGTTATGATCCAGACAGGCTGTGCTGTATATCTTTTTCTAAACCAGACAAGTAGGAAGAGACAGTGTCAGACACCGTGGTCAGGCATATACAACTTTCTTTTAACCCTGTGCTTTTAACGTTGAGTCAATACTGCTTTCCAGGATAACTAAACATACTTGATTCGCAGAGGTTCAGATCCAGCATTTTTGAAACATGCTTATAGAATGACATGAAATATAAAGACAACTTTAAAAAAGAAAATGTTTTGATAAAGCTGGCTGCTCTAACACAGTCACCATGCTTCAACAATGTTTTAAAGATGCATACAATGGACAAGATACTTAACTCATTTAAACAAAGATGCATCATTCAAAGAAAATAGACAGGTTCCAATGACCTGACTTGCATGTTCTTTTCTTTTTTTTTTAACTTTTATTTTACTTTTAACTTTTACATAGTTTTGTTGTTCACAGATATGTATGTTCCCAGACTAGTCATATGTATATCCGCCCCCCCGCCACCCGACCATCGCACAGCACCCCGAAGGATCTCCTTTTCTCACAGAGCAATTCCACGTTCTTTTCTAATGGCTCTACCTAGAGGTGTGTAATGTAGGATAATATTAAGCAGCGTCTTCTTTGTACGTATTTATCCTATCACACAATGAGGGTCAAGATGCCCCTAAAGTAACTGCCCTAGTCACTCCATCACCTTACCTTCAGAGACTGACTGCAGTCTTTAGTTTTCCCTTCCTAAAGAGGAAATCAGAGATAAATAAGCTTTGTGGGCAGCCCATGCAAGGGAGGACTTCCCTGGTGACTCAGCAGTGAAGGGTTCACCTGCACTGCAGGAGATGTGGGTTCGATCCCTGGGTCAGGAAGATGCCCTGGAGAAGGAAATGGCAACACATTCCAGCATTCTTGCTGGAAAAATCCCATGGATAGAGGAGCCTAGTGGGTTACAGTCCATGGGGTCACAAAGAGTCAGGTATTACGGAAATAACCAAGCAAGCATGCACATGCAAGAGAGCATAGAGGATGAAAGCCACTAATATTAAATGGTCATGAGGGGGAGAGGAGGGTGTAGCCATAGTGAAGGAGGGGAAAACATAGTTCATAAGCAGGTATGGTGAAGGTAAAAGACTGAAATCACGCCTTCATTTCATTTCTTATCTTAAACAACTATGGCAATCAATATTTTTTATTATACTGCAAAACAGTTATACTAACAAATACCTTTAAAACTTCATGCGATTATTAGCAGCACATTGATAATTATCCTGATTGGTGGCTTGCCTTCCCCAGTGAAGGAAGGCATTAATACGCAGGAAGAAGCCATCCCTTTTGGGAGTCCTCACTGGCTTCAGGTAATGGTAGTGAACAGAGGCTCAGAGGCCTGGAAGACATCAAGGTCATCCCTGGTGTGGCTGGGTTTTATGACCTCTAAGAAGTCACAAAGCCCTACCTGATTCTGTATCTAGACGTTGTTCATAACTTTACACAGGCTCAAAGCACAGT
Source organism: Tragulus kanchil (assembly GCA_022376925.1). Taxonomy (NCBI): domain Eukaryota; kingdom Metazoa; phylum Chordata; class Mammalia; order Artiodactyla; family Tragulidae; genus Tragulus; species Tragulus kanchil. The sequence goes on along the minus strand of JAIOJX010000006.1, from coordinate 30,528,839 downwards.
CATTCCATTTTATTGTATTTCAGCTCGATGGTGCTATGGGGCAGAAAGACAGAGAACTGAGGTCCTTTCATGGCCACAGCTTAAGGAATACAAAAATTGAACAAATACTGTTATAGCCTCGTCTGTCTCAGTCACACAGCACGACCCTCCTTCCTAAGGTTGCAATAATCCTAGATCTACGTGAAGCTCAAGGTAATTCACCAACATTGATCTATCTTAACACACATTGGGGTAGAAGACCAGGATACAGAAGAGCTGCCAGAGATGAATGGAATGCAGATAGCAAAGACAAGCAGCTGTGCCAGAGAAACACAGGCAATAGCAAGGAAATCACCTCTGGCTTCAACCAACCAACCAAACAAACATTCATTACCACTATCATCATGGACTTTCAACTGTGTACAGACCCATATATGCATTTAAAAAATAAAACTTAAACATTACACACACACATATATAAACACACACCAGTTTTCTTTGAAATTGCAAATTTTAAAAGACATTATACTCTTAATGTGGGTGCAGGGAGAACAGACGAGTGACCATTAAAGTGTCCTCTTAAACAAGCAAGCATGCACATGCAAGAGAGCATAGAGGATGAAAGCCACTAATATTAAATGGGCATGAGGCGGAGAGGAGGGTGCAGCCATAGTGAAGGAGGGGAAAACATAGTTCATAAGCAGGTATGGTGAAGGTAAAAGACTGAAATCACGCCTTCATTTCATTTCTTATCTTAAACAACTATGGCAATCAATATTTTTTATTATACTGCAAAACAGCTATACTAACAATTACCTTTAAAACTTCATGCGATTATTAGCAGCACATTGATAATTATCTTGATTGGTGGCTTGCCTTCCCCAGTGAAGGAGGGCATTAATACGCAGGAAGAAGCCATCCCTTTTGGGAGTCCTCACTGGCTTCAGGTAATGGTAGTGAACAGAGGCTCAGAGGCCTGGAAGACATCAAGGTCATCCCTGGTGTGGCTGGGTTTTATGACCTCTAAGAAGTCACAAAGCCCTACCTGATTCTGTATCTAGACGTTGTTCATAACTTTACACAGGCTCAAAGCACGGTCATTCCATTTTATTGTATTTCAGCTCGATGGTGCTATGGGGCAGAAAGACAGAGAACTGAGGTCCTTTCATGGCCACAGCTTAAGGAATACAAAAATTGAACAAATACTGTTATAGCCTCGTCTGTCTCAGTCACACAGCACGACCCTCCTTCCTAAGGTTGCAATAATCCTAGATCTACGTGAAGCTCAAGGTAATTCACCAACATTGATCTATCTTAACACACATTGGGGTAGAAGACCAGGATACAGAAGAGCTGCCAGAGATGAATGGAATGCAGATAGCAAAGACAAGCAGCTGTGCCAGAGAAACACAGGCAATAGCAAGGAAATCACCTCTGGCTTCAACCAACCAACCAACCAAACAAACAAACATTCATTACCACTATCATCATGGACTTTCAATTGTGTACAGACCCATATATGCATTTAAAAAATAAAACTTAAACATTACACACACACGTATATAAATACACACCAATTTTCTTTGAAATTGCAAATGCTCTTTCAGAAATGACATTGGATTAACCTCTTAAATGTAAAAAGGGCACCACGACCTGCAGGGAGAACAGACGAGTGACCATTAAAGTGTCCTCTTAAACAAAAGGTGCTTCACTTTTGTTTCACATGAGAAGTATCAATAGTAGAGTTAATAAATTACAAAAATTTGAAAGAAATTTTTGAAAAAATATTACACTATTATACACTTTCTCACACATTCACACACACACAAAATTAAACTAATCCTTTCACCAACAAAAGGAGAAAAGCCTTAGTACAGATTTGGAGATTAAAACACCAATTAACTATAACTCTTTGGCAGGGGAGTGACTGCTTCATCAAATGGCAATGATCTTAAAGAGCAAAGATGGTCATCTGTTTGATAGGATAAGAGCTCATAAGTTCATCCAACTTTGTTTTAAAGTTATACTAGGAAATCACACAAGCAAAAACTATTTCATAAAAGTGCAATTAGTCACTTAGCTTCTTCAGAGCAAGGTTTGTTTCATTATAGACTCAGAAGAGAGCAGCCAGTTGGTCTCTAAAGCCCACTCTGTATTGCCCCATCTCACGCAGGAGTCACTTCTTTGTCAAGGCAGGGAGCTGGCCATTCACCTTCTCTCTCCTGCTTCTAGTAACAGGGCATCACTACTCAACAAGGGAGCTGACTTGTTCCAGGATGACCTGTTCTTCAGGCTTGGCCAGAACAAAGGGTTTCTCCAGGATTCAAGACCGTTGAGGCTGAAATGGACAGTCCCAGGCAGATGCTCTACCATCCCATGTAGGGCAGCTTACCCCCTTGCCTGACCCCATTGCTTCCTCCTGAGTCCTGCCTAAAAGTGCTGCCCTGTGTGTAATCAGACCCATTCACTAAAATGAATTTCTTCTAGTTATACAAAATGTGTCCTTCCACATATTCAAAGTTTCCATTACTGCTTACGATGTAGCATCTGTTTCTGACGGAACATTTTAAGAACATAGCTTGTAAGGTGTCTTTTGCTGGGAATCTTCTTTAGACTTTACCACCTGCTACAAAGCAGTAAGCCATGTTGAGACAGGTTCTGTGCCGCTGTTTCACGGCTGGTACCCAGTAGCCACAAGACAGATGCACCCACCGTGTTGGATTTGTTTTGGCATTTGGGACACAAACTTAATTAGGATAAACCGGTCCAGTTCTTTCTCACCTACCTTCTTCCTTACAGTGGATCACACTGATAAAGTGCAATTTAAATATATTTTTCAGTAATTCTAATAATTGACCCAGGAAAATTAAAATAATATTTTCCTGTTCTACTTGTCGTAACCTGTTGAGATATCTTTCAAAATGCGTTACTGAGAGAGAAAAAGAAATTTTACACACATTATTGCTGAGATTTCCTGGCTCTCTGCCTCCCAGAAGAGCAATGCATGAAATATTTGTTCAAAAATGGAAATGTTAAGAATTAAATGAATTTAAGTCACCCTCATTACTGCAACAGGCATTTTCCCACTGCTTAAGGAAACACTAAATTGTCTTCAGATCTGCATAGGCTCTGTCAGCCAGAACATCTTGCTAAGAAAGTGAAAAACACCTCTCAAAAAGACCACCTGACTGATTTAATTCTGTTTTAAGACTTGTTTTCACGATGAAGTAATGAGGTAAGTGCTGTAGGAACAAAGTCAGAAGAGGAAAAGAACTTCCACTACATAAGGTCTAGGAGAGCATTCATTCTTTCATTGAACAAATATCTATTGAGCATCTATATGTACTAAGTGGTTTTCATTTTGTTTGGTTTGTTTTGGTTATCCTGAGTCTTGATTGCTGCATGAGCATTTCTCTAGCTGCAGAGAGCAAGGACTACTCTCTAATTGCAGTGCACAGGCTTCATTTGTGGTGGCTTCTCTTGTAGAACATGGGCTCTAGAGCACATGGACTTCAGTAGCTGCAGCACATGGGCTCAGCCGTTGCAGTTCCTGGGCTCTAGAGCACAGGCTCAGTAGTTTCGGTGTATGGGCTTAGCTGCTCCGTGGCATATGGGATATTCCTGGATCAGTGATAGAACCCATGTCTCCTGCATTAGCAGGCAGATTCTTTACCACTGAGCCATCAGAGAAGCTCCTAATGTGGGGAAACAGGAAGGAGTTTTCTTTAGAATGAAAAGGAGTTCCATTAATTTGGAATATTCAAGGCAGACTTGGACTGTGGAGAAGACAACTGTTTATTAAGTAATTGGGGAATACCAGCCCAGTTGGGCTCAAAGCCTGCCCTCCTCCCTACCGGCAGAGCCAGTCAGCTGACCCTCCTCATTTCACTTTCTCTTGGAGACAGCAACTGGACCTGGACAGATGCTCAAGGCAGCAGGAGCCGGACAACACTAGTGATAAAACAGAGAAATGTAGGAGCCCTGCAGTGGGTTCCCATATACTCTCTCATGTTCATGAGAAATAGAAGAAGTTTATCAGCATTTGCCCCAGGGTGCTAATTAAATATGCTAAGAATAAGATGTTCATAGTTGGCATCTCGTAGGGAAAAGAAATTCGCTCACTGCAAAAAGACTACTCAGCCCAGTTAAGGAGCTGTTAAACAATGAAGTCATTCTAATGTTCTTTGTAAGAGGATGGGGCATAGGCTCCCTGTAAAAAGTCTTCAGATCTGCATAGGCTCTGTCAGCCAGAACATCTTGCTAAGAAAGTGAAAAACACCTCTCAAAAAGACCACCTGACTGATTTAATTCTGTTTTAAGACTTGTTTTCACGATGAAGTAATGAGGTAAGTGCTGTAGGAACAAAGTCAGAAGAGGAAAAGAACTTCCACTACATAAGGTCTAGGAGAGCATTCATTCTTTCATTGAACAAATATCTATTGAGCATCTATATGTACTAAGTGGTTTTCATTTTGTTTGGTTTGTTTTGGTTATCCTGAGTCTTGATTGCTGCATGAGCATTTCTCTAGCTGCAGAGAGCAAGGACTACTCTCTAATTGCAGTGCACAGGCTTCATTTGTGGTGGCTTCTCTTGTAGAACATGGGCTCTAGAGCACATGGACTTCAGTAGCTGCAGCACATGGGCTCAGCCGTTGCAGTTCCTGGGCTCTAGAGCACAGGCTCAGTAGTTTCGGTGTATGGGCTTAGCTGCTCCGTGGCATATGGGATATTCCTGGATCAGTGATAGAACCCATGTCTCCTGCATTAGCAGGCAGATTCTTTACCACTGAGCCATCAGAGAAGCTCCTAATGTGGGGAAACAGGAAGGAGTTTTCTTTAGAATGAAAAGGAGTTCCATTAATTTGGAATATTCAAGGCAGACTTGGACTGTGGAGAAGACAACTGTTTATTAAGTAATTGGGGAATACCAGCCCAGTTGGGCTCAAAGCCTGCCCTCCTCCCTACCGGCAGAGCCAGTCAGCTGACCCTCCTCATTTCACTTTCTCTTGGAGACAGCAACTGGACCTGGACAGATGCTCAAGGCAGCAGGAGCCGGACAACACTAGTGATAAAACAGAGAAATGTAGGAGCCCTGCAGTGGGTTCCCATATACTCTCTCATGTTCATGAGAAATAGAAGAAGTTTATCAGCATTTGCCCCAGGGTGCTAATTAAATATGCTAAGAATAAGATGTTCATAGTTGGCATCTCGTAGGGGAAAAGAAATTCGCTCACTGCAAAAAAGACTACTCAGCCCAGTTAAGGAGCTGTTAAACAATGAAGTCATTCTAATGTTCTTTGTAAGAGAGGTGTCAGCTAAGGACACCTAAAAAAGGTGGGGGGGACTTGCTTCTCTAAGCCAGTCTCACAGGAGTAAAGAGCAGGGCTTGGGAATTCATCAGAGCAGAGTTCCAGACTCAGTTCATTAAACACATGACTGGTGAATTACTTACTTTTCCACAAGGAGAATAGGCATATTGGGTATTTTATTATTATTATTACATAATGTGTGCTCATTGTGTAAATTCAAACAATAGAGAGAGAAAAGAAAAAATAGCAAAGTTCACTCAAAATTTCACGACCCAAAGATAATTAACATTAACCTTTTGTTGGGCAAGTTAGCTAATTTTTTTTTGCCTGACTACTCTCATGGATAAAATGGAAACAAGTGCAAACAGAGTCTGGCAGGAGAGGAGATGCATGAAATAATTCAGGCACGATGCTTAGCTATCCTTGTGGCTCAGACGGTAAAGAATCCACCTGCAATACAGGAAAAGTGGGTTCGATCCCTGGGTCAGGAAGATCTCCTGAAGAAGGAAACAGCAACCAACTCCAGCATTCTTGCCTGGGGAATCCCATGGAAGAGGAGTCTGGCAGCCTACAGTCCCTGTGGTCACAAGAGAGCTGAACACAACTTAGCGACTAAAACAGCCAGAAAAATGCTTAGCACAGAGTGTAGCTAATTAAGTTCTCCCATGCTAGTGTGAGAGATAGCCCGTTTGCCAGGGTCTCCCTTTGTTTTAGTGTTGAATGTACCATAGCCTGGGAAATCCCTCAGTCTTGGGCAATCCAGGATGGCTGGTCACCATGCCCAGGGAGTAACCCCAAAGGAAAGAGGACAGCAGTGAAATTTCCTAGTCGCTGGAATCCAGAGAATGCAGAGGGAGGACATGACAGCTGTTTTAATCTGGAAGCATCATTGTACAGTTCCCCTTAGATTCATTTTTATTATCTAACACAGGGTCAGTTTGGACTGAAGTGGAAAATCTCAAGGTCAGCAGTCTAATATCAGAAAGGTATTGTCCTAGTACAGAATTGTTCATCCAGGGCAGTTTTGATTTCCAGCAACCAGCATTTCCTTTCTGCCTGCCTAGGTAGTGCCTGACTTCGAGTAAAAGGAAATCTGCCACACTCCCACCTCACCTGCCCCAAGAACGTCGACCTGGCTCCATTTCCCTTCAACCTTCTAACTGTGCACATCTCTGGACAGCACTCCAGAGCAGGACACACGTCTCATCATCACGGCATCAGTTCTGCATCCCAGAACTCAGCCATGTTCTGACTTTAGCAGCAATAGAAGCAACATGTCTGACTTTCTGTGACCCCATACTTGGAGCTCTCCAGTCTCCTCTGTCCAGGCAAGAATACTGGAGTGGGTAGCCATTCCCTTTTCCAGGAAATCTTCCCAACCCAAGGATTGGACCCAGGGCTCCTGCATTACAAGTAGTCTTTTACCATGGAGCCGCCACGGAAACCTGATAGAAGCTGAAGAGAATTTAAAAAGTGTTTTCTTTGCGTGTGCAAACTGAACTTGTGACGTCAATGACTATTATAGAACAAGTTGGGAAGCTGTGTGTTACCACTGCTTCACTCCTGAAGGTAGATTCGGCACAAGACTGTGGAACAGGTCCATCCAGATATGCTCCAGGACCGCCAAGTGCACGATTCACGCATGAGTGAGCTTCCAGAGCAGGTCCAAATAAGTTAGCTCGAAGTGGGGCGAATTCAGACTGAAGAAGGTACAGACGTCCATGTACAGGAGCTTACATATTGAAAGGGTAAATCAGATGCCCATGGAAGTACAAACTAAGCTTTTAGAAGCAGACTTGGATCAAGTGACTCTTGAAGTCATGAACCAAGAGGACAGAGAGCCTATGCAAGCAGATGCTGCTGAGGCTGCCCGAGAAGAACATGAAGATGCGGAAGGTTTAGAGACCAAACCAGGGGTGGATTCTCCCGCTGAAAAGGCAGGAAATGAGAATAGAATGCCTATGCCAGTTTTAGAATGAAATAACAAGTACATATATTTTTAAATTTATGTGTTGGGTTTTTGAACTGTTGGGCAGTGTGACTGTCCTCAAGGTAAACAGACTAGTGGACCAAAGTTAAACTCTTTCCTTTTGTGCTGCACTGTTTCAGTGGAAACAAACTGATTTTTTTCTCCCACTTAAGGTCACAGAGGAGGGATCTTTCTCATAAGTGAGTGGGAAGCTTTGAGAAGTATATTTCTGGAAAGCTTAAATGGATTAAATTCTTATTATATAGTTGGGTATGAATGTGTCTATTTTCATTACACTAAGAGGTCTTCCTTCTCTCGTTCCCTGGTCATGTCCTTCTTCAAGTCTGCCCCCGCCACCCCGCCATGCTCTGAAATCAAATGTAAAATCATTAGAATACAAGTTTCTGTATTCTAATGCATGCTAGAAATTTTGAATACATAGGAAACAGGCTGCATGAAGAGAAGTGCATTGTTACTGTGCAGTTGAGTTTGGGCTTCTGGCTTCCTTTAGTTTGAACCACATTCTTGTCTCCCTGGTTGATAATCATGGATGTCATCTCTGCAACAGAAACAGAGTGGTGGTGGCAAATTTCAAGAATGTTAAAAAAAAAAAAAAAACCCACATTCATGTGCCTTTTCTAAACCAACTGAATTTCTATAAAGCATCTCTGGCTCTTTCAAAGTCTGTGTTGTAAGGAGCAATGCAGGTGATGCTACAGTCTTTTTTTCTTCCTCTTCTTATAATGACAGTTACCAATTCTTTTTCACTGAAGTTAGGTTGAGAAATTTCATTTAATGGCAGCTGAAGGGCCATTTTCAATTGGGAAAATTCATTTATATCTGTGGCAAACTTTATTTTGATGAAAAGTTGCACTAGTATTTTACCACCAGATGAAATCAAACATCACTTAAAAATTAATGTATTTAAAATAAGGTACAGAGAAAAACATGTATATATCAGGTTTTGTTTTGAATGAATCTTTTCCCCCAATCTTTAAGGTAAAGATCTTCTGCTATAACTTTTAAAGCCATATAAATAAGAGTGCTAAACTGTGGACTTAAAAAGTAGGTGTGTGAATATTTTTAATCAGTATTACTTGGAAAATAAAATATAACAACTACAGAAAAGAAACCAATATGTTATTTTCTTTATCTGTTAAATATTTGGAGATATTTACATTTTTAAAGTAAACTTTAAAAAATAAATAAATAAAAAGTGTTTTCTTAACCAGACCCTCAGTCTGCTGATTTCTGCTCATCAGCAGGAGAATGTTCATCCCTAACACATTAGATGTCTCACTTTCTGTGCCCCTAGTTTCATAAATCACTCACTCTGGACATCCTGACAGATGTCCCAGTGATATTTCCTTTGGCTACAAATCATCCCATCATTTCTAGTTATCAACTCAGTCCTTCTGCCATCTGAACAAGCATCAGCCAACGTCTTGTGAGTTATGATCCTTCATTTCCCTCTCTTCCCCCATTATTTTTCACTTGGCTTCTCTCAATTACTCTTCTCTGCACTTGCCTGGAAATCCTTAATGATCTTGCTTCTAGTGCATTCAAACCTTTGGACTAACAAGTGCTCTGAGCTATTTTCCTCTTTCTGGGAAACCAACCGGAAAGTCACCCCAACGTGCTGCCCCAGCTCTACCTCAAGTAAGCATCCCAGAAGCCCAGCTAAATTGTCCTTTTCTAAACCAACTGAAGTTCTATAAAGCATCTCTGGCTCTTTCAAAGTTTGTGTTGTAAGGAGCAATGCAGGTGATGCTACAGTCTTTTTTTCTTCCTCTTCTTATAATGACAGTTACCAATTCTTTTTCACTGAAGTTAGGTTGAGAAATTTCATTTAATGGCAGCTGAAGGGCCATTTTCAATTGGGAAAATTCATTTATATCTGTGGCAAACTTTATTTTGATGAAAAGTTGCACTAGTATTTTACCACCAGATGAAATCAAACATCACTTAAAAATTAATGTATTTAAAATAAGGTACAGAGAAAAACATGTATATATCAGGTTTTGTTTTGAATGAATCTTTTCCCCCAATCTTTAAGGTAAAGATCTTCTGCTATAACTTTTAAAGCCATATAAATAAGAGTGCTAAACTGTGGACTTAAAAAGTAGGTGTGTGAATATTTTTAATCAGTATTACTTGGAAAATAAAATATAACAACTACAGAAAAGAAACCAATATGTTATTTTCTTTATCTGTTAAATATTTGGAGATATTTACATTTTTAAAGTAAACTTTAAAAAATAAATAAATAAAAAGTGTTTTCTTAACCAGACCCTCAGTCTGCTGATTTCTGCTCATCAGCAGGAGAATGTTCATCCCTAACACATTAGATGTCTCACTTTCTGTGCCCCTAGTTTCATAAATCACTCACTCTGGACATCCTGACAGATGTCCCAGTGATATTTCCTTTGGCTACAAATCATCCCATCATTTCTAGTTATCAACTCAGTCCTTCTGCCATCTGAACAAGCATCAGCCAACGTCTTGTGAGTTATGATCCTTCATTTCCCTCTCTTCCCCCATTATTTTTCACTTGGCTTCTCTCAATTACTCTTCTCTGCACTTGCCTGGAAATCCTTAATGATCTTGCTTCTAGTGCATTCAAACCTTTGGACTAACAAGTGCTCTGAGCTATTTTCCTCTTTCTGGGAAACCAACCGGAAAGTCACCCCAACGTGCTGCCCCAGCTCTACCTCAAGTAAGCATCAGACGAGCTGAGAAAGAGCCTCCAAGCCTCAAGGATCTCTGAAGTACCAATTGTGTATCCTTGAGTTTCAGTAATAACACATGCACATACATACACATACTTCCATAGCCAGCAGGTTCAAGTGATATTCTATTAACAGTAATAATAAATATTTTTGGGCTTCCCCTGGTGGTCCAGTGGGTAAGGACACCGCCTTGCAGTGCAAGGGGCGCCGGTTCCATCCCTGGCCTGGGAAGATCCCACGTGCCGCGGAGCGGCTGGACCGATGTGTCCAATTACCGAGCCGGAGCTCTGGAGTGCATGCGCCCAGAGCCAGTGCTCTGCAACGACAGATGCCACTGCGATGGGAGGCCCACAGGAGCCAAAGAACTAAGACGGATGAAAAAATAGAGAAATGAAAGACCAATAGAAGTGGCCCACCCACTCCCCTCCCTCCCCAACCTGACCCCAGCCCAAAATAAAAAAATAAATCTTAAAATAATAATAATAATAATAAATACTTCTGTCCTTGTCCTTGCTGGCCAATCATGCAGAACCGTAGCCTCTGACAAGGACCTCCAAACCCCAAGATCATTTCCGTGGGTCCATTTATAGATACACATGCAGATCCAGGCAGTACCACACGGTTTTTTCCAGGCACACTTTCACCCTCGGCTGTTTCTGTCTTCCCTCAGCTGATAACAACACTTACACTCTGGAAAAGCCCAAACTGAGAAGGGGACTGTGGCATGGAAGAATGGGAGACTCAGCTCTGCCAGGATCGTGCAGTTGAGTGTAATGTAAAGTGAGACAGTGCAAATGAAACATCTTGCAGGTTTTGCTCTCTCTCCCTCCAACTCACCCACAAGTCCATGGGACTGAGCTAGGTAAAGGATCAGCACCACATTCTGCTCACAACCACAACCCCAATGATATCAACTGCACAAAAGGGTCAAATTCATCATGCGTGGGTACTTCTCCCCTTAAGATAAGTTCTCACCCTGCCCATTCCTTGTGCAAACAGACCTCTATCAGCTGTGCTCATGTTCCCCTCCCCTAACCCCCTCCCACTCGTCCCAGATTTTCAGGCATGCCTAAACCCCAAATGAGTAGACTTCCACATATGTATATTATTTTGGAGGGCTTCCCTGGTAGCTCAGATGGTAAAGAAATCTTCCTGCAATTCAGGAGACCCAGGTTTAATCCCTGGGTTGGGGATGATCCCCTAGAGAAGGGAATGGCTACCCACTTCAGGATTTCTGCCCGGAAAATTCCAGAGACAGAGAAGCCTGGCCACCTCGTTTTTAAACGAAACATCACAAACCTTGAGCACAGGTCTAGACACTGGGGTTTTTTAAAAGAAAGTCATACATGTCTACTCTTAGAAGGACACATATCCCTAGATTGCTTCCCATCACCTGGGATTTCTGAATCTCCAAAGTGCAGCATAGGACATACAAGAATAGATTTAGCAAGCCCAGGAGCTGGCATGTTGTGTTACATGGGCTTGTGTGATTGCCTTTGTGATATTTTGAAAATGTTCAGTCAGAAAAGTCACTGAAACTATTAGAAGAAACTGATCCTAACAATATACAGAATTAACACAATAAGGAAAATGGCTGAAACAAATGGATCTTGGCACTGCAGTAATGGCTTCTTCATGGGAAAAAATGAATTCAGGAGCAAATAACAGAAGTTAATGAAGGTACCATCAACAAAGTCGTCCTTCTCCTCCAAAGGGATGATTCCCATTGGGGCTGCTTTACCTTCAAGATGAAAGGATTCTACAGAAAACCCTGAGAGAGGATGTATAATTTGAATGGGAGGAGCAGCTGCAGAGGCTCCACAGGCTGTAAGAAGAGTCACTTCTCAAGGGAGGTGGTAAATTTCCACAGCCTTTATAAATCATTTGGCTGATATTTTAATATCAACAGTCTATGTCTTTAATGGGTATTTATAGCTTTAATGGCATTAAGGTGACTAGATTCCCTGGAACTCCTGAACTTTTATCTGTTGGTAAAAAGTATAAATCACGTTGACACCAGATCAGCCCATGGAGGGGTTTTCCCTAGAAAGCAATAGCTCAACCTCAGTTGTCCCCAGCTCTGGAGACTGAGCCCCAGCAAAGGAGAATCGGCCCCCAAGTAGCAGTGAACACCTTTCAAAGGGAACAGCAAAGGTCAGGCCAGGCAGGCAGGGAGGTGTGAAGAGTAAGATTTTTACCTTTCCCTGATCTGGAATATGACGAAGGCACAATCTGGGTCACCTTCTTGAGATTTTCCATCTAAGGCTTGCAGACAGCTTATGTTACAGAATTAAAGCTTCCTATTCTCCCAGGACCCCATTTCCCTGCACTGGGGGCCCCTCGGCCCAAAATTCCAGAGACAGAGAATGCCCCCGTTTTTAAACGAAACATCACAAACCTTGAGCACAGGTCTAGACACTGGGGTTTTTTAAAAGAAAGTCATACATGTCTACTCTTAGAAGGACACATATCCCTAGATTGCTTCCCATCACCTGGGATTTCTGAATCTCCAAAGTGCAGCATAGGACATACAAGAATAGATTTAGCAAGCCCAGGAGCTGGCATGTTGTGTTACATGGGCTTGTGTGATTGCCTTTGTGATATTTTGAAAATGTTCAGTCAGAAAAGTCACTGAAACTATTAGAAGAAACTGATCCTAACAATATACAGAATTAACACAATAAGGAAAATGGCTGAAACAAATGGATCTTGGCACTGCAGTAATGGCTTCTTCATGGGAAAAAATGAATTCAGGAGCAAATAACAGAAGTTAATGAAGGTACCATCAACAAAGTCGTCCTTCTCCTCCAAAGGGATGATTCCCATTGGGGCTGCTTTACCTTCAAGATGAAAGGATTCTACAGAAAACCCTGAGAGAGGATGTATAATTTGAATGGGAGGAGCAGCTGCAGAGGCTCCACAGGCTGTAAGAAGAGTCACTTCTCAAGGGAGGTGGTAAATTTCCACAGCCTTTATAAATCATTTGGCTGATATTTTAATATCAACAGTCTATGTCTTTAATGGGTATTTATAGCTTTAATGGCATTAAGGTGACTAGATTCCCTGGAACTCCTGAACTTTTATCTGTTGGTAAAAAGTATAAATCACGTTGACACCAGATCAGCCCATGGAGGGGTTTTCCCTAGAAAGCAATAGCTCAACCTCAGTTGTCCCCAGCTCTGGAGACTGAGCCCCAGCAAAGGAGAATCGGCCCCCAAGTAGCAGTGAACACCTTTCAAAGGGAACAGCAAAGGTCAGGCCAGGCAGGCAGGGAGGTGTGAAGAGTAAGATTTTTACCTTTCCCTGATCTGGAATATGACGAAGGCACAATCTGGGTCACCTTCTTGAGATTTTCCATCTAAGGCTTGCAGACAGCTTATGTTACAGAATTAAAGCTCCCTATTCTCCCAGGACCCCATTTCCCTGCACAGTTCATTGACTTCTATAACACACAACACACACACCCCTTAGAATGTAAGTGCCATGAGGCCAGGGTGGTATCTGTTTTGCTCAACAATACATCCCTAGTACTTAGGGTAGTGTCTAGAGTCCCTGTAAATATTTGTTGAATGAATGACAAGAATTATAGAATCCCAAGATTAAAAGGGAACTGCAAAGCCATCTGATGACAAAGTCCCTTTCCTTCACTTGCTGAGTCTGATAATAAAGGACAATGAGAGTTACAAAGGAAATAATCCAAGGGTCCAACAGGGAATGGACCTGAGAAAATTGGATTTTCATGCCCGAAGGGGAGGGAGAAAGGAAACCTGTTGGGGACTAAAGACTCAGTCTCCTGCCTTGGTCTTCCCTGGGTCCAGCTAGAGAAGATGCAAGAAGATCGGCAATGCATTCTACACTCCACAGGAGGAGGAAAATGGGGCAACAGGGTAAGATGCCTGGATGGCACCATTGACTCAACGGACGTGAGTTTGAGCAAACTCTGGGAGACAATGAAGGACAGGGAAAATCACTGAGTGAACAACAACCACAAATACTCTTCCCAGTTGATCAGTCAGCTGTTTGGCGCCTACTGACCATATTCTCAGAGATATTATGGACCATGTTCCAGATGCCAAGAACTGCATTAGGTACAAGAGATAAACAGTGAGCAGGACAGACCCAATCCCCACACACATGGAGTTTAAGAGTCTTTGTGGGGAAACAGTCACCCAACGGATCCTGACAATCATGCCAGCGCTGTTAAGAGCAAGTGGTGTGTGCCACAGGAACACGTAAGAGGGCCAACTGGGCTATCTACAGGATCTGGAACAACCACCTGAGGAAGCATCATGAAAGCTCCTCCATTGCCCTTTCATGCTTAAAATGAAAAGCAAAGATAAGGTCTTTCTGAAGATAAGACCCAAAGGACTACAGAAGAGTCTGGACTGGATTTTGGACCCTCTGCTTACTCCAATCCTTGGAGCACGTTACTCCATATTTCCAGCTTCTTCATCTTTGTACATTCAACTTCTGATATTTTATCATTCCTGGAAGAAATAAGAACCCAAATAGTCAGTGTCCAGAGACATTAGATCAGAGGTTTCTTACCACAGAGAATGTATGTGTTGGGATGCATTACTTTTACTTTGTTACTGGTGAGAGTAGGAAACAGCAACAATGAGAATAGGCTTGGGAGTGATAAGGAAGGGTGACAGAGATGGATAGTTGGATAGATTTGCCTGGCATGACCCTGGGAAAGAACTGAAAGATACCTAAAGCAAACCATTCGAACAGTAACTAATATTTGTTGGTGTTTACAACTTTGATGCCTACACGATCTCATTTAATTCTCCAAAAAGCCTCTGAATTACAATGGCTTCTCTTTTGCATTTAAGAAATAGAGAATCAAAAGTACAGAATCAAGGCTTCCCCTGGAGGCTCTATGGCAAGGCATCCGCCTGCCAGTACAGGAGACATGGATTCAATCCCTGATTCGGGAGGATTCCACGTGTCATGGAGCAACTAAGTCCATGAGCCACAACTATTGAGCCAGTGCCCTAGAGTCCAGCAACCTCAACTACTGAGCCCACGTGCAGCAACTACTGAAACCTGTATACCCTAGAGCCCATGCTCTGAAACAAGAGAAGCCACTGCAATGAGAAGCCCATGCATCATAACCAGAGAGTAGCCCCTGCTCACAAGTAGAGAAAAGCCCTCACAGCATCAAAGACTAGTTGATCAGTCAGCTGTTTGGCGCCTACTGACCATATTCTCAGAGATATTATGGACCATGTTCCAGATGCCAAGAACTGCATTAGGTACAAGAGATAAACAGTGAGCAGGACAGACCCAATCCCCACACACATGGAGTTTAAGAGTCTTTGTGGGGAAACAGTCACCCAACGGATCCTGACAATCATGCCAGCGCTGTTAAGAGCAAGTGGTGTGTGCCACAGGAACACGTAAGAGGGCCAACTGGGCTATCTACAGGATCTGGAACAACCACCTGAGGAAGCATCATGAAAGCTCCTCCATTGCCCTTTCATGCTTAAAATGAAAAAGCAAAGATAAGGTCTTTCTGAAGATAAGACCCAAAGGACTACAGAAGAGTCTGGACTGGATTTTGGACCCTCTGCTTACTCCAATCCTTGGAGCACGTTACTCCATATTTCCAGCTTCTTCATCTTTGTACATTCAACTTCTGATATTTTATCATTCCTGGAAGAAATAAGAACCCAAATAGTCAGTGTCCAGAGACATTAGATCAGAGGTTTCTTACCACAGAGAATGTATGTGTTGGGATGCATTACTTTTACTTTGTTACTGGTGAGAGTAGGAAACAGCAACAATGAGAATAGGCTTGGGAGTGATAAGGAAGGGTGACAGAGATGGATAGTTGGATAGATTTGCCTGGCATGACCCTGGGAAAGAACTGAAAGATACCTAAAGCAAACCATTCGAACAGTAACTAATATTTGTTGGTGTTTACAACTTTGATGCCTACACGATCTCATTTAATTCTCCAAAAAGCCTCTGAATTACAATGGCTTCTCTTTTGCATTTAAGAAATAGAGAATCAAAAGTACAGAATCAAGGCTTCCCCTGGAGGCTCTATGGCAAGGCATCCGCCTGCCAGTACAGGAGACATGGATTCAATCCCTGATTCGGGAGGATTCCACGTGTCATGGAGCAACTAAGTCCATGAGCCACAACTATTGAGCCAGTGCCCTAGAGTCCAGCAACCTCAACTACTGAGCCCACGTGCAGCAACTACTGAAACCTGTATACCCTAGAGCCCATGCTCTGAAACAAGAGAAGCCACTGCAATGAGAAGCCCATGCATCATAACCAGAGAGTAGCCCCTGCTCACAAGTAGAGAAAAGCCCTCACAGCATCAAAGACTCAGCACAGGTAATAAATAAATAAAACTATTTTTAAAAGCACAGAATCAGAATACGGCAACACAAAATGCATAGCAAACCTCGTAGCTCTGACACTTTTTGGAGGTGACTCTGCACAGGTTCTAATCTCAGATGGAGCAGAGGGCAACAGAGGAGGAAAAGATCACTGCCAGAGCCTTAGAGGAAACAAGCTAATGGGAAGCTGCCAGAGATGTGCAAAGGAGCTGTCTTGTACTGTCTTGCTATACCTCCCTCCTCCTCACCCTCCTCCAGGGTGAGGAAGGTAGACTCCTTCTCTTTCACTCAACATGATGGCACCAGGACTGGGGGAAACAATCCTTACATTTATTCAACAAACATTCACTGGCAGTCTACTAGGTGTCATCCTAATACCTCACTGAAAGCAAGCCCCTTCCTCAAGGCGTGCATAGCCTGGTTAGTGTAATGGATCAGGACACACTCTACCTCCACCTGAGCTCTGATCCACTGTTTACTAGTTTTCTGACTCCGGGTAAGGTTTCTTAAACTCTCTGCCTCTATTTCTCGTCAGCAAAGTGGAACTGATGGCAGTTTCTGCTGCACCAGCGCCTGGGGATTAGGTGGGTAACATACAAAAAGAACTTTGCACTGTCCATAGCACTTTAAGAGAATGCAATGAATGTGAACACTCATTGTAACATACGATGCGTCTAGAAGACAGGAACTTGTCAAGGGAACATAGAAGGTAAGAACTAGGCCAAAAGATATCATATAATTTGTGAAGTCTCAGCATGAGAATCCTTGGACAATCAAGGAATCATAGAGTTCTGGCAGCAATGGGAGATGGGGCTAAGAAGCTCAGCAAGGCCCAGTGCATATAGGAACTTTAAATTCTGCTAAGGTATCTGGACTTGATCCCTGGGACACTTTCAGCAAGAAAATCACATGATCCAATGTGCGTATATTGTTTTCTTCTGAGAGTTTCCCAGGAAGGGGCTCTAAGTCGGAGATTAGCTTGTAGCTGTTTATTAAGGAACGCTGGTGGGATTGTCCCTGTGTAAAGGGGAGAACGGAAACTGAAGATGGGCTGCAAGGCCATCTCTACATTGCTTTCCTGACTCTCAGGGTGATGAAGAGCCAGAAGGCCCTGCAGAGGTGTCCCAGGTTGAGGTGAGAGCGTCAGGTCATTACACCCTATGTCCTACAGTCACTGAATGGGGCCATTCTGAATAGAGGGGCTGACCTTGACCTTGGGTGTCTCTGCAACCAAGGCACCAGTGTGCTGACAGTGGAAGGGCACTGAAGGTATCACCCTTAGCTGGGGCAACAAGTCTCTCTTTGAAAGAGGATCTGGGTGGTGAATCTCCATGTCCACTGCATCTTTTCTATTAAAGACACACACACACACACACACACACACAGTGTCTAAAAATAAAGGATTTCTAGGAGAAAGCCTCACCCTCTCATTCTCTCATTCTGACTAGGTATATCCAGCAGCTCTTCTTTTCTCTCGAGGCCTTCAGAGTCTTTCCAGCAGAGACAATTTTATTTATGATACAGAACGATACTTAAAAAGAGCCCAGTCAGAAAAAAAAATGAAAAGCTTAGCTAGGGCTCTTCAAGGCTCCTTGATACATTTCTTACTCTTTTTCCAGGCAGAAATTTTCATTTACAAAATTTCTACAGCTCAATTTGTCTTGTGTTCATTTTTCATTATTCCCATTTTTTAAAAAAATACACACATGCTCACAAATCATTATTTTTCTTTGATTCATGTGTTCAATTAGTGTGGATATTAACTTGAGCTGCCTGACCCATGGCAGTGAGTAAGTGGGCACCTCTAATTCTGAAGTTCCCTAAACTTCCTAGGATTAAATTAGCCCTTCACAGTGTCAAGGGCCTGGCTTGGAGTGGTGACTGCTTAACGTTTCTATTTGTACGATCTAAAAGCCTGATGGTTGCTGGTTTCCCTGAAGCTTGTACACTTTCTAGGGTGAGCTAAATCACAAGTGATGCATCGGAGAGTAAGAAGCAGCATCCATACTGGATTAGAAGAGCCCAAGACAAGAGTGAAACAAGACTAAAGGCCACAGGGACCTGGAATGGATGTTTAAAGAGCTGGAAGGTGCTTCAGACAATACATCCTATTCCTTCATTTTTCAAAAAAGAAAGCCAAGAAAGGTTGAGTGAATTGCTCAGATCACTCTCTGCACATTAGGGGCAGAGTTGAGACACAAATTTCTCAGCACCCAGCACAGGGACCTTTCTCTACTCCATCTACAGAAAAACATTTTCTGGAGCTGGAAATATTTCAAGGCACAACTGGGCAGGAAGTTATCAAAATATATTATATTCATAGTTTCTCATTTTCATTTTATGACTCAGCAACAATGTATGGTTTTATGTTGAAGGCATGAGAAGCCCCACGAAGGTTTATGTGTTGTTCATTCACTCAGTTCTGTCTGACTCTTTGCGACCCCATGGACTGCAGCATGCTAGGCTTCCCTGTCCTTCACCATCTCCTGGAGTTTGCTCAGACTCATGTCCATTGAGTCAGTCATGCCATTCAACCATCTCGTCCTCTATCTCCGCCTGCCCTCAATCTTTGCCAGCATCAAGGTCTTTTCCAGTAGGATCTTTGCATCAGGTGACCAAAGTATTGAAGCTTCCACTTCAGCATCAGTCCTTCCAATGAATATTCAGGATTGATGTCCTTTAGGGTCGACTGGTTTGATCTCATTGCAGTCCAATGGACTCTCAAGAGCCTTCTCCAACACCACAGGTTGAAAGTATCAATTCTTCAGCACCTCAGCCTTATTTATTGCCTGGCTCTCACATCCACACAGGACTATTAGTAAACCGTAGATTTGACTATATGAATGTTTGTCAGCAGTGATGCCTCTACTTTTCAATATGCTGTCTAGGTTTATCATAGCTTTTCTTCCAAGGAGAAAGTGTCCTTTAATTTCTTGCTCCAGTCACGATCTGCAGTGATTTTGGAGTCCAAGAAAATAAAATATGCCATTGTTTCCTCACCTATTTGCCATGAAGTGATGGGACCAGATGCCATGGTCCCATGGGTTTTTGAATTCTGAGTTTTAAGCCAGCCTTTTCACTCTCATCTTTCACTTTCACCAAGAGGTTCTTTAGTTCCTCTTCACTTTCTGCCCTAAGAGTGGTGTCATCTGCATATCTGAGGCTGTTGATATTTCTCCTGGCAATTTAGATTCCAGCTTGTGCTTCACCCAGCCCAGCATTTCATATGATGTACACTGCATATAAATTAAATAAGCAGGGTGACAATATACAGACGTTTTCCAATTTGAAACTGCTCTGTTGTTCTAAGTCCAGTTCTAACTGTTCCTTCTTGTCCTGCATACAGGTTTCACAGGAGGTAGACGAAGTGGTCTGGTATTTCCAACTCTTTAAGAAAACTCCCACAATTTGTTGGGGAAAAGTTTTATGTGGAGGTGGCAGAAATCAACTACCCCTAATCAAAGAGACCCAAGCCTGCTCCTGAGCAACAAATGTATGGTTTTATGTTGAAGGCATGAGAAGCCCCACGAAGGTTTATGTGTTGTTCATTCACTCAGTTCTGTCTGACTCTTTGCGACCCCATGGACTGCAGCATGCTAGGCTTCCCTGTCCTTCACCATCTCCTGGAGTTTGCTCAGACTCATGTCCATTGAGTCAGTCATGCCATTCAACCATCTCGTCCTCTATCTCCGCCTGCCCTCAATCTTTGCCAGCATCAAGGTCTTTTCCAGTAGGATCTTTGCATCAGGTGACCAAAGTATTGAAGCTTCCACTTCAGCATCAGTCCTTCCAATGAATATTCAGGATTGATGTCCTTTAGGGTCGACTGGTTTGATCTCATTGCAGTCCAATGGACTCTCAAGAGCCTTCTCCAACACCACAGGTTGAAAGTATCAATTCTTCAGCACCTCAGCCTTATTTATTGCCTGGCTCTCACATCCACACAGGACTATTAGTAAACCGTAGATTTGACTATATGAATGTTTGTCAGCAGTGATGCCTCTACTTTTCAATATGCTGTCTAGGTTTATCATAGCTTTTCTTCCAAGGAGAAAGTGTCCTTTAATTTCTTGCTCCAGTCACGATCTGCAGTGATTTTGGAGTCCAAGAAAATAAAATATGCCATTGTTTCCTCACCTATTTGCCATGAAGTGATGGGACCAGATGCCATGGTCCCATGGGTTTTTGAATTCTGAGTTTTAAGCCAGCCTTTTCACTCTCATCTTTCACTTTCACCAAGAGGTTCTTTAGTTCCTCTTCACTTTCTGCCCTAAGAGTGGTGTCATCTGCATATCTGAGGCTGTTGATATTTCTCCTGGCAATTTAGATTCCAGCTTGTGCTTCACCCAGCCCAGCATTTCATATGATGTACACTGCATATAAATTAAATAAGCAGGGTGACAATATACAGACGTTTTCCAATTTGAAACTGCTCTGTTGTTCTAAGTCCAGTTCTAACTGTTCCTTCTTGTCCTGCATACAGGTTTCACAGGAGGTAGACGAAGTGGTCTGGTATTTCCAACTCTTTAAGAAAACTCCCACAATTTGTTGGGGAAAAGTTTTATGTGGAGGTGGCAGAAATCAACTACCCCCCTAATCAAAGAGACCCAATGGCAAGCCTGCTCCCATTTGGGTCTTTGGCAAACACATCCTTACATCCTGCAATTCCAGAATCAATTCTCTCATACTCCATCACTTTCACCCAGCTCATTCTTTTCATTTTTCACTGCTGGTTGTCATTGATTTTGCACCTTGTTTCCCTCTTTATTTTCTATTTTCCCACCCCCAGATCAAGAGGTCAAAGAGGGCAGGAAACTTATTTGTTTTATTCATCCATTAAACTCCATCACACAACAAGCACACATAAAAGGACTGCTAAATGCATGGATGAATAAACAAGTGAATGCACAAACTGGAGACAATGATAATCATTAGATACTTGATATGATTTTCCCTAAAATGTATAGATTTCTATCTCTTTCCAGTGGATCACATGGCCTTATGAATTAACTGAGTTCTCTCACGGCATATGTGATTTAGATAGTACTTATCTACAAAAAATATATTTATTCCCTCAATGTGGAAAGAACATCTCCAAAAGTATGTCTGTTCTGTGGGCTACTGTCCACTAAGCTTCTCTAGGGAAAAAAGGGCATTAGTAAGTTTGAGAACTTCTACCCACTTTATATCCCCTAGGGACCATCATAAAATATGTTGGAACCCTAAACACTATGTCATGAAATGAATTTACTTTTGTTTTAGACCCAATTTCTCCAAATTTATTTGACCAAGGCAAACCGTTCCTGAGCCCACCACCCATTCACATTTCTTATAACTCATGTTCTGAGGCATAGTTTGGAAAAAGCTGAAGTGGGAGCACATTAAATACAATATACAATCACTGATGGAGCTTTCCAGGTGGTAAAGAATCCACCTGCCAATGCAGGAGACACAGGAGATGCAGGTTTGATCCCTGGGCTGGGACAAAAACCTAGAGTAGGAAATAGCAACCTGCTTCAGTACTTTTGCCTAGAAAATTCCATGGGTAGAGGAACCTGGCAGGCTACAGTCCATGAGGTCACAAAGAGTAGGACACAACTGAGCAACTGAGCACTCACACACAATCAGTGGGGGAGGTATGACTCCTGCATAAATACTGAGGTGACACTAACCAGAACTGTGACCTTGTGAGCAAATCCATCTGTTCTTATTTAATAAGTTAGACTCCAACCCAGTGTCTTTAGAAAAGCAACAGAACCCAGGGAAGGAAATAACTATGCAGAGAGAAGAAGGCAATGAAGGAATGATCATTGCCACCGCTTCCTGGTGTTCATCATATTCACACTAGGCTGACTTTGATGGTTACCTGAATGTCTAAACGCTCTTCTCTTTTCTCTCCCCAAGTTGCCAATCTTCTAATTATCAATCTAATTTCAAAAACAAATCATGGGGCTTCCCTGGTGGTCCAGTGGGTAAGGACACCGCCTTGCAGTGCAAGGGGCACCAGTTCAATCCCTGGCCTGGGAAGATCCCACGTGCTGCGGAGCATCTGGACCGATGTGTCCAATTACCGAGCCAGAGCTCTGGAGGGTGTGCGCCCAGAGCCGGTGCTCTGCAACAACAGAGGCCACCGTGATGGGAGGCCCACACGGGCCAAAGAACAAAGATGGATGAAAACAGATAAATGAAAGACCAATAGAAGTGGCCTGCCCACCCCCCTCCCCAACCCGTCCCCCCGCAAAAAAAAAAAAAAAAAGTCATGAAAATTTTGCAAACAAGTATACCACAATCTTGAAGTTCAGATAACTTGTAGAATCTTGCATCTTAGAAAGAGTACATGTTTTGGAATGATACCTCCCTGTCTCCAAACCTCTGGTTCCCTTTCCTAGAAATGTAACATTGTCATTTCTTCTTATTTATAACATATGCTTCAATTTTTGTAGCACCTGAATCTCTAATTCTCTACCTACTAATTCTATATGTGATCTTGGGAAAGTTAAACCCTCTGTGCCTCTTTTTTCTCATTGGAGGCACAGGATGTACAAGGACTAAATATGTTATTACCAGTAAAAAGTTTATAATGGTGTCAGTGAGCATAGATCTCTCTCTCAATAAGATAGCTATTGTTTTCATAGTCCTCATCATCATAAATGCTGAATCTTCCTAGTTTCAGATTTATCATTTCAGTATTCGATGACCCATCTGAGTAGAAATGGAGTCATTATCGGTTCCATCTTAAAAGACTTAGATCCTCCCAAACCAAAGCAAAATAATATGGAATCCACATATACATTATTATTTATTAATAAGCATTCAGGGCACTAACTGGTAAGAAAAAAAGTTAAACATACCATTGTTTTGAATGGCTATAAAAATCTGAGGATTCTAACTGATAAGTTACTTACTATTCTTTTAGATGGCCAAATTCAGCCCACAAGTAAACATTTACCCTGATTACTGTTGTAGGAAATCTTAAAAGAGAATCATGGCAGTACATTGATTGTGACCAAAACTTTTGTTTCATCAGCCATCATCTGTCAGCAATCGTTCAAAAACAGCAAAGACCAATAAAACCCAAGGGTCTACTACATACCACCTAAGAGTCATACCCAGAAAGAGCACTCCTAGAAGTACTAAACCTCTAAGCACACACTCATGCATGCATGGTGTATCTGTATTGAGCACCCACCATAAACCCACACCAATAGGGACACATAGGAGGACCATGAACCAAACAAGCTTAGCACTGCCTTCATGAAACTTGGAG
This sequence comes from Tragulus kanchil, assembly GCA_022376925.1. Lineage (NCBI taxonomy): Eukaryota > Metazoa > Chordata > Mammalia > Artiodactyla > Tragulidae > Tragulus > Tragulus kanchil. The sequence continues at coordinate 30,505,230 of JAIOJX010000006.1, read as the reverse complement.
TCTAGCTGGGGAGAGACTCAATTAACACAAGGTATTTCAACAGGTACAGAGAATATCACAGGACCATAGCAGTCATAATAAAGTACCTTTTCCCCACTAACATTCGGTTAATAAAAATAATTGTTCTGTCTCCAAGGACTACAGAAAGCAATAAAAGTTTTTAAGAGTTAAAATTATGTTTGCACTTCCTTAGAATGGTATATCGTTCCTAACTCAGCTTCTTCCTCGCAACCAGTCCTCACTGGGCTGAGGTAGGGAGGTTGATTGCCTCCATGGGATTGAGGCTCATGTTCCATAGTCTCCTTTGGTGAAGACTCCATAGGATGTGCTGATATACAGAAATAAGTACCTTAAAGGAACGTGAAAGTAATTTATTTCATCATATGTCTTATTTCACATAAAGTGGACCTTCAAAGATAAGGGCTGCATGGGTTGTACTTGCTCAAGGAGCAGTGATGACTTGCAAATGTTAAGACTTGCCCTAAAAAGAACACTGGAATAAGACTACAATGACCTTATTTTCCAAACCAAAAATCAGGACAGGGCTTCCCTGGTGGTCCAGTGGGTGGGGACACCACCTTGCAGTGCAGGGGGCGCCGGTTCGATCCCTGGCCTGGGAGGATCCCACATGCCACGGAGCGGCTGGACCGATGTGTCCAATTACCGAGCCGGAGCTCTGGAGCGCATGCGCCCAGAGCCGGTGCTCTGCGACAACAGAGACCACCGCGACGGGAGGCCCAAAGAACAAAGATGAATGAAAAAAATGGATAGATGAAAGACCAATAGAAGTGGCCCTCTCGCCCCCCTCCCTCCCCACCCCACCCCCCAAAAAATAGTTTTAAAAAAATCGGGACAGAAAGTCTAACAAAGGACTTTTTCCCACTTCTGGGAATTAAGCTGTCTGAGAGATGCAGTTTAAAATTTATTTATTTATTTATTTATTTGAGGAGGGAGGGGAGCAGGCGGGCCACTTCTATTGGTCTTTCATTTGTCCATTTTCATCCATCTTTTTTCTTCGGCCCATGTGGTCCTCCCATCGTGGCGGCCTCTGTTGTCGCAGAGCACCAGCTCTGGGCGCATGCGCTCCAGAGCTCCGGCTCGGTAATTGGACACATCGGTCCAGCCGCTCCGCGGCACGTGGGATCTTCCCAGGCCAGGGATCGAACCGGTGCCCCTTGCACTGCAAGGCGGTGTCCTTACCCACTGGACCACCAGGGAAGCCCCGAGAGATGTAGTTTAAATGCCAAAAAACTATTGGCATTTCTGATAGCCTTGACTATAAGGAAACAACAAGACAGAATACTTGAAATCAAGACTGCTCTGAAAAAAAGTCAAGAAATATCAACCTAAAAGAATTTGCCTAAAATATCATCTTGAGACCTGAGGAGATAAAAAGAGAGGAGAGGTGGATGGAAGTAGCAGCTTCTAAGAGTTCAGGAAGAGAACAAATGAATCTTGAATGTCCCTAGGTGTAGAGAGAGGGGAAAACAAACTATTTTCACTTTGTAATACCATGTACCCAAATCAATTGCTTCTTTTTATTCCTCTGGGTGAAAAAATGTGTCCATGTATTGTAGTGTAAAGAAACCAAATCAACTATTTAAGTAGAAGATGAATCCACATTACAGTTCTGAGAAGAGTGTCTGATCCCACTTATCTTTTCAAACCCAGTTCATGCCATGGGTGGCTGACCCAACTCTATGTGCTGTGCAGTATTTTGGATTTGCTAGTTTCATTGAGGCACTATAGACAGGCCAGTGATGTGAAAGTGTCCTGTACCATTCTTAAAATCAAGTTATGGAGGCCTACCCTTCAAGAATTTTGCAACTCAGTTCCACTCCAAGTTCACCCAGTGTCTAGATGTACCCACACCTGTCTCTAGACAGCATCATTCACTCAGAATGTCTTTCAGGAGACAGGAGCTCATTGTACTTCCCCCCACCTCCAGGGGGTTACAAAATATTTGTTCTGTGCCTTCAACAGACAGGCTACAGCACCTCCTCTCCTATGTCCTCTAAAATCAGAAAAATATTCCTGGAGTTTGCGGGTCTGTCCATCCTCCTCCAAGGAGGAGGCTACCTGTAGCAGGAGCTGTTGGTGCCCAGTTCAGACTCTCAGCCCCTCCCAGATCCCCCTTGCAATCAATTCTCATATTTGCCAGTGGCATCCAGTGGGTGGCTGCCAGATGGAATTCCCTGGCTACAGAGCCATGCTCAGCCCCTCACGGCAAGACAGGTCAAAAGTGCCAAAAAGACAATGCTTGTAGGACTTGCTCCCACCATGAGAGAATTTGGTGGATAAATGTTTCAGTTTCCTCACTTCACTGGTAAAACTCTGCCCCTCCCTACCATGAAGGGGTGGAAAAAGATAGCCTTGACTATAAGGAAACAACAAGACAGAATACTTGAAATCAAGACTGCTCTGAAAAAAAGTCAAGAAATATCAACCTAAAAGAATTTGCCTAAAATATCATCTTGAGACCTGAGGAGATAAAAAGAGAGGAGAGGTGGATGGAAGTAGCAGCTTCTAAGAGTTCAGGAAGAGAACAAATGAATCTTGAATGTCCCTAGGTGTAGAGAGAGGGGAAAACAAACTATTTTCACTTTGTAATACCATGTACCCAAATCAATTGCTTCTTTTCATTCCTCTGGGTGAAAAAATGTGTCCATGTATTGTAGTGTAAAGAAACCAAATCAACTATTTAAGTAGAAGATGAATCCACATTACAGTTCTGAGAAGAGTGTCTGATCCCACTTATCTTTTCAAACCCAGTTCATGCCATGGGTGGCTGACCCAACTCTATGTGCTGTGCAGTATTTTGGATTTGCTAGTTTCATTGAGGCACTATAGACAGGCCAGTGATGTGAAAGTGTCCTGTACCATTCTTAAAATCAAGTTATGGAGGCCTACCCTTCAAGAATTTTGCAACTCAGTTCCACTCCAAGTTCACCCAGTGTCTAGATGTACCCACACCTGTCTCTAGACAGCATCATTCACTCAGAATGTCTTTCAGGAGACAGGAGCTCATTGTACTTCCCCCCACCTCCAGGGGGTTACAAAATATTTGTTCTGTGCCTTCAACAGACAGGCTACAGCACCTCCTCTCCTATGTCCTCTAAAATCAGAAAAATATTCCTGGAGTTTGCGGGTCTGTCCATCCTCCTCCAAGGAGGAGGCTACCTGTAGCAGGAGCTGTTGGTGCCCAGTTCAGACTCTCAGCCCCTCCCAGATCCCCCTTGCAATCAATTCTCATATTTGCCAGTGGCATCCAGTGGGTGGCTGCCAGATGGAATTCCCTGGCTACAGAGCCATGCTCAGCCCCTCACGGCAAGACAGGTCAAAAGTGCCAAAAAGACAATGCTTGTAGGACTTGCTCCCACCATGAGAGAATTTGGTGGATAAATGTTTCAGTTTCCTCACTTCACTGGTAAAACCGTTCTGGGGCATGCTCTACACAATCTCTCAGAATATCCACAGTGGGACTGGGTTTCAACTTGCCCACAATGGGTGAATGGTGAACACTTTAACTAGTTTTCTCTTCTGCCCTTCTCACTTCTTTCAAAGTCCTCCTGCTGTCACCTCTCAAAGAAAGTATTTGAACCCACATCTTTGCCTCAGGGTCTGTTTTTGTGAAAACAAAGATAATACACAAGGGACCATTTCACCTGCCATCCCACACCTGCTGACACTTCCCATACCAAAATCTTGCTTTGACATCTTGCTTTTAATGATCCTGAACATGATCCAAGCTCCCAAACTAAGACTAACCCTCTTTCTTCACAGTTCTCACCAGAACCAGTCCCCACCAGAACCAGTCCCCTTCCTCAAATCTCGCATTCCCTAACCTCATTGGTATCTTATTTCACTTAGTTGTAATGCTTCTAAGGCTCCCTGTAAAAGAATGAAGTTGACTGCATGTTCCACTTCCAGAAGTTCACTGGTTTCTCCTGCCAGATGCTTCTTCCCAGGAGCTCTTCCCCAAGGAGTCATGATGTCAGCAATATTAATTGATGTCACCTCCATGATAAGGATGCACAAAAGACACTGTCATTTAACTACCTCACAGCCACGCTGGGTACCTGCCAGCACCCCTTGCTTCCACTACCATAGAACCACAGAAATTGAACAGTTCATGAAATTGCTTTTATAGCCTTTCTTGCAGCTAAGGGTTCCATGGAGCCCATTCTTGACAACCAACGTAAGGGAATTTCTGAGATGGGCTTCCCTTGGCTTGGATGATAAAGAATCTGCCTAGAATTTGGGGCATCTGGGTTTGACCCCTGAATGGGGAAGATTCCCCTGTGGAAGGGAATGGCAACCCATGCCAGTTTTCTTGCCTGGAGAATCTCATGTAAAGAGAAGCATGGCAGGCACAGTCCATATGGTCACAAAGAATTGGACATGACTGAGTGACTAAGCCTTTCCTGTCCCTTTCACTGAGACAGCATTTTTCCTCTCTCCTAATAAAAGGAAAATGACCCTCAATGAGTCCTCCTTTCTCCTCTCTCTCCCTTACTCCTGCCCATGCATGTGTGTGTCTGTCTCTCTCTTCCCACCTTCTTCTATGTGTGTACGTGTGTGTGTATGTGTGGCACATACATGCCGGTACTTTCCTGTCTTTTCCTCTGAACACACTGCATACAGAAGAGGTTTCAGGAGCTACAGGAAAAATCCAGTCAACCATGAGAAATACCATGAGCCAAGAGAATTACAAGATGTCAACTTGACACACTAAGATCACGGAGCTAAGGAATGAACACCAGGACTCCCTACAGGCCCCTTCTTGGGTAACAAGTGTCCTTTGGGTTGCTTTGCTGTTGGTGCAGTTACACTTGCAGCCACGACTATTTCTAGCTGACACAGGGCAGAACAGGGCAGAAGGTGTGTCGGGTCCTCCTTCGAGCAGCAACTGTGTATTAACTACATGGTCTTCGCACAGTATGGCAGGAAAGGTGAACATGTATAAGCCAAAGTCCCTTCACAGGATTAGAGAAATTGTGATAAAAAGGCTCCAAGGTTGTAGGGGAGGCTTCTTTGGGCATGTAGGATTTAAGTGAATGCAAAAGACAATTCTAAGCAAGGGAAGTTATGGGAGCAATGATGTTTGATGTGATTTTATAAGACAACTTGGGAAAAGCAAGTCAACCAATGTGGCTACAAAAAGGAGTTGGTGCCCCTGGCACTGTACTTGTGAATGCCAAGCCCATGGTTGTTAACTTATGCTAGTTGGGAAAGGACGTGGGGGCATCATCTCAGGAGGCAGGGATCAACATCAGAAGTCACTATAGTAAACATTTTGCACAAATTATTTCATGTAAGGCTCAATCACATGCTACAAGGTTCTTGACAACCAACGTAAGGAATTTCTGAGATGGGCTTCTTGGCTTGGATGATAAAGAATCTGCCTAGAATTTGGGGCATCTGGGTTTGACCCCTGAATGGGGAAGATTCCCCTGTGGAAGGGAATGGCAACCCATGCCAGTTTTCTTGCCTGGAGAATCTCATGTAAAGAGAAGCATGGCAGGCACAGTCCATATGGTCACAAAGAATTGGACATGACTGAGTGACTAAGCCTTTCCTGTCCCTTTCACTGAGACAGCATTTTTCCTCTCTCCTAATAAAAGGAAAATGACCCTCAATGAGTCCTCCTTTCTCCTCTCTCTCCCTTACTCCTGCCCATGCATGTGTGTGTCTGTCTCTCTCTTCCCACCTTCTTCTATGTGTGTACGTGTGTGTGTATGTGTGGCACATACATGCCGGTACTTTCCTGTCTTTTCCTCTGAACACACTGCATACAGAAGAGGTTTCAGGAGCTACAGGAAAAATCCAGTCAACCATGAGAAATACCATGAGCCAAGAGAATTACAAGATGTCAACTTGACACACTAAGATCACGGAGCTAAGGAATGAACACCAGGACTCCCTACAGGCCCCTTCTTGGGTAACAAGTGTCCTTTGGGTTGCTTTGCTGTTGGTGCAGTTACACTTGCAGCCACGACTATTTCTAGCTGACACAGGGCAGAACAGGGCAGAAGGTGTGTCGGGTCCTCCTTCGAGCAGCAACTGTGTATTAACTACATGGTCTTCGCACAGTATGGCAGGAAAGGTGAACATGTATAAGCCAAAGTCCCTTCACAGGATTAGAGAAATTGTGATAAAAAGGCTCCAAGGTTGTAGGGGAGGCTTCTTTGGGCATGTAGGATTTAAGTGAATGCAAAAGACAATTCTAAGCAAGGGAAGTTATGGGAGCAATGATGTTTGATGTGATTTTATAAGACAACTTGGGAAAAGCAAGTCAACCAATGTGGCTACAAAAAGGAGTTGGTGCCCCTGGCACTGTACTTGTGAATGCCAAGCCCATGGTTGTTAACTTATGCTAGTTGGGAAAGGACGTGGGGGCATCATCTCAGGAGGCAGGGATCAACATCAGAAGTCACTATAGTAAACATTTTGCACAAATTATTTCATGTAAGGCTCAATACACTTGTACAGGTGGAAACTACATTAGTAGTTACTGTGGATAAGAAAGCTAAGGTTTTAAAAATGTTTTCAAAGATTACACTGCTAGGGAATTTCCTGGCGGTGCTATGGTTAGGACTTGGTGCTGTTGCCACCAAAGACCTGAGTTCAATCTCTAGTCAGGACCCCGCAGGTCACATAGCATGAACAAAAACAAAGAAACAAAAATTATGCTGCTAATAAGAGACAAAATCCAAGTCACTTGGTTTGGTGGCTCATTTACCTGGCGACTCACACACCCTCCAATGCCTTGAGAGTTCCCGGACACATAGATCAGCATTTGCTGGATGAATGCAAGTCTTCACTCTTAAGTGCTGAGTTGACTCATAAATCAAGATAATCTTGTTAGGTTTAAGGTGCAACATCAGGGCTTCCCCTGGTGGTCCAGTGGATAAGGACACGGCCTTGTAGTGCAAGGGACGCCAGTTCAATCCCTAGCCTGGGAAGATCCCATGTGCCGCGGAGCGGCTGGATCTATGTGTCCAATTACCGAGCTGGAGCTCTGGAGCGCATGCGCCCAGAGCCGGCGCTCTGCGACGACAGACGCCACCACGATGGGAGGCCCACAGGAGCCAAAGAGCAAAGACGGATGAAAATAGAGAAATGAAAGACCAATAGAAGTGGCCCGCCCACTCCCCTCCCTCCCCAACCCGACTCCTGCCCAAAATAAATAAATAAATAAATAAATAAAGAAAGAAAGAAAATTTTTAAAAAAAAAAAAAAAAAAAAAAAAGTAAGGTGCAACATCCTGGCAGGAACATTAAACTAAGGCACGGGTGAATGGTTTTGGTCAACTCAGCCAAGAAGGCTCCTTCCTCACCCCACAGTCTCCACCCTTCCCACCTCCTCAGTCCAAGGCTAGAAAAGAAGCTCTGACACAGCAGACTGCATGGCTGTTGAGTAGCAGTGGGACTCTTCCCAGAGCCCCATGTGCATCTTCAGAATCCACGAGGAAACAGAGGGCAAAGGGCACAAAGGAACACAAGAGAATCCACGAGGAGATGGCTATTACTGAAGGGCTCTTCCTCACCAGAGGTCAGCCTGAAATACAGGCAGCTTACATTCCAGCCGGGTAGACTGCAGTCAAAGGAAAGGAAAGATACTTAGCCACCACACTCATCCATCAGAAATTCATATCATCCAGATGGGTACTGAGCACATTCTAGATCTCAAGACAACAGGGACACAAAGTCAGAAAAGGCGCTGTCTTCCTTGTAGGCCAGCCTTCCCTGGCCAACCACCAAGCCCACAATGACCATCCATGGGAAGGCTACTTTATTAGAGGTGTGCCAAGGAAGGGCTGGAAAAGGGTGTCTCAGTTATACTTTTTCTGCCAAGCTCTCTTGAGTACTTCCTCTGTACAAAGCACTGAGCTAGACACAGGAGTACAAAAGTGAGTCTTAGACGCATCGTCTAAGACCTCCTAATGGAGGAGCTGATATATCAAGTATAACTTCCTATTCATGGGGTGCATGGGTACTGAATGTTGTACGAATGTAGGGCACTAACACCAGTGCTGGCCAACAGAAAATAGATCACCGCATATGTGATTTTAATTGTTCTAATAACAAGGTTAAGAAAGGCTGACAAGTGAATTTAATTTTAACAATGTTTTGTATAATCTAATGAAGATCATTTCAATCTGGAGCTCTGGAGCGCATGCGCCCAGAGCCGGCGCTCTGCGACGACAGACGCCACCACGATGGGAGGCCCACAGGAGCCAAAGAGCAAAGACGGATGAAAATAGAGAAATGAAAGACCAATAGAAGTGGCCCGCCCACTCCCCTCCCTCCCCAACCCGACTCCTGCCCAAAATAAATAAATAAATAAATAAAAAAAGAAAGAAAGAAAATTTTTAAAAAAAAGAAAAAAAAAAAAAAAGTAAGGTGCAACATCCTGGCAGGAACATTAAACTAAGGCACGGGTGAATGGTTTTGGTCAACTCAGCCAAGAAGGCTCCTTCCTCACCCCACAGTCTCCACCCTTCCCACCTCCTCAGTCCAAGGCTAGAAAAGAAGCTCTGACACAGCAGACTGCATGGCTGTTGAGTAGCAGTGGGACTCTTCCCAGAGCCCCATGTGCATCTTCAGAATCCACGAGGAAACAGAGGGCAAAGGGCACAAAGGAACACAAGAGAATCCACGAGGAGATGGCTATTACTGAAGGGCTCTTCCTCACCAGAGGTCAGCCTGAAATACAGGCAGCTTACATTCCAGCCGGGTAGACTGCAGTCAAAGGAAAGGAAAGATACTTAGCCACCACACTCATCCATCAGAAATTCATATCATCCAGATGGGTACTGAGCACATTCTAGATCTCAAGACAACAGGGACACAAAGTCAGAAAAGGCGCTGTCTTCCTTGTAGGCCAGCCTTCCCTGGCCAACCACCAAGCCCACAATGACCATCCATGGGAAGGCTACTTTATTAGAGGTGTGCCAAGGAAGGGCTGGAAAAGGGTGTCTCAGTTATACTTTTCTGCCAAGCTCTCTTGAGTACTTCCTCTGTACAAAGCACTGAGCTAGACACAGGAGTACAAAAGTGAGTCTTAGACGCATCGTCTAAGACCTCCTAATGGAGGAGCTGATATATCAAGTATAACTTCCTATTCATGGGGTGCATGGGTACTGAATGTTGTACGAATGTAGGGCACTAACACCAGTGCTGGCCAACAGAAAATAGATCACCGCATATGTGATTTTAATTGTTCTAATAACAAGGTTAAGAAAGGCTGACAAGTGAATTTAATTTTAACAATGTTTTGTATAATCTATTGATGAAAAGATCATTTCAACATGCAATTTTTTTTTTAATTTACTGTGCTTCAGTTTTTAAAAATAATTGCAGTTCCTCCATTTCATAAGTCACATTTCAAGTGCTCAGTAGTCATGTGTGACTGGTGGCTACAGTGTAAGGCAGGGTGGAGCTAGAGGAAATGGCACCTGAGCTGAGTTTAGACAGATGACCAAGAGTTAACACAGAAGCAGGAATGGCACTTCAGGCAGAAGGATCAACATGAGGAAAGACAAGATTCAGAGTGATGAGAGCAGTGAATATGGCAGAAGAAAAAGCGAGAGATACAAGGCAAGGACAGAGTCAACTGAATAATACTCTGTGCTACACTAATGAGTTAGACTTTATCCACAAAACATAATGGGGAAACTGTGTTAATTTTTTAGGACTGCCATAATAAGTACCACAAACCTGATAGGTTAAATAGACATTTATTTTCTCACAGTTCTGGACATCACAAGTTTGAAGTCAAGGTGTTGGCAGGCCTATGGTCCCTTGGGAGGATGGAGGAGAGAACTCTTCCATGTCTCTTTCAGCTTCTGATTGTTCCTGGTGCTCTTGGCCTGTGACAAGCCAAGAAGTAATTTTTTTAAGTGATGGGAATTACCCTCTGAAGGAGATAAATGATATAAGAGAGACAGGAATTGTTATAGTAATATTCTTGGGTGGGCTAAAGGGAATAGGACCTGGTATACAAATAAAAGTATTTTTTTAGAAAGGCATATGGATAGTTAGTAACTCAGATGGTAAAGAATCTACCTGCAATGTGGGATACCTGGGCTTGATCCCTGGGTTGGAAAGATCCTCTGGAGAACAGAATGGCTACCCACTTCAGTATTCTTGCTTGGAGAATCTCATGGTGCATCCATAGGGTCACAAAGAGTCGGACACAGCTGAGTGACTTTCACTTTCACTTTCATGGATATTTAATCCATGGTGACCATGTTAGAACAGAGAACATGGGAAGGAGCCAGGAAGAGCTAAATGGGACTGGGATCATCTTTGAGTTTCTCTGTTCTCATCTATAAATGGCAGTGTTACTAGGGCTGTGGGGAGGCTTACATGAAATAATTTTGTAAAGTACTTGTAATAAATCATGTAATAGATGCTCAGTAAATGAGGATGACTGTGTATGAATCAGTCAAGGCTAGGAAAAGAAAACAGATGCTCCTCACTCTATAAGAGTTGCTGAGCACCTTCACCATGAGTTATTTTAAGCACTTTACAAAATGATTTCATGTAAGCCTTCCCACAGCCCTCCTAATACTACCATTTTACAGATGAAGAAATGGAAACTCAGAGGTAATCACAACCCAATTTAGCCCTTGCCCATATCTTTCCATATCCTCTGCTCTAACACTGTCATGTATACATTGAGCAAATATCCATATTCCTTTCTAAACAAATACTTGTAATGGACAGACAGAGGGGTCAACTGAATAATACTCTGTGCTACACTAATGAGTTAGACTTTATCCACAAAACATAATGGGGAAACTGTGTTAATTTTTTAGGACTGCCATAATAAGTACCACAAACCTGATAGGTTAAATAGACATTTATTTTCTCACAGTTCTGGACATCACAAGTTTGAAGTCAAGGTGTTGGCAGGCCTATGGTCCCTTGGGAGGATGGAGGAGAGAACTCTTCCATGTCTCTTTCAGCTTCTGATTGTTCCTGGTGCTCTTGGCCTGTGACAAGCCAAGAAGTAATTTTTTTAAGTGATGGGAATTACCCTCTGAAGGAGATAAATGATATAAGAGAGACAGGAATTGTTATAGTAATATTCTTGGGTGGGCTAAAGGGAATAGGACCTGGTATACAAATAAAAGTATTTTTTTAGAAAGGCATATGGATAGTTAGTAACTCAGATGGTAAAGAATCTACCTGCAATGTGGGATACCTGGGCTTGATCCCTGGGTTGGAAAGATCCTCTGGAGAACAGAATGGCTACCCACTTCAGTATTCTTGCTTGGAGAATCTCATGGTGCATCCATAGGGTCACAAAGAGTCGGACACAGCTGAGTGACTTTCACTTTCACTTTCATGGATATTTAATCCATGGTGACCATGTTAGAACAGAGAACATGGGAAGGAGCCAGGAAGAGCTAAATGGGACTGGGATCATCTTTGAGTTTCTCTGTTCTCATCTATAAATGGCAGTGTTACTAGGGCTGTGGGGAGGCTTACATGAAATAATTTTGTAAAGTACTTGTAATAAATCATGTAATAGATGCTCAGTAAATGAGGATGACTGTGTATGAATCAGTCAAGGCTAGGAAAAGAAAACAGATGCTCCTCACTCTATAAGAGTTGCTGAGCACCTTCACCATGAGTTATTTTAAGCACTTTACAAAATGATTTCATGTAAGCCTTCCCACAGCCCTCCTAATACTACCATTTTACAGATGAAGAAATGGAAACTCAGAGGTAATCACAACCCAATTTAGCCCTTGCCCATATCTTTCCATATCCTCTGCTCTAACACTGTCATGTATACATTGAGCAAATATCCATATTCCTTTCTAAACAAATACTTGTATTTGTATACCAGGTCCCATTCCTTATAAAAGGATTTACAGGGCTTCCCTGGTGGTCCAGTGGGTAGGGACACTGCCTTGCAGTGCAGGGGGTGCCAGTTCGATCCCTGGCCTGGGAGAATCCCACGTGCCGTGGAACAGCTGGACCGATGTGTCCAACTACCCAGCCAGAGTTCTGGGGTGCATGCGCCCAGAGCCTGTGCTCTGTGACAACAGAGGCCACTGCGATGGGAGGCCCACATGGGCCAAAGAACAAAGATGGATGAAAATAAAATAAATGAAAGACCAATAGAGGTGGCCAAAAAAAAAGCGGGGGATGGGATTTACATACAGTTTTAGAAGTTTAGACCTCCCTCGTAGCTCAGCTGGTAAAGAATCCACCTTTAATGCAGGAAGACTCCATTTAGATTCCTGGATTGGGAAGATCTCCAGAAGAAGGGATAGGCTATAGACTCCATTATCCTTGGGCTTCCCTGGTGGCTCACACAGTTAAGAATCTGCCTGTGATCTGAGAGACCTGGGTTCAATCCCTGGGTTAGGAAGATCCCCTGGAGAAGGGAAAGGCTACCCACTCCAGTATTCTTGCCTGGAGAATTCCATGGCTTGTCCGTGGGTCACAGAGTCAGACATGAATGAGCACCGTGACTTTTTTAGAGGTTTACCCAATCACTGGAAGAGCTCAGTGACAGAAGGTTAGGGAAGTACCACTGGTGAAACTCACTTTGAACACAAAGTGGGGAAGGTTGCTTCAAACATCACAAAAGGCCATCTATCGTGGCTGCAACTGCTTCAGAATACTGGGTTCCCCAGATGGCGAAGTGCTAAAAAACCCACATGCCAATGCAGGCAACATAAGAGACATGGGTTCCATCCATCAGTTGGCCATATCTCCTGGAGTAGGAAATGGAAACCCATAGTAGCCTCTCTTATTCTGCCTTCCTTATCTGATATGAGATGCCACTCATTTACTGGCAGAATTGTACAGAAAAAGGAGGTTGGGAATATCCTTCCTGGATTCAGGCTGTCCAATGCAGTATTTACAGCAACATGTACAATGAGCATACCATTGGAGGTCCAGTTCCTCTGGGGCAAGGAGAGAAAGTCTAACAGTTTCTCAAGCCCTAAGCATGCCTCTACCTTCAAACTTGTAGCTGATATGCATTAAAAAAAGTTTTTAACTGCTCAGCTCTAAACATGTGTCAGCTTAGTTCTCTTAAGCAATGAATTAGTCCAGGTGTTATTCTTAGAATACAACACTTTGGGGAATAGCTTGAATATAGTAAATATTTTTATTTCTATGCCATGTTGAAACACATGTGAAAAAGATAAACTAGTGTTGGTACTAAAACTCAAACAGCCAGTTATTTTATCAGGAAAAAGGATTTATTCAAAGTAGCAGAGAAATGCAATTCAGGACAGGCATTAGCAAAAGTGACGCAAATCTGGAGAAACAAGAGAGAGGAACATTGTTTTATAGAGGAAAAGGAGAATTTGAGGGGAACTGTTATAAACAAAGAGGAAACTGGAAGTTCAAATTCTAGTGAGTTTTTAAAATATTTATTCATTTGGCCACGTCTTAGTTGCAGGATGTGGAATCTAGTCCCCTGACTAGGGATTGGACTCGGGCCCCCTGCATTAGGAGCACAGAGTCTGAGCCACTGGACCACTAGGGAAGTCCCCAGTAGTGGGGGGTTTTTATCAGCTGAGTAGTGATTGGCTGAACTCATTGGCTGAACTGTTGTTGGGCAGAGAGAAAACCTTCCTGTATCTTGCTGGACTAGTAAAATAATAACCTTCTTCCTGTTGGCAACACAAGTTACCAAGTTACTGAGCTGTTTGGGGTCTGCAAATAGCACCGAGTGGTGGGCCTGAGAGCTCCTACATCCAGTGTCCTGACTCTGACTTAAATGAGGTTTCCTTTATTCATTTTCACATTTGCAATAGTTATTAATTATTGCAAGCCCTGAATATCACTTTGGATTCATCTTACCTTTACACAAATTCAATGAGGAAAAGAATTACCCTTTTCATATCTGTGAAGTTTCCATCATTGCTTTAAACAAATACTTTGTTTTTTTCTATATTCTTCTCATCTAGTATCTCACCTGCAGGAGAATTTTCTGGTGTAGATGGTTTTATGGATACTCACATTTAGATAAAATGAAAGACAAAAGAGTTTAAAGATGATGGAAACCATAAGTCATAGAAACAGAACTAGGGAGCAATGCTTTTATTACACAGATCAAGCTATAACATATAAAACATATAGCAAAGACTGTAACAATTAAGAGGCTTTATGTGGCAAAGAAAATGGCATTCACATTCATATTTAAAATAAATGTTCAGTATCTTGATGGGAGTGGCAGTTTTACTGATGTACACATTTTTAAAATTGTACATTTAAAGTTAGTGCATGGTATGTACTTAAGGTTAATAAAGTAATCCTTTGATTACAAAGAGTGCACATGGCAAAAAAAGTTGACTTCTAATAGCTATCAATATTAGACAGTTACTATGTGGCACGCACTGCCTTAGGCATTTCATGTTCATTTTCTTATTTATTTATTGGTTAATTTATTTATAGCTGCACTGGGTCTTCGTTGCTGTACGCGAGCTTTCTCTAGCTGCTTCGAGCAGGAGCTACTCTGTAGTTGTGGTGCACAGACTGCTCATTGCAGTGGTTGCTCTTGAGGAGTATGGGCTCTAGGACACATGGCCACAGTAGCTGCAGCTCACTGCTCTAGAGAGCTGGCTCAGTAGTTGTGATGAATGGGGCTTAGCTGTCCGGTAGCATGTGGGGTCTTCCCATACCAGGGATCGAACCCATGTCCCCTGCATCAGCAGGCAAATTCTTTACCACTGAGCCACCAGGGATGTCCAATAGATACAATTTTTCTAATTTGAACTTCTCAGCTGCCTTAAGGAGTAGATACTGCCATAGACATTGCCATACAGTGTTTTTGGTGAAAACACCAAAGAGATCCTAGAGATCCACACTAATAACTGAGGGAGCAAGAACTCAAAAAGCTACGATTATTGAGTCCAAAACCCACATCTTAACCAGCACACTACACAATCTTAAATTAAGTGCCAAGAAAAGCTTGCCTGTGTGCCTTTCTTACAGAGAGAAATCTTTCCCTTTTTATTTGACAGCCAGGAAGCTCATGACAAATTTAGTACACAATGTCATTAACTCTAGCCTTCCCTATATGGCTTCTAGCTTCTCTTTTTGATTCTATGATCCGCCAAGTAAAGATGTATACATTTCTGCTGGCCATTATTATATATCACTAAATAATACAAAAGAAGTATATATAGACATATCTCTATGTCTGTTATTACTGATTGAACTTATATTATCATCATTTAGAACAATAAGAGAGCATCGTAAGTGATGAAAAGAAAGAAGAGTCTTAAGTCCAATTGCATATTTAATTTATAAATGATTAATTTTCTGATTACTAGGCATATTATCTATATGCATGCCCTAGAGTGTTGCCATTTTTAAAATATTTCAAGTAAAAACATGCACACAGGCAATTCTGTGATAAATAATGTGCACTGATCATAAGCACCCATTCTGAAAACCTATTAAATATAGTGATCTCATTTTGAAAGAAAATCTGCTGTTGATGAAGCCAAAGCCTTCACTACTTGCAAGAAGAATGAAAATAGACACAAACTAAAGGAGTCTCCAGGCATCCCAAGGACTAACAGGAAGGCTAAAAGAGTGAATGGTAAGAGTAACAATCAGACGATTTCTGCTCGTATTGCTGATTTGGTGACATAAAGACAACTAAACAAGCCATTCTGATGGAACTGGCTGGTTGCTAGGACAATCTTCTGCAACCATTAATGAGTATATCTGTGGCAACTTTGCTCAAAGGGTGCCCATGTTTGTAATATATATATACCACACACACTCCTGGGGATCTGGGGGGCAGTTGTGTCCTCATCTGTCACAGTCTGTTTCTATCTGAATGCCAGCCTCCTAGTCTAGGGTGGGGTCTCTATTTTTGAAATGTGAATGGTCCTCCCAGACTTCCCCCAGAGCTAGGACTCTGAGTTGCCCTTGCATGTCCTTGCCCAAAGAGTCTTGTGAAGCCTTGTCTTATGGCCTCAGCCAGGAACAGTCTTTTTAATCCAACTGCCTTTCAAGACTTGAATTCAAGTTCAATTCACCGCCTCTAGGGTCCACCTTCCTGTAGACCTCACTGAATTTCCTCAGACTCTTGCTATCTCTTCCTACCTGTGTTCTAATTTGCCTAGATCACAAATGACTACTCCTGTGCTCCCTCTGGACATGGGCCTCTGCCCCCAGCTGGAACTCCTACTGTTAGCACTTGAAACTAGTCCAGATCCTCAAACTCTGTTTCTGCCTGGTTGTCAGCTCAAGGAACAGAGTATACCATGACCTCATGGACTTCTTACATGTGACTCTTAAATGTTTTATAACTGAACATATGCATTTTATTTTAGACATGCCTATGATGTGTTTCTGCATCTATTTTATGTAATTTGTAACATGATCAATTTTTAGATGAATATTTAACATTTTTAACTGCTATACTTCTGTAAGTCTTTGGGCTCTAAATGGGACTACATCTTTCCTTGTGACTGAAACATCCATCTAAGCCCTCAGCTAGTGACCCATATTAGTCACAGTGTACAGACTGGAAGTGATGTGTCAAACTCTCCAAGAGTAAGAAACCCTCTCTCCCTTTGAGCCATGGGATGATTCAAGTTTGCTTGGGTTTCATATACTTAGAAAAAAATGAAAATAGAAACAAACTAAAGGAGTCTCCAGGCATCCCAAGGACTAACAGGAAGGCTAAAAGAGTGAATGGTAAGAGTAACAATCAGACGATTTCTGCTCGTATTGCTGATTTGGTGACATAAAGACAACTAAACAAGCCATTCTGATGGAACTGGCTGGTTGCTAGGACAATCTTCTGCAACCATTAATGAGTATATCTGTGGCAACTTTGCTCAAAGGGTGCCCATGTTTGTAATATATATATATACCACACACACTCCTGGGGATCTGGGGAGCAGTTGTGTCCTCATCTGTCACAGTCTGTTTCTATCTGAATGCCAGCCTCCTAGTCTAGGGTGGGGTCTCTATTTTTGAAATGTGAATGGTCCTCCCAGACTTCCCCCAGAGCTAGGACTCTGAGTTGCCCTTGCATGTCCTTGCCCAAAGAGTCTTGTGAAGCCTTGTCTTATGGCCTCAGCCAGGAACAGTCTTTTTAATCCAACTGCCTTTCAAGACTTGAATTCAAGTTCAATTCACCGCCTCTAGGGTCCACCTTCCTGTAGACCTCACTGAATTTCCTCAGACTCTTGCTATCTCTTCCTACCTGTGTTCTAATTTGCCTAGATCACAAATGACTACTCCTGTGCTCCCTCTGGACATGGGCCTCTGCCCCCAGCTGGAACTCCTACTGTTAGCACTTGAAACTAGTCCAGATCCTCAAACTCTGTTTCTGCCTGGTTGTCAGCTCAAGGAACAGAGTATACCATGACCTCATGGACTTCTTACATGTGACTCTTAAATGTTTTATAACTGAACATATGCATTTTATTTTAGACATGCCTATGATGTGTTTCTGCATCTATTTTATGTAATTTGTAACATGATCAATTTTTAGATGAATATTTAACATTTTTAACTGCTATACTTCTGTAAGTCTTTGGGCTCTAAATGGGACTACATCTTTCCTTGTGACTGAAACATCCATCTAAGCCCTCAGCTAGTGACCCATATTAGTCACAGTGTACAGACTGGAAGTGATGTGTCAAACTCTCCAAGAGTAAGAAACCCTCTCTCCCTTTGAGCCATGGGATGATTCAAGTTTGCTTGGGTTTCATATACTTAGAATTTGAGTGTATTCTTTCCTCTTACAAACCTCCCTTGTAATTATTTCTCTCAAACCTGATCCCAGTTAGATTCAGTTACCCATTTTAAACAAACAATTTATATTGTTGTTGTTCATGTGCTAAGTTGTGTCCATCTCTTTGCAGCCCCATGGACTGCAGCACACCAGGTCTCTCTGTTCTGCCCTATCCCCTGGAGTTTGGAGCTGCTCAAATGTATGCCATTGAGTCGGTGATACCATCTAACCAACTTATCCTCTGCTGCCCTCTTCTCTTGCTGGCTTCACTCTTACCCAGCATCAGGGTCTTTTCCAGTGAGTCATCTCTTCACATCTGGTGGCCAAACTGGAACTTCAACTTCAGCATCAGTCCTTCCAATGAATATTCAGAGTTGATTTCCTTAGGATTGACTGGTTTGATCTCCTATCAAAACTGTGAATGTGGATTTACAAAGATGGCGGAGGAGGATTTACAAAGATGGCGGAGGAATGAGGGGAAGATTTCACCAGCTCCCCAACAGAATCACCAGAACTAATCAAGAAATGAACCACCACCAACAAACCTGCCGCTAGACGACAGAAGAATTCCATAGGTCCGCGAGAGTAGAAGAGTGAACAGCCAGAAATTTCCCGGAGCTACTGTTCTAAGAACCCTCTATCCTAACCCGACGCCGGACCGCACCGACGGAGAGCGCGCCAGCAAGTGCCCTAAAAGGGGGCCTAAGCGGAGGCTCAGGGGAGAGAGGGCAGCAACCAGCGTGAAAACTCCAAGAATCCGCCCGGATCGCCTGCAGAAATCAAGACACTGCGAAGACAGGAAACCGGAGCAGGGCCGGGCGGAACGAGTGCTGCCTAGCAACCTGGAGCTGGGAGGGAGCACCCAGTGTGAAAACCACGCCGCTCGGCAGGGCAAAAATCGCGACTTTCCGCCTGGCACCGGGTGAGTTCAAACACTCCTAGTGGGGGGCTGGCTGAAGGGGAAGTCGCCCACAGATTGCTGACCAGGGACCCGGCTCAAGCCAGACGGGGAAGCCTGTGCCTGCCTTTGGGACTTGGAGGCGTAACTGGCAGTGCGCGCGCGCCAGTGGCGGAGGAGCCCGTGCACCCCCATAGCTACACCCGCAGCGGAGGAAGCCAGGGGAAGGATAGGTATTGGAGGCTACCGGCGGGTGCGCGGCAGAGCCGGGGCACCCCCGCCCAACACGGGACTGAATGCGCAGTGGCCCCCCGCCCCACGGACTGGGATCAGCCCGCCATCCCTGCCAGCACCTGAGTTTGCAGACCAGTGCCATAAGGGAAAGGCTACATCATCAAGACAACACCATGGAGAGCAGACTGGCTTCCACCAGACAGATGAGAGGATAAAAACCAGGGACAGTATTTAGCTTTTTTGTTTATCTGTTGCGGATGGTTTTATTTGTTTGATTGGTCAGGTTTGGGGTTTGGTTTTTTTTCTCTCTCTCTTTTGTCTCTGCTTATTAAGCTTCTCTTCCCTTTTAATTTTTAAATTTTTTATTTTATTTATTATTATTTTTTTAATTTTAATTCTTGAATTTCTAATTTTCTTTCCTCTTTCCCACTCCTTCCTCCCTCTATGTTCCAAATCTAAAACTTTCTCCTATATACCACTACCCTCTAGATAAATATTTCCTACCTTCCTGTCTCCACTATTCTCTTCCAACTGTACTAAACAATACAACACACTAATCTTGGCTACATAACCCTATAAAATCCTTCCAAGACGAATCTATTCCTTCTCATTACCCATACACTCTCCACCTCCTCACCCCCAACACATGTCTTAGTTAAAAATTGATTTCAATGAAATAGTCCAAGCCAGGACCTTACCCAAGATCTATTTTTCCAGGCACTATTTTAATTAATTCAGAGCTTAATGGGCAAGTACCATCTTTGATTGCGTCGTTTCCCAGAAAAATTTCCTATGCTTTGTCACTGTAAGACTGGTTAGATGTGGTTATTGCTGTGTATGTATGTATATCTTATGACTATGTTAGAAAACATCTGCATGCTTTTATGACTGTCACCCATTAGGGACACACCTCTCGCTCCTCAGATGCTAGTATTTGAACTAATATCATGGAACACCATAGCAAACCACACATAGAGCCTACACCCCCTGGCCAATCATCAAACCAAGGATCCTCAGAGTAGAAGCCCTGATTCCAAGACCCCACACTATCAAAGAACACACAACACTAGAGATTGTTCACCTGTAAACAAGACCTAACACCACCCAAGATAAAAACCACTGAACCCTTCTAGAAGGACAGAAACCCAAAGGAAGGGAGAATTCAACCAAGAAGCCTGGTGGGGAAAAGAACTCCATACACACAGACACCCACAAAGAAACAAAAATTAACCTAATAATGAAACAACAGAGAACCACTGCACAAATGAAGGACCAAGCTAGAGAATCACAGCTTCAAATGACAGAGGAGGAGATAAGACAAATCATTTGAAAGAGAATTCAGAAAAACTATACTAATGAGGATGCAAAACACCGAAAACAGAATATTAGAGGAAATTAGTGCACTGAGAAAAGACATGCAGGAAATGAAAAATAAGCAAATGGAGACCACCAACTCAATTGCTGAACTCAAAAACACTATAGAAGGTCTCAACAGTAGAGTATTGGAGGCAGAAGAACGGATAAGTGAGCTGGAAGATAGACTGTTGGGAATAAATGGTGAAGAACAGAACAAAGCCGAAAGAATTTAAAAAACTGAGGATAGCATCAAAGACCTATGTGCCAATATCAAACGCACCAACATTAGAATTATAGGAGTTCCAGAGGAAGAAGAGGGAAAGAAAGGTTACAAAAAATTCTTGAAGAGGTTATAGTGGAAAACTTCCCCAGCATGGGAAAGAAAATGGTCAACCAAGTCCAAGAAGCACAAAGAGTTCCATACAGGAGAAACCCCAGAAGAAACACACCAAGGCACATTCTAATCACACTAATGCAGACTAAATATAAAGACAGATTACTAAAAGCAGCTAGGAGCAAGCAACAAATAACATATAAAGGAAACCCATACGTCTAACTGTGGATCTCTCAACAGAAACCCTGCAGGCCAGAAGAGAATGGCAGGACACATATAAACGGCTAAAAGAGAATAACCTCCAACCAAGAATTCTCTACCCAGCAAGAATCTCATTCAGAATTGATGGTGAAGTCAAAAGCTTCTCAGACAGACAAAAACTAAAAGAATTCTGTACCACAAAACCAGCCCTACAACAAGTGTTAAAGGGCCTGATATAGCCAATAAATACAAGAGTAGGAGAAGTCCTACAAATCAAACCACAAACTTCTAAGAAGATGACAATAGGAACATTCGTATAAATAATCACTTTGAATGTAAATGGATTAAATGCTCCAACCAAAGGACACAGGCTGGCTGAATGGATCCAGAAGCAAGACCCATATATATGCTGTTTACAAGAGACCCACTTCAGACCTAGAGACACCCATAGACTGAAAGTGAGAGGCTGGAAAAAGATATTCCATGCAAATGGAAATCAAAAGAAAGCTTGGGTAGAAATCCTCATATCAGACAAAATAGATTTTAAAGTAAAGAAGATTCTAAGAGACAAGGCAGGTCACTACATCATGATTAAGGGATCTATCCAAGAGGAGGACATAACAGTCATGAATATCTACGCACCCAACACAGGGGCACCGCAATACATAAGACAGATACTTTCAGACTTAAACGAAGAAATCAATAATAACACAATAATAGTAGGAGACTTTAACACTCCTCTCACACCAATGGACAGATCATTCAAACAGAAAATTAATAAAGAAACACAAGCCTTAAATGCAACACTAGAAAAGATGGACCTCATTGATATCTTTAGGACGTTCCATCCAAAAGCAGAAGACTACACTTTCTTCTCAAGTGCTCACGGAACATTCTCCAGGATAGACCACATCTTGGGCCAGAAATCTAACCTCAATCAATACAAGAAAACTGAAATTCTATCAACCATCTTCTCGGACAACAATGCAATGAGACTAGAGATCAACTACAGGAAAAAAACCGCTAAAAATCCAATCAACAGAAACCCTGCAGGCCAGAAGAGAATGGCAGGACACATATAAACGGCTAAAAGAGAATAACCTCCAACCAAGAATTCTCTACCCAGCAAGAATCTCATTCAGAATTGATGGTGAAGTCAAAAGCTTCTCAGACAGACAAAAACTAAAAGAATTCTGTACCACAAAACCAGCCCTACAACAAGTGTTAAAGGGCCTGATATAGCCAATAAATACAAGAGTAGGAGAAGTCCTACAAATCAAACCACAAACTTCTAAGAAGATGACAATAGGAACATTCGTATAAATAATCACTTTGAATGTAAATGGATTAAATGCTCCAACCAAAGGACACAGGCTGGCTGAATGGATCCAGAAGCAAGACCCATATATATGCTGTTTACAAGAGACCCACTTCAGACCTAGAGACACCCATAGACTGAAAGTGAGAGGCTGGAAAAAGATATTCCATGCAAATGGAAATCAAAAGAAAGCTTGGGTAGAAATCCTCATATCAGACAAAATAGATTTTAAAGTAAAGAAGATTCTAAGAGACAAGGCAGGTCACTACATCATGATTAAGGGATCTATCCAAGAGGAGGACATAACAGTCATGAATATCTACGCACCCAACACAGGGGCACCGCAATACATAAGACAGATACTTTCAGACTTAAACGAAGAAATCAATAATAACACAATAATAGTAGGAGACTTTAACACTCCTCTCACACCAATGGACAGATCATTCAAACAGAAAATTAATAAAGAAACACAAGCCTTAAATGCAACACTAGAAAAGATGGACCTCATTGATATCTTTAGGACGTTCCATCCAAAAGCAGAAGACTACACTTTCTTCTCAAGTGCTCACGGAACATTCTCCAGGATAGACCACATCTTGGGCCAGAAATCTAACCTCAATCAATACAAGAAAACTGAAATTCTATCAACCATCTTCTCGGACAACAATGCAATGAGACTAGAGATCAACTACAGGAAAAAAACCGCTAAAAATACAAACACATGAAGATTAAACAACACATACCTAAAAAATCAAATGATTACTGAGGAAATCAAAGGAGAAATTTTAAAATTCCTAGAAGAAAATGACAATGAACATACGACCATGCAAAACCTATGGGATACCGCAAAAGCAGTTCTAAGAGGGAAATTTATAGCAATACAATCCCACCCCAAGAAACTAGAAAATATGAAGCAGATGACTTAACTCTCCGCTTAAAACAATTGGAAAAAGAAGAACAAAAACATCCCAAAGCCAGCAGAAGAAGAGAAATTTTAAAGACTAGAGCAGAAATAAATGAGAAAGAAATGAAAGAAACTATAGTATGGATAAATAAAACAAAAAGCTGATTCTTTGAAAAGGTAAACAAAATTGACAAGCCTTTGGCCAGACTCATCAAGAGAAAGAGAGAGAAGAACCAGATCAACAAAATCAAAAATGAAAAAGGAGGGCTTCCCCTGGTGGTCCAGTGGGTAAGGACACCGCCTTGCAGTGCAAAGGGCGCCGGTTCGATCCCTGGCCTGGGAAGATCCCACGTGCCACGGAGCGGCTGGACAGATGTGTCCAATTACCGAGCCGGAGCTCTGGAGCGCATGCGCCCAGAGACGGTGCTCTGCAACGACAGAGGCCACCGCGATGGGAGGCCCACAGGAGCCGAAGAACAAAGACGGATGAAAATAGAGAAATGAAAGACCAATAGAAGTTGCCTGCCCGCTCCCCTCCCTCCCCAACCTGACCCCTGCCCAAAATAAATAAATAAATAAATCTTTAAAAAAAAAAATGAAAAAGGAGAGATCACAACAGATCATGCAGAAATCCAAAGGATTCTAAGGGACTATTATGAGCAACTCTATGGCAACAAACTGGACAACCTGGGAGAAATGGACAGTTTCTTGGGGAAGATCAATCTCCCAAGACTGAGCCAGGAAGAAACAGAAACTTTGAACAATCCAATCACAAGCTCAGAAATCGAATCTGTGATCAAAAATCTACCCAAAAATAAAAGCCCTGGGCCAGATGGCTTCACAGCCGAATTCTACCAAACATTTAAAGAAGAGCTAATGCCTGTCCTTCTAAAACTCTTTCAAAAAATTGCACAGGAAGGAAAACGTCCAAACACATTCTACGAGGCCACCACCACCCTGATACCCAAACCAGGCAAAACCTATGGATACAAAAGCAGTTCAAAAATTTATAGCAATACAATCCCACCTCAAGAAACTAGAAAATATGAAGCAGATGACTTAACTCTCCGCTTAAAACAATTGGAAAAAGAAGAACAAAAACATCCCAAAGCCAGCAGAAGAAGAGAAATTTTAAAGACTAGAGCAGAAATAAATGAGAAAGAAATGAAAGAAACTATAGTATGGATAAATAAAACAAAAAGCTGATTCTTTGAAAAGGTAAACAAAATTGACAAGCCTTTGGCCAGACTCATCAAGAGAAAGAGAGAGAAGAACCAGATCAACAAAATCAAAAATGAAAAAGGAGGGCTTCCCCTGGTGGTCCAGTGGGTAAGGACACCGCCTTGCAGTGCAAAGGGCGCCGGTTCGATCCCTGGCCTGGGAAGATCCCACGTGCCACGGAGCGGCTGGACAGATGTGTCCAATTACCGAGCCGGAGCTCTGGAGCGCATGCGCCCAGAGACGGTGCTCTGCAACGACAGAGGCCACCGCGATGGGAGGCCCACAGGAGCCGAAGAACAAAGACGGATGAAAATAGAGAAATGAAAGACCAATAGAAGTTGCCTGCCCGCTCCCCTCCCTCCCCAACCTGACCCCTGCCCAAAATAAATAAATAAATAAATCTTTAAAAAAAAAAATGAAAAAGGAGAGATCACAACAGATCATGCAGAAATCCAAAGGATTCTAAGGGACTATTATGAGCAACTCTATGGCAACAAACTGGACAACCTGGGAGAAATGGACAGTTTCTTGGGGAAGATCAATCTCCCAAGACTGAGCCAGGAAGAAACAGAAACTTTGAACAATCCAATCACAAGCTCAGAAATCGAATCTGTGATCAAAAATCTACCCAAAAATAAAAGCCCTGGGCCAGATGGCTTCACAGCCGAATTCTACCAAACATTTAAAGAAGAGCTAATGCCTGTCCTTCTAAAACTCTTTCAAAAAATTGCACAGGAAGGAAAACGTCCAAACACATTCTACGAGGCCACCACCACCCTGATACCCAAACCAGGCAAAGACAACACAAAAAAGGAAAATTACAGATCAATTTCCCTGATGAACTTAGATGCCAAGATCCTCAACAAAATCCTAGCGAGCAGAATTCAACAACACATCAAAAAACTCATACATCATGATCAAGTCGGGTTCATCCCAGGCATGCAAGGATTCTTCAACATCTGCAAATCAACCAGTGTGACACACCATATCAACAAACTGAGAGACAAAAATCACATGATCACCTCAATAGATGCAGAAAAAGCCTTCGACAAAGTACAACATCCATTTATGATAAAAACTCTTCAGAAAATGGGCATAGAAGGAACCTATCTCAACATAGTGAAAGCCATATATGAGAAGCCCACAGCGAACATTATCCTCAACAGTGAAAAACTGAAAGCATTCCCTCTAAGATCAGGAACAAGACAGGGGTGCCCACTTTCACCACTACTATTCAACATAGTCCTGGAAGTTCTAGCAACAGCAATAAGAGAAGAGAAAGAAATCAAAGGAATCCAGATTGGAAAGGAAGAAGTCAAGCTCTCTCTTTTTGCAGACGACATGATATTATACATAGAAAATCCCAAAGACTCTATTACAAAGCTACTAGAGCTAATCAACGAATTCAGCAAAGTCGCAGGATACAAAGTCAACACACAGAAATCACTGGCATTCCTATACACAAACAATGAAAAATCAGAAAACGAAATCAAAGAGGCAATCCCCTTCACCATTGCAACCAAAACAATCAAATATCTAGGAATAGACCTACCCCAAGAAACAAAAGAACTGTACACAGAAAATTACAAGATACTCATGAAAGACATTAAAGAAGACTTAAACAGATGGAGAGATAATCCATGTTCCTGGGTTGGAAGAATCAATATTGTGAAAATGACCATACTACCAAATATCATCTACAGATTCAATGCAATACCTATTCAACTTCCATTGACATTTTTCACAGAAATAGACCAAAGAATAACACAGTTCATATGGAAGCACAAAAGACCTCAAATAGCCAAAGCCATCCTGAGAAAGAAAAACAGAGCTGGAGGAATCAGCCTCCCTAACTTCAGATTCTACTACAAAGCAACAGTCCTCAAGACAGTATGGTACTGGCACAAAAACAGAACTATAGATCAATGGAACAAGATCAAGATCCCAGAGATAAAGCCACGCACCTATGGGTACCTTATTTTTGACAAAGGAGGCGAACATATAAAATGGGACAAAGACAGCCTCTTCAACAAGTGGTGCTGGGGAAATTGGACAGCTACATGCAAAAAAATGAAGTTGGAACATTCCCTGACACCATACACTAAGATCAACTCAAAATGGATTAAAGACCTAAATGTAAGACCAGAAACCATCAAACTCTTAGAGGAGAATATAGGCAAAACCCTCAAGGACATCAATCAAAGCAAGATCTTCTCTGATCCACCAACTAAAATAGCAGAACTGAAAAGAAAAACGAACATGTGGGACCTCATGAAACTTAAAAGCTTTTGTACAGCAAAAGAAATTACAAAAAAGTTCAACAGACACCCCACAGAGTGGGAGAAAATCATAGCCAACGAAACAACAGACAAAGAATTAATCTCCAAAATCTACAAGCAACTCAGACAACTCAGCACAGGGAAAACGAACAACCCAATCAAAAAATGGGAAAAAAATCTAAAGAGACGCCTCTCCAAAGAGGACATACAGATGGCCCAAAAGCACATGAAACGATGCTCAACCTCGCTTATTATTAGAGAAATGCAAGTTAAAACTACAATGAGATACCACCTCACACCCGTCAGAATGGCCATCTTCAAAAAATCTGCAGACAATAAATGCTGGAGAGGGTGCGGAGAAAAGGGAACCCTCTTGCATTGCCGGTGGAAATGTCAATTGATACAGCCTCTATGGAAGACAGTATGGAGATTCCTTAAAAAACTAAAAATAGAAGCACCCTACGACCCAACAATCCCACTATTAGGCTTATATCCTGATGAAATCAAAACTGAAAGAAGCACCTGTACCCCAATGTTCATTGCAGCTCTCTATACAATAGCCAGAACATGGAAGCAACCTAGATGTCCATCGACGAATGAATGGATCCAGAAGCACTGGTACATATATACAATGGAATACTACTCAGCTGTTAAAAGAAATGCAGAAGACTCAGTCCTAATGAAATGGGTGACTCTAGGACCTATCATAAAAAGTTAAGTAAGTCGAAAAGAGAAAGACAAATACAGTATACTAACACACATATAAGAATCTAGTAGGACAGTCTTGATAACACACGCAGGGAACTCATGGAAAAACAGACAGAGCATAGACATAGGGACATTGTGGGGAAGAAATAGGGAGGGGGAAGCATGGAGGGAGTAACATGGAAACCTATACTGTTATGTGTGGAAAAGATAGCTAGTGTCATAGAGCTAAGGGAATAGGAGTGCTTACAATGGCTTGGGGCGAAGATCTGGAGGGGTGGGATGGGGGGAACATGGGGGGTGGGGACCATGGATATGCATATGACTGATCTGGGAACATACATGTCTGTGAACAACATAACTCTATAAAACCTTTAAAATAAAGAAAAAAAAAACTGTGAATGTTTCTGTCTCTGTGTGTACATTTTCCCCCAAATTTAATGGGGGCAACATGCCAATTTAAAGCAAAATTGGAAAGGAGAAAGTGTTCTAAGTGTTTTAGAAATATTGCAGTGATCCCTACTTTTCATTTGCATGACTTAATCTAAAATCACAGTCATACCTTTGCTTCCTCTGGCAGGAGCTGTCATATATAGTGGACCTGGTGGTCAGTGTTCAGTCCTTCCTCACTAGGTGAGGCAATTTGCATCTATTTGTAGCACTGCCCACAATGGTTTTTGTTTGTTCATTTGCTTATTTTTAGCTGCACTGGGCCTACATTGCTACACACGGGTTTTCACTCATTGTGGAGAGTGAGGGGTGCTCTCTAGTTGTGATGCATGGGCTTCTCATTGCAGTGGCTTCTCTTGCTGCAGAGCCACGAGGCTCTAGGCATGTGGGCTCAGTGGTGCATGGATTTAGTTGTCCCCTGGCATGTAGGATCTTCCCGGACCAGAGACTGAACCTGTGTACTCTGCACTGGTAGGTGAATTCTTAACCACTGGACCACTAGGGAAGTCCTACAGTGTTTCACCGTTTAGTTTGTGCTTTTGATTTCTTCACTGATTTAATTCTTCGGCCAAACTAGTAAGATACCATCCTGTTAGGAATCCATAGAAGAATTCCCTTTTGAGGTCCAGGCCCCCAAAAAATAAAGAATTAAAGAATTATTAAGACTGCCACAACCAATCCTGTACTGTCCCCTAACTTAGTTGCAGCTGTAGGCCTTAAATTTTAAAAATTGGATGATGTGACTTGAATATTGAATATGATACAGAAGTTTGAATTGGGACACAGGTGCCATGCTGAAAATATCAGAATATGACTACTTTTTAATCCATATGAGAAAATATCATTGAGCTACTTGCATATGAACAGAAACTGCCTTGAAAGCCTGGCCGATCTTCTCAACAGTCAAGAGTATATTCAAGTTAGTGCCATTAAATGGAGAGCCCCTGGCCTGCACTCTAAAGCACGTGCTGTGGGCAATGCCATTGCTGTTACACCTGTTGCAACCAGAACAGAATAGAAGTGCGTCCCTGGACTGGACAAAGTCAGCCCAAGGCCTTGAACATCGGCGAGCTACCAAGACACTGATGTTTCTTAAGATAGATCATGCTAAGGGAGCTACATTTTCTCTTAATCATGGCAGTATCTACCAAACACAGCTCTTCTACAGCAGTGTTAAGACAGAGTAAAAGCCTTAATGAGTCGCATCACACCACAAAGCAACAGTACTACCATCCAGGGCATCATTTTGGTGGACATGTCTGCTGAAGTAGCTCTAAGCACACATTATCACTAGAAACTCTGGCACCAACTCAAGGATTCACTGCGCCAGGTACAAAATATCACTTTACTGTCTATGTACTGGTTAACTGAAATATATAACTCCATAATAAAAATTCCAAGTAAATTTGGTCTTTAGAATGTTAGTTTTACAGTGGGAACCTGACCACTACTGAAGACTTGCTCTCCTTTATCTGGAAAAGTGGTCCTTTCTGACAGATAAAGTGGCTTTGGTGGAACACACATGGACAAGCAAGGGAGGAAAGAGGACATCTATAACCAACCTGGCCATTCCAGTAACTCCTGAAAATTACTTTGGTGATCTTTATGAAAATCGTATCTTCCAATATCCAGGATCCTATTGAGTCGACTTTTCAAGAGCTACTGCTCACCTCAATAAACACTTAATGAGCATTCCAGATGACACAACAGTCATTGGAAAGGTTTATTAAAAACAAACAAACAAACAAAAATCTCTTGACCCCAGAGGTTACAGGTAAGATTTTCGCTGGAAACAGAGTATGGGATTGAGATATACATGCAGGAAGCTTATTGGAACACATTAATGAGATCAACACCTCAGAGAATGTGGGAAAAGCAAAACCATCTGGGGGTGGGAGGAGACAGTCAAGCTGTGTGCAATCACAACAAGGGCTTCAGGTGATCCCACAGGGAGCTAGGATGATCCCTTAAAATTGTTTCAAGTTGAGGCAAGGCATCCAGGCCTTTATAAATCACAGTGACCAGTTTTGAGTATGAAGGAAGTGGCAAGTTGCAGAAAGGAAATTAGTAAAGCTGTCAACCACAAGCAGGTCAACGCCCTGGCCTGCACTCTAAAGCACGTGCTGTGGGCAATGCCATTGCTGTTACACCTGTTGCAACCAGAACAGAATAGAAGTGCGTCCCTGGACTGGACAAAGTCAGCCCAAGGCCTTGAACATCGGAGCTACCAAGACACTGATGTTTCTTAAGATAGATCATGCTAAGGGAGCTACATTTTCTCTTAATCATGGCAGTATCTACCAAACACAGCTCTTCTACAGCAGTGTTAAGACAGAGTAAAAGCCTTAATGAGTCGCATCACACCACAAAGCAACAGTACTACCATCCAGGGCATCATTTTGGTGGACATGTCTGCTGAAGTAGCTCTAAGCACACATTATCACTAGAAACTCTGGCACCAACTCAAGGATTCACTGCGCCAGGTACAAAATATCACTTTACTGTCTATGTACTGGTTAACTGAAATATATAACTCCATAATAAAAATTCCAAGTAAATTTGGTCTTTAGAATGTTAGTTTTACAGTGGGAACCTGACCACTACTGAAGACTTGCTCTCCTTTATCTGGAAAAGTGGTCCTTTCTGACAGATAAAGTGGCTTTGGTGGAACACACATGGACAAGCAAGGGAGGAAAGAGGACATCTATAACCAACCTGGCCATTCCAGTAACTCCTGAAAATTACTTTGGTGATCTTTATGAAAATCGTATCTTCCAATATCCAGGATCCTATTGAGTCGACTTTTCAAGAGCTACTGCTCACCTCAATAAACACTTAATGAGCATTCCAGATGACACAACAGTCATTGGAAAGGTTTATTAAAAACAAACAAACAAACAAAAATCTCTTGACCCCAGAGGTTACAGGTAAGATTTTCGCTGGAAACAGAGTATGGGATTGAGATATACATGCAGGAAGCTTATTGGAACACATTAATGAGATCAACACCTCAGAGAATGTGGGAAAAGCAAAACCATCTGGGGGTGGGAGGAGACAGTCAAGCTGTGTGCAATCACAACAAGGGCTTCAGGTGATCCCACAGGGAGCTAGGATGATCCCTTAAAATTGTTTCAAGTTGAGGCAAGGCATCCAGGCCTTTATAAATCACAGTGACCAGTTTTGAGTATGAAGGAAGTGGCAAGTTGCAGAAAGGAAATTAGTAAAGCTGTCAACCACAAGCAGGTCAACAGCTGAGGTGCCTCCATCCTGAAGGAGGGCAGGGGAGATCTGGGTGGCATACCACACATTCACTACACCAAACAAGTAAATGAAATGAAGGGGTCAATAATTTTTAAACCACACAATTCAATCACTGAACACTAAAACATCCATGAGATCCTAACATGAATCATTTAACTTACAACGGGACAATAAAAGTGCTGCAGTAAGTGTGCTGATTTTTTTTCTGCAAGACAATTTCTCAAAATCATCCTCTAAAGAATATGGAAGCAGATTTATTACATAGCAAAATAAATTAAGTGTGAAATCAATGGTACTATAGAGTTTAACCAATTCTTTTCACATTCCACATTCCCTTAGCAAGGCATCCTTTTAAACCTGCAGAGCAAATGCTTTTTCACAGCATCCTGAAATCACAGCCCCTGCTGTCTGTCCTGTGGGAGAACAAATGACCAGGAAAATTAACCACCGACATTTGCCGAGAACTTATTATGTGTCTAGTAAATGTTATGAGTGCTTCACGTGCATCATTGCCCCTAATCTTCAAAATAAACCATTAATACATGAAGTAGATATTGTTATTATTACCAAAATATAGAAAAGGAAACTAATTTACAGAAAAGTTAAGTAACCTGCTCAAGGTCATTCATGTGCTGTTGTTTAGTCATGCAGTCATGTTCGACTCTTTTGTGATCCCATGGATTGCAGCCCACCAGTCTCCTCAGCCCATGGGATTTTCCAGGCAAAAATACAGGAGTGGGTTGCCATTTTCTTCTCCAGGGGATCTTCCCAAGCCTGGGATTGAATCCACATCTCCTGCATTGGCAGGTGGGTTCTTCACCTTGGAGCTGCCAGGGAAGCCCCCAATGTGTGGCAGAGCCTACACTCCATGTTATCAGACCCCAAAAAAATTCATAAACACAGCTGTTTTGGATAGTCCCCATTTGTCTTTCAGATCCCTCTCGACCCTATTCTGTGTCCCAGAAATCTGACCTCTGTGGATTGCCCCAACTAAACCTCTTTTGCCTCCTGGTTTCCAGTTGGGTTGATTAAAAGGTGTTACCACCAAGAGATCTGAGGGTAAGAGGAAACCAACAACAGAGTATGTAAACCCTGGTTTCCTCCCTGCTGGGTCACAGGTTGGCAGTGACTCCTTCCTCTACCAAAGGTTCTTCCTACAGTTAGAGTTATCATGGCTTCCAATGATCACACCCTTCATTCCTCACTTCAGATCACTGTAGCTGTTTCCCAGATACTTCTTCATCCCTTGTTCATTTCCATTAATGCGGCTCACAGGTTTTTTCATTAAATTGGTCTCCCGTGGCATTTGAGGGTTGCATAAATCTCCTGGTGGATTCAGGAATGGAGCTAGATTTCCAATGCAGTGATTGGCGTGCTCTCCAGAAAGAGAGGTCATGAATCTCATGGACAGTGTCTAATGACATACAGGACACTGGTAAGTGCCCATGACATGTCTCCTCCCTTCTTCCAAGTATCCCCAGGTCTTGTCTCTTTTTCAATAAGCATTAGTACACACAGGGTTCCTCAACCTGAACTCTATTCACATTTTGAATCAGAAAATCTTTCATTGTGGGTCAGGGGCATTGTCTTATCTCTGGTCTCTACCCAACAGATGCCAATAGCAATCTCCCCATTTGTGACAACAAATGTCTTCAGATATTAGCAAATGTGCCCTGGGGGGCAAAATACCCTCAGTTGAAAACCATGATCTAGAATAATGGGCGGAGCCACCGGGGGGTAAATAAAAGGGTAACAAAAGAATGGAGGAAAGGGACAGAATGCAGGATGGAAGGAAGGGACAAATAAATCAAGAGATATTTCAAACAATATTATTTTGCCAGTGCTGATCAATATCCCTCACTAAAGGTATTCACTTTCACTTACTGGCTATTCCCTCCAAGAAGATGAGTGCTCTCGTTTCATGGAAGATCTGTTTCTCTATCAACTTTCTCCTTCCTCACAAACACAATCTTCCCAGACTAATCACTACCACTTTCTAAGCCACACTGCCCTGACTGCAAATCAAAGAGATCCAGCAAAGATATCTCTAAACTTTATCCCAACTCTGCTGACGTACAGCTCTAAAGAAACACTTCCTTTCAAAAATGATACCCAGATGGTCATCTCTCCCCCCTCGTGTCTGTGGGAGCTAAAAACGCCAACCACAGAAGATTAAAATGACTTTCCTATGCATACAGTCGTTGTCATCATCTCATTTTATTTCCACACTTTTTTCTTTGCCTTCTCTCCAAGATTTCAGGACTTATGTCTAGAATAAGTACATCTTTTGTCACCCTGGGGAAAAAAAAAAAGAGGCCCAACTTGAGTTGAAGGGCAAGATGAAGAAATCCACATGGTTTATGCCTGACAATGACTATTTGGACCCTGTTCAAGGGCCCGTGGTAGAAATCCTTCATTAGCACCATGACGTTTCCATTATTGTAGTTGTCAGGAAGGAATGTGTTGCAAGTACTTGGGAGCTGAGGTTTCAACATTTGTCAAATGCAATTACCCAGACTTTTTAGCTCTAAAGTTGATTGGAATGTTATCTTCCACTTCTCATTCACCCGATACAGAGAAAAGGAAGCTGAGGGCGTAGTTTATAAAAGAGATGCAGTAATAACAATAGCATCATGTTTAAATTAGAGTGACATGAATGAGTTTGTAATACTTGGAAACCACATAACCCTGAGAGCACTAAAAGGTCTATTAGAGCTAATGAGGCCGGTAGCCATGTCGTTTCAATGAGAAGGAATGAATCACAACACAGAATGAATGCAATCCAGATATAGCTTTTAAACCACGGTTGAGAACAAGGATGAAATAAAGGATAGGTTTCCCTGAGCATCACCCAAGACACCTACCACCCTGAAAACTGGCCACCAGACCCCCTGATTAAAATCAATCTTCCACATGCAATTTTCAGGCACATTGCCTGCAACAGAACCTCCCATTTCTGCTGTGTCTCATGACTGGAAATGTCCGTGAGGTTTCCAGCTTTGTGGCTGTTTTAAAAGAAGTTTCGGGCATCAACTTTCTCCTTCCTCACAAACACAATCTTCCCAGACTAATCACTACCACTTTCTAAGCCACACTGCCCTGACTGCAAATCAAAGAGATCCAGCAAAGATATCTCTAAACTTTATCCCAACTCTGCTGACGTACAGCTCTAAAGAAACACTTCCTTTCAAAAATGATACCCAGATGGTCATCTCTCCCCCCTCGTGTCTGTGGGAGCTAAAAACGCCAACCACAGAAGATTAAAATGACTTTCCTATGCATACAGTCGTTGTCATCATCTCATTTTATTTCCACACTTTTTTCTTTGCCTTCTCTCCAAGATTTCAGGACTTATGTCTAGAATAAGTACATCTTTTGTCACCCTGGGGAAAAAAAAAAAGAGGCCCAACTTGAGTTGAAGGGCAAGATGAAGAAATCCACATGGTTTATGCCTGACAATGACTATTTGGACCCTGTTCAAGGGCCCGTGGTAGAAATCCTTCATTAGCACCATGACGTTTCCATTATTGTAGTTGTCAGGAAGGAATGTGTTGCAAGTACTTGGGAGCTGAGGTTTCAACATTTGTCAAATGCAATTACCCAGACTTTTTAGCTCTAAAGTTGATTGGAATGTTATCTTCCACTTCTCATTCACCCGATACAGAGAAAAGGAAGCTGAGGGCGTAGTTTATAAAAGAGATGCAGTAATAACAATAGCATCATGTTTAAATTAGAGTGACATGAATGAGTTTGTAATACTTGGAAACCACATAACCCTGAGAGCACTAAAAGGTCTATTAGAGCTAATGAGGCCGGTAGCCATGTCGTTTCAATGAGAAGGAATGAATCACAACACAGAATGAATGCAATCCAGATATAGCTTTTAAACCACGGTTGAGAACAAGGATGAAATAAAGGATAGGTTTCCCTGAGCATCACCCAAGACACCTACCACCCTGAAAACTGGCCACCAGACCCCCTGATTAAAATCAATCTTCCACATGCAATTTTCAGGCACATTGCCTGCAACAGAACCTCCCATTTCTGCTGTGTCTCATGACTGGAAATGTCCGTGAGGTTTCCAGCTTTGTGGCTGTTTTAAAAGAAGTTTCGGGCTTCCCTGGTGGTCCAGTGGATAAGGACACCGCCTGGCAGTGCAAGGGATGCCGGTTCAATCCTTGGCCTGGGAAGATCCCACATGCCACGGAGCAGCTGGACCGATGTGTCCAATTACCGAGCCCAAGCTCTGGAGTACACGCGCCCAGAGCCGGTGCTTTGCGACAACAGAGGCCACTGTGATGGGAGGCCCACACGGGCCAAAGAACAAAAGACGGATGAAAATAGATAAATGAAAGACCAATAGAAGTGGCCTGTCTGCCCCTCTCCCTCCCCAACCCGCCTCCCCCCCCAAAAAAAAAAATTAAAAAAAAAAAAAAGAAGTTGCAA
Organism: Tragulus kanchil; assembly: GCA_022376925.1. NCBI lineage: Eukaryota > Metazoa > Chordata > Mammalia > Artiodactyla > Tragulidae > Tragulus > Tragulus kanchil. Next base: position 30,469,875 of record JAIOJX010000006.1, on the reverse strand, counting down.
GCTAGGAATTGGTGGGGACACTGAATTCCACTTAGGACATGGTTTTCCTGGGATCCCATTCTCTGTGACATGGGGACGAGGATTTGCCAGAGAAAAGTGCTTATAAAATTGGCCAACGAGGTCAGAGATGGTATTTTTCTTGTCACTTGGGGTGAGAACTGACCTCACCATAAGAAAAATCAGTACAAGCAGATCTCACAGAAACTCAAGAGTCTCTACAGAGTCATGGGTCATGTTGCTAAGAGGGCAAAATACAGAGATGGAAAATACAAACTTCAAAAAAAGACAAGCAGGGATTTATAAAAATTCGGTCCAAAATATTCTTAAATAACTCCATCAAATTTGAGTGTCAAAAGTCAGACAGGTGGTCCCAAAAGCCACATCCAGAGAACAGATGGAATCAAGTTATTTTTCATAACGATGTTGAGAAAAACTTAATTGAATGCCTTTATAGGAGAGGCATACTTTCCCGGTGGCTGGGTAAGAACTCCACATGCAATGCAGGAGACACGGGAAACTCTGGGAGATACTGAAGGACAATGGAGCCTGGCATGCTGTAGTTCATGTGGTTGCAAAGTCAGACGTGACTTAGCAACTGAACAACAAGAACAAAACTTCAATAAAACAATTTTTTAAAAAAGAATGAGCATTTCACTACCTACTTCTAAAAATGCCACAGGTTAAAGTATGAAGGCACAAAAACAATAAAACCACAAAAAAATATTAAAAGAAAATTAAACAAGTGTCTCTAATAAAATATGGAACCAAAAAGAATATAGCAGAAAAGTTAGATTAAGGATAATTACTATAACTGATCATAAAACAGCTGTGTTTCCTCACAGGCAAAGCAATGTGACATATTTCTTATTGGTCATTAAAAGGATAGGTACCTATTTCTCCAAGGGAATACACTGATTTCCTCACTTTGAGCTGAAAAAAAAATTAATCATAATGAAAGAACAGTGAACAACAAAAACTTCCAGTGTAATTGACTGTAATTTTATAAAAGCTTATTATATATACAATTCTATTCTTGGTCACTCCTTATTTCAAACTTTAGGGGATAATTTTAAATTGTAGTTTGTCAAAGCATGTCTACAGAGAATCAGAGTAATAAGATCCAGTAGGTGGCACTCCATTCTTTGAAACCAACAAAGCCTAGAGAATCCTGGGATCCCAGTGAAATTTGCAGAAATCTATAAAATTGGCCAACGAGGTCAGAGATGGTATTTTTCTTGTCACTTGGGGTGAGAACTGACCTCACCATAAGAAAAATCAGTACAAGCAGATCTCACAGAAACTCAAGAGTCTCTACAGAGTCATGGGTCATGTTGCTAAGAGGGCAAAATACAGAGATGGAAAATACAAACTTCAAAAAAAGACAAGCAGGGATTTATAAAAATTCGGTCCAAAATATTCTTAAATAACTCCATCAAATTTGAGTGTCAAAAGTCAGACAGGTGGTCCCAAAAGCCACATCCAGAGAACAGATGGAATCAAGTTATTTTTCATAACGATGTTGAGAAAAACTTAATTGAATGCCTTTATAGGAGAGGCATACTTTCCCGGTGGCTGGGTAAGAACTCCACATGCAATGCAGGAGACACGGGAAACTCTGGGAGATACTGAAGGACAATGGAGCCTGGCATGCTGTAGTTCATGTGGTTGCAAAGTCAGACGTGACTTAGCAACTGAACAACAAGAACAAAACTTCAATAAAACAATTTTTTAAAAAAGAATGAGCATTTCACTACCTACTTCTAAAAATGCCACAGGTTAAAGTATGAAGGCACAAAAACAATAAAACCACAAAAAAATATTAAAAGAAAATTAAACAAGTGTCTCTAATAAAATATGGAACCAAAAAGAATATAGCAGAAAAGTTAGATTAAGGATAATTACTATAACTGATCATAAAACAGCTGTGTTTCCTCACAGGCAAAGCAATGTGACATATTTCTTATTGGTCATTAAAAGGATAGGTACCTATTTCTCCAAGGGAATACACTGATTTCCTCACTTTGAGCTGAAAAAAAAATTAATCATAATGAAAGAACAGTGAACAACAAAAACTTCCAGTGTAATTGACTGTAATTTTATAAAAGCTTATTATATATACAATTCTATTCTTGGTCACTCCTTATTTCAAACTTTAGGGGATAATTTTAAATTGTAGTTTGTCAAAGCATGTCTACAGAGAATCAGAGTAATAAGATCCAGTAGGTGGCTAACTCCTGATGTGCTTTGAAACCAACAAAGCCTAGAGAATCCTATAAAATAAATGGTTCAACTATCTCTAAGATTGGAATACAGATTCTCTCCCAGTAGGACTTTTGTTGAGTAATGTGTGACAGTCAGATCCACACAAGAGGTTGGTGCTGCTATTAGAAAGGAGATTTAGAAATTCCAAAATATAGATAGCATCACTAGCATTTCACTAAGGAAATTAAAACTCCTAGATTGTTTTCTGAGTGAGATACAGATGATACATCACAGGAGGAAAAAGGGCAGAGCTGGTTCTTTGGTTGGGTCTTTTTCCTAATCAGTAATTTTTAATTATTTAAAATACTAAAATGAAGGTTTGATGAAACTAGCAGAGCTCTGCAGGTAAGTAATACAGAGAGAAAGAAGGGAAGGGAGAAAGAAGCAAACGCAGGTCTAGGATGAAGACTGACTTTCAGTCATACCATTTAAACTAAGCTGTGCAATGCTGATGACAGGTTCACCACCCCAGGATAAAAGAACTAAGCCAGGTCATGGCTGTAATTGACCTTGGGGATGGGATACTGCTAGCTCTCTGTTGCTATGTAACAAATTTCTCCAAAATGCTGTGACTTAAAACAACACGATTTTAATCTGATCGTTTCTATAGGTTAGGCATCTGGGCACAGCCTCAGTGGTTCCCCTGTCCCTGGGTCCTCACACAAGGACTGTCACGCATCTCAATGCGTAAATGCGGGGGGAAAAGTCCACTTCTGCTCCTTCAAGCTCATGTTAGCAGGACTCAGTCCCTTGGGATCTTTTAAACTGAGGACTTCAGTTCCTCGTGAGCTGTTGGCCGTCCTAGAGGGTAGCTCACAACATTGAAGCTGACTCCATCCGGAGAGCAAATGAAAGGAAAAGAAAGTTCTAGCAAGATGAAAGTAAAGGCCTTTTGTAACCTAACCTCAGAAAGGACGTCCAATCAACTTTGTTGTACTATTCTACGTGTCAGATGCAAGTAACCAGGTCCAGTCCATACTCACAGGAGACAAAGAACATACATTACACGTAAGGATATATAATACCTAAAAGGTGTATGGGCTTCCCTGGTGGCGCAATTGTAAAGAATCCCCTTTTCAAGGCAGGAGACACAAGAGACATGGGTTCGATCCCTGGGTTGGGAAGATCCCCGGAGTAGGAAATGGAAACTCACTCCAGTATTCCTGCCTGGAAAATTCCATGGACAGAGGGGTCTGGGGGGCTACTGTCCACAGGGTCAGCAAAGAGTCGGACACAACTGAGGGACATGCACGCACAGGGTTGGAGGTGGGGCAGGTGAGGCAGGGAGCGAGCGGAGAAGAGGTGAATATCAGCAGGCAGGCATCACTGGAAGTCATTCCAGAGCCTGCCAACCACAGGCACAGACATGACAGTCTGAGAGCTGAACCCAGAGGAAGTCAAAATTCAATGTGGGAAAACATTTTCAAACAAAAGTATTAAAAACAAGTGAAAGCAGAATGATTTTCCTTAAGCACTGAGAAAGACACAGGAGACGATAGATACCCATCCTTGCCCCTATAATCCAACTGCTGGGCTCCCTTCCATCTGATGCTTAACAAGTCTGGGGACAGGGTGACGATATGGTCAATGGGTATTCATCTGCCTGACAAGGAGCCATGCCAGAAGAGAAAGCAAATAACCACATTCATTGAAGATGGAAACAAGCCAGAGACTCACAGAAGCCTTCTAATCCCTGTGACAGACAAACAATGATGAGTTGGGCTTCCCTGGTGGTCCAGTGGGTAAGGACACTGCCTTGCCGTGCAAGGGGCACTGGTTGGATCCCTGGCTTGGGAAAGTCCCATGTGCGTGGCGCGGCTGGACCAATGTGCCCAATTACGGAGTCGGAGCTCTGGCACGCATGCGCCCAGAGCTGGTGCTCTGCGACAACAAAGGCCATTGTAAAGGGAGGCCCACTTGGGCCGAAGAACAAAGATGGATGTAAATAGATAAATGAAAGACCAAAAGAAGTGGTCCACCCGCCCCCCTCCCTCCCCGAGCCGCTCCCCACCACCAACCCCGCCAAAAAAATAAATGAAATAAAATATCTAAAAAAAAAATAATGATGAGTTAATGATATATTTTCAAAACCCAAAATAAATGCAAACTAAGCATTTACTAAACACCTAAAATTGAGAATGATACCAAATATAGTTTGAAAATCACTGAGGTCTGAAGCCACGTAACATGTGGAAGGATCAAGCTGTATATAAACAAGAAGTGGAAATCTAAGAAAGCATCTTTCCAACAGGAAAAGCAGAGCAAGTAAGAAGGTAAAGGGTGAAAGGTGGATTGAAGCAGAGTATCAGAACCAAGCTGGAGAGGAAAGAGGTTGAAAAATCAGGTTAGAAGCTCACCTGACAGTCTCAGCCCAACTGCTGGGGTTGACTTGTCTGGGAGAACACTCCTGAAGCAATGAAACCACAGAAGGATGGAAGTGAGGTTTATTTGGGAGAAGACCCAGAAGCCCTTGGATCTTCCCTGGTAGCTCAATGATAAAGAATCTGTTTGCAATGCAGGAGTCACAAGAGTCAAAATTTCAATCTCTAGACAGGGAAGATCCCCTGGAGGAGGGCCTAGCAACCCACTCCAGTATCCTTGCTTAAAAACCCCATCGGATGGTGGGCCAGTCTGTAGGGTCACATCGAGAATCTAGTAGCATGCATGCATATGTCCTGATTTTGCTGCACGATCTTAAAGTGGGGACAGGGTGAGATAGGCAATGGGTATTCATCTGCCTGACAAGGAGCCATGCCAGAAGAGAAAGCAAATAACCACATTCATTGAAGATGGAAACAAGCCAGAGACTCACAGAAGCCTTCTAATCCCTGTGCAGACACTGTGAGTTGGACTTCCCTGGTGGTCCAGTGGGTAAGGACACTGCCTTGCCGTGCAAGGGGCACTGGTTGGATCCCTGGCTTGGGAAAGTCCCATGTGCGTGGCGCGGCTGGACCAATGTGCCCAATTACGGAGTCGGAGCTCTGGCACGCATGCGCCCAGAGCTGGTGCTCTGCGACAACAAAGGCCATTGTAAAGGGAGGCCCACTTGGGCCGAAGAACAAAGATGGATGAAAATAGATAAATGAAAGACCAAAAGAAGTGGTCCACCCGCCCCCCTCCCTCCCCGAGCCGCTCCCCACCACCAACCCCGCCAAAAAAATAAATGAAATAAAATATCTAAAAAAAAAATAATGATGAGTTAATGATATATTTTCAAAACCCAAAATAAATGCAAACTAAGCATTTACTAAACACCTAAAATTGAGAATGATACCAAATATAGTTTGAAAATCACTGAGGTCTGAAGCCACGTAACATGTGGAAGGATCAAGCTGTATATAAACAAGAAGTGGAAATCTAAGAAAGCATCTTTCCAACAGGAAAAGCAGAGCAAGTAAGAAGGTAAAGGGTGAAAGGTGGATTGAAGCAGAGTATCAGAACCAAGCTGGAGAGGAAAGAGGTTGAAAAATCAGGTTAGAAGCTCACCTGACAGTCTCAGCCCAACTGCTGGGGTTGACTTGTCTGGGAGAACACTCCTGAAGCAATGAAACCACAGAAGGATGGAAGTGAGGTTTATTTGGGAGAAGACCCAGAAGCCCTTGGATCTTCCCTGGTAGCTCAATGATAAAGAATCTGTTTGCAATGCAGGAGTCACAAGAGTCAAAATTTCAATCTCTAGACAGGGAAGATCCCCTGGAGGAGGGCCTAGCAACCCACTCCAGTATCCTTGCTTAGAGAACCCCATGGACAGAGGAGCCTGGTGGGCCAGTCTGTAGGGTCACATCGAGTCAGGTATAACTGAAGCGACTTAGCATGCATGCATATGTCCTGATTTTGCTGGGGCCACCAGGTTTATGGTTGTGTTGCCGTAAATAGTCCTCTTTCTCATTCTTTCAAGTGTCCCAGTTTGGACAATAAATTATCTCTAACTTTTATGGACACCAAGCTTAAGTGACATCTGCCTTTAAGGTCTGGATGTCTTTATTTTAATATTTATTTGGCTGTGTTGGATCTTAGCTGGGGCACACAGGAACCTCATTGCAGCACGCGGGCTTTTGTTATGGGGCAAGGGCTCAGTAGTTGCAGCCTGGGATTAGTAGCCTCATCGCACATGGGATCTTAGTTCCCTGACCAGGGATCAAACCCACATCATTGAAAGATTCTTAACCATTGGACCACCAGTGAAGTCCCCAAGGCTGAGTTTCTTAAACTTGTCTTGCTCATCATTTTTTTCCTCTTTAATTTCCTTTTGAGCCAGGCCTTTATAATGATTAAGCTCTTAAGCATATTCTCCAGATAAGAATACTGGAGTGGGTAGCTGTTCTCTTCTCTAGGTGGTCTTCTCAACCCAGGGATGAAACCTGGGTAACCTTCATTGAAGGCAGATTCTTTACTACTCCATCTTCTCTACTCCATGGTATCTTAATGCCCTTCTACTAAAATATTACAGTTTTCCATTTAGGATTGAGGAATAGTTAGTCAGACTTACAGTCATTGAATCTGATGTAACCTTGAGCTTACCTGACAATTGTTATCAGTAAGGTTTTGATTCAGAAGCAGGTGGCCAAGTGATAACTAGCTACACGTCACAAGGGCTGAAGCCTCCAGAAGAGACGATGATCACCAAATGATACCCTGAAGAGAAACACCAAGAAATGTCCCTTAATAATGGTCTGTGATGGGTATCATAGAAAGTAAGCTAAATGATGTTTCTATTAAAATAACTGAAAGATTTATTGACTAGACTTAAACATATATTAATTTTTGAAATCTGAATTAGGATAGCAACATTCCAACATCCTCTCATGATGCTGATTTTTATCTCTTTATCAATAAATAGATTTTCCTGGGAATTTGTGAGCTAGTTGCTCTTGAATTTTGGGATACCAGGAGGGAGGCTAATTTCAAGACCCAGCAGGGCAAAATGTAGCTTCCAGTGCTGGTAACAAATACTGGACAAAGTTGTAGACTGCTCTGGCCCTCAGTCTGTTTCTTCATATTGAAAATTAAGATCCTAAGCTGGGTGGGCTGTATATTTCCTTTCATATCCAGTTCTAAACTTTACCTTTGCAACAATGCATTTAACCAAATATTTTTGAACTGCTTCCTCATGACAGAAACTGTGTAAGAGTTAAGGCAAACATAAATAAGATTCTATCCGTATAGTCAAAGCTATGGTTTTTCCAGAAGTCATATACGGATGTGAGAATTGGACCACAAAGAAGGCTGAGTTTCTTAAACTTGTCTTGCTCATCATTTTTCCTCTTTAATTTCCTTTTGAGCCAGGCCTTTATAATGATTAAGCTCTTAAGCATATTCTCCAGATAAGAATACTGGAGTGGGTAGCTGTTCTCTTCTCTAGGTGGTCTTCTCAACCCAGGGATGAAACCTGGGTAACCTTCATTGAAGGCAGATTCTTTACTACTCCATCTTCTCTACTCCATGGTATCTTAATGCCCTTCTACTAAAATATTACAGTTTTCCATTTAGGATTGAGGAATAGTTAGTCAGACTTACAGTCATTGAATCTGATGTAACCTTGAGCTTACCTGACAATTGTTATCAGTAAGGTTTTGATTCAGAAGCAGGTGGCCAAGTGATAACTAGCTACACGTCACAAGGGCTGAAGCCTCCAGAAGAGACGATGATCACCAAATGATACCCTGAAGAGAAACACCAAGAAATGTCCCTTAATAATGGTCTGTGATGGGTATCATAGAAAGTAAGCTAAATGATGTTTCTATTAAAATAACTGAAAGATTTATTGACTAGACTTAAACATATATTAATTTTTGAAATCTGAATTAGGATAGCAACATTCCAACATCCTCTCATGATGCTGATTTTTATCTCTTTATCAATAAATAGATTTTCCTGGGAATTTGTGAGCTAGTTGCTCTTGAATTTTGGGATACCAGGGAGGGAGGCTAATTTCAAGACCCAGCAGGGCAAAATGTAGCTTCCAGTGCTGGTAACAAATACTGGACAAAGTTGTAGACTGCTCTGGCCCTCAGTCTGTTTCTTCATATTGAAAATTAAGATCCTAAGCTGGGTGGGCTGTATATTTCCTTTCATATCCAGTTCTAAACTTTACCTTTGCAACAATGCATTTAACCAAATATTTTTGAACTGCTTCCTCATGACAGAAACTGTGTAAGAGTTAAGGCAAACATAAATAAGATTCTATCCGTATAGTCAAAGCTATGGTTTTTCCAGAAGTCATATACGGATGTGAGAATTGGACCACAAAGAAGGCTGAGCACCAAAGAATTGAGGTCTTCAAAATGTGGTGTTAGAGAAGATTCTTGAGAGTCCCTTGGACTGCAAGGAGATCAAACCAGTCAATCCTAAAGGAAATCAACCCTGAATATTCATTGGAAGGATTGATGCTGAAGCTGAAGCTCCAATACTTTGGCCGCCTGATGAGAAGAGATGACTTACTGACAAAAAGACCCTGATGCTGGGAAAAATAGAAGGCAGAAGAAAAAGGGGATGACAGAGGATGAGATGTTGGATGACATCACTGACTCAAGGGATATAAGTTTGAGCAAGCTCCAGGAGATGGTGAAGAACAGGGAAGCCTGGTGTGCTATGGTCATTGGGGTCACAAAGAATTGGACATGACTGAGTGATTGAACTGAACTGATTCTTTTTTGCAAGGATCCTAGTTCAGTGGATGAGATAAGTAATGTAATACTACGAAATCTGAAGTGAATTCGGATCTCCAAAGAGGATACAGAGAGAACACCTTGCTAGACACAGGGAAATCAGGTAAGAGTGCCTAATGGAGAAGGCAACAGAACTGAGTCTTTAAGGACATGATGGAGTTAACCTGGGCAGAGGGGGAAAGAGATGGTGAATATTATAGACAGAGGGAAAAATGTGGGAAAAGTCTCAGAACCATAGTCAGCAATAGATAGATGGAAAATGAGTCGATTCAGTCATAGAAGTGTGTAGAGTCAGGCTGGGGTGCTATGGGAAGGCCATATTATGGATAAACTTAACTGAGTACTAAGGAATGTAACTGATGTCCTGTATTTAAGGCTGAACTCTTAAAGGATCTTAAGCAAGGGAATAAGTAACATGCTCCAATATGAATATAAACTAAATGAAATCAATGTAGTTGGTTTCTCTCCAGACAAGTGTTTCTTTAATGCTGAACAAGAGGCCAGATAAATATTCTAGGGTCACAACAATGCTCAAAAATAGATACCCAGGGATTTCCCTGGAGGTCCTGTGGCTAAGACTCTGAGTTCCCAATGCAGGGGGCTCAGGTTCGATCTCTGGTCAGGAAAATAGATCCCACATGCCACAACTAAGAGTCCACATGCTGAAACTAAAGGTCTTGCATGCCACAAGAAAATCAAAGATCTTGTGTGCTACAATGGAGACCCAGAACAGCCAAAGAAATAAATTAAAAAAAAAATCAATATTAACATTGAAAAATTAAACAGATAACTGACAGAAATACAGAAAATAACAGAGCTATTTAACAGGTACAATTCAAAGTTGTTTCCATTTTGCCCATTTGAAGAGAAGAAATATAAAACGAGAATTAGAGAAACCATAGAGATTTGTTCAGCCCCATTCTCTCATTTCAGAGAAAAGCAAACTAAAGACCTGGGAAGGGAAGTCGTTCAATCTGGGACTAACCCTACCGGTTTTCATCATGTCTGCACCGTCAACCCCATGAGGATGGTGATCAGAGGAAAAGCACTCTTACCTGGCTTAGGTGATACCTGCATAAAGTCAATTATTTCGAAAAGTAGGGTAAAGTGAACTCCTCAAGATATACATTACATCCCTTTGACATTTTCATTTAAAATCATATAAATGTACATTCATTCTCCAGTGTTTCTATTCTGAGTCAAATTACTCTCATGCATGCACAGATTACTTTGTCTTCTATTACCATAAGGCATCATTTAAGACTTACAGTTTGGATTTCTTTAAACTAAAGCAAGAAGTTGAAGACATTTGCAAAGTCAAAGCATGGCATCCTTTTAAATTTTTGTTTATTTTTTTTTCTAATCCTTTATAATGGTTTTACATCTAACTCCCTCAGACAGTAAAGAATATGCCTGCAATTCAGGAGACCCAGGCTCGATCCTTGAGTCAGGAAGATCCCCTGGAGGAGGGCGTGGCAACCCTCTCCAGTATTCCTGCCTGGAGAATCCCATGGACAGAGGAGTCTGGCAGGCTATATACCACATGGGGTTGTAAAGAGTCAGACACAACTGAGCAAGTAAGGCTTTCACTTTTCTAACTCAACAGTAATTTTTGACTTTATCTTTTCAGAGATTTTCTTTTCATCACCTCATCTTTACAGCTGAATCCTGGTAACCCCACCCCTCTATTCCTGGGACAACAAATGTCAGGGGGACCAGGGAGTGGCCTTGTAGCTGGTAATGAGCGGAAGCATCTGGGAAGATTTGTTTACCTGATGCCACCGTCCATATTTTTTTAAAACTCGATTACCCAGTATCAGTCTTCTGATACAATGCAACTCTCCTTCTACCTGAAAAGAGAAGCAATCTTCCCACGTAAAACACAGGGATTTTACTACAGAGTACTCAGTGTTGATTCATTTGCTTTCTATACCCTTCTGTCTTTTTAGACGAACATCTTAGCTAGGAAAGGCATTTATTCCTCTGACAATACAGAAAATAACAGAGCTATTTAACAGGTACATTCTGGCCCATTTGAAGAGAAGAAATATAAAACATGAGAATTAGAGAAACCATAGAGATTTGTTCAGCCCCATTCTCTCATTTCAGAGAAAAGCAAACTAAAGACCTGGGAAGGGAAGTCGTTCAATCTGGGACTAACCCTACCGGTTTTCATCATGTCTGCACCGTCAACCCCATGAGGATGGTGATCAGAGGAAAAGCACTCTTACCTGGCTTAGGTGATACCTGCATAAAGTCAATTATTTCGAAAAGTAGGGTAAAGTGAACTCCTCAAGATATACATTACATCCCTTTGACATTTTCATTTAAAATCATATAAATGTACATTCATTCTCCAGTGTTTCTATTCTGAGTCAAATTACTCTCATGCATGCACAGATTACTTTGTCTTCTATTACCATAAGGCATCATTTAAGACTTACAGTTTGGATTTCTTTAAACTAAAGCAAGAAGTTGAAGACATTTGCAAAGTCAAAGCATGGCATCCTTTTAAATTTTTGTTTATTTTTTTTTCTAATCCTTTATAATGGTTTTACATCTAACTCCCTCAGACAGTAAAGAATATGCCTGCAATTCAGGAGACCCAGGCTCGATCCTTGAGTCAGGAAGATCCCCTGGAGGAGGGCGTGGCAACCCTCTCCAGTATTCCTGCCTGGAGAATCCCATGGACAGAGGAGTCTGGCAGGCTATATACCACATGGGGTTGTAAAGAGTCAGACACAACTGAGCAAGTAAGGCTTTCACTTTTCTAACTCAACAGTAATTTTTGACTTTATCTTTTCAGAGATTTTCTTTTCATCACCTCATCTTTACAGCTGAATCCTGGTAACCCCACCCCTCTATTCCTGGGACAACAAATGTCAGGGGGACCAGGGAGTGGCCTTGTAGCTGGTAATGAGCGGAAGCATCTGGGAAGATTTGTTTACCTGATGCCACCGTCCATATTTTTTTAAAACTCGATTACCCAGTATCAGTCTTCTGATACAATGCAACTCTCCTTCTACCTGAAAAGAGAAGCAATCTTCCCACGTAAAAACACAGGGATTTTTACTACAGAGTACTCAGTGTTGATTCATTTGCTTTCTATACCCTTCTGTCTTTTTTTAGACGAACATCTTAGCTAGGAAAGGCATTTATTCCTCTGACATGATTGGCACCACCTCATTATCTCCACTTTATACAAACATAGTACTGAAATTGATGGCTTGAAAAATGGAGACTCCCTGGCTGTGTACACATATGCCCATGAAATGATAACTTCATTCCCATTCTGAAGAATCCGCAGTCACTTCTCTTATAACTGGCCAACAGAAAACAGGCTGCGCATCCCCTTCAGCAGCCACAAGCCCCAAGGAAGGCAGCAGATGGCCCAGATCCTCCCGACTCTGAAAATCTACACGCTCCTTGGAATGTCTCAGCTTCAAGGCAATATTGACAAATGTTATGTTTCCATCAACAGGGACAACAAGACAACAGAACATGCTAGGATTAAGAGGGAGGTGCACAGAAAAGAGACAAATAGTGGGTAATTTAGCCTGAGAAAAAGAAACCAGCTCTGGGGAGGAGTGTCGTCACCAGTTCATAAATAAGAACTGACGATTCAAAAATCGAAGCCCAAAGCAGAGGCTCTTGAACAGTATACTCTTTCATGTTAACAATAATTTCAGCTGAAAGAATCCATATTTTTAGAAATCCTGTCAAATAGCTCTAGGGCAGAAATTGGGTCTGGTTAGGTGACGAAGGACAAATATTAGGGAAAGCAATAGGTACAATTCTGATTCTGCTTTAAAGAGATCAGTGAGATGGATAAACCTATTTGTCAGAGATGCAGAAGACAACACAGCCCATGGATTAATGTAACCAACATTTTAGAAATTTTTCCAGTTTCTATGCTGCTGTACTAGAAATACAAAGATGGAACAGCTTTCAAACTCAGTAATTTTTGACTTTATCTTTTCAGAGATTCTTTCATCACCTTTGCTGAATCCTGGTAACCCCACCCCTCTATTCCTGGGACAACAAATGTCAGGGGGACCAGGGAGTGGCCTTGTAGCTGGTAATGAGCGGAAGCATCTGGGAAGATTTGTTTACCTGATGCCACCGTCCATATTTTTTTAAAACTCGATTACCCAGTATCAGTCTTCTGATACAATGCAACTCTCCTTCTACCTGAAAAGAGAAGCAATCTTCCCACGTAACAACGCAGGGCGTTTTACTACAGAGTACTCAGTGTTGATTCATTTGCTTTCTATACCCTTCTGTCTTTTTTTAGACGAACATCTTAGCTAGGAAAGGCATTTATTCCTCTGACAAGATTGGCACCACCTCATTATCTCCACTTTATACAAACATAGTACTGAAATTGATGGCTTGAAAAATGGAGACTCCCTGGCTGTGTACACATATGCCCATGAAATGATAACTTCATTCCCATTCTGAAGAATCCGCAGTCACTTCTCTTATAACTGGCCAACAGAAAACAGGCTGCGCATCCCCTTCAGCAGCCACAAGCCCCAAGGAAGGCAGCAGATGGCCCAGATCCTCCCGACTCTGAAAATCTACACGCTCCTTGGAATGTCTCAGCTTCAAGGCAATATTGACAAATGTTATGTTTCCATCAACAGGGACAACAAGACAACAGAACATGCTAGGATTAAGAGGGAGGTGCACAGAAAAGAGACAAATAGTGGGTAATTTAGCCTGAGAAAAAGAAACCAGCTCTGGGGAGGAGTGTCGTCACCAGTTCATAAATAAGAACTGACGATTCAAAAATCGAAGCCCAAAGCAGAGGCTCTTGAACAGTATACTCTTTCATGTTAACAATAATTTCAGCTGAAAGAATCCATATTTTTAGAAATCCTGTCAAATAGCTCTAGGGCAGAAATTGGGTCTGGTTAGGTGACGAAGGACAAATATTAGGGAAAGCAATAGGTACAATTCTGATTCTGCTTTAAAGAGATCAGTGAGATGGATAAACCTATTTGTCAGAGATGCAGAAGACAACACAGCCCATGGATTAATGTAACCAACATTTTAGATATTTCCTAATACCAGTTTCTATGCTGCTGTACTAGAAATACAAAGATGGAAACTAATAGCTCTGTTTTGAACACTCACCAGGCACTACGTACTGGACTTGGGGCTTATCATGCACCACAATCTTCAATTCTTCTATCAATGTTATGGAATATGTACTATTATTAGAATATCCATTTAACAGATGAGAAAAATTAGACGTAAAGTTTGTCCAGGGTGAGAAAACAATGGAGCTTGAATCTGCACTCAAACAGTGCTAAGCCCAAGAGGGACTGGATAATCTCTATTAAATATTACTACCAAGACATTAGTCTGTATGTATTCCAAAATGAGTCCAAGCCATTTTTCAACCTCAGCCACAGACATATTCTTCCTCAAAGGCTAAGTGGTATTTGGCTAAGTAGAGTGAACCAGAAAGGAGAATACTAGGCAAAGACAATAGTAAATGTTTCAAAATGACATTTCTAAACTTTTCCAACATTTTCCACCAGGACATGAATAAAGCTCATACTAAAGCCATGTGAACAATAAGGAAATCAAAGAAGTCAATGAAAACTATGTTAATTACATGATTTAAATAAATTGACTCAATTTCTGAGCACCTAACTAAATATACCCCTTCTCATTAGTTAATAGGCACTACCTTAGAAGTTGTTATCACCCAAATTTTTCTTCTAGTTTATTACAAGAGACACTTCCGTTCGGAAAGCAACAAGCTAAAACAGAAATAGCAAATAACTAGGAGTCAAGTAACCAAAGACATGTTTGAGATCCACTTGTGCTATTTACATACTTAATAATGTTAGAGAAAGTCATGTGGCTTCTATGAACTGTGAGCTTTCTACCTGTAAAATGAGAAATTTTTAGAAAAAAACGAATCCTGTCAAATAGCTCTAGGGCAGAAATTGGGTCTGGTTAGGTGACGAAGGACAAATATTAGGGAAAGCAATAGGTACAATTCTGATTCTGCTTTAAAGAGATCAGTGAGATGGATAAACCTATTTGTCAGAGATGCAGAAGACAACACAGCCCATGGATTAATGTAACCAACATTTTAGATATTTCCTAATACCAGTTTCTATGCTGCTGTACTAGAAATACAAAGATGGAAACTAATAGCTCTGTTTTGAACACTCACCAGGCACTACGTACTGGACTTGGGGCTTATCATGCACCACAATCTTCAATTCTTCTATCAATGTTATGGAATATGTACTATTATTAGAATATCCATTTAACAGATGAGAAAAATTAGACGTAAAGTTTGTCCAGGGTGAGAAAACAATGGAGCTTGAATCTGCACTCAAACAGTGCTAAGCCCAAGAGGGACTGGATAATCTCTATTAAATATTACTACCAAGACATTAGTCTGTATGTATTCCAAAATGAGTCCAAGCCATTTTTCAACCTCAGCCACAGACATATTCTTCCTCAAAGGCTAAGTGGTATTTGGCTAAGTAGAGTGAACCAGAAAGGAGAATACTAGGCAAAGACAATAGTAAATGTTTCAAAATGACATTTCTAAACTTTTCCAACATTTTCCACCAGGACATGAATAAAGCTCATACTAAAGCCATGTGAACAATAAGGAAATCAAAGAAGTCAATGAAAACTATGTTAATTACATGATTTAAATAAATTGACTCAATTTCTGAGCACCTAACTAAATATACCCCTTCTCATTAGTTAATAGGCACTACCTTAGAAGTTGTTATCACCCAAATTTTTCTTCTAGTTTATTACAAGAGACACTTCCGTTCGGAAAGCAACAAGCTAAAACAGAAATAGCAAATAACTAGGAGTC
Organism: Tragulus kanchil; assembly: GCA_022376925.1. Taxonomy (NCBI): domain Eukaryota; kingdom Metazoa; phylum Chordata; class Mammalia; order Artiodactyla; family Tragulidae; genus Tragulus; species Tragulus kanchil. The sequence goes on along the minus strand of JAIOJX010000006.1, from coordinate 30,454,083 downwards.
AAGTAACCAAAGACATGTTTGAGATCCACTTGTGCTATTTACATACTTAATAATGTTAGAGAAAGTCATGTGGCTTCTATGAACTGTGAGCTTTCCCTACCTGTAAAATGAGATTCATTCATTCTTTCAACAAGCATGTACTATGGATCTGTTCAAAGGTCCTCAAGACACTCAAGTAATTAAGACACCAATCTCTAGGAGGAAGCAATAACAGTGTCTACTGGTGACAGGGAAAAACACACAACCTAAAAGTTGAGAATTACGCTTTATTTGGCAGACAAAACTGAGGGCTTAAGCCCGGGATGCAGCCTCTCAGACCTATCTGCTCCAAACAGGTAAGGCAGGTCACAGGAGGGATAGGAGCTTTTGCAGCAAAGACCAGGAAGTTGGAACCTCAAAATCTTACTGTTAGTTAAAGAAAACCAGACATTTTAAGTTAATACATTTAGCACCTTTCTGTGTATGGGAAGATGCAAGGCTCTGGGCTCACTGAAATCATTCTTTGATATGTACCTTAGCCACTTAGGGCTAGTGTCCTGTTCTTCACCTCACTGAGTCCCCTCCGGGCACACCATCTGGGGTGACTGCAGTGACTAAGGGCCTGGCAGCGGGTAGCCTGTTCACTCCATCCTGAGTTCCTTCAGGGCTCAGCATCAGGGGGCTGTAGTCCCTTTGATGGCTGCAACATCCTTTGTTTACTGATACACAGTCAATAATTTTCATTCACCCTACCCCAGGGGTTGATTTGAGGACCAAATGAGGTCAATGGAGGGTTGTCCGAGCACTCACAAATGCTTGATATTTATTGAGCCAGATGATACCATACTGAGTAACAAAGAGAAAGGTGCTCAACTGATGAAGTTCATATTGTAGTCTTGCAAATAAATGAACATGAACTTATTTTAGAAGTGAAAAATACTCAGAAGGGAATTTAACCAAAACTAAAACTGAGTGATGCTTAAAGTGTAACTTAGGGGTTGGGGTTGTTTTAAATAGATTCATCAGGACAGGCCTCTGAGGAAGTGACATTTGAGCTGAGACCTGAGTGATGGGGAGGACCCAGTCACAGAAGGATCCAGAAGCTTCCAGTCTAGGCAAAGAAAGCACTAAGTACAGTCTCCAGGGCAAAAGCCAGACTCCCAGAAACAGAAATAAAGCCATTTGGGCTTTAGTACAATGAAGAGGGGGAGAGCAGTAGGGAGAAGATGAGAGAGGCAAGGAAACTACCCAGCCCAGCCCTGTGACTAGAAAAAGGAAATTGTAGATTATTTGCAAGTATAATAGACATAAGTGGAGGGCTCTGAGCAAGTGTGTGACAGGATCTGATTTACACTTTTACATGAAAAGATGCTCAGCATGGCTAGACATCAGGGAAAGGCAAATTAAAACCACAAGGAGACACCATCTCACACCTGTCAAAATGTCATCAAAAAGTCTACAAATAAATGCTGGTGAGGATGTGGAGAGAAAGGAGCCCTTGTAACTATGGGTAGGAATGTAAATTAGTGTAACCACTGTGGAAAATAGTATGGAGGTCCTTCAAAAAATTAGACACAGAATGATCATATGAATCAGCAATTCCACTCCTGGGTATATATCGGGAAAAAAAACACATAATTTGAAAAGATATATGCGCCTTACCATTCATAGAAGCATTATTCACAATTGCCAAGACATGGAAGCAACCGAAGTGTCCATTAACAGATGAATGGAAAAAGATGTCTTATGTATGTGTATATGTATCTATATCTCAAAGGAATACTACTCAGTCATGAAAAAGAATGAAATTTTGCCATGTACTACACCCTGGATGGACTTGTAGGGTATAATGCTAAGTCAAATAAGTCAGAGAAAGATAAATACTGTATGACAGCGCTTATATGTGGAATACAAAAAAATACAACAAACTTGTGAAGATAATCCAAAAAATCAGACTCATAGAGACCAACCTAGTGGTTACTAGTAGGAGCAGGGAAGGGCAATACAGAGGTAGGAGAGCAGGAGATATACACTATTACATGTAAAATAAGTTCAAGGATGTGTTCTACAACATGGGATATACAGCCAATAATTTTGTAATACCTAGAAATGGACAGTGGAGATGGAAATGGCAACCCACTCCAGTATTCTTGCTTGGGAAATCCCATGGACAGAATAGGCTGGCAGACTACAGTTGATAGGGCATTGGAAAAGGCCTCTGAGGAAGTGACATTTGAGCTGAGACCTGAGTGATGGGGAGGACCCAGTCACAGAAGGATCCAGAAGCTTCCAGTCTAGGCAAAGAAAGCACTAAGTACAGTCTCCAGGGCAAAAGCCAGACTCCCAGAAACAGAAATAAAGCCATTTGGGCTTTAGTACAATGAAGAGGGGGAGAGCAGTAGGGAGAAGATGAGAGAGGCAAGGAAACTACCCAGCCCAGCCCTGTGACTAGAAAAGGGAAATGTAGATTATTTGCAAGTATAATAGACATAAGTGGAGGGCTCTGAGCAAGTGTGTGACAGGATCTGATTTACACTTTTACATGAAAAGATGCTCAGCATGGCTAGACATCAGGGAAAGGCAAATTAAAACCACAAGGAGACACCATCTCACACCTGTCAAAATGTCATCAAAAAGTCTACAAATAAATGCTGGTGAGGATGTGGAGAAAAGGAGCCCTTGTAACTATGGGTAGGAATGTAAATTAGTGTAACCACTGTGGAAAATAGTATGGAGGTCCTTCAAAAAATTAGACACAGAATGATCATATGAATCAGCAATTCCACTCCTGGGTATATATCGGGAAAAAAAAACACATAATTTGAAAAGATATATGCCCTTACCATTCATAGAAGCATTATTCACAATTGCCAAGACATGGAAGCAACCGAAGTGTCCATTAACAGATGAATGGAAAAAGATGTCTTATGTATGTGTATATGTATCTATATCTCAAAGGAATACTACTCAGTCATGAAAAAGAATGAAATTTTGCCATGTACTACACCCTGGATGGACTTGTAGGGTATAATGCTAAGTCAAATAAGTCAGAGAAAGATAAATACTGTATGACAGCGCTTATATGTGGAATACAAAAAAATACAACAAACTTGTGAAGATAATCCAAAAAATCAGACTCATAGAGACCAACCTAGTGGTTACTAGTAGGAGCAGGGAAGGGCAATACAGAGGTAGGAGAGCAGGAGATATACACTATTACATGTAAAATAAGTTCAAGGATGTGTTCTACAACATGGGATATACAGCCAATAATTTTGTAATACCTAGAAATGGACAGTGGAGATGGAAATGGCAACCCACTCCAGTATTCTTGCTTGGGAAATCCCATGGACAGAATAGGCTGGCAGACTACAGTTGATAGGGTCGCAGAGAATTGGACATGACTGAAGCGACTAAGCATGAAAAGTAACCTTTTAAATTGCACAAAAATAAAAACTTTTTAAAAATTCACCCTGACGGCTGCGGAAATAGGAGGGATGAGTCACCAAAAGTACAAGGCAGGGTATAATCCAGGAAAGAAAACAAGGGTGTCTAGACAGGGTAGTAATAATAGAGATGGAGGGATACAGACAGATTCTGTCCATGTTTCATGGAGAAAGTTGAGAGAATTGTTACTGATTTAAGTATGAAGTAGGTGAGGGGGTAAAACACAAAACAGTATCTGGGGCTTCCCCTGGTGGTCCAGTGGGTAAGGACACCACCTTGCAGCACAAGGGGTGCCAGTTCAACCCCTGGTCTGGGAGGATCCCACGTGCCGCAGAGCAGCTGGACCGATGTGTCCAATCGCCGAGCCGGAGCTCTGGAGCGCATGCGCCCAGAGCTGGAGCTCTGCAGCTACAGACGCCACCGTGATGGGAGGCCCGCAGGAGCCAAAGAACAAAGACGGATGAAGATAGAGGAATGAAGGACCAATGGAAGTGGCCCGTCCGCTCCCCTCCCTCCCCAACCCGACCCCCGCCCAAAATAAATAAATGAATAAATCTTTAAAAAAAAAAAAAAAAAAAACAATCTCTGGCTAGGGAGTCTGGTAACTGGGTAGGTTGTAGTGCCATATGAGTGCATGCATGCTAAGTCACTTCAGTCATATCTAACTCTTTGTGACCCTATGGACCATAGCCTGCTAGGCTCCTCTATCCACGGGATTCTCCAGTCAAGAATACTGGAGTGAGTTGCCGTGCCCACTTCCAGAGGATCTTCCTGACCCAGAGACTGAACCCTCTTCTCCTGCATCTCCTGCATTGGCAGGCAGGTTCTTGACCACTAGTGCCACCTAGGAAGCCCATATCCTGAAACAGAAAACAGAGTTCTGCTTTTGCCTTGTTTAAGTTCAAGATATTTCTTATCTTGAACTTGTTTAAGTTCAGGTTTCTTATCTTGAACTTGTTTAAGTTCAAGATATTTCCTAGGCATCTTAAAGATATTTAAGTAAACTTTGATACTCTGGAGCTCAGGAGAGAAATGATAGCTGATTACACAAATATGCGTGTTCTGTACAAACAGAAAGTAGTATAACTACCTTCTTAGATAATTTCAATTACAAAGAGGAAAAATGAGAACTGTGGAGAAACGGAAAGCAGACTGTTCATTTTAGTGAGGCTCTTAGATGATTATCATATACATCCTACTCATACGTCACTATAGTAATTGCTCTCCTATTTAATGCTTTTACATGTTTTTACATATTTATACTCAGGGCTTCCCAGGTGGCTCAGGGGTAAAGAATCCACCTGCAATGCAGGAGATGTGGGACCCATCCCTGAGTCAGGAGGAACCCCAGAAGGAGGAAATGGCAACTCTCCAATATTTCATGCCTGGAAAATTCCATGGACAGAGCATCTTGGAGGGTCACAGTCCATGGGGTCACATGGAGTCAGATACAACTGGGCACATATACACACATAAAAACGAATTTAAGGTGACTGACAAAAATGTGTCATATGCTAAGAACTGTCTATATAACAACATTTTGCCTATATAGTATTTTGTCCATAAAACAAACTAATAATTAGTGAGTTACTACTGGTTACACTTTTGTGGTTTGATCTTTTTTGTTGCTGTTCAGTTGCTAAGTTATGTCGGATTCTTTGAGATCCCATATACTGCAGCACAGCAGGCTTTCCTGTCCTTCACTATCTCCCGGAGCTTGCTCAAACTCACGTCCATTGAGTCAGTGATGCCATTCAACCACCGTGTCCTCTTTCTTTCCTGTCTCCCTTCTCTTGTCAATACTGGAGTGAGTTTGGCTCCAGTCAAGAATACTGGAGTGAGTTGCCGTGCCCACTTCCAGAGGATCTTCCTGACCCAGAGACTGAACCCTCTTCTCCTGCATCTCCTGCATTGGCAGGCAGGTTCTTGACCACTAGTGCCACCTAGGAAGCCCATATCCTGAAACAGAAAACAGAGTTCTGCTTTTGCCTTGTTTAAGTTCAAGATATTTCTTATCTTGAACTTGTTTAAGTTCAGGTTTCTTATCTTGAACTTGTTTAAGTTCAAGATATTTCCTAGGCATCTTAAAGATATTTAAGTAAACTTTGATACTCTGGAGCTCAGGAGAGAAATGATAGCTGATTACACAAATATGCGTGTTCTGTACAAACAGAAAGTAGTATAACTACCTTCTTAGATAATTTCAATTACAAAGAGGAAAAATGAGAACTGTGGAGAAACGGAAAGCAGACTGTTCATTTTAGTGAGGCTCTTAGATGATTATCATATACATCCTACTCATACGTCACTATAGTAATTGCTCTCCTATTTAATGCTTTTACATGTTTTTACATATTTATACTCAGGGCTTCCCAGGTGGCTCAGGGGTAAAGAATCCACCTGCAATGCAGGAGATGTGGGACCCATCCCTGAGTCAGGAGGAACCCCAGAAGGAGGAAATGGCAACTCTCTCCAATATTTCATGCCTGGAAAATTCCATGGACAGAGCATCTTGGAGGGTCACAGTCCATGGGGTCACATGGAGTCAGATACAACTGGGCACATATACACACATAAAAACGAATTTAAGGTGACTGACAAAAATGTGTCATATGCTAAGAACTGTCTATATAACAACATTTTGCCTATATAGTATTTTGTCCATAAAACAAACTAATAATTAGTGAGTTACTACTGGTTACACTTTTGTGGTTTGATCTTTTTTGTTGCTGTTCAGTTGCTAAGTTATGTCGGATTCTTTGAGATCCCATATACTGCAGCACAGCAGGCTTTCCTGTCCTTCACTATCTCCCGGAGCTTGCTCAAACTCATGTCCATTGAGTCAGTGATGCCATTCAACCACCGTGTCCTCTGTTGTCCCCCTCTCCTGCTCTCAATCTTTCTCAACATAACAGTCTTTTCTAATAAGTCGGATCATCACAGCAGTGGCCAAAGTATTGGAGATTCAGCTTTAGCATCAATCCTTCCAATGAATATTCAGGGTTGATTTCCTTTAGGATCGACTAATTTGATCTCCTGGCTGTCCAAGGGACTCTCAAGAGTCTCCTCTAACACCAGAGTTCAAAAGCAATAATTCTTCAGTGCTCAACCTTCTTTATGGTCCAACTGTCACATCCGTACACACCCACTGGAAAAACCGTAAGTCTGATTACAAGGATTTATGTTGACAAAGTGATGTCTCTGCTTTTTAATATGCCATCTAGGCTTGTCATAGTTTTTCGTCCAATAAGCAAGCATCTTTTAATGTCATGACTCCTGTCATGACACATTCACAGTGATTTTGGAACCCAAGAAAATAAAATCTGCCACTGTTACCATTTTTTCCCTATTCATTTGCCATGAGGTGACCGGACCAGATGCCATGAACTTATTTTTGTCAATGTTGAGTTTAAGCCAGCTTTTTGAGTTCAAGCTTAGTCAAATAATTATGGAGGAATTCATCAATTGAATTAATCAATTTCATTTTTAAAATTAACTTTGTGATTGAAACAACCTGGCATAAGAAGGACGAAACTAACTTCTACTGTCTGATGCTGCCTAACTCTACACTTCTCAAACTGAGGTATGACTACTCCAGTGAAGGTATGACTATGCAGTGAAGTGTTCCACAGGTTCCAGAAGTAGAAATCATAGGGTAAACATCTTCCAGAAGCTTTGCTTTTCCTTGACAATGTGAGCAAGAAAAAATTTTTTTTTATTAAAACAAACACAGACATATTACTGAGTGGAAGGTCAACTTTGCCTTTTACTGCTAAAAACGATGGGTAGCAGGCTGATTTGGACTCTGCTCCCCAGGACCCTGGGCACAAGTCCTTCGCACTTTGCTGCTAAGGGAGCTCTGGCCGAAATGTTTGAGAAGCACTGGTTTCATTTTCCACTGTCTCCAATAGAGGGTAGTTTTCTCTCAGTTTTGCAGACAGACAGGAGAAATTCATTTAGATTTCTCCACATCATACCTTGAAGAAGGAAGCTTTGCAAGTTGGAAATTGTAAGTCAAAACACTGGAAACAACTTAGGACTTTAAGCTTATCTCACAAGTGCATCATGATTGTCCTTAGAAGAGAGAAAATGGGTTCCGAGTTCTTCTCCTTTCTGTCCAAGGGACTCTCAAGAGTCTCCTCTAACACCAGAGTTCAAAAGCAATAATTCTTCAGTGCTCAACCTTCTTTATGGTCCAACTGTCACATCCGTACACACCCACTGGAAAAACCGTAAGTCTGATTACAAGGATTTATGTTGACAAAGTGATGTCTCTGCTTTTTAATATGCCATCTAGGCTTGTCATAGTTTTTCGTCCAATAAGCAAGCATCTTTTAATGTCATGACTCCTGTCATGACACATTCACAGTGATTTTGGAACCCAAGAAAATAAAATCTGCCACTGTTACCATTTTTTCCCTATTCATTTGCCATGAGGTGACCGGACCAGATGCCATGAACTTATTTTTGTCAATGTTGAGTTTAAGCCAGCTTTTTGAGTTCAAGCTTAGTCAAATAATTATGGAGGAATTCATCAATTGAATTAATCAATTTCATTTTTAAAATTAACTTTGTGATTGAAACAACCTGGCATAAGAAGGACGAAACTAACTTCTACTGTCTGATGCTGCCTAACTCTACACTTCTCAAACTGAGGTATGACTACTCCAGTGAAGGTATGACTACGCAGTGAAGTGTTCCACAGGTTCCAGAAGTAGAAATCATAGGGTAAACATCTTCCAGAAGCTTTGCTTTTCCTTGACAATGTGAGCAAGAAAAAAATTTTTTTTCTATTAAAACAAACACAGACATATTACTGAGTGGAAGGTCAACTTTGCCTTTTACTGCTAAAAACGATGGGTAGCAGGCTGATTTGGACTCTGCTCCCCAGGACCCTGGGCACAAGTCCTTCGCACTTTGCTGCTAAGGGAGCTCTGGCCGAAATGTTTGAGAAGCACTGGTTTCATTTTCCACTGTCTCCAATAGAGGGTAGTTTTCTCTCAGTTTTGCAGACAGACAGGAGAAATTCATTTAGATTTCTCCACATCATACCTTGAAGAAGGAAGCTTTGCAAGTTGGAAATTGTAAGTCAAAACACTGGAAACAACTTAGGACTTTAAGCTTATCTCACAAGTGCATCATGATTGTCCTTAGAAGAGAGAAAATGGGTTCCGAGTTCTTCTCCTTTCTTCCAAGCCCACACTCACCCTTTATGATATGCAGCTGTGCGCCTTATTATTATTCAGCAGCAGCCACTCACGACTTGAAAGTGAATGAAGGCCAGGCATTTATGGAGAAGAGAAACCCAGACACACTTCAAACCTGATACAGCTCTGAGTGGCGGGCGGGCTGAGCAGCACATCTTCTCTGGGCTCGCTCTGGGACTCATCCTCTCTTTACACACTCGACCGAGTGAGGAAACAAACAGCAGTGATGAAAGAGAAGCCAGTGGTAGAAGAAAGGATTAGCTTGGCTTTTTTCCATGTATTTGAAGGATGAGCCCTCAGAATCCACTGCCTTTTCTTCTACTCTGGGCTGCAGCAGGACTGGAGGGAATGGAAATGTGCTTGAATTTTATTTCTGTTAAACAGAGTCCTACAAAGGCTATCTCATAGCCTTACCCCATGGACTCAAATACAAATAGCAATGTCTTGGCAGAAAACCACAGAGTGGAAAAGGCTACAAAGGACAGATGTTATCAAATAAAACAAAACAAAACAAAAATTTAAAGACTTTTAAATAACAGTTTCCCATTCCCAAGTTACACTGTGGGTTTTGCTCAGTACAAATAGCACATGGCAGTCTTATTTCTTGCAAAACAACGGTTCTATGAGATCATTCTCTGAAAGTATTGTTCTTTCTTCCCTTGCTTTGGACCTCAGAGAATTAATCACAATAAACATTGCCACTGGACAATTCAAGGCTTTCATTTATTTTTATTTATCCATTTAATTACTTAGAAATGGTACAGAAATGGAGCCTATCACATTTATTCTTATATATTAGTTACTTTTATTTTTAAACATTGTCAGGATGCCATTCTATCCATTATATTCTGGAATTTGTGGTTTTACTCACCATATGTTACCACCATTCATTTAAATTAGTGTACATCACTATAGTTCATTTTTAGTTCCATGTACTATCTTGTTGCAAATAAATTGTAATTTGTTTTTCCGTATTTTGCCTCAATAGTCATTAGATTGTTTCCAGGCTTTGTGATTAACAGAGCTACTATAAACATTCTCGTAATACGCTCTTTTTGCAGGACCATGAGTTGAAGTTCTTTAGAAACAACAACTGAGACTGACATAAGCCATCAGGCTTTCTCTTTATTTCATCCCATCTTTGAATTCACTATGACAGAGGGACACTGAATCAGCAAAGTAAAGGATTTACTCAACGAGTTTCACAGTTTCCCCAGGAAAACACATTCAGAGAGCAACTAGTATATACGTTCATGTTTCATACTTACTAAACAAAGACAAGAGGAAAATTCTGCTTTGTAATTCAACTTAACCAAAAAAAAAAAGAAGAAATGGAATTTCCCAGACACGCCCCAATAATGTATATCATGAAATCCACCCTACAAGGTTACAAATTCAAAATGACACATGCAAATCAACTGATACAATGCAATCAGGTTGCACTGTATACATGCAATCATGATACAAACAACTTGAGAGTGACGAAATATGAGTCAGTTCAGGGAAAAATTGGATGATCTTATTTCATAGTCTTACACAAATGATATATAAACAATAGACTTAAAGACACACATGTGATACACATGTACACACATGCATACATATTGTTCAGGTGTGAATACATAACTGAGTATATCTCTTCTCTTCCAGTTTTTGGATTTTGTGCTCTCCAATCATATTGGAGGTAGACAAGTCAGTCAGGTCAGAGTCGTAATAACAGTCCTAGTAGTAAGCTGGCAGGGAGAGTGGTAGTAACGAGAGCATGAGCTAACATGTCATAATTGTTTACTACTTCCCGGGTATTGTTCTAAGTGGTTCACATATACTTACTAATTCACTAACCAAGCCAGCCTCTTGAATTTTGCATATAAGGACACTGAGGCACTCTTACTGAATTTGCTGATGAGGCATAGAAAGTTACATGCATTCCCCACGTCTATACAGCTAGTAAATGATAGAGGTGGGACATCTGTCTCCAAGGCACCTGTTTCTAATGCCTACATCTGAATACCACACAGCAGTGCCATCTATTACACTCTGCAGGTCCTAGTCCCCATACTGGACTAGAATATCCCCGTGTCCATGGGCAAGCCATTTGCCCTCTGGGGCCTTAGTTTTCTCATTTAAAAAATGATTCATGTTAATGTTTGGCAGACCATCCTCGTGTCCATGGACAAGTCCTTCACACTCTAGAAGCCTTAGTTTTCTCACTTAAAGAATGATTCGTGTTGATGTTTGGCATAAACCAACAAAATTCTGTAAAGCAATTATCCTTCAGTGAAAAAAATACATTTAAAAATAACTGACAGAGATGTCCTACATGATCTTTAAATATCCATTCAAGCAATGCTATCTAATGCATTTAAGTTCCTGGTCTTCCCAGGTGGCTCAGTGGTAAAGAACCTGCCTGCCAGTGCGGGAGACTTGAGTCCAATACCTGGATTGGGAAGATCCCTGTGAGAAAGAAATGGAAACTCACTCCAGTATTCTTCCCTGGAAAATTCCACGCACAGAGGAGCCTGCCAGGCTACAGTTCATGGGGTCACAAAAGAGTCAGACATGACTTAGCAACTAAGAAACAACAAAGGTCCTGGCACAATTCATCTCTGATCATCAAGTCTTTCATTTGGACTTAACAAAATCAACCTTTTAATATTAGGAGTCCTATCAAAACAAGGCAATGCAATTGAATTCTGTGTTCATCCGTTTGGACTGCTATAACAACATATGACAGACTGGGTACCACAGACCATCCCTCTAGACACTAGGATTTCACAATGTGAATTTAAGGGGGCGGATACAAACATGCAGACCATCTCCAATGTCCATGAGCACACAGCACTCAACTGTTCTCACTACCCCAACAGCTCAGAAACTTGCCAAGAGGCAGACACCTATCACAAAGGACAATACACAGTCGAAGGCCAGAAAAAGATGCATTGAAAACATAAGCTGGATAGCCCCTTCCTGGTGCTGTTACAGTTTAAGCACTGTGGCTTCCAAAGAGATCAAGAAAATGAGCCCCATGGTTGTACTATGTGTCTGGAGAACACCTTTTAAACCCCATCCACAGGTCCTGAAAGCCATGTGAATCCTGCATGCTGTACAGCCAGTATTTAGAACTCAATTCCATAGGCATATTTACACACAGTGGCTGCTGAGAGCTCCCAGCTGCAGAATCCCAGAGCTGCAAACTGTATTTATGTGCAGGGCTCCTAATCCCTGGTCCCAGCTCTGCTCAAGTCTGTAGAAACACTTTGTCTCTGTAGACAAGTCCTTGTAAATCTCTCCTTGTCGAAGGATTTAGTTCACTGATTGTCAGCCATGAGCTACTTCATAAAACAACTCACAGAGGAATAGAACCTTCTGCTCTGCCATTGGCAGGGAGCTTGTTACATTAGATAACCTTTTAATGACTGTATTCCATTCTAACTCGGCTCTAGAGAGGGAAACTAAAAAGAAAGAAAAGATCCTTCCTTAATGCTACGCTTTTTTTTTTTTTCATATTACATCCACTGAAGCAAATTAGAAAAGATGGATAGAGGTTGCTTCTGCCTCTGGAATCCCAGGGCCTTATGACATAAAATGGGCCAGTTGCTCGCTGAAGTGGTGATATTTCAGGGCTAAAGGACTCACTGAAATATGTGAAGACAATAGACTGAAAGTTATACCAAATCCATACCAATGCTATTTTTGACACATATATCTCATTGAGATGTTACTTTTTAATTTCCTGTTACATTTTTCAATGATTACCTTCATTTAAATAATTTACAATTAATACTCAGGAGAAAGAATACTGTTTTAAGGGAGCAAATAAATAAATGTCTGCGGCTTTTTTTAATTTGCAGAAATTTTGTCTGCATGCGTTTTCAGTCCACTCAGTCATGCCTGACTCTTTGTGACTCAATCATGGTACTCTATCCATGGGATTTTCCAGGCAAAAAATACTAGAGAGAGTTCCCATTTCCTTCTCCAGGGTATCTTCCCAACCCAGGGATTGAACCTGTGTCTCCTACAGACCCTGCATTAGCAGGTGGATTCTTCACCACTGAGCCACCTAGGAAGCCCCAGATTTTATGTCTACTCTACACTGAAAGAAGATATTTTACATTCACAAATGCATAAAAAGCTGGATAGCCCTTCCTGGTGCTGTTACAGTTTAAGCACTGTGGCTTCCAAAGAGATCAAGAAAATGAGCCCCATGGTTGTACTATGTGTCTGGAGAACACCTTTAAACCCCATCCACAGGTCCTGAAAGCCATGTGAATCCTGCATGCTGTACAGCCAGTATTTAGAACTCAATTCCATAGGCATATTTACACACAGTGGCTGCTGAGAGCTCCCAGCTGCAGAATCCCAGAGCTGCAAACTGTATTTATGTGCAGGGCTCCTAATCCCTGGTCCCAGCTCTGCTCAAGTCTGTAGAAACACTTTGTCTCTGTAGACAAGTCCTTGTAAATCTCTCCTTGTCGAAGGATTTAGTTCACTGATTGTCAGCCATGAGCTACTTCATAAAACAACTCACAGAGGAATAGAACCTTCTGCTCTGCCATTGGCAGGGAGCTTGTTACATTAGATAACCTTTTAATGACTGTATTCCATTCTAACTCGGCTCTAGAGAGGGAAACTAAAAAGAAAGAAAAGATCCTTCCTTAATGCTACGCTTTTTTTTTTTTTCATATTACATCCACTGAAGCAAATTAGAAAAGATGGATAGAGGTTGCTTCTGCCTCTGGAATCCCAGGGCCTTATGACATAAAATGGGCCAGTTGCTCGCTGAAGTGGTGATATTTCAGGGCTAAAGGACTCACTGAAATATGTGAAGACAATAGACTGAAAGTTATACCAAATCCATACCAATGCTATTTTTGACACATATATCTCATTGAGATGTTACTTTTTAATTCCCTGTTACATTTTTCAATGATTACCTTCATTTAAATAATTTACAATTAATACTCAGGAGAAAGAATACTGTTTTAAGGGAGCAAATAAATAAATGTCTGCGGCTTTTTTTAATTTGCAGAAATTTTGTCTGCATGCGTTTTCAGTCCACTCAGTCATGCCTGACTCTTTGTGACTCAATCATGGTACTCTATCCATGGGATTTTCCAGGCAAAAAATACTAGAGAGAGTTCCCATTTCCTTCTCCAGGGTATCTTCCCAACCCAGGGATTGAACCTGTGTCTCCTACAGACCCTGCATTAGCAGGTGGATTCTTCACCACTGAGCCACCTAGGAAGCCCCAGATTTTATGTCTACTCTACACTGAAAGAAGATATTTTAAGGGGAATATTCTCTCCGGAAAGCACTGAGACTGAATTCTACAGAGTGAAGGTAACGGTTTTCACTTTGATATTGGTTAGAAGACAGAGTTTCTGTGAAAGTCCAATTAGAGTTCTGAGAATTCTTGCAACAAAGTCTCTAAACATAGAGATTTGAGGTTCTGTAACATGAAAATAATTCTCATATTAATGATGCCAAAAATTCAAAATTTCTAGGTGCAAGTCACCTTGCATGAGCGATACCTAAGTGACAGGTACAAATGCCTGGCTCTAATTATAATATGCAAATCCGTGTTTAATTTGGACCAAATGATCTATGCCGCAGGAGCCCTCATGACTGACCTTCACTTGACATGACTGTTATATTAATTGGACTTCTCCACTCCTCTGGAAAACACTGGGGCAGATGACCTCACTAGGTGTATAACTGAAGGCTACTGGGCTGCCTTTTGGAACACTGCTCACTGCTGTCCCCATCCTTAGAGATGGATCTACACCAGAGGACAGCTGTGTTCATCTCCAAACAGATCTCTTTATTCTTCTATGTTATTCTTTTATAATTTCAGTTTTCTTGTGGTATAATCAACATATAAAATTGTAAGGTATTTGAAGTATACATCATGGTAATTTAATAAACATGCACATCTCCCAACCAATTTATGGTAGCTTGCATCTGTCAGTATCACTGTATAAATCAGTGAAGGACACTGTAAATGGATGACATGAATGAAACAAGAAAGAGAGGTGTTCCTCTGAAAAATAAATTGAATGTTGAGACAGATTTGATAATGTGGAGTCACAAAAAGATTATTGATCGTCGCAATAGAGTAAACTAGAAAATAGTCAACTGTCGACCCCTTCCCCCAGACAGCCCTTCTGGGGTACACACACCACCAAGAATGTAACTGGGAGAGGAGTCAAATAGGTTTCTGCATTCGGTTTACTTCACAAGTATCTTGAGCAGAGGTCAGTCAACTTCTTTTTGAAGGAGAGATTGTATGTACTTTAAGCTCTGCAGGCTGTAGGGTCTCTGTCATCATAGTGTGAAAGCATCCACAGACAATATCTAAGTAAGTGAGAGTGACTATGTCCCAGTGGAAGCTGACTTATGAACACAAAGTTTGCATTTCATATCATTTTAACACATTAGAAAATGTTGTTGCTGTTTAGCCACTTAGTCACGTTCAACTTTTTTGTGACCCTGTAGATTGTAACCTGGCAGGTTCCTCCCCTTGCCTGGTATTTCCCAGGTAAGCGCACTGGAGTGGGTTGCCATTCCCTTCTCCAGCGGATCTTCCCCATGCAGGGATCAAACCCACATCTCCTACATTACAGGCAGATTCTTTACCACTGAGCCACCAGAGAAGACCCTTTGGAAAATATTCTTCTTTCTAATTTTTCAACCATTTCAAAAATGTAAAATCCATTCTTAGCTCAGACCCTTATGAAAACAGATGGCAAGGCTGATTTAGCTCAGACCATGGTGTGCCAACCCATAATCTTGAGTCCTCACTCCATGTAAGAGAAGCAAAACCTCAAATCATAGAAAGCATGACTTATATAAGAAAGAGGACGTAGGATTTCACTCAACTCACCCTATTGAAAGAGGATGTCTTGTGTCTATATCCAAACACCGGTGGACAACTATACTCATAAAGTTAAAATAGATTAGTCAAGGTACATGTGGACCACTTGTCAGATTTCCTGTTTGGTCCCTATTTACAATTAATGGTGTAAGTATTTGTTTCATGACTGTTAAAGCTCAGGCAGGCAGAGACCATGTCTGCTAGCTTCACTGCTGGACTCTCCAGCATGGCCAAGCATTGTCACAGTGATTTCTAGATAAGAATGTCACTCAGTGAATATGGATCAAGTAGCTATGAAGCAACTCCATGCAAGACCCACTTCCTTGTTCTATGGACACAGTTATGAAGGAGACTGGCAGTATCCTTGTTTACATGGACTTATATTTGGCTGTAAGATATAGGCAACATATAATTAAATGAATATTACTTCAATAAGTAAATGTTTGATCACTATACAAGCCAATATTGTAAAAATTGACAGCTCACTATAACACACCTGCCCCAACATCAATCAACTTAACAGAAAGGGGTTGTATTTACTGCAGGCTGTAGGGTCTCTGTCATCATAGTGTGAAAGCTGACTTCTAAGTAAGTGAGAGTGACTATGTCCCAGTGGAAGCTGACTTATGAACACAAAGTTTGCATTTCATATCATTTTAACACATTAGAAAATGTTGTTGCTGTTTAGCCACTTAGTCACGTTCAACTTTTTTGTGACCCTGTAGATTGTAACCTGGCAGGTTCCTCCCCTTGCCTGGTATTTCCCAGGTAAGCACACTGGAGTGGGTTGCCATTCCCTTCTCCAGCGGATCTTCCCCATGCAGGGATCAAACCCACATCTCCTACATTACAGGCAGATTCTTTACCACTGAGCCACCAGAGAAGACCCTTTGGAAAATATTCTTCTTTCTAATTTTTCAACCATTTCAAAAATGTAAAATCCATTCTTAGCTCAGACCCTTATGAAAACAGATGGCAAGGCTGATTTAGCTCAGACCATGGTGTGCCAACCCATAATCTTGAGTCCTCACTCCATGTAAGAGAAGCAAAACCTCAAATCATAGAAAGCATGACTTATATAAGAAAGAGGACGTAGGATTTCACTCAACTCACCCTATTGAAAGAGGATGTCTTGTGTCTATATCCAAACACCGGTGGACAACTATACTCATAAAGTTAAAATAGATTAGTCAAGGTACATGTGGACCACTTGTCAGATTTCCTGTTTGGTTCCTATTTACAATTAATGGTGTAAGTATTTGTTTCATGACTGTTAAAGCTCAGGCAGGCAGAGACCATGTCTGCTAGCTTCACTGCTGGACTCTCCAGCATGGCCAAGCATTGTCACAGTGATTTCTAGATAAGAATGTCACTCAGTGAATATGGATCAAGTAGCTATGAAGCAACTCCATGCAAGACCCACTTCCTTGTTCTGTGGACACAGTTATGAAGGAGACTGGCAGTATCCTTGTTTACATGGACTTATATTTGGCTGTAAGATATAGGCAACATATAATTAAATGAATATTACTTCAATAAGTAAATGTTTGATCACTATACAAGCCAATATTGTAAAAATTGACAGCTCACTATAACACACCTGCTTCCCAAAACATCAATCAAACTTAACAGAAATTCTCTTTTCTCTGCCTATCACAGTATCTTGATATACGCTAAACATCCAAATATTCAGTTGTCCTTCTTCTTTCTGAGGCAGTGAGTCCATAGCCCAAAAGAGAGAGAGAAATGACTACTACACCACTACCACTTCTGAGAAGTAACGATATTCTGAATGAAACACACATGTAGCCCATGCTCTAGAGCATGCTGATAATTCCCCTGCCTGACACCAGGATATTCACATCCTAACCCCTGGAACCTGGGTATATGCTACCCACTATAGCAAAAGAGGGGCTGCCCTGGTGGCTCAGCATTAAAGAATCCACCTGCAATGTAGGCGACACAGATTCAATCTCTGGGTCAAGGAAGATCCACTGGAGGAAGAAATGGCAACCCACTCCAATATTCTTGCCTGGGGAATCCCATGAACAGAAGAGCTTGCCAAGCTATAGTCCATGGGGTCGCAAAGAGTTGGACACAACTAAGCCACTAAACAACAACAACAATAGCAAGAGACTTTGCAGATGTTAGTTATGGCTAAAGAACTTGAAATAAAGGCAAGTATCCTGATAATCCAGGTGAGTCCAATCTAATCATTTGTTATTGTTATTTAGTAGCCAAGTCATATCTGACTCTTTGCGACCCCATGGACTATAGTCTACCAGGTTTCTCTGTCCATGGGATGCTCCAGGCAAGAAAGCTGGACTGGATGGCCATTCCCTCATCTAGGGGATCTTCCAGAGCCAGGGATCAAACCTGCATCCCCTGCCTTGGCAGGTGTGTTCTTTACCATTGAGCTATCAATAGGGGTCTTAAAGGAGAGCTATAGAAGTCAGAGAGAGGCTACAGAGGAAAAGGCAGGAGAGATTTGAATGATGAAGAGGACTCAGTTTGTCGCTGGTGGCCTGAAGATGGAGAACACGTGAGTCAAAGCATTTGGGGACTTCAAAGAGCTGGGAAGGGACTTCGGCTGACAGTCAGTGAGGAAGCAAAGAGCTCAGTCTCACAACAGAAAGGAAGAGAATTCTGCCAACACCTGAAGGAGCAAGGAAATGCATTACCTCTGAGCACTTCCAGAAAGGAAGGCCTCTTGGGTCTCTACCAAAGGACCCAGTCAGATCTGCCAGACTTCTATCCCACAGAAACTGTGAGGTAAGAGATGGAAGGTAATCTGTTCCAGTAGTGATTTCAACCATAAACAGGCTCTAAGAATGCCTTTGAACATTTCTTCCTCCTCTGTGGAAAAAGGTATTTAAGCCAAGGAAATCTAGTCTGTGGTGCCAGGTAATTCACTTAGCAATCTCTTTAATGATAGACTATTTAAAAGAAACTTAGGACTCTGATTACCACCTAATTATTTCAAACAGGTTGTAATCATGGGCAATATTTCTAGAACATGCAATACAATTAAAGTTACAAAGTCATTTGGATTATGTGAGCATAGCAACTGGATGATAAATATCATCTTGTTGAATCAAGATTCTCACCTAGACTAATAATGGATTCATCTGTATGGAAATCACATAGCCCAATTATAACCTGTGTTTGCCATGCTGCCTGCTTCCAGAGAGAAAGAAAAAAAAAAAAAAAGCACTTCCCTGGCAGGAAAAATTGTCAGTCTTCTGCAATTGAAGAACCACTCACTCTAATTCCCCCTGCTTCTTATGGTGGGTCGTCCTGTACATGACTCTCCATTTGAGGATATTTTTTGAGGAGGACTGCATCTCTAGCAGACCTCTTTTTTTTTGTTTTTTGCTTTTACCATCATAGACCCAATACTTGGGCCACCTGGTGTGAAGAGCTGACTCATGAGAAGACCCTGGGGCTGGGAAAGACAGAGGGCAAAAGGAGAAGGGAGCAGCAAAGGATGGCATGTTAGATAACATCACGGACTCAATGGACATGAATCTGAGCAAACTCCAGGAGATAGTGAAGGACGGGGAGGTCTGGCGAGTCAGACACAACTTAGTGACTGAAAAACAACAACAACAAATCATAGTCTCGGAGAGAACAAACATACTCATTACTCAGAGTGTCAAGAGTCTGTAGGAACTGGGGGAGCAGAGAGAAATGGTAAGTCAGGATTTGGTAGGTGGAAGGTAAGGTCTGTGGGCTGCTATCTGTGATAGACCAAAAAGGAAATGCAAAACCAAACAGCGCCACGGTGACATCAAAGTCTGGAGGGGTTGCAGGAGCCATCTTAAGGAAAAGGCTAGTTGGTTTTTATTTGTACGGAGAGGGGACTACTTCAGTGGACACTCTGATTCTATAGAGGAAATGCTCAAAGCCTGGTCTAAAAGGGAGAGGTTGAGCCAAATGGACGCGGAACTACCCTATGAAACGCCGGAAGTGCCAGGGCCTTTGCCCAGCCTGTTCCCTACCGGTAGGGTGCTATGTCAGCTCTTACACGCTCACACACACCCATGGCTAGCCTCTGTTCCCAACTCTGCTCAGGGCTTGCACGTTAGTGGTTTGACATTGGCTGTGGAGAGAGTATTTACATCACAGAAATCTGCTCCTCCTACCTATCAGTGCTCTTGCTATAGGAGAGCCAGCGATTAAACAGTAACCAGAACTCGCTCGTTATCCCAAAAAGCTTCCTTTGGCCCTGTACCTGCTATCTTAGAAAACCTTCCCTAACCACCGGATAGAAAATAGCACATCCTCTCACCTCAAGGTTTCCAAAACCAGCTGGGGAGCTTTAACATCTAGGAAAGCCTCACTTTAGGCCACTCAGAGCAGGAACTCAGTGGGCAGTATGAAGCACAGGGCCTCTTTGAAGCTCCCCAGGAGATCCCAGCGTGATGCCCAGGTTTAGGATCACTGATCTAGGACCTTATCCAGCCTGTTCTTCATAACGATTACAGCTATCTGCAATGGTATCTTTAGGTATGTTGCTCTCTTGCTAGCAGAATGCAGGAGGCCTGGGGGCAGAACCATGGTCGGACTGTTTTAAATCTCTTGACCCTAGAGGCAAGCCTTGTACACAGGGGTCAACAGATAATTTGAGGAAGGAAGGGAAGGAGGAAAGAAAGGGGAGGAGAGAGGAGACAGGAAGGGGAGGGAAAACAACATTTTGTAGAGCTAGCATCTCTGGGAAAGTGTTAAGTGCTCACCGATTTATTTCTTCTTCAGGAAATTAGAGGAAAGGAGATTCTGACGTGACAGAGAAACTTGGCCTTACAACACAGGGGCAGGCTGAGGGTCTGACACCAGAGATGCGCTACCAAAAGAGAAAAAAGCTAAAGATCAATGGGTAAAGTGATAGCCGACCACCAGTTGTAAGATCTCTGTTCTATTATTGCACAAACCAGCTTTGTGTGAACGCTCTCTGGGAACCAAAGGCCCCAACTCTGCCTGTGTCTGGGATAAAGCAGTGCAGGGAGGCACAGGAGGGCCAGGTTGTTCAGCTCTGGTGGGTGCTGTCCACAAGACAGGTGACATGAAAAGTGCCCCCTGGAGTTGTACAGTGCACGGACCACATGGGCATGCTAGTGGCCCAGGGAGAAGAAAAGCAAACCCTGATGTACTGTGGAACAGGTTCAGTGCCCTGAGAGGGGCTCAGGTGAAGAGTGCAGAGTGAGAGGCAAGGGCCAATGAGCATGCCTCCCAGGAATCCTCAGAAACAGCTGTGAAAGGACCTAGACCTCGTACAGCCATAGGAAGGTGGGTGCTTTTACTTAGATGGTAAAGGGAAGGATGTCTTCAAGGCCTTGGGGTACATCTGCCTGTTGGGATCAAAGCCAGGCGAGCACACAAGCACAAGAGGCTAAGGCTGCACACAGCTGTGCCCGCGGTGCCACGGTGCGCAATTCAGCTGAAGAGAGGAGGTGCCCAAGCAGCCAGAGTTGTTGAGTTTAGAAGAGGAAGCTCTTCTTTTGTTGTTTTCATTCCTCTCTTTATTTTTTTAGCTTTTAAAGAAATTATTTAAGTATAGTTGATTTACAATATTTTTTGGGATAGCAGTGATTCAGTTATACACACACATATAGGTAGATATAGATATACATCCTTTTTCATATTTCTAGTGTTCTATTCATTCCTTGGGCAGAACCATGGTCGGACTGTTTTAAATCTCTTGACCCTAGAGGCAAGCCTTGTACACAGGGGTCAACAGATAATTTGAGGAAGGAAGGGAAGGAGGAAAGAAAGGGGAGGAGAGAGGAGACAGGAAGGGGAGGGAAAACAACATTTTGTAGAGCTAGCATCTCTGGGAAAGTATTAAGTGCTCACCGATTTATTTCTTCTTCAGGAAATTAGAGGAAAGGAGATTCTGACATGACAGAGAAACTTGGCCTTACAACACAGGGGCAGGCTGAGGGTCTGAGACCAGAGATGCGCTACCAAAAGAGAAAAAAGCTAAAGATCAATGGGTAAAGTGATAGCCGACCACCAATTGTAAGATCTCTGTTCTATTATTGCACAAACCAGCTTTGTGTGAATGCTCTCTGGGAACCAAAGGCCCCAACTCTGCCTGTGTCTGGGATAAAGCAGTGCAGGGAGGCACAGGAGGGCCAGGTTGTTCAGCTCTGGCGGGTGCTGCCCACAAGACAGGTGACATGAAAAGTGCCCTCTGGAGTTGTACAGTGCACGGACCACATGGGCATGCTAGCGGCCCAGGGAGAAGAAAAGCAAACCCTGATGTACTGTGGAACAGGTTCAGTGCCCTGAGAGGGGCTCAGGTGAAGAGTGCAGAGTGAGAGGCAAGGGCCAATGAGCATGCCTCCCAGGAATCCTCAGAAACAGCTGTGAAAGGACCTAGACCTCGTACAGCCATAGGAAGGTGGGTGCTTTTACTTAGATGGTAAAGGGAAGGATGTCTTCAAGGCCTTGGGGTACATCTGCCTGTTGGGATCAAAGCCAGGCGAGCACACAAGCACAAGAGGCTAAGGCTGCACACAGCTGTGCCCGCGGTGCCACGGTGCGCAATTCAGCTGAAGAGAGGAGGTGCCCAAGCAGCCAGAGTTGTTGACTTTAGAAGAGGAAGCTCTTCTTTTGTTGTTTTCATTCCTCTCTTTATTTTTTTAGCTTTTAAAGAAATTATTTAAGTATAGTTGATTTACAATATTGTATTCATTTCTACTGTATAGCAGTGATTCAGTTATACACACACATATAGGTAGATATAGATATACATCCTTTTTCATATTCTTTTCCATAGTGATTTATCACGGGATATTGAACATAGTTCCTTGGGCTACACAGTAACACAGTCATTGTTATCCATTCTCTCTGTAATAGTTTGCATCTGCTAATCTCAGACTCCCAATCCACCCTACTCCTCACCCAGCAAATGTGTTCAGAAGAGTGAGCTCTTAAAGGACTAGGCGGAGGCCAGTTGGAAGCAAAAAGGATGAGCTCTCTAAATGGAAAGAAAAATGAAATTTTAAATCAAATCAGCACTAGTCACAAGAAAGGGCTCTGTTGCTACAGTGTTAAGTCACTCAGTCGTGCCCAACTCTTTGTGACCCCATGGATTCCACCAGGCTCCTCTGTCCATGGGATTCTCCAGGCAAGAATACTAGACTGGGCTTCCATCCCCATCTCCAGGGGATCTTTCTGGGATCGAACCCAGGTCTCCTGCACTGCAGGCAGATTTTTTACCATCTGAGCCACCAGGGAAACCTGGAAGTAAATGCCAAATGTTCTATGGTTTTGTTGGTTTCCAGGTTCTAAATCTGTTCACGTGTCCCGAGAGCCAGAGCCCCAGGTCAGGGAGGGATCTGGGCAGTATCAGAGAGCAGGTTGGTGTAAAGAGGTCAGAACCATGGGATGATAGGACTTCCCTGGTGGATCAGTGGTTAAGCTTCCATGCTTTCAAGGTAGGGGGATCAGCCTTGATCCCAGATTGGGAACTAAGATCCCACAGGCCGTGCCAGCCAAAAGAAAAAGAAAAGAACCATGAGTTGAGACTTGTTCTCAGATAGAGAACATGTCTGTGAACATTTTGGGGTCTGTTTTCCCATTTCGTGTGGGCAGTTGTGAGACATAAGTGAACCTCAGGCGTGGCTAGGAGGTGCCCTCCCGGGGACAAACCAGCTTGATCACTAGGGGGAGACAAAGGAAGCTGGAAGTTCAGGGGAGGCTGCACCAGCTGCTTGCAGACCCAAAGGTAAGGAAGTGAGAACAAGCCTGCAGAGTCCTGGGAGAATAAGAAAACATTCACAAATGACAACAAATACATCAGAGCAGTGGGGATCTTGAGCTTCCTGGTCCTGATTTTGTTTGTTTGCACCTGCCGCCTTAACAGAACCGTATTTCCCCAGACAACCCTCAAAGGAAGAGCAATTTTATCACACTTGAATTGACCATCCAATAAACAGCTCATGGCTTGACGGTGCTCCCTGCTGTTGGGAGCATAGAGCTGTTGCCTGACGCATGCCTGAGAAAGCTAAGTAGCCTGCCATGATCTGGGTAGCTGAGTAGATAGCTGGCATTACCAGACAGGACCACACATGAAAAACACCAGCTTGAGGGTGCACTAGTCACAAGAAAGGGCTCTGTTGCTACAGTGTTAAGTCACTCAGTCGTGCCCAACTCTTTGTGACCCCATGGATTCCACCAGGCTCCTCTGTCCATGGGATTCTCCAGGCAAGAATACTAGAGTAGGCTTCCATCCCCATCTCCAGGGGATCTTCCTGGGACCGAACCCAGGTCTCCTGCACTGCAGGCAGATTCTTTACCATCTGAGCCACCAGGGAAACCTGGAAGTAAATGCCAAATGTTCTATGGTTTTGGTGGTTTCCAGGTTCTAAATCTGTTCACGTGTCCCGAGAGCCAGAGCCCCAGGTCAGGGAGGGATCTGGGCAGTATCAGAGAGCAGGTTGGTGTAAAGAGGTCAGAACCATGGGATGATAGGACTTCCCTGGTGGATCAGTGGTTAAGCTTCCATGCTTTCAAGGTAGAGGGATCAGCCTTGATCCCAGATTGGGAGCTAAGATCCCACAGGCCGTGCCAGCCAAAAGAAAAAGAAAAGAACCATGAGTTGAGACTTGTTCTCAGATAGAGAACATGTCTGTGAACATTTTGGGGTCTGTTTTCCCATTTCGTGTGGGCAGTTGTGAGACATAAGTGAACCTCAGGCGTGGCTAGGAGGTGCCCTCCCGGGGACAAACCAGCTTGATCACTAGGGGGAGACAAAGGAAGCTGGAAGTTCAGGGGAGGCTGCATCAGCTGCTTGCAGACCCAAAGGTAAGGAAGTGAGAACAAGCCTGCAGAGTCCTGGGAGAATAAGAAAACATTCACAAATGACAACAAATACATCAGAGCAGTGGGGATCTTGAGCTTCCTGGTCCTGATTTTGTTTGTTTGCACCTGCAGCCTTAACAGAACCATATTTTGGCCCTTTCCCCAGATGACCCTCAAAGGAAGAGCAATTTTATCACACTTGAATTGACCATCCAATAAACAGCTCATGGCTTGACGGTGCTCCCTGCTGTTGGGAGCATAGAGCTGTTGCCCGACGCATGCCTGAGAAAGCTAAATAGCCTGCCATGATCTGGGTAGCTGAGTAGATAGCTGGCATTACCAGACAGGACCACACATGAAAAAACACCAGCTTGAGGGTGCCCTGAGTCTTGTCCTAAAAGGGCAGAGAGAACCCACAGAAACAGGATGTAAATGCTAGAT
Organism: Tragulus kanchil; assembly: GCA_022376925.1. Classification (NCBI taxonomy): domain Eukaryota; kingdom Metazoa; phylum Chordata; class Mammalia; order Artiodactyla; family Tragulidae; genus Tragulus; species Tragulus kanchil. The sequence goes on along the minus strand of JAIOJX010000006.1, from coordinate 30,429,327 downwards.
TTCCAGGCAGGGACTGCAGAAGGGCCCACCAGTGGAGAAGGAAATGTATGCTGCTCAGTCAAAAGAACTATGGGGCAAGGTCTGCAGGATGAGACCTCTGAAATAAACTCACTGCTGCCCTAGAGAGAGTCAGCTTTAAGTAGCCACCACCCTAAAGAGTAAACCAGCCTCAGACACTCAAGTCCAGTAAGAGCTTTCCTCTCGTTTTCCTCTCTTCTCTCTCACCAATGAACTTGGAAAGAATCAGTGCCTAGCCAGCAAGCTGCAGAGAAAGAAGCGGAAGGTAGAAACCAAGAAAAGAAGCTAACTAGCCCCTGGGTCCCTGCCAGCTGCCAGCCCCCAGTGAAGAAGGAGAGAGCACTTGACTTAACGACTTCATTTTAACATCTTAGAACTGCCGTTCTCATTCCTATGTTTAACTCTTGTTTCCAAATGAAATAATCTGAGAACTTTCTGTTATGTGTGAGGAATAATAGTCATGCATGGACATAAGAAACCAGGGGAAGGTTTTCCCCAATGAACATATTTCAAAGGGATTATGGGAGACTTAAAAAAAATAAAATTCCAATTGTGTTACAAAATCATTGGTCTTGTTCAAAATACCAATTACACAACATCTGATAAAGACTGTTCCTTCCCCCACAATTATTTTCTGCAAAATGGGAAAGGAGATGAAATACATTAAGTAATAATACATTCCCTACAAAGGAACCTGGCAGGCTACAGTCTTTAGGGTCACAAAAAAGTTGAACATGACTAAGTGACTAAACAACAACAACATTTTCTAACCGTGTCAGACAGGCCTAAGTAACTCACACTTTCACTTTTTCAACTGCTCCAGACCTGGGCATTTTTTAAAAACCATCCAATAAACAGCTCATGGCTTGACGGTGCTCCCTGCTGTTGGGAGCATAGAGCTGTTGCCTGACGCATGCCTGAGAAAGCTAAGTAGCCTGCCATGATCTGGGTAGCTGAGTAGATAGCTGGCATTACCAGACAGGACCACACATGAAAAAACACCAGCTTGAGGGTGCCCTGAGTCTTGTCCTAAAAGGGCAGAGAGAACCACAGAAACAGGATGTAAATGCTAGGTTTCTAGGCAGGGACTGCAGAAGGGCCCACCAGTGGAGAAGGAAATGTGTGCTGCTCAGTCAAAAGAACTACGGGGCAAGGTCTGCAGGATGAGGCCTCTGAAATAAACTTACTGCTGCCCTAGAGAGAGTCAGCTTTAAGTAGCCACCACCCTAAAGAGTAAACCAGCCTCAGACACTCAAGTCCAGTAAGAGCTTTCCTCTCGTTTTCCTCTCTTCTCTCTCACCAATGAACTTGGAAAGAATCAGCGCCTAGCCAGCAAGCTGCAGAGAAAGAAGCAGAAGGTAGAAACCAAGAAAAGAAGCTAACTACCCCTGGGTCCCTGCCAGCTGCCAGCCCCCAGTGAAGAAGGAGAGAGCACTTGACTTAAAGACTTCATTTTAACATCTTAGAACTGCCGTTCTCATTCCTATGTTCAATTCTTGTTTCCAAATGAAATAATCTGAGAACTTTCTGTTATGTGTGAGGAATAATAGTCATGCATGGACATAAGAAACCAGGGGAAGGTTTTCCCCAATGAACATATTTCAAAGGGATTATGAGAGACTTAAAAAAAATAAAATTCCAATTGTGTTACAAAATCATTGGTCTTGTTCAAAATACCAATTACACAACATCTGATAAAGACTGTTCCCTCCCCCACAATTATTTTCTGCAAAATGGGAAAGGAGATGAAATACATTAAGTAATAATACATTCCCTACAAAGGAACCTGGCAGGCTACAGTCTTTAGGGTCACAAAAAAGTTCAACATGACTAAGTGACTAAACAACAACAACATTTTCTAACCGTGTCAGACAGGCCTAAGTAACTCACACTTTCACTTTTTCAACTGCTCCAGACCTGGAGGCTTTGGCCTCAGTGGATACACAATAAGAAAATGCTTCAACTGAATTAGGAAGAAATTTTCAAATATGATTAAAACCAATGATCTAAACAGGAATGGGAAGGCTTCCTTCCTCCCTCTGCCCTCTTTCAGGGGGTAGAGGATGGCAAGGCATGATTTTTCAAAATGATACAGAGAAAGCTCTCAAGGGAAGACTAAAGCCAGAGGCTTCAAACAGAAACCTCTCTCTCCCATGCCGCAACATACTTAGTGAAGTGATGAACTAGAAGAGACAAAAATGGCAAAAATTGGAGTTGGAATCGTGAAAATCAAAGAGCGAGTGTGAAGTTTGTACAGATATGGGTGATAACAGAAGAAGGAAGACTCAGAAACTGAAAGACACCACCTACAGGGTCTTAAAATCATCAGGACTAAAGGGAGAAAGGATGGATGGGGAGCTAGTGAGGAAAGAAAGCCACAGGGGGAACAGAACTCAAAGGGAACATAGGAAGCTCTGAGAGCAAGCAAAGGTAGCCTACAAGGAGCTCAAGAGGACACACAGATAAATTAGGCATGTCCTTGCCGTCAAGATGCTTTTAATCTGGACATGAAGATCTATATACAGTTACCTTTAACAAAAATCGTGAGCTATGACAACACAGGAACAAAACATGAGAAAATGTGAAGTGAAAAAAGTAGCCTTTGAAATGAACATGGTTTGGGTTGGAGCAGAATTGAAGTAGGAACACGGGTGCAAAGTATTCTGGGAACGGGAAGCAATGTGGAGAAGGCAGAAAACTGTAAGAGAATTTCAACAGGCCCAACATAGCTTGGACTACTGCCAAACACACAAGAAGAAAGGTCTGGGACCAGTTGATAATTAATAATTAGATGATCATTGGTCTTGTTCAAAATACCAATTACACAACATCTGATAAAGACTGTTCCTTCCCCCACAATTATTTTCTGCAAAATGGGAAAGGAGATGAAATACATTAAGTAATAATACATTCCCTACAAAGGAACCTGGCAGGCTACAGTCTTTAGGGTCACAAAAAAGTTCAACATGACTAAGTGACTAAACAACAACAACATTTTCTAACCGTGTCAGACAGGCCTAAGTAACTCACACTTTCACTTTTTCAACTGCTCCAGACCTGGAGGCTTTGGCCTCAGTGGATACACAATAAGAAAATACTTCAACTGAATTAGGAAGAAATTTTCAAATATGATTAAAACCAATGATCTAAACAGGAATGGGAAGGCTTCCTTCCTCCCTCTGCCCTCTTTCAGGGGGTAGAGGATGGCAAGGCATGATTTTTCAAAATGATACAGAGAAAGCTCTCAAGGGAAGACTAAAGCCAGAGGCTTCAAACAGAAACATCTCTCTCCCATGCCGCAACATACTTAGTGAAGTGATGAACTAGAAGAGACAAAAATGGCAAAAATTGGAGTTGGAATCGTGAAAATCAAAGAGCGAGTGTGAAGTTTGTACAGATATGGGTGATAACAGAAGAAGGAAGACTCAGAAACTGAAAGACACCACCTACAGGGTCTTAAAATCATCAGGACTAAAGGGAGAAAGGATGGATGGGGAGCTAGTGAGGAAAGAAAGCCACAGGGGGAACAGAACTCAAAGGAAACATAGGAAGCTCTGAGAGCAAGCAAAGGTAGCCTACAAGGAGCTCAAGAGGACACAGATAAATTAGGCATGTCCTTGCCGTCAAGATGCTTTTAATCTGGACGTGAAGATCTATATACAGTTACCTTTAACAAAAATCGTGAGCTATGACAACACAGGAACAAAACATGAGAAAATGTGAAGTGAAAAAAGTAGCCTTTGAAATGAACATGGTTTGGGTTGGAGCAGAATTGAAGTAGGAACACGGGTGCAAAGTATTCTGGGAACGGGAAGCAATGTGGAGAAGGCAGAAAACTGTAAGAGAATTTCAACAGGCCCAACATAGCTTGGACTACTGCCAAACACACAAGAAGAAAGGTCTGGGACCAGTTGATAATTAATAATTAGATGATAAACTGAATAAGGTAATCTTATTATCCAACAGGAGCAGAGTTCCTAAGTGGACTAATCACTAAATCTAATAGTGCATTGAAGTCGTCTACCAAGTTCATAAAAGACACAAATTCCTGATGTCCATCCAGAAAGATTCTAATTCAATAATATTAGAGTAAGTCCCAAAATAATCAGTTAATGAGCCTAAGAATGTGGGAACCATGGAAGATTTTTGAGGGAATGTTTTGAGGTAACTTTTCACCATATTTCTGAATGGATAGAATAAGATAAGACAGATTCAACAAGAATATGTTATTGTGGTAAATTAGGTCCCTGTTCTCATTTCTTCATGGTCACTTGTAATGAGTCCTTGCAGTTCCCAAGTGTGGACAGAGTACAATTCTCCATTGTCATTGGGTTTGGCCCAAGGAATGTGGATAGAATGACAGTGTCTAGTTTAGAACCAAGCCTTTAAGAGAATGTTCTATCTTTTAAGCACTCACCATCGACCATGAGAAGAACATGGAGACAGATGGAACAGACCTCAACCCAACCTGGTGCCCAACTAGCTAACCAGGATCCTGAGGGAGAAATGCCCCAGCTGACCTGCAAGCCTAAAAGTAAGAAAAACACGTGTGTATTGTTATAAGTCACTGCGTTTGGGCAGTTTGTCATACAACATTATTACAGCAATACCAGACTAATACACTAATTAAATTCAAGGCTATGCAGCATCCTAAGCTCAAGAGGACACAGATAAATTAGGCATGTCCTTGGTCAAGATGCTTTTAATCTGGACATGAAGATCTATATACAGTTACCTTTAACAAAAATCGTGAGCTATGACAACATAGGAACAAAACATGAGAAAATGTGAAGTGAAAAAAGTAGCCTTTGAAATGAACATGGTTTGGGTTGGAGCAGAATTGAAGTAGGAACACGGGTGCAAAGTATTCTGGGAACGGGAAGCAATGTGGAGAAGGCAGAAAACTGTAAGAGAATTTCAACAGGCCCAACATAGCTTGGACTACTGCCAAACACACAAGAAGAAAGGTCTGGGGCCAGTTGAAATTAATAATTAGATGATAAACTGAATAAGGTAATCTTATTATCCAACAGGGAGCAGAGTTCCTAAGTGGACTAATCACTAAATCTAATAGTACATTGAAGTCATCTACCAAGTTCATAAAAGACACAAATTCCTGATGTCCATCCAGAAAGATTCCAATTCAATAATATTAGAGTAAGTCCCAAAATAATTACTTAATGAGCCTAAGAATGTGGGAACCACGGAAGATTTTTGAGGGAATGTTTTGAGGTAACTTTTCACCATATTTCTGAATGGATAGAATAAGATAAGACAGATTCAACAAGAATATGTTATTGTGGTAAATTAGGTCCCTGTTCTCATTTCTTCACGGTCACTTGTAATGAGTCCTTGCAGTTCCCAAGTGTGGGCAGAGTACAATTCTCCATTGTCATTGGGTTTGGCCCAAGAAATGTGAATAGAATGACAGTGTCTAGTTTAGAACCAAGCCTTTAAGAGAATGTTCTATCTTTTAAGCACTCACCATCGACCATGAGAAGAACATGGAGACAGATGGAACAGACCTAAATCCAACCTGGTGCCCAACTAGCTAACAGGATCCTGAGGGAGAAATGCCCCAGCTGGCCTGTAAGCCTAAAAGTAAGAAAAACAAGTGCATATTGTTATAAGTCACTGAGTTTGGGCAGAGTTTGTCATACAACATCATTACAGCAATACCAGACTAATACACTAATTAAACTCAAGGCTATGCAGCATCCTAAGCTACATTCTCCTCCCAAATTACACAGTTACTCTATTCAAAATAACTAGCTCCCCAAACATCCTACACAAATCAAAAGGCAATATAAAAACACTCTATTGAATGTGCAGATGTACTTGGAGCCCAAATTACACTCCCACATATGATAGAAAACAAGTCAATCTCAGTCTCTACCACATACGCCACATGACATTCCCAAAGCCATTGCTGGAGAAATCTAACTGTGTGCTACTGTTGGGTTTCCCTGGTAGCTCAAATGGTAAAGAATCTGCCTGCAATGGAGGAGACCTGGGTTCTATCCCTGGGTCAGGAAGATCACCTGGAGAAGGGCATGGCAACCACTCCAGTATTCTTGCCTGGAGAAATCCATGAACAGACCATGGGATTGCAAAGAGTTGGACATGACTGAGCGACTAACACACACTGTTGACAGAAACCAGAATAGAGTCTCTAAGGTAAGGCAGGAAGGCTGAAAAGATCCTTTGCTTTCAACCTCAGTAGGATATCAGGGAGTCTATCATAGCTTATAAATTTCTATCTTTGACACTCCACTCAAGTACAAGAAACCTCACATGAAGATGTTAATCATTAGTATGGATGGACCTAGCGTCTGTCGTACAGATGAAGTCAATTAGAAAGAGAAAAACATGGTATACTAACACATGCAGAATCTAGAGAAATGTTACTGATGGACCTATTTTCAGGGCAAGAATAGAGACAGAGGCGTAGAGAACAGACTTGTGGACACAGTGGGGAAAGAAGAGGGTGGGATGAATTGAGAGAGCAGCATTGACGTATATATAATATCATGTATAAAATAGACAGCTAGGGCTTCCCTGGTGGTCCAGTGGGTAAAGAGTCTGCCTTGCAGTGCAAGGGGCGCTGGTTAGATCCCTAGCCTGGGAAGATCCCACGTGCCGCAGAGTGGCTGGACTGGTGTGTGTAATTATGAGCCAGCGCTCTGGAGCACGTGAGCCCAGAGCTGGTGCTCTGCAACAGGAGGGGCCACTGCAATGGGAGGCCCACACAGGCCAAAGAACAAAGACGGATAAATAGATAAATGAAAGACCAATAAAAGAGGCCAAAAAAGAAAAAGAAAAAAGCATATAGCTAGTGGGAAGCTGCTTTATGGCACAGGGAGCTCCATCCAGTGATCTGTGATGAGGTGGTCCAAGAGGATGAGGATATATGTATACATATAGCTGATGCACTTAGCTCTACAGAAGAAACTAACACAACACTGTAAAACAACTGTAATCCAGAAAAAAACAAAAAAAAAGATGTTCATCATTAAATGCTGATTATAACACTATGGTCACCACACATGGGGGGATGGTGTTCTGCTCTCAGAAAGTAACTTTGAGATACTCATGTCTTCTTATAAAACTGAAGATTTTCCAACAACATGAACCAGATTTTTGCAGTCACTGGATTTTCCCTTAGCAATGTTTCACTATCTTATTCAATAGATCTAAGTCTGCTTTATTTCTATATTCTCTTTGAGCCCTATGTCCCAATCACATCTTTCCCTGGAGAGGGAAATGGCAACCCCTTCCAGCATTCCTGCCTGGAGAATTCCATGGACAGAGGAGCTTGACTGTCTACAGTCCATGCGGTTGCAAAGACTCAAAAATGACTGAGTGACTATCATAGCTTATAAATTTCTATCTTTGACACTCCACTCAAGTACAAGAAACCTCACATGAAGATGTTAATCATTAGTATGGATGGACCTAGGGTCTGTCGTACAGATGAAGTCAATTAGAAAGAGAAAAACATGGCATACTAACACATGCAGAATCTAGAGAAATGTTACTGATGAACCTATTTTCAGGGCAAGAATAGAGACAGAAGCGTAGAGAACAGACTTGTGGACACAGTGGGGAAAGAAGAGGGTGGGATGAATTGAGAGAGCAGCATTGACGTATATATAATATCACGTATAAAATAGACAGCTAGGGCTTCCCTGGTGGTCCAGTGGTAAAGAGTCTGCCTTGCAGTGCAAGGGGCGCTGGTTCGATTCCTAGCCTGGGAAGATCCCACATGCCGCAGAGCGGCTGGACTGGTGTGTGCAATTATGAGCCAGCACTCTGGAGCACGTGAGCCCAGAGCTGGTGCTCTGCAACAGGAGGGGCCACTGCAATGGGAGGCCCACATAGGCCAAAGAACAAAGACGGATAAATAGATAAATGAAAGACCAATAAAAGAGGCCAAAAAAGAAAAAGAAAAAAGCATATAGCTAGTGGGAAGCTGCTTTATGGCACAGGGAGCTCCATCCAGTGATCTGTGATGAGGTGATCCAAGAGGATGAGGATATATGTATACATATAGCTGATGCACTTAGCTCTACAGAAGAAACTAACACAACACTGTAAAACAACTGTAATCCAATAATAAAAAAAAAAAAGATGTTCATCATTAAATGCTGATTATAACACTATGGTCACCACACAGGGGGATGGTGTTCTTCTCTCAGAAAGTAACTTTGAGATAATCATGTCTTCTTATAAAACTGAAGAATTTCCAACAACATGAACCAGATTTTTGTAGTCACCGGATTTTCCCTTAGCAATGCTTCACTATCTTATTCAATAGATTTAAGTCTGCTTTATTTCTATATTCTCTTTGAGTCCTATGTCCCAATCACATCTTTCCCTGGAGAGGGAAATGGCAACCCCTTCCAGCATTCCTGCCTGGAGAATTCCATGGACAGAGGAGCTTGACTGTCTACAGTCCATGGGGTTGCAAAGACTCAAAAATGACTGAGTGACTAACACTTTCACTTTTCACTTTCAAGGGACATTCATTAGTCGTTATCACCATTTTATTTGTTGTTCAGTGGCTCAGTTGTGTCTGACTCTTTGTGATTTCCACAGACTGTAGCATGGCAGACTTCCCTGTCCTTCACTATCTCCCAGCATTTGCTCAAATTCATGTCCATTGAGTTGACAATACCATTCGTTATAAGATGCCACTACTGATTGTATTTATAGAGAGATGAGGCTGGAAGTGCTGGCATCAGGAAAACTTTCTAGATGCAGGAAGCTGTCCTTGCCTCTGAGAGTGGGGAAAGTAAATTAGTGTCCATTTTCATGCCTAAGGCTTTGGCAGACACAGGTACTTTGTCCAAGTTCTTCCACCCACCCTGAAGAAGGAATGTCACCTGGACCCTGCCACTGGCCTGAATTTAGTCAACAAAGAGCTCCCCCCTAGGTGCAGGATAGAGAAGAATAATGGTGGGGACCCGAGTTGTCAGAGCTCAAGGCCAAGTTAGATTCACCAGCTGTGTCTATGCAAGGTCTCTCCACATTCCAGCCAAGGACGAACAGACCCTGTGACTCCAAAGCTTCCAGGACACAAGGGGTGGGGGCGGAGGTGAAAATGAGATAGGAGAGATTCATCATCCTCCTCTAGGGCACAATCAGATTTGAGTCTGGACCGTCCTCACTCATGTACACAGCCAAACGACAGCATGAACCTGGCAAGAATCAACACAGACACTGTTACAGCAAATCCTCAGGGTGCTGCACTGTCCCTGACTCTTTGGATGAATGAAGTGAACACTTGCCAAGGGACGGGAGGTCCAGAATAAACACCAGCAGGCCCCGGAGTACTTGGAGAATATCCAGGGAGCACAAGTGTCCACCTCCAAAGCTATGGAGCTAGAGTCTGGTAGAAAGGCCTGGTGGGTCTCCAGCCACTGTGGTGAGCAGAAAGCTCAAAGTGTGTCACTAAAAGGTAATGAGGCCATCTGGGGGTCAGCAAATCCATCAGTCAGAACACTATCCAGAGAGCAGCTTTCCTGGTGCTGAGAACTGTGAGTTTCCTTGTGCCTGGGGACAGAGGACTGAATGGTGTCCAGACCTCATCACACCTAAGCTGCACAGCCAGACAATCATCTTCCCTGGTGAGGAAATGATGGGGCACCTGCCTTGGGAAAGTCAGTGTCAGAACTGCTTTATCACGTAGCTCTTTCTAGCTCACTTTCCCAGGGCTGTACACCTCTCATCCAGGACCCACCCATCTGACAAATCCTAGCCAAGCTTCACAGAATTCGGTCCTCAAAGTACACACAGAAGCCCTCAGATGCATTTGAGAATCTGAAGAAGAGGGATTTTTCTGCTATTCTCTAAGAAATCATTGTGGGGGCTTTGTCCAAGCTCTAGTCTGTGCTGTTGGACAGGATCAATGAAAACAAAGTAGGTTTTCCTGCCATAGTTTAGGAAAACCAGAATTCCAGCCCTGGCTCCAACACTTACTAGATGAGTAGCTAGAACTGAATGTCTTCACTCTCTAAGTCACTGGAAAGTGAGGGCAACAACATTCACTCTGCTCATTTCCTACCTCAACAGTAAAGGGTAAATGGAAAATCTCATGCCCAGGAAGTTTTGTTTTGTTTTTTAACTTTGAAAGACACACAAATATTACTAGTAGTGGAACTATGTGTCTTCCTTTGCTAGCTCCATCAAAAGAACTCAAAGGAGAATAAAAAGTGAGATTCAAGTATACAAGACTCTCCCTCAAAACTCTCGGCTCTGAAGGAAATTTCCTATCACTAATTAATGGAACGAATGCCCATATAATCACTGGCATTTATTGTGGAAAGGGCCTCCCTGGTGGCTCAGCTAGTAAAGAATCAGCCTGTAAAGCAGGAGACCTGGGTTCAATCCTTGGGTCAGGAAGAACCCTGGAGAAGGGAATCACAGCCCACTCCAGTGTTCTTGCCTGGAGAATTCCACAGACAGAGGAGCCTGCCGGGTCATAGTCCATAGACTCACAAAGAGATGGGCCTGACTGAGAGGATATGAATTTCACTTTCACTGATCATTGTGGAGAGGGAGCTAAGAAATTCTCTAGTAGAAACAAACTAGCATATGAGTTATTTTGTTTGCAATTGGAAAGTTTGAAGTCAGCCCACTTGGCTCTTTTCCTCACCTCCCTGAGTGAACACTGAGTCTTGTTAAATCTCCTTCTCTCTAAAATTGTAGTGATAACTGGACCTGGTTCGGGGGGGGGGGATTAGAACGCTGTGCTTGGGAAAGGGCACCTGCCTTGGGAAAGTCAGTGTCAGAACTGCTTTATCACGTAGCTCTTTCTAGCTCACTTTCCCAGGGCTGTACACCTCTCATCCAGGACCCACCCATCTGACAAATCCTAGCTAAGCTTCACAGAATTTGGTCCTCGAAGTACACACAGAAGCCCTCAGATACATTTGAGAATCTGAAGAAGAGGGATTTTTCTGCTATTCTCTAAGAAATCATTGTGGGGGCTTTGTCCAAGCTCTAGTCTGTGCTGTTGGACAGGATCAATGAAAACAAAGTAGGTTTTCCTGCCATAGTTTAGGAAAACCAGAATTCCAGCCCTGGCTCCAACACTTACTAGATGAGTAGCTAGAACTGAATGTCTTCACTCTCTAAGTCACTGGAAAGTGAGGGCAACAACATTCACTCTGCTCATTTCCTACCTCAACAGTAAAGGGTAAATGGAAAATCTCATGCCCAGGAAGTTTTGTTTTGTTTTTTAACTTTGAAACACACACAAATATTACTAGTAGTGGAACTAAGTGTCTTCCTATGCTAGCTCCATCAGAAGAACTCAAAAGAGAATAAAAAGTGAGATTCAAGTATACAAGACTCTCCCTCAAAACTCTCGGCTCTGGAAGAAATTTCCTATCACTAATTAATGGAACGAATGCCCACAAAATCACTGGCATTTATTGTGGAAAGGGCCTCCCTGGTGGCTCAGCTAGTAAAGAATCAGCCTGTAAAGCAGGAGACCTGGGTTCAATCCCTGGGTCAGGAAGAACCCCTGGAGAAGGGAATCACAGCCCACTCCAGTGTTCTTGCCTGGAGAATTCCACAGACAGAGGAGCCTGCCGGGTCATAGTCCATAGACTCACAAAGAGATGGGCCTGACTGAGAGGATACGAATTTCACTTTCACTGATCATTGTGGAGAGGGAGCTAAGAAATTCTCCAGTAGAAACAAAATAGCATATGAGTTATTTTGTTTGCAATTGGAAAATTTGAAGTCAGCCCACTTGGCTCTGTTCCTCACCTTCTTGAGTGAACACTGAGTCTTGTTAAATCTCCTTCTCTCTAAAATTGTAGTGATAACTGGATCTGGTTCGTGGGGTTATTTTGGAGATGGATCAAGGTAATGTGTATAAAAAGATTAGAACGCTGTGCTTAGCACTTAATAAATGCTCTATAAATGATGGCTATGACCATTTTACGGAGGCCAGTTCTGCAGTGCAGAGAAAATAAGCAGTTTGTGCAAGCAAGAACCTGAACCACAGCCAATTCTTTCCCCACCAGCCTACACAGAATTTACTGGTTTTTCTATGATTTGAGAAACCTAGAACAACTGTGGCTGGGTTTCCGGACATTCTCAACTATCACTGGGAATGTCCATAACTTCCATATTCAGTTACGTTTCAGCTCAGTTTCAGTGTTGAAAAAATTAATATTACTTAAGCTATGACAAACCTATATAGTGCATTAAAAAGCAGAGACATCACTTTGCTAACAAAAGTCCATACAGTTGGACTATGGTTTTTCCAGTCATCACACACAAATGTGAAAGTTGGATCATAAAGAAGGCTGAGCGTCAAAGAATTGATGCTTTTAAACTGTGATGCTGGAGACTTTTGAAAGCCTCTTGGACTTAAAGGATATACCAGTCACTTCTAGGAGAAATCAACCATGAATACTCATTGGAAGGACTGATGCTGTAGTTAAAGGTCTAGTACTATGGCCACCTGATCTGAAGAGCTGACTCATTGGAAAAGACCCTGCTTCTGGGAAAGACTGAGAGCAGGAAGAGAAGGGAGCAGCAGAGAATGAGATGGTTGGATAGCAACACCGACTCAACGGACATTAGGTCGAGATAGTGAAGGACAGGAAAGCCTGGCGTGCTGTTTTCCATGGGGTCACAAAGAGCTAGACATGACTTAGCAACTGACCAACAACTAGAGAAAACAAGCAAAACAAAACAGATCAAGGAAAATTCATAAGAGAAGGCCTGCTCATGCTAGCATTATGGACATTCCTTTCCATCAGGGAGATCCTTTTCTTTTTTCTTTTTTTTTTTTTAGGGAGATCCTTTTCTGATGCCAACTTTAAACAGTATTAAAATGCCAAGAAATGCCTTATCTTGAATTGGATCCATTGCACAGGTGTCTCCACAGATTAATTACTGAGTTTTCTTAGGCATGTCCTGGCACTAACCCTGTCAGTTCAGTTACAACAGCAGAAGAAACCTTTCATAGGAGTACACATAATCTCTCCAAAGAGATCAGCATCCTCCCCTCCCCTGGAATCACAGCTCTTACTGCAATCAGGGAGCTCCTGTGCTCTGCATCATCAAAGACCTGACACGAGTCGAAGGTCTCTGTGGCCATAATTGTTGACGATAAAAGCAGAGTAAAAGGACTTTCCTCTAAGCCAAAAAGTAGGAGAAACAGTCTTGTATCCAGTCCCTGGAGTTAGCCTGGCTTCTCCTCTTCTCTATCTGCAAAAAAAAAAAAAAAAAATCTTCTCCAAACAAAAGAGACTGTTCCCTCTTACCATTAGTCTTCACCAACCCTGTAAGTCTAGAGACAACTTTCTCTCACTGGATTTTAAAGCCTGAGTACATGGGGAATCCAGTAATTCTGATGCAGATGCTGGCTAAGGGCTCCAATTTGTTGCTACAACACTCCTTCACTTATGACGGGGTCCCTTCGGCATGGAACCTAAAGAAGGACATGCTCATATTAAAATTTCTCCACAGGAATATTTTCTCTCTGATGGATCATTGAACTCAGTATATACAAAATGTGTCTGGCCACACAACTGTTTCCTAGCATATCTATTCTACTGTTATCTCACTCTGTTACTTCATTTGTTTGTAATTTGCCTTGTGCTAGTACCCACTGCACCAACTCATTTCATATTCCCTGAAACCAAGTCATATGTTTCTATCTGCATTGAAGATCTTGGCTGTGGAGTTCAGTCAAAACACCTAGTATATCTTTGTCTTTATGTCAGTCAACTAAAATTATATACACACATGCATATATATGCACACACACACAATAACACACTGCAATTGCTTACATATGCATTTTTGCCCGCATGTGTTTCCTACACTGTAGGATGAATAAAAATTGTAACAGTCATAAATAGATTTCTGATGCCTGTACCAACACCCAGGAGCTGTAACACCTTAAATCTCCAGAGAGTAAAAGTGAATGGTTAGCTGAAAAAAGGTGGAAAATTATGTTAACCACATCATACTCACTCCACAGGAAGATATAAACAATGCCCAAACCTACTGTGAAAAGGAACTTTCACCTCTTTTCTCTTCTCTAGACTTCTTCCAACGCTAACCCTTCCCATCACCTAGACAACCTTCAAGCCAAAAGAACAGTAGATATATCTTATATTTGTACTACCCATGAGTCTCATCTCATCACGAAGCATTCAATTATTTACAACACCCCCACACGACCTTTGGCCAGAGGCCTTAGCATGCTTCTCAGGTGGTGCTAATGGTAGAGAACCCACCTGCCAATACAGGAGACATAAAGATGTGGGTTCGGGGCTTCCCTGGTGGCCCAGTGGGTGAAAAATCCACCTTGCAGTGCAAGGGGCACTGGTTCGATCCCTGACCCGGGACGATCCCACATGCTGCAGAGCAGCTGGACCGGTATGTCCAGTTAAAAAGCCAGTGCTCTGGAGTGCATGTGCCCAGAGCCGGGGCTCTGCAGCAAAAGAGGCCACTACAATGGGAGGCCCACACAGGCCAAAGAATAAAGATAAATGAAGGTGAATGAATAAAGAACAAATGAAAGAGACCAAAATTTTTTTAAAAATGTGGGTTCAACACTTGGGTCAGGAAGCTCCCTTGGAGGAGGGCACAGCAACACACTCCCATATTCTTGGCCTAGGAATTCCCATACACAGAGGAGCCTGGCAGGTTCCATAGGATTGTAAAGAGTCAGACATGACTGAAGTGACTTATCACACACATACATACACAGAATCCTTAGCAAACAATCTTCTTTGAAGGAGTCAGTATGCCAAAATTTTATATGATCAACAGGCTTGTGGGAACACCTAAGCAAAGATGCAAATGGCTTACATATGCATTTTTGCATATATATGCACACACACAATAACACACTGCAATTGCTTACATATGCATTTTGCCCGCATGTGTTTCCTACACTGTAGGATGAATAAAAATTGTAACAGTCATAAATAGATTTCTGATGCCTGTACCAACACCCAGGAGCTGTAACACCTTAAATCTCCAGAGAGTAAAAGTGAATGGTTAGCTGAAAAAAGGTGGAAAATTATGTTAACCACATCATACTCACTCCACAGGAAGATATAAACAATGCCCAAACCTACTGTGAAAAGGAACTTTCACCTCTTTTCTCTTCTCTAGACTTCTTCCAACGCTAACCCTTCCCATCACCTAGACAACCTTCAAGCCAAAAGAACAGTAGATATATCTTATATTTGTACTACCCATGAGTCTCATCTCATCACGAAGCATTCAATTATTTACAACACCCCCACACGACCTTTGGCCAGAGGCCTTAGCATGCTTCTCAGGTGGTGCTAATGGTAGAGAACCCACCTGCCAATACAGGAGACATAAAGATGTGGGTTCGGGCTTCCTGGTGGCCCAGTGGGTGAAAAATCCACCTTGCAGTGCAAGGGGCACTGGTTCGATCCCTGACCCGGGACGATCCCACATGCTGCAGAGCAGCTGGACCGGTATGTCCAGTTAAAAAGCCAGTGCTCTGGAGTGCATGTGCCCAGAGCCGGGGCTCTGCAGCAAAAGAGGCCACTACAATGGGAGGCCCACACAGGCCAAAGAATAAAGATAAATGAAGGTGAATGAATAAAGAACAAATGAAAGAGACCAAAATTTTTTTAAAAATGTGGGTTCAACACTTGGGTCAGGAAGCTCCCTTGGAGGAGGGCACAGCAACACACTCCCATATTCTTGGCCTAGGAATTCCCATACACAGAGGAGCCTGGCAGGTTCCATAGGATTGTAAAGAGTCAGACATGACTGAAGTGACTTATCACACACATACATACACAGAATCCTTAGCAAACAATCTTCTTTGAAGGAGTCAGTATGCCAAAATTTTATATGATCAACAGGCTTGTGGGAACACCTAAGCAAAGATGCAGAGAATGGCAAAGTGACTATAAAACAATTACTTAGGATATCAGAAAAGAGAAAAAGAAAGATACTGTGCCAATAAATGATCCCTCACAGTGATTCTCTCTTGAGAGCAATGAGGTCAGACCCCTCCATGACAATCCCGCTGGAACAGGAAATCTTTACCGGATGCATATTGGACCTCTATGGCATCCGGCTTTTGAATGCATTTTGACATTTCAAACCACGCTCTAACTCTGACTCTTTGGGGATTGCTGCCTAGAGTACTGTCCTGAGAATTCTCCTAAAACATCAGGCTCAACAGGAGAGTCCACTGATAGCTTAGCAATGCCTGCCATGAACAAAGATGGCGGTGGCAGCACGGGTACCAGGGCTTTGTCAACCCTAAAGTGCTATGGAACGTCTAAGGAGAGACATTCAAAAATATCCTCAAAGATCATATTTGATTTAGACTTAAAGAGGGACAGGATTTCAGCATGTAAGGAAGAAGGACAATCTGGACAGTAAAATCCAATAGCACAAGCGATGGTACAGAAGAAGAGATACTAGGGGTTTCTGCACCTTTGAGGAACAGCGCATGGTCTATTGCAGAAAGTGGATCCAAGAGATGCTGCTGACCCAGGGTCCAGGTCAGTGAGGTCCAAGAGAAATGCAATGGGATGGAAACAACCTAAATGTCCATTGACAGATGAATGGATAAAGAAGACGTGGCACATGTGAAAATGGAATATTTCTCAGCTGTAAAAAGAAATGAAGTTGGGTCATTTGCAGAGATGTGGAGAGACCTAGAGTCTGTCATGCAGAGTGATGTAAGTCAGAGACAAATAAACATCATATATTAACACATATATGTGGTGTCTAGAAAATGGTGCTATTTGCAGGGCAGGAATGGACACAGATGTAGAGAACAGATTGTGGACACCGGTGGGGGGCAAAGGGGATGATGAATTAGGAGACTGGGATATGTCCACTACCACCTGTAAAACAAATGACTAGTGGAAACCCGCGGTATAACACAGGGATCTCAGCTAGGTGACCTGTGATCTAGAGGGGTTAGACTGGGGCAGAGTGGGAGGGAGGTCCAAGAGGGAGGGGATATATGTAAACAGACAGCTGGTTCCCTTCATTGTACAGCAGCAACCAACATAACATTATAAAACAACTATATACCAATAAATTTTTTTAAAAGGAAATGCAATATGAATGGCATGTGTCATTTAAATACTTCCTGTTGTCATATTTTTAAAATGTAAAACTTTTTAAATTCTTTTTTTCTTTCAAAAGGATTTCATTGTGAACAAATCATTAGAGAGCTTGTAACCAAATTCAAAAGGCTTTAGATTAATCAGAGCAGAGGAGTAGATGAATTCTGCCAGCTTGCTTGGCAGATACAAGGGGAACCATAAACCATGGGATACAAACAATATCATAAAATGGAGAGAAATAAGTGGAAATCCTGAGAGCTCAGTTTCTGATCAGACTGCTGACAACAGGCGAGGCGATAAAAAGGAAAGCGTAACATGAACATCAACAACCAACAATCGCCTGCCTGGCCCTTTTGTCTAAGCAGAAGAAATGCGGGGTTTATCCATTTTGGGAAAATCCAAGTTATTCCTTGTAATACCATAACATTGAAGAGATTTTACAGTTGTTCAGTTAGATTCAATCTTGGTTATCTTTATTTCTGGTTCATCTTTTTTTAAGTAAATCCCTTGACATTCCAATGGGACCTTTACAATGATGAGGATGATTACTTCCTACTTCCTTCTCCCCAAAGCTTCTCCCTGCTCTCATACAAAAATGCACCAGATCTGAAACTCCATGAGGAAGTTGGCCCAACTGTAGAGATTGTCAGGGAGTTAAAATGCTTCAGTTAGACAGCTTGGCACTGCAGAAAGAGACACACTTCAGATTTAGTCCAAATAAACATCATATATTAACACATATATGTGGTGTCTAGAAAATGGTGCTATTTGCAGGGCAGGAATGGACACAGATGTAGAGAACAGATTGTGGACACCGGTGGGGGGCAAAGGGGATGATGAATTAGGAGACTGGGATATGTCCACTACCACCTGTAAAACAAATGACTAGTGGAAACCCGCGGTATAACACAGGGATCTCAGCTAGGTGACCTGTGATCTAGAGGGGTTAGACTGGGGCAGAGTGGGAGGGAGGTCCAAGAGGGAGGGGATATATGTAAACAGACAGCTGGTTCCCTTCATTGTACAGCAGCAACCAACATAACATTATAAAACAACTATATACCAATAAATTTTTTTTTAAAAGGAAATGCAATATGAATGGCATGTGTCATTTAAATACTTCCTGTTGTCATATTTTTAAAATGTAAAACTTTTTAAATTCTTTTTTTCTTTCAAAAGGATTTCATTGTGAACAAATCATTAGAGAGCTTGTAACCAAATTCAAAAGGCTTTAGATTAATCAGAGCAGAGGAGTAGATGAATTCTGCCAGCTTGCTTGGCAGATACAAGGGGAACCATAAACCATGGGATACAAACAATATCATAAAATGGAGAGAAATAAGTGGAAATCCTGAGAGCTCAGTTTCTGATCAGACTGCTGACAACAGGCGAGGCGATAAAAAGGAAAGCGTAACATGAACATCAACAACCAACAATCGCCTGCCTGGCCCTTTTGTCTAAGCAGAAGAAATGTGGGGTTTATCCATTTTGGGAAAATCCAAGTTATTCCTTGTAATACCATAACATTGAAGAGATTTTACAGTTGTTCAGTTAGATTCAATCTTGGTTATCTTTATTTCTGGTTCATCTTTTTTTAAGTAAATCCCTTGACATTCCAATGGGACCTTTACAATGATGAGGATGATTACTTCCTACTTCCTTCTCCCCAAAGCTTCTCCCTGCTCTCATACAAAAATGCACCAGATCTGAAACTCCATGAGGAAGTTGGCCCAACTGTAGAGATTGTCAGGGAGTTAAAATGCTTCAGTTAGACAGCTTGGCACTGCAGAAAGAGCACACACTTCAGATTTAGTCCAAATTGAGTTGAATTCTGGTTCTGTCGATTGTTAGCTATGAAAACTTGGGCTGCTTCCTGAGCCTCACTTTGTCCCAGTTTCATGGTCCCTAAAGTGGGTAGGAACATGCCTGGCTTTTAGACATTTTGTGAGGATTAAATGAAATGATATATGCAAAGCCCAAACACAGGATAACATGAAAGGTTCTCAATACTGAGTAGTTCACGCTTGCAAGCAATGAATATTTACTAGGCACCTACTGTATGCTAAGCAGGGTTCTGGGTGTTGCAGACACAGTCATGATAAAGGATAACGAACATTGTTGCTTTATAATATCAACAATAAGCATTTCCATGAGTAGGAACTGTCAATAGGCCAAGAAGATAATGTGACAAGTTCAACCAAAATGCCTGGACAGAAACTGACATAGACTCTCTGAAGCAACATGTTTTCCTGAGAGATTATCCTGTCCCACTTCTTTATGAGAGCTATGAGAAAACTTAGCTCCAGGAAATAAAACAGCATTGAAATCTGAGGATATAAAGATGAGTAAATGGCCTTTCCGGGTAGTACAATGGCTGAGATTCCGCCTGCCAATGCGGGGGACACGGGTTCAAGCCCTGGCCTGGGAAGACTCTACATGCTGTGGAGCAACTTAGCCCATGCGTCACCACTACTGAACCTGTGTCTTATTTTTTTTTTTAAAGATTTATTTATTTATTTATTCTTGGTGGGGGAGGGAGGGAGGGGAGCAGGCAGGCCACTTCTATTGGTCTTTCATTTTTGTCCATTTTCATCCACCTTTGTTCTTTGGCCCGTGTGGGCCTCCCATCACGGTGGCCTCTGTTGTCGCAGAGCACTGGCTCTGGGCACATGCGCTCCAGAGCTCTGGCTCGGTAATTGGACACGTGTCCAGCCGCTCCATGGCACGTGGGATCTTCCCAGGCCAGGGATCGAACTGGCGCCCCTTGCACTGCAAGGCAGTGTCCTTACCCACTGGACTACCAGGGAAGCCCCTCCATGAGATTGATTTCAGGAGTTAAAATGCTTCAGTTAGACAGCTTGGCACTGCAGAAAGAGCACACACTTCAGATTTAGTCCAAATTGAGTTGAATTCTGGTTCTGTCGATTGTTAGCTATGAAAACTTGGGCTGCTTCCTGAGCCTCACTTTGTCCCAGTTTCATGGTCCCTAAAGTGGGTAGGAACATGCCTGGCTTTTAGACATTTTGTGAGGATTAAATGAAATGATATATGCAAAGCCCAAACACAGGATAACATGAAAGGTTCTCAATACTGAGTAGTTCACGCTTGCAAGCAATGAATATTTACTAGGCACCTACTGTATGCTAAGCAGGGTTCTGGGTGTTGCAGACACAGTCATGATAAAGGATAACGAACATTGTTGCTTTATAATATCAACAATAAGCATTTCCATGAGTAGGAACTGTCAATAGGCCAAGAAGATAATGTGACAAGTTCAACCAAAATGCCTGGACAGAAACTGACATAGACTCTCTGAAGCAACATGTTTTCCTGAGAGATTATCCTGTCCCACTTCTTTATGAGAGCTATGAGAAAACTTAGCTCCAGGAAATAAAACAGCATTGAAATCTGAGGATATAAAGATGAGTAAATGGCCTTTCCGGGTAGTACAATGGCTGAGATTCCGCCTGCCAATGCGGGGGACACGGGTTCAAGCCCTGGCCTGGGAAGACTCTACATGCTGTGGAGCAACTTAGCCCATGCGTCACCACTACTGAACCTGTGTCTTATTTTTTTTTTTAAAGATTTATTTATTTATTTATTCTTGGTGGGGTGGGGAGGGAGGGGAGCAGGCAGGCCACTTCTATTGGTCTTTCATTTTTGTCCATTTTCATCCACCTTTGTTCTTTGGCCCGTGTGGGCCTCCCATCACGGTGGCCTCTGTTGTCGCAGACCACTGGCTCTGGGCACATGCGCTCCAGAGCTCTGGCTCGGTAATTGGACACATGTGTCCAGCCGCTCCATGGCACGTGGGATCTTCCCAGGCCAGGGATCAAACTGGCGCCCCTTGCACTGCAAGGCAGTGTCCTTACCCACTGGACTACCAGGGAAGCCCCTGAACCTGTGTTTTAGAGTCCTCAAGCTGCAGCCACTGAAGTTTGCATGCCTAGAGCCTGTACTCCTCAATGAGAAGCCTGCACACTGCAACAAAGACTCAGCACCGTCAAAAATAAATAGTAAATAAGATGGGTAAGAGTATATTCTCTATATTGAGTCCTGTAATACCACACCAGCATCACAGCAAATAGCCATCATTACTTTATACTATTGGGAATTCATTCACTGAACAGTCATTAAAGGACAATTACAGCATTTGTAATCACAAAGTTTATGGTAAAAAGGGAATACAGACACATACAGAATATGGAAATACAGTCACATAACAGCAGAACAGACATTATGACAAGGGAAGCAGAGGGCTCCTGGAAACATACAGGAATATCACTTATCAGAACTTAGGGATCACAGGTTTCTGAGAAAAAGTCATGTCCAAATATGAGCCTGAAGAATAAGAAAGCTCAGTGCAGAAGGAAGAACATGTGCAAAGCATGAAACAGAAAGAGAACATGAAATGTCTGAGAGACATTTGTTTGGAGTGTTGGATGCAAAGATTCAAGTGGCAAGAGACGAGTCCTGAAAACAAGCAGGGGCAAGATCATAATGGACCCTAGAAGCCCTTTAGAGAGTTTAAATTTGATCCTAACAAGACTCGGGCTGTGGAAGGAAATGATAATGATGATGGTGGTGGTGGTGGTGGTGATGATGCTGGTGATGGTGATGATAACGATGGTGATGAAGAGGAGGGTAAGAATGATAATGACATCAGGCTTGGTGACAGCCATTGGTCCTTACAGAACACATAAACAGTAGTAGATGTGGCTGCAGCAAAAGAAGGAGCATCAACAATAAGCCAGACTCTGTGATGGGCAATTCCTTAGTCAATATTCACAACTCCACAAGAGCAGGCACTTAACTTCCTGTACTCCATCTATTGTGTTAGGAAAGGATTAGAGGAAGACAGCATTAGAAGAAAGACAACCAATTAGGAGGCTACCATAGAATTCAAACTCAAGATCACAATGGTGTGGACCACTCAACAGAGTAATAGGAATGGGAGACTTCTGCAAGAACTTATGTCTAAGACTCGGGATTCTATAGTGCCCCTGGGGTTATGATTGAGACTATCAGTTCTTACTGTCTGCTGTGATCTAGAAAATGTAGGTGATTGTGCTTCATCTGTTTCAACCCCAGACCACAGACTTTACATTACCTTGATCAAATCTTTATAGGAAACATCATATATTATTTCCTTCTTAAAACAACCAAATTTAGAAATAAAAAGCACTGTCCTCTCTGAGCTCTGCTTTGCAGAATGATGCTTATTATATATTTTCCCATCAATGAAGAAAAAGCAAAAAGAATTAGAAGTTCCCATAGAGATCCACAGACTGCAAAGAGGTTGACCTAAATCCTTCTTTAAGAATTCTGGTGAATATCTGGCCTTCAGAGCATTGCTATAAAGAGGAATCTTGAATTTGCCTGTATAATCACGGTACTGAATGGGGAATGGGGATAGGGTACAATCATAAGACAACTTGAGTCTTTCTTCTATGTCCTGCTCAGATTTTTCAGAATCCCTTACCCCAGCCTGGGACAACAGTCAAACTGGCCCCACAGTGTCTGAGAGACATTTGTTTGGAGTGTTGGATGCAAAGATTCAAGTGGCAAGAGACGAGTCCTGAAAACAAGCAGGGGCAAGATCATAATGGACCCTGGAAGCCCTTTAGAGAGTTTAAATTTGATCCTAACAAGACTCGGGCTGTGGAAGGAAATGATAATGATGATAGTGGTGGTTGTGGTGGTGATGATGCTGGTGATGGTGATGGTGATGATAACGATGGTGATGAAGAGGAGGGTAAGAATGATAATGACATCAGGCTTGGTGATAGCCATTGGTCCTTACAGAACACATAAACAGTAGTAGATGTGGCTGCAGCAAAAGAAGGAGCATCAACAATAAGCCAGACTCTGTGATGGGCAATTCCTTAGTCAATATTCACAACTCCACAAGAGCAGGCACTTAACTTCCTGTACTCCATCTATTGTGTTAGGAAAGGATTAGAGGAAGACAGTATTAGAAGAAAGACAACCAATTAGGAGGCTACCATAGAATTCAAACTCAAGATCACAATGGTGTGGATCACTCAACAGAGTAATAGGAATGGGAGACTTCTGCAAGAACTTATGTCTAAGACTCGGGATTCTATAGTGCCCCTGGGGTTATGATTGAGACTATCAGTTCTTACTGTCTGCTGTGATCTAGAAAATGTAGGTGATTGTGCTTCATCTGTTTCAACCCCAGACCACAGACTTTACATTACCTTGATCAAATCTTTATAGGAAACATCATATATTATTTCCTTCTTAAAACAACCAAATTTAGAAATAAAAAGCACTGTCCTCTCTGAGCTCTGCTTTGCAGAATGATGCTTATTATATATTTTCCCATCAATGAAGAAAAAGCAAAAAGAATTAGAAGTTCCCATAGAGATCCACAGACTGCAAAGAGGTTGACCTAAATCCTTCTTTAAGAATTCTGGTGAATATCTGGCCTTCAGAGCATTGCTATAAAGAGGAATCTTGAATTTGCCTGTATAATCACGGTACTGAATGGGGAATGGGGATAGGGTACAATCATAAGACAACTTGAGTCTTTCTTCTATGTCCTGCTCAGATTTTTCAGAATCCCTTACCCCAGCCTGGGACAACAGTCAAACTGGCCCCACAGTGTCCCTATCTGCTCAGATCAAGAACAATTTCACTTCAGTAATTAAAACAACTTATCCAATATAATCACTAAAACTAAAAAAAAAACTTCACTCAGTTTAAAAATCTCTGCCCTCTCGGTGCCCTCAGCTTCAGGCTTGGAGCCTGCAGTCATGGCAGGGGCAGGGGCAGCCACCTTGGTCTCACGGCACCCACCATCTCAGTGTGTTTCTACAAAAGGATTCTGGCTCTGGCCATTGGCTCAGAGGGAGAGAGGGGAAGAAGAAAAGGGCACAGTATCCACAGTCTTTGTGACAAGGACCATTGTAATTTGGTGTTGGGTCCCCCAGGGTGTGGGACTGATTCTTTCATGGATCAGTTTGACAGCTTTTTCAGAAATCCTTCAGCTGGGAACCATCTGCCCAGTCCAGATGGACTTCCTGCAACAGGGACTCTTTGTGTCTCCCAGTAGTCCTTTTGAGTCCTCAGAGCACACTGGCATGTGCACACACACACACACAGCCTGGCTCCTTACCTCAAAACAGGAAAATAGGCATCTTTGCCCCATGCAGCTCACTCCCCATGCAGCCAATCTCACAGCTTCACTCAAGAAGTTGCCCTCTGATCTCTGCTCAACAGGGAGTCTTACGCTTTGTAAATTCCAGAGATCACATGCCAAGCTTTCCAAGCGCTCCCCTTGAAGTCCCTCTCACTGGGTTTAAGGTGAAGAGAAGCAACACTCAGCCTCCTCAGGCATGGTAGGGGAAAGACACAGCCCTGACCACCCCTCCAAATTCCTGCGTGGGCTAGAGGTGGATGGATGGTCACCAGTGCTGGCAAAGCCCCAGCATCATCTCACTGGCATGCCCTGCATCGAGAGCCCAGCACTTCATATTACGACAGCATTTCACTTGCAACCTAACTGCATTTTTTTCTCAACTTGCAGGGCCTCTGCCCAAACTCCAAAACAAAGGTGAAATATTTTTGAATTCTGGTGAATATCTGGCCTTCAGAGCATTGCTATAAAGAGGAATCTTGAATTTGCCTGTATAATCACCGTACTGAATGGGGAATGGGGATAGGGTACAATCATAAGACAACTTGAGTCTTTCTTCTATGTCCTCCTCAGATTTTTCAGAATCCCTTACCCCAGCCTGGGACAACAGTCAAACTGGCCCCACAGTGTCCCTATCTGCTCAGATCAAGAACAATTTCACTTCAGTAATTAAAACAACTTATCCAATATAATCACTAAAACTAAAAAAAAAACTTCACTCAGTTTAAAAATCTCTGCCCTCTCGGTGCCCTCAGCTTCAGGCTTGGAGCCTGCAGTCATGGCAGGGGCAGGGGCAGCCACCTTGGTCTCACGGCACCCACCATCTCAGTGTGTTTCTACAAAAGGATTCTGGCTCTGGCCATTGGCTCAGAGGGAGAGAGGGGAAGAAGAAAAGGGCACAGTATCCACAGTCTTTGTGACAAGGACCATTGTAATTTGGTGTTGGGTCCCCCAGGGTGTGGGACTGATTCTTTCATGGATCAGTTTGACAGCTTTTTCAGAAATCCTTCAGCTGGGAACCATCTGCCCAGTCCAGATGGACTTCCTGCAACAGGGACTCTTTGTGTCTCCCAGTAGTCCTTTTGAGTCCTCAGAGCACACTGGCATGTGCACACACACACACACAGCCTGGCTCCTTACCTCAAAACAGGAAAATAGGCATCTTTGCCCCATGCAGCTCACTCCCCATGCAGCCAATCTCACAGCTTCACTCAAGAAGTTGCCCTCTGATCTCTGCTCAACAGGGAGTCTTACGCTTTGTAAATTCCAGAGATCACATGCCAAGCTTTCCAAGCGCTCCCCTTGAAGTCCCTCTCACTGGGTTTAAGGTGAAGAGAAGCAACACTCAGCCTCCTCAGGCATGGTAGGGGAAAGACACAGCCCTGACCACCCCTCCAAATTCCTGCGTGGGCTAGAGGTGGATGGATGGTCACCAGTGCTGGCAAAGCCCCAGCATCATCTCACTGGCATGCCCTGCATCGAGAGCCCAGCACTTCATATTACGACAGCATTTCACTTGCAACCTAACTGCATTTTTTTCTCAACTTGCAGGGCCTCTGCCCAAACTCCAAAACAGGAAGAGATGTACGCAGGAGAGGACCTTAGGAAGAATTAAGGACAATTACTGAGAATTCTGAGTCTAACCATGTTCTCTCTGATGCTGTACCATGATGGCAACCTAGAAGAAAGCATATTCTATGTGCTAAAAGGTAACTTAGATATCTGGGTGATGTACCCAGATTTTTAGCAATGTCCCAGCACCTTTCCTGCTATGTGCCCTACTGTTTCTATCCAATATTCTATGTCCTGACTCCTGACTTCGTTCCCACTTTGTATTCCATTCAATGCCTTTGTACTTGCTGACTGATCTTGAATTCCCTGACTTATTCCTTCAATATACATCGAACAATTTAGCTGAGACTCACATTTGTCTGGAAAGAAATAACAGAATAATTATTCTAAGCTCAGAGCCTACTTTACTCAAAATTACAGTAAAAGGTTATATATGTAGTGTGATGTGTGAAACTCTGTGAAAATATCTCCTTTATCCAGTATATAAACGGTTTAAAGATTTATTATGTAAATGTGTCTTAGCCATCACCTCATTTTAAGGCTATTTCAAATTTAGGTAATACTGATATTCATTTAGCCAGTATACATTTAGGCACAAGTTTGAGGGGACTAAGATTTACCCCTTTCAATCTAAGTTCCATTTTCACACTTTTATGTGTTAGATTTTAAAAAGCTTTAGTCATTGATGTAGGTGCAGAGTTCTGAGTTTTTTGACAAGCAACAAATAATTTTTCAGCATGAGTATATGCCAAATAGTGCGGGGAACATACTTACATTAGAGGTGGCACTAGTGGTAGAGAACTAACCTGCCAATGCAGAAGACCTAAGAGGTGTGGGTTCAGTCCCTGGGCTGGGAAGATCCTCTGGAGGAGGGCGTGGCAACCCACTAGAGTATGCTTGCCTGGAGAACCCCATGGACAGAGGAGCCATGTGAGCTACAATTCACAGGGTCACAAAGAGTTGGACACGACTGAAACGACCTAATTAGTGCACACACACACATTATCTATCTGAAATTTAAATTTTGCTTGTCGCCTGTATTTTATTTGGTAAATCTGGCAACCCGAGTCCTTGAAGCTTTCAGTCTGACTGTCCACTAGAAGTCCTCAGATAAATAAGCACCTTTTATACAAAATATACTGACAAGTTTTACATGGCAATGATAGATGGGCATAGTTATGTGTCAAAGACTGATTTCTTCCCAATTCTGAATCCAAGTGATTGAGAATATCTTTGTTTCAGTCTTCCTAAGGTGGAAAAAAGATCATCTCCAGATTAGCACATATGGGAACATGGTACCCCAACACAACCTCTGCTGTAATTCCATGTCAAGAGTTCCTAGAAAGACTTTGAAAATATATGATGTCACTGAAAACATCTTTGGCTAACAGCAACAGAAAAGGTGGACTCAAGTTGGCTCAAATAATAAGGAAATGCCAGAAAGCCTATAACTGGAAGCCCAGAAACATAATGATGCCATAAAACCCCAAGTTCTCTCTACCCCTCTGGTCTCCTCAATGTCCACTTCCTCACAGGGCTGCTTTCTCTCCTCAAAGCAAGATGGCAGCCGGTGACCATTGGAGCTACATACCTCCCTGTCTGCATCCAACAGGAGAGAAAGAAAAGGCTCTCCCTCTGATGGGGCCAACTCAGAACATCCCTCCACCCTTATACTAGTAAGTGTCCCTGCAGGAATGCCATGTGTGAATTGCCTTAGAAATGAGAGCTCCTCCTGGAGCAGAGGAAGGGAAAGAGATATCCACAAAATTAAGATGCAACAGGAGTTGGACAGAATGAATGCTAGGAAGGCATAGTATGGACTGATTAAAAACCATTACTGGGGGCTTCCCCCGGTGGTCCAGTGGGTAAGGACACCACCTTGCAGTGCAAGGGGCGCCGGTTCGATCCATGACCTGGGAAGATCCCACGTGCCGCGGAGCGGCTGGACCTATGTGTCCAATTACCGAGCTGGAGCTCTGGAGCACATGTGCCCAGAGCCAGCGCTCTGCGACAACAGAGGCCATCGCGATGGGAGACCCACACGGGCCAAAGAACAAAGACGGATGAAAACAGAGAAATGAAAGACCAATAGAAGTAGCCCGCCCGTCCCCCCCCCCCCCCCCCCCCCCAAAAAAAAAAATTTAAAAAAAAAAAAAAACTATTACTGGTTCTTCCAAATAGGCCATTAATTTGCTGAAAAAGCTGCCTAAACGTCAATAAGTAGATTCATTCTGGTTAGTTTGACAAACCCCAGTGAAGCAAAACCAGAAGAATTAAGTCTGCCTTTGGGAAAACATACTAATATCTACATTAGAAATATATATAACCACTAAGAATTTAGTATCAAACACTTCTCTTCTGGGACTTAGAAACACTGACATGGTTCAAAGTTATTCCTGAATCTTCCTTCTATGAAGGACAAAGTAATAATGATACATTAAATGCAGTAAGTCCTATTAGTAATATGTCTACATGAATCTCATTTGGGTCTCACAATAACCTAGAGATGGTTCCATTTTTTTTTGACAAGGAAACTGAGCCTCACCCTGATTTAGAGACCTGTCCAAGGTTACATTTCATTATGCTGGAAAAGGGAACAAGACAGACATTCATTTGATCACCTTGCTGCAGGCAATGAAGGCTTGCATCTTTTTCTTCATTTTTTTTTTTTGGCGGGGGCAGGGGTTGGGCAGGCGGGTCACTTCTATTGGTCTTTCATTTATCTAGTTTCATCCATGTTTGTGCTTTGGCCTGTGGGGGCCTCCCATTGCAGTGGCCTCTGTCGTCGCAGACCACCAGCTCTGGGCGCATGCACTCCAGAGCTCCGGCTCAGTCATTGGACACATCGGTCCAGCCGCTCCACGGCACGTGGGATCTTCCCAGGTCAGGGATCGAACCGGCGCCCCTTGCACTGCAAGGTGGTGTCCTTACCCAGTGGACCACCAGGGAAGCCTGCATCTTTTTTTCACTAACACAGATGCTCTGGTCTATGTTGCAACTTCTGCACCCCTGCCCATGGCCATGGAGAATAAGGAAGAGGGCAGAAGTGATACCTTTAGCAATGTTGCTGCATGTGCATTAAAAACCATTGCACCGGGCTTCCCTGGTGGTCCAGTGGGTAAGGACACTGCCTTGCAGTGCAAGGGGCGCCGGTTCGAGCCCTGGCCTGGGAAGATCCCACGGGCCACGAAGCGGCTGGACCAATGTGTCCAATGACTGAGCCGGAGCTCTGGAGTGCATGCGCCCAGAGCCGGTGCTCTGCGACAACAGAGGCCACCGCGATGGGAGGCCCACAGGAGCCAAAGAACAAAAGACGGATGAAAATAGAGAAATGAAAAACCAATAGAAGTGGCCCGCCCGCTCCCCTCCCTCCCCACCGCATCCACCCCCAAAATAAATAAATAAATCTTTAAAAAAAAAAAAAAAAACCATTGTACTACATTTTTAATAGCCTTTACAAAACAGAATAATACGAGCAAGAATCGAGTCCATGAAAAGGAATCCTTTCCTACAGAAAGTCTTTATGACTAAGCTGCTGCTTCTCATCCACTGCCAGTATGCGAGTTAGAAACATTTTTATTACACACACAGGCACACACATAAAATTCACAAAGTAAATGCTGAGGTGGTTTAAGCAGAAAAGGTAATGCACTGGCTCATCAAACTTGAAAAGCTAGGGTGTCTCAACTTCAGAAGACCAAAGAAAGTCAGCAGTGTCTGGTATCTCACCCTCTCCCAGCTCCGCCGCCTACACGAAGACTTCAGTCTCAGGCTCCACTTGGTGATGTAAGGTATTTTTGCGGGGCAGGGGGTGGGCAGGCGGGTCACTTCTATTGGTCTTTCATTTATCTAGTTTCATCCATGTTTGTTCTTTGGCCTGTGTGGGCCTCCCATTGCAGTGGCCTCTGTCGTCGCAGACCACCAGCTCTGGGCGCATGCACTCCAGAGCTCCGGCTCAGTCATTGGACACATCGGTCCAGCCGCTCCACGGCACGTGGGATCTTCCCAGGTCAGGGATCGAACCGGCGCCCCTTGCACTGCAAGGTGGTGTCCTTACCCAGTGGACCACCAGGGAAGCCTGCATCTTTTTTTCACTAACACAGATGCTCTGGTCTATGTTGCAACTTCTGCACCCCTGCCCATGGCCATGGAGAATAAGGAAGAGGGCAGAAGTGATACCTTTAGAAATGTTGCTGCATGTGAATTAAAAACCATTGCACTGGGCTTCCCTGGTGGTCCAGTGGGTAAGGACACTGCCTTGCAGTGCAAGGGGCGCCGGTTCGAGCCCTGGCCTGGGAAGATCCCACGGGCCACGGAGCGGCTGGACCAATGTGTCCAATGACTGAGCCGGAGCTCTGGAGTGCATGCGCCCAGAGCCGGTGCTCTGCGACAACAGAGGCCACCGCGATGGGAGGCCCACAGGAGCCAAAGAACAAAAGACGGATGAAAATAGAGAAATGAAAAACCAATAGAAGTGGCCCGCCCGCTCCCCTCCCTCCCCACCGCATCCACCCCCAAAATAAATAAATAAATCTTTAAAAAAAAAAAAAAAAAACCATTGTACTACATTTTTAATAGCCTTTACAAAACAGAATAATACGAGCAAGAATCGAGTCCATGAAAAGGAATCCTTTCCTACAGAAAGTCTTTATGACTAAGCTGCTGCTTCTCATCCACTGCCAGTATGCGAGTTAGAAACATTTTTATTACACACACAGGCACACACATAAAATTCACAAAGTAAATGCTGAGGTGGTTTAAGCAGAAAAGGTAATGCACTGGCTCATCAAACTTGAAAAGCTAGGGTGTCTCAACTTCAGAAGACCAAAGAAAGTCAGCAGTGTCTGGTATCTCACCCTCTCCCAGCTCCGCTCGCCTACACGAAGACTTCAGTCTCAGGCTCCACTTGGTGATGTGGTATTAAGAGTTACTGTCTTTTCTAGAATAAAACCCCTGAGTATCAACAACTGACCTGAATGAGAGTGTGCTTCTCTAACAACATCCTCAGAATTGCCTCCTCATGACCCACTGACTCTAACATGGACATACTCATTTCTGAAGCAGTCTTGTCGACTAAAAAAACATAAACACTTGAGGGTTGTGGGTTAAGTTTTATTTAGGGCATAATTAGGACTGCAGCTCTGGAAGCAGCACCCCAGATATCTCTAAGAGACTGCTCCAAAGAGATGGCAAGAGGAAAATTAATACATAACATTTTGAGGAAAGGGGAGTTCCACACCAATAAACAGTCATTTTACAAATGGTTTAGTCACAAGGTTCTGATGTCATCATGAAGAGATTTAGTGCTTTTCTAACTATGAGGAGATGCAAGCATTGAGCTAAGAAAATCTGTTCATAAAAGCATCCACCTATCTAAAGACCTGCTTCACCAGATTCCCTGGAGCACAGAGTGCCTACTCCACCCTGAACAACCTCAGGATGTGCTGAAGGTTAGAAGCTGTTACAGCACGGGGTCAATCTCCACAGAGGTAGATGGCAAATGCCCCTGTTCAGTCATTGGCAATGTAATTGGTAAATGTCAATTTGTAGTTGACAGTCACTATGAGGAAAATACAAATCTCTAGTCAGCCATGCTGCAGTGAAGTCCCTACCTATTGGGCCAAGTCCATCCAAAGCACACTGATTAAATAGTGAGGAAGTGGTTAGCTAGGAGAGAAACACAGTCCCGTTTAAGGAGAGTGATGAGGGGCTTCCCTGGTGCTCCAGTGGTTAAGACTCCACAGCTCTAAGCAGGAGGGTGCGGGTTCTATCCTTGCTTAGAAAACTAAGATCCCACAATGGTGGGATCATGTCAACAAAATTTCTACAAGAAAGTAAAAAGAACATCTTTAAGATCTTGGCAAAAACAGTGATTTCTTGATGACCAAAGGCCTTAACCATAAAATATATAATATGGAAAGGAAAAGCTCAGCTTCTGTTCCAATAAAAAAAAAAAATTTAAAGAGTAATAATAAGCCTACACGAAGACTTCAGTCTCAGGCTCCACTTGGTGATGTGGTATTAAGAGTTACTGTCTTTTCTAGAATAAAACCCCTGAGTATCAACAACTGACCTGAATGAGAGTGTGCTTCTCTAACAACATCCTCAGAATTGCCTCCTCATGACCCACTGACTCTAACATGGACATACTCATTTCTGAAGCAGTCTTGTCGACTAAAAAAACATAAACAGCTTGAGGGTTGTGGGTTAAGTTTTATTTAGGGCATAATTAGGACTGCAGCTCTGGAAGCAGCACCCCAGATATCTCTAAGAGACTGCTCCAAAGAGATGGCAAGAGGAAAATTAATACATAACATTTTGAGGAAAGGGGAGTTCCACACCAATAAACAGTCATTTTACAAATGGTTTAGTCACAAGGTTCTGATGTCATCATGAAGAGATTTAGTGCTTTTCTAACTATGAGGAGATGCAAGCATTGAGCTAAGAAAATCTGTTCATAAAAGCATCCACCTATCTAAAGACCTGCTTCACCAGATTCCCTGGAGCACAGAGTGCCTACTCCACCCTGAACAACCTCAGGATGTGCTGAAGGTTAGAAGCTGTTACAGCACGGGGTCAATCTCCACAGAGGTAGATGGCAAATGCCCCTGTTCAGTCATTGGCAATGTAATTGGTAAATGTCAATTTGTAGTTGACAGTCACTATGAGGAAAATACAAATCTCTAGTCAGCCATGCTGCAGTGAAGTCCCTACCTATTGGGCCAAGTCCATCCAAAGCACACTGATTAAATAGTGAGGAAGTGGTTAGCTAGGAGAGAAACACAGTCCCGTTTAAGGAGAGTGATGAGGGGCTTCCCTGGTGCTCCAGTGGTTAAGACTCCACAGCTCTAAGCAGGAGGGTGCGGGTTCTATCCTTGCTTAGAAAACTAAGATCCCACAATGGTGGGATCATGTCAACAAAATTTCTACAAGAAAGTAAAAAGAACATCTTTAAGATCTTGGCAAAAACAGTGATTTCTTGATGACCAAAGGCCTTAACCATAAAATATATAATATGGAAAGGAAAAGCTCAGCTTCTGTTCCAATAAAAAAAAAAAATTTAAAGAGTAATAATAACTCAAAAAGAAGGAGGGTGATTAGATACCGGGAGACAAAAGTCAATATATCTATAACATTCATGAGCCAAAAAAGGAACTGATTCAATAACATGAGAAACTACATCATGCACTGCCCGAGTAGTGCATTTTCTTGAGTCGTCAAAGAAACTGGATATCTATATGGATTATTCCTTTGGGGGCAACATTTGCACAGGCAGTTTGCCTCAGGAATATAAGGCACAAACCTTGAAGCGTGGGGTAAGATTTGTACTCAAAGAACAGACTAATATGCATTAGCATTCTTCCTCTGATGGCCTTAAGAAAAATTAACTAGCTGGAGGAGCTGAAGAGAAGAAAGGATGAAGCCCCCTGCTTCCTAAAGGGTATCATTGTGAAGCAGGGAAGGGCCCTGGTTTGTACTGAGTGTCAGAAGCATTTGTCTCTGAAGCTGAAATGATCTCACGGACAGATACAGAATCTGATTGTGGGGAGTCTGTGGAACTCTGGCAGAATGAAAAAATTGAAAGCAGTGCAAATAAAGCCAAAACACACTTTCAGAGCTGGTCATCACTGAAGAGTTATTCACAAAACCTGTTTTGTCTTCTTAGGGAGAA
Source organism: Tragulus kanchil (assembly GCA_022376925.1). NCBI lineage: Eukaryota > Metazoa > Chordata > Mammalia > Artiodactyla > Tragulidae > Tragulus > Tragulus kanchil. The sequence continues at coordinate 30,395,789 of JAIOJX010000006.1, read as the reverse complement.
CCAACTCCATGTGAAAAGACACAGTCACAATCCCACAGTCCTCAAGTCTGGAACTCTGCAAACAGCAGTCACCCTGGAGATGTTTCAAGGGCTCTCACATGAGCCTGCATCTTTTCAGTCCATGTTCCAAATGAACCTAGATTTTTATCTTGCTGGGTAAGTTGCTTTCTCCCTCTCCTTCACCCTTACTTTCAGCCACAGGAGAAAGAAGAATGAATTTTCTACCCTGTGAAGTTTCAGGCTCTGAACTAGAGACTGAACCAAAGGACTCACACCCACAGTACATGACAAATCTTTGCAAGAAAAAGATAACCCAATAGAAAATGTACAAAACTACTTCAACAGGCGCATCACAGAAATTATCCAAATATCCCGTATACATATGAAGAGATGCTCAACTTCATTAATCATACACACAAAAAACCTAAGAATTAAAATCTAAATATGGCTAAAATGAAAAACACTAAAAATGCCAAGTGTTGCCAAGGGTATGGAGTATCCAGAACTCTCATACCCTACTAGTGAGACGATCCATTGACATAATAACCACTTTAAGCAACTGAATATGTGCCTATTCTATGATCCAGCAATTTCATCCCCATATAGAAAGCCAATAGAAATTAACAGACATATTCACCAGAAGACATGAACGAGAGCATGATTTATTTACTGCCAAAAACTAGAAAATACCCATCCATAGCAGAATTCATACGGTGGAAAATTGTGTTGTGGTGCTGTTAGCATAGCTTTTATGTTTGTGGGGCTAGTGACGACTGAAAAGGAGTTGAAGGGAGGATTCTGGGAAGCTAGCAAAATGTGTACTTTTGATCTGAGTGCTGATTATATGTATTTTAATCATAAACATACAATTCTATGTTCACTTGGTAAAAATTCACCTATAATCTATGCAATTTTCTACACAGGGTTATATTTCATAAAGAAGTTTCAAACACTGGGGATGAAGAAAGAAAGAATGAAAGGAGAGAAGTGCTTGCAAATACATGCACTGAAAGTATATTGGTCACTATCTTCTGCCAACTGGACATGACTTCATGTAATGTGCCAGGCAGAGAGCAGCCCCATCTTGAAGAAATTCATCAGTACCAAACTATGATGATGCTCACGGATGCAAAATTCCAGCATTCCAAAATTTTTAGCATTCTCTCCGGGACTTTGAGGAAGATACAAGAAAGTGTTTTCCCAGCCTGTTACAGAGGGCTGTTCTGCTAACACATTGTCTCTGGTTTAGCAGGAAGGTCCTATTTACTCAATGACCCCATCCAATCTCATGGGGGTTTTTTTATTGTTTTTTATTCTTTATTTTAAAGGTTTTACAGAGTTTTGTTGTTCACAGGCATGTATGTTCCCAGATCAGTCATATGCATATCCATGGTCTCCACTCCCCCAGTTCCCCCCTTCCCACCCCTCCAGACCTTCGCCCCAAGCCATTGTAAGCACTCCTATTCCCTTAGCACTATGACACTAGCTATCTTTTCCACACATTACAGTATAGGTTTCCATGTTACTCCCTCCATGCTTCCCCCTCCCTATTTCTTCCCCACAATGTCCCTATGTCTATGCTCTGTCTGTTTTTCTATGAGTTCCCTGCATGTGTTATCGAGACCGTCCTACTAGATTCCATATATGTGTGTTAGTATACTGTATTTGTCTTTCTCTTTTTGACTTATTTAACTTTTTATGATAGGTTCTAGAGCCAGCCACTTCATTAGGACTGAGTCTTCTGCATTTCTTTTAACAGCTGAGTCATATTCCATTGTATATATGTACCAGAGCTTCTGGATCCATTCATTCGTCGATGGACATCTAGGTTGCTTCCAAATTCTGGCTATTGTATAGAGAGCTGCAATGAACATTGGGGTACAGGTGCTTCTTTCAGTTTTGATTTCATCAGGATATAAGCCTAATAGTGGGATTGCTGGGTCGTAGAGTGCTTCTATTTTTAGTTTTTTAAGGAATCTCCATACTGTCTTCCATGGAAGCTGTATCAATTTACATTCCCACCGGCAATGCAAGAGGGTTCCCTTTTCTCCGCACCCTCTCCAGCATTTATTGTCTGCAGATTTTTTGAAGATGGCCATTCTGACAGGTGTGAGGTGGTATCTCATTGTAGTTTTAATTTGCATTTCTCTAATAATAAGCGAGGTTGAGCATCGTTTCATGTGCTTTTGGGCCATCTGTATGTCTTCTTTGGAGAGGCGTCTCTTTAGATCTTTTTCCCATTTTTTGATTGGGTTGTTCGTTTTTCCTGTGCTGAGTTGTCTGAGTTGCTTGTAGATTTTGGAGATTAATTCTTTGTCTGTTGTTTCATTTGCCATGATTTTCTCCCACACTGTGGGGTGTCTGTTGAGCTTTTTTGTAATTTCTTTTGCTGTACAGAAGCTTTTAAGTTTCATGAGGTCCCACATGTTCATTTTTCTTTTCAGCTCTGCAATCTCATGGTTTTAAATGACATCTAAATGCTGATGATTCGAAAATATAGAAACCCCACGTTTCAGGTAGCTCAACTTATAAATTAACTGCCTAACATCTACTTCTAATAAGTGGCTCTAATACAAAACCAAATCTTGCCCTCCTGCATCTGCCCATCTCAGTACATGGCAATCCTATTCTTCTTTCTCTCTAGCTAAAAACCTGGAGTCATCACTGACTCCTCTCTGTCTCTAGAACCACATGTCGAATTCATCAACAAGTCAACCCTACAAGGCTTGCCTTCAAAATACATCCAGAATCAGTTTTTATATCCCTACACTTGGTCATTATGATAGTTTAGTTTGTCTAGAGCCAGCCACTTCATTAGGACTGAGTCTTCTGCATTTCTTTTAACAGCTGAGTCATATTCCATTGTATATATGTACCAGAGCTTCTGGATCCATTCATTCGTCGATGGACATCTAGGTTGCTTCCAAATTCTGGCTATTGTATAGAGAGCTGCAATGAACATTGGGGTACAGGTGCTTCTTTCAGTTTTGATTTCATCAGGATATAAGCCTAATAGTGGGATTGCTGGGTCGTAGAGTGCTTCTATTTTTAGTTTTTTAAGGAATCTCCATACTGTCTTCCATGGAAGCTGTATCAATTTACATTCCCACCGGCAATGCAAGAGGGTTCCCTTTTCTCCGCACCCTCTCCAGCATTTATTGTCTGCAGATTTTTTGAAGATGGCCATTCTGACAGGTGTGAGGTGGTATCTCATTGTAGTTTTAATTTGCATTTCTCTAATAATAAGCGAGGTTGAGCATCGTTTCATGTGCTTTTGGGCCATCTGTATGTCTTCTTTGGAGAGGCGTCTCTTTAGATCTTTTTCCCATTTTTTGATTGGGTTGTTCGTTTTTCCTGTGCTGAGTTGTCTGAGTTGCTTGTAGATTTTGGAGATTAATTCTTTGTCTGTTGTTTCATTTGCCATGATTTTCTCCCACACTGTGGGGTGTCTGTTGAGCTTTTTTGTAATTTCTTTTGCTGTACAGAAGCTTTTAAGTTTCATGAGGTCCCACATGTTCATTTTTCTTTTCAGCTCTGCAATCTCATGGTTTTAAATGACATCTAAATGCTGATGATTCGAAAATATAGAAACCCCACGTTTCAGGTAGCTCAACTTATAAATTAACTGCCTAACATCTACTTCTAATAAGTGGCTCTAATACAAAACCAAATCTTGCCCTCCTGCATCTGCCCATCTCAGTACATGGCAATCCTATTCTTCTTTCTCTCTAGCTAAAAACCTGGAGTCATCACTGACTCCTCTCTGTCTCTAGAACCACATGTCGAATTCATCAACAAGTCAACCCTACAAGGCTTGCCTTCAAAATACATCCAGAATCAGATAACTTCTCCCCTCCATCACAATATCACCTTGGTCTAAGTTGCCATTATTGATTGCATGACTTTTTGCAATAGTTCTCATCTCAAGCTCTTTTCTCCTTCAGCCCTCAATGTAATTCACCCGAGCAGCCAGAGTCATCCTTCACATTTTAAGTCAGATTGTATCACTCTTGGGCTAAAAATCCTTCAGTGATTTCCCATCTCATTCAGAGTAAAGACCAAAGTCATATAATTGCCCCCCAAAGCCCTATATCATTGGGTTCTCCCATCACCTCTCTCATTTAGACCCTTCCCACCCCACCCCTTGTTCATTTCTCTCCAGACACCCTGGTCTTCTTGCTGGTCCTCCAACATTCCAACATTCCACACTTCTACCACAGGGCTATCTGCTGCTCCTTCTGCTGGAAACAGTACAGATGACCATACCACTTTCTCCTTCCTCTCTTTCAGTTCTTTTTCATTGTAACCTTTCCTAATAACCATATTTAAAATTAAGAACATCACCTAACAGGCACTGTTTAACCATTTCCATGTTCTCTGCTCCTTCACAGTCCTCATCACCATCTAGCACACGGTGCCTCTAGTGGTAAAGAAAGTGAAAGTGTCCATCGCTCAGTTGTGTCAGAATCTTTGCAACCCCGTGGACTGTAGCCCACATGGAATTCTCTAGGTAAGAATACTGGAGTGGGTAGCCATCCCCTGCTCCAGAGGATCTTCCCAACCCTGGGTCTCCTGCATTGCAGGAAGATTTTCTACCATCTGAGCCACCAGGGAAGCCCCTGGCTGTGAATGCAGGAGATGTAAGAGACATTGGTTCGATGCCTGGGTCAAGAATATCCCTGGATGAGGGCAGGGCAAGCCACTCCAGTACATACCTGGGAAATCCCCTGGACAGAGGAGCCTTGCAGACCACGGTGGTCCATAGGGTCACAAAGAATTGGACACCACTGAAGGAACTTAGCATACAAACACGCAACATATTATATATTTTACTTACCTGTTATTTTTTTTAATTTAATTTTATTTTTATTTTGCTTTTTTTACTTTTTTATTGTTATAAACAAATTAGAATATGTTTCATAAAGACATAGATTTTGTTTGTTTTCTGCTGTGCTTCCACTGTCTGGAATAGTGCCTGGCACACAGTAGACATAAAATTAATATCCAGTAAATGAATCAATAATGAAAGAAGGAAAAAAGACATCAGGGACCCAGAATTCTTTTAGCTGCCCACTCCGCTATCCTTAGGATGTGACCCCCACTACACTTTCCTCATGGCCCAAGATGGCTGCTCAATCTCTGACATCACATGCACATTCTAAGTATCAGGACTGACAGAGGATGAAGAAAGGCAAGTTCCTTTGATTTTAAGGAGACTTCCAGAAGTCCACACTTTGTTTCTACCCTATTATCTGTAACTTAAGCCATGCTTTCACAGCCTCAGCATTACTGGCATTTGGGGCAAGATAGTTCTTCGCTATTGAGAGAAAGATTGTGCTGGACACTGCAGGATCTATGCTCTGTTTAGCAGCATCTCTGCCACCATCCCAACAGATGCCACTAGAACATGCCCCTCAGGCCCCCTCCAAGATGCAACAACTAAAACATCTCCACATCTTGTCAAATTTCCCAGGGAAACCCCTGGTTGAAAACCATTGAGCTCAACAGTAAGTATCAGATGGTACAGTGGAAAATCTGTATTTTGAGATACAACAGGAAAGTAGATTTTGGGTAAGCAATTAGCAGTCTCTGTTGAGGAAAAAAAAAAATAATACTGCTTCCCTGAGGCAAGCAATTCTGTCACTTTTTGCAGATAATTCAATGCATAAAAAAGTAGCTAATACCCTCTGTCATACTAAGCTATATCTTGCTTTTCTTTCTCCCATTTTTTTCTGGGATGAGCTGTCTAGTTATGGATTCAAGTTTTCTTTTATTCCTGAACAGTTCTCTTAAAGTTTACATTTTCAATTTTAAAAATATCTTTTCAAATATTAGTTCAGCTTCCTTATTATATTCATCACTAACACCAAATATGGGTATTTTGGACTTCCTGTGTCTGTCTTCAAAATCTGTGATTTTTGTCCTCATGTTTAAAAAAAATATTCACGGTATTTTACATTTCTTCCTGTGCCTTATGCTCACCAGTGTCTATACTTTATAGTGTTGCATTCAATCCAGTGTTGAAATTTTCTCCTCTATTTCTTCCCAATGCTCAGTCAGGTCATGGGGGCATCTCTTTCTGGCCTCTCACCTGTTTGAATCCTGTTTTCTAGAGGCAATTACTTCATTACTTTTATTAAGGGTGATATGTTTGATCATAATTTTTAACTCTTTAATAATATTTTGCAGGTGTGTATTCTTTATCTGCCATTAGTTGCTTCAATTCTTTTTCTTCTTCTAGTGTCTTTATAGAAATATCTGTAATCATTCTCTTTTCATTGTTATTCATGAGTGACATAAGTCTTAACTAAATCAAATATTTATAGAAAATGTGTCAGGGACTCACCAAGGACTATGAGCCAAGCTGGAAAGACTCCTCTTTGTTATATAAAGCTGTGAGTGGAATTAAACAGCTTTAACCTTTTCTTTTCCTCAATCAGCAGTGACCCCCACAGATGTCTGATCTTCTCACAATACAGATTCTCTCTCTCCCATCCCATCTCATCCGCGGTTTGCTGCCTGTCAATATGTCTTGTCTGTGATTTCTCATTCAATCCTGCCTGTGATTCTCTTCACCAGCAAGGCTTGGCAAAGTCCCTGTAACTAATCCTGACATATCCTCTCTGTGCCACACAAGAATAAGACCAAGACCCACGGCTGTTACTAACATTTGTTCTCTTTTCTTCTTATTGGCATGGAACCAAACTTGGGTCTGCTCGCCTGACATGCAGCAAAGCCCATCTACTGACAGCAGGCTGTGGTAAAGGCAAGTACAGGGTTTATTGCAAAGCACTCACGGTGTCGCCAAAGAAGGAGAACAGGCAGCTCAGGCTAAACTCCCCAACTCCCTAGTAGCCTTCAGGGAAGGGTTTTTAAAGGCAACATGAGGGGCAAGGATTGTAGGGTGCCTTGTCAGCGTCTAATAGCTTCCTTATTATATTCATCACTAACACCAAATATGGGTATTTTGGACTTCCTGTGTCTGTCTTCAAAATCTGTGATTTTTGTCCTCATGTTTAAAAAAAATATTCACGGTATTTTACATTTCTTCCTGTGCCTTATGCTCACCAGTGTCTATACTTTATAGTGTTGCATTCAATCCAGTGTTGAAATTTTCTCCTCTATTTCTTCCCAATGCTCAGTCAGGTCAGGGGGGCATCTCTTTCTGGCCTCTCACCTGTTTGAATCCTGTTTTCTAGAGGCAATTACTTCATTACTTTTATTAAGGGTGATATGTTTGATCATAATTTTTAACTCTTTAATAATATTTTGCAGGTGTGTATTCTTTATCTGCCATTAGTTGCTTCAATTCTTTTTCTTCTTCTAGTGTCTTTATAGAAATATCTGTAATCATTCTCTTTTCATTGTTATTCATGAGTGACATAAGTCTTAACTAAATCAAATATTTATAGAAAATGTGTCAGGGACTCACCAAGGACTATGAGCCAAGCTGGAAAGACTCCTCTTTGTTATATAAAGCTGTGAGTGGAATTAAACAGCTTTAACCTTTTCTTTTCCTCAATCAGCAGTGACCCCCACAGATGTCTGATCTTCTCACAATACAGATTCTCTCTCTCCCATCCCATCTCATCCGCGGTTTGCTGCCTGTCAATATGTCTTGTCTGTGATTTCTCATTCAATCCTGCCTGTGATTCTCTTCACCAGCAAGGCTTGGCAAAGTCCCTGTAACTAATCCTGACATATCCTCTCTGTGCCACACAAGAATAAGACCAAGACCCACGGCTGTTACTAACATTTGTTCTCTTTTCTTCTTATTGGCATGGAACCAAACTTGGGTCTGCTCGCCTGACATGCAGCAAAGCCCATCTACTGACAGCAGGCTGTGGTAAAGGCAAGTACAGGGTTTATTGCAAAGCACTCACGGTGTCGCCAAAGAAGGAGAACAGGCAGCTCAGGCTAAACTCCCCAACTCCCTAGTAGCCTTCAGGGAAGGGTTTTTAAAGGCAACATGAGGGGCAAGGATTGTAGGGTGCCTTGTCAGCGTCTAATTGGTTGGTGGTGAGGTAACAGGATAATATTTTGAGAGTCAATATCATCAACCTTATCTAGTTGCCATCAACCAACTAACAACATTGGTTCCGACCAGTCTCAGGTCTACACGTTGGCCATGAGCATGCAATTAACGTCTTCCACCTGGTGGGGGTTTTAGTCTCTGTAAAACAAATTCAAGGATATGGTTCAGGATATTAACTGTAGCCTCTGAGGAGGAACTAAAGGTCCTTGACTTTGTTTTATGGCTACACTGTTACGATTTTTGCCTTACTTGACTATTTTTCTTTGTTTTTGCATTTTCTTACTTCCCAGATTAAATTTGTTCTTTGGAATCTGGGGAAGGCCTAGGAAGCTAATGCTTTCCTATGAACAAAAGGCAGGGGACACAGAGGTCTGTCCCTGGGAGGCCCCATAGGGTCCTGCTCCACTTTCATTATATCAGAATTTCTCCATTATTAGAGACAGCAATGTGGTGATTTAGTCGCTGAGTAGTGTCTGACTCTTTGTAGCCCTGTCAACAGTAGCCAGCTACGTCCCTCTACCCATGGAATTTCCCAGGCAAGAATACTGGAGTGGATTTCCAATTCCTTCTCAGGGATTGAACCCAGATCTCCTGAACCACAGGCAGATTGTTGACCAACAGAGCCACCAGAATAAACTGCTGAAAGACGGCTTTTTCAGAACTTCTAGGCAGCTATATGTGACTATACAATCAAATTCTAGTTGGGTGGGGGGGGCAGGGGTAGGTGGAGTCTTGAAGGTCTCCATTTAAAAAGTACAAAAAAAAAAAAAAATACAGGAAGCTGGAGAAAGCTCTTACTGTCCTCTCACTACTGTCTTGAACGTAAACATTAATGCTCCGGCAAACTCCTGCACCAAGAGGTTACCATAAAGATGGAGGCCACACATCAGGAAGCTGGCCCAAAAAGCAGAAAACCTGGGCTTTTACAACAGTGGAGTCACTATACCAGCTCTGGACAGCAAACCTCTAGACTTCTCTTATGTGAGAGACAAAACAAACTTCTGTTATTTTAGATGTTCTGTTGGATGCACTTGAACTTAACCCTCACCAACACAATGAAGCTTTGTCCCTAAGGGTGGATTACTACCTTTAAAGAACTGCTCTGCGAGATTTGTCTGAGATCAGCAGCCAAGGACGTCCTCTCCTGATAGAAGAACCATTGTTTGACTTTTACTCCTTTTGACATCTCTTTCTCAAATATTATAGTCTGGGGCTTCCCTGGTGGTCCAGTGGGTAGGGACACTGCCTTGCAGTGCAAGGGGCACCGGTTCGATCCCTGGCCTGGAAGATCCCATGTGCCACGGAGCGGCTGGACCGATGTGCCCAATTACCGAGCCGGAGCTCTGGAGCACATGTGCCCAGAGCCAGTGCTCTGCGACAACAGGGGCCACCACGATGGGAGACCCACACAGGCCAAAGAACAAAGATGGATGAAAATAGAAAAATGAAAGACCAATAGAAGTGGCCCGCCTGCTCCCCTCCCTCCCCACCCCATCCCCCACCAATAATAAATAAATAAATAAATCTTTTTTTAAAAAAAATATTATAGTCTGGAGTTAAGAGACATGGGTTCGATCCCTGGATCAGCAAGATCCCCTGGAAGAAGGTATGGCAACCCACTCCAGTATTCTTACCTGGAGAATCCTCTGGACAGAGAAGTCTGGCAGGCTACAGTCCAGGGGGTCACAAAGAGTTGGACACGACTGAAGTAACATAGTGCACATGTATGCAGTGTTCTTTAAGGTGGAATTTGAGTTTGTCAGTTTTGAGTATTCTCCTTTTTTCTTCATTGCAAGAACAGATAGCCGGAATGCTTCTCTATTCCTCTACTTTAAAACTGGAAGGAGATTTATTTTTAAGATAGAGAAGAAATAATTTGAAATAGCAAAAGGAAATATGAAGAGCACAATCGCTACTTCCAGGCTCTGATTTATGAGTGATACAAGCTTCACACAGAAAGTCTGCAGAGCAAGCGATATCGTCCAGGGACAGTGTGTTTGTTTTACGGTGAAAATACAGCACTCAAAGTAGATGCTGAGGATATAAAGCTATTAGCTAAATGATGACCTCAAAGTTCTAAAGGCAAAACAAACGGTTGAAAGGAAAAGAGAGCACTGGGTGCTCAGAATTATATGGCCATTAAGGATTAGGGTGACAACCGGTGAGTTGGGAGACTGGGCTCTCCTGGTTCATCAGAAAACTTGTAAGTATCCTAATAGTAGCCTCCAGAGGAAGGCAGGCTCATCCTTCACACTACATGTACGAATAGATAGATAGATATAAAAGAGATATACATAAGACATAGACATCACTTCATGGCAAGTAGATGGGCAAAAGTGGAAACAATGGAAGATTTTATTTTCTTGGGCTCCAAAATCACTACGGACAGTGACTGCAGCCATGAAATTAAAAGACACTTGTTCCTTGGATGAAAAGCTATGACAAACCAGGACAGCCTATTAAAAGCAGAGACCTCCCTTCGTCGACAAAGGTTCATATAGTCAAAGCTAGGTTTTCCCAGTCGTCATGTATGGATGTGAAAGTTGGACCATAAAGAAGACTGAGTGCTAAAGAAATGATGCTCTCAAATTGTGGTGCTAGAGAAGACTCCTGAGAGTCTCTTGGACAGCAAGGAAATCAAACCAGTCAATCTTATCAGAAACCAACCCTGAATATTCATTGGGAGGACTAATGGGGAAGCTCCAATACTTTAGCCACCTGATGCAAAGAGCCAGTTCACTGGAAAAGACTCTGATGCTGGGAAAGATTGAGGGCCTGAGGAGAAGGGGGCAACAGAGGCTGAGACAGCTGGATGGCATCACAGACTAAAGGGCCTGAGGAAGGGTATAGGTCTTTAAGGTGGAATTTGAGTTTGTCAGTTTTGAGTATTCTCCTTTTTTCTTCATTGCAAGAACAGATAGCCGGAATGCTTCTCTATTCCTCTACTTTAAAACTGGAAGGAGATTTATTTTTAAGATAGAGAAGAAATAATTTGAAATAGCAAAAGGAAATATGAAGAGCACAATCGCTACTTCCAGGCTCTGATTTATGAGTGATACAAGCTTCACACAGAAAGTCTGCAGAGCAAGCGATATCGTCCAGGGACAGTGTGTTTGTTTTACGGTGAAAATACAGCACTCAAAGTAGATGCTGAGGATATAAAGCTATTAGCTAAATGATGACCTCAAAGTTCTAAAGGCAAAACAAACGGTTGAAAGGAAAAGAGAGCACTGGGTGCTCAGAATTATATGGCCATTAAGGATTAGGGTGACAACCGGTGAGTTGGGAGACTGGGCTCTCCTGGTTCATCAGAAAACTTGTAAGTATCCTAATAGTAGCCTCCAGAGGAAGGCAGGCTCATCCTTCACACTACATGTACGAATAGATAGATAGATATAAAAGAGATATACATAAGACATAGACATCACTTCATGGCAAGTAGATGGGCAAAAGTGGAAACAATGGAAGATTTTATTTTCTTGGGCTCCAAAATCACTACGGACAGTGACTGCAGCCATGAAATTAAAAGACACTTGTTCCTTGGATGAAAAGCTATGACAAACCAGGACAGCCTATTAAAAAGCAGAGACCTCCCTTCGTCGACAAAGGTTCATATAGTCAAAGCTAGGTTTTCCCAGTCGTCATGTATGGATGTGAAAGTTGGACCATAAAGAAGACTGAGTGCTAAAGAAATGATGCTCTCAAATTGTGGTGCTAGAGAAGACTCCTGAGAGTCTCTTGGACAGCAAGGAAATCAAACCAGTCAATCTTATCAGAAACCAACCCTGAATATTCATTGGGAGGACTAATGGGGAAGCTCCAATACTTTAGCCACCTGATGCAAAGAGCCAGTTCACTGGAAAAGACTCTGATGCTGGGAAAGATTGAGGGCCTGAGGAGAAGGGGGCAACAGAGGCTGAGACAGCTGGATGGCATCACAGACTAAATGGACATGAATTTCAGCAAACTGTGGGAGATAATGAAGGACAGGGAAGCCTGGCATGCTGCAGTTGCAGTCCACGGGGTTGCCAAGAGCTCAACATGACTTAGCAACTGAGCAACAACAAAATATTGACATAGATATAGATAAGACGTATATACAGGTAAGATATAGATAGAAAACCTGGGTCCAAGTACTTATAAACACAAAGAACTGCTGTGTTCTGAGGTCTTACCATCTCTGTGTATGTGTGCTCAGTCACTGTAACCCATGGACTGTAACCCTCCAGGCTTCTCTATCCATGGGAATTTTCCAGGCAAGAATACTGGAGCAGGTTGCCATTTCCTCCTTGAGAGGATCTTCCCTGCCCAGGGATTGAACCTGCGTCTCCTGCACAGGCCGGTGGATTCTTTGGGCTTCCTAGGTGGCTCAGTGGTAAAGAAGCTGCCTTCAGTGTATAAGACACAAGAGACACAGGCTCAATCCCAGAGTCAGGAAGATCCCCTAGAGGAGGAAGTGGCTGCCCACTCCAATATTTTTGTCTGGAAAATCCCATGGACAGAGGAGCCTGGCAAGCTACTGTCCATGGTTTTGCAAAGAGTCTGACATGACTGAGCACTCATTCACTCACTTGCATGTGTCACCTGCGAAACCTTACAATCTCTTTGAAGTCTTGATTTGCAACACCTTCAATCTTTCATCCCCTAAGTTTATAGAAATCTTCCATCTACTCCCTTCTACTGTATTCAAAGGTACCTAACATAGGGCTTCCCTGGTGGTCCAGTGGGTAAACAGTCTGCCTTGCAGTGCAAGGGGCACCAGTTCAACCCCTGGCCCAAGAAGATCCCACATGCCACGGAGTGGCTGGACCGGTGTGTCCAATTCCAAGCCAGTGCTCTGGACCGCATGCGCCCAGAGCCAGTGCTCTACAGTGAGAGCAGCCACTGCAATGAGAGGTCCACACATGCCAAAGAATAAAAAAGGATGGATGAAAAATAAATATAAATAAAAGAGGCATGATGGGGAAAAGAAAAAAAAATTTGTAAGAAAAATAAGAAAAAAAAAAGAAAAAAGATACCTAACATAACTGCATCAGTTAGATGGGGGAAAATAGCTTGGAAGAAAAGTGCAGTGTAGGCAGGTTCTGCTTTTCACCTGAACACAACCTCTCTTGAAATAAACGTATCAACAGGGGGCCCTGGGGTGGGGTAGGGGTTAGTAAAGGGCAGAACTAGAGACAGAAACACAAATGATTATGCCAAATGCTATCCTACTCCCAAAGGACACTCTTGCTTTGATTCTTTGCACAAGCTAACCAGCCCCCTTCCCTGCTGTGACTGCACTCAAACCCCACATTCATGTCAGCAGAGTAGTAAGGGCTTCTTGGAGAAAAGGAGGGAAACTCGGAACCTCTCGGCCCCCAAACATCCCTCCTTTCTTGTTCTTTACAGACTCCTTTTGACCCTCATTCTTTAAGAGCAAGATTTTTTTAATGTTTTTTGAGGAAGGCCTTATCCACAACTTCAAAACAGAAAACATATAAGGGGTCATGTTCTGGCTGAAGCCGAGGCAGGGACCCCCAGCTCTGAGAACACAGCCTCTTCCTAGCACTGCCATCCTGGCCTGACTATGCCCCCTGCTCCATCACCACACTCGTCTCTCCTAAAAACCCTGGACGATGGTGAGCTACTCATCCCAATTTGCCCAGGACTTTCTGGGTTTCTTTGCACTGAAAGTCCCACATTCCCGGAACTCCTTCAGTTCCATGCAGATCAGGATGGCTGGTCACCTAACCCTAAATACACCTCCTTGAGAATTTAAAGATCACTGATGAAAAAAATTATTGTTCTTATCAGACTGTAAGCATTTCTAATAAAGGCAACATTTGAAGCCATGATGGGTCATTGCCAGCTTAGTATGAATTATTCATCTGCTACTTTCCCAATGGCGCCAGGTGGAGAATGGGATTAACAATGGAAAGGACGGGTATGGCAGCCCTTAAGCATGCCCTGGTACTGTTCTTGTCAAAGTCAAATTCATTCACCCAGTGTCCCACAGGGACCCCCTCGTGGAGCACCCCGAAACTCCACCCACTCCATGCTCAAGCAGTATCTGCTCTTCCCATATGAGGAAATATGCAGGCAGGGCTAAAGCACAAGCTAAACCTAAGGGCCCACATGGGGATCGAGTCTTGACTTCATTAGAACTGCTTTGTAGCCAGACTAATCAGCCATAGTAAAGCCTGTATAATTGACTTGGGAAAGCTTTCAGGCACCAGAGTCTCTCACAACAGCGAGGACCAAAGCCTGAACCACAGAAGGAGTGCCCAGCAGAGAGAGGGACCAGTCAAACATATCCAGATGATTCCCGTGGTTGGCAAAGCTGTCCAGATGCTTATGCAGTTTTAATTAAGCCCAGTTCTAATTAATCTGTGACCTTATTCAAACCAACTGTCTCCCTTGGCCTCTAACACCTCTCCAGATTCAGACGCCTGTTTCCTCCCAAAGGGGAATCTGAGGGTCTGTTTTTCTTATTAACTTTAATTGAAAGATGACTGAACCATGGTCTTTCATAAACAGGGAATTCCCCACCAATAAAACTCTTAGGCCAGAGGGGTGACAGAGAGGCAGCAGAGACATAACACAGTTTCTACTCTTTGTACACTGATGACAGCCTGGGTCCAGCCTGGACCTTTTCAAAGCGAACCCATCAGACCTCACACACTGAACAAATTGAAAGCAACATGATGTGTTTAGAACAGCTGCACTCAGTGAGGCAGCCATGAGACCATGGAGAGATGGACTGAGAGCATGAAGGGACATGAAAGAGGAGCCACATAGACAAGGGCAGCAGTCCAAGGGTTCAGAGCCAACCCCTGTCCTCAAACCCAGGGTTTCAGGAGCCAATGTGCTACACCTCCTTGAGAATTTAAAGATCACTGATGTAAAATATTATTGTTCTTATCAGACTGTAAGCATTTCTAATAAAGGCAACATTTGAAGCCATGATGGGTCATTGCCAGCTTAGTATGAATTATTCATCTGCTACTTTCCCAATGGCGCCAGGTGGAGAATGGGATTAACAATGGAAAGGACGGGAATGGCAGCCCTTAAGCATGCCCTGGTATTGTTCTTGTCAAAGTCAAATTCATTCACCCAGTGTCCCACAGGGACCCCCTCGTGGAGCACCCCGAAACTCCACCCACTCCATGCTCAAGCAGTATCTGCTCTTCCCATATGAGGAAATATGCAGGCAGGGCTAAAGCACAAGCTAAACCTAAGGGCCCACATGGGGATCGAGTCTTGACTTCATTAGAACTGCTTTGTAGCCAGACTAATCAGCCATAGTAAAGCCTGTATAATTGACTTGGGAAAGCTTTCAGGCACCAGAGTCTCTCACAACAGCGAGGACCAAAGCCTGAACCACAGAAGGAGTGCCCAGCAGAGAGAGGGACCAGTCAAACATATCCAGATGATCCCCGTGGTTGGCAAAGCTGTCCAGATGCTTATGCAGTTTTAATTAAGCCCAGTTCTAATTAATCTGTGACCTTATTCAAACCAACTGTCTCCCTTGGCCTCTAACACCTCTCCAGATTCAGACGCCTGTTTCCCTCCAAGGAGAATCTGAGGGTCTGTTTTTCTTATTAACTTTAATTGAAAGATGACTGAACCATGGTCTTTCATAAACAGGGAATTCCCCACCAATAAAACTCTTAGGCCAGAGGGGTGACAGAGAGGCAGCAGAGACATAACACAGCTTCTACTCTTTGTACACTGATGACAGCCTGGGTCCAGCCTGGACCTTTTCAAAGCGAACCCATCAGACCTCACACACTGAACAAATTGAAAGCAACATGATGTGTTTAGAACAGCTGCACTCAGTGAGGCAGCCATGAGACCATGGAGAGATGGACTGAGAGCATGAAGGGACATGAAAGAGGAGCCACATAGACAAGGGAGCAGCAGTCCAAGGGTTCAGAGCCAACCCCTGTCCTCAAACCCAGGGTTTCCCACTCCCATGCCAGGGCACGCCAATGTGCTACAAATGGTTCACAGGTGTTTCCAGATGTTGAGCCCCTCTGTACTGGTTGAGGCTTGGGGAAGCTGAATATGCCATTCAGCTGCCTCCAGCTATGAGTAGCCTTCTTCATGTCCCCAGCATACCACAGGAGCATAATCATCCTTACCTATGCCATATTAAAGAATGTTGACACCATATGTAATACGTTGAGAAGCACTGATATAAATCCACTCATGCATGCGTGCATGCTCAATTGCTCAGTTGTGTTCGACTCCATGCAACCCCAGGGACTCTAGCACCCCAGGTCCCTCTGTCCATGGGATTCTCCAGCCAAGAATGCTAGAGTGGGTTGCCATTTCCTTCTCCAGGAGATCGTCCCGACTCAGGCATCAAACCTGCATCACTTTCGTCTCCTGCACTGGCAGGCAGATTCTTTACCATTTGAGCCACCTGGAAAGCCCCATCCGTTCATAATCCCCATCTAACTCTGAAACAGTACCTGTGCTGCTTTTCTATCAGAACAAATTCTTCATCAACTAGAATTAATCAACATAATACAGAAAATGTAGGCTGCTCTTTGCATCATCACGCCTTTATTTTGCCCAGTCTACGATGAAGTGAGGATGAGATGGTTGGATGGCAACACTGACTCAATGGACATGAGTTTAAGAAAACTCCTGGAGATGGTGAAGGATGGGGAAGCCTGGTGTGCTGCAGTCCATGGAGCTGCAAAGAGTTAGAGATGACTGAGCCATTGAACTGAACTGAGGATACAGCAGAGTGATCTGTTTTTCAAAGGTTTGTTTTAAAAACTTGAATGCACTTGGGTGAATTTGAATATGTCACTCTTCCCCAGAGCTTCTAATCCAAACATTTCTCTATCTCCTATTGATTTTAGATTGCTACAGCTCACTAAGACTAAGACAAATTGAAAGCAACATGATGTGTTTAGAACAGCTGCACTCAGAGCACCATGGAGAGATGGACTGAGAGCATGAAGGGACATGAAAGAGGAGCCACATAGACAAGGGAGCAGCAGTCCAAGGGTTCAGAGCCAACCCCTGTCCTCAAACCCAGGGTTTCCCACTCCCATGCCAGGGCACGCCAATGTGCTACAAATGGTTCACAGGCGTTTCCAGATGTTGAGCCCCTCTGTACTGGTTGAGGCTTGGGGAAGCTGGATATGCCATTCAGCTGCCTCCAGCTGTGAGTAGCCTTCTTCATGTCCCCAGCATACCACAGGAGCATAATCATCCTTACCTATGCCATATTAAAGAATGTTGACACCATATGTAATACGTTGAGAAGCACTGATATAAATCCACTCATGCATGCGTGCATGCTCAATTGCTCAGTTGTGTTCGACTCCATGCAACCCCAGGGACTCTAGCACCCCAGGTCCCTCTGTCCATGGGATTCTCCAGCCAAGAATGCTAGAGTGGGTTGCCATTTCCTTCTCCAGGAGATCGTCCCGACTCAGGCATCAAACCTGCATCACTTTCGTCTCCTGCACTGGCAGGCAGATTCTTTACCATTTGAGCCACCTGGAAAGCCCCATCCGTTCATAATCCCCATCTAACTCTGAAACAGTACCTGTGCTGCTTTTCTATCAGAACAAATTCTTCATCAACTAGAATTAATCAACATAATATAGAAAATGTAGGCTGCTCTTTGCATCATCACGCCTTTATTTTGCCCAGTCTACGATGAAGTGAGGATGAGATGGTTGGATGGCAACACTGACTCAATGGACATGAGTTTAAGAAAACTCCTGGAGATGGTGAAGGATGGGGAAGCCTGGTGTGCTGCAGTCCATGGAGCTGCAAAGAGTTAGAGATGACTGAGCCATTGAACTGAACTGAGGATACAGCAGAGTGATCTGTTTTTCAAAGGTTTGTTTTAAAAACTTGAATGCACTTGGGTGAATTTGAATATGTCACTCTTCCCCAGAGCTTCTAATCCAAACATTTCTCTATCTCCTATTGATTTTAGAGTGAAACCCAGAACTACAAGACCTTCCAGAACCTGGCTTCTTTGGGGCAGCAGTCTTAATTGCTCATGACCAACCTACTCTAGGGCTTCTCAGGTGGCACCAGTGGTAAAGAACCCACCTGCCAATGCAGGAGACATTAAGAGACATGAGTTCGATCCTGAGTCAGGAAGATCTCTTGGAGGAGGGCATGGCAACCCACTCCAATATTCTTAACTGGAGAAACCCATGGTCAGAGAAACCTGGTAGGTTACAGTCCATAGGGTTGCAGAGTCAGACATGACTGAAGTGACTTAGCAAACACACATGACCTCTTCTAACTGGACTCAGAGAACTTCTGAGAGAGGCCATCAGAAGGTTCCAGGAGAACCTCTAGAAGGGATGCAGCCCAGAAGACACTTTCCTATTAGCGCCCCCAAGACCCATTTTGGACTTCTTACCTCTACAATTGTAGGACAGTAATTAAGTTTGTGCTGCTTCTCGCCATTAAGTTTCTGGGAATCTGTTACAACAGCCCTAAGAAATGACCACACTCCTGCCTTAGTACATGCTGATTCTCGGCTCCTTCTCTTCTTCCACCACTGAGCTTATGCATCTCTTTCTCATAGAGATTCTCGCTAAATCTCTCAAACCAGGTCAGGTTCTCCCCATGTCCTTACTTATTCCTTCCTTCACTCCCTGATTGCCTTCCTAGCCTCTCATTCATTCACTGCATTCAGGAACCTTTCCTAAACTTGCTTGCATGCATGCTCAGTCATGTGCTTCATTTTGCAACCCGATGGGCTGTAGCCCACCAGGCATCTCTGTCCATAGAATTCTCCAGCCAAGAATACTGGAGTGGGTTGTCATTCCTTCCTCGAGGGGATTTTCCTGACCCAGGGATTAAATCCGGGTCTCCTGTATTACAGGTGGACTCTTTACCACTGAGCCACTGGGGAAGGCCAAACTTATTCACTATGTGGCAACCATTTCAGAGACACCAGAAAGAGCAGGACAAGTGAAGACTTGTCTTTCAGAGTGAAGACTCTACTCTTTCAGAGTTCCAGGATTCATCCTTCACTTCTTTCAATCCTCATATACCCTGTGAAAGAGATCAGTCCCTGCTGGTCGTACCAGGTTGACAGTTGGCCCAGCTTCTAGGGACCCTACTCTGAGCTCCAATCAGACAGAGGGAGGAGGATATAAAGGACCTTATCAGTTGGCATTTTCCAAATGCTAATCTGACAGGGATACAAAATCCTGACCTGCTCTTCAAGAAGTATTGCCTTTCCCTGACAAAAAGACTATTTTGCCATTTAGTCCTTTAGCGTCTGAACCAGAGGATCCTAAGCTCTTGCTGGAACTTTCCTCTAGCTGTTGGCAGCCACCTCTCTACCAAATGAAAATACAGAATCACCTTTTGTGCCCTTCTGGCTCCGCCATCCCACCTCCTGCACCTGTCCGTGCCCTCCCCAGTTTCAAGGGTCTGTGCACTCAGGGAGTTTCCCAAAAGGGTGAAAGATGATAGTCTCTCAAGTACTTGTCCCCTCAGGATGGTTTCACTTTTGTAAGACTTCCCCAAATACTTTTTTAAATTTATGTATTTTAATTAGGAGATAATTACTTTACAGTTTTGTGATGGTTGTCGCCATACATCAGCATGAATTGGCCATAGATATGCATGTGTCCCCTCCACCCTGAACCCCTTCTCGCCTCCCTCTCCACCCTATCCCCCCAGGTTGTCACAGAGCACCAGCTTTGGATGCCCTGCTTCATGTATCAACCTCACACTGGGTATCTGTTTTACATATGCTAATGGCTATGTTTCACTGCTATGAAAAGTGAAAGTGGCACAGTTGTGGTGTCTGACTCCTTTGCAACCCATGGGCAAGCCATGGAATTCTCCAGGCAAGAATACCCGTGTGGGTAGCCTTTCCCTGCTCTAGAGGATCTTCCCAACCCAGGAATCAAACTGGGGTCTCCTGCACTGCAGGCAGATTGCTTACCAGCTGAGCTACAAGGGAAGCCCTTCAATGCTACAGTTAAAAGAAATGAATGGCTAAGGATGAACATTTGTACATGATGCCTGATAAGAGAAAAACAAAGTAAGGCAGGAAGTTTTGATCAGCACCTCATATCATCTCCCAGAGGTGGACCACCACCTCCACACACACCAGTGCACTGCCCACTGCCCTCCTGAAGGCAAGCCAGGAGCCACGAGGAAAGAGACCCAGTGGCGAGCAAGCACCAGGAGCCTCACTACTAATGGTGCTTTGCCAGACATGGCGGTGCATGCCAGCAAGGGACAAGGCCTTCAGAACAACTGCCCACAGCCACATCTGGCACTGGCAGATGTTGTGTGCTTGCTGGCTCAGCCCGGCTGAGTGTTGGGTCAGAAAAGAAAGCCCCGCTCTGGAGGCCGTCCTCCAAGTATCTGGAAGGACTTATTTTGGGGGAGGGTTTCTATCTAGATATCGACCACACAGTGTGAAATGAGACTCCATCACTTTTCACAAGGCCTTTTTAAATCCAGAACGAACAGCCCCATCGATCAAGAAAGTATTCTCATTCGTCACTTTCTAGCCTATTGCCTCTGGATTACACTAGGCTGCCAGCAGAGATGTAGGACTGCCATTAATAAAATATCGTTACAGACACAGACCACACCCTCAGTGGGCACCATCAGGATTAACACAGAAGCACATGCACACACCCTGCCCCTCAGTGGCTCTAGGCTCCCATCTCAGGAACCTTCCATTTCTCAAAATCAATCCAAAGGAGAATGTGACCCTACTACTCGTTCAGATGTATCTCAAGTCAGTCCTTTCATGAAAGAGACCCAGAAGACACCAGTTGGAGAGGGTAACCAGAAACTGCACAATGCGTGAAGAGCTTGGGCTCTGAAATCAGACAGAACGTGGTCTGAATTGGGCTTCTCCACTAACTAGCTGTGTGACCTTGGGTGAACTGCCTAACTTCTCTGGGCCCTGGTTTTCTAATCACTGGAACAGGGATAATAATATTGTTTGGCGTTGCTGTGGTGAAGGTCGGAGAAAATGTATTTAAAACACGTATCCCAGTCCCTGTCTCTTCACAGACAGTAGCAATTACTATTGGTGATAATGCATATGGGTAATAAATGAGCATCAGTGTGCCCTCTTTCTCTCTCAGTCTTCCCTTTTCTCTCTCTTCCTCCCTAACATTGTACCCTCTACAGTTCTATGGCTAGTTTTCCCTCCAGATGCCTACATGACCAGGCTGTCTCTCAAAAAGAATTTATCAACTCAGACCAGGTGCTGAGCAGTAAACTAGGTCATGTTGGATACACCGTTATTACTGCTGTCAGTGATAACTGATTTCAGCTTTGGGACATAAATTTGGCTGCTTTGTGGGCCACTGCCATCGGGGAGCAATCTTACAACGGGGACCCTTCCCTCCCTAATGGAAGCACGTGGGGGAAGTGGAAGGGAATCTCTATAATGTGGCTGCAGAACAGAACAGCTGGAAGTGGCCTCCCTAATTGGCAGCTTCCTGTATTATATGACAGGTTGGAGGCAGATTATGACAGCAGAAAGGGCGCACGCAGGGACACAGTGGCAGACAGCACTTCCTCGGATGGAGGCTTCCGGGAGACTTCCAGATGCAGTCGCTCCCTTTAAGCTGCATGTTCAGAGCGGCCCCAGGGCACCTGTCTCCAGGACTCCCAGGGCCCTATATCACTGTCAGGGTGGCTGCCAAGTCTCGTTCTACAGTAGCACCTGAGAAAGCCCATGCAGCTAATGAGAACCGGGTGATCAAGGGAGAAAAGGCAGCTGAGCTGGGGGCTCGGGGACCAGGGTCTGGCTCCCATCCTGCCACCACCTGAACTTGTAGCAAGTCCTTGCCCCCCTGAGGGTCACTGTCTCCCTTCAGCCAAAAGGCTGGCTTGTGTCTATCCCCTTCCTAGAAGAGGATCACTATCATGGGTGCTCACTTGGCTTATCTGTAGTTTCTACTTATTCTACACGACATCCATATCTTTTGAGGAGAGATATATAATTTTTGAGGTTTCTTCTGATCATACTGCTCAAATCTGAACCAATCAGAAATATTTGCGTCTTTGTGTGTATCCACACACAAACACACACATAATATATACATGCACACGTTTAAGTGGTTGTGAAATTAATAGCTGAATCCTAAGCTCATATAAGCTGAGCACTTCCTATAGGTCAACTGAGGCATTAAATGTTTTACATTCATTATCATATTTAATCTTGCCAAAAACACTGAGAAAGTTGATGGGACACACCTGTTATTTGCTGCCCAGCATTCATTTCCCTCTGCCTCCTGGTAATATGCTCTGAATTTCCCATGAGCAAGCAAGCCTTCTCATCATCTTCCCCTATGTGATTCTGTGGCACTGGCTTCAGCCCCACCTCCGGAAGTAGATCTTGACTGGTTTCATCATCAGTAGGTGCCCTTCCGGGCTTCCCCTGGTGGTCCAGTGGGTAAGGACACCGCCTTGCAGTGCAAGGGGCGCCGGTTCGATCCCTGGCCTGGGAAGATCCCACGTGCCGCGGAGCGGCTGGACCCATGTGTCCAATCACCGAGCCGGAGCTCTGGAGCGCATGCACCCAGAGCCGGCGCTCTGCAACAACAGACGCCACCGTGATGGGAGGCCCACAGGAGCCAAAGAACAAAGACAGATGAAGATAGAGGAATGAAAGACCAATAGAAGTGGCCCGCCTGCTCCCCTCCCTCCCCAACCCGACCTCCGCCCAAAATAAATAAATAAATAAATAAATAGGTGCCCCTCCCCTCACCACAGTGACTGATTCATGGGCTGACAGGGTCTGAGGAGTAGACTGGGAAGAAACCTCAGGAATTTGCCAGGGATGTGGAGGTATGGTGTCCATCTCTCCCATAGGACTTGAACATGGAGCATACGCTCTCGTTATGTGATGTAAGACATTCTGGACACTTTAAGAGATATACTCCCAAGATGACAGCCAATGCTGAATATGTAGAGGCAAGAAATAAAGAATGAGAATATCAGGGCTTTGAGATGCTAGATCAAACCTTGCCTGAAGCTACATTTACTCCTGCAATTTACTGTTTAAACAGTTTCATTCCAATTCTTCAGATGCATGCAACCAAAAGTATCCTCATCAATGTAGGCAGGTGTCATTATTATCCTATTTTATACATTAGGAAACTGAGGCTCAGTGGAGTTAAGCAACTTACCCTAGGTCACACAGCAAATACATGACAGACACATTACCTAAACCCAGGTCCATTTGTGTCCTCTGTCTTCAAAGAGATTAGACTTTGTCCCAAAACTGAGCAAAATTACCTGCATGGAAGAGATACTTAGTATTGTTTAAGTGAATGAATGAAGAAAATAATTCTCCTTAAAGAAAACATCAGCAAGGTGGAAGATAAGGATCACTGAACTTGGAACTAGGAAGTCTAATTTCTGACCTGGAGTTCTTTACTTCCTAATTATGAGACCTTGAAAAAGTCACAAATTCTGATCTTTCTGCTCATCTGGATAAACATGGAAAAATAAGATGAGATCCTCTTTACAGGACCTAAGGACTCAGATGCCATTGAGGAAAACTCTGAAAATGCTCATGGAGTATTAGTGACTTACAGAGTATCCTACCTGTGGGTGACTGGATTCCTCTGAAAACTTACCTAGCTTTTGGTTGATAGTATTAAACTCATATTTGTTTTTGTCTTCTCACTTAGCTCTATTGTCTAATTCTTCTATACCGTGCATTACTTTCATGGAATATAATATTCTAGAGAATAAGGTAATCAGTGGAAATTATTACTCCTGAATAAATAGAATTGTCACGAGACATTCAGCCCAAAACCTGATTCTTCTAGCCTGGACATGTGAATTTATGATAGGATGATAAATGTCCCCACCCAAACAAAAAGGTTCACATCCTAATCCTTGAAACCTTTAAAGGCTCATTCCTGCAAAAGGAATCTGCTGAAGTTATTAAGGATCTTGAGAGTAAGAGATTTTCCTGGACCCTCTGGATGAGCCTGCAATAATCACAAGAGTCTTTATAAGAAGGACACAGGAAGAATCACAGTTAGAGGAAAAGATGGAAGGTAAGACCAGAGTGATGTGCTTTAAAGATGGCAGAAGCGGCCACAAGTCAAGGATGCTGCTGGTAGCCACCAGAAGCTGAAAGGGGCCAGAAGGAGCCCCTTGACTTGAGCTCATTTGACAAATTTTAGACTTCTGACCGCCAGAACAGTAAGTGAAGGTCATTCAGTCATGTCTGACTCTTTGCAACTCATGGAATTCTCTAGGCAAGGATACTGGAGTGAGTTGCCATGCCCTCAGAGGGTCTTCCCTCCAGGGACTGAACCCATCTTCACATTGCAGGCAGATTCTTTACTGTCTGAGCCACAAGGGAAACCCAAGAATACTGGAGCGGGTAGCCTATTCCTTTTCCAGGGGATCTTTCCGACTGGGGTCTCCTGCATTGCAGGCAGATTCTTTACCAGCTGAGCTACCAGGGAAGCCTGACCTCTAGAACAGTTAGATAGTATATTTTATTCTTAAATAAGGATTTATTTATTCTAAAAGAGATATTTATTTTTTAACTAAGGTTCTTTAAGCCATAAAGTTTGTGCTAATTTGTTATGGCAGCCATCAAAAACTAACACAGCACCCTAGAAGAGAAGACTAGCTTTAAAAAAAAAAAAAGGAAAAACAGAATTACAGGCATACCTCAGAAACACTGTGAGTTCATATCTAGAGTAAGGCAACAAAGTAAGCCACGTGGTATTTTGGGTTCTCCATACAGAAGTTATGTTTATACTACCCTGTAGCTTAGTAAGTGTACAATAACATGAATGTCTTTAAAAACCATGAATACTCCATAATTTAAAAAACAATGCTATGGAGAAAAGACTGCCAATAGATTTGCTCAACTCAGGGTTGCCACAAACCTTCAATTCATAACAAAAGCAGTATATGCAATGCACCATAAATGAAGCACAATGAAATGCCTTTGGCCACTACTAGCTACTTAATTCAGAAAAGGAGAAGAAGCTGAGATTTTCAACTATATAAAGGATAAAGTGGGGAAGGGAGATCAGCAATCTTAGCAAAGTGGCAGGAGGCGGAAATGGGCTAACATGAATCCAAGAAAAATTGATACTCATCAAAGTCGGCAAGAATTGGAATCCATTTCCAGAGGTGATTTTTGTGCAAAAAGTCCCTTGACCGGCTTCCAGGAGGAGAGCGCACAACAATTCAACCATCACATGGGAATGAGTCTGACTTGCTGAAAAGCAAACGGGTGCCCTTGGACACACTGTACTGTTAGAAGAGGCTAAAAGTACTGGACTCCTGTTTAGAAGGGCTAGGGAGCCAGGGACACCTGTGGTTTGAACAGATGTGTTTCCAGCAAAGAGATGGAATTCAGAGGGTTGGACAGAGAGAACTTGGCGGGCTTCTGCTTGTGGACTGGAAGCAGAACCAGAGGAGTCTTAGGATGGTTTAGCGGTCTGAGTCTATCCAGGTGTCAAGATCAAGCAGTTCAGTGTAAGCCCACAGACAATGTCCTATAGTGGTCAAGTAGAGATCAGACTGTCCTGACTTTGAATCTCAGGTCTGCCATTTACTCACTGAGTGACCTTAAACAAGTTGACATATTTATGGGCTTCAATTTCCTTCCCAGCAAACACTAAGTATCTATTGCATTAATTTCTTATGGGGATTAAATGAGACATAATGTATAAAGTAGAATGCCTAGAAAATGGTAAGCATTCACTAAAGAATGCACTATTATTTCTAGCAATGCAGTCAGATCTGGTTGGGAGTCACAGCAAGGTAATCAGACAAGAGTGGAGGGACTGCCCTGTTAAAGACCCAGAGAAGCAGAGGAATCCAAAAAACAAAAGACCCAGGAACCAGGAAGCAGGTAGATGAGCAGCTACAAAACCACAGCGTTAAGAGCACCAGCAGCCTATGAGGATAGTGTTTGAAGCGCTTTGCAATACCACCTAGAACTTCCCATTCCCCCTTGACTTGCAAGGACAAGGTAGGACCTAGGAGCCACTTACTAAAGATACTGAGTAGATCCCATGCTTAACTGAGGGCTTCCTAGGGTTTCTTGTCTGCTTTGATCTCTTCCAAGGATACTTAGCTTTCATGCCATCCTTTCCCCTCCTCCACTCATTTCTTTAACATGTATTTATATGCTTTGTGTAAGGCATGTCTAGATGCTGGAACCCAGCATCTAATACAACAGACGTAAACCAATCCTGCCCTAATGTACCCCAGTGCTCATGGCCAAGACATTCACGAGAGCATCTATCCCTTGACAGGCTTCCAGGAGGAGGGGCCCTAAAAGGTGAGTCTGACTTGCTGAAAAGCAAACGGGTGCCCTTGGACACACTGTACTGTTAGAAGAGGCTAAAAGTACTGGACTCCTGTTTAGAAGGGCTAGGGAGCCAGGGACACCTGTGGTTTGAACAGATGTGTTTCCAGCAAAGAGATGGAATTCAGAGGGTTGGACAGAGAGAACTTGGCGGGCTTCTGCTTGTGGACTGGAAGCAGAACCAGAGGAGTCTTAGGATGGTTTAGCGGTCTGAGTCTATCCAGGTGTCAAGATCAAGCAGTTCAGTGTAAGCCCACAGACAATGTCCTATAATGGTCAAGTAGAGATCAGACTGTCCTGACTTTGAATCTCAGGTCTGCCATTTACTCACTGAGTGACCTTAAACAAGTTGACATATTTATGGGCTTCAATTTCCTTCCCAGCAAACACTAAGTATCTATTGCATTAATTTCTTATGGGGATTAAATGAGATATAATGTATAAAGTAGAATGCCTAGAAAATGGTAAGCATTCACTAAAGAATGCACTATTATTTCTAGCAATGCAGTCAGATCTGGTTGGGAGTCACAGCAAGGTAATCAGACAAGAGTGGAGGGACTGCCCTGTTAAAGACCCAGAGAAGCAGAGGAATCCAAAAAACAAAAGACCCAGGAACCAGGAAGCAGGTAGATGAGCAGCTACAAAACCACAGCGTTAAGAGCACCAGCAGCCTATGAGGATAGTGTTTGAAGCGCTTTGCAATACCACCTAGAACTTCCCATTCCCCCTTGACTTGCAAGGACAAGGTAGGACCTAGGAGCCACTTACTAAAGATACTGAGTAGATCCCATGCTTAACTGAGGGCTTCCTAGGGTTTCTTGTCTGCTTTGATCTCTTCCAAGGATACTTAGCTTTCATGCCATCCTTTCCCCTCCTCCACTCATTTCTTTAACATGTATTTATATGCTTTGTGTAAGGCATGTCTAGATGCTGGAACCCAGCATCTAATACAACAGACGTAAACCAATCCTGCCCTAATGTACCCCAGTGCTCATGGCAGACATCACTAATGAATGAATGGCATACTTTCCTACTGAGGCCCAAAGCCCCTACCAGTCTTTCTCAATGCTGTTCAGACCTCCCAAGAGCCACTGCCAATCAGAGATGGTACGAAAGATGAAAACTCAGTTACATTCCTGCTTTGAGCTTCTGTGGTTGCTGATTAGACATACTGATCCCTTCCCAAGAACAAGTCAGTGCTTGTCTCACAGCCTAGGGCTGGCAGGGAAATAACCCCAGGGCAATACCAACCAGAGCCTACATTTAAGATCTGACGAAATCATTGCTTTGTCTAATATCACTGAAATGGTTTTGAATATTTTACTGAAGCATCCAATTACTACCATGATCTAAGCTGAATTCATAGGAGGTTATTATTCATAATCCCAATTTCATGTATTATATTTATGATCTCACATTACAGCTACAAATCCTGCCTTTGTCCACTATTTTTAATTCGTCCCAAATACACACACACTTAAACAAGCCTCATCAAGGGAACAGAAAAAAACAGGTGCACGCATCCAGAGCTGGTGGCCACATGATATGGTGGGAAATCAACCACGACATGGTGGAGTCAGTGGGTCTCATTTCAGGCTCAGCTTTTCCACTGAGTCACTATGTGGCACTTTGTGCATCTAAGAAATATGAATAACAAAATTTATACCATAATAACATCAAAGTCAGTGTGGTGGTGCTAGTGGTAAAGAATCTGCCTGCCAGTACAAGAGACGTACAAGACATGGGTTTGATCCCTGGGTGGGGAAGATCCCCTGGAGGAGGGCATGGCAACCCACTTATATTGTATGACCATAGATGAACATCAAAGTCAGTTTGTGCTAGTTGAAAAAGAACTTCCCATTCCCCCTTGACTTGCAAGGACAAGGTAGGACCTAGGAGCCACTTACTAAAGATACTGAGTAGATCCCATGCTTAACTGAGGGCTTCCTAGGGTTTCTTGTCTGCTTTGATCTCTTCCAAGGATACTTAGCTTTCATGCCATCCTTTCCCCTCCTCCACTCATTTCTTTAACATGTATTTATATGCTTTGTGTAAGGCATGTCTAGGTGCTGGAACCCAGCATCTAATACAACAGACGTAAACCAATCCTGCCCTAATGTACCCCAGTGCTCATGGCAGACATCACTAATGAATGAATGGCATACTTTCCTACTGAGGCCCAAAGCCCCTACCAGTCTTTCTCAATGCTGTTCAGACCTCCCAAGAGCCACTGCCAATCAGAGATGGTACGAAAGATGAAAACTCAGTTACATTCCTGCTTTGAGCTTCTGTGGTTGCTGATTAGACATACTGATCCCTTCCCAAGAACAAGTCAGTGCTTGTCTCACAGCCTAGGGCTGGCAGGGAAATAACCCCAGGGCAATACCAACCAGAGCCTACATTTAAGATCTGACGAAATCATTGCTTTGTCTAATATCACTGAAATGGTTTTGAATATTTTACTGAAGCATCCAATTACTACCATGATCTAAGCTGAATTCATAGGAGGTTATTATTCATAATCCCAATTTCATGTATTATATTTATGATCTCACATTACAGCTACAAATCCTGCCTTTGTCCACTATTTTTAATTCGTCCCAAATACACACACACTTAAACAAGCCTCATCAAGGGAACAGAAAAAAACAGGTGCACGCATCCAGAGCTGGTGGCCACATGATATGGTGGGAAATCAACCACGACATGGTGGAGTCAGTGGGTCTCATTTCAGGCTCAGCTTTTCCACTGAGTCACTATGTGGCACTTTGTGCATCTAAGAAATATGAATAACAAAATTTATACCATAATAACATCAAAGTCAGTGTGGTGGTGCTAGTGGTAAAGAATCTGCCTGCCAGTACAAGAGACGTACAAGACATGGGTTTGATCCCTGGGTGGGGAAGATCCCCTGGAGGAGGGCATGGCAACCCACTTATATTGTTGCCTAGAGAATCCCATGGACAGAACAGGACAGTCCATAGGGTCTCAAAGACTCAGACACGACTGAAGGGACTGAGCACGCATGCACAGCTCTTTTGTAACTCCAACATGATGCTACACTACAGGCCAAGACTTCCAACGGCCCTGATGTCTCTCAGGCACTAGGAGGAAGTATGCCACCTTCCACCTCCTCACAAAGCCAGGGGGACCAGGTGCTCTGTCCACAGTGACTGCTGAGGAGGTCGCCCAGAGTACCTCCAGCAGGGAACCTATTAAGGATCTGTTTGCCTTATGGCATCTGAGGGCAGGGACTGGACCAGAGAAAATGCACCTTAGCATCCCTCTCGATCTATGTCCTGGGAAGTGGCCTATTAACCAATGGAAAAGTAAAAGAGCAACATGGTCATTGGACAGCAGACCATGGAAATAAATTGGTGACCCACCCCTACCCCAAATCCATTTCCCAGTAAAATCAGCCTTCAAGGTTAGTCTCACCTGACACCAAAATTCTCACTCCAGGCTCCATGGTAGGAGGTAATTCTATTTTAGTCCGGAGGGGTGAGGTGAGCAGCCTGGTCTGCGACCAAAGTCTCGTGACTCTCACACCCAGTCTGAACAAGACTCTGCCTTCTCTCTTCTTTAAGGCTTAATAAGAAACTTTTTTACAGTTAAGTTAGAAAGTAAAATAGAGCAACACAAAAATGCAGTGGCCAGTAGCTACCAGTGGCTACTTAAGTTTAATTAAATTGAATGAAATTAGATATTTGCATTCTCAGTTGTATATCTCTACTGGTGTTTAGTTGTTACGTCATGCCTGACTCTTGCAACCCTATGGACTATAACCCATCAGGTTCCACTGTCCATGGGATTTTCCAGGAAAGGATACTAGAGTGGTTGCCATTTCCTGCTCCAGAGAATTTTCCTGACCCAGGGATTGAACCTGCCTCTTCTGCACTAGCAGGCAGATTCTTTGCCACTGAGCCATCTGGGAAGCCTTTTATAGCTCTTTGGCCACATCTGATTAATCACTGGACAGTACAAAGAGAAGACATTTACACATTCTACTAAACAGCACTGGTCTAGGCCATCGAAGATAGTGAATGAACCACTTATACCAATTCGACTCCTTTACAATCAGCTACATCATGTTTTTTTAATATTTATTTGTATTTATTTATTATGTATTTGGCTATAGCAGATCTTAATTGCAGCACACAGGATCTCTGATCTTAGTTGTGGCATGTGGGATCTAGTTCCCTGACCAGGGATTGAACCCAGGCCACCTACACTGGGAGCAGGGAGTCTTAGTCTCTGGACCACCAGGGAAGTCTCTATTTTACGTTGTTAGAAAAATCTGTGGAAAATAAGAAAGGCCTTCCTATGAAAGGACAGAAGACAATATATAAAGGGAAGTGAAAATATAGGAAAAACTATTTACAGCATAGATCAGGAGTGAACTGTTAATATGCTTCATAAATTAACCTAAGAGGCAAACAACGCGTACCAATAGACAATTCAAGTAAAGAAATTAAACAGAAATGCATGAGATGATTCTCAGCACATCAATAATTTAAAACAAAAACAATGAGATAAATCAAATGAAACCGGCAAGTTACAGAAGTTGTTTTACCTGGTGATAACATTGCTGTAAAAATAGTACATATTTGTATACGATCATGCATGTAAAATGTGAGATAGATTTAGAAAAAGGAAATTACGAGATTTAAAGGGTTATATAAATCTTCTTATATCTTGGTATTAACTGTCATCATGACTTCAGATAATAACCAGGCTTTATTTTCCTCTTTCCACCACCAATATTATTTCTATATGAAACCTCTTCACTGCAGCTAACAAAATCAAAACGGACCAGTCTCCCCAAAGTGAGAAGTTTCTTCAAAAGAATGTGGGAGAGCTTCCCCTGGTGGTCCAGTGGGTAAGGACACCGCCTTGCAGTGCAAGGGGCACCTGTTCGATCCCTGGCCTGGGAAGATCCCACGTGCCGCGGAGCGGCTGGACCCATGTGTCCAATCACTGAGCCGGAGCTCTGGAGCGCATGCGTCCAGAGCCGGCGCTCTGCGACGACAGACGCCACCGCGATGGGAGGCCCACAGGAGCCAAAGAACCAAGATGGATGAAAATTGATAAATGAAAGACAAATAGAAGTGGCCCGCCTGCCCCCACAAGAAAAATATTTAAAAAAAAAAAAGAAAAGAATGTGGGAGAGTTAATAGGTATGAGCATTCCGCTGAGGGTTTGGTTTTTTTTCCCCCTTTTTCTCTCTGGATGTCCACATCTCACCCAAATTGCATATCTTTATTTCACTTTGAGAATATATTATTAATCAGTATGAACTTGCTTCAGAAAAAAAATAACTTATTGACTCATGGACCTGCTCAGACTGATGACGTCTTACTTCAGTTGGATCCAGGGGCCCAAACTATGTCATCAGGGATTCTTCTCTTTCAATCTTTCATCTTGGTTTCCTATTGGGTATGTTGGCATCATTTCCTCCAACAATGAGGTTCCTACATGCAGTCATGAGGAGGACCGCCAAAACCCCATTTCCCAGCATCCCTGTTCATCAATTGCAATGGAAAGGGAGGTTTCTGTCCCATAACTTCCATAGATTACTTCTAGTGGAATCCAATGATCTTGCTATGCCTCAGGCCTTCTCCTCGGACCACTCAATGTTCAGGGGAAGGATGGCTTGTCACAGAACACCAGGGGGCAACAATCTCACTGAAATCTGGGTCAGTGGTGGCATTTGGTGTTTATCAACTAGAGTTGTGCTGCACAGTGGCTCTGCTCCCCAAGAGAGCATATTACCAATGGACAGACCTATGTCACATGGTACCTCTGTGTCCAGGAGGGAAAGGCCTGTTTTCAGAAAAAGAAAATGAAGGGAAAGCATCCTAGAGTGCCAAAATAGACCCATAATCCACGATAACATACCTCAGAGTGAGAAGAAATGAAAAGAAAATTGCATACCAAACCTCCCCATGCCTTCTCTGAGTACAGGAGCGGGCAGGGTAGGGGGTAAACACAACACTCTTTAAACCCTCAGAAGAAATCATTACGAGTCTGCAAGGTATTGCAATGAGGAGGGTCTCCTTGAAGGAAGCAAGAACACTACTTCCCCCAGAACACACACACACACAATAGAAAGGCTTCTAAAGCTCCGCTACAGAAATGACAAAGTCCAGCCTGTCTCTTGAGACACAACAAGCCTCTGCTTCAGAAGACACTTTCAGAAGTCCTGAGAACATTTCTTACAGAGCTAACACTAGAAATAAGGCCTCAGAACTGCCTTGGGTTCACAGCATCTCATCTTTGCTAATTCTCAACCCCAAGGTGCTCTTGGGTTTCAGGATGTGCCCTCGAGAACCTGTGAATGCACTCGTGCCATCAGCCCTAGGGTTATACCGGCAGGCTGTCGGGCAGGTGGCAAGTGAGCACCCACAGTGGCCAGAGGAAGGGCACAGCCAGGCGGGGGCAGGCAGCCTCCCTCACTGTTCATCCCTGCAGCCCATTTCTCTGTAGGGAATGACGTCTTTTCTTGACTCCTCTTTTCACATTGTGTAATAATAATAAAAAAAAAAAAACTGAATCACTTTTTATAAATACTGATTCCTGGATCTTGTCTCAGACTTAACAATACAAGCATCTAGGAACAGTCCTCTGTTCCTAGATACAGAATACAGTATTTATTCTGTCATACAGTATTTATTCTGTTCTTAGAATAAATACAGAGGAGCCTGTATTTATTCTTAGTCCCCTAGCTTGATTTTTCTGTCAAGGTTGAGAATCACTGTAATCGCATCTATGCCTGGCCCTTGTTTGAGACCAAGGCATTACGAACAGAAAATGAAGAACATCCCAGAGTGACTCTTCATAGTCTCTTTGCTGACTTACACTATTTTCTGCTCAGGCTCATTTATTCTTCTAAACATTATTGAGGACAACAAAGAGCTTCTGTTTATGTGCTCATGCTCAGTCACTCAGTCATGTCTGACTTCTTGCGAACCTCTGGACTGTAGCCCACCAGGCTCCTCTGTCCATGGGATTTCCCACACAAGATTACTGGAGTGGGTTGCCATTTCCCTCTCCAGGGGATCTTCCCTACCCAGGGATCAAACCCACATCTCCTAGGTTTCTTGCACTGCAGGTGGATTCTTTACCACCAAGCCACTGGGAAGGCCCTTGTTTATGTGGTTATAGCTACTATATTTAACATACTAGCAATTAAAATGAAAAATTTTAATATCTAATGAATTTTCTACTCGTTAACATAAGTAATATAGAGTGTTTTTTCCAGAATTCAAAAATTGATGAGGATGTGGCACTGTTCATGAGTAGCTGAAGACAGTCGGGTTCTCATATTTGCCTTCGCATTTAATCGCTTGTTATTATCACATCATGGTGTCTCTGGAAGACTCTATTTGACAGTCAGGAGAGAATGAGTATAAGAAAAGCAACTAATGGCTTAGTATTAATAGGAATATAATGTTGACCTTAAGGAGACCCCCTTGAAAAGGTCTTCAGGGTCCCCAGAGGGCACTCGTGCCATCAGCCCTAGGGTTATACCGGCAGGCTGTCGGGCAGGTGGCAAGTGAGCACCCACAGTGGCCAGAGGAAGGGCACAGCCAGGCGGGGCAGGCAGCCTCCTCACTGTTCATCCCTGCAGCCCATTTCTCTGTAGGGAATGACGTCTTTTCTTGACTCCTCTTTTCACATTGTGTAATAATAATAATAAAAAAAAAAAAAACTGAATCACTTTTTATAAATACTGATTCCTGGATCTTGTCTCAGACTTAACAATACAAGCATCTAGGAACAGTCCTCTGTTCCTAGATACAGAATACAGTATTTATTCTGTCATACAGTATTTATTCTGTTCTTAGAATAAATACAGAGGAGCCTGTATTTATTCTTAGTCCCCTAGCTTGATTTTTCTGTCAAGGTTGAGAATCACTGTAATCGCATCTATGCCTGGCCCTTGTTTGAGACCAAGGCATTACGAACAGAAAATGAAGAACATCCCAGAGTGACTCTTCATAGTCTCTTTGCTGACTTACACTATTTTCTGCTCAGGCTCATTTATTCTTCTAAACATTATTGAGGACAACAAAGAGCTTCTGTTTATGTGCTCATGCTCAGTCACTCAGTCATGTCTGACTTCTTGCGAACCTCTGGACTGTAGCCCACCAGGCTCCTCTGTCCATGGGATTTCCCACACAAGATTACTGGAGTGGGTTGCCATTTCCCTCTCCAGGGGATCTTCCCTACCCAGGGATCAAACCCACATCTCCTAGGTTTCTTGCACTGCAGGTGGATTCTTTACCACCAAGCCACTGGGAAGGCCCTTGTTTATGTGGTTATAGCTACTATATTTAACATACTAGCAATTAAAATGAAAAATTTTAATATCTAATGAATTTTCTACTCGTTAACATAAGTAATATAGAGTGTTTTTTCCAGAATCCAAAAAATTGATGAGGAGTGTGGCACTGTTCATGAGTAGCTGAAGACAGTCGGGTTCTCATATTTGCCTTCGCATTTAATCGCTTGTTATTATCACATCATGGTGTCTCTGGAAGACTCTATTTGACAGTCAGGAGAGAATGAGTATAAGAAAAGCAACTAATGGCTTAGTATTAATAGGAATATAATGTTGACCTTAAGGAGACCCCCTTGAAAAGGTCTTCAGGGTCCCCAGTGATGCCCAGACCACACTTTGATGCCCCTGTTCTAGACCACCCCCTTCACATTCCCTCCACCTTTACATACACTCTCATTTCTCTAATTTCAGCATTGCTTTATTTTGATGCCTTTTTCATTTTCACAAATCCTCCACTTGTCTCTCTAATTTTCTACGTGGGAAGAAAGAGAAACCCAAGGGAGTATGTATGGTAAAGGGAGACGTACGGTAAAGATACACGGGGGGGCTTCCCTGATGGTCCAGTGGGTAAGGACACCGCCTTGCAGTGCAAGGGGCGCCGGTTCAATCCCTGGCCTGGGAAGATCCCACGTGCCACGGAGCGGCTGGACCCATGTGTCCAATTATCAAGCCGGAGCTCTGGAGCACATGCGCCCAGAGCTGGTGCTCTGCGACAACAGAGGCCACTGCAATGGGAGGCCCACATGGGCCAAAGAACAAAGATGGATGAAAACAGATAAATGAAAGACCAATAGAAGTGACCGCCTGCCCCCCTCCCTCCCCAACCTGCACCCCCCCAAAAAAAAGATACAAGGGAACCTCACAAAGCTCCATGTGGGAGGTACAGGTAGGCTCCCACTGTGTTTCTTCCCAGACTCCATGGCTCTGCACATTGGCCTACTCTGCCCTCTGCATACTGAGGTACCCTGGCAAGGCTCATACTCCTCCAATGAAGAACTGGGTTATCACAAGGTAATCTGACAGCATCACCATAAAGTTTCATGTAAACAATTTCTTACTATGAAGTCTTGACTCTAAAATCCTAGGTAAGACTTCCCTGATGGTCCAGTGGGTAAAGAGTCTGCCTTGCAGTGCAAGGGGCACCAGTTGAATCCCTGGCCAGGGAAGATCCCACATACAGCAGAGTGGCTGGACCAGTGTGTCCAATTACAAGCCAGCGTTCTGAAGCCCATGTGCCCAGAGCCAGTGCTCTGCAACAGAGTGGCCACTGAAATGGGAGGCCCACACAGACCGAAGAATAAAGATGGATGAAAAGACATAAATAAACAATCAATAAAAAGAGGACAAAGTTAAAAAAAAAAAAAAAAGTACTGCTGCTAAAATCCTAGGTGAGAAAAACTAGTTGACCCAGCAGGAAGAAGTTATCAAGCAGGGCGATGGAGTATTTCAGATATTTTATTTATATCCATTCAAGACAGCCCACATCAGAGACCACACAAGTAATCAAGTAGCAAATCCCTGATTCTCAACTCTGGCTGTTCGGCCCTTGTCTGATGAGGTGAGATCATAAGCCAGGGTTACTGGTGCATTGGGCTGCCCTGTTCAGGCTGTATGAACAGGATATTCTAGGTGGTAAAGAGGTAAAAGGCATTTCTAGCACAGACTGCCAGCATTGTTCAGTAGAAATATGAACCATGTACGCAATTTAGCATAGTCACATTCACAAAGTAAAAATATATTGGCAAAATTGATTTAATGTATTTTAACCTAACATAGCCAAAATATTATATCCACATGTCAACAGTAGAAAAAAGCAATAATGATGGGCTTCCCTGGTGGTCCAGTGGGTAGAGAGTCCGCCTTGCAGTGCAAGGGGCACCGGTTTGATCCCTGGCCTGGGAAGATCCCACGTGCCACAGAACGACTGGACCGTGTGTCCAATTAGGAGCCGTCACTCTGGAGCGCAAGTGCCCAGAGCCAGTGCTCTGCAATGAGAAAGGCCACTGTAATGGCAGGCCCACACATGCCAAACAAAAAAAGATGGATGAAAATAAATACAAAAATAAAAGAGGCATGATGGGGAAAAAATTATTTTAAAAAGGTCTTCTTAATTAAAAAGTGTGAAAAAGGGAAAAAGAAAAAAGCAATAATGAGAAATTTTACATCCTCTTAGACTAATGTCTTCAAAATTAGTGTGTATAAAATACATTTTAATTAGTACACTCAATTTTCATGAGGTACACTTGATCTGTATTTAGGGTTCATAAAACATATCTGAAAGAGCAAATCCATGTACCCAAGTTGTTCGAAACACACTTAGATCTTTTCAAGTAGGTGAGTCAAGTATCCATTTTTTACATTTTAATTTATTATAAGTTAATTTAAAATTCCATTCTTCAGCTTCATTAGCCACCTTTCAAGTGCTCAGTAGCCATATAGGATTAGGGGCTACATTTCAGACACAGCAGGACCAGATGGAAAGCCAAAATCTGGTCTCTTCTACTCATTTGTGCCTCCCACAGCATCACCAGAGAACTGCCCCCTAGGGATGCCTGGTAACTACTGCAGATGGAAACCATGCAAGGCATAAATGCTCAAATCTAGTTGCTGAAGGACCCTTACTTAGAAGTTGCATCTAAAATGTTTTTCTTTAACTAATTGCATCACGTTAAGTGCATTAAAGAACCTTGTTCATTAAAGGAATCCTACAATGATTTAACTCATTCCTCCAATAAATCATCTGTCAGCCATCTGTATTAAAAAAGAGAGAGAGACTTTCTTATATCAGGTTTATTTTAAGTAGAACACAAAAAGAAAGCCAAGTGAAGGCCATTTGACAAAAATATATTGGCAAAATTGATTTAATGTATTTTAACCTAACATAGCCAAAATATTATATCCACATGTCAACAGTAGAAAAAAGCAATAATGATGGGCTTCCCTGGTGGTCCAGTGGGTAGAGAGTCCGCCTTGCAGTGCAAGGGGCACCGGTTTGATCCCTGGCCTGGGAAGATCCCACGTGCCACAGAACGACTGGACCGTGTGTCCAATTAGGAGCCGTCACTCTGGAGCGCAAGTGCCCAGAGCCAGTGCTCTGCAATGAGAAAGGCCACTGTAATGGCAGGCCCACACATGCCAAACAAAAAAAGATGGATGAAAATAAATACAAAAATAAAAGAGGCATGATGGGGAAAAAATTATTTTAAAAAGGTCTTCTTAATTAAAAAGTGTGAAAAAGGGAAAAAGAAAACGCAATAATGAGAAATTTTACATCCTCTTAGACTAATGTCTTCAAAATTAGTGTGTATAAAATACATTTTAATTAGTACACTCAATTTTCATGAGGTACACTTGATCTGTATTTAGGGTTCATAAAACATATCTGAAAGAGCAAATCCATGTACCCAAGTTGTTCGAAACACACTTAGATCTTTTCAAGTAGGTGAGTCAAGTATCCATTTTTTACATTTTAATTTATTATAAGTTAATTTAAAATTCCATTCTTCAGCTTCATTAGCCACCTTTCAAGTGCTCAGTAGCCATATAGGATTAGGGGCTACATTTCAGACACAGCAGGACCAGATGGAAAGCCAAAATCTGGTCTCTTCTACTCATTTGTGCCTCCCACAGCATCACCAGAGAACTGCCCCCTAGGGATGCCTGGTAACTACTGCAGATGGAAACCATGCAAGGCATAAATGCTCAAATCTAGTTGCTGAAGGACCCTTACTTAGAAGTTGCATCTAAAATGTTTTTCTTTAACTAATTGCATCACGTTAAGTGCATTAAAGAACCTTGTTCATTAAAGGAATCCTACAATGATTTAACTCATTCCTCCAATAAATCATCTGTCAGCCATCTGTATTAAAAAAGAGAGAGAGACTTTCTTATATCAGGTTTATTTTAAGTAGAACACAAAAAGAAAGCCAAGTGAAGGCCATTTGACAAATGAGCAATCTGAGAAGCTATAATTCACATCCTCCACCCTCGTGAAACTGAAGTGAGTTTTGCAGAAGTCCTTGAAAACCTGAAACAAAAAGGTTTGCTTTCTGGTTCTGTTTGACTGATACCAGCTGCATTTAAGCCCCTTTTGAGCAATGATGGAAATTTTGTGTGAAGGCTGGTAAGTAGGCTAACAGCCGTGAGCTCTTTCCAGCAGATGGCACTGTAATCAAAAGAACGCCTCTGCGATCCCATGAGCCCACTTTTTACAAGCATTTCTGAAATCTATGCCCATTACATCCTAAAGCTAGTCTACATGGACACGGCCCATTTTGACTGAATGGATTATTTAAAGCTTCCCTTTGTTTAATCAAATAACCAGTGGAATGTCTAGTGTTAGCCAAACAAGCTGTTCATTCATTCATTCATCAAACCCTTCTTTTTTGTTTTTTTTATTCTTTATTTTAAAGGTTTTACAGAGTTTTATTGTTCACAGACATGTATGTTCCCAGATCCATGCATCCATATCCATATGCATATCCATGGTCCCCACCCGCCCAGATCCCCCCATCCCACCCCTCCAGACCTTCGCCCCAAGCCATTGTAAGCACTCCTATTCCCTTAGCACTGTGACACTAGCTATCTTTTCCACACATAACACTATAGGCATCAAACCCTTCTTGAGGGCTATCAAGGATTAGATGTCATGACATGGAGCTAGAAACAAAAGAAAAAGAAAGAACAGGTCCTTCCCTCTAAGGAGTTCACAGCCTGTTAGGAAGGTTACTCATATATATGCCTGTGTGCATGCTCAGTTGTTCGGTCATGTCCAACTCTTTCCAGCCCTATGGACTGTAACCCACCAGGTTCCTCAGTTCATGGCATCCTCCAGGCAGGAATACTAGAGTGGGTTCAGGGGATCTTCAGGGATCTTCCCAGCCAGGGATTGACTCTGAGTCTCCTGGGCGACCGCACTGGAGGCAGATTCTTTACTGCTGACCCACCAGAGAAGCCCCAGTCGTACACAAAAATAGCTGCAAAATAGTGCAATTCGGTAGCTGAGAGATACAATTCAGCGCCAGGAGGGTGGAGAAGAGGGAACTGAGGGAGGTTTGACAAATGAGCAATCTGAGAAGCTATAATTCACATCCTCCACCCTCGTGAAACTGAAGTGAGTTTTGCAGAAGTCCTTGAAAACCTGAAACAAAAAGGTTTGCTTTCTGGTTCTGTTTGACTGATACCAGCTGCATTTAAGCCCCTTTTGAGCAATGATGGGAATTTTGTGTGAAGGCTGGTAAGTAGGCTAACAGCCGTGAGCTCTTTCCAGCAGATGGCACTGTAATCAAAAGAACGCCTCTGCGATCCCATGAGCCCACTTTTACAAGCATTTCTGAAATCTATGCCCATTACATCCTAAAGCTAGTCTACATGGACACGGCCCATTTTGACTGAATGGATTATTTAAAGCTTCCCTTTGTTTAATCAAATAACCAGTGGAATGTCTAGTGTTAGCCAAACAAGCTGTTCATTCATTCATTCATCAAACCCTTCTTTTTTGTTTTTTTTATTCTTTATTTTAAAGGTTTTACAGAGTTTTATTGTTCACAGACATGTATGTTCCCAGATCCATGCATCCATATCCATATGCATATCCATGGTCCCCACCCGCCCAGATCCCCCCATCCCACCCCTCCAGACCTTCGCCCCAAGCCATTGTAAGCACTCCTATTCCCTTAGCACTGTGACACTAGCTATCTTTTCCACACATAACACTATAGGCATCAAACCCTTCTTGAGGGCTATCAAGGATTAGATGTCATGACATGGAGCTAGAAACAAAAGAAAAAGAAAGAACAGGTCCTTCCCTCTAAGGAGTTCACAGCCTGTTAGGAAGGTTACTCATATATATGCCTGTGTGCATGCTCAGTTGTTCGGTCATGTCCAACTCTTTCCAGCCCTATGGACTGTAACCCACCAGGTTCCTCAGTTCATGGCATCCTCCAGGCAGGAATACTAGAGTGGGTTCAGGGGATCTTCAGGGGATCTTCCCCAGCCAGGGATTGACTCTGAGTCTCCTGGGGCGACCGCACTGGAGGCAGATTCTTTACTGCTGACCCACCAGAGAAGCCCCAGTCGTACACAAAAATAGCTGCAAAATAGTGCAATTCGGTAGCTGAGAGATACAATTCAGCGCCAGGAGGGTGGAGAAGAGGAGAACTGAGGGAGGTTTTTCTGGTGTGTGTGTAGGGAGATCCTTGAAACAGGTGCAGAAAGCTGGATAGTTGTCACCAAAGGTGGAGAAATCTATGAAATGGAAACTAGATACACGAGAGCCTCCTCTGTTCCCCCTGCTTCCACGCGGGCCCCACGAGGGCAGTCCAGCAGGCACACAGCGGTCACCACGGACCTTGTAAAATGTCAATCGGATTCCATCACTCCGTGACCTCAAACTTCCAACAGCTTCCTATCCCACCTGGAATAAAACCCAACGTCCTCCTCGGTCTGGAGACC
The DNA here is from genome assembly GCA_022376925.1 of Tragulus kanchil. NCBI lineage: Eukaryota > Metazoa > Chordata > Mammalia > Artiodactyla > Tragulidae > Tragulus > Tragulus kanchil. The sequence goes on along the minus strand of JAIOJX010000006.1, from coordinate 30,354,635 downwards.
TTTCGTGATGGATCCGCACTGTATCAGAGGCCTCCGTTCCTTCTATGTTCACCATTTCAGCAACACGGGCCTCCTGGATCTTCTCCAAACCTACCAGGCCAGCTCCTCTCCGTGGCCTGTGCTGAGTGCCTTCTCTGACAGTCCTACATACAACAGATCCCTCCTATCAGTCTCTGTCCCCTCATCCTGCTTTATTTCTCTACACCACACTCAGCATTATGGTATTACATATGTATGAGCTACTCCCCTGTGTACTGTCGAACCACAAGGACAGGGGTTTGATCTGTTTGTTCATAGTTACATCACCAGTGCCCACGAGTCACACACAAAAAATATTTTTGTAGAATGAATGGAAACTCAAATGAGCCTAGGAAAACTATGCACATTTTAAGAGATTGCAAATATTCAGCATGGTTAGTAGATGAATGAGGAAGGCAGGCAGGAAGAGCTAGAAATGGGTAGACACTCAGTGGCCAGGTCATGAAGGCACCCATACTTCTGACTAAAACCTTGGATTGTAATCCCAGGATAATGGGGAGCCAGTGAGGCTTGTTACGAAAGGGAATGACACATTCAGATCTTCATGTTGAAAAGACAACTTGGGATACATGAGATAGACAGGCTGGAGAGGAAAGAAGGCAAGAGGGATGCTTGGATACTTTAGCCTTTATTTTCCTTACCTGCAAAATGGAGAGAACATCATCATCTTAGGGGCTGCATAATGACCAAGGGAGTTAAAGCACACTAAACAATACAGTTGCCAGTGATAGGAAGCTATCAGTAAACATTATCTGGAGCGTCCCTGGTGGCTCAGTGCTAAAGAATCTGCCTGCTGATGCAGGAGACACAGGTTCAATCCCCGACTCAGGAAGATCCCACCTGTCATGGAGTAGCTAAGCCCATGTACCACAGCTATTGAACCTGTGCCCTATGGCCCAGGAACCTCAACAACTGAAGCCTATGTGCCTGGGAGCCCATGCTCAGTACCAAGAGAAGCCACCACAATAAGAAATCTGCACACTGCAACCAGAGAACAGCCCACGCTCACTAGAGAAAGCCCACATGTGGCAACTACGGAGCCCCGAGTGCCCTAGAGCCTATGTTCAGCAACAAGAGAAACCTCCACAAGGAGATACCTGTGCATTGCAAACTAGAGAGTAGTCGCAGTTCACCACAACTAGAGAAAAGCCCACACAGCAATGAAGACCAAGCATAGACTATAAGAATCGCAAAGACATGGCGGACCACAAGCTGTTAGGGAAGGAGTTCCCGGGCGAGATTCACAGGTCCAAGAGGTGGGCCAGTTAAGTCGCGCCCCGGAGATGGGACGAGGAGGTTTTATTAGGGAGTAAAGGGGAGAAGAATAAAGGGGAGGGGGGTTCTTCATAGCAGGCACAGAGACAAAGTCTTTGTTTAAGTTAGGTGGGAAATTAGTGATGAGTCTGCTGTCCTTGAGTTGTCTGTGGGCATGGGGGTGTGCAGTTCTTGTCACTTTTCAGATGTAGTGGAAAATCTTTATGGCCAGGGCGAACTCCTTATTGCTGGCCTTGAGAGACTCCCAGGCACCAGCAGATCAGCAACCGGCCCTGTGATGCTGACCCTTTAGGGCCGGGGAGTTTGCAACTGCCGTATTAACCCTTTAATAGCCCATAAACCTAACATAGACAAAAATAAATAATTATTTAAAATAAATACATACACGTTATCCATCACCATCAACATTAGAGGAGCCCAGAGGATGATATCCACACATGAGTTTGGATGAATGACCACTTGGAACATGGTGTCCTTGATCCTGATAGGACCTACAGAAAGAACTCATTTCTGAGAACAGAAAATAAATTCTATTTTGGGCAAGTGCAGTTAGCTGTAGGATATCCAGGGAGACCTGTGACTGGCAGTCTGACATAAAGGTCCAAAGCTCTGAAGGGAAGTTTAAACCAAAGATAAAGATTCAGAGGAATCCTTCACAAGATAAGCAATAGCCCTGGGCCCCTGTAAGCAACCTCTGAATCCAATAAACTCACCAGAGTAAAAAGCCTCAACAAGAAACCATCTCATTGAGCTGAAAAGCAAAATACCATGACAGGAACTGACTCTAGTTCTAAGCCTCTCAGTAACCCCTACCATGTTCACACCATCCCCCTGTGCATTTCCTCCGGGCATGGAAAAAAGAGCCTCCTATATATACAGCTTTTTCTATATCCTCCTCCAAGGCCTTCCAACTTCCTGGTTTCCAGTGTGCACATATAAGAAAAGGCTGAATAGTTCAAAAAGTCTACATATTACAACTAAAAGACTTCTTTGCTTTGGAGATGTAATTGTATCTGAGCAGAGTGCCTTTTGAGCTGAATGAATTCTAAAATTAAAAATGTTCTACTCCTGCTTTGAGAATTGGAGAATCAGGACTTCCCTGATGGTCCAGTGATTAAGACTTCTTCCAATGCAGGGGGTGGGGGTTCAGTCCCTGGTCAGGGAGCTAAGATTCCACATGGCTCATGCCAAGAAACCAGAATATAAAACAGAAGCCATGGGTGAAAAATTGAAGAAAGACTTCAAAAATGGTCCACATCCAAAAAATCTCTTAAAAGAAGACAGACATTATGTAAAAAATCAAAAGAACTGGAGAATTCATGTGTGACGTATAGCGTACGCTGCTGGGGGTGGGGTGACTCGATCAAGGTCCCTGGGGCTCAAGGTCTAAGAAGACATGGATGGAGGAGGCTCAGCAGCTGATGAAGGCAAAGAAGCCTGAAGTCCAGACAGCAGACTCTGGAGTCAGTGACAGGGCCATGCAACTTGGTGTATGCATGCATTGACTCATTCATTAAACAAATAGCCATTTTTTAACTTTTTGTTTTGCATTGGTGTATAGTTGATTAACAACTACTGAAGCCTACCAGCCCTAGAGCCCACACTCTGCAACAAGAGAAGCCACCTCAATGAGAAGCCCACACACTGTAACTAGCAAGCACCCCCACCTCGCTGCACCTAGAGAAAAGCCTGAGCAGCAATAAAGACCTAGCACAGCCCAAAATAAATAAATAGGTAAAATTATTTAAGAAAAAAAAAAAGAAAGATAAGAAAAGAATGGCCTGGAGAGAGGTAAGAGTAAACGCAGGGACACCAGCAAGAAAGCCACTGTAATAACCCAGATGAAAGATTCTGGCAGGGCTGCAGGTGGAAAGGAGGACTACTGAGATTCAGAGGAAGAAGAAATTAGACTCAACTTTTGGTTCTGAGATGTATCAGTCTTATGGCCTTGAGAAATCAAACTCTGTGAGCCTCTAAAAGCTTCACCTGTAGAATCCTGTCGTATAACTATCTCACATTCACACTGGTATTGTGAGAATCTCATGAGAAAACATAAGGAGCACACATTGTCAAACTGCACTGCTGGCTTCTATGGGGAGACATTACTGTGAATATTTCTTTTTCCATCCAACCTAATGGATTAGTCAGAAACATCGTCTCTGGTTCCTACAGCATCTCCTAGTTTTCTAGAGTATAGGAGTAAAATCCATCTAGTCTCTGAGGTTGACAAGATGATGCCATGAGTCTCCTAAAGCTCTTCACCAAGGTCATAAGAAGCCAGACATCTTCTGGACCAGAGGCTTGTTCTCTTTACAGCGGGAGCTCTCAAACTTGAGCACCTATCAGAAGCTCCTGGAAGACTGTTAAAATGTCAACTGCTGAGCCTCACACTCAGAGCTTTTGAGGCAAGAGACCAGAGAAGAGAAGCTCAAAGTTCCCAATTCTCATGAGTGTCCAGGTGAGGCTGACACTGCTAATGTAGGGTCAGCTTTGAGAAATGCGTTAGCTGAGCACACAATCAATCTCCTTTTTTAGATTCGATTAGGGTAAGTTCAGTCACTCAGTCATGTCTGACTCTTTGCGGCCCCATGAACTGCAGCATGCCAGGCTTCCCTGTCCTTCACCATCTCCAGGAGCTCACTCAAACTCATATACACTGACTCAGTGATACCATCCAACCACCTCGTCCTCTGTCATCCCCTTCTCCTTTTGCCTTCTATTTTTCCCAACATCAGGCTCTTTTCCAGTGAGTTGTCTCTTTGAATCAGGTGGCCAAAGTATCGGAGCTTCAGCTTCAGCATCAGTTCTTCCAATGAATATTCATGATTGATTTCCTTTAGGACTGACTGGAAAATCTCCTTACAGTCCAAGGGACTCTCAAGAGCTTTCTCCAACACCACAGTTCAAACGCATCAATTCTCCCTCACTCAGCCTTATTTATGGTCCAGCTCTCACATCCATACATGACTGTTGGGAAAGCCATAGCTTTGACTCTATGGACTTCTGTTGGCAAAGTGATGTCTCTGCTTTTGAATATGCTATCTAGGTTTGTCATAGCTTTTCTTCCAAGGAGCAAGCATCTTTTAATTTCATGGCTGCAGTCAGCATCTACAGTGATTTTGGAGCCCAAGAAAATATCACTGTTTCCACTGTTTGACCATCTATTTGCCATGAAGTGATAGGACCGGATGCCATGATCTTCATTATTTGAATGCTGGCTTCTATGGGGAGACATTACTGTGAATATTTCTTTTTCCATCCAACCTAATGGATTAGTCAGAAACATCGTCTCTGGTTCCTACAGCATCTCCTAGTTTTCTAGAGTATAGGAGTAAAATCCATCTAGTCTCTGAGGTTGACAAGATGATGCCATGAGTCTCCTAAAGCTCTTCACCAAGGTCATAAGAAGCCAGACATCTTCTGGACCAGAGGCTTGTTCTCTTTACAGCGGGAGCTCTCAAACTTGAGCACCTATCAGAAGCTCCTGGAAGACTGTTAAAATGTCAACTGCTGAGCCTCACACTCAGAGCTTTTGAGGCAAGAGACCAGAGAAGAGAAGCTCAAAGTTCCCAATTCTCATGAGTGTCCAGGTGAGGCTGACACTGCTAATGTAGGGTCAGCTTTGAGAAATGCGTTAGCTGAGCACACAATCAATCTCCTTTTTTAGATTCGATTAGGGTAAGTTCAGTCACTCAGTCATGTCTGACTCTTTGCGGCCCCATGAACTGCAGCATGCCAGGCTTCCCTGTCCTTCACCATCTCCAGGAGCTCACTCAAACTCATATACACTGACTCAGTGATACCATCCAACCACCTCGTCCTCTGTCATCCCCTTCTCCTTTTGCCTTCTATTTTTCCCAACATCAGGCTCTTTTCCAGTGAGTTGTCTCTTTGAATCAGGTGGCCAAAGTATCGGAGCTTCAGCTTCAGCATCAGTTCTTCCAATGAATATTCATGATTGATTTCCTTTAGGACTGACTGGAAAATCTCCTTACAGTCCAAGGGACTCTCAAGAGCTTTCTCCAACACCACAGTTCAAACGCATCAATTCTCCCTCACTCAGCCTTATTTATGGTCCAGCTCTCACATCCATACATGACTGTTGGGAAAGCCATAGCTTTGACTCTATGGACTTCTGTTGGCAAAGTGATGTCTCTGCTTTTGAATATGCTATCTAGGTTTGTCATAGCTTTTCTTCCAAGGAGCAAGCATCTTTTAATTTCATGGCTGCAGTCAGCATCTACAGTGATTTTGGAGCCCAAGAAAATATCACTGTTTCCACTGTTTGACCATCTATTTGCCATGAAGTGATAGGACCGGATGCCATGATCTTCATTATTTGAATGCTGAGTTTTAGGCCAGCTTTTTCAACTCTCCTCTTTCACCTTCATCAAGAGGCTCTTTAGTTCCTCTTAGTTTTCTGCCATAAGGGTGGTGTCATCCGCATACCTGAGGCTATTGATCTTTCTCCCAGTAATCTTGATTCCAGCTTCCGCTTCATATAGACTGGCATTTCAATTGGATACTTTCCTCTATTTCTCAGATGAGAGTCCCACAGAAATTCAAGAACCAACTGGAAAAGTTTCTTCAAAGTGCTTGAGATCTAGCTTTTCTTATTCAAAACAACTGGTAGGTTTTAAAAGCATAGAGCCGGGCTTCCCTGGTCGTCCAGTGGATGGGGAGTCTGCCTTGCAGTGCAAGGGGTAGCAGTTTGATCCCTGGCCCTGGAAGACCCCATGTGCAGTGGAGCAGCTGGACTGGTGTGTCCAATTACAAGCCAGCACTCTGGAGCCAGTGCTCAGAAATGAGAGAGGCCACTGCAGTGGTAGGTCCACACAGGCTGAAGAATGAAGATGGATGAAAATAAATAAATAAAAACCAATAAAAGAGGCCAAAATTTAAACAAAATAAAATAAAAGGCATACAGCCAAGGTACCTGGTTTCAAAACTCTGTATCAGCAGCATGACCTGGGCCATGTACCTACCTTCTAGGATCAACATGAGGATTAAGAGTTAATGCACACAAAGCACTTAGAGATGTAGCTGGTACCAAGTAGGCAATTGATAAATGCTAGCTGTTAGCATTATTATTCCAGAGCAAGACTCATGTAATTAGTTGTTTTATGGTTTTCACATAAAACCTAGTTGAAAGTGCAGCTTCAAATTTGTAACCCACCTCCAGAAAATATGTGGGACAGCACCAAGCATTTCAGGAACAAACGTCACTCCCGGGTTCATCTTTGACTCTATGACTTGTGCATAGCTTTAATTTCATTTGTCATAGCTTTTCTTCCAAGGAGCAAGCATCTTTTAATTTCATGGCTGCAGTCAGCATCTACAGTGATTTTGGAGCCCAAGAAAATATCACTGTTTCCACTGTTTGACCATCTATTTGCCATGAAGTGATAGGACCGGATGCCATGATCTTCATTATTTGAATGCTGAGTTTTAGGCCAGCTTTTTCAACTCTCCTCTTTCACCTTCATCAAGAGGCTCTTTAGTTCCTCTTAGTTTTCTGCCATAAGGGTGGTGTCATCCGCATACCTGAGGCTATTGATCTTTCTCCCAGTAATCTTGATTCCAGCTTCCGCTTCATATAGACTGGCATTTCAATTGGATACTTTCCTCTATTTCTCAGATGAGAGTCCCACAGAAATTCAAGAACCAACTGGAAAAGTTTCTTCAAAGTGCTTGAGATCTAGCTTTTCTTATTCAAAACAACTGGTAGGTTTTAAAAGCATAGAGCCGGGCTTCCCTGGTCGTCCAGTGGATGGGGAGTCTGCCTTGCAGTGCAAGGGGTAGCAGTTTGATCCCTGGCCCTGGAAGACCCCATGTGCAGTGGAGCGGCTGGACTGGTGTGTCCAATTACAAGCCAGCACTCTGGAGCCAGTGCTCAGAAATGAGAGAGGCCACTGCAGTGGTAGGTCCACACAGGCTGAAGAATGAAGATGGATGAAAATAAATAAATAAAAACCAATAAAAGAGGCCAAAATTTAAACAAAATAAAATAAAAGGCATACAGCCAAGGTACCTGGTTTCAAAACTCTGTATCAGCAGCATGACCTGGGCCATGTACCTACCTTCTAGGATCAACATGAGGATTAAGAGTTAATGCACACAAAGCACTTAGAGATGTAGCTGGTACCAAGTAGGCAATTGATAAATGCTAGCTGTTAGCATTATTATTCCAGAGCAAGACTCATGTAATTAGTTGTTTTATGGTTTTCACATAAAACCTAGTTGAAAGTGCAGCTTCAAATTTGTAACCCACCTCCAGAAAATATGTGGGACAGCACCAAGCATTTCAGGAACAAACGTCACTCCCGGGTTCATCTAGCTTTTAACCCACATTTTCCCTAGGACTCAATTTCCTCACTTCATCTTATCATGGATCTCTGTAGGCCACTTCATTTTTTTTTTTTTTTTTTTAATTTTTGGCTATTCTGGGTTTTCACTGCTGCCACAGGCCCTTCTCTAGTTGCAGGGAGTGGGAGCTACTCTCAAGTTGAGGTGAGCAGGCTTCTTGTCACAGTGACTTCTCCTGTTGTGGAACTTGGACTCTAGGGCACATGGGCTTCAGTAGTTGTGGCCCATGGGCTCAACAGTTGCAGCTCTGAGGCTCTAGAGCATAGGATCCGTAGTTGTAGCTCACAGACTTAGTTGCTCCATGGCATGTGGGATCCAACCGGGTAAGAGATCGAACCCGTGTCTCTTGCATTGCCAGGTGAACTCCTTATCACTGAGGACCAGATAAGTCCTGTAGGTCACTTTAAATCCTTCCTTTTTTAAAACTTTGTTTTATCTTGGAGTATGGTCAATTAGCGATGTGATAGTTTCAGGTGGACAGCAAAGGGACTCAACCGTACATATACAGGTATCCATTCTCCCCAAAGCTCCCCTCCCATACAGGCTAAATCTTTTCTTAAATCAAGTGGATCCCTTGTATAAATAAATAGTTCACTGAGTTATGCAGCTGCTCCATGAATAATCAAGGTGCTTCAGGGTCAAGAATCCTACAAGCCAACTTCTTCAGGTATCTGATCATTACCGTTTTACATTTTCAATCACCTTAAGCACACAATGATAATAGCAAACCATATATGCAAACCATGCATCAGAATACAGTTGTTTCACCTGTATTCACCCAACTTTCTGTCCTACTCTTTCTTGGAATGATACTGTATTCTACAAAGTCCTAACCCCTTCTAGGATCAACATGAGGATTAAGAGTTAATGCACACAAAGCACTTAGAGATGTAGCTGGTACCAAGTAGGCAATTGATAAATGCTAGCTGTTAGCATTATTATTCCAGAGCAAGACTCATGTAATTAGTTGTTTTATGGTTTTCACATAAAACCTAGTTGAAAGTGCAGCTTCAAATTTGTAACCCACCTCCAGAAAATATGTGGGACAGCACCAAGCATTTCAGGAACAAACGTCACTCCCGGGTTCATCTAGCTTTTAACCCACATTTTCCCTAGGACTCAATTTCCTCACTTCATCTTATCATGGATCTCTGTAGGCCACTTCATTTTTTTTTTTTTTTTAATTTTTGGCTATTCTGGGTTTTCACTGCTGCCACAGGCCCTTCTCTAGTTGCAGGGAGTGGGAGCTACTCTCAAGTTGAGGTGAGCAGGCTTCTTGTCACAGTGACTTCTCCTGTTGTGGAACTTGGACTCTAGGGCACATGGGCTTCAGTAGTTGTGGCCCATGGGCTCAACAGTTGCAGCTCTGAGGCTCTAGAGCATAGGATCCGTAGTTGTAGCTCACAGACTTAGTTGCTCCATGGCATGTGGGATCCAACCGGGTAAGAGATCGAACCCGTGTCTCTTGCATTGCCAGGTGAACTCCTTATCACTGAGGACCAGATAAGTCCTGTAGGTCACTTTAAATCCTTCCTTTTTTAAAACTTTGTTTTATCTTGGAGTATGGTCAATTAGCGATGTGATAGTTTCAGGTGGACAGCAAAGGGACTCAACCGTACATATACAGGTATCCATTCTCCCCAAAGCCCCCCTCCCATACAGGCTAAATCTTTTCTTAAATCAAGTGGATCCCTTGTATAAATAAATAGTTCACTGAGTTATGCAGCTGCTCCATGAATAATCAAGGTGCTTCAGGGTCAAGAATCCTACAAGCCAACTTCTTCAGGTATCTGATCATTACCGTTTTACATTTTCAATCACCTTAAGCACACAATGATAATAGCAAACCATATATGCAAACCATGCATCAGAATACAGTTGTTTCACCTGTATTCACCCAACTTTCTGTCCTACTCTTTCTTGGAATGATACTGTATTCTACAAAGTCAAGCTGCTGTCCAACTTTTCCTACCTTTCTCTTATGACGGTATCATTGACCGTCCACTGATAGAACACTGCCTTTTGATCATTTCTGTGACATTCACTCATTCAAAAAGCAGTTGTTGGATACCTAACACATGTCACACAATAGGGCTCAAAACACTACCTGTCCTGAAAGAGACTCACAGTCTTACAGAACAAGTTACGTTTGCCAGGGGCAGGATGTTTGGGGTTGATACATAAGCACTGCTATATTTAAAATGGTTAACCAACAAGGACTGCCTAAATAGCACATGGAACTCTACTCGGTGTTATATGACAGCCTGGATGGGAGGGGAGTTTGAGAGAGAATGGATAGATGTATACGGCTTAGCCCCTTCACTGTTCACCTGAAACTATCCCAACACTATTCATCAGTTATACCCCAATACAAAAAAAAAAGTTTTAAAAACTACACTATTCTCTAGGAATTAGACTCTACTGAGTGGACCCATTAATAGCAGGTGAGTTCCATACTGCAAGATGCATATTATAAATAAGAAAGGCCAACAACATTGGCTGGACCCTTGTTACATACAGGCCCTGTTCTGTGCATCTTACACACTGACCCTGTGAGGCCCTTCCTACATTTCCCCTCACTTTGTTAGTTGAAGAAATGGAAGCAGGAAAACTGCATGTTCACACTATAAGGTCACTTTAAATCCTTCCTTTTTAAAACTTTGTTTTATCTTGGAGTATGGTCAATTAGCGATGTGATAGTTTCAGGTGGACAGCAAAGGGACTCAACGTACATATACAGGTATCCATTCTCCCAAAGCTCCCTCCCATACAGGCTAAATCTTTTCTTAAATCAAGTGGATCCCTTGTATAAATAAATAGTTCACTGAGTTATGCAGCTGCTCCATGAATAATCAAGGTGCTTCAGGGTCAAGAATCCTACAAGCCAACTTCTTCAGGTATCTGATCATTACCGTTTTACATTTTCAATCACCTTAAGCACACAATGATAATAGCAAACCATATATGCAAACCATGCATCAGAATACAGTTGTTTCACCTGTATTCACCCAACTTTCTGTCCTACTCTTTCTTGGAATGATACTGTATTCTACAAAGTCAAGCTGCTGTCCAACTTTTCCTACCTTTCTCTTATGACGGTATCATTGACCGTCCACTGATAGAACACTGCCTTTTGATCATTTCTGTGACATTCACTCATTCAAAAAGCAGTTGTTGGATACCTAACACATGTCACACAATAGGGCTCAAAACACTACCTGTCCTGAAAGAGACTCACAGTCTTACAGAACAAGTTACGTTTGCCAGGGGCAGGATGTTTGGGGTTGATACATAAGCACTGCTATATTTAAAATGGTTAACCAACAAGGACTGCCTAAATAGCACATGGAACTCTACTCGGTGTTATATGACAGCCTGGATGGGAGGGGAGTTTGAGAGAGAATGGATAGATGTATACGGCTTAGCCCCTTCACTGTTCACCTGAAACTATCCCAACACTATTCATCAGTTATACCCCAATACAAAAAAAAAAGTTTTAAAAACTACACTATTCTCTAGGAATTAGACTCTACTGAGTGGACCCATTAATAGCAGGTGAGTTCCATACTGCAAGATGCATATTATAAATAAGAAAGGCCAACAACATTGGCTGGACCCTTGTTACATACAGGCCCTGTTCTGTGCATCTTACACACTGACCCTGTGAGGCCCTTCCTACATTTCCCCTCACTTTGTTAGTTGAAGAAATGGAAGCAGGAAAACTGCATGTTCACACTATAAGAGACAGAATCAGACTTCAAACTTCAGACTTCAAGACGCAGTCAGGCTGACTCCAGATCTTGCACCCTGAACCTCTCTCTATTATGCTGTTTTCCTGCCATGTAACATGAAGGAGAGCTGAAGGAATAATGTTCAGGGGATCTCTGGATCCAGGAATGCAAAAACAGAAGCAACTTTGGACAGAAAAAATAAAATTACTCAGAAGAGAGAAGAGAAGGACCTCCAGTAAAGCAGATTAGGTAGCAAAATTAGGTAGTGTTCCATGGCTGGAAACCCCAGGTGGAGGAAAGGCTGAGTAAGCACCCTGCGGTAACGGCTCGGGAGCCACTGGAAGGTGGCCGCTTAGCAAACTGCAGCCCCAGCCCCCAGGAGGCCAGCTGGCCCTACACAGGTAGCACTTTTATATAAGGATCAACATCAGCACTTTCCATGAAGTTCATCAGCAGAACAAGGACTGAAAGACCTGAGGCACTCACGGCAGCCTTCACATGGGAGAGAAAAGGATGGATTTTCTAAACAGGCACTGTCTGAGAATCCTGTGCCGACATGTACTCTGGGCTGTGATGTTGGACTTGCGATCTAAAGGATTTCTTAATGATCTCCCAAGGCTAAGGCAGGGTCCTGTTTTAGTTACCTATCGCTATGTAACATACCATCCCCAAACTAGGCAGTAAAATAGCCACCATTTTACAAAGCTCACCAATTTGCAAGGTTAGGACTTTGTACACACCAGAGCTGGGAGGGCTACAGAGTGGCTTGAATCACTCAAGACGACTTGCTGGAGCCACATGTCTGAGGCCTGGTTTCTGAATTCCAGTTGAATTCCTAGGTTCTGCTCTTTATTATATTTGATACAATCTAGGCTTGACTATCTGTGAGATTTCTTCACTCAGAGGCTGGCACTTGGGTGGATGGCTGGATAACCAGTGCTCACCGGGCCTCTCTGTTCACACAGCTTCTCCACCCAGTGAGCCTGGGTTTCCTCACAGCATGGCAGGCTCAGGACAGTGGACCCAGTAGCTGACGCCTGGCTTCCCCTAGAGCAGGCATTCTGAGAGAGGATGTTGATCCCTCTTTAAAGTTTGGGTGAAGCATCACTTGTCATATTCCGCAGGTAGGCATAGTCTCCGAACCAGGTCAGATTTAAGAGAAGAGGACAGAAACATTTTTCCCGGTACTGGGAGAGTCAAAGAGTTTGTGGACAATCTTGCTCCATCACAGGCTCTTTCTTCAGCCTCCACTGGTACACTGCTCGTGCCTCGCCATGACATTTAAACTGAATTGTAACTTCACCATCTTAGTCAACATTGTGCCACCAGAGGGTAGCACAGCACCCTCAATGAATTTCTGTTGATTGAAAATTAGGAGGGTTTGCTCTATATTTTAGATCTCCCAAAGTATTCTGGAGAAATGGAAATCAAACAACCCAGAAATATTACCAGAATGAAATCAAAACTCACAAAAATTTTTACCAAGGAATGTGCCATAGAAATGTATGTATATTTATATATGTATAAAGGGTACATTTTAGATACATATAATTATTACACAGTGCTTCCTATAGCTGCCCAACACTACACTAAGCCCTTTGTAAGAATTACTTCAGAACAGGAAGTTAAGTTCTATTATGGACTGAACTGTGACACCCTAAAATTCATATGCTGAAGCCCCAGCTCCCAGCACCCTAGAAATGTTACTGTACTTGAAAAAGATGGTCTTTCAGGAGATATCTCAGTTAAAATGAGGTCAGTGGGGTGAGCCCTAATCCAATATGACTGGTGAAAAGGAAACTAAGACAGACAGACACAGAAGAAAGACCATGTGACAATTCAATGAGAAGACAGCCATTTACAAGTCAAGGAGAAGGGCCTCAGAAGAAGCCAACCCTGCTGATCCCTTGATCTCAGACTTGTAGCTTCCAGACCTCTGAGAAAATAAATACCTATTGTTTATGCCACCCAGTCTGTGGTTATTAAGACAGCCCTACCAAACTAACCTAAGGTCCCAGAAGCCGTGGGCAGTGAGACGACCAAAAAGGATGGCGTCTCACCTCAGTGTTGGTCAAATGCTATGGAAATGAAGGAAAGATTGTGGTTCTCATCTAGAAGGAAAAGCGATGACAGTAGCCTGCAGGAAGAGACATTAGACAGCAAAGGAAGACCCACAGAGACATCTGGGCTAGCTGTCAAGAGCGGGAGGAGGCAAGAAGCCACTGCTAAGATGCCAGAGGGCACCAAGTTCGGCCAATGTGCAAGAAGAGGGCTTGAGTTATTCTAGCCATCCAGTCGAGAGACAGTGAGCCTAGGGCTGGAGGACCTGAGGACGCGCAGCTTACTATGGAACAAAAAGATTTTGCCAATATACTGGAGAACATTGCCTATAAAATTTACCTCTACAAAAGAAGTAAGTTCAAGGTTTTACCTTGGACTGTAAAGGAGCTTTCCCCTTCTATGACTCTGGGATCTCTGCCAGCCACCTCCAGCCCTACTATGCCTGCAAGCAGGGAGCTCCACAGCAACAGAGGAGAGGAAGCTGAGATGATATTCTATCCGTTTCCAGTAACTGCTGTAAAAATCACCCCAAACTTGGTGGCTTGAAAATGACAGCAGTGTATTCTCTCTCAGTACTGGAGGCCAGAATTTCCCAGTCAGTGCCACTGGGCGACAGCAAGGTGTTGGCAGGGCAATGTTCCCTCTGAGGCGCCAAGGGAGACTGTCCCTCACCTCCTCAGCAGCTGCTGTTGGCTTCTGGCATTCTGCGAGTTACGCCTGCATCATGCCAATCTCTGCCTCTGGGGCCACATGGCCTTTTCCCCTCTGTCTCTACGCAAACTTTCCCTCTGCCTCTAAGAAGCACCCTGAGCATACCATTTAGGGCCCACCGAGTAATCCCAGACCCTTACCTTTACCACATCTGCAAAGACCCTTTGTTCATTTGTAACATAGCTTACAAATATTAAGAAATGACAACATTTTTACAACATTTTCCACTTGGGACCATAAAGTAACATTTACAGCATCCAGGGATTAGGACCTGATATTTTATTCCACCTACCACAGTCAACCTCTACCTCCACCCAGAAAGCAAGATCTCACAAGCTAGCTCTGGAAAGACTTTTTTTTTTTTTTTGTAAGATTTATTTATTTATTTTGGTGGGGGTGGGGTGGGGAGGGAGGGGAGCAGGCGGGTCACTTCTATTGGTCTTTCATTTGTCCATTTTCATCCATCTTTGTTCTTTGGCTCCTGTGGGCCTCCCATCACGGTGACCTCGGTTGTCACAGAGCACCGGTTCGGTAACTGGACACATCAGTCCAGCCGCTCTGTGGCACATGGGATCTTCCCAGGCCAGGGATCCAACCGGCGCCCCTTGCACTGCAAGGCGGTGTCCTTACCCACTGGACCACCAGGGAAGCCCTGGAAAGATCTTTTTAAAAAATTATTTACTTGGCTGTGCTAGATCTTAGTTGGGGCGCGCAGGATCTTTAAGCTTCATGACGGGATGCAAATTCTTAGCTGAGACATGTGGGATCTAGTTCCATGACCAGGGACAGAAGCCGGGCCCCTGCATTTGGAGTATGGAGTCTTAGTCATTGGACCACCAGGGGAGTCCCAAGACCACTTCTGAGTCTGCTTGGGGTGCCCGTCTTGAGACAGACCTAATATATACGTTTGCAGATATCATTAACTGAGCAATGAAATGCTCATTTTCCTAATGACGTGCATCTAAACATCTTTCATTTCTGGTATGTCTACATCTATATCATCCTCTATGTATGGCTGCAGGCTAGCTCAAGGATGCATATCAGAGTGCACGTTCCCCCAACATGCCAGATACACTCAGGTTTGCAATCTCTCCTAAGAACAGGGCTGGAATCCTCTCCACAGCACTCCTGAGATACACTGAAATGAAAGAGATGCCCCGAATGGCCTGTACCCAGAGACCTGAAGCAGCAGAATGGACAGGCTGCTGTCTCTATGATTCTTAGTACATGAAGGTGACAGGATGTGCTGTGTCCATTGGACTAAAGCTGGAAACGTTGCTCTCCATGAGCCTCTTGCATGTAGGGTTGTGGGTTAGGTTTGTCCAAAAGAGGAGCTTGTGCAAGAAAAGAAGGTATGACTCTCCGTTCAGGGTGGGAAGATGTAGTGACAGACACAAGCGTTCTGGGAGGGCTCCTGCCTTCCGTTCCTCTTTTTAAGGAGGATCCCACCAAACAACAGTGGCCCCGAGTCAACCTCCAGAGGCAACGGCTGTCCCAGACCTCCCTACCAGACCCCCTCGCGAGATCCCCATAGGCAGACTGCCACCTGCAGGCTGGGGGGTTTCTGCCAATCCGTGGCCTGCTCACCTGCACCAGCTTCAGGTTCTCATGACCTCCCCTCTCAGACTTTCACTTCCTCAGCTCCTGCCATGATCACTGTGGAAATTCAAGTTGTCATAGTCATCCCCTTGCTCCCACAGCACTTTTAGGGGCTCAGCTGATTGATAGCAGATAGCTCTTCCCAGGCACAATTCTTCTGGTAAGTTTGTAAACCAAGAGGTATCTTTAAAGGTTTAGTCCAAGACCCTCCTACACCAGAAATACCTGAAGAGCTTTTAATAGATTCGTGTCTTTTTATTTATTTGGCATTGCCAGGTCTTAGGTGTGGCATGCAAGATCTTCAGTCTTCCTTGTAACGTGTGAGATCTCTAGCTGCAGTATGTGGGACCTAGCTCCCTGACCAGGCATCAAACCCAGGCTGCCTGCATTGGGAACACAGGGTCTTAGCTATTGGACCACCAGGAAATTCCCTGAAGAGCTTTTTAAAAACAGAAATTCTAAGCCTCTACTTCATGCCTAAGAATCAAGACCTCAAGTGATGCAACCCAGGATTCCCCATTATAACAAGCAGGCCAAGTGGCTCTCGTGCACACACATATTTAAAAAACTATCATATTGTTAAAATGGAAGACACTGAAGATTATTGCAGTTGTTCAGCTTAACATACTCATAGTATACACCAAGAATATTATGTTGTACTAAAATGTTAGGTTTCATTTTCACAACGTGTATTTTATAATGCATCTTACTATCATTGTAGAGAGACCTCCAAATCTCCAGCTTTAGGAGAAATAATTGTGGCCTTAAGTGGTCTGCAGTAGTTTATTTCCTTATTCTTTGGGCCATCACTGGCTGTTATGGCTGTTACGTGTTACGGATTATGTGAAGACCTGGAGAAAATTAAGAACATTTCTTGCCCACTATGTGTACTGAGAGTGTGATGATAACAGTTTGTATTTATCTGAGGCTTACTATATGGCCACTGACATGCACTGTTTCATTAACCACCCTATAAGAGACAGACTCTTACTGGAACTCATTCTCCAGGCAAGAAAGCTGAGAAAATTTAGCTAAAAAGATACAAAGTCCCAGACCTCCCTACCAGACCCCCTCGCGAGATCCCCATAGGCAGACTGCCACCTGCAGGCTGGGGGGTTTCTGCCAATCCGTGGCCTGCTCACCTGCACCAGCTTCAGGTTCTCATGACCTCCCCTCTCAGACTTTCACTTCCTCAGCTCCTGCCATGATCACTGTGGAAATTCAAGTTGTCATAGTCATCCCCTTGCTCCCACAGCACTTTTAGGGGCTCAGCTGATTGATAGCAGATAGCTCTTCCCAGGCACAATTCTTCTGGTAAGTTTGTAAACCAAGAGGTATCTTTAAAGGTTTAGTCCAAGACCCTCCTACACCAGAAATACCTGAAGAGCTTTTAATAGATTCGTGTCTTTTTATTTATTTGGCATTGCCAGGTCTTAGGTGTGGCATGCAAGATCTTCAGTCTTCCTTGTAACGTGTGAGATCTCTAGCTGCAGTATGTGGGACCTAGCTCCCTGACCAGGCATCAAACCCAGGCTGCCTGCATTGGGAACACAGGGTCTTAGCTATTGGACCACCAGGAAATTCCCTGAAGAGCTTTTTAAAAACAGAAATTCTAAGCCTCTACTTCATGCCTAAGAATCAAGACCTCAAGTGATGCAACCCAGGATTCCCCATTATAACAAGCAGGCCAAGTGGCTCTCGTGCACACACATATTTAAAAAACTATCATATTGTTAAAATGGAAGACACTGAAGATTATTGCAGTTGTTCAGCTTAACATACTCATAGTATACACCAAGAATATTATGTTGTACTAAAATGTTAGGTTTCATTTTCACAACGTGTATTTTATAATGCATCTTACTATCATTGTAGAGAGACCTCCAAATCTCCAGCTTTAGGAGAAATAATTGTGGCCTTAAGTGGTCTGCAGTAGTTTATTTCCTTATTCTTTGGGCCATCACTGGCTGTTATGGCTGTTACGTGTTACGGATTATGTGAAGACCTGGAGAAAATTAAGAACATTTCTTGCCCACTATGTGTACTGAGAGTGTGATGATAACAGTTTGTATTTATCTGAGGCTTACTATATGGCCACTGACATGCACTGTTTCATTAACCACCCTATAAGAGACAGACTCTTACTGGAACTCATTCTCCAGGCAAGAAAGCTGAGATTTACTATACAATAGCTAGAACACAGAAGCAACCTGAATGTCCATTGACAAACGAACGGATACAAAAGCTCTAGTACATATATACAATGGAATACTACACAGCTGTCAAAAGAAATGCAGAAGCATCAGTCCTAATGAGGTGGCTGGATCTAGAACCTATCATAAAAAGTGAAGTAAAAAAGAGAAGGACAAGTACAATATACTACCACAAATATGTGGAATCTAGTAGGATGGTAATGATAACACACGCAGTGAAGCAATGGAAAAACAGACATGGACAGTAGACATAAGGACATTGCGGGGAATGAACAGTGGGTGGGAGGCATAAAGGAAGTAGCATGAAGGCCTGTATATCATATGTGAAGAAAATAGCTATAGTCATTGCACTGTGAGAAAAGAAGATCCTGCAGGGGTGCTGTGTGATGGTCTGGAGGGGTGGGATGGGGGGATATACATGTGACTAATCTGGTAACATGCGTATCTGTAAACAACAGAACTCCTTAAAAGTAAAAAGTAAAATAAAAATTAAAACAAAAAAGAAGGCTTGCCCCGAAGAATTGCAGCTTTTGAACTGTGGTGCTAGAGAAGACTCTTCTGAGTCCCGTGGACAGCAAGATCAAGTCAGTCGATCCTAAAAGAAACCAGCCCTAAATATTCTTTGAGAGGACTGATGCTGAAGCTGTTTACATATCTGTGAACAACAAAACTCTGTAAAAGTTAAAAGTAAAATAAAAATTAAAAAAAAAAAAGACAGCTGAGATTTAAAGAGCTTAAGGCCAAATGTCACAAACCCAGGATTCCTCACCTCTGTGTCATCCTGCTCCTTCTTACAGAATACTGGAAACTGGACATGACTGACCAGCATTCTGGGTGTAAAGACTGAGGAGTCCACCAGAATGGCAGAAACCATAAAGTGACTCGGAACACTCTGCACCCTTAAACAATTTTTGAACAGTCTTGAAATCGTATCCACATTGTTCCTCTGCTTGGGATTTGGTGGTTACAAGGCAGGATTGTTTCACTGCTCTACACACCTGCAGACTGAGGCTTTACTCCTCCTCTTAGTACAGACAGCTCTGCGAAGACACCCTGAAAGTCCCCCATGTTCCCCTGTGCTAGGTACGAGTTAGGCAATTTGATATTCAGAAGTGAGACACAGGTCTGGACTGTGGAAGGCCTGAGGCAGTAGGAGCCAGGAGATATTATTCCTGGTTGTTTATAAGTTTTGACATTAAGAGTCTTCCCTTAGTTAGAGGAGAGGGTTCCTCTTGAGGGTGCCATACACCTGGGTCTAAACCTTGAAGACATTACACTGCTCCCTCTGCTTTTAACTCTTGACTTCGTGATAATAAGAAAATTTCCAGTTATTATTAAATGGCTTTTTCTTTGTACTTTTGCAGGTGACTCTGGAAACTCCAGCCAGCCATGATTAGGAGGAAGAAGGCTATTGGGACCATAGAAATCATCATGAGGATTCAGTAAGGTTTCCAATCTGGGAAGAAGGGTCCAGACACAGAGATGCTTAAGAGTCCTGCACGGCCAGACTCCTTAGAGTGTCCCTGAAACTCAGGACACACAGCATCCCTGGGCCTTTCCTGTTTGAGCTTCTCCTCTGATGCCCTGTTATCATACCAAGTACCCTTGGACCAAAGTATTTGGTATAAGAGACCCAGGTTCCCTGTTACCCTGCTAAATACTTTAGTGTAAGGTTGGTGACACAGTCCCTGTAGGGAAACAAGCAGGTGGAAGTTTTCACAGCCTTAGCCAAGCCATGGGGAAAACAACTCCGAATGAGAAGAAACATAACAGAAACAATTAAGACAAAACCAAGTTGATTTGATTCACATGAGCTCATTAGCTGGGTCATACTGATCAGTAAGAATAGGTGGGGGATCTGCTGTGGGCTTAGGATCACCGGGTCGGCGCATGTTAGAACGCTACACCTGCACACAGAACAGACTCCTTCACTTCTGGCGGGTCTAGCTGGCCCCCAGCTGTAGTACACCCTTTCCATTAAGCAGATAATGTAAACAACAAAGAGTCATGAGGATAATTACTAATCAGCGCTAGGACCGAGTCCCAGGTTGTGCTGACTGTGTCATTTCCTGCAAACAGCGAGGTGCTTAAGCTCTCAACAAAAGCAGACTGCGTGAACATGTTCAGGGCCCTGACCCAAAGGGTCTTGAGTCCCAACTCCATTCCCGTCCTGTCTGTCTCTCTCTCTCTGTCTGTCTGTATGTGTGCGTGTGTGTATTTCTTAATGTCTCGCTGCACCCTATCTCTATGCACCCGGCTGATGTGCCAGTTATTATAAAATGCCTTCCTGATATCCGACACTCTCTGAAACATGCCAACGACAACCAAAGCCTTCACGCCCTGCACCTCATCCTCATCTGTTGTGACGTTGGTGGAGTGTCCCACGAGACCAACACGCCGGTAGGAAGACACGCCCAGACAGAGCCTCCTCCCAGGTTCCTGATGACTCAGCTTCACCCTTCTTTCTTTCCCACTTCATTCTCGTATTCCTTCAGCCAGAAATACGTACACTAGTCCCTCCTGGGTGGATGTTAGATATTTTACCTAATAAAACTCAAAATTGGGTCTATGCTATGGCCTGAAGTATGCTTCCCCCGCCCCCAAGTAAAGTTCATATGTTGACATGCTAACCCCCAATACACTTAAGGTTAAATGAGGTCAAAAGGGTAGGGTCCTAGTTCAGTAGGATCACTTTCTTTGAAGAAGAGTAAGGCCTCTCTTTCCGTCTCTCTCTCTCCATCTCTCTGTCTCACATCCACACCCACATCACATACCCTGAAGAAGACCCATGTGAACACACAGAGAGCAGTCTGCCATCTAAAGGCCAGGAGAAGAGCTCTCACCAGAACCTGACTATGCAGACACTCTGAACTCAGACTTGCAGCCCATGTGAGTAATAAAATGTATGTAATTTAAGCCACCCAGTCTACATTGTGTGTTATGGTAACCTAAGAGGACTAAGAAAAACTTGTTCTGAATTATAGTAAAGTAGGTCATCCATATACACCAGGATGGGTGCTAGAATGAACTGAAAACTGCCCAGTCAAGTCGGACTCTTTGCAACCCCATGGGCTATAACCTGCCAGGCTCCTCTGTCCATGGAATTCTCCAGGTAAGAATACTGGAGTGGGTTGCCATTCCCTTCTCCAGGGGATCTTCCCAACCCAGGGATCAAACCCAGGTCTCCCACACTGCAGACGGTTTCTTTACCTAATCTGAGCCACCAGGGAAGCCCAAGAATACTGGAGTGGGTAGACGCTCCCTTCTCCAGAGATCTGCCTGACTCAGGAAACTAACTGGGGTCTCCTGCCTTGCAGACGGATTCTTTTACCAGCTGAGCTACAAGGCCATAGTAGGCTAACCCAGCCCTGAGGGCAGAAAGTCTTCCCAGAAGACTGTCTAAAGCTAAATCCTCAAGGATGAACGGGGTAGGAAGTATCTCCAAAGGAGAAGGGGCCCCTGTGTAAAACTCGGGAGATGAGAAAGAGTGAGGTTCCACTGCTTTTACAAATACGTCATAGGCAGGACGACAGAGGAACAAAAGCGGGCGGCAGGCAGCATGGCTGGAGATACCAGCAGGCCTAGGTTCAGAAGGCTTTGCAGGCCCTGTTAAGGACTCTGAAACTTACTTTGAAAGCAAAGTAAAACACCTGAAGACTTTTAAGCAAGGATACTGATATATTTCACCCTTCTTTCTTTCCCACTTCATTCTCGTATCCCAGCCAGAAATACGTACACTAGTCCCTCCTGGGTGGATGTTAGATATTTTACCTAATAAAACTCAAAATTGGGTCTATGCTATGGCCTGAAGTATGCTTCCCCCGCCCCCAAGTAAAGTTCATATGTTGACATGCTAACCCCCAATACACTTAAGGTTAAATGAGGTCAAAAGGGTAGGGTCCTAGTTCAGTAGGATCACTTTCTTTGAAGAAGAGTAAGGCCTCTCTTTCCGTCTCTCTCTCTCCATCTCTCTGTCTCACATCCACACCCACATCACATACCCTGAAGAAGACCCATGTGAACACACAGAGAGCAGTCTGCCATCTAAAGGCCAGGAGAAGAGCTCTCACCAGAACCTGACTATGCAGACACTCTGAACTCAGACTTGCAGCCCATGTGAGTAATAAAATGTATGTAATTTAAGCCACCCAGTCTACATTGTGTGTTATGGTAACCTAAGAGGACTAAGAAAAACTTGTTCTGAATTATAGTAAAGTAGGTCATCCATATACACCAGGATGGGTGCTAGAATGAACTGAAAACTGCCCAGTCAAGTCGGACTCTTTGCAACCCCATGGGCTATAACCTGCCAGGCTCCTCTGTCCATGGAATTCTCCAGGTAAGAATACTGGAGTGGGTTGCCATTCCCTTCTCCAGGGGATCTTCCCAACCCAGGGATCAAACCCAGGTCTCCCACACTGCAGACGGTTTCTTTACCTAATCTGAGCCACCAGGGAAGCCCAAGAATACTGGAGTGGGTAGACGCTCCCTTCTCCAGAGATCTGCCTGACTCAGGAAACTAACTGGGGTCTCCTGCCTTGCAGACGGATTCTTTTACCAGCTGAGCTACAAGGCCATAGTAGGCTAACCCAGCCCTGAGGGCAGAAAGTCTTCCCAGAAGACTGTCTAAAGCTAAATCCTCAAGGATGAACGGGGTAGGAAGTATCTCCAAAGGAGAAGGGGCCCCTGTGTAAAACTCGGGAGATGAGAAAGAGTGAGGTTCCACTGCTTTTACAAATACGTCATAGGCAGGACAACAGAGGGAACAAAAACGGAGCGGCAGGCAGCATGGCTGGAGATACCAGCAGGCCTAGGTTCAGAAGGCTTTGCAGGCCCTGTTAAGGACTCTGAAACTTACTTTGAAAGCAAAGTAAAAACACCTGAAGACTTTTAAGCAAGGAACTGACAAAATAGATATATTTCATAAAGCTCATGAGCAGCATGTCCATGTCAGGGGTGCTTTCAACAAAAAAGATACTAATTTCGCTAACATTTATTAAGGATCTAATATGGGCCAAGAACTATTCTGCATCCCAGGGATATAGAAGTGAATAAGCAAAAAAAAAAAAAAAGGAAAAAAAAAAAAAACACCTGCTCTCACATCGTCAGTATACTTGCATTGTAATAGTCTATAAATAAGTAAGCAAAGACGTCTGTACTATGCCAGATGACAATTCGAGTCCAGGATGAATGTGAGCAGGCAAGAGTGGGAATTTATCCAGAATAATGAGATGAGGACTATGGTATTTGAGCAGAGACCTGAAGGAAGTGAGGAATGAGCTGGCGGAATCTGAGGTCAGATCAGCCCAGGCAGAGGGATGTGCAAAGGTCCTGAGGTAGGAGCAGGCCTGTCCCAGAAACAGCTAGGAGATGGGGGTACTTAGAGCAGCGGGAGATAAGGAGCAGAAGAGTGGAGTTCAGAGAGGCCAGCGCTTGCGCCTTTGGGGGATGTACTCAAAGCCCTCAATGCTTGCCCTGCCTGAGCAAAAGCCTAGGCTCACAGAGACATGTGCAAGATACAAACTCTTGCCCACCTGTGCGCCACACTTTGTTCCCTGGACCCCAAAGCCACTCCTCTTGGATCTAGTTTCTCTTGAACGGTTGTGCCAGCTCGTGAACACACTCCCTCTACCAAATTTCTCACAAGAAATATGTCGGTTTTCACTCCGACTCCTTTAACTAGAAGAATTTAAACCCAATCTAAAGAGCCCAAAACAAACAGGTACTAAATCCTCAAGGATGAACGGGGTAGGAAGTATCTCCAAAGGAGAAGGGGCCCCTGTGTAAAACTCGGGAGATGAGAAAGAGTGAGGTTCCACTGCTTTTACAAATACGTCATAGGCAGGACAACAGAGGGAACAAAAACGGAGCGGCAGGCAGCATGGCTGGAGATACCAGCAGGCCTAGGTTCAGAAGGCTTTGCAGGCCCTGTTAAGGACTCTGAAACTTACTTTGAAAGCAAAGTAAAAACACCTGAAGACTTTTAAGCAAGGAACTGACAAAATAGATATATTTCATAAAGCTCATGAGCAGCATGTCCATGTCAGGGGTGATTTCAACAAAAAAGATACTAATTTCGCTAACATTTATTAAGGATCTAATATGGGCCAAGAACTATTCTGCATCCCAGGGATATAGAAGTGAATAAGCAAAAAAAAAAAAAAAGGAAAAAAAAAAAAAACACCTGCTCTCACATCGTCAGTATACTTGCATTGTAATAGTCTATAAATAAGTAAGCAAAGACGTCTGTACTATGCCAGATGACAATTCGAGTCCAGGATGAATGTGAGCAGGCAAGAGTGGGAATTTATCCAGAATAATGAGATGAGGACTATGGTATTTGAGCAGAGACCTGAAGGAAGTGAGGAATGAGCTGGCGGAATCTGAGGTCAGATCAGCCCAGGCAGAGGGATGTGCAAAGGTCCTGAGGTAGGAGCAGGCCTGTCCCAGAAACAGCTAGGAGATGGGGGTACTTAGAGCAGCGGGAGATAAGGAGCAGAAGAGTGGAGTTCAGAGAGGCCAGCGCTTGCGCCTTTGGGGGATGTACTCAAAGCCCTCAATGCTTGCCCTGCCTGAGCAAGAGCCTAGGCTCACAGAGACATGTGCAAGATACAAACTCTTGCCCACCTGTGCGCCACACTTTGTTCCCTGGACCCCAAAGCCACTCCTCTTGGATCTAGTTTCTCTTGAACGGTTGTGCCAGCTCGTGAACACACTCCCTCTACCAAATTTCTCACAAGAAATATGTCGGTTTTCACTCCGACTCCTTTAACTAGAAGAATTTAAACCCAATCTAAAGAGCCCAAAACAAACAGGTACTAAACCATTGCTTCATTCTGTTTCCGTCCCCAAACGAAAACCACTCTTCTGTTCCCACACCCACGATTTTGCTAACATTTGAGAACAGACACAAATACTTGAAGGGTGGAATGATCATTCACAGTAACAGTGCATGACAGGTTTTGCATTGGCAAAATAAAAGGTTATGTGTCCACAAAACACCAGGGCTTTCCACCACGTGAACAGTATCATGAGGTGAATTTTCACCCAATTCTTAATGAAGAAAAAAAGAAGGAAAAAGGTAGTGAGGTTTTATGAAATTAAATTTTTTCCATTTCAATTTGGGAATCAGTTTCGATTAGCTACTGTCACAAACACCAAGTATCTTGTAGTTTAATGCAATAAAATGTTTTTTTCTTACTGCGTGGGTAATTAAGCCATTGTATCTGTTCTCAAAATCCATGTTTTATACTCAGCTTTAAGATGCTGGAGCTGGAATTCAACTGACCACACTCTGTATTAATGATTATTTCCTGACGATTCTGTCAGTACAGGGTCCCAGAAAAGGACTGCAAAACCGGAGGAGGGATAAGGGGTATGCTCCTTCCTAGGACTGTTTGGAATGTCCGCTTGTGTGTTCATGGTTTTGTAAGTTGCTTTGTTTGTTACACTCGTCAATGTCACCTGAGCACCAATGCTTACCTGGAGGCAGCAGCTAGTTCAAGAAGCAGTTGGTTCCAGTTTCCAGGGTTTTTTTTTTTTTTTTTCCCATCTCTTTTCAATAACGAACCTCATCAAGCTCCCAGAGATCTCGGTACCGCTGCATGCGAGTGTCCCCTCCAAAAGTCAGAGTTCCACCTCCACTCTCGCTCACTCGGAACCCAGTGAAAATATTCCAGGACGACGGCGGCCTTCTCCATAGTTGTGTGTGCACTCAGGCTTCTGTTTCGCTGCGATTCGGCCACCACCTGGGCATCAGGTCTTCTGCGGGATGCGAATCACCTGGGCCACACGTGAAGCAGGAGAGCCGGGTGGATTGTGGGAGTCTTCCAAGGCCAGGACCGGGAGTAGCAAACCTCGCTCTGCCCCACCCCCAGTGCCCGCAAGGGACACTGGAAACTGTAGTCCTGCTTCGGTTGGGGCCGATCGTTGGGCAGCCACGGGCCCCATTGTCTTTACATTTGAATGTTAAAAAAATCCTTTCATTACTTAGAGTAAGAGTACATGGCAAACTTTGTGTTGACAAAATTAAAGGTTTTATTTGCCCCTCAAAACCCCAAGCACTCAGTAGGTCAGTGAAACTCAAAAGACTGAATTTCAGCCTGCTCCTTGCTAACACAGGTGGCCTCAGATGCCTTCCTTCTTCATGCACAGATTCAGTGAGGTCCTAAATCTGTTTATGCTTATTTTCCAGTTACACTCGTTCCTCTGAACACAGCACTGCATAAAGTAGCTCTTGCACTATTGTATGGAAGACTCTGTAAGTCTTTCTTGATTCCTAACATGAAGGTTATAATTGTTGTCTGGTTAATTAAGCCATTGTATCTGTTCTCAAAATCCATGTTTTATACTCAGCTTTAAGATGCTGGAGCTGGAATTCAACTGACCACACTCTGTATTAATGATTATTTCCTGACGATTCTGTCAGTACAGGGTCCCAGAAAAGGACTGCAAAACCGGAGGAGGGATAAGGGGTATGCTCCTTCCTAGGACTGTTTGGAATGTCCGCTTGTGTGTTCATGGTTTTGTAAGTTGCTTTGTTTGTTACACTCGTCAATGTCACCTGAGCACCAATGCTTACCTGGAGGCAGCAGCTAGTTCAAGAAGCAGTTGGTTCCAGTTTCCAGGGTTTTTTTTTTTTTTTTTTTTCCCATCTCTTTTCAATAACGAACCTCATCAAGCTCCCAGAGATCTCGGTACCGCTGCATGCGAGTGTCCCCTCCAAAAGTCAGAGTTCCACCTCCACTCTCGCTCACTCGGAACCCAGTGAAAATAATCCAGGACGACGGCGGCCTTCTCCATAGTTGTGTGTGCACTCAGGCTTCTGTTTCGCTGCGATTCGGCCACCACCTGGGCATCAGGTCTTCTGCGGGATGCGAATCACCTGGGCCACACGTGAAGCAGGAGAGCCGGGTGGATTGTGGGAGTCTTCCAAGGCCAGGACCG
The DNA here is from genome assembly GCA_022376925.1 of Tragulus kanchil. Taxonomy (NCBI): domain Eukaryota; kingdom Metazoa; phylum Chordata; class Mammalia; order Artiodactyla; family Tragulidae; genus Tragulus; species Tragulus kanchil. Next base: position 30,327,694 of record JAIOJX010000006.1, on the reverse strand, counting down.
GGAGTAGCAAACCTCGCTCTGCCCCACCCCCAGTGCCCGCAAGGGACACTGGAAACTGTAGTCCTGCTTCGGTTGGGGCCGATCGTTGGGCAGCCACGGGCCCCATTGTCTTTACATTTGAATGTTAAAAAAATCCTTTCATTACTTAGAGTAAGAGTACATGGCAAACTTTGTGTTGACAAAATTAAAGGTTTTATTTGCCCCTCAAAACCCCAAGCACTCAGTAGGTCAGTGAAACTCAAAAGACTGAATTTCAGCCTGCTCCTTGCTAACACAGGTGGCCTCAGATGCCTTCCTTCTTCATGCACAGATTCAGTGAGGTCCTAAATCTGTTTATGCTTATTTTCCAGTTACACTCGTTCCTCTGAACACAGCACTGCATAAAGTAGCTCTTGCACTATTGTATGGAAGACTCTGTAAGTCTTTCTTGATTCCTAACATGAAGGTTATAATTGTTGTCTGGTTAATTAGCATATTACAGGCTCCTGGGTGACAGTTGTTCAGTCTTGTCCAGACAGTTTCTGACCCCATGGACCGTCAGCTGCCAGGCTCCCCTATCCATGGGATTTCCCAGGCAAAAGTACTGGTGTGGGTAGCCACTTCCTTCTCCGGGGGATCCTCCCAACTCACAGATTGAACCCAGGTCTCCTGCATTGCAAGGAAACTCTTTATCATCTGAGTCACTTGAGTGTTAAAACTGGAATAGCATTGACCAGGTGCTTCCCTAAAACACACTCTCTACTTAAAAAAGAAGAATGACATGCTTTAGAATAGCCTCTATGTTAGTTTTTGTACTGTGCTCTTTTCTAAATTTTCTTAAACTTACTTTCCGTAAAGTCAGTTAAGTTAATGTAATCACGCATGGCTCTTTCATGAATCTTTGCCAACTATGGAATGTCTTGCATGAATCTCTACTTATCCATAAATACTGTTGAAACTATATCAGGTATAGGCCACTGTAAAATTATAGGTCATCGGATCTTTAGAAGGCAACTCTGATTTTGAGACTCTCTTAGGATAGCATCTGCTTGCCTACAAAATGGAAACAAGTTTAACCTTTGCTGCTATGTCTATTTAAAAAATAATAATAATTTGAACCAGAAGCTTTCAGGGTGAATAGACAGAGCCCTTGTAATTAGTGTAGAAAGAATTGTCTAAACCCAAGTCAGGACTGTGGGAGGTAAAGAGGCAATTAACGGTCTCTCTCTCTCTCTTTATATTCATAACAAAAACATTTAAAAGGAGAAAAATCAGGCCAGTACTGTTTTTTAAAGATAATTCCTTTTTTTTTTACCTGTAACTCTTGCAAGTCCAAGGTAAGCTAGACGATTCCTGAATATTGCTAAACTATTTGAAGTTCCAGTTTCCCCATGAACAGCAAAACCAATGCATTAAAGACCTCCAGCAGTTACGCCGCTTCCGTTTTTCCTCTACTATTCAAAGAAACATCACTATCCATCCAGTCACCAGAACTAAAAAACTTAGGACCATTCCTGGCAGCCTGCTGTGTAGTATTTCTGTATGTATGTCTGTCACTGCATACGTGGCATTGTATGTATGTATGTACTATCACACTAGCCTCTCCTTCCAGCTATTTATACTCAGGAGCCATCCTTTAATTGGTTTTGTATCTCTCATGCTGAGTACGGTGCTGGCAGAATAATCACCAAGGACATGGACTTGAACACTCCCACTTTCCAAGTTCTTTCCAAGTTCTTATTTGTGGTCGCTGAGCCCTGCCCATTTTTTCCCTGAAATGTCTCTTGAATCCATCCTCTTCCTCCCCATTCAGACTCTTGTCATTGTCTCACCTGACCTATCCAGAATCTTCGATCAACTGTTCCCTCTGACTCCAGGCTCACCCTGCTTCTGTCTACCCTCTATGAAGCTGTCAAATTATCCTTCCAAGGTACAAGTCTAATCAAGCTACCCCTTGGTCTAACAACTTCAACAGTTCCCTCACATCCAGAATAGGGTCCACATTTCTTGGCACAATTCTCCACACAGTCTACCTGTCCAAGTTCATTTCCAGAAACTTGCCCCTGTGTGGCCTAAGCTCTAGTCATTCCAAACAACTGATCAAGAAACACTCCTTGGTCGGTCCTCTTTGAGCCGACCCGCTGTTCTAGCAGCGTCTTCCATGCTAATTCTCCCTTGAACCAGCCTGCTGTTCTGGCAGTAACTCTCCCTTCCTCGACGCTAATAAACTTTACTTTCCTCTCAAAAAAAAAAAAGAAAGAAACACGCTTTGAGGCCTCTGTGGTTTGTTCCTGCTCCTTCTTTCACTTAAAATGCCTTTCCTACTCTCCTCAGAAAACTCCTACTCCTACGTCAACACTTAGATTAAGTGTCTCTTCTCTGAAACCTAATTCTCCAAATATTTGCTTATAGATCCCCCTCTTCCACTCAACTTTGGGCCACTTAAGGAAAGGAACTATGTCTAAATTATTATGGTATGCCTCATGCTAAATTTGGTTCCTGAGACCATCAGCCTCAACAAATCTTTATTAAGAATAATTGCCAGGGCTTCCCTGGTGGTCCAGTGGGTAAGGACACCACCTTGCAGTGCAAGGGGCGCCGGTTCGATCCCTGACCTGGGAAGATCCCACGTGCCGCGGAGCGGCTGGACTGATGTGTCCAATTACTGAGCTGAAGCTCTGGGGCGCATGCGCCCAGAGCCGGTGCTCTGAGACGACAGAGGCCACCGCGATGGGAGGCCCACACGGGCCAAAGAGAAAAGATGGATGAAAATGGACAAATGAAAGACCAATAGAAGCGGACCGCCTGCTCCCCTCCCTCCCCACCCCACCCGCGCCAAAATAAATAAATAAATAAATAAATAAATCTTTTAAAAAAATAAATAAATAAAGAATAATTGCCAACCAGCACCAAGGATTCTTCGATATTCTGAAATCCTAACTGGTATCTTAACTTCTACAAAGGCTAGATTCTTGCTCCCCAGGATGAATTCCCCAAATGTGTTATTATAGTACAAATTGGAAACCCTCCAGTACCTCTGCTCAGAGTCATAGACACGGTAACATCTTTAAGTAACTAAGGAAAGGAAATTTACTTCTTTGCAAAAAACAAAAAACTGCTAGTTTTGTAAATCAGAGATGAAGTTAACACATAGTCCTTTTTGTTGATGTTGACTATGATCATCTTACTTTGAATGAATAATTTTTAAACCACTTAATATAATGTACACTATCTTACTTGATAACCTTAGGACATAGCTGGAAAACATCAAGTGCATTAGCAAGGAGTCATTTGGAGTCTGGTGTCAGCATGGCAAAGGTTCCAGCCCTAACCCTATTTGCTAAATACTTGACCTTGGAAACATTATTTAATCTCCTCAAGCCTCCTTAGGGCTCCCCTGGTGGCTCAGAGGTAAAGAATCTTCCTGCAATGTGAGAGTCCCAGGTTCAATCCCTGGGTTGGGAATAGTCCCTGGAAAAGGAGCTGGTTACCCACTCACTCTTCTTGCCTAGAGAATTCCAGGGACAGAGGAGCCTGACTGGCTATAGTCTACAGGGTCACAAAGAGTCAGACATGATTGAGCAACCAACACTTTCACTTTAAACCTCCTTAAGCCCATGTTTTCTTACCAGTAAAGATCAGTAATAAACAATTATTGAAGTCTTCTTATATGTGAATATTATTCTAAGTGGTTTCAATATAATTCATTTAATCCTCTAAAAAGTAAAGTTAAATATTGTGAACTGCCTTTAATTAGGAGACTAGCACAGCCCATACATGGTAGAACCAGAATGGGGACCTGCACTCCTAGCCACTACGGAAACCATCTCAGGGATTTTCTTAAGTGCTAAATGAGATCAGGCATAGGCAGCCCTTAGCACAAAGCCTGGAGCATGCTAAATCCTTGATAAACATCAGTGTTACTATTCTCATTAGCTAGAAGGACAATTGTAATCATTCAGCTGAAGGCTAATGTGATCTAATTACCTACCAATACCAAGCACCAAAATAGAATTGTCCCCTTTGCTCCAGCCTCAGAAGAAAAGAAGAAACAAAAGAAAAGAAAGAAAAAGGAGGAGGGACTTCCCCAGTGGTCCAGTGTTTCACATGTTGCCTTCCAAATGCAGGGGCTGTGGGTTCAGTTCCTGATTGGCGATCTAAGATCCCAGATGCCCCGTGGCCGAAAAACCAAAACATTAAACAGAAACCGTTTCATAATAAGTTCAATAGAGACTTGGAAACATCCAAAAAATCTTGGGAAAAGAAGAACACACCAGAAAGAGGGGGTCGAGGAGAGTGGCCAAAAAATGAAAGTAGAGATGTGAAAGCCACATACACGTCAAAGGTACTTCATAAAATGAATGCTGGGGTTGTGACGGGGCAGGGATTTCTGGAAGAGCGCACGTTATTTGCATTTATTTGTCCTATTCCTGGAAGGAGGATGGCTCATTTTTCTCCTTGATAGTGAGCCCAATCCTATGGAAAAGTGAAAAGGGCCAGAAACGGGATTTTCCTGTGGACACAAATCAAGTGATAATCCTGTCTGTATCCACACGGGAACCAGCATAACAGGGGGAAAAGCACCCAAATCCAGCCTCCCCCCACTGTATCCCCCAGCAGCCTTATACAGAGTTCCCTCTTCAAATGTAGCTGCCTTCCGTGTTTTATCTTTTGATGCATTTCCTGACCTCCAGACCTCATGGATCCACTTTCCTTCCTTATGGTTTTACTGAAAACAAAGTATCAACAACTGCCACTTAAAGGAGACTGATGATTTTTAATTAAAGCCTGTGACCCGAGGCACATCACACATGTCAAGCCAAGATCCCTCTGTGGGAAGCTCTAGAACAGTGCGTCAATGCACCTTGCTACGATGATATTCTGTAACTTCACCATCCAGTATAGTGATGTCAACAAGAAAAATAACACGCAACCAATAAGTTGAGAGTTAGATTTTACTCGGTGGAAATGTTTGTGTCGTGCCGAGAAGAAACAGAGACCACTCTTAGCAGGAAAAAAAAACCGAATTAGGAGTCTTTATTGCCGGCCAGAGGCTGCGCACAGCCTGAAAGCGGCTCAAATGTGCAGCAGCCCCAACTGAAAGGGGGTACATGGTTTCATAGGCAATCATCGCATTTTCCACACAATCTGGAATTTTCTTACTTCCCATTTTCCCACCGCATAAGTTGTTTACAGAAATTAAGAAGGGGGTGACACAGGTATGCTTATCTACAGTCACATCAGCGCCAGTGGTTATAGCTTAACAGAAGTTGTTGATTCTAAGACTGAGGGGCTAGGTCTGAGGTCTGTCACATCGCCTCTGAATTGCCAGCCCCTGTGGTCAATGAAACCTGGTGAAAGGGCAGAATCATTTGAACAAAGTATCCCTTCTATTATCTAGCCTTACATAAGGACTCGAGCCTGAAAGACAGCATCTATTAATTAAGAGAAAACTAAATCTCTCACATGAAGAGATTTATGAGAAGAGGATATCCAAGGATGAGATGGCTGGATGGCATCACCAATAAAATGGACATGAACTTAGGCAAACACCGGGAGATGGTGAGGAACAGGGAAGCCTGGCGTGCTGCTGTCCATGGGGTTGTGAAGCGTCAGATATGACTGGTTGACTGTCAATGACGGGAAAATACAAGCTTCCATACAAGCTTGATAAAATGATTTCTTTCATATACATCCTAGCTATCTGGTGCCAATCCTGATTTCTTTATTGTTCACATTCTAATTCATTGTTTATCATGAGTGAAGGCTAATGATGGCCGCCTTTCACATCCCCCAGCTCCTCAGCGCTTACGGGGAGGAAATAGCTGATGGCCTCCTAATGGCTGACTTTGTTTCACCTGGCTCAGAAATTTGCATTTGACGAAGACTTGTTTACTTGTAGAGAGTAGAGCAGGAAAGCATTTCACTAGCCACGTGTCTTTATTGGGGCTTTGAAATATGCCTCCTGCAACTGAGGAACTACAGCTGTTATTTCATTTAATTTTAATAAATTTAAATAGCCACGTATAACAAGTGACTACCGTATTGGACAAACACATATACGGATCCAATACCTTATTGGATCGTGTATTGGACCCCATAAACAATCATCCATTTCTACTAATCAGTGAGGAATGACTGCTTGGGGTTTAGGATGTCACCTCCGAAGATCAAAATAGCAAACGCAGAGAAAGCATTCCTCTGGAATTAGAATGGTTTGCGGAGAGGATCACAAACAGTGACTTCTAAAATTTATCTCTAGAAGGACTGGACGGCTGACTCTCAATAGTGGCCACTTGATTGCTACTCAGTTCAAGCATGTGAAACAGAGACTCTTTTCATAAGATGGGCTGCTCACATTTAAACCGCAGGAAATGTCTGGAATTGACCACTGCAATCGCAGATAGCACTGAAAGATGTTAGGCAGCAAGTATCACCCAAAGAAAAGCAGAATAATTTGTCTCTGTTCTTTACCCCTCACAGAGGCACGTCCTCCCCGCCCCCCTCCCCCACCCTCGTCATGCGTTTTCAAGCTTTGGGCATGGAATGGGGCTGATTGGCTTTTCTGTGAGGATAGATTTGCTGAGGTAGAGAGGAGGGTGGCCAGCCTGTGAGGCATGTAGGAAGCAAATGCCAAGACTTTGGGAAGATGCAAGGATGTGCAAAGAAGTGGGGCTTGTGTCCTGAGATCCATAAGAAGCCTCTGGACTCGCTGAAGCAGGGAGGGGACATGGTCAATTCGGGGTTTCGTAAGGGTAACTATGGTTGCCTGTTACAAGTAGGATGAGGGCTTCCCTGGTGGTCCAGTGGGTAAGGACACCGCCTTGCAGCACAAGGGGTGACGGATTGATCCCTGGCCTGGGAAGATCCCACGTGCCACGGAGCGGCTGGACCAATGTGTCCAATTACCAAGCCAGAGCTCTGGAGCGCATGCGCCCAGAGCCAGTGCCCTATGATGACAGAGGCCACTGCGATGGGAGGCCCACACTGGCCAAAGAACAAAGATGGATGAAAATAGATAAATGAAAGACCAACAGAAGTGGCCCACCTGCCCCCCTCCTTCCCCAACCCACCCCCCCACTAAAAAATAAAATTAAATTAAAAAAAGTAGGGTGAGAGGGCTGTGAGCGATCACAGAGGAGGCCTTTGCCATTGTTTTGGAAAAGTGATGGTGGTGAGGACTCTGAATGCAGCAGAGCCAAAGGGAAGGGTGTGGAGCAAACAGGTATTTAGGGGCAAAACTACCTGAGCTTTGTAATGATTGGACCAGGGGTGGGGAGGAGGCATATATAAGTAAGAGGTTCCTGTTTTTCATAACTGAATGGAGGGAGATGCCATTCCCTGAGATAGAGAGAACCAGATCTGAGGAGGAAATGTATCATTTTGGACACTTCTGTTTGAACTATTTCTGATCCTGTGAAGATGGCAAGCAGACAGGCAGGTCTAGAGTTCAGAGGAGTGTTTTAGTCTAGAGTGTTGATTCCATTAAAAACTTTTTTAAAAAAGAAAAGGTTAGTTTGACAAAAGATCTCAATTTTCAAACCACAATTAGTGACGTCCAAAAATAGTTCAAGGAGGGTTTCTCCAGCATTGAGCTTTACCAGGCGAAGTTCCAGCCTGGTAGAACTTCAGGCTGCCGACCTCTCCAGAAAAGACCGCATTCTCCACTTGCTTTGGAAACATTGTGGGACATCCCTTGTTCTGACAAACCCTGCTAAATGGCCATCTGCCTTCGCCACACTTTGGCCTTCTTGCCTGCCCCTCTGGCTCGGATGAACTTGCAGTTTTAATCCTTTCTGACTTGCAGCACCATCTACTGGCCCGTTCCTCAATCTGCAGCCCCATGATCCTTGAACTCCGAGATCCCATTAACCTGTAGTCGCACAGTCCCACGTCTCCAGGGGCCTTGTCCCCAGGGGCCCTGCTTGAACTGAGCCCCGACCCAACTCCATCCTGTTGTCATGCGGGAATAACTGGTATTGCTAGAGTGGTCGATTTTTTCCTTTTTTTTTTTTTAATTTTTATTTTACTTTTTATTTTTAAGGAGTTCTGTTGTTTACAGATATGTATGATCCCAGATTAGTCATATGTATAACCCCTCCATCCCACTCCTCCAGGCCATCGCACAGCACCCCTGAAGGATCCCCTTTTCTCACAGCACAATGACTATAGCTATTTTCTTCACATATGATAGTACAGGTTTTCATGCTACTTCCTTTATGCCTCCCACCCACTGTTCATTTCCCACAATGTCCATATGCCCACGGTCCATGTCTGTTTTTCCATCGCTTCACTGCGTGTGTTATCATTACCATCCTACTAGATTCCATATATATGTGTCAGTATGTTGTACTTGTCCCTCTCTTTTTAACTTACTGAGTGAATGATTTTTAAAAGAAGCTGAAGCTGTCATTTTTTTTTCTAGTGAAGTCTTTCTGCTCTTAAATATCTAGCTCAGATTTTGTTTTTTAATTTTTGAAGACCACCTGGACCAACAAAAACCTCTTGCAGCCCCCATTTGCTCCATGGATCATCAACCTGTGACTTTTGGGCTCCTGACTGGCACACGGACAGCATTCATGTATTCACTCATGACTTACTCCTAACTGGTAACCCTTTCACACCGAATCAGAATTCATCCTCAGAATCTATCTTAACACCGAATCCTCCAGGAGATAATGTGACGTCCAAAAATAGTTCAAGGAGGGTTGTGGGAGCCAGCCTGGTAGAACTTCAGGCTGCCGACCTCTCCAGAAAAGACCGCATTCTCCACTTGCTTTGGAAACATTGTGGGACATCCCTTGTTCTGACAAACCCTGCTAAATGGCCATCTGCCTTCGCCACACTTTGGCCTTCTTGCCTGCCCCTCTGGCTCGGATGAACTTGCAGTTTTAATCCTTTCTGACTTGCAGCACCATCTACTGGCCCGTTCCTCAATCTGCAGCCCCATGATCCTTGAACTCCGAGATCCCATTAACCTGTAGTCGCACAGTCCCACGTCTCCAGGGGCCTTGTCCCCAGGGGCCCTGCTTGAACTGAGCCCCGACCCAACTCCATCCTGTTGTCATGCGGGAATAACTGGTATTGCTAGAGTGGTCGATTTTTTCCTTTTTTTTTTTTTTAATTTTTATTTTACTTTTTATTTTTAAGGAGTTCTGTTGTTTACAGATATGTATGATCCCAGATTAGTCATATGTATAACCCCTCCATCCCACTCCTCCAGGCCATCGCACAGCACCCCTGAAGGATCCCCTTTTCTCACAGCACAATGACTATAGCTATTTTCTTCACATATGATAGTACAGGTTTTCATGCTACTTCCTTTATGCCTCCCACCCACTGTTCATTTCCCACAATGTCCATATGCCCACGGTCCATGTCTGTTTTTCCATCGCTTCACTGCGTGTGTTATCATTACCATCCTACTAGATTCCATATATATGTGTCAGTATGTTGTACTTGTCCCTCTCTTTTTAACTTACTGAGTGAATGATTTTTAAAAGAAGCTGAAGCTGTCATTTTTTTTTCTAGTGAAGTCTTTCTGCTCTTAAATATCTAGCTCAGATTTTGTTTTTTAATTTTTGAAGACCACCTGGACCAACAAAAACCTCTTGCAGCCCCCATTTGCTCCATGGATCATCAACCTGTGACTTTTGGGCTCCTGACTGGCACACGGACAGCATTCATGTATTCACTCATGACTTACTCCTAACTGGTAACCCTTTCACACCGAATCAGAATTCATCCTCAGAATCTATCTTAACACCGAATCCTCCAGGGAGATAATGTTCTACATATTCAGAATTGCATATATGAGTTGGAACTTATTGGCCATGTCTGTTTGAGTGGTAACCACAGAATAAACACTATTCCTTAGAAACAAGAGGACATCACAGAATGCCCCCAAGTCCCCTTTCCTCACCTCCTTTCGAGACAAACTGCCCTGAATTCTTTCGGTGCCCATTTCTGTTAGCACATATTGTGTTATCTGAGTCTACAAATTATTCTCATTTTCTGTGCACCTTGTCTCTGCTCAGTGACCTTTTAAAGGCCACCGTAGTTCCGTTGAATCAGTGTATTTTTCTTTTTTTGTTCACCCCGAGCCTTTTTTTTTTTTGAAGTCTCAGCAGCATTTCCCTAAACTGCCTCACCCTGATTACAAGCAAGACCCAGACACTTTTCTTAATGTGATGATAATTGATGGTGCCCTTGAGTTCTGAGGTCAGGGTAAGAAAAGGCACCAGAAGAATCTCCAAGCCCTTGTACTTTCTGCACAGTGACTCACTTTGTTTTCACCTGAATGTAAATGAATTGAACAAAGAGTTTCGTTTTGCTGCTTTTCTTTAAAGATCGCCATTAAGAGAAGAAGCAGCCATTTTTCCATTATGAAGTTACCTTTGTCAGGGGCAAAGGGAGGAGAAATTATAGTCTCATATCTTAGAGAATGGCTGTATTTGTTTGCTATGGCTGCCATAACCAAGTACCCCAGAACAGGTGGTGTAAACAGCAGGAGTTTATTTTCTCAAGATTTGGTTTCTTTTAACTTTTGATTTTGGAGTGTAGTTGATTAACAACGTTGCCATTGTTTCAGGTGCCCAGCAAAGGGACTCAGCCGTATGTATACATGTATCCATTCTCTCCCAAACTCCCTGCTCAGCCAGGCTGCCACATAATGTTGAGCAGAGATCCCTGTGCTGTACAGAAGTCCTTGTTGGTTATCCATTTTAAACACAGCAGTGCATAGATGTCGATCCCAAACTCCCTAATTATCCCTTCCCCTCATCCTTTCCCCCAGCAACCATAAATTCATTCTCTATGAGTCTGCTTCTGTTTGAAGTTAAGTTTACTTGTATCATTTCTTCTTAATTCTGCCTATAAGGGATGTCCTATGATATTTCTTCTTCTCTGGCTTACTGATTCCAGTGTGACAATGATTACAATGATTACAGTATGACAATCTCTAAGAGAAGAAGCAGTATCATAGAACATTTCTTATATGCAGAATCTAAAAAGAAATGATACAAACCTCACAGTTTGGGAGGCTGAAAGATAAAGACCAAAGTATCAGAAGGTCTGTGCCCCCTGAGGATCTCTGTCTTTGGCTTGTGGATGGCAATGGCTATCTTCTCGCTGTGTGTTCATATGCTCTTTTTCAGACACTGTCTGTGCCCGAATCTCTTACAGGGACGGACGCCAGTCATATTGCATTAGGCTGCCCCAAATGATCTCACATAAACCTAATTCCCTCTTTGAGGACCCCCACCTCCGAATTCCATCACATTCTGAGGTTCTGAATGTTAGGATGTCAGTCAGGAGGACACAATTCAGCCCGTAAGGGTGGTCATGAGGACAGTCTATATTAGAGCAGAGTTTAAGTGTTTAGTGAGGACTCACAGAAACTAATTCATGCCAGTCTATGCAAATGATCATCGTGGTCACTAAATGAAACACCTCTGAGGTAGGAAAACCCTTATGCCTTAAGAAGAAAAGAACCGGAAACTGAAATGCCCTCAAGACACTCTCCCTCCCCTCCCCATCCCCTCTGCCAACAGGCACCTCTTCTCCCCACACACCTTCTTTCTTCTCGTTTCAAGGATAGAAAAATGGTCTCTAGGCTGGAAGACCTCCTTGAAAAGATCGTGCCATGTATCCAGACACTACCTTAAAAAACTTCAGTCCCAGAATCCAAGGGAGAGAATCTGATGGTCCCAGTTTAGGTCAGGTGTTCACAGTGGTCCAATGAATCATAACTGTGGTGAAGCAGCCACCTATTTCACGCATGACTCTTGGGGGCTCCTGTGAACTGCGGTGATTTTCATAGGACAAGGAAGTAGAGATGCAAGATCACTGGCTTGTGAACAGGGTAGATGTTATAAAACTTGCCACTGGGTGAATACAGATGCTTTTTTCTGCATGTCCCACCCTTGTTTGCCAGACCTTCACACCTGCGTCTCTCCTACTTACCAGCCAAGCTAGAGATTTCTCCTCTAGAAGTATAGACAATAGGTAACTATGGCAACGGGTTGTACAGGCAATTGCTATAAAACATTGCCCAGGGGTTAGAAAGCCATGGAGACAGTGATCCCTACGATCAGCTAGGGCATTAGTTCATGGCTAAGGTGAGTTTCTTGTCTCCAGAACAATCAATGTTTTACCTTTTAAAAGGAAAAGAGAAGTATCCATGCCACAATTCAGACAGAAAATTCAGGCACTGAAGTGGGCCAAGGAGATGCAATTTCAAGCAAGGCTCCCCTTTTCATCTTCCAGGTCCATGGCATGGTTAGGTCTCAGTTGCCACTGATTTTCTCCTTTGTCATCTTGGTTTCAGCTGCCCCCACCCCCCACCCCCGCCACCCCGACTCCCAGGAGCTGGCCAATGAAGAAAGACAGGTTCAATAACATCACCTTTAGATCTGATGAGACAGCATTGCCTCGGGGCTTCCATAGGAGTTTAGTGGTTAAGACGCCACACTTCCATACCAGGGTGGATCCCTGGTTTGGATCCCTGGTTGGGAACTAAGATCCCACCTGCTGCACAGTGTAGCCAAAAAAGTATATATATAAATATATATATATATATATATTTTTTTTTAAAAGACAGCATTCAGAAGTGATCAGTTCATCACTCAAAGGTCTAACCAGTTGTGCAAGCATCCCAGAACCTTTCAATTCCTAGGGATCTCCCTCCTTACCCACACACCCTCACTTGAATTCACTGAATTTACAGACACAAGGACAATAGCATTCCCTCTATTTTAAAATACACATCACATTGGAGTGATCCATTTTGGAATCATTGAGATAAGGAGACAGATAGAATCCAGGGCTTTATGAACTTGTGTCTCCTCTCATCCTTCGTATGGGAGACAGCCGAGTGGTAAGCCTATGGATGCTGGAGCCAAGTTGCCCAGGCTTAAAGCTCTACTATCTACTGGCTCTGCCTCAGACAAGTTATCAACCTCTCCGAGCCTCCATTTCCAGATGACTGACTACATGAGCCAATATACCTAAGTACTTAGAGCTGTGTCATCTATTATTATTACTACTGTTATAAAATTGGGCCTGAAGGGCCACCTAGGGCTAACCTGTGACAAAATGCAAGGGCATTCCCTCTGTTTTTCATTCAGGGCATCCTGCTCTCGTGCCTCTTTATCGATCGCATCCTCCGCATCCCCCAGTCACCTAGAAGCCTCATGGGAACTTCCCCCATCAGGCCCCATCCAGAACTCACTCCCAAGGTGGCCTCACTCTCTAAGAAAAAGGTAGCTCCCCTCTCCTTGAAAAAATAAAAAAATACCCTCAATGTCTTGTGTTTCCTTTTTAAGAGTTTTTTCTACTGTTTCTCTAACATCACATCCATGCTTCCTTCTATACTTAATTGGGTTATGCCAATTTAATAATTGACTTCTCATGTGGCATTAGTGGTAACGAATTCACCTGCCAGTGCAGGAGACACCAGAGACACAGGTTCAATCCCTAAGTCAGGAAGATTCTCCTGGAGAATGAAATGGCAACCCACTCCAGTATTCTTGCCTGGAGGGCTACAGTCCCTCGGTTCACAATGAGTCAGCCACACCTGAGTGCACACATATAGCCACAATTTATTAATTATCTCCTAAAACATCCCCTGCCCTCCATACTCACAGCAACTGAGTTTGGACCCTCTCATCTCTCACCTGGACCATAACATCAGCTTCCCTAGTTGGTCATACCACCAATTTTGTCTCCAATCTTCTGTCCATAGTGCTAGCATAAGGGCTAGCTCCAAATAATTTGATTTGACCACAGATTACATATTTTTCCCAGATAAAAAAATTTGAAGGCTCTCTATTGTCAAAAAGGTATATTCCAAAGTTTTGTCTGCATAGCCTAGAAACCCCATGCTGACCTCTACCTACTTTTCCTGGTGAGTTTCTGATCACTCCACTGACCCCACCACGTTCCACGTTAGCCACAGAAAGCCACAAGGTGTGGTGGTGTTCCTTCCAGCTGGAGGATCCCAGTCTTCTACCCATCCACGTGGCTACCTCTTACCCATTTTTCATAATCCAACTCCATAGATACCTCCTCTTTAAAGCCTTCTGTTTGTCCCTAAAAATAGTCCATCACACTCTCCTCCTTGTTGACTTCATACAACATATAGGACAAAGCACTCTAAAAGTTAGTTTTCTAGGCTGTCCCCACTTTTTTCAAACCACTTTATTGAGGCCCAGCTGACATGTAAAACTATAGGAAACATATAACTCAACAGCCAGATTTTAAAATGAACAAAGGACAAAGACAGACTGTATAGCACAGGGAATTCTACTCAATATTTTATAATAATCTATATGGGAAAAGAATCTGAAAAAGAATGGGATATGTATAACTGAATACCTTTCTGTATACTTGAAACTAACATTACATTGTAAATCAACCATAACTCAATATAAAATAAAAATTAAAATAATAAAGAGGGCTTCCCTGGTGGTCCAGTGGATAAGGACATCGCCTTGCAGTGCAAGGGGCGCCGGTTCAATCCCTGGCCTGGGAAGATCCCACGTGCTGCAGAGTGGCTGGACTGATGTGTCCAACTACGAAGCCGGAACTCTGGAGCGCATGCGCCCAGAGCGGGTGCTCTGCGACAACAGAGGCCACTGCGATGGGAGGCCCACGTGGGCCAAAGAACAAAGATGAATGAAAATGGATGAATGAAAGACCAATAGACGTGGCCCGCCCACCTCCCATCCCTCCCCAACCCACCCCCCCTGAAATAAAAAAATAAAAATAATAATAATAAAGAAAATGAGCAAAGAACCTGAATAGACATTTCTCCACAGCTGACATAAACTTGGCCAAAGGTACAGGAAAAGGTGTTTATCAGGGAAATGCAAACAAAGACCCCAGTGAAATAATTTGATTTGACCACAGATTACATATTTTTCCCAGATAAAAAAATTTGAAGGCTCTCTATTGTCAAAAAGGTATATTCCAAAGTTTTGTCTGCATAGCCTAGAAACCCCATGCTGACCTCTACCTACTTTTCCTGGTGAGTTTCTGATCACTCCACTGACCCCACCACGTTCCACGTTAGCCACAGAAAGCCACAAGGTGTGGTGGTGTTCCTTCCAGCTGGAGGATCCCAGTCTTCTACCCATCCACGTGGCTACCTCTTACCCATTTTTCATAATCCAACTCCATAGATACCTCCTCTTTAAAGCCTTCTGTTTGTCCCTAAAAATAGTCCATCACACTCTCCTCCTTGTTGACTTCATACAACATATAGGACAAAGCACTCTAAAAGTTAGTTTTCTAGGCTGTCCCCACTTTTTTCAAACCACTTTATTGAGGCCCAGCTGACATGTAAAACTATAGGAAACATATAACTCAACAGCCAGATTTTAAAATGAACAAAGGACAAAGACAGACTGTATAGCACAGGGAATTCTACTCAATATTTTATAATAATCTATATGGGAAAAGAATCTGAAAAAGAATGGGATATGTATAACTGAATACCTTTCTGTATACTTGAAACTAACATTACATTGTAAATCAACCATAACTCAATATAAAATAAAAATTAAAATAATAAAGAGGGCTTCCCTGGTGGTCCAGTGGATAAGGACATCGCCTTGCAGTGCAAGGGGCGCCGGTTCAATCCCTGGCCTGGGAAGATCCCACGTGCTGCAGAGTGGCTGGACTGATGTGTCCAACTACGAAGCCGGAACTCTGGAGCGCATGCGCCCAGAGCGGGTGCTCTGCGACAACAGAGGCCACTGCGATGGGAGGCCCACGTGGGCCAAAGAACAAAGATGAATGAAAATGGATGAATGAAAGACCAATAGACGTGGCCCGCCCACCTCCCATCCCTCCCCAACCCACCCCCCCTGAAATAAAAAAATAAAAATAATAATAATAAAGAAAATGAGCAAAGAACCTGAATAGACATTTCTCCACAGCTGACATAAACTTGGCCAAAGGTACAGGAAAAGGTGTTTATCAGGGAAATGCAAACAAAGACCCCAGTGAAATATTACTTCTTCCTTGTTAGGACAGATAGTTTTAAAAATGAGGTCATAAACACTGACAAGAATTTGGTAAAAAAGGAACCTTGGTATCCTGTTGGTGGGAATTTAAATTGGTACGAACATTATAGAAAACAGCACAGAGGTTTCTCGTCTACTTTACTACAAACTCTTTGAGGTCAAGAATTATATTTCAGGTTTCCCCTGGTGGTCCAGTGGGTAAGGTCACCGCCTTGCAGTGCAAGGGGCGCCAGTTCCATCCCTGGCCTGGGAAGATCCCACGTGCCGCAGAGTGACCGGACCTATGTGTCCAATTACCGAGCCGGAGCTCTGGAGCGCATGCGACCAGAGCCGGCGCTCTGCAACGACAGACGCCTCCGCGATGGGAGGCCCACAGGAGCCAAAGAACAAAGACGGATGAAAATGGAGGAATGAAAGACCAATAGAAGTGGCCTGCCTGCTCCCCTCCCTCCCCAACCCGACACCCGCCCGAAATAAATAAATAAATAAATAAATCTTTAAAAAAGAAAAAAAAGAATTATATTTCATCAGTCTTAGTATTTTCCTCAGCACCAACCTCAGAAAAGGCTATGAGCTTACTGGACAAATTAAGAAATATGGGAGGAAGGAGAAGGGTGCTATTCTTTATATACAGCTATAATAGTACTACACTAGCCTTCTCTGGTGGTTCAGCAGTAAAGAATCTGCCAATGCAGGAGATGCAGGTTCAATCCCTGAATCGGAAAGATCCCCTGGAGAAGGAAAAAGCAATCCACTCTGGTATTCCTGCTTGGGAAATCCCATGGACAGAGGAGCCTGGCCAGCTACAGCCCATGAGGTCACAGAGAGTCGGACACAATTTAGAGACTAAAACAACAACAAATAATATTAATAGTTGCTGTTTATGACTGATCTGGGAGCATACATGTCTGTGAACTACAAAACTCTGTAAAACCTTTAAAATAAAGAATAAAAATTAAAAAAAATAGTTACTGTTGTTTAGTATTAATAGTATAATAGAGTTTACCTTTGGATATGTTTGCCAACACTGGAATGAGTTATATAGATATATCCACATATTCTCGTCCTTGTTCCCCTGGAACTAATGATCACAGTATGGCTGAGTGAGAGGTTTCAGTAGTCTGACTACAGACAAAGCCAACTAGCCTGACTTTTGAAGAAAATTCTGATCTTGGCCCCCTCATCAACCTCACTCACCCCCCAGCTGAATCCACATCCCTAAATGAACTCATTTGGTAAAAAGGAACCTTGGTATCCTGTTGGTGGGAATTTAAATTGGTACGAACATTATAGAAAACAGCACAGAGGTTTCTCGTCTACTTTACTACAAACTCTTTGAGGTCAAGAATTATATTTCAGGTTTCCCCTGGTGGTCCAGTGGGTAAGGTCACCGCCTTGCAGTGCAAGGGGCGCCAGTTCCATCCCTGGCCTGGGAAGATCCCACGTGCCGCAGAGTGACCGGACCTATGTGTCCAATTACCGAGCCGGAGCTCTGGAGCGCATGCGACCAGAGCCGGCGCTCTGCAACGACAGACGCCTCCGCGATGGGAGGCCCACAGGAGCCAAAGAACAAAGACGGATGAAAATGGAGGAATGAAAGACCAATAGAAGTGGCCTGCCTGCTCCCCTCCCTCCCCAACCCGACACCCGCCCGAAATAAATAAATAAATAAATAAATCTTTAAAAAAGAAAAAAAAGAATTATATTTCATCAGTCTTAGTATTTTCCTCAGCACCAACCTCAGAAAAGGCTATGAGCTTACTGGACAAATTAAGAAATATGGGAGGAAGGAGAAGGGTGCTATTCTTTATATACAGCTATAATAGTACTACACTAGCCTTCTCTGGTGGTTCAGCAGTAAAGAATCTGCCAATGCAGGAGATGCAGGTTCAATCCCTGAATCGGAAAGATCCCCTGGAGAAGGAAAAAGCAATCCACTCTGGTATTCCTGCTTGGGAAATCCCATGGACAGAGGAGCCTGGCCAGCTACAGCCCATGAGGTCACAGAGAGTCGGACACAATTTAGAGACTAAAACAACAACAAATAATATTAATAGTTGCTGTTTATGACTGATCTGGGAGCATACATGTCTGTGAACTACAAAACTCTGTAAAACCTTTAAAATAAAGAATAAAAATTAAAAAAAATAGTTACTGTTGTTTAGTATTAATAGTATAATAGAGTTTACCTTTGGATATGTTTGCCAACACTGGAATGAGTTATATAGATATATCCACATATTCTCGTCCTTGTTCCCCTGGAACTAATGATCACAGTATGGCTGAGTGAGAGGTTTCAGTAGTCTGACTACAGACAAAGCCAACTAGCCTGACTTTTGAAGAAAATTCTGATCTTGGCCCCCTCATCAACCTCACTCACCCCCCAGCTGAATCCACATCCCTAAATGAACTCAGCTTACAGCACACACCAGCAGTGGGATTGAGAAAGGGAAGGATGAATTGTCTCCACCCTGCCATGTGCCATGGGCAAGCAAAGGCATCTTCACTGGCAGATATTGGGACCCTAATTATGTGGAGAACAGTTCTGATGGGGAAAGTGATGAGGAAGAGAAGTTAGGTTATTTGCAGGGAATGCCACTATGCGGAGAAGACCCCTCTACTCTAACTTGGTGGGTAGGTCAAATGCTCCCACAAGGGTGATCATTAGTACGAGGGAATGGTTTCATGTTCACTCCTCACAGGAAAGATCAAGAAAAGATACCTTGGCCAAGCAGACAAATGTCTCTTCACACTAGCAATAAGCACTACATACAGCCTGCCTCTCTGAGACCTCCTCCAAGGATGACTAGGTAGCTAGTTACTGATAAAAGCCTGGGCCTGAAATAGTCCCACTCATAAAATTAGCAGTTTATAGACTTAAACTATCACCTTTGACAAACATTGATAGAGATGTTTACCTAGGCGGTAGTACAGAGCACAAAAGCTCTTCCACTTATGCCTTTTTAATTATAGTGTAACACACTCTTTGCAACTCATAGTTCCCTTTGTAGATTAAGAATTGTAAGAATGTTTTCTGTACAAACACGTTTCCCCTCGAGGACAAAGATGTTTACCTAGGTGTTAGTTGAGGAGCAAAAAGCTCTTGTAATAACCACTTTTATGATTACTAGTTAACTTGAGATTCCTAGTTGAAAAAATAGAAAAGGGTAAGGTAAGATTATGTAGGAGGCTCGCTCACAGAGACTGGCTGTGCCCGATGCGAGATTGAGACTCTCCAGCTCTGGGGTAAGCACTTCTGCTTGCATTAGATTGAGTTCTGATTATTTGATTGAGTTCTGATCATTTGATTGAGTTCTGATTGTTTGTGCTTGCCTTCATCTGAATTCTGATGAGTGGAATCTTGATTCTGATTATTATATGTTCTATGATTAATAAAGCTACTCTTGGTTTGACAATACTCGAGACCATGACACTTTATTGTCGAAGTCCAAGGCTCACAACTCTGAGGGGACTACACTGTGACTGTAAAAGGTCTCTAATCTGTTTAAGATCGTGCCTCTTAATGAGAATGAATAAGAACAGGAATCGGAGTAAGCTGCAGCACAGTGCCCATTCACTTGTTGTGTATACATTGTCTATATAAAAGCTTATATGTGCTAACCTCAACCTGCCACTTCTTCCCTGCCCCCACCCTCTCCCCACTGACAGCCTCCAGTCTTTTCTCTATGTCTGTGATTCTCAGCAGCTTCTCAAGTCCTGTGATGTCTGACTGTGTTTGGGGAAAAGAGACTAACGTGAAATGATGCGGTAGAATCATGTGTCACAGGGTGTGGAGCCTTGCAAAGTATGATGGACTTAATCAAATGCTGAATACCTGTCAGTGCTTTGTAAGGTGAGGTTACGTGTGTGAGGACTGTTGGATCTAGAAAAGGTTTGGTTGTGAGTGAGTTGCCTTGCGGAGGGACTAAGGGAAAGCATATTCTTAGATTAGTGAATGGTTCCCAAATTTTACTAGGCATCAGAATTACCGGGGAAACGTGAAACACAGGTTCCCGACCCCCCACACCCAGAGTGTCTGATTCAGTAGGTCCTTGGTGGCATCTGAGAACTTGCATTTCCAAGAATGCAATTTCAGCTGTTGGTTCAAGTGTCACACCTGGTGAATTCTCACTCATGACCTGTGTTTCTCAAAGAACGAGCAGCCAGGTGATCCCCATTTGGGTGCTTAGCAGAGCATGTTGAGAGACATGGACTCAGTGGGGTGAAAGAGTTGCTTTAGGATCTAAGGTCGAGAGTTCAAATACGAGAATGGTTATGTAGTAGGTGGATGGAAAAAAAGGAGTGATGTGACCTCTCAGAACTTCAGTGGGCCATCTAGAAAATAAGATGGTACACAGATACCAGAATTGGAATCCTGGTTCTGCTAATTACTGTGCGACTTTATGCAAAAATACTTGGTCTCTTTGAGTCTGATTCTGTTGTGAGGCGTGCTCAGTGAAGCACCCAACTCCACTCGTGGTAGATGGTAAAGAGGTTTATTAGGCTGGCACCGGCGACAGCCTGCAATGAACAAGATTTCCTGCAAGGGCCCTGACTGGAGGTAAAGGGCAGATTTTAAAGGCTGGTCCAATCAATGGCGCAAGACCCTCCCCTTTGATTGACATTGGACACACCTGCACATTCGCTTTTACAATCAACAGCAGAGTCTAGGGGGGTCTCGGGGAGCAGAGGCTCCTTCCTGAGGGGCTCTGGGCTGCCCCGCCACGCGCCCTCCCCTCTGTGCCTGTTGGGTGCGTGTGTCTGTGTGTTTGGGCTCCCTGACCCCCACCCGTTAAATCGCTGCCATTCCAGTTGCTGCCGGCCGGCACTCGGCTGTCACTCCTCTGCCTAGCTTCTTCAGAGGAACCGCGGAGGAGCAGGAGGGGAGACCCCAGCCAGCTGGGCCCCACCCTCCCCGCTGCCTCTACCAGAAGTCCCGGCGGTGGTACGAGTCGGGGTCATAGTATTTTGTGACAACCACTCTGTTGGCAAACTGGCGACCCGTCAGGCCCTGCATGGCTTTCTGGCAGTCAAACACAGAAGTGAACTCCACGAAGATCTTCCCGCAGCCGGGCACTTCCATGCCGTCCACGGGCCGCGGGATCTCAATGGACTTGACCAGCCCGTACTTGCTGCACTCGTCACGTACGTCCTCTGAGATCTCCTCGTACACCTCGTCGTCCAGCAGCTCCTCGGGCAGCACCATGTTCATGAGGCACAGCACCTCTGTTGGGTGGCCACCCAACTGCACCTGCGAGCTCATCAGGCCCGGCACTTGCAGTGTCATGGGGGTCTGGTTGACGGTGCTCAGCATGGCGGTCTTGGTTCCCACCCTGGCCCTCTGGACAAGCAGTGTCTTGTCTCCCAGCTGCATCCCGTTCAGACCCGCAATGGCCTGATCCGTGACGCTGATGTCCATGTACTCACAGAAGGCGTAGCCCTTAGAGAGCCCAGTGGCACTGTCCTTGACTAGGTTGAAGGCCTTGAGAGGCCCCAAAGATGTCAGCAGCTCCTTCACCTGGTCATCGTTCAGGTAGTTGGGTAAGCCCCCGATGAACAGCTTGTGGGCAGAGTCTGGGACTACGGTGGACACGACTCCAGGCACGTAGACAGAAGGGTTCTCTGACATGCCAGGTAGGGGCTGGTAGTCGTGAGGCCTGCGGATCTTCAGCGACTGGCCCTGGAAGATGATGCCGTCAAAGGCCATGGCCTGGGTGGTCTCGTCCACTGAGCGGAACTCTAAGAAGGCAAAGCTCTTGTCCTGGTTAACCTGCACTGCCAAGACGGGGTTTCCAGGGGCCTGGGTCAGCCCCCCCAGGCGCAACTGGGCATTGAAGAAGTCCATCATGGCCTCCTCAGTGAGGCCAAACGGGATGTTGCCCACATAGAGGCGCCGGGCCTGTCTGGTCATCTGGCTCCTGACCACCGGCACCGGCATCGGGGTCATAGCCAGGCCATCGGGGGTCATGGTGGGGAGGAGGGCGGTGGCTGGAATCTGACCGGCAGCTTGCATAGCCTTGTACTGCATGGGGGTGATGTGTTCAAAGCCGGGCGGCGGCACGTCCCAATACTTGTGGACCTTCTTCTTCTTCTCATGGCGTGGGGAACGAATCAATCCACCGTGCTCCTCTTTGGCGCCTCTGGTCAAAGGTTTGCTTCGGTCCCGGGAAGTATGGCGCTCGTGCGGGTTGCGGCGGTCCCGGCTTCGAGAGCAGCTGTGACTGTGCTTCCGACGCCCATTCTCCTTATCGCGCTCTTGCTTATTCTCGTTGAGCTGCCACTGGAATTCGTTGCAGACCGACATGCTGTGGCGGCCGCTTAGAGCGCTGTGCATCGATTGCCTCACCTTGCCGCGCGCCCGCTCCACCCGATTCGGCTACTTCTGCCATGGGTGCTCAGTGCCTCCTGCCTAATAAAGGCCCGCCTCCCTGCCCCGCCCCTCTCTGCTTGCATTTGATTGAGTTCTGATTATTTGATTGAGTTTTGATCAATTGATTGAGTTCTGATTGTTTGTGCTTGCCTTCATTTGAATTCTGATGAATGGAATCTTGATTCTGATTATTGTATGTTCTACGATTAATAAAGCTACTCTTGGTTTGATAATCCTTGAGACCATGACGCTTTATTGTCAAAGTCCGAGGCTCACGACTCTGAGGGGACTACACCGTGACTGTAAAAGGTCTCTGATCTATTTAAGATCGTGCCTCTTTGTGAGAATAAGAATAGGAATCAGAGTAAACTGCAGCACAGTGCCCGTGACACATGAAAGTGAAAAAGCACATGTGACATGTCAACGGGGGAAAATTTTCCTTCCTTCCTACAAGCTTTCCTTCCCTCCTTCTTTCCTTCCTTCTTTCAGTATACATTTTCAAATGTGGTGCTAGGGTAAACTTGAACCTAACAACAACTTTGGTGGCTGATTAAACTCTTGAGTTTCACTGCCCTGCTAATCAACTACAAAAGCCTTCAATACGCATATGAACCTCAGAGAGGTTGTATCACTTAATTACTGTACAACCTCACAGGTTAATGCATGCTTGATCTCAAAGGAGTGGCAGTCACCATTTTGCTATTTACATCAACTGAACAGTATGAAACAGTACAGAGAATTCAGGCCTAGAAATACGACATAAGATCTGAACTGAGGGAATGTGCTTTCTTGGGGCCCAAGAAGCACAACCTTGGCTCCCACTACCACTCCCCCAAACCTTGGTCTACCATGTTGCTATCATCTGAAATTTTAGAATGAGAAATGTATTCTTTTATGTTTTTTTCCTATTAAAATTCAAATATCATATATGACAGATCACATATCAAACCATGGTCAACCATTTATGCCTCAGTAGCTTCGGTCATGTTTGATTCTTTTGAGACCCCATGGACTGCAGCCCTCCAGGTTCTTCTGTCCATGGGATTTCCCAGGCAAGAACAGTGGAGTCGGTTACCATTTCCCTCTACAGGGGATCTTCCCAATCCGGGGACTGAACCTGCATCTCCTGCATTAGCAGGTGGACTAATTTACCACTGAACCACCAGGAAAGGTGCAAAAAGAGGAATGAAGGACTGTGAGGCACACCTCACCTGTGTCATATCTGCTCCTTCTGCCTGGTATTGATAAAATTGAGGACACCTGCACAGAAATAAGAGGTCAAGGAGTCCGACTGCATCTGGCATCCTCTTCTGCAGAACTGAGTTACTGAAATTTTGTGCCCTCTGATTTTACATCACTTAAAATCCCAAGAATGTATCAGCATGAATTTCAACTCAGTGTTTTACTTTATGTAGTATATACGCTTTCGACAAGCTCTGGGTAAATAATTTTTCATAAGTCAAATAATAACATAGGAGTATTCTAGGGGAGGATTAGTGAGAAGACCGTGAGAACAGTGAACATGTCTTGAGTGGTTTGTACAGATGCTTGCTTTTCTACATCAGACTTCCTTGTGAAGTACACTTACAATGTGTTTTCCTTTCTCTCTGGAAGGCAGAATATTTAGAACTCTGTGACAACTACTGACTTAATTTACTGAATGCCTGTTCGGGTGGGCAAGGCTCTGCAGGAACACCCTCATGATCTCCTCCTGCCTCTGTGAGATGCATAAAGCAAGGACGATCCTCCCCAAAGTGCCAAGAGATTTGTTCTTCTGTCTGACAAGTTAGTAAAGGAAGGTGCAGTCAGTCTCTTCTCCTGGGAAATAGAGAGGATGCCAAGAACTAGATAAGAGATTTCTTTTAGCTGCAGACTCTTAGAGTGAGAACAACTGATAAAAAGTGTATTTGAACAAAAGCCTCAGTTTCATGAAATGGGGACTTGAAACTCCAGAAGGATGATAGGTATCATCGTGGTAAATGAGGTTAGACACTCAGCTGGCTTTTGACATGGGTCAACACGCTAAAGCATGTTGTGAATAGAAAACCATGCTCTGTATCTCATCAACTTAACTGGGTTTACACAAGATGATCCTTTTATTCAATAAGGAAAAGAATTGGCTTTTTTAGGCAGTACCTTGGGGACACAGTGAAGCATGCCCCCAAAGAACTTGGAAACAAGAGTGCCCACTGAAAGGCAAACCAAATACATCCACACTGAATTGGAGAAAACAGAAAGGTCTAGCAAGTTCTTTCTGAGGCATAATTGATGATACTGACACACTGCGACTTTACCTTGACCCAAAGGAAATATGCATCAAAGCTATCTGCATTCTTTTGCTTTGACTCCTTACTCAACAGTCTACTGATTGATAATGCAGCTCGATGCCTGGTAAAGGGGCCATCCAGGCACAGGCAGGAGTTCTCTCTGGTTGTAAATAATCACATTGGTATTCTAATTTATCCATCAATCTCATGCGAATTGACTTAGTGAGTAGACATCACTTTAAATCTGGTCAATTCTAAGTCTACTGATGAAAGCCACTTTCTGTAGCCCTATAAAGAGTGGTACATTTACAAAGCTGCAGCTCCATAGCCCCTAGAAGACTTTGCATGGCTTTCTCCTTCTGTTTGCTGTTGATCTTTTCCCATTCTTTCACCATTGCTTAAAAGGTACATTTCCCTTTATGGTTTGACTCATAAGCAGTATCTACACAATATCCAAAAAGCTAGTTGATCACAGATTTAGAAAATGAACTCCTGATTTCCAGGAAGGAAGGATAGAGGGAAGGGATAGTTAGAGAGCTTGGGATGGACATGTACACACTGGTCTATTCAAAATGGGTAACCAACAAAGACATACTGTCCAGGACAAGGAACTCTGCTCAATGTTATGTAGCAACCAGAATGGGAGCAGATTTGGAGGGAAAATGGATACACATATATGTATTATTGAGTCCCTTTGCTGTCCCTTTGCTGTCCACCTGAAACTATAACAACATTGTTAATTGGCTATACTCCAATATAAAGTAAAAATAAATAATGTTTTAAAAAGTTTGTCTCTTTGACTTGTGGGATGAAAAATCTAGTTGAAATGGTTATTTAGCAGCAGAGGCAAAGATGCAAGGCTACACTTGAGGTTAACAGTATCACCAGAGGTTAAATCTCTCAGTGCCACGGATCCCTTTAAAGAAATGCCCCCAAACCTTTACTGGGTCAACACGCTAAAGCATGTTGTGAATAGAAAACCATGCTCTGTATCTCATCAACTTAACTGGGTTTACACAAGATGATCCTTTTATTCAATAAGGAAAAGAATTGGCTTTTTTAGGCAGTACCTTGGGGACACAGTGAAGCATGCCCCCAAAGAACTTGGAAACAAGAGTGCCCACTGAAAGGCAAACCAAATACATCCACACTGAATTGGAGAAAACAGAAAGGTCTAGCAAGTTCTTTCTGAGGCATAATTGATGATACTGACACACTGCGACTTTACCTTGACCCAAAGGAAATATGCATCAAAGCTATCTGCATTCTTTTGCTTTGACTCCTTACTCAACAGTCTACTGATTGATAATGCAGCTCGATGCCTGGTAAAGGGGCCATCCAGGCACAGGCAGGAGTTCTCTCTGGTTGTAAATAATCACATTGGTATTCTAATTTATCCATCAATCTCATGCGAATTGACTTAGTGAGTAGACATCACTTTAAATCTGGTCAATTCTAAGTCTACTGATGAAAGCCACTTTCTGTAGCCCTATAAAGAGTGGTACATTTACAAAGCTGCAGCTCCATAGCCCCTAGAAGACTTTGCATGGCTTTCTCCTTCTGTTTGCTGTTGATCTTTTCCCATTCTTTCACCATTGCTTAAAAGGTACATTTCCCTTTATGGTTTGACTCATAAGCAGTATCTACACAATATCCAAAAAGCTAGTTGATCACAGATTTAGAAAATGAACTCCTGATTTCCAGGAAGGAAGGATAGAGGGAAGGGATAGTTAGAGAGCTTGGGATGGACATGTACACACTGGTCTATTCAAAATGGGTAACCAACAAAGACATACTGTCCAGGACAAGGAACTCTGCTCAATGTTATGTAGCAACCAGAATGGGAGCAGATTTGGAGGGAAAATGGATACACATATATGTATTATTGAGTCCCTTTGCTGTCCCTTTGCTGTCCACCTGAAACTATAACAACATTGTTAATTGGCTATACTCCAATATAAAGTAAAAATAAATAATGTTTTAAAAAGTTTGTCTCTTTGACTTGTGGGATGAAAAATCTAGTTGAAATGGTTATTTAGCAGCAGAGGCAAAGATGCAAGGCTACACTTGAGGTTAACAGTATCACCAGAGGTTAAATCTCTCAGTGCCACGGATCCCTTTAGGAATCTGATAAAAGCTGAGTCCCCTCTCCCTTGAAATGCACAAGCACAAGATTTAGTGTTTGAGCTGGTCCATGAATTTTATCAACAGATTGGTACTTAAGAAGCCTGATTTCATGCAAATCTGTCATTTTACAGACGGGGACACTGAGGCTTTGTGAAGGAAAATGACTAACCCAAGATGACACAACTGGTTACAGGCAGAAACAGAAATACTTCTTTAACATCTTCAAGCCAACATTCATCTAACCAGTTTCTTTCCACTGTATAACAAGTCATATCAACATCACGTAGACACAGCAATAATGTGGAAGCCAGTCGGCTCATTCTGCCTAGGCACCAACCTCTCCTAGGACATAAAAAGACTCCAACAAGACCTCCTCGCCCACTGACCCCCATTCTCTAAGTCAAGCGGCATTGAGTCATCTGGCTCTTTTTTTTTTTTTTAATTTTGGACTCTTTTTTTATTGATTTCTTAATCCATTTATTTTCAGTCATCTGGCTCTTGAATCCTTATTTCATTCTTTTAAAATGAGAGCTGAGGGACTTCACTAGTGTTCCGGTGAAGAATCCACCTTGCAATGCAGGGGACATGGGATCCCCTGGTTAGAGAACTAACATCCCACATGCCACGAAGCAACTAAGCCACAACTAACTACGGAGACTGCACACCACAAATGCAACTAAGGTTAGAGACTGATTTCCAGGAAGGAAGGATAGAGGGGAGGGATAGTTAGAGAGCTTGGGATGGACATGTACACACTGGTCTATTCAAAATGGGTAACCAACAAAGACATACTGTCCAGGACAAGGAACTCTGCTCAATGTTATGTAGCAACCAGAATGGGAGCAGATTTGGAGGGAAAATGGATACACATATATGTATTATTGAGTCCCTTTGCTGTCCCTTTGCTGTCCACCTGAAACTATAACAACATTGTTAATTGGCTATACTCCAATATAAAGTAAAAATAAATAATGTTTTAAAAAGTTTGTCTCTTTGACTTGTGGGATGAAAAATCTAGTTGAAATGGTTATTTAGCAGCAGAGGCAAAGATGCAAGGCTACACTTGAGGTTAACAGTATCACCAGAGGTTAAATCTCTCAGTGCCACGGATCCCTTTAGGAATCTGATAAAAGCTGAGTCCCCTCTCCCTTGAAATGCACAAGCACAAGATTTAGTGTTTGAGCTGGTCCATGAATTTTATCAACAGATTGGTACTTAAGAAGCCTGATTTCATGCAAATCTGTCATTTTACAGACGGGGACACTGAGGCTTTGTGAAGGAAAATGACTAACCCAAGATGACACAACTGGTTACAGGCAGAAACAGAAATACTTCTTTAACATCTTCAAGCCAACATTCATCTAACCAGTTTCTTTCCACTGTATAACAAGTCATATCAACATCATGTAGACACAGCAATAATGTGGAAGCCAGTCGGCTCATTCTGCCTAGGCACCAACCTCTCCTAGGACATAAAAAGACTCCAACAAGACCTCCTCGCCCACTGACCCCCATTCTCTAAGTCAAGCGGCATTGAGTCATCTGGCTCTTTTTTTTTTTTTTAATTTTGGACTCTTTTTTTATTGATTTCTTAATCCATTTATTTTCAGTCATCTGGCTCTTGAATCCTTATTTCATTCTTTTAAAATGAGAGCTGAGGGACTTCACTAGTGTTCCGGTGAAGAATCCACCTTGCAATGCAGGGGACATGGGATCCCCTGGTTAGAGAACTAACATCCCACATGCCACGAAGCAACTAAGCCACAACTAACTACGGAGACTGCACACCACAAAAATGCAACTAAGACCCAACACAGTCAAATAAATATCTTTTTTAAAAACTGGGAGATGAAAGAGGGAAACAGAACTGACCAACTCATTCTGCAAAAGATTCCTGAAGCCATCAGCAAGTGTTTCCTCCTGCAATATGCAAACTCTGGGTTTGTCCAGAAATTTCAATCAAACAAGCGTGAAATCATGGAAAGAAAATAGCCAATTTATCTGAATTAACAAGGCTGGTCAATGAAAACACACCATCCAAGGGGCCCAGGAAGGTTTCTCCAAAAGCAATTTCTCTGTAATATATTACCTAAAAGTTCTGTGCTGTTTTATATTTCATAAAATGCTTGCAAGTACATAAACCAACCGAGGAAAGAAAAATAAAATGGAGAGAAGAATTAGCAAATCCTTAACATTAAACAGTTTATTTCCAAAACAACTCTGAAATAAAGATCTCTCTTTTTAACTTGTGAGGATTCGGACTCAGAGAGGCCAAGTATTTTGCATAAAGTCACACAGTAACTAGCAGAACCAGGATTCCAATTCTGGTATCTGTGTACCATCTTATTTTCTAGGTGACTCACTGAAATTCTGAGAGGTCACATCACTCCTTTTTTTCCATCCACCTACTACGTTACCGTTCTCGTATCTGAACTCTCGACCTTAGATCCTAAAGCAACTCTTTCACCCCACTGAGTCCATGTCTCTCAACATGCTCTGCTAAGCACCCAAATGGGGATCACCTGGCTGCTCGTTCTTTGAGAAACACAGGTCATGAGTGAGAATTCACCAGGTGTGACGCTTGAACCAACAGTTGAAATTGCATTCTTGGAAATGCAAGTTCTCAGATGCCACCAAGGACCTACTGAATCAGACACTCTGGGTGTGGGGGGTCGGGAACCTGTGTTTCACGTTTCCCCGGTAATTCTGATGCCTAGTAAAATTTGGGAACCGTTCACTAATCTAAGAATATGCTTTCCTTAGTCCCTCCAAGGCAACTCGCTCACAACCAAACCTTTTCTAGAAAATGCAACTAAGACCCAACACAGTCAAATAAATATCTTTTTTAAAAACTGGGAGATGAAAGAGGGAAACAGAACTGACCAACTCATTCTGCAAAAGATTCCTGAAGCCATCAGCAAGTGTTTCCTCCTGCAATATGCAAACTCTGGGTTTGTCCAGAAATTTCAATCAAACAAGCGTGAAATCATGGAAAGAAAATAGCCAATTTATCTGAATTAACAAGGCTGGTCAATGAAAACACACCATCCAAGGGGCCCAGGAAGGTTTCTCCAAAAGCAATTTCTCTGTAATATATTACCTAAAAGTTCTGTGCTGTTTTATATTTCATAAAATGCTTGCAAGTACATAAACCAACCGAGGAAAGAAAAATAAAATGGAGAGAAGAATTAGCAAATCCTTAACATTAAACAGTTTATTTCCAAAACAACTCTGAAATAAAGATCTCTCTTTTTAACTTGTGAGGATTCGGACTCAGAGAGGCCAAGTATTTTGCATAAAGTCACACAGTAACTAGCAGAACCAGGATTCCAATTCTGGTATCTGTGTACCATCTTATTTTCTAGGTGACTCACTGAAATTCTGAGAGGTCACATCACTCCTTTTTTTCCATCCACCTACTACGTTACCGTTCTCGTATCTGAACTCTCGACCTTAGATCCTAAAGCAACTCTTTCACCCCACTGAGTCCATGTCTCTCAACATGCTCTGCTAAGCACCCAAATGGGGATCACCTGGCTGCTCGTTCTTTGAGAAACACAGGTCATGAGTGAGAATTCACCAGGTGTGACGCTTGAACCAACAGTTGAAATTGCATTCTTGGAAATGCAAGTTCTCAGATGCCACCAAGGACCTACTGAATCAGACACTCTGGGTGTGGGGGGTCGGGAACCTGTGTTTCACGTTTCCCCGGTAATTCTGATGCCTAGTAAAATTTGGGAACCGTTCACTAATCTAAGAATATGCTTTCCCTTAGTCCCTCCGCAAGGCAACTCGCTCACAACCAAACCTTTTCTAGATTCAACAGTCCTCACACACGTAACCTCACCTTACAAAGCACTGACAGGTATTCAGCATTTGATTAAGTCCATCATACTTTGCAAGGCTCCACACCCTGTGACACGTGATTCTACTGCATCATTTCATGTTAGTCTCTTTCCCCCAAACACAGTCAGACATCACAGGACTCGAGAAGCTGCTGAGAATCACAGACATAGAGAAAAGACTGGAGGCTGTCAGTGGGGAGAGGGTGGGGGCAGGAAGGAAGTGGCAGGTTGAGGTTAGCACATGTAAGCTTTTATATAGAGAATATATACACAACAAGGTCCTCCTGTATAGCACAGGGAACTATATTCAATATTTTTGATAAACCATAATGAAAAAGAATATTTTAAAAAAGAACGTATATATGTATAACTGAACCACTGCTATACAGCAGAAATTAAGATATTGTAAATCCACTATACTTCAATTTGTAAAAATTTGTTGAAAGAACTCAACCCTGAACGTATCCTCAGAGACTCATAAAGATGTTCCTAATGTTCCTAATGAAGAGGAAAAAATGCCCAACAATAAATATCATTTGCTTAGGAACCTTTCACAACCCTGAACAGAATTTTTAATGGTGATACTTACATGAATTTGAGCAAACTCCAAGAGAGAGTGAAGGAGAGGGAAGTCTGGCGTGCTGCGGTCGGTAGGGTCACACAGTCAGGCACAACTTGGTGACTCAACAACAAAAAAATTAGAAAACAGAGTTTCCTCCAATAGAATCACCAGGGTCGTTTATAAGGCTTTGCTGCAGAGCGGAGCTAGGATGATGTGTGGGCCCATCATAGCTGACTTGTGTCTTGGTGGGTGGTTTGTTTTATGACACTAAATGTTCCTCTCAAGCGGGCGGTTGGCTGGTGGTTGGCTGGATAGAATACAACTAATTAGTTTGCTCTTAGGGAAAACTGAGCCTATTAAGACTGGATTTTTAGATGGTGTCCACGTCGGTTATTTGCTTGAGTTACAAAAGCGTTCTAACAAGGAGTGAAAATGTGTTAACTCTTCCTGCAGTGTGCTATATTTTATCATGGAAAACAATCACTGGTACCAAATGCAAGTGTAACGTTCGCTGGTTAAACCAACACTCTTCAGCACCTCCCACCTTACTGCTTACCAATTGAATTTACCTGTGGTCAGGCTATGGGGCGCGCTTTCACAAGGAACGAGGCAATACTGCCACCATGTGGTTCCCATGTGAAAATGGCTGAGGCAGAAATAATCACCATCTCCACTGAAATAAATGCACGAATGCACGGCTTCCCGGGTCTCCCTACAGGCTTAACCTCTGCATTTTGAGCTTAGAATTCAGCTAGAAGAGGACAGAGGAGGACTTTCTTCAGGTGGACACGAAGCATCAATCAGAAAGTGCAGTAATTCCTGGGTAATCAAGTACCCCTAAGAATCCCGATTTTCACCTCTCCTTCAGTTCATTCTGTTCTGCCCCCTACCTGTTCCTTTTGTTAGCAGCTTCCATTTGACTACAGCTTAATCAATTTCCATGCCATTCCAGAGTCTCAGCTGCTGGCCATTTAAGGGTGCCCAGCCCCAGCTCAAAACATAGGTCCCACCCCATTATGTTTCTCCAGGTTTCACAAAGCTGCTGTCCAACCATTAGGAACCAGCTCGCATCCTGGTCTGTAAGAGAAAAAGGAAAGAGACAAGAAAAGATGGGAGATTCTGAAAACACAATGATCACTCCAGCAGTTGACTTGCTTGTTTCTTAGACATTTCTTCTGTCTTTATTAACAGTGTAGTTTCAGTAGTATGAATATCAAAGACTCACAAGCCATCTGTGATTTTAGAGAAAAACAAGAATTATTTGTCTAAATGAATTCAAGATAGACCTCAGGAAGCTCTTTTACCTGCAAAGAACAATCTCCAAAGCTTGCTTGAGTGCACCTTCACGGTTTCAATAGCATATGGTTTCTTACAATTAACTAATAAAAATTGAGGGTGTTATATGCCCCAAGCATACTTCTGATGAAGAAAACTCTTCTTACCCATTATTATTAATGGCCCTACTATATGCCAGGCTCTGGGTAGGCCCTCCATGTCCATACTACTTCTAATTCCTAGGTTAGAAATAGAATTTTGCTTTTTTTTTTTGAAATGCTGCTTTCAGAATTAAACACCAATACACACGCACTCACACACACAGTTCTTGCATGAATACCTCATTTGCAGTGGTAATGAAGAATCTCTTTTGTTCTTTTAGAATGGCTGACAGCTTTGGTGTTTCCTCATTTAAAAAGTTCAATTCAAAATGTCTTTTATCTTTGTCACTGGAGATGAGTTGACATTTAAGGTAAAATGAGACATTCAGGCCGCCTCTATGAAGGCAGAGTAGGGGGATTTCTGAGAGAATAAGCAGATGTGTTGGTCAGATCTGCTGGCCAGCAGCGTTGGTTAAATCAAATTTAATCCTACCAGCTGACCCCTACCTCACCTGAAGCAACTGGGAAGTTTTCTCCCCCGTTCCCTCCAGCTTGTCTGCCTCCTGCAGACACCTGTTAAAAGACGTCTCACTTTGGAGCTTACTGAGAAAGCTGGGAAATGTTCATTCCTAGAGAATTTAAAGAAACATAAAACGAGTGTCACTCAGCCATAAAAAGGAATGAAACTGAGTCGGTTGTAGTGAGGGGGATGAACCTGTGATAGAGAGCGAAGTCCATCAGAAAGACAAATGTCATATGTGAACGCATACAATAGGAATCTAGAAAAATGGTACTGATGAGCCTATTTGAAAGCAGGAATAGGGATGGAGGCAGAGAGACTGAACTTGTGGACACAGAGAGGGAAGGAGAGGGTGGGCCGAACTGGGAGAGCAGCACCCACGTACATACACTGCAAGCTGAGGTGCTCTGTCCTGTACGACTCTTTTCAACCCCACGGACTGTAGCCCCCCAGGCTCTTCTCTCCATGGAACTTTCCAGGCAAGAAGACTGGAGTGGGCTGCCATTCCCTTCGCCAAGGATTTTCCCGGCCTAGGGGTGGAACTGGGTCCTGCATTGTAGGCAGATCTTTTACCTTCTGGACTAATCAGCTTGTCATGTATACGCTACCGTGTGCAAAACAGCTAGGGGGCGCTGCTGTGTATGTAGCACAGGGAGCTCAGCTAGGTGCCCTGTGCTGAGCTGCAGGGTGGAACAGTGGGATGCTCCAGAGGGAGGGGACGTATGTATACTTATGACTGATTTATGTTGTTGTACAGCAGAAACCAACACAACATTGCAAAGCAATTATCCTTAAAAAAAAAAAATAGTATTAAGACATTAAATTTATAAAGAAAATAAAAACATAACATGCACCCACACTTTAGCAGGGTCAATATTCACTTACACTACATTCAGATGTACAAAGACAAAGAGACTTTTTTTTAACACTTTTATTTTTTAAATTCTTTATATATTTGGCTGTGCTGGGTCTTAATTGTGGCATGTGGGATCTAGTGCCCTGACCGGGAATCGAACCTGGGCTCCCTGCATTGGGAACACAGAGTCTTAACCACTGGGCCACCAGGGAAGTCCCACAAAGAGACTTTTTATTCCTCTGTAATTGATCTGCTTCCCTCACAGGCCTTTACCCAACTGATGGAGGAGGAGAAAACTGAAGCACTAGTAACATATAGTCTTGGCTAGTAATCCCTGTTGGCTAAAGTGGAAGAAACATAAAACGAGTGTCACTCAGCCATAAAAAGGAATGAAACTGAGTCGGTTGTAGTGAGGGGGATGAACCTGTGATAGAGAGCGAAGTCCATCAGAAAGACAAATGTCATATGTGAACGCATACAATAGGAATCTAGAAAAATGGTACTGATGAGCCTATTTGAAAGCAGGAATAGGGATGGAGGCAGAGAGACTGAACTTGTGGACACAGAGAGGGAAGGAGAGGGTGGGCCGAACTGGGAGAGCAGCACCCACGTACATACACTGCAAGCTGAGGTGCTCTGTCCTGTACGACTCTTTTCAACCCCACGGACTGTAGCCCCCCAGGCTCTTCTCTCCATGGAACTTTCCAGGCAAGAAGACTGGAGTGGGCTGCCATTCCCTTCGCCAAGGATTTTCCCGGCCTAGGGGTGGAACTGGGTCCTGCATTGTAGGCAGATCTTTTACCTTCTGGACTAATCAGCTTGTCATGTATACGCTACCGTGTGCAAAACAGCTAGGGGGCGCTGCTGTGTATGTAGCACAGGGAGCTCAGCTAGGTGCTCTGTGCTGAGCTGCAGGGGTGGAACAGTGGGATGCTCCAGAGGGAGGGGACGTATGTATACTTATGACTGATTTATGTTGTTGTACAGCAGAAACCAACACAACATTGCAAAGCAATTATCCTTAAAAAAAAAAAATAGTATTAAGACATTAAATTTATAAAGAAAATAAAAACATAACATGCACCCACACTTTAGCAGGGTCAATATTCACTTACACTACATTCAGATGTACAAAGACAAAGAGACTTTTTTTTAACACTTTTATTTTTTAAATTCTTTATATATTTGGCTGTGCTGGGTCTTAATTGTGGCATGTGGGATCTAGTGCCCTGACCGGGAATCGAACCTGGGCTCCCTGCATTGGGAACACAGAGTCTTAACCACTGGGCCACCAGGGAAGTCCCACAAAGAGACTTTTTATTCCTCTGTAATTGATCTGCTTCCCTCACAGGCCTTTACCCAACTGATGGAGGAGGAGAAAACTGAAATGTTTTTCCAGCCTAGTAACATATAGTCTTGGCTAGTAATCCCTGTTGGCTGAGACAGCTTGGGAACATGCACCTCCCCTTCCCCTGCTCCTCCTAAGCTGGCATCTTAGAGTCTGAAAGGAATGGTGTGGCTTTGTGACCTCACGGGGAGAGAAGGGAGATGGCCAGGGTCCTTGAGATGTTGGCCAGCATCCATTGAGGAGGGGCCAGGGTGGGTGGACCCCTTGACTGAGGCGTAAGCAGGTGCCCTGAACATTCTGCTGGTGCCTTGAAGTCTTTGGCTGGCATCACTCAGGGTCTGCTGGACTCACTCGACCTTAGTTCTTGTTAGCGCACTGGACACACTCCTGAGGTCTGTCCAGGAATCACTGCTCTGTTGTCCTCAGCAACATTGACCCTGTGCCCCAACAGTGAAAATGTTAGTCTCTCAGTTGTGTCAGACTCTTTGTGACCCCATGGACTATAGCCCACCGGGCTCCTCTGCCCATAGAATTCTCCAGGCAAGAAGACTGGAGTGGGTTGCCATTCCCTTCTCCAGGCGATCTTTCCAGCCCAGGGATTGAACCTGCGTCTCCCACACTGTAGGTAGATTCTTTACCATCTGAACTACCAGGGAAGCCCATTTTGGCCCCTTGAAGTAACCCTTTTCTGCCAGGCTCCCCAGGCAGGTTCTGCAAATGTTGGCAGCCAGCTATGGGGGCATAAGGAAATTCTAGGGCATCAGGAATCCCTTTCAGTCACTTAAGGCTGGTTCAGAAGAGCCAAGCCTTCCTAGGCCTAACCTGGCTGAGCCAACCATTGTCTTCTGATGAAGCTACCCACAGGTCGCTACAAAGACAGCCTGAGAAACATACACACAGAATCCCAGCTTGCTGCTGTTTTCACACACACACACACACACACATACACACACACAACACACTTCCCTTCTCCCAGGCTCAGGCCCAGAAGAAAGGAGATCTCACCCCCTCTTCATTTCCTTTCCCCTCTTCTGCTTCTTCCTATCCCCCTACTCTAGAGGGGTAGATCATGGATTTTCCATTTCCTCTACAAATTGTCCTCCTTCTGGACCTCGAGTCTTGTGCCCAGCCTGTTCCAGGCAGCAGGAGGAGCCTCTACACTTGGAAAATCTCTATCCTTGAATCTACTGAGGCATCCTCTCGATATGCTGGGTGGGAGGGGGACCCCTGTAAAAGATGTCTTTTTCCCTCAGGGAAAGTGTCTTACCTTACTGCAGAATCAAAAAATCCTACTTTAAACACCAAACCTGGAATATTAACTCCTCCCTTCTGTTTGCATCCCTCTAGTAACCATGGAGGAGAGTGTGGCAACCCACTCCAGGACTCTTGCCTGGAGAATCCCATGGACAAAAGAGGCTTGTGGGCTACAGTTCATAGGGTCGCAAAGAGTTGGACACAATGGAAGCAACCTAGCACAGCACAGTAACCATTCTGAGAGTTAGGAGGATGCCTCAAGTAAGCCAGGGAGAAGATTACATGTAGGGAGGTATAACATAAAATATAAAACATTTTTAAATGTCACCCTATTGTCTTTATGCCCCCCTAGCTCTTTGGGCTAATTCTCCAGATCCTCACCAAGGGCCTGCTCCAACCTCATCATTCAAGAAAGTACTACAGGAAGGACAGAAGACACGTAAGAGCTGGTCACAACCTCAGTCTAATGCTAAGAGAGACTCTTGAATAATCAAAGGGAAGACCTGACTTCCACAAACAGGTCGTGAGGGCACTAACATGCAGGCAGTTCAGAAGGCACTCTGCCAGCCGCTGATCTGTCCCTTCCTCCTCTGCTATTGTGAGACTCTTAATGTTTTTCAATCTCTGCCTCTTAGGTCGCTACAAAGACAGCCAGAAACATACCCAGTCCACTTGCGCTGTTTCAACACTCACACCTGGCTGACCAACCATTCTTCAGGTCCCCGCTACAAAGACAGCCTGAGAAACATACACACAGAATCCCAGCTTGCTGCTGTTTTCACACACACACACACACACACATACACACACACAACACACTTCCCTTCTCCCAGGCTCAGGCCCAGAAGAAAGGAGATCTCACCCCCACTTCATTTCCTTTCCCCTCTTCTGCTTCTTCCTATCCCCCTACTCTAGAGGGGTAGATCATGGATTTTCCATTTCCTCTACAAATTGTCCTCCTTCTGGACCTCGAGTCTTGTGCCCAGCCTGTTCCAGGCAGCAGGAGGAGCCTCTACACTTGGAAAATCTCTATCCTTGAATCTACTGAGGCATCCTCTCGATATGCTGGGTGGGAGGGGGACCCCTGTAAAAGATGTCTTTTTCCCTCAGGGAAAGTGTCTTACCTTACTGCAGAATCAAAAAATCCTACTTTAAACACCAAACCTGGAATATTAACTCCTCCCTTCTGTTTGCATCCCTCTAGTAACCATGGAGGAGAGTGTGGCAACCCACTCCAGGACTCTTGCCTGGAGAATCCCATGGACAAAAGAGGCTTGTGGGCTACAGTTCATAGGGTCGCAAAGAGTTGGACACAACGGAAGCAACCTAGCACAGCACAGTAACCATTCTGAGAGTTAGGAGGATGCCTCAAGTAAGCCAGGGAGAAGATTACATGTAGGGAGGTATAACATAAAATATAAAACATTTTTAAATGTCACCCTATTGTCTTTATGCCCCCCTAGCTCTTTGGGCTAATTCTCCAGATCCTCACCAAGGGCCTGCTCCAACCTCATCATTCAAGAAAGTACTACAGGAAGGACAGAAGACACGTAAGAGCTGGTCACAACCTCAGTCTAATGCTAAGAGAGACTCTTGAATAATCAAAGGGAAGACCTGACTTCCACAAACAGGTCGTGAGGGCACTAACATGCAGGCAGTTCAGAAGGCACTCTGCCAGCCGCTGATCTGTCCCTTCCTCCTCTGCTATTGTGAGACTCTTAATGTTTTTCAATCTCTCTGCCTCTTGAAAGAGAAGCAGTGAAGCAGAGAGCAAGCCAGCAACCACAGCACCACACCTGGTGTCTGCAGACAACCCCATTGTCAGCAACCAGCAATTCCCCAGGGAAACAGGGCAATTGATGAGGACACCTACTGGGTCTCAATTTTGCATATGCAATTTGTGCTCCTAATTATTTTGATGACTGCACGGGTCACAGAAAGCTTGACCAAGCAAACAGTCATTAATTAAACGCTGGGTGAAATGTCTCATTCTCGTGCAAGCTTCTGGAGGTCAGAGTCCAGTGAAAGAGAAATCTCCCATCAAGTGATTTTCAACCGTCTGCTTTACCTTCAGGAAGATCTCTTAAGAGAATGGTAGATGTTGATTTTTTTTTGTTTAATTTTGGCCTCTTTTATTGGTCTTTCATTTATTTATTTTCATCCATCTTAACTCCTTGGCCTGGTGGGCCTCCCATCGCGGTGGCCTCTGTTGTCACAGAGCACCGGCTTTGGGCGCATGCGCTCCAGAGCTCCGGCTTGGTAGTTGGACACATCGGTCCAGTTGCTCCACGGCAGGTGGGATCTTCCCAGGCCAGGGGTCGAACCGCGCCTTGCACTGCAAGGCAGTGTCCTTACTCACTGGATCACCAGGGAAGCCTGATGTTGATTTTTTTTTTAAAGTCAACTTTCATAGAGAGAAGACAGAAGTAAGGACAGAAAGACAAGGACAGAAGTAAATATTGCCCATAATTACTCTGGATTGTGGGGGGGGGAGGGGGCACGCGCCTGTATATTTCTTTATACTTTTAAGAGTAGCATCAACATTAATAAGCCAAATAGAGCACGAGAAAGTGTAAAAATCGTAGGTGACGCTGATACTTATGGTGTAAGAATAAATATAAATTAGAAATAAGAAAAAGAAGGAATTCTCCACAAGGCAAAAATAATAGAAAAATGCCTTCCTCAGTCTAATGCTAAGAGAGACTCTTGAATAATCAAAGGGAAGACCTGACTTCCACAAACAGGTCGTGAGGGCACTAACATGCAGGCAGTTCAGAAGGCACTCTGCCAGCCGCTGATCTGTCCCTTCCTCCTCTGCTATTGTGAGACTCTTAATGTTTTTCAATCTCTCTGCCTCTTGAAAGAGAAGCAGTGAAGCAGAGAGCAAGCCAGCAACCACAGCACCACACCTGGTGTCTGCAGACAACCCCATTGTCAGCAACCAGCAATTCCCCAGCGAAACAGGGCAATTGATGAGGACACCTACTGGGTCTCAATTTTGCATATGCAATTTGTGCTCCTAATTATTTTGATGACTGCACGGGTCACAGAAAGCTTGACCAAGCAAACAGTCATTAATTAAACGCTGGGTGAAATGTCTCATTCTCGTGCAAGCTTCTGGAGGTCAGAGTCCAGTGAAAGAGAAATCTCCCATCAAGTGATTTTCAACCGTCTGCTTTACCTTCAGGAAGATCTCTTAAGAGAATGGTAGATGTTGATTTTTTTTTGTTTAATTTTGGCCTCTTTTATTGGTCTTTCATTTATTTATTTTCATCCATCTTAACTCCTTGGCCTGGTGGGCCTCCCATCGCGGTGGCCTCTGTTGTCACAGAGCACCGGCTTTGGGCGCATGCGCTCCAGAGCTCCGGCTTGGTAGTTGGACACATCGGTCCAGTTGCTCCACGGCAGGTGGGATCTTCCCAGGCCAGGGATCGAACCGGCGCCCCTTGCACTGCAAGGCAGTGTCCTTACTCACTGGATCACCAGGGAAGCCTGATGTTGATTTTTTTTTTAAAGTCAACTTTCATAGAGAGAAGACAGAAGTAAGGACAGAAAGACAAGGACAGAAGTAAATATTGCCCATAATTACTCTGGATTGTGGGGGGGGGAGGGGGCACGCGCCTGTATATTTCTTTATACTTTTAAGAGTAGCATCAACATTAATAAGCCAAATAGAGCACGAGAAAGTGTAAAAATCGTAGGTGACGCTGATACTTATGGTGTAAGAATAAATATAAATTAGAAATAAGAAAAAGAAGGAATTCTCCACAAGGCAAAAATAATAGAAAAATGCCTTCCTCCAATTCCTTTTCTTCTTGAGCTTTAATTTAAAAAACTCATCATTGGGCTTCCCCTGGTGGTCCAGTGGGTAAGGACACCGCCTTGCACTGCAAGGGGCGCTGGTTCGATCCCTGGCCTGGGAAGATCCCACGTGCCGCGGAGCGGCTGGACCCATGTGTCCAATCACCGAGCCAGAGCTCTGGAGCGCATGCGCCCAGAGCCGGCGCTCTGCGACAACAGAGGCCACTGCGATGGGAGGCCCACAGTAGCCAAAGAACAAAGACAGATGAAAATAGAGAAATGAAAGACCAAGAGAAGTGGCCCGCCTACTCGCCTCCCTCCCCAACCCGACCCCCGCCCAAAATAAATAAATAAATAAATAAATCTTTAAAAAAAAAAAAAAAAACTCATCGTTGTAAGCTCTTTCTCTGCCTCCTCAAAATGTATGTAAATCTTTTGAGATGGTATATAAGCCTTTTTTGCTAATTTTACAATCCAGGGGTGTTTCCTCCAGAAGCAGGAAACCATGTCATTGAAAAGTAATCAAGAAAGACAGGGCCCCAGGACTTCCTTCATGGTCCAGTGGGTAAGATGCCACACACCCAATGCAGGGTACCTGGGTTCGATCCCACATACCACAACGAAGACCTGGTGCATCCAAATAAATAAATAAATATATTTTGAAAAAAGAAGAAAGAAAGATAGGGCCCCTATCTCTCAGATTCCTGGGAGGACAAGAGGTTCCCTTCCTGAATTCATATTACAAACTTACCTCTTGTCAGGAAGATAGGAGAAATCTACCTTTCTTTTGGATCAAGGCAACTAGCAAACACAGAGAGTTATCCCAGTTACAAGGTGAATTGACAATGGACTACATGTGCCAGTCAGTGCTGTCAAGTCCCTTGAGGACTAATTGTCCTTTATCTTGAGAACATACATGCAAGGAGTAGGCTGCAGCTGCCCGGCTACACAAAAGGGTGAGATTTCTTTCTGTCTTTGCAGTCTCTTAATAGATTGCCTGTGATGTGCATCATGTTCTGGTTTAATGCTCTTTCAGTAACAAAACTGTAGGTTTTCTGAGTTGGCAGGAGGCTTTGTCTCT
Source organism: Tragulus kanchil (assembly GCA_022376925.1). NCBI lineage: Eukaryota > Metazoa > Chordata > Mammalia > Artiodactyla > Tragulidae > Tragulus > Tragulus kanchil. The sequence goes on along the minus strand of JAIOJX010000006.1, from coordinate 30,286,280 downwards.
CCCATACATTTTTTTAATAGTCCAGTATTTCTGTATGGAATAATTTGTACACTTGTGATTTCTGAAAATAGGTTAGTTAATATTGCATCATGGAGTTAATATAGAGAATTAAACCACCAAAATGCTAGTTAGTTGCCTTGAAATGAAAAAATACAGGAATTAAATACCAGGAAGGAGGGATAATTCTGACATATTCTGGATCATCTTTAACATGATTGGTTGACTATTACAGTCTTTGCTTTTTCCATACGAGAAATGAGGATTATTTACCTCACATATTAATCAGTTACAGGTTTGGGAAGATGTTTAAACATCTTCTCAATATGCCAAAGTACAGTAAACACCTGGTTTCCTAACATACCTAGAACTCCAGGCCCTCCTGACATCTATAAATGTTTTCTTGGATGGAGTAACTCTTTTCTTAGAACTCTGGCTCTTCTCTTGGGGGGGAAAAAAAACAGAAACAATTTAGGATTTTTCCAGGAATTTCCAAAGTAAGAATACAAAAACAGGTGCCATCTCTCTAAAGAAGACATACAGATGGCCAACAGACACATGAAAAGATGCTCAACATTGCTCATTATTATAGAAATAAAAATCAAAAATACAATGAAATATCACCTCACACCAGTCAGAATGACCATCATTAAAAAGTATACAAATAATAAATGCTGGAGAAGACATGGGAAAAAGGGAATCCTCTTGTACTGTTGGTGGGGATTTAAATTGATACAGCCACTATGGAAGACAGTATGGAGATTCCTTTAAAAAATAGGAATAAAGCCACCAGATGACCCAGCAATCCCACTACTAGGCATATACCCTGAGGAAACCAAAACTGAAAAAGACACATGTACCCCATTGTTCACTGCAGCACTATTTACAATAGCTATAACATGGAAGCAATCTAGATGTCCATCGACAGATGAATGGATTAAGAAGCTGTGGTACACTATAAAAAGAAATGCAGAAGAATCAGTCCTAATGAGGTGGCTGGATCTAGAACCTATCATAAAAAGTGAAGTCAGTCAAAAAGAGAAGGACAAGTACAATAAACTAACACATATATATGGAATCCAGTAGGATGGTAATGATAACACACACAGTGAAGTGATGAAAAAACAGACATGGATTTCTGAAAATTTTACACTTGTGATTTCTGAAAATAGGTTAGTTAATATTGCATCATGGAGTTAATATAGAGAATTAAACCACCAAAATGCTAGTTAGTTGCCTTGAAATGAAAAAATACAGGAATTAAATACCAGGAAGGAGGGATAATTCTGACATATTCTGGATCATCTTTAACATGATTGGTTGACTATTACAGTCTTTGCTTTTTCCATACGAGAAATGAGGATTATTTACCTCACATATTAATCAGTTACAGGTTTGGGAAGATGTTTAAACATCTTCTCAATATGCCAAAGTACAGTAAACACCTGGTTTCCTAACATACCTAGAACTCCAGGCCCTCCTGACATCTATAAATGTTTTCTTGGATGGAGTAACTCTTTTCTTAGAACTCTGGCTCTTCTCTTGGGGGGGAAAAAAAACAGAAACAATTTAGGATTTTTCCAGGAATTTCCAAAGTAAGAATACAAAAACAGGTGCCATCTCTCTAAAGAAGACATACAGATGGCCAACAGACACATGAAAAGATGCTCAACATTGCTCATTATTATAGAAATAAAAATCAAAAATACAATGAAATATCACCTCACACCAGTCAGAATGACCATCATTAAAAAGTATACAAATAATAAATGCTGGAGAAGACATGGGAAAAAGGGAATCCTCTTGTACTGTTGGTGGGGATTTAAATTGATACAGCCACTATGGAAGACAGTATGCAGATTCCTTAAAAAACTATGCATAAAATCATCATATGCCCCGGCAATCCCACTACCAGGCACACACCCTGAAGAAACTAAAATTGAAAAAGACCCATGCACCCCATTGTTCACTGCAGCACTGTTTACAATCGCTAGCACATGGAAGCAATCTAGATGTCCATCGACAGATGAATGGATTAAGAAGCTGTGGTACACTATAAAAAGAAATGCAGAAGAATCAGTCCTAATGAGGTGGCTGGATCTAGAACCTATCATAAAAAGTGAAGTCAGTCAAAAAGAGAAGGACAAGTACAATAAACTAACACATATATATGGAATCCAGTAGGATGGTAATGATAACACACACAGTGAAGTGATGAAAAAACAGACATGGAGAGTAGACAGATGGACATTGTGGGGAATGAACAGTGGGTGGGAGGTGTAAAGGAAGTAGCATGAAAACCTATACTATCATATGTGAAAAAAATAGCTATTGTCATTGCACTGTGAGAAAAGGGGATCCTGCAGGGGCGCTGTGCAATGGCCTGGAGGGTTGGGATGGGGGGAATATACATATGACTAATCTGGGATCATACATATCTATAAACAACAAAACTCTGTAAAAGTAAAAAGTAAAACAAAAATTAAAAAAAAGAAGAAGCTATGATACACGTATACAATGGAATATTACTCAGCCATAAAAAGGATTAGGGGGAGTAGGAGGGGGCTAAGGTGGGAGTGGTCAAAGATATACCTATAATGGATTTGGGATTGTCTATAGCTGTAAACAACAAAACTCTGTAAGAGCAAAATGAAAATAATTAATTACAAAAAAAGGAATACGTCTGAGTCAGTTCTAATGAAGTAGATGAACCTAGAGCATGAAGTAGCTCAGAAAGAGAAAAATAAATATTGTATACTAACACATATATATGGAATCTAGAAAGATGGTACTGATGAATGTATATGCAGGGCAGCAATGGAGAAACAGACATGGAGAACAGACTTACAGACATTGGAGGGAGGGAGGAGTGGGTGAGCTGTATGGAAAGAGTAACATGGAAACTTAACATGTGTAAAACAGACAACCAATGGGAATCTGCTCAAACAGGGAACTCAAACAGGGGCTCTATGACAACCTAGAGGGGCGGGATGGGGAGGGAGATGCGAGAGAAGTCCAAAAGGGAGGAAACATATGTATACCTATGGCTGATACATGTGGATTTGTGGCAGTAAACAACAAAACTCTAATAAAAAGAAAATAGGTGTCTTTGACATTGGTGTAATGTCCCTACCTTATCCACATTAACTATTCCATTTCTATCAGGAAAATATTCAGAGGTGTGGTCATTGGACATATTTGATTTCTTTTTTAATTGCATGCTTATTTTAAATCCTGGATACAAATACTTCCCTATACTTTTACCTATATTTAAAGAATACCACAGCAATGAATAATGACCTCATAACAAAGATAAATAATACTTTCTATTGCAATAAATACTTAAGCAACCCTAAATTTGAACACTGTCATGATAAAGACAACTATGAGCAAACAAACAAAAGGCTCTCTGAGGTCTATTTGGCTGAAAAAGGGCATTCAGATTTTCTATAAGATGTTATTAACACTCACAGGTAGACCTATACAGTCATCATACGTGTCTTACAAGGTACATTTTGCTATTGGTACCACTTAAATTAAGATTAATTTTAGCAGCTTATCCTTGGCCACTAGTCATAGGAAAAGCCCCCAATTCCTAAGGTACCAAGACCTGAAAAGCCTCGGGCCTAGACTTGAAATCAAACAGATATGGCTGAAAGATGAACTAACAAGGTGACCTCGGTCAAGTTATTTAGACTCTCTGCAAAATTTCCTTGGCTGAAAATGAGTTAAAATTAAATGAGATAATACCCTTAATAAATAATACCCTTAATAAAGCATAACCATTAGAAATTGTTACAGAATCACTCTATCCAGCTCTGTCATTCAAAATTCTTATCTTTCGAGCCAGTGTCTCTGCTTATGACTTGGCAATTTGTTGTGAATTGTTTTTCACAAAAGAAGGAAAACAGAAGTTTGTAAAATATTCTCACAAATTCTCATGTAACCAAAAGTCAATAAAATTGAGCCGGACTTCCAAATACAGGACCGATTTTTCAGTCTGTCCCTTTAAGAAAGCAGAACTCTGAGTCCACCACTTAGCCGAAAATAAAATAAAAACCCAACTGCTGCTCACGCCTATCAGGGAGACTTATAGCTTTCAATCCAATTTCTCATTCTCTGGTACAAATCAGCATCAAGACAGCATGCTTCAAATTAATTGAAAGACATTCCTTTCCGTCCAAGGTATAATCAAGGCAATTTACTTCCAAACATAATCAAGAAATTATGTAAAGGAAGATAAACCATATGAAGAATGTTTTTCATGTGTGAAGTTAATTGATTTTCATATCTTTTTAATTGCATGCTTATTTTAAATCCTGGATACAAATACTTCCCTATACTTTTACCTATATTTAAAGAATACCACAGCAATGAATAATGACCTCATAACAAAGATAAATAATACTTTCTATTGCAATAAATACTTAAGCAACCCTAAATTTGAACACTGTCATGATAAAGACAACTATGAGCAAACAAACAAAAGGCTCTCTGAGGTCTATTTGGCTGAAAAAGGGCATTCAGATTTTCTATAAGATGTTATTAACACTCACAGGTAGACCTATACAGTCATCATACGTGTCTTACAAGGTACATTTTGCTATTGGTACCACTTAAATTAAGATTAATTTTAGCAGCTTATCCTTGGCCACTAGTCATAGGAAAAGCCCCCAATTCCTAAGGTACCAAGACCTGAAAAGCCTCGGGCCTAGACTTGAAATCAAACAGATATGGCTGAAAGATGAACTAACAAGGTGACCTCGGTCAAGTTATTTAGACTCTCTGCAAAATTTCCTTGGCTGAAAATGAGTTAAAATTAAATGAGATAATACCCTTAATAAATAATACCCTTAATAAAGCATAACCATTAGAAATTGTTACAGAATCACTCTATCCAGCTCTGTCATTCAAAATTCTTATCTTTCGAGCCAGTGTCTCTGCTTATGACTTGGCAATTTGTTGTGAATTGTTTTTCACAAAAGAAGGAAAACAGAAGTTTGTAAAATATTCTCACAAATTCTCATGTAACCAAAAGTCAATAAAATTGAGCCGGACTTCCAAATACAGGACCGATTTTTCAGTCTGTCCCTTTAAGAAAGCAGAACTCTGAGTCCACCACTTAGCCGAAAATAAAATAAAAACCCAACTGCTGCTCACGCCTATCAGGGAGACTTATAGCTTTCAATCCAATTTCTCATTCTCTGGTACAAATCAGCATCAAGACAGCATGCTTCAAATTAATTGAAAGACATTCCTTTCCGTCCAAGGTATAATCAAGGCAATTTACTTCCAAACATAATCAAGAAATTATGTAAAGGAAGATAAACCATATGAAGAATGTTTTTCATGTGTGAAGTTAATTGATTTTCATATCTTTTTTTAACGTTTCAAATAAGGATTCTAAAAGACTGAGCTTCTCGAAATATCTCAACTCAGCCGAGTTTTGGGAAAAAAAACTCTTCAAAGGAGATCACAGGTTCCACCCAAAACAGCCCCCAGGCTGTAGGGCAGTGGGATACTTAGTAAATGTGTTACCCACCTGCAGTAGCTACATTCAGACTTCTGGGAACTCTTGACCAGAATTCCTTTGAATAGTTAGAAGAGAGCAGAGAGAATGATGAAAATACGTTCTTTCAGTAAAGCTTGGAGTTATGTATTTTAACAGGCCAGGTCATATTATGACCTGAGGAAAACTGCTGGCTATGTAGGATTGTCTTCTATTTCCTGGGGGAAAAATAAAAATGAACAGCAAAAAAAAAAAAAAAGACTGACATGTTCACCTGCAATATTCACTTCCATAAAGAGAACCGATCCCCTCTACTGAAAGCCATATAAGAACCTTATTGAGACCTTAGACACAGCGACCTCCGCTGCAAACAGAGATTCTGAAAAGTTTCCCCAGTCCCACATCTCTATGTTTGCATTTCCATGGGTCCTTCAATTTACTTCTGAGCACCTCCAGTGAACCCTCTCTGACACAGAAATATTTCAGGAGGGCAACATTGCAGTCATTGCAGGATGATTCCATAAGGAGTCATCACCCACATCTGCCCAGTATCTTCACCACAAAGGATCCTTGTTATCATACACTTCCCTGACCCTCCATGGTTTTCTTGTTGTTTAGTTCAAAGGGAGGATAAAAAAACCGAAGTTTGTAAAATATTCTCACAAATTCTCATGTAACCAAAAGTCAATAAAATTGAGCCGGACTTCCAAATACAGGACCGATTTTTCAGTCTGTCCCTTTAAGAAAGCAGAACTCTGAGTCCACCACTTAGCCGAAAATAAAATAAAACCCAACTGCTGCTCACGCCTATCAGGAGACTTATAGCTTTCAATCCAATTTCTCATTCTCTGGTACAAATCAGCATCAAGACAGCATGCTTCAAATTAATTGAAAGACATTCCTTTCCGTCCAAGGTATAATCAAGGCAATTTACTTCCAAACATAATCAAGAAATTATGTAAAGGAAGATAAACCATATGAAGAATGTTTTTCATGTGTGAAGTTAATTGATTTTCATATCTTTTTTTAACGTTTCAAATAAGGATTCTAAAAGACTGAGCTTCTCGAAATATCTCAACTCAGCCGAGTTTTGGGAAAAAAAACTCTTCAAAGGAGATCACAGGTTCCACCCAAAACAGCCCCCAGGCTGTAGGGCAGTGGGATACTTAGTAAATGTGTTACCCACCTGCAGTAGCTACATTCAGACTTCTGGGAACTCTTGACCAGAATTCCTTTGAATAGTTAGAAGAGAGCAGAGAGAATGATGAAAATACGTTCTTTCAGTAAAGCTTGGAGTTATGTATTTTAACAGGCCAGGTCATATTATGACCTGAGGAAAACTGCTGGCTATGTAGGATTGTCTTCTATTTCCTGGGGGAAAAATAAAAATGAACAGCAAAAAAAAAAAAAAAGACTGACATGTTCACCTGCAATATTCACTTCCATAAAGAGAACCGATCCCCTCTACTGAAAGCCATATAAGAACCTTATTGAGACCTTAGACACAGCGACCTCCGCTGCAAACAGAGATTCTGAAAAGTTTCCCCAGTCCCACATCTCTATGTTTGCATTTCCATGGGTCCTTCAATTTACTTCTGAGCACCTCCAGTGAACCCTCTCTGACACAGAAATATTTCAGGAGGGCAACATTGCAGTCATTGCAGGATGATTCCATAAGGAGTCATCACCCACATCTGCCCAGTATCTTCACCACAAAGGATCCTTGTTATCATACACTTCCCTGACCCTCCATGGTTTTCTTGTTGTTTAGTTGCGAAGTTGTGTTTGACTCTTTGTGACCCCGTGGACCACAGCCCACCAGACTCCTCTGTCCATGGGATTTCATCATGCTAATAACTAATAATAAGCTAACAGTGTTTGTTAACAACCCTTTGTTCCCCATTTTTTAATTAAGAACATGATACAGAACATGAGAACGTTAAGTTCTGGTCAACACAGGCCTACCAACATTTCCATGGTGAGTTGATATAATCCTGGCCAAAATCCAGTAACAGTGGTCCAGAGCCCAGACTCTGGAGCCAGAGCACATAGGCTAGAATCCCACCTCTGCCACTTCTCAGCTGAGTAACTTTCAGCAAATTACACAACCTCTCTGTGCCTCACTGTCTTATCTATATGCTGCTAGTAACAATTGTACCTGTCCATAGGGCTGTTGGAGAGACTAAATGAGTTCATGCATTTAAAGAACTTTTAACAGTGCCTGAAATATAGTAAATGCTAATTGAAAGCCGCTTCAACTTTTTTTTCATTGGGTTTATTTGTTTTACAATGTTGCATGAGCTTCAGGTGTATGTTTTTAGAGAGTTTTCTTGTTTACAGGTATACATAATCCCCAGTCATAGATAGATCCCTGACCTGTCTCCCCTGAGCCCTCCCTCCCTTTTCCCCCTTCCCACCCGCTAGGTTGATGCTTAGTCTCCGCGTAGGTTCCCTTAGTCTTCCAGCAAAGCAACTTTAATCTTTTAAACAGAAATTTATTTTTAAAATTTATTTCCAGAAATAACTCCAGGAAATACCTCTAGAAACTTGTATACCTGGATGTCTGAATTTATGTGAAGGACTTTACATTTAAAAATGTCACCTTATTGTCATGTGGCCCACAGTTCAGCTGTCACCATAGCAGTCAACTGTACCTTTAATACCATCATTCTGCATCAGGTGAGGTGAAAAGAAATAGAAATCATCTGTAGTAGACTACATGTGTCAACAGCAGCATTAACCATTTTAACTCCAGATTTTTAAGAATAAGTTTCTTCCATGAGTGTCACTAGGACTATTATTTCCATTTCCTTCACTTTATTTGGAGACTCAAGACACAAGCATTTGCCTGATAAAAGCAAGCACTTTGCAGAGGGCAGGGAAGAGGTCTGCTCAGTTGTGCAGTCCTGTCCAACTCTTTGCAACCCCATGGACTAGTCCACCAGACTCCTCTGTCCGTGGCATTTTTCAGGCAATAATACTGAAGCGGGTTGCCATTTCCTTCTCCAGGGGATCTTGCTGACTCAGGGGTCAAGCCCATGTCTTTCGCTTCTCCTACATTGGCAGATAGGTTCTTTAACACTGCTCCACCCAGGAACCCCAAGGAAGATGTAATAGGAAATAGAAGGGCAAGAGACGTCAACCCAGGGAAATAAGTCAAAATGCCCTGAATGGACAGCTGTATTACTGTGCACAGAAAAAGTGAAGGATGCAGAAATCTTGGCGTAAGGAAATAGTTCTGAACATGTCAGTGGCCCAATCTTTCCAAGTGCTGAAAGGGATAACTCTCCAGAGGGCGAGAGAGTTGGGCTTTATGGTCCCCATCCTGCCATCCTCAGGGCCACCAGCACCTGGGAAACTTTCCCCAAGTGCTACCCTTTAGATAGATGGACATGACCCCCCAATCAGTTTCTAACACTGACTCTGTGATCTTAACAAATGACTCTGTGGACTGATTTTCTCATTTGTAAAACAGAGACTATATCTCCACTCACCTTATGGTGTTTGTTTCTGGTTTTCCTTTTCTGTGGCTGTTCTGAGGTGTCTGTGGAACCTTAATTACCCAACCAGGGATTGAATCCACACCACCTGAAATGGAAATCAGAGTCGTAAGCACGGGACCAGCAAGCAAGTCCCAGTAGAGTTTATAAGGATTTAATGAGTCAAGGCATATATAGCTCCTAGAACAGGGCCGGGCACAGTCTAAGCTTAACCAAGTTTAAAATATTTATCTTCATAAAAGGAAAAATGAAAACTGGCTCCTAAACTTCTCCCCAGTCCTGAGGAGTCAGACTCTGCAAATCTTCCCCCAGGTGATTCTGATGAGGAACCATTTTGGGAACTATGGATAGGCAACTTTATTATGTTCAGTGAGATTATCACTTAGTTACCTTATTTAAAATCTCTCTAAATGGGTCAAAAGGTACAATCTTCCACTTGTAAGAGAAGTAAGCCTTGAGGATGTGTCATAGTGACTATATATTAATATTTTATTGTATACTTCAAAGTTGCTAAGATAGCAGATCTTAAAAGTTTTCACAAGAAAAAAAAAATTCTGAAAGTATATAGTGATGGCTGTTAATCTGATTATTTCCTAGTATATACAAATATTGAATTATTCTATTGTATACCTAAAATTAATATAATCTTCTATGTTGATTATATCTCATTAAGAAAAACAATAAAGAAACAAAACCCAATAGAATTCCTTGGTGGTCAAGTGGCTAGGACTCAATGCTTTTTCTCCACTGGCTGCAGAACTAGGATTCCCACAAGCCAAGTGGTATGACAGGGAAAAAAAAAAAAGAGAGAGAGGCACTTAATAGCAAAACGGCAAAATAAATAAAGTCCCTGGAACAGAAATATGAAACAATCTGATGGATCTAGACCAGCTGTTCTCAACTAGACTAAGTTTTGACCGACCTTCATCCCAGAAAGGCTTTTCAATTCATACAGAACTTTTTGTTTATAACAATTGGAGAGAGAATGCTACAGCTGTTGAGTGGGTAGAGGCCAGACATGCTGCTAAACAGCCTACAAGCCGTAGGCCAGCCTCCAAGGATGAAGAATTATCAGGCCCAAAATGTCAATAGAGTTAATATATGAGAAACCTTGATAGACAGGTGTTTGCCAAACTTTGATGTGCTTACGAATCACCTGGGGATCTTGTGAAAGTGTGTATCTTGATTCAGTCAATCCAGGATGGGGCCTGAGGCTCTGATTTTCTAAGAAGCATCACTGGGGAGTTTGTTAGAATCATCTCAGGCTCCACCCCAGAACTATTGAATCATAATCTGTATTGTAACAAATTCCCTGAGGGATTTGCATGCACCTGAGAGTCTGAGAAAAAATTGCTCTAGAAAATTGAATAAGGTTTGTGGCTAATCCACAAAACAGAAAACTACTTTTCTGACCTATGGACAAAGAGTAACACTGGACACAATTCGCTAGGCAGTTTTTTATATTTAAATGTGATAGAAAACTGCATGGATTTCATTAGATGACTTTATAAGATTTATTAAGTAAATAATTTATCATGATTTACATAAAGATTTTTTATGATTATTGGATTATTCAGACATTCAAAGTAGGTCTTACTGTTCCTCAGTCGAAACCTCTCACAGCTTAGAGGAGCTTAGAGGAAAACAAGAAGGGCAGAGGAGAGTTAAGGGAGGGACGGATGGGAAAAAGAGGGAGGAAGGGAAGGGAGAAGGAGAAGAAGGAAGGAAGGAGGAAATGAAGACAAGAAAAGGAAAGAAGAGAAAGGAAGACTATAGAGAGGAAGAAAGGAAGGAAGAAGAAAAGGAAAATTGTGAGGTCTGGGAAATGCTCTGTGCATGTTTAAGCAACATGATTTCTTTACTGTAGGTCTTCTCAGAGCCTTTAATGTTCTCATGTGCATTTGAAATTCCAAAGAGAGATATTTTCAACATTTTATTACAGAGCATCTCAAGACCTCGATATTCTAAGGAACTCACCTTTGGAAATGCTGGTCTTAAGTAAACTACTTCCTTTCTTGGACCTTTAAAAAGGCTGTCATGCACACATCTTTCCAGACCACTTAGCCTCTAGGGACTTTGCATCCTAAGGAACTGGAATAGACACTAATGAATAAAATTAGCAGACACCCTTTTAACCAGCTTTCACATATCAAGCACTGTGTTAGACACTTGACATGTATTTTCTCTGATTCTCACAGCAAACCTGCAAGGTAGTAATTAACTCAATTTATACCTTAAGGAAAGGAGAAGCAGAGAAATTTGCCCCAAACCATGCCTGCTGGTGAATGCTGATGAGCTCACCCAGTTCCACTTAATGAAACTTCATCTACCATGACGTGAGGATTCAAGTCCTGACCATAGACATCTGTTCTTCTTGGAGACATGACTTCCTTCTTGCTAGTAATTAGCCCAGCCTCTGTTTCAATTTCTTACGCACATCTCCGTCATCCTCATTTGCTTGCCTTTAACATTTCTACTTGGCTCAGCTGTGACGGACTTTCACAGACTCACCCACCTTCTTCTTTCCTACGGAAGAGCCTCTGGGTTGGACACCCGTGATGTGGAGCTCAGGCTCCCTCAAATCTCCCTGGATGCACTATGTCACTACTTCTAAATCCCTGCCTGGGAGGAAGCCCACCCAGAAAAAGAAGCCATCCAAGGCCCAACAGCTCCTGTCTGGGGTTCTCCTTTCCCATTCAGTATCTAGTAAGCTCTGGGGAGAGTTGGCCTCTGCTCTCATGTTGGAGTAACAGGTAGTTTTCACCTTGAATCTGACCGAGATCCCCTGATCTCCTCCCCTGATCCTCTGCATTCATCACTCCCTCTCCAAATCAGGTTCAACATCTTCCCACAACAACCCACTACGGAGTCATTATTTTGCGCCAGGCACTATGCCAAGTGCTTCCTCAGTGACTCACCAATAAAGAATTCACCTGCAATGCAGGAGATGCAAGAGATGTGGGTCTGATTCCTGGGTGGGGAAGATCCCCTGGAGGAGGAAACGGGCAACCCCTCCAGTATTCTTGCCAGGGAAATCCCACGGACAGAGAAGCCTGGCGGGCTACAGTCCACGGGGTCACAAAGAGTCGGACAGGACTGAGCGACTAAACCACCGCCACCGCCTTTTAACCTCAAAACACTGTGAAGTCACTGATATTACCCCCATTGGAAGAAGCGTACATTAAAACAATATAGTGTACATTATTTTATTATTATTATTTATTTATTTATTTATTTATTTTGGGGTGGGGATTGGGTTGGAGAGGGAGGGGAGCAGGCGGGCCACTTCTATTGGTCTTTTTGTTTCTCCATCCGTCTTCGTTCTTTGGCTCCTGTGGGCCTCCCATCGTGGTGGCTGTCGTTGCAGAGCGCCGTCTCTGGGCGCATGCGCTGCAGAGCTCCGGCTCGGTAGTTGGACACATGGGTCCAGCCGCTCCGCGGCACGTGGGATCTTCCCAGGCCAGGGATCGAACTGGAGCCCCTTGCAGTGCAAGGCGGTGTCCTTACCCACTGGACCACCAGGGGAAGCCCTAGTGTACATTATTTATATGATCACCCAACTAGTGTGTGCTCAGTTCAAACCTGTTCTTCCTGACCCCCAAACTCACCCTTTTATTCACCAAGCCTGACGACCCTCAATGAAACAATGAAATGCTTGTAAAATCCTATAGGAAATGGACACAGCTGGGATATAGACAAACCATGTGCATTGCCTGGTTTCTTTGTAAAAGGCATCTTGTGAAATTTTCTTGGCAAGTATTTCCAACGACAGATGTGCAGATTGAAGAAAGCTGCTCGAGCACGTGATTGTATGTTTCCAGCCCAAATTTACAACTAAAGAGAATTTTGGTTTATGTCTAAACAAGAGGCTAAAAATAGGTTTCTAGGCTCCACAGAGATGTGGATTTGTGAAGAAAATGGACCCAAATCACAACACTGAAAAATGAGCCTTGTGCAACCCCCCCCCCCCCATATGCTCAGCCTGGTTTGGGATGGGAAAGATCAGTGCTGACTCCTAAACCCTACGAGACATTTCCCTCTCAAAACATATCCTTATGCTATGAGTTACTTCATTTAGAAAATGAGGGCATGGAACTAAACAGTCTCAGATGTACCTCTTGACTTCACATTTGATGGCTTTCTGACCTGCAAGACCAATTTCAAATCTCCCCTTGGGAGTGGCACAAAGGGAAGAAATATATAAAATTGGTCCTGTCCATACATGGCTTTGAAGCATCTATTCAAGATCAGTTTCATGTTAAGACTCCCTGGATTCTCATAGCACCAAGAGTAGAGCCCACCTCCTACCATGACCTCCAACATCAGACACATACTGATTCCCGCTACCTGCCTCACTCATCCCCAAGAATCTTTGCTTTCCCTCATTACACTTCAGACACGCAGGCATTCCTTATGTCCTTCTGGTCACCAAGCTTGTGCTCGTTTTAGGGTCTTGATCTAACTATTGGCTTAACTGGGAACACACTTTCTCCAGGTCATTGCAAGCCTGACCCCAACTTGCCATTATGGTCTCAGCTTCCTCTCGTATTTCACTCCTAGTATTCCTTCACTCACTTCTTGTCTCAGCTTTTCAGAGGTTACACACATCAGGAGTGTCCTGAACAACCCAGAACTCACGTGTGATTGGAAGAAGCCAAAGCAAGAAAGAGCAAGACCCACCCACGTTCCCCGCTAATACCTGACCTGTTGTGTCCAGTTACCACATGTTTCTCATTTGGAAAGGCAATGATGTTGTCTATTGTCCTCTACCCAGGCTTCTTAAACAGTTTGGGGGTGAAAATCAGTTTTGTCTTTTCATCTGATAATTTCCAATTGATCTCAGATGACTACTTGATAAAAGAGAATCAAAGTAAATTACCAGAACAATGAAATGCTGCTTGGATGTCACAGCAATTTCAACTGGCTATAAAAGTTTCTTCATGTTTGCTCTTCATTTCCAGACATATCCTGCCATGAACTTGTAACAGTTCCCAGAACCACGTGGGACCGCACACTGCACAGAGTGGCTTTGCCCCTTTTTAATCCCTTTTAGGCAAGCTTCCGCCCTACAGAAAAAATGGACACAAATCACCACCCTGAAAAAGGACCCTTGTGCACCCCCCCCCCCCCCCATATGCTCAGCCTGGTTTGGGATGGGAAAGATCAGTGCTGACTCCTAAACCCTACGAGACATTTCCTCTCAAAACATATCCTTATGCTATGAGTTACTTCATTTAGAAAATGAGGGCATGGAACTAAACAGTCTCAGATGTACCTCTTGACTTCACATTTGATGGCTTTCTGACCTGCAAGACCAATTTCAAATCTCCCCTTGGGAGTGGCACAAAGGAAGAAATATATAAAATTGGTCCTGTCCATACATGGCTTTGAAGCATCTATTCAAGATCAGTTTCATGTTAAGACTCCCTGGATTCTCATAGCACCAAGAGTAGAGCCCACCTCCTACCATGACCTCCAACATCAGACACATACTGATTCCCGCTACCTGCCTCACTCATCCCCAAGAATCTTTGCTTTCCCTCATTACACTTCAGACACGCAGGCATTCCTTATGTCCTTCTGGTCACCAAGCTTGTGCTCGTTTTAGGGTCTTGATCTAACTATTGGCTTAACTGGGAACACACTTTCTCCAGGTCATTGCAAGCCTGACCCCAACTTGCCATTATGGTCTCAGCTTCCTCTCGTATTTCACTCCTAGTATTCCTTCACTCACTTCTTGTCTCAGCTTTTCAGAGGTTACACACATCAGGAGTGTCCTGAACAACCCAGAACTCACGTGTGATTGGAAGAAGCCAAAGCAAGAAAGAGCAAGACCCACCCACGTTCCCCGCTAATACCTGACCTGTTGTGTCCAGTTACCACATGTTTCTCATTTGGAAAGGCAATGATGTTGTCTATTGTCCTCTACCCAGGCTTCTTAAACAGTTTGGGGGTGAAAATCAGTTTTGTCTTTTCATCTGATAATTTCCAATTGATCTCAGATGACTACTTGATAAAAGAGAATCAAAGTAAATTACCAGAACAATGAAATGCTGCTTGGATGTCACAGCAATTTCAACTGGCTATAAAAGTTTCTTCATGTTTGCTCTTCATTTCCAGACATATCCTGCCATGAACTTGTAACAGTTCCCAGAACCACGTGGGACCGCACACTGCACAGAGTGGCTTTGCCCTAAATCCCTTTTCAGTTCAACTCCAGACATGTATTAGGCAATTTCTCGGTCTCTGCTAGGTGCCACGGGCACCACTGACAGTCAGATGACCTCCTTAAAACCTCTTTCAGATGCTGAGATGAATGAGAATGAGGCCAAGCTACTGCAAAGTGAGCGCGGAAGGAAATCACCCATAGGTTTTAACTTGAAAAGAGAGAATCCAGCATGTGGCTTGAGAAGTATCACAAGTCAGAGAAGATGATTTTTTTTTTTAAGAATAAAACCACCTTTAATAAATATTATAGTGTTATGTCTCGAAGTTCCAGACAGATTTCAACACCCTGGTCAACCTGTTTTTCTTTATCTCAGCTTTAATTCTTACAGGTTGGAAGAGAAAATTGGGAAACGAAAACTTAGGATTCACCATCAACACTCTCACCCACTCCACCTCCCTCTCTGTCACCCTCAGTAAGCCCTGTCAAGCCCATCTCCCGAATGGGCCCTGAATCTGTCCATATCTCTCCACCTCCACCATTAACAACCAAGACACCATTACCTGCCCCTCCCCACCTGGATGCCTGCAATACAAGCCACATAGCTGGTCACTCAGCTTCTTCTTCTGATCCCAACTCAACCCCATCCTGCAGAGCTGATCTCCTAAAATACAAAGCACATCAAAGATGTTAAGACTCCCTGGATTCTCATAGCACCAAGAGTAGAACCCACCTCCTACCATGACCTCCAACATCAGACACATACTGATTCCCGCTACCTGCCTCATTCATCCCCAAGAATCTTTGCTTTCCCTCATTACACTTCAGACACGCAGGCATTCCTTATGTCTTTCTGGTCACCAAGCTTGTGCTCGTTTTAGGGTCTTGATCTAACTATTGGCTTAACTGGGAACACACTTTCTCCAGGTCATTGCAAGCCTGGCCCCAACTTGCCATTATGGTCTAAGCTTACCTGTGACCTCCTCAATGAGCTTTTCGCTTTCCACATACATGCTCTCTACCCCTTCATCCAGGTTAGCATCCATCACAGCATTGATCAGCAATGTGTTCTGTCATTACTGCTGCAGCTCCAGAGTGCCAAAGCCTTGCTTATCATAAGCACTCAATAAATATTTATTGTCTGTTGGAAAATGTTCAGCACCATCCAGGAGCTTAGGTTGAGTAGCTACTTAGTATGAAAAATAACTAATTCACTTGAAAAAAGTACAATAAGAGGTATTTGTTTGCTGACTTACTTGGGATTTAATTACATGGAGGATTTTGATGAAAAGAAGGAAAAATATTGTAGTACATTATGGTGCTAATGTGTGGGAGTTTTCATTGTTTACCCCTGTCTCCTTCCCGGGGTATTATTAATGAGTCAACTATCTTGTAGGTGATAATGTATTACAATGAATTGTATTGGGTATCTGGGTCAAGATAAAATAGCACCGTGTCATTCAAATGAAATAATGTTTGCTCAGTGAACAGCAGACTCATGTAACACTTGCTTCTCTTCTGCACTTTAACTGCACACCCCGGGTTGCACAGACCCAGCCTCCCTCCCACCCAGCTGATGGGAGGAGGTAGATGAGTCAGTTCTAAGCAATCTAGTCTGACCTCTGCAAAAACTAGAATCAAGGTGGCCCCTCAAATGGCCACTCATTGCAAAGGCTCACCAGCTCCCCTTTTAACAAGAGGGGGTTTCTCGACAGCCCCTTCTAGTTTTCTGAAAATCTGGGCAGGTCCTCTCCACTTGGTTACTCTCAGAGCAGCTCCTGGGCCAAAGCAAGGAGGTGGGCTTCCACTTCAACAGAAGACCTTCAAAAGACGGGCAGCCACTGACGCCCACCTGCGTTAACTGTCAGCTACCCACAAGAGAGCGCAGTGGTGGGGATGCCCCTCTTATCTCCAGCTTGCATCACTGTGGTGGAGAGAAGCTGCCTTGTGAGGGGCTGGCAGGGATGGGTTTCAAGGGTTTCTTTGTTTTTGATGTCAACCCTCAAGCACTGCAAGATAAATATGTGCCATCTGTGAGATAGTGTTCACTGGGGGAGGGGAGGGTCAGGGAAATACACACAGATACGGCCATGCGCCATGAATGCCACCTCGTCAAGATAAGTCATCTCTTCCCAGAAGGATACTGAGCTTGGCTTCTAGAAAGTACTGTCTATTTACTTCTCCCTTTAGCTAAGGGCTTCCCTGATGACTCCGATAGTAAAGAATCTGCCTACAGTGCAGGATACCTGGGTTTCACCCATGGGTGGGGAAGATCCCTTGGAGAAAGGAAGGGCAACCCACTCCAGTTTTCTTGCCTGGAGAATTCCATGTAGAGAGGAACCTGGCAAAGAGTCGGACATGACTGAGTGACTAATTTTAGTCGAGCTATGGAAGGTCAATTTTCTATGAAGAAATGAGTTTATGAGTTTCCTGGAATTATTAATGAGTCAACTATCTTGTAGGTGATAATGTATTACAATGAATTGTATTGGGTATCTGGGTCAAGATAAAATAGCACCGTGTCATTCAAATGAAATAATGTTTGCTCAGTGAACAGCAGACTCATGTAACACTTGCTTCTCTTCTGCACTTTAACTGCACACCCCGGGTTGCACAGACCCAGCCTCCCTCCCACCCAGCTGATGGGAGGAGGTAGATGAGTCAGTTCTAAGCAATCTAGTCTGACCTCTGCAAAACTAGAATCAAGGTGGCCCCTCAAATGGCCACTCATTGCAAAGGCTCACCAGCTCCCCTTTTAACAAGAGGGGGTTTCTCGACAGCCCCTTCTAGTTTTCTGAAAATCTGGGCAGGTCCTCTCCACTTGGTTACTCTCAGAGCAGCTCCTGGGCCAAAGCAAGGAGGTGGGCTTCCACTTCAACAGAAGACCTTCAAAAGACGGGCAGCCACTGACGCCCACCTGCGTTAACTGTCAGCTACCCACAAGAGAGCGCAGTGGTGGGGATGCCCCTCTTATCTCCAGCTTGCATCACTGTGGTGGAGAGAAGCTGCCTTGTGAGGGGCTGGCAGGGATGGGTTTCAAGGGTTTCTTTGTTTTTGATGTCAACCCTCAAGCACTGCAAGATAAATATGTGCCATCTGTGAGATAGTGTTCACTGGGGGAGGGGAGGGTCAGGGAAATACACACAGATACGGCCATGCGCCATGAATGCCACCTCGTCAAGATAAGTCATCTCTTCCCAGAAGGATACTGAGCTTGGCTTCTAGAAAGTACTGTCTATTTACTTCTCCCTTTAGCTAAGGGCTTCCCTGATGACTCCGATAGTAAAGAATCTGCCTACAGTGCAGGATACCTGGGTTTCACCCATGGGTGGGGAAGATCCCTTGGAGAAAGGAAGGGCAACCCACTCCAGTTTTCTTGCCTGGAGAATTCCATGTAGAGAGGAACCTGGCAAAGAGTCGGACATGACTGAGTGACTAATTTTAGTCGAGCTATGGAAGGTCAATTTTCTATGAAGAAATGAGTTTATGAGTTTCCTGGAATATTGCATTAACTTCTCTCTCCTGTCAAAACTGGCCTCTCTGTGACGTTACCAACCATGTAGCTACTTTTTTTCCTTCTCCCACATCTCATCTAAGATGAAGACAAACATGGTAAACACTCAACTGACACTGGTTGTTCAGTCGCTCAGTCGTGTTTGACTCGTTACGACCCCATGAACTGTAGCCCACCAGGCTTCCTTGTCCTTCACTATTTCCCAGCGTTTGCTCAAACTCATAGCCTCTGAGTAGGTGGTGCCATCCAACCATCTTGTGCTCTGCATCCCCTTCTCCTCCTGTCTCCAGTCTTGCCTGGAATCAGGGTCTTTCCCACTGAACCAGCTCTTCACATCTGGAGGCCAAAGTTTTGGAGCTCTAGCATCAGTCCTTGAAACTGACACTTAGTGTTTTCTTAATGCTTTCTATTTTGATTAATTATTGCTTAAAATCTAATGACTGCCAAACTTTCGAGGGGGAGATGAATATGGGAGCACACCTGTAGCAAAATGTATTTCATTTCTCATTCTAAAATATGGTGATGGCATTGAACAGGTTATTCATTTGATATATAGCATATTAGAGCTTAATTTTCACCCTGATGAGAAGTGATCATTGTGGGAACTATTTGTGATCCTTGCAAAGTAAAGACCATAACTACAGGGTATAACACACTCAATTAGGCCAACAAATACAGAAGTCACGATGCAAGTGAAGAAGTTTCCAAGAAATACTTCTGACATGTAAGGGACTCACACTTCTTTATTGTTTTGAACATAGAAGCATCTCAAGTCCAACACTGAAGCCGTCACCTGCAACTTACATGTGCTCTTCTTTTTGTTTGTCTTAAATGAAAGCCCCTCTCCAGAGTATTATGCACCTGCACATCAGCAGCCAGGTGTTCAGCTGCTCAAACACCAACCAACCACCAACACATCACCCTCTCTGTTACACTTGTACTCCATGGATTGAGGGCAGGCAGAAACCGACGCTATAGGCAAAACCCACAGGACAGAACAATGAAAAGGAACACAGTTGAAGAAAGACAAATGCTGCCATTGTTTCTACCCAGAGAAAGGTGAGTGAACTCAATTTTAGCAAAACAAAAAGACAAAAACATAGACCAACTAATCTGTGGATCCCATTCACATTTGAATATAACTTGGCTTCACTGCGAAATAATATAAATATATATACACATGAAATACATATCACAAATATATTGTTGTTTAGACACTAAGTCATGCCCGACTCTTGTGATGACATGGACTGTGGCAAGTCCAGCTCCTCTGTCCATGGGATTTCCCACGCTAGAATACTGGTATGGGTTGCCATTTCCTTCTCCAAGGAATCTTCCCAATCCAGAGATCAAACCCACATCTCCTGCATGGGCAGGTGGGTTCTTTACCACTGAGCCACCAGGGAAGCCCCATGCATATATATAATATGTGTATATAAACAATGAGTCATTAGAAGTCAGGTTAATAGACTCAATAATAGGATAATACTATAACCAAAGCATTTAAAGAAAAGCATAAACTATTCTCCAAAAACTTGTCTCCTCAGTTGATCTTTGTTTACCAAGCTAAATTGTCTATAACTTCAAGACAACAACCTTTCAAACCCAAAGGACTCAGGAAATCATTCTTGCAAAAAGACATTCCATTTTATTAATGCTCCCAATATGTCTGTGATTCAAATACGTTCCAGGTTTTCCCATTTTTGTGGGGAAAAAAAAGAAGATAAGAATAATTAGTGTCTTTTCCTGCCTGATTGTTAAGCATCCTAATTACTTCAAGCACCATTACTGCTACTTGTACATAAGCCATCCTCTGAAAATACTTTTCAATCTAAACTAAAATTGACCCTAATTTCTTCTGAAAATATAACCAATATTAACATAACTTGGAGAATTACTGGATTTACTTTCTTAATCTAAACAGGGATGTTACTATTCTAAGTGCATACAATGGAGATAATCTACTATCATTTGAACTGGGCCGAACAACAAGAAAACTCTTTAGAAAGAGGGAGCATTTTTATAGGCCTGGAAAGTACTATAATTATATCTCATGTACCATAACCTTTATTACTGTCTTATTATTTTGATACTAAAATGTCTCCCTATATTCCTTCATGCATGATTTGCTTACATTAGAATCATATGGTTCACTCTTTCTTTTCCCCCACTTTTATACTGGAAGGAATTACTTTTTGTAATTGTTCGCTCAATAAATCAACATTCTGATGCAGCTTCTATAGACATTTTGCAGTCCTTTATCATAAATTCAGTGAGTTAACAAATCATGACATTAACTGTTTATTTCAATAACCAAATGTAACAATGGAACCAGACTGTAGATAAACATTAGTTGGATGAATAAATCTCTTTTTTTCCATTTATTTATTTATTTTGGCCACTTTTATTGGTCTTTCATTTATCTATTTTCATCCATCTTTGTTCTTTGGCCTGTGTAGGCCTCCCATTGCGGTGGCCTCTCTCACTGCAGAGCGCCGGCTCTGGGCGCATGCGCTCCAGAGCTTCCGCCTGGTAGTTGCACACATTGGTCCAGCCACTCCACGTGAGATCTTCCCAGGCCAGGGATCGAACCGGCGCCCCTTGCACTGCAAGGCTGTGTCCTTATCCACTGGACCACCAGGGAAGCCCCTGAATAAATCTTAATGTGACCCATTTTTGTGGCCCTCTTCCTGAATTTTGTATTAAATGAAGCCAGTGATGAGAACCATAATATGTAAGAGACAGTGCTTCCTCAAGATGCAAGAATGAATGAGATTTGGGATCTGCCCTTGGAGCAGGAGGTAGGCGGTGGGGAAACAGGTGTTTACAAGGAAGAATGTGACAAGTAGCAACAGCGTTACAAAATGATATCCATGTTCTGGGGAAGATGAAATTATATCTGGTTGAGAGTATCAGAAAGGTTTCATGGAGGAAGTTACCCCTGGGGTACATCTTAAAGGAGGAGTAGAAAGTCACTGGGCAGAAATGAAGGGTGACCATCCAGAGAGAAAGAACAATAAGAACAGCATGAAGGTGGGAGGCAGCATTCGGGAACCATGAGTACTGAGTTTTGTCTGTATCACGGGAGTACAAGGGAATAGGGCCAGGGGATCAGGCCTCGTATGCTAAACTGAGAAGTTTTTAATAATCGGTAGACAGTGAGTGGCTAGAAGCGGTTTTGAAACAAGATAGCAACACAGAGACGGATCTGAAGGCAATGTGTGAAACAAGCTACAGTGGAAAGAACAGAGATATTTAGAGATGAGCTGGGAAGTAGGAAGGGTTCCAAGAGGAAGGCTTCCAGCCCTATCTTGTTGATGAGAAAAGAATATTTTGATGAAGAAATCAAGGAAGTTCAATATCAGAACATTTTTTTCTCCTTCTTGTGCAACTCCACATAAGATGGATATTAAAGGAATAAGACTGTTTGGTAAGCCACCATACTGAACAAGCTAGGGCTGGTATTCTAGGGTTGGAGTGAGATTTTTCTCCATTCAAGCTAGTTTGTGTGCGAACTGACACATTATTTCAAGATACTTAAAAATTTCATGTTCTTCCCTCCTGTTTTGGTGTATACCTGCAGGAGTTTCTCCATATCTTCTACTCTTTCTTAATCTTATCCTAAATTCCACTAGCTAATCTGGGTAAGCATTATTCATCAATATACAAAAAGGCTTCTTCTAAAGGCACTTGATTTAGGGTTTGCCAGTCAATGTAGAACAAATCGTTCACATTGATTCAAGGGATCCATAAAGCTGAAAGTCATGGAGGAGTATTCACTAGTTAGGGCAAGAGTAATGGTACAGTGGAGACAAACTATTTCATTCAAAGGTTTTAAGGGGCCCATTTTCCAGTGTCACTTTTGCTGTAATACACAACTGCCCTAAATAATGCAGGAATCAAACATTTCCAAAAGGAAGAAAGCTAATGATACACCAACTCTACAGATAGAATTCCCTGCAGTAACATGCACCTGCCATCTCCCCACCCTAGTTAATGAAATACTTCACCAAAATGTAATGCTTTTTAATATGTAGACAACGTTGTTTCTTCTATTATAAAACTATTAAAGTCCATAAAATTCAGGGGTCTTAACAATGATGAAGTGGTGGTTGTTTAGTTGCTACATTGTGTCTGATTCTTATAACTCCATGGACTGTAGTCTGCCAGGCTTCTCTGTAGGCAGCATTCGGGAACCATGAGTACTGAGTTTTGTCTGTATCACGGGAGTACAAGGGAATAGGGCCAGGGGATCAGGCCTCGTATGCTAAACTGAGAAGTTTTTAATAATCGGTAGACAGTGAGTGGCTAGAAGCGGTTTTGAAACAAGATAGC
Source organism: Tragulus kanchil (assembly GCA_022376925.1). Taxonomy (NCBI): domain Eukaryota; kingdom Metazoa; phylum Chordata; class Mammalia; order Artiodactyla; family Tragulidae; genus Tragulus; species Tragulus kanchil. Next base: position 30,263,259 of record JAIOJX010000006.1, on the reverse strand, counting down.
AACACAGAGACGGATCTGAAGGCAATGTGTGAAACAAGCTACAGTGGAAAGAACAGAGATATTTAGAGATGAGCTGGGAAGTAGGAAGGGTTCCAAGAGGAAGGCTTCCAGCCCTATCTTGTTGATGAGAAAAGAATATTTTGATGAAGAAATCAAGGAAGTTCAATATCAGAACATTTTTTTCTCCTTCTTGTGCAACTCCACATAAGATGGATATTAAAGGAATAAGACTGTTTGGTAAGCCACCATACTGAACAAGCTAGGGCTGGTATTCTAGGGTTGGAGTGAGATTTTTCTCCATTCAAGCTAGTTTGTGTGCGAACTGACACATTATTTCAAGATACTTAAAAATTTCATGTTCTTCCCTCCTGTTTTGGTGTATACCTGCAGGAGTTTCTCCATATCTTCTACTCTTTCTTAATCTTATCCTAAATTCCACTAGCTAATCTGGGTAAGCATTATTCATCAATATACAAAAAGGCTTCTTCTAAAGGCACTTGATTTAGGGTTTGCCAGTCAATGTAGAACAAATCGTTCACATTGATTCAAGGGATCCATAAAGCTGAAAGTCATGGAGGAGTATTCACTAGTTAGGGCAAGAGTAATGGTACAGTGGAGACAAACTATTTCATTCAAAGGTTTTAAGGGGCCCATTTTCCAGTGTCACTTTTGCTGTAATACACAACTGCCCTAAATAATGCAGGAATCAAACATTTCCAAAAGGAAGAAAGCTAATGATACACCAACTCTACAGATAGAATTCCCTGCAGTAACATGCACCTGCCATCTCCCCACCCTAGTTAATGAAATACTTCACCAAAATGTAATGCTTTTTAATATGTAGACAACGTTGTTTCTTCTATTATAAAACTATTAAAGTCCATAAAATTCAGGGGTCTTAACAATGATGAAGTGGTGGTTGTTTAGTTGCTACATTGTGTCTGATTCTTATAACTCCATGGACTGTAGTCTGCCAGGCTTCTCTGTTCATGGGATTCTCCAGGCAAGAATACTAGAGCGGATTGCCATTTCCTTCTCCAAGGGATCTTCCTGACCCAGGAATAGAACCAGGGTCTCCTGCATTGCAGACAGATTCTTTACCAACTGAGATAGAGGGAAGCGCTTAACAAGGGTGAAGTCTTTTATTTAAAATACCAAAATGTTATGTGCATATGTATATTGAACCAAAAGAGAGTCTTTGGTCTTGTGAACAAGTATATCACAATGCAGTTGTCTCAAGTCAGCATGTGTTTAGCTTGCATGCTAAAGTCTTGTCTTAACCTCACAACTGCTCCCTCATCCCCAGCTTCCATCAATCAACAACCCCAGCTAGGTTTTCCTCCAGACCTCTAATCAAACCCATGCCCTCCATGTCTACCTACACTGCCTTAGTTCCAGCTCTTATCTCCCACACAAACTATTCCAATAGCCTCAGATCAAAAACTCCTACTGATTCTTCCAGACCAACCTCAAAGTCTCCTTCTCTGTGAATATCCTCCAGCTCTCCAGAGCATAATTCAATCACTCCAACTTACTTTGCCTGGTAGCTGTCAGCACACATCACTCTTACAGTACTGATTATACTCTACTGCAGTGCCATTGAATAAAAATACACAAGCCACGAGTGTAATTTTAAATGTTTTAGTAGCCTCATCTAAAAGGCAAAAAGAAATTGGTAATTTTTAATAATATATTTTATTTAACCAGATGTATCCAAAATACTATCATGTCAACACATAATCAATATAAAAAGTTGAGATAGTCTACAATTTTTCAAGTTAATTCTTTGAAATCAAATGCATAATTTACAGCATAGTTTAGACACTAAGTTGTCATCAAAAATAATTGATCTCAAAAATAAAAATAAAATTGATCTCTATTTAGGTGTCATAAAAGTTACAACTGAAAAAATGAGATTCACATACCCAAGTTATTCCAAATGAACAACTTGAGAGTCTTATAATAACTGCATCAAATATCAACTTTATATTTTAAGTTAAAATTAACATCTCAAAATCAGTTCCTCAGTCACACTAGTGGCTAGTGGCTATGAGGCTGTACAGTGTGATTCCACTATAAGTAGTTTTGTATACATTTATCTTTCCCACTAAGGTAGAACATATATAATTTAGCTGTATCCTCCCTATTGCCTAGCAATAGGCTTGGCACATAAATGGTGTTCTGTGAAAGTCTGTTGACCTGACAAAGAAAAATAGAAGTGGACATCATCTGACTCTAGCAACAGTAAATCAAGAGAATTCTTTTGCAAGGACTATGAACAGCAGTTTTTATGAATACACACACACATATAAGCACAGACCTGTATGAAAACTAATTAAGACTAAGTACATTTGAAACTGGTGCAACCACCAAGGAGAACAGTATTAAGATTCTTCAAAAAACTAAAAATAGAGTTGCCATATGATCCAGCGATTCCATTCCTAGGCACATACCCAGACAAAAGATACATGCACCCCAGTGTTCACTGCAGCATTATTTACAACAGCCAAGATATGGAAACAGCCTAAATGTCCATCAAAAGATGAACGGATAAAGAAGTTGTGGTGCATATACACAATGAAATACTACTCAACCATGACAGAGAATGAAATAATACCACTTGCAACAACATGGACAGACCCAGAGATTACCATACGTACTGAAGTACGGCAAAAAGAGAAAGATAATAAATACCTTATGGGAACATTAAATATGGAATCTAAAATATTACACAAATGAATTTATCTATGAAATAGAAAGACTGACAGGCACGGACCACAGACACGATGAACAGTCAAGGCATGGGGGTAGGGGAGGGAGAGAAGAAGGAATGGATAAGGAGTCTGGGATTAGCAGAGGCAAACCATCATATACAGAAGGAATAAAAAGGGTCCTACCATATAGCAAGGGAAACTATATTCAATGTCCTGTAATAAACCATAATGGAAAAGAAAAATAGAAATAAAGAAATATACACAAAGAAAAAAAACGGCTAAGTATGTTTGATTTGTTACTGATTCTTTCAGTAATAAAAATCACTTCATATATACTATTCCCTTCTTCTGTGCCCTCACCCTCTTTTCTCCTCCCTTTAAAGCACTCATGGGTATTTTACACAATTAGCACTTCATAATAGTTCTGACATTCGCTAATTGCCTTCTCTGTGTCTTGCCTTCTCAAATTATAGTTTAAACTTCTGGAGAGAGAGATCATTGCTCTTAGTTTGTAACTATCCTCACACATGGCTATATAGCAATAACAAAGTCCAAGAACTGAATATATGACATATAATCAATTCTTGGATGCTTTCCTCTTCAGTAAAGTTTTTCCCAATCAAGCCTAGAAGCTCAGCTTCTCATCACTTATATTCCTAACCCTACCTCTGAATACCTGGGACCAGGGACCATTCACATAACCAATTCTCCTCTAAGTTTCGCATATTCAACTGTTCTTCCTCCCCAAGGAGGTAGGGTGACCTCTCCAGTCTTCATCACAGCACCTTGCGTTACCTCGTTTCAGGAATCTCATCAAATTGGACCCTTCTGTACCTGCTGCTTCCTGCTCCTATTTGCTACCTCCATCTCCCCCTTCCAGCCATGTATGCAGTCAGGTGACAGAAGAGAATTCTATAAGGATAAAGGCTTCCCTGGTGACTCAATGGGTAAAGAATCTGCCTGTAATGCAAGGGACCCAGGTTCAATCCCTGGGTTGGGAAGATCTCCTGGAGAAGGAATGGCAACCCACTCCAGTATTCTTGCCTGGAGAATTCCATGGACAGAGAAGCCTGGCAGGTTACACAGTTCATGGGGTCTCAAGAGTCAGAGACGACTGAGCAACTAAACCACAGAGAACACTGTGGTCTTGTAAGACGTATCACCAACTGACAAGACTGGTGGGGTATTCATGCTCAGTCGTGTCCGATTCTTTGTGACCCCATGGACTGTAGCCCGCCAGGGTCCAGGGTCCTGTCCATAAGATTTCCCAGGCAAGAATATTGGAGTGAGTTGTCATTTCCTCCTCCAGGGGATCTCCCTGACTCAGGGATCAAACCTGCACCTCCTGCGTCTCCTAACATTGGTAGGCAGATTCTTTACCACTGTACCATCTGGGAAGCCCACTGACAAATAACCCCATAAATCAATGCACACATATACATTTCCATAAAGAGGATTACAATAGCCTTATCTTTTATTTTCATGTTGTCTGAAAAAGAATGAAATAAAAATAGACCCTGAAAGGTCGGGCTGGATCAGTCCCTGGGCTCCGCTAAGTCTGTGTTCTTTGTCTTCTGCTTGGATAGCTCTTTGAGGGCATCCATCTCTGCAGGAGTGAACTTAGGGGTTAGCGCCACTGCGTCGTAATCAAATTCTTCATCAAGCGAGAAGGGCTGAACTTCATCTCCGACGATCTATAAAAGGTAACGAAGGAGGAAAATCATATATAATCATTGTAAATGAAGATAAAGCTGAAAACATAAACTCCCTATTAATATTTAATTAAACTTTTTTTAGACTTCAGCACTCTCAGCTGATTAAACTGTTTTTAAGTAAAGGAATAAATTCAATTATTCAATTTGACCTAATTTAAGCCTTTTAATATGCCCCATTTGTACCATCCTGTATCTGAATGAATATCATTAGCTAATCCCACCCACGGCAAGAATCAGAAAGTCTCTCTTGCACATATTCATTACATTTTTAACATTTGTAATGTTAGGGCTACATATGGCATATGGAAAAACAAAGTTTGCTGTTGTTCAGTCACTAAGTCCTATCTGACTCTTTGTGACCCCATGGACTGCAGCACACCAGGCTCCCCTGTCCTTCACTGTCACCTGGAGTTTGCTGAAATCTATGTCCACTGACTTGGTGATGCCAACAAACCATTTCATCCTCTGTCACTCCCTTCTCCTTCTGCCTTCAACTTCTCCCAGAATCAGAGTCTTTTCCAATGAGTCAGCTCTTAGTATTCAGGCAGCCAAAGTACTGGAGCTTCACCTTCATCGTAAGTCCTTCCAATGAATATTCAGGGTCCACTTCCTTTAAGATTGACTGGTTTGATCTCCTTGCAGTCCAAGGGACTCTCAAGAATCTTATCCAGCACTTCAGCTTGAAAGCATCAATTCTTTGGTGTTCGGCTTTCTTTATGGTCCAACTCTCATATCCATACATGACTACTGGAAAAAACCTGGCTTTGACTATATACAGGCCTTTGTTGGCAAAATGATGTCTCCACTTCTAAGAGCTATAGTCAAATGTGAGAAAATAAACCCTAAGATTTTAGTCAATCTTAAGGACATTTTTGTGCTATGCTTAGTCGCTCAGTCGTGTCCAACTCTTTGCAACCCCATGAATTGCAGTATGCCAGGCTCCTCGGTCTGAGGAATTCTCCAGGCAAGAATACTGGAGTAGGTTGCCATGCCCTTCTCCAGAGTCAAAACCCTAAGATTTTGGTCAATCTTAAGGACGTTGTTAGCATTTACTAAAAAAGACTTGTATCAAAACATCACTTTCAAAAATAAAATCTCTGTGCTTATTAACATGCTTACTTCTTCCAATAGTACTTGTACCAATAACAGCAGGAATTGAAACACATAGTATTCCCCTTAAATTAAAAATTCCAGGGATTCCCTGGTGTTCCAGTGGGTAAAGGGTCTGCCTTGCAGTGCAAGGGACACCGGTTTGATTCCTGGCCCAGGAAGATCCCACGTGCTGTGGAGTAGCTGGACCAGTGTGTCCAATTACGAGCCAGCGCTCTGAAGCCCATGCACCCAGAGCCAGTGCTCTGCAGTGACAGAGGCCACTGCAATGGGAGGCCCACACCGGCCAAAGAATAAAAAGGATGGATGAAAATAAATATAAATAAAAAGAGGTATGATGGGGAAAAAGAAAAAAAAAAATAGTCCAGGATTCTTTCTTCCTACCAAGAACTTTTAAAATATGACAGAATTTATCTGCAACACAGAGTAGCTGCAAAGAGATATAATAATTTTGTACCTGTTTATTTGTAATCTGTGAATTTTAAAGACCGCCTAAAGGAAGGTAGGTTTAGAGGGAAAAAAAGCATCTTTTCCAATAAACAAAAGAGAATGCCTTAAATCTCACTGTATTACCCCTTAGAAAGCCTCTCCAAAACCAAATGGTGTGCAATGTGATACAATGAGACCACCCAGCAGTTCTCTGTAGCTCTATATTATGTATGATGATGCTAAAATAATTGAAAACTATGGCTTATGTAAGAATGAAAAAAATGCCCTGAAGCTGTAATCAGCTTTAAATATTCTTGCACGGAAAATGATCTCATTGAGTGGCTTTTACAATGTTCTTGAGAATGGAGCATCTCAGAAACTGTGCAAAAACAAACAACAAAAAAAGCCTCAAACATGAAAAGGAGTATTTCCTATCTGTTTAGCAAGTTACAGCTTGTCGTTGGGTGTGCAGTGCTAATAGCAAACATCCAGCCAGCAATCATCCTTTCTTAGTAAAACCAGCAAGAGAACCAATTTCAGAGACTTGTTCACTTCCTCTTTATTAGAAAGTATCTGTGCTTTCCTGACAAAGGTGATGATGGGACCTGCTGTGGAGTGGGTTCCCACCACACGCCAGCCCCATTACTAGGAACTCTGTGGGTATTAGCAGTAATCTTCAAAAAACCCACCTTACAAAGCTCTGAAAGGTTAAGCAACTTACCAAGGCTATGCAGTTAGTACAGGAGAGACGCAAGATTTGAATCCCAGGCAATCTGTAGGTAAAGCTTCACATTCTCAACAAAAAAACACCAGCAAAGATCAACCTTGAAGTCTTCACTATATCAAGTCATGACTCTTTGGGAGAAGAGGTCTTTTCTGAATAAGCTAAAAAATTCTCATAGTTTGTCATAAAAATGCACTCATGTAATCACATAATACCCTGACTATGTTTAAAAGAGCAACTGTACACAGGAAGCAAATCAGTTTGCAGAGTGGCTGATCTGTGCATTCTGATCCCTTTCTGAAAATTAAATTTATCATCACCACAGTCAAACCAACAATGGGTAATATGGCTAAGACCAGCTCAAGTGAAGAAACATACACAATGACACAAAACGTTTCTTTCTTGAATAGAAGCATCCTTGCCATCTCCAACTCTATATCCAGCAGTGAGCACTGGGGCCTGCAGGCCTGGTCCTGGCAGAGGACAAGGAGGAGTCCCTTCTCTGCCAGTGCCTTCCTTCTGGGATTCTTGGAGCCTGGTTAAAGGCCTGCGGTCCACATGTCTGCCAAGTTTCTGGCTGCCTGACTGTCCTGAGGCCTCTAAGACCTGCCTAGACTTCACTAGCTGCTCTCAGTAGATGCAGTCACTTTGCCCTGTAATCAGCTTTAAATATTCTTGCACGGAAAATGATCTCATTGAGTGGCTTTTACAATGTTCTTGAGAATGGAGCATCTCAGAAACTGTGCAAAAACAAACAACAAAAAAAGCCTCAAACATGAAAAGGAGTATTTCCTATCTGTTTAGCAAGTTACAGCTTGTCGTTGGGTGTGCAGTGCTAATAGCAAACATCCAGCCAGCAATCATCCTTTCTTAGTAAAACCAGCAAGAGAACCAATTTCAGAGACTTGTTCACTTCCTCTTTATTAGAAAGTATCTGTGCTTTCCTGACAAAGGTGATGATGGGACCTGCTGTGGAGTGGGTTCCCACCACACGCCAGCCCCATTACTAGGAACTCTGTGGGTATTAGCAGTAATCTTCAAAACCCACCTTACAAAGCTCTGAAAGGTTAAGCAACTTACCAAGGCTATGCAGTTAGTACAGGAGAGACGCAAGATTTGAATCCCAGGCAATCTGTAGGTAAAGCTTCACATTCTCAACAAAAAAACACCAGCAAAGATCAACCTTGAAGTCTTCACTATATCAAGTCATGACTCTTTGGGAGAAGAGGTCTTTTCTGAATAAGCTAAAAAATTCTCATAGTTTGTCATAAAAATGCACTCATGTAATCACATAATACCCTGACTATGTTTAAAAGAGCAACTGTACACAGGAAGCAAATCAGTTTGCAGAGTGGCTGATCTGTGCATTCTGATCCCTTTCTGAAAATTAAATTTATCATCACCACAGTCAAACCAACAATGGGTAATATGGCTAAGACCAGCTCAAGTGAAGAAACATACACAATGACACAAAACGTTTCTTTCTTGAATAGAAGCATCCTTGCCATCTCCAACTCTATATCCAGCAGTGAGCACTGGGGCCTGCAGGCCTGGTCCTGGCAGAGGACAAGGAGGAGTCCCTTCTCTGCCAGTGCCTTCCTTCTGGGATTCTTGGAGCCTGGTTAAAGGCCTGCGGTCCACATGTCTGCCAAGTTTCTGGCTGCCCGTCTGACTGTCCTGAGGCCTCTAAGACCTGCCTAGACTTCACTAGCTGCTCTCAGTAGATGCAGTCACTTTGCCCTCACCCACTTCCCTCTGGAGCTGGAAAGTGGTTCAAACTGGACAAATCTCTTTGCTGAGCTAAACTCTCAGCAAGACCATGCCCTTTTCACACTCGGGCACATAGCATGAACTATCTTCACATTCCCCCCTCCTTCCCTTCTACCTGGTCATTCCATAAAGAGCTACTGAGCTTTTAATGTGAACTGGATACTGGGAACACAAGGATGAAGAAAAGCAAAATCTGTGTCCACAAGGTTTTGCAGCTTTAGGAAGAAGACAGGGGTGAGTGATTTCATGATCATGCCCCATGCTTCCCAAGAGGGGGATGCAAAAGGGACTACAAAAGCATGGAGTTGAAGTGAACACTTAGCATACTCTCAACTGAGTATGCTGAGTGCCTTCAACTCTTCAGGAAATCCTGCTCACCTCCTCCCTCAATACCCTACTCATGGACTTCCCCTGGTGGTCCAGTGGGTAAGGACACCACCTTGCAATGCAAGGGGCGCCGGTCCGAACCCTGGCCTGGGAAGATCCCACGTGCCGCGGAGCGGCTGGACTGATGTGTCCAATCACCGAGCCGGAGCTCTGGAGCACATGCGCCCAGAGCCGGCGCTCTGCAACGACAGAGGCCACTGCGATGGGAGGCCTACATGAGCCAAAGAGCCAAGATGGATTAAAATAGAGAAATGAAAGACCAACAGAAGTGGCCCGCCCGCTCCCCTCCCTCCCCAACCCGACCCCCCGCCCAAAATAAAATAAATAAATAAATCTTTAAAAAAAAAAAAAAAAAAAACGCTACTCATGGCCCACCTTGTATCAGCAACCCAGGTAAGCAAGACTGGTGTGCTGAAGTTCTAGACCTTCTTATTGAGGGCTGACTCCCATGGTCAAGTTAGTCCTTTCTCCCGGATACAGTCCATCGCATTCTTAGCCCTCTCCCTTCCCAGGGTCCCAAGACACCTTTCAGCCATAATATCCAACATTATGGAACTAGAGATACAGAAATATATCCTTAAGTGGAAAGCTTTTATTCTCCTTAAATACAATTCTTAAATGTTATTCTCTATTATCGAGCAAGATTAAATTCTTCTCTATTATAGAACATGATTTCCTTCATCAATCATTTGGTATTAACTGAAATAGAGGCAAGGAATAAGTTTTCAGTTAGTCAATAAATATATGATGCCCATGCAAGAATTATTCATTTACAAGACACTTAAAATATAAAAATATACTTAAAATATAAATGTCTTTGCTTAGAGACTGAGATATTAGCAGCAGTTATTATTGTTAGGTTAATTCCTGTAGGCCATCAGTTAAATGCTGACATATATAATAAAAGCAAGAAACCGAGAGTAATAATAATTTCATATTTGCCAAAATATGATACTCAAGACATTTTAATGTTATTTGGGAGTATTACTGTCCCTCTATACTGCAAGGTGACCAGTCGATCAAAATGTCAGAAGAATAGTCTCATGCAATCATTCACACATATTCCATTCTTTCCACAAATGTTTATTAAAATCTAGGCAATGTGTTAAGTTCTCAGGATACAAAGATGCACACTTGCATGAAATCACAAATTATTTAGATACATGTATGAATCATTATAGTAAAATGTGGTAAGTACACCAAGTATACTGAGGAGGAAATAGGAACAGAGAAGAAAAACCTAACCAAGCCTAGATTAGAAGGCATCGGGAAGGAATCAGGGGAGCCTTCCTGGAAGAGGTGCTATCTAAGCAGAATCTAAATAAGATTGAGGGAAGATGGGTTTTGCAGACCAAAGCAGGTTCCATGAGCAGAGCTGCCCAAGTAAGAAAGACAGAATTTCACATACATAGATCTGCAAGTAGTTCTGTGCTGTCAGAGCAGAAAATGTTGGTAGAGAGTGGCAGAGAACGGAGATGGTGCCAGATCATGACAGGTTTTACATGCTACTTTTCCAAGAGGTTATGAAAAGTTGCTGAAGGATTTTTTGAAAGAAGGTAGATACTTGGTCTTCTATGCATTTCAAATAAATTCCTTCCTTCCATTGAATGAACTGAGACAAGTGCCACTGGGGACACAGGTGTGGTACAAAAAAACAGAAGATACCCTGCCCTCCTGGACAGTACATCTAGATGGGTTACTTGGAAGATGGATCAGAAGGGAGACTTGGAGTCAGGAGCCTGTGGAAGTAGTCCAGACAAGAGACAATGAGCACAGGGCACTGAAAGTGGATTTTGAAAATATTAGAAAAACTGGCAGCACTTGAGGGCTAATTTGGATATAGGATGGGATGAAACCCAAGAATGCAGCAAGGGAAGTAGGTAAAACTAAGCTCAGTATTTAACATGCTGATGTAAATGTACCTTAAGGGATCCAGACAGAACTGTCAACAGGCAGTTGAACACGGGAACCTGAAGTTCAGCAAAAGGTCTGATGCTACAGAGATTCAGATTTGGAGAGAGAAATACAAAAGGGAGTCACGTCAAGAAGAAAATGGATCCAAGTGTGCAAGTGGAAAGAGCTGCAGGCTTAGCGTGGAAATCTGAGGAATACCAGCTCATAATGGGGGCATGGAGGGAAGCTCCCAAAGGAAGCAGGGAAGAACAAATTTTTAAAAGGCAATGTGTTAAGTTCTCAGGATACAAAGATGCACACTTGCATGAAATCACAAATTATTTAGATACATGTATGAATCATTATAGTAAAATGTGGTAAGTACACCAAGTATACTGAGGAGGAAATAGGAACAGAGAAGAAAAACCTAACCAAGCCTAGATTAGAAGGCATCGGGAAGGAATCAGGGGAGCCTTCCTGGAAGAGGTGCTATCTAAGCAGAATCTAAATAAGATTGAGGGAAGATGGGTTTTGCAGACCAAAGCAGGTTCCATGAGCAGAGCTGCCCAAGTAAGAAAGACAGAATTTCACATACATAGATCTGCAAGTAGTTCTGTGCTGTCAGAGCAGAAAATGTTGGTAGAGAGTGGCAGAGAACGGAGATGGTGCCAGATCATGACAGGTTTTACATGCTACTTTTCCAAGAGGTTATGAAAAGTTGCTGAAGGATTTTTTGAAAGAAGGTAGATACTTGGTCTTCTATGCATTTCAAATAAATTCCTTCCTTCCATTGAATGAACTGAGACAAGTGCCACTGGGGACACAGGTGTGGTACAAAAAAACAGAAGATACCCTGCCCTCCTGGACAGTACATCTAGATGGGTTACTTGGAAGATGGATCAGAAGGGAGACTTGGAGTCAGGAGCCTGTGGAAGTAGTCCAGACAAGAGACAATGAGCACAGGGCACTGAAAGTGGATTTTGAAAATATTAGAAAAACTGGCAGCACTTGAGGGCTAATTTGGATATAGGATGGGATGAAACCCAAGAATGCAGCAAGGGAAGTAGGTAAAACTAAGCTCAGTATTTAACATGCTGATGTAAATGTACCTTAAGGGATCCAGACAGAACTGTCAACAGGCAGTTGAACACGGGAACCTGAAGTTCAGCAAAAGGTCTGATGCTACAGAGATTCAGATTTGGAGAGAGAAATACAAAAGGGAGTCACGTCAAGAAGAAAATGGATCCAAGTGTGCAAGTGGAAAGAGCTGCAGGCTTAGCGTGGAAATCTGAGGAATACCAGCTCATAATGGGGGCATGGAGGGAAGCTCCCAAAGGAAGCAGGGCAAGAACACCCAGAAAAATGCACAGGAAGAGCCGGGAAGAGAAAACCAGTGGACTGTGTGTCAGGGAAGATCAACGGTGAAAAACGCAGTAGAGAGACCCATTAAAATAAAGACAGAAAAGTACCCGTCAGCACTGGGCAATCATACATGGCTCAATACCTTTCACTCTGAATATGTCCAGGTGGATGATTAGCACAAGGACATTTTACAATGAACTGAATGCGGAATGAGTGGAGAGGAAGCTGAGACAACCAAGGGAGTGGGGTCTAATGGTTTTCTACATGATAAAAGAGGAAAAAGGATAGTAGCCAAGGTGGGAGTCAAGGTCAAGGGGAAGCTATTTTTCCTTTAGTTTTCTTTCATTCTGTTACATGTTGAGAGGAATGAGCCAAGAGAACAGAAAAGAGAGAATGACCCTAAACATCTTATTATAACAGAAAGTCACTCCCAGTAGCTAGTGAAGGTTTTTTGATCATTTATTTGTTCATTCAATACTTAACTGCAAGTCTCCTAGAGGCATAGCACTGAACCCAGCACTAGTTCTGACTTTTTTGCATTTTAATTAAGTAACCTTATAGAGGCACACACAAGTAAAGGCAGAGTCTTCTAAGACAAAGGGCATACACATAATTCAAAGTGAACCCTGATATACTCTGCAGAAGACATCACTGTGATCATCAAAATGACAGCTTTTCAGATACAGTAAAGCTGCAGTTCTATTTATGCATTTCAGCTGTTGGCTACTGTGGCACACTTTGGGAATTCTCTTCTTTCAAGATGAGTTCATCTGCGGATTCTAAGCTATAAGGCTCTGAGGATTTTAGATTGCAAACTGAACTTCTGATTTATTTCCAAGAGCAGAATTTGTGCAATGGAACACCGAATCCCAGGCTACTAAACAGAAAACAACTGGGAATTAAGTTATTAACCTGCTATTTTTGCCTAAGGAGGGGAGAGAAATATGCGGATTTCATGTGTCTAACTTCAAATCTAATTGAAATCTTTTTGTAGCCTCCCAGGGAATAGCATTTGCACACAAGAAGAAAATGGCTGGTTATCTTCAAATTGTTCACATGACTTATTCTACGAGGGACATTGTTAATAGGAAGAATCATTTTCATTCATAGTACCACTTGGGCAAACTAAAGACAATAGAACTAATGCTCAAATCAATAACAGCAGCATTCAGCTGTAAGCTGTCCTACACAGTAATATGGTAAATAAACTTCTTTACAGGTTAAAACATTTTGAAAGTCCCATTTTGAACTGGAAAAGTGCTCCATCTCCCACTGGGCAATCATACATGGCTCAATACCTTTCACTCTGAATATGTCCAGGTGGATGATTAGCACAAGGACATTTTACAATGAACGGGCGGAATGAGTGGAGAGGAAGCTGAGACAACCAAGGGAGTGGGGTCTAATGGTTTTCTACATGATAAAAGAGGAAAAAGGATAGTAGCCAAGGTGGGAGTCAAGGTCAAGGGGAAGCTATTTTTCCTTTAGTTTTCTTTCATTCTGTTACATGTTGAGAGGAATGAGCCAAGAGAACAGAAAAGAGAGAATGACCCTAAACATCTTATTATAACAGAAAGTCACTCCCAGTAGCTAGTGAAGGTTTTTTGATCATTTATTTGTTCATTCAATACCTAACTGCAAGTCTCCTAGAGGCATAGCACTGAACCCAGCACTAGTTCTGACTTTTTTGCATTTTAATTAAGTAACCTTATAGAGGCACACACAAGTAAAGGCAGAGTCTTCTAAGACAAAGGGCATACACATAATTCAAAGTGAACCCTGATATACTCTGCAGAAGACATCACTGTGATCATCAAAATGACAGCTTTTCAGATACAGTAAAGCTGCAGTTCTATTTATGCATTTCAGCTGTTGGCTACTGTGGCACACTTTGGGAATTCTCTTCTTTCAAGATGAGTTCATCTGCGGATTCTAAGCTATAAGGCTCTGAGGATTTTAGATTGCAAACTGAACTTCTGATTTATTTCCAAGAGCAGAATTTGTGCAATGGAACACCGAATCCCAGGCTACTAAACAGAAAACAACTGGGAATTAAGTTATTAACCTGCTATTTTTGCCTAAGGAGGGGAGAGAAATATGCGGATTTCATGTGTCTAACTTCAAATCTAATTGAAATCTTTTTGTAGCCTCCCAGGGAATAGCATTTGCACACAAGAAGAAAATGGCTGGTTATCTTCAAATTGTTCACATGACTTATTCTACGAGGGACATTGTTAATAGGAAGAATCATTTTCATTCATAGTACCACTTGGGCAAACTAAAGACAATAGAACTAATGCTCAAATCAATAACAGCAGCATTCAGCTGTAAGCTGTCCTACACAGTAATATGGTAAATAAACTTCTTTACAGGTTAAAACATTTTGAAAGTCCCATTTTGAACTGGAAAAGTGCTCAATCTCCCACTAAAATACTTCAATGACCTCTTCTATACTTTAGGAAGTAGGAGAGGAACTCATAATTTTTCATCTTCTTAATGTGAATTCTTTTTGTTCTGTAAAGCTGTTCAGAACTCCAAAATTCATCAAAATAGAGTAACCATAGCAAGAAGTTATTCCAAAGGAAAAGTGGAAGGTTCTTGAAAAACATTTGACTGTAAGGGGGAAAGGCACACATATAAAAGCAGTGATAAAATTAGGGGAAAAAATTAAATGGGTTCAGTTCATACCAGAAAGCTATGGACTCTTATTAGGCAATTAAGAGGAAGTCAGGACATCCTGGATACATTTTCCTCTTTTGAGACTGATATCACAGAAAGCAACTACCACCTCTAGCTTCAAACACCCCTTTGGGAGGTCCTTACAAGACACATGTGCTGGAAATTGGTGATAATGGTCTTTTTTATGCACTGGGTACTTTAAAATAAGATTAATACTATTAAACCAAAGCAGAGCTGCTGTGGTATTGTGATTCTAGACAGTTCTGAAATGTTTCTCTAACAAGTAGAGATTAGAAATTAAAATTCCACCCATAATATTACTCTAAAAAACATTAAAAGTTATTCATCTATGTCTCATTAGTTTGCCAACACAAAAACTATTCCTATCATTTTGATTTGAACATTAAAAAATTTCACATTTTCTGAGAAGAAACTTACATTCCTTTTAAATATACGACCATTGATGTATGGCAGTAAACAACAAAACTCTGTAAAATAAATTAAAAAATATATATACAGTCATATACAAGCTCTTAACTAGCATTTTGCTGACTTTAAGAGCAATTACAGTAAAATATAAAGTCTGTAGCCTCCCAGGGAATAGCATTTGCACACAAGAAGAAAATGGCTGGTTATCTTCAAATTGTTCACATGACTTATTCTACGAGGGACATTGTTAATAGGAAGAATCATTTTCATTCATAGTACCACTTGGGCAAACTAAAGACAATAGAACTAATGCTCAAATCAATAACAGCAGCATTCAGCTGTAAGCTGTCCTACACAGTAATATGGTAAATAAACTTCTTTACAGGTTAAAACATTTTGAAAGTCCCATTTTGAACTGGAAAAGTGCTCAATCTCCCACTAAAATACTTCAATGACCTCTTCTATACTTTAGGAAGTAGGAGAGGAACTCATAATTTTTCATCTTCTTAATGTGAATTCTTTTTGTTCTGTAAAGCTGTTCAGAACTCCAAAATTCATCAAAATAGAGTAACCATAGCAAGAAGTTATTCCAAAGGAAAAGTGGAAGGTTCTTGAAAAACATTTGACTGTAAGGGGGAAAGGCACACATATAAAAGCAGTGATAAAATTAGGGGAAAAAATTAAATGGGTTCAGTTCATACCAGAAAGCTATGGACTCTTATTAGGCAATTAAGAGGAAGTCAGGACATCCTGGATACATTTTCCTCTTTTGAGACTGATATCACAGAAAGCAACTACCACCTCTAGCTTCAAACACCCCTTTGGCAGGTCCTTACAAGACACATGTGCTGGAAATTGGTGATAATGGTCTTTTTTATGCACTGGGTACTTTAAAATAAGATTAATACTATTAAACCAAAGCAGAGCTGCTGTGGTATTGTGATTCTAGACAGTTCTGAAATGTTTCTCTAACAAGTAGAGATTAGAAATTAAAATTCCACCCATAATATTACTCTAAAAAACATTAAAAGTTATTCATCTATGTCTCATTAGTTTGCCAACACAAAAACTATTCCTATCATTTTGATTTGAACATTAAAAAATTTCACATTTTCTGAGAAGAAACTTACATTCCTTTTAAATATACGACCATTGATGTATGGCAGTAAACAACAAAACTCTGTAAAAAAATAAATTAAAAAAATATATATACAGTCATATACAAGCTCTTAACTAGCATTTTGCTGACTTTAAGAGCAATTACAGAAATCATTTTTTAAACTCATCAACTAAAGCCATTCTGTAATCATTTCTATAATGGCATTAGGTGCCACTGACCATTGGCTGGCCCAATAATCTGTCCGGTCACAACTGAAGTCAAGAACATGAACAAGCCTTTAAAAGAAAATGATTTTTGCTAGGCATCACTTTGCAATTTTAGTTTCTTAATGCTCAGAGAAAGCAATCTATAATTCAAAAGGCCCAGAGAGCACACTGAAAAGTGGCTATCCCCACAAGTTTAGCTAGTAATCAATCTGGGAGTTCAATATAAGTCTGCAAGCGGCCTTGACAGACTTTTCTGATGCCAGTGAACAAAAGCTCTACGAGAAAAGAGCAATTAAAAATTGAAGCGTGTGGATTACTTCTGATTGAATGATGGTTTCATAACAGAATGTCTTCAAGTGGCAAGACTAGTATCTGAACAATTAAATAATCACAAAACACTCTTTATTCTTATTAAGAAGCAACAATAGGGGCTTCCCTGGTGGTCCAGTGGGTAAAAACTCCGCCTTGCAGTGCAAGGGGCGCCGGTTCGATCCCTGGCCTGGGAAGATTCCACATGCCACAGAGCGGCTGGACCGATGTGTCCAATTACCAAGCTGGAGCTCTGGAGTGCATGCACCTGGACCCTGTGCTCTGCAAGGAGAGAGGCCACTGCAGCGGGAGGCCCACACAGGGAAAAGAACACAGACAGATGAAAATAAATAAATGAAAGACCAACAAAAGTGACCAAAAATTTTTTTAAAAAAATAAGCAATAATAAAGAGCCCATAACAATTTCTTGTATCTGATCCCTTTTGATGCTAGTGTAAAAAAGGTGATAAAGGTCACTACCCAGCACCACCAGTGGCCTCAGTTGGTATGTGTCTGTTAACCTGCAAACGAGAGTAAAACATGACTCTCCACGTTGTGTATTCAGAAGAATTAACATGCGGAAGATTCCATTCTCCCATGCTGGAAAAACACATGGCTAGGTGACATTTCTCAGCTTCCCTGGTGGCCAGATAGGAAGCTGGGACTAAGCGGTGGCCAGTGGAGTGTGAGCAGAAGTGAAGAGCCCTAAGCCTTAAGCCTTGGGGGAACTTGCTGTCCCCATCTTTTCATTCTCTGCCTCTCCAGGTAGGGCAGTGACCTGAGCTGGAACACACTTGAGACAATGTCCTGAGCCAGCTTAACACTCAGCATTCAAAAACTAAGATGATGGCATCCAGTCCCATCACTTCATGGCAAATTGATGGGCAACAGTGGAAACAGTGACAGACTTTCTTTTCTTGGACTCCAAAATCACTGTAGACAGTGACTGTAGCTGCAAAATTAAAAGACACTTGTTCCTTGGAAAAAAAACTAAAAGCTATGACAAAACTAGACAGCATATTTAAAAAGCAGAGGCATTACTTTGCTGATAAAGGCCCGTATAGTCAAAGCTATAGTTTTTCCAGTAGTCACAGACCGATGTGAGAGTTGGTACATAAAGAAGGCCAAGCACCAAAGGATTGATGCTTCCCAAACCGGTGTTGGAGAAGACTCTAGAGAGTCCCTTGGACAGCAAGGAGACCAAACCACTCAATCCTAAAGGAAATGAACCCTGAATGTTCATTGGAAGGACGGATGCTGAAACTGAAGCTCCAATACTTTGGTCACCTGATGTGTGGACAAGACCCTGATGCTGGGTAAGATTGAGGGCTGGAAGAGAAGGGGATGACAGAGGATGAGATGATTGAATGGCATCAATGACTCAATGGACATGAGTTTGAGCAAACTCCGGGCAATGGTGAATTACAGGAAGCCTAGCGTGCTGCAGTCCATGGGGTTGCAAAGAGTCAGGCAAGACTGAGGGAGGAAACAACATAGACTGTTCCATGAGTGAAATAAACTTCTATTTCCTTTCAGCCATTGAATTATTGTTAGAGTCCCCTAGTATAAGGTAAGCTTGGTCTTACCTTAACTACTGCCAAACGTTTATGGGACATTGGAAATACTAATAAAAAGACAAGTGGCTGGTACAGACTAAAAACAGTAAGAAATCCGTACATCCTGTCTATGGATTAGTCCTCAGGTCGCACCGTCCTGCAGCTTGGCAAACACCATGATATAAAAACAGTTTCTGCATAAAAACATACTTGTTCTCTGTGTGTTTAAAAGGGATTAGACACATGGAGATGGCAGTGAGAGGGACCCAATTAAGCAACTTAAATTCTACATTTTCCCAAATCTGAGAAAAATACAGAAGCACACAGGTATAGTGGCATTTCTCTGAAAGAATTAGTTACAGAATCAAGCAAAGTTCAAGAGGATTGAATTCCCTAAGGCATACCTCTTCCCTTTGTTTGTCTGCTCCTTTCCTGGGGGGACTGGGATTCGCTCCAGGGGTGAGAGGCTTGGCCACCACTGAAGGAATGTGAAGTGGAACACTCGAGCTCCCTTCCCGCTCCACTTCTCCTGGAAGCAGCATCGAGTCTGTTGAATACAAAATACATCACTCGACCACTGTACCAAGTCCACAATTGACCTAAATCATTGAGAAGCCTATCACAGTCAAAAGAGGGAACAAATATGGTCAAGTAAAGTAGGTCCATTTCACAACGTCTGTCCTTACTGGGGAAATTGACTCAAGAGTTTCTCCCTTCCATAAAATAGAAGCCATTGGTACATTAGTTTTCCTCTGATTGTTGCAATGTTACAATCCATCCAAAAGGTCTGGGAGGAATGCTGTCTGGGGAATAATTTGATTGTACCTCTCAACCCAATTTCTACTTCTATAGGAAAGTAAGTCCAGAAGATGCTACTTTTGCCTCATTTTGCCGTATTTTCCTGAGGGTTCAAAAGAAAGAAAATGGAGTGCTGATTTCATCCTGTAACAGTGTGGCAATATTTCAAAACAACATATTAAAAAACAATGATGCCAGAAGGAAGGAAGTTTAACTTTCAGCAGAAAAATGAAATACTGTGTCATATCCAGAATGCATGGACTAATTCTCAACACTTGCAAACAACAATGTGTTTTATGTTTCCGGCTTGTTTAGCACAATAGCAATTCAAAAGCCAATCTTGGTTTTCTGTTCAATCCATTAGAAGTAGAGGTGCCCCCCCTCCTTTTTTTTTCTTTTTTTGCATGTATGGCAGAACATGGATGCATCACAGACAACCAATGATCTTCCACAGCTATCTCTGAAGACTGGAAAACAGAGAAGCCCAACAGGATTCCTTCGTGGTCTGCTTTGGCAGAAGGTTTCAGGAGCCAACTAGTATCTTGCAGCTGGCACAGGATGCCGCTGCCTGGTACTCAATGATGATCCTAATTAAGACACTAATTAAGTTCTCAGTGGAAGTGATTAATTAACAACAGGCATGCCGTGATGGTTGCCAATGGCAGCGTATATGGGAGATAACTGAGCAGGTATTGATATTGAAAAATTGAAACGGATTTGAAATATATCTTTCACCACTGCAGATAACACCTTAACAAATGACCTGAGATCTCCCCACCCACGTGCTCAATTTCTAGGCAGTCTGTCTAAATCCTCTGTTGCTGGAGTCTTAAGAAGTTCGTAATCATTTCTTTTTCCATCTCTGAGTTAGGAAGATCCCCTGGAAGAGGAAATGGCAATCTACTCCAGTCTTGTCTGGAAAGCCCCATGGACAGAGGAGCCTGGTGGTCTGCAGTCCATGGGATCGCAAAGAGTCAGACCATGACTTAGGGACTGAGCACGTATGCACAACTATGATTAATTATTGAAATCATAGAATGCCACCTGATTAATTAGAGGAAATAAAAAACAATAATAATGGCTGGCCTTTTACGTGCATTAACTCAGCTAATCCTCTCAAGCGCTCTGTTATTTCCTGTTTTGCAGACAAGGAGCTCTAATATCCAGTATCATCACACTCACGGCACAACAGTTGCAGTCTGTCTGCAGAGCCCTGCCCTGAGCCCAAGACTTCACATCAGGAACCTACTTCTAAGAAAGCATTGTCATCACCTGTATTATTTAAATCTGCCAGATTGTATCTCCAAACTCAGGGCCAAGAAATGTCACTATGATAGCACATTAACATGTTTAGTCAGCATTCGTGTGATCATACATTTTATCACCAAAGAAGTAATACTTTTAATTACTCAATAGCAATTCAAACGCCAATCTTGGTTTTCTGTTCAATCCATTAGAAGTAGAGGTGCCCCCCCTCTTTTTTTTTTTTTTTTTTTGCATGTATGGCAGAACATGGATGCATCACAGACAACCAATGATCTTCCACAGCTATCTCTGAAGACTGGAAAACAGAGAAGCCCAACAGGATTCCTTCGTGGTCTGCTTTGGCAGAAGGTTTCAGGAGCCAACTAGTATCTTGCAGCTGGCACAGGATGCCGCTGCCTGGTACTCAATGATGATCCTAATTAAGACACTAATTAAGTTCTCAGTGGAAGTGATTAATTAACAACAGGCATGCCGTGATGGTTGCCAATGGCAGCGTATATGGGAGATAACTGAGCAGGTATTGATATTGAAAAATTGAAACGGATTTGAAATATATCTTTCACCACTGCAGATAACACCTTAACAAATGACCTGAGATCTCCCCACCCACGTGCTCAATTTCTAGGCAGTCTGTCTAAATCCTCTGTTGCTGGAGTCTTAAGAAGTTCGTAATCATTTCTTTTTCCATCTCTGAGTTAGGAAGATCCCCTGGAAGAGGAAATGGCAATCTACTCCAGTCTTGTCTGGAAAGCCCCATGGACAGAGGAGCCTGGTGGTCTGCAGTCCATGGGATCGCAAAGAGTCAGACCATGACTTAGGGACTGAGCACGTATGCACAACTATGATTAATTATTGAAATCATAGAATGCCACCTGATTAATTAGAGGAAATAAAAAACAATAATAATGGCTGGCCTTTTACGTGCATTAACTCAGCTAATCCTCTCAAGCGCTCTGTTATTTCCTGTTTTGCAGACAAGGAGCTCTAATATCCAGTATCATCACACTCACGGCACAACAGTTGCAGTCTGTCTGCAGAGCCCTGCCCTGAGCCCAAGACTTCACATCAGGAACCTACTTCTAAGAAAGCATTGTCATCACCTGTATTATTTAAATCTGCCAGATTGTATCTCCAAACTCAGGGCCAAGAAATGTCACTATGATAGCACATTAACATGTTTAGTCAGCATTCGGTGTGATCATACATTTTATCACCAAAGAAGTAATACTTTTAATTACTCAATAAGGCTGGTGGAAAGACTGACTTTCTAACATTTCCCTTTATGAGTCCAAGTTAAACTCCTTTACTGGTTAAGGGCCAGCCAACAGAGGCAATAAAGGTAAGATGCAAGTCTCTCTATGTGAAAATCAGTATCTATCAGACTCATTGGCTGTCAAGGCAAACATCATTTCAAATGTGAAATCAAAATCAACGTTGCTTTCAGAGAGATTGAAAATTCGACTGGTAATATTGTACACCAAGACGGACAAGTCTGGCAATTCCTTTGCTGAAACTCTTCACATCTCTTATGTTTGCAAAGGAGGTTGGGTTTTCAACAAAAATGGTTTCTTTCATAAGAAGTCCACCTCCATGGGAACAATTCTTTCAAAACAAGATGACTCAGTGTTCATCCCATTTCACATTCCTGTCATTCATTTCTCCAGTGTAAAAGGAAAATGCACAAACTCACATAGCTGTTGGAACCCAACTCAGCATATTATACATAGTAAATTCTCAACACATACTTGTAGAAAGGGGATGAATTTCCTGTATCTCAGCTTTTAAACTGAACAGTATGTATGATGTCCACCTACTCAAAGGACATTGTGAATGATGCAAAATACGTATAGTCCTTACCCTCAAAAGCTAATTTTTTTTTTACAGGGATAAGACATTTCTACATAAAATCAAGGCTAAGCAACACAAAAACCGAATGGCTTTAACTCTAAGTAGGACTGATTTGTAAAAGAAGCCGAATAATGGCTGGCCTTTTACGTGCATTAACTCAGCTAATCCTCTCAAGCTCTGTTATTTCCTGTTTTGCAGACAAGGAGCTCTAATATCCAGTATCATCACACTCACGGCACAACAGTTGCAGTCTGTCTGCAGAGCCCTGCCCTGAGCCCAAGACTTCACATCAGGAACCTACTTCTAAGAAAGCATTGTCATCACCTGTATTATTTAAATCTGCCAGATTGTATCTCCAAACTCAGGGCCAAGAAATGTCACTATGATAGCACATTAACATGTTTAGTCAGCATTCGGTGTGATCATACATTTTATCACCAAAGAAGTAATACTTTTAATTACTCAATAAGGCTGGTGGAAAGACTGACTTTCTAACATTTCCCTTTATGAGTCCAAGTTAAACTCCTTTACTGGTTAAGGGCCAGCCAACAGAGGCAATAAAGGTAAGATGCAAGTCTCTATATGTGAAAATCAGTATCTATCAGACTCATTGGCTGTCAAGGCAAACATCATTTCAAATGTGAAATCAAAATCAACGTTGCTTTCAGAGAGATTGAAAATTCGACTGGTAATATTGTACACCAAGACGGACAAGTCTGGCAATTCCTTTGCTGAAACTCTTCACATCTCTTATGTTTGCAAAGGAGGTTGGGTTTTCAACAAAAATGGTTTCTTTCATAAGAAGTCCACCTCCATGGGAACAATTCTTTCAAAACAAGATGACTCAGTGTTCATCCCATTTCACATTCCTGTCATTCATTTCTCCAGTGTAAAAGGAAAATGCACAAACTCACATAGCTGTTGGAACCCAACTCAGCATATTATACATAGTAAATTCTCAACACATACTTGTAGAAAGGGGATGAATTTCCTGTATCTCAGCTTTTAAACTGAACAGTATGTATGATGTCCACCTACTCAAAGGACATTGTGAATGATGCAAAATACGTATAGTCCTTACCCTCAAAAGCTAATTTTTTTTTTACAGGGATAAGACATTTCTACATAAAATCAAGGCTAAGCAACACAAAAACCGAATGGCTTTAACTCTAAGTAGGACTGATTTGTAAAAGAGTGAACCTGCTATAGACAGGAATAGTCTGATAATGTATGTTATAAAGAAAGCTACCTTATCTTTTAGCCATTTTACAGTCACTGAGGGGTTATTTATATATTCATTCTCTCAGAGGGAAAATGACTGTATTCAATGATGGTGGGGAATGGAATTTCTGAAGATCTCTATAAAGCTTTGCAAACTGAAATTTGATCTTTAAAACACTTAATACGAACATATTGCTTCTAAAACTATTAGTTTTCTTAATTATTGATAAATACCACCATCTTGACTTGACGTGCTTTGTAGAGTGAAGGCAACTCTCAAAAACAAATCTTGATGTTGGATGGCAAGCCTGGTTGAAGGCATTTCAACCTTTTTCTCAACAACATGATGAGAATGTCCAGTGTTTATAAGTGACATGTCATGCCATGTGCCTTTCTGTATTAAACCAATGACCAGCAAGTTAAAGGTTATATTGCAATTTAATTCATTAGAAAGTAAGCAATCTATTTGACATCTGATAATCTAGACAACAATAATATTTAGTCTGTCTATCATATATATAAAATCAATTAATTCATTCTTTTGTTGTGATGTAGAAATGGCCAAAATTTCCTGAAATTTCAGGCACTTCTCAAGATCAAAAAGGATACAGAAATGACTTAGGCCTCTTCTGCACATACCTTCCAGTTACGATAATTCATGCCAGAGGCTCTTGTTATTCAAAATTTTTGAAGACCCAAAAAGTTTTTGTTTATGGGAGTTATAGCTAACAATATTCACATTAGAAATCGAATTTTCAAATATTTGATTATTAAGTTATTAAAATGATGCTAAGCTTATTAAAATAAATATTTTTATTTCAAAAATATATTTTCTCAAAAAAAGGTACTAGAAGAGAAGCATTGTTTTACATTTTCTGAATCTTTTAAGTGTCCATCTTGAACAGAAGAAAGCTGGACTTTGTACTTGTTCCAATTCTCGGAATATGCGGTTTCACATGAGAAACTGAAGAAATCAGATCTAGTCTCAATGATATGTCGTTGGAAAGGGGAGGAGTATTTTAATACTCCTTTTATACACTTTGGGATATTCTTTGATACATACTAGATCTTGACAAATGATAAAGTTTTTAAAAATAATTTCAATGTGCAACATGAAACCCTTTCAGTGATTTTTTTCATACTCTTATGTTAAAATCCATTGGCCTGCCTTATACGGTGAATGAATCATTCTCCTGTGCATGATTTTGTAACACCATAAATCGGTGATTCAGAAAATGGTGGTTCCTTCTGTTATGCAGATATTTCAAATGCTGACATATTTCATTATTCAATATAAAAGTCACATTAGGGCTTCCCTGGTGGTCCAGTGGGTAAGGACACCACCTTGCAGTGCAAGGGGTGCCAGTTCGATCCCTGGCCTGGGAGGATCCTATGTGCCAAGAAGCGGCTGGACCGATGTGTCCAGTTACCGAGCCAGAGCTCTGGAGCGCAGGTGCCCAGAGCTGGTGCTCTGAGACAGCAGAGGCCACTGCGATGGGAGGCCCACACGGGCCAAAGAACAAAGATGGATGAAAAATAGATAAATGAAAAACCTATAGAAGTGGCCCGCCCGCCCCCCTTTCCTCTACAACCCACTTCCCTACCCCCCACCAAAAAATAAAAAATAAAAACAAATAAATTTTTTTAAAAAGTCACATTAGTTAACATTACCAATTTTATCAGAAAAGTCTTTAAATATTGGGAAGTTGTCAAGCTCACAGTACTTGATATAAGTTTTCCAAAATCCAATTTTCACTTGACCCATTGCCAACTTTATCATTGGCAATAAATACTGTCAGTTGTTTGTCTAGAAAAGACAGCTTAGCTTCATTCATTTTTGAGACCTACACTTTGTCAGTCATTCTTTCAAGTAAAGATGTTGATCCATAACAGAAAAAAAAAAAAATTAGTTCAGCACACCACTCAACTGTGTAAGTGTTTTTTCATGAAAAAGTGTTTTTTATTTTTCCCATGAAAAAATGTTCATGTATTTCATGTATATGTGAAATACAACTGTTGTACTTTGGTACACAGAAGTGCTTTAAACATGTAAAACATTAAAAAGAGGTATACTCAGAGATCAAGATTCAATAACATTAATAACTTTCACCATTTTTCTGGTGGCTCAGATGGCAAAGAATCTGCCCACATTGTGGGAGACATGGGTTTGATCCCTGGGTCAGGAAGATCCCCAGGAGAAGGGAATGGCTTGCCTGGGGAATTCCAGGATCAGAGGAGTCTGGTGGGCTACAGTGCATGGGGTTGCAAAGAGTCAGACACGATTCAGCACATACCACACACACACCACTTCATCAAAGACATTTTCAGTGGAAACTGGCATTTGTTTTAACTACAGATTCATCACAGTGACGATAACAGTGACTACTAGTATAGATTGGTGCTTCTACCGTGATTCACACTAGGGTACTGGAATCTTTACCCATCATTGTTTTTGCAACATTACCATATGTGACCTTTAGATCTTGGGGTTTCTCACGGAGTTCCCAGACCACATTTAATATCAGTCTGACCTTCCCACCAAGAACACTAGAACAGCTGGAAAAGTGATCAAAAATCAACCAGGTAAAGGCACTGGAGAGCTACCAGGGAAGCCTAGAACTTGAGGGACTTAAGACCCTGGAGAGAAGGAGCAAACTGAGTCTCATAGTTTAAACTAGTTTTCAGTGGCACTTACCGATTTGTACGCAGAGGCTGAAAAACCAAGAAGTAAAGAAGAAATAGGCTGAGAGGCAGAGAAGCTTAGCAGAGCTACCAACAGATTCACAGTGCTATGAAGACAAAAAATAAGAGTTCAGGACCTCCAAAAAGAGCAGCTGTGATTTACCTTAAGAGCCCCCATAAAGCCTGAGGTGGGGGCTCAAATGGCAAAGAATCTGCCTGCAATGCAGGAGACCAGGGTTCAATTCCCTGGTCGGGAAGATCCTCTGGTGTAGGAAATGGCAACTCACTCCAGTACTCTCGCCTGGAGAATTCCATGGACAGAGGAGCCTGCAGGTTACATGAGTTCACAAGGAGTAGGACACAAATAAGTGACTAACACTAGCTCTTTTTTCATAAATCCTGAAACCCAGTCACCAAATAAGCTCAATTCTATATTGAATTAAAATGATCTATTACTACTCTGAATGTTAGCAAAATGTCGAAGAGAAATTTCTCTAAAGCAAGATTAAAATAGGGCTTCCCTGCTGGTCCAGAGGGTAAAGAGTCTGTCTTGCAGTGCAAAGGGTACTGGTTTGATCCCTGCCCTGGGAAGATCCCACGTGCCATGGAGCAGTTGAGCCTGTGTGTCCAATTATGAGCCAGTGCTCTGCAATGATAGAGGCGATTGCAATGGGAGGTCCACATATGCCAAAGAATAAAGACAGATGAAAATAAAGAAAGAAAGAAAAAAAAAAAAAAAAGAAAATAAAGAAAGAAAGAAAGAAAGAACTCGTGGCACGAAGTTGAAAAAAAAAAAGACAAAAAAAAAGATTAAAATAACACTATCCAGAGCCTATATAATATGTTATATACAATGTTCAGTACTCAAACAAAAATTACCAGGTATACAAAAACACTAGGGAAAATTAATGATAAGCATGGACCCACAGGACATCTCAGTTATTGGAATTATGAGACAAGAACTTTAAAATAACTGATTAATCTATTTCAATAAATATATCGCACAAATGGAGAATTCTGGCAGGAAGCCTAGAACTTGAGGGACTTAAGACCCTGGAGAGAAGGAGCAAACTGAGTCTCATAGTTTAAACTAGTTTTCAGTGGCACTTACCGATTTGTCGCAGAGGCTGAAAAACCAAGAAGTAAAGAAGAAATAGGCTGAGAGGCAGAGAAGCTTAGCAGAGCTACCAACAGATTCACAGTGCTATGAAGACAAAAAATAAGAGTTCAGGACCTCCAAAAAGAGCAGCTGTGATTTACCTTAAGAGCCCCCATAAAGCCTGAGGTGGGGGCTCAAATGGCAAAGAATCTGCCTGCAATGCAGGAGACCAGGGTTCAATTCCCTGGTCGGGAAGATCCTCTGGTGTAGGAAATGGCAACTCACTCCAGTACTCTCGCCTGGAGAATTCCATGGACAGAGGAGCCTGCAGGTTACATGAGTTCACAAGGAGTAGGACACAAATAAGTGACTAACACTAGCTCTTTTTTCATAAATCCTGAAACCCAGTCACCAAATAAGCTCAATTCTATATTGAATTAAAATGATCTATTACTACTCTGAATGTTAGCAAAATGTCGAAGAGAAATTTCTCTAAAGCAAGATTAAAATAGGGCTTCCCTGCTGGTCCAGAGGGTAAAGAGTCTGTCTTGCAGTGCAAAGGGTACTGGTTTGATCCCTGCCCTGGGAAGATCCCACGTGCCATGGAGCAGTTGAGCCTGTGTGTCCAATTATGAGCCAGTGCTCTGCAATGATAGAGGCGATTGCAATGGGAGGTCCACATATGCCAAAGAATAAAGACAGATGAAAATAAAGAAAGAAAGAAAAAAAAAAAAAAAAGAAAATAAAGAAAGAAAGAAAGAAAGAACTCGTGGCACGAAGTTGAAAAAAAAAAAGACAAAAAAAAAGATTAAAATAACACTATCCAGAGCCTATATAATATGTTATATACAATGTTCAGTACTCAAACAAAAATTACCAGGTATACAAAAACACTAGGGAAAATTAATGATAAGCATGGACCCACAGGACATCTCAGTTATTGGAATTATGAGACAAGAACTTTAAAATAACTGATTAATCTATTTCAATAAATATATCGCACAAATGGAGAATTCTGGCAGGGAACTGAAATTTTTAAAAACAGAGGCTCCAGATCTCTTGAAAACTATAACAGAAATATTGATGGCTTTAAAATCATATTGGACAAAAGACAAGATTACTTGTTTTGGAACATTGATAGTAGAAAATATTGTGGCTAAAGAAAGAAAGGAAATAGAAAATAATGGAAATGCAGGAAAGACCATAGAAAGATATGGGACATGCTGAAAATGTCTGAGCATAGGTATTATTTGAAGACATAAAAGCTGAGACTATCCGAACAATTACAAGAATCTATGCTCTCCACACACAAAGTAAACAATGCCAAGGCATAGTGAAATTACTGAAAAACAAAGAGAAAATCATAAAAGTAAGCAGATAGAGTAAAAATCATATTGATATTACCTTCAAATGTACAACACTCAGATTGACATTTTGGTTTTTCTACAGTTTTCAGCAGAGGAACAAGTAACATCATAACAGAATAGAATAACATCTTTAAAATGCTTAAGAAAATAATTACAAACCTAGAATTCTCTACCCAGCAAATATAGAGGGGCAACGAAACAATACTACTTGATTAATCCAAACAGGCAAAAAATGAGTGACAATCATATAACTGGCAGAACAAGCAGAAAACAAAATAGTAAGATAAGAAAATGTAAAGCCAAATATATCAGCAATTACATTAAACATAAATGGATTAAATGCTCTAAAAGACAAAGTTGTGTTTGTGTATGTGTGCATAGATGCACATGAATAAGTCATATGCCAAGAGACACATTAACCAACACCCACTTCAAGAAAAAAAAAATTGCATAAGAAAAGTGGAAATACAAAAGGAGGAAGAAAACTACTGCCATCCAAGAAGCTTGGGAAGATCAGGGGAGACTTACTTCATGGGTGGAGCTGACATTTGATAGTGATAATAAATCATATTTCTCTACTTTTAAATACGGAAATAAAAGAAAAATTTGGCAACCAGGTATACAAAAACACTAGGGAAAATTAATGATAAGCATGGACCCACAGGACATCTCAGTTATTGGAATTATGAGACAAGAACTTTAAAATAACTGATTAATCTATTTCAATAAATATATCGCACAAATGGAGAATTCTGGCAGGGAACTGAAATTTTTAAAAACAGAGGCTCCAGATCTCTTGAAAACTATAACAGAAATATTGATGGCTTTAAAATCATATTGGACAAAAGACAAGATTACTTGTTTTGGAACATTGATAGTAGAAAATATTGTGGCTAAAGAAAGAAAGGAAATAGAAAATAATGGAAATGCAGGAAAGACCATAGAAAGATATGGGACATGCTGAAAATGTCTGAGCATAGGTATTATTTGAAGACATAAAAGCTGAGACTATCCGAACAATTACAAGAATCTATGCTCTCCACACACAAAGTAAACAATGCCAAGGCATAGTGAAATTACTGAAAAACAAAGAGAAAATCATAAAAGTAAGCAGATAGAGTAAAAATCATATTGATATTACCTTCAAATGTACAACACTCAGATTGACATTTTGGTTTTTCTACAGTTTTCAGCAGAGGAACAAGTAACATCATAACAGAATAGAATAACATCTTTAAAATGCTTAAGAAAATAATTACAAACCTAGAATTCTCTACCCAGCAAATATAGAGGGGCAACGAAACAATACTACTTGATTAATCCAAACAGGCAAAAAATGAGTGACAATCATATAACTGGCAGAACAAGCAGAAAACAAAATAGTAAGATAAGAAAATGTAAAGCCAAATATATCAGCAATTACATTAAACATAAATGGATTAAATGCTCTAAAAGACAAAGTTGTGTTTGTGTATGTGTGCATAGATGCACATGAATAAGTCATATGCCAAGAGACACATTAACCAACACCCACTTCAAGAAAAAAAAAATTGCATAAGAAAAGTGGAAATACAAAAGGAGGAAGAAAACTACTGCCATCCAAGAAGCTTGGGAAGATCAGGGGAGACTTACTTCATGGGTGGAGCTGACATTTGATAGTGATAATAAATCATATTTCTCTACTTTTAAATACGGAAATAAAAGAAAAATGCATTCAGGAGTCAAAATGATGGAGATTAAAATATAAGCTGTATAAATAATGGAGCTGACTATGATAACAGAACTTGTCCTGTGGTCACAACTGGACCTCTTATTTATCCAGCTTTCCTCCCACGTCTAGACCTCAGGCTATCCTACCTGAAAGGAAGTCCACACAGATAACACAAATCCAGTCAGGTGTAAGGAAGACCTCTTGACTCTAGCCTAGAGTTCTTAGAGCAGGGGCCCAAAGTGATACCTGCAGAACTGTCTAGAGATGGCGCTCAGCTTCAGTTGCACATTAGTGTCACATGGAGGGCTTTTAAGAACTGCCAGAGCCCCGGACACACACCAGGCTACTGGAAAAAATCTCCAAAGGCAGGATCAAGGTATTGTCTTTTTTTTTTTAAGCTCCTTGAGGGATTCTAATGCATCTCTCAGGTTGAAACACACCGGTAAGGCAGGTCTGGGCCCCATGTAAAGTATGTCTACTATAAAGAAGGTGTCCCAGGCACAGGAGAGAGGACATACACCTTCCAAACAGCATGAACCCCAAAGAAGAAACAAAAGGCCTCATTCATACACATCCAGTTTTTTCCCCTAATCTCTCTTAGATAAAACTTTTATTTTTCCTAGGGGAGAAACAAACATAGAAATTGTTGAAAGGGCAGGATTATCTTCTCAATTCTGTTCTCTTCTCAGGAATGGAGTGAAAGCATTTGCCATTGTGGCGGAGATAGCCTTCAAACTGGAATTCAATACATGGATAAATTTGCACATTAAAAACTTGGAGCGGGCTTCCCTGGTGGTCCAGTGGGTAAGGACACCGCCTTGCAGTGCAAGGGGCACCGGCTCGATCCCTGGCCTGGGAAGATCCCACGTGCCGCGGAGCGGCTGGACTGATGCGTCCAAACTATCGAACCGGAGCTCTGGAGCGCATGCGCCCAGAGCCAGCGCTCTGCGACAACAGAGACCGCTGCGATGGGAGGCCCACACGAGCCAAAGAACAAAGACGGATGTAAATGGACAAATGAAAGACCAACAGAAGTGGACCGCCTGCTCCCACCCCCACACCACCAAAATAAATAAATAAATAAATCTTTAAAAAAAAAAAAAAAACTTGGAGGAATAGAGGGCTTCCCTGGAGGTCCAGTGGGTAAGGACACCGCCTTGCAGTGCTAGGGGCGCCATTTCGATCCCTGGCCTCGGAAGATCCTACGTGCCATGAAGCAGCTGGACAGATGCGTCCAACTACTGAGTCGGAGCTCTGGAGCGCGTGTGCCCAGAGCTGGTGCTCTGCAGCGAGAGAGGCCACTATAATAGGAAGCCCACACAGGCCAAAGAACAAAGATGGATGAAAATAGATAAATGAAGGACCAATAGAAGTGGCCAAAAAAAAAAAAAAAAAATAGTGAAAAAATTAAAAACCGTGGAGAAATAGAGAACATTTTGAAGGAAGGATTTTTCCTGCTCAATTTTTTAGTGATCTTCTAAGCAATGAGAAAATGATTTCTAACAGTCTCAAGTGTAAAGTAAATGCAATGCCTTAACTCTAAGTTGACTGAAACACGCTATCTTCTCCTAGCTCAGCACCTTTACGCATGCTGGTCTTAGGGCGTTCCTCTACTCTCCTGCCCGCCCCTCACCCTCACTCCACACCTTCACTTACTTAATAATTACTCATCCTTTAGATCTCAGGTTCTCTGCTCTTTTTCTGATCCACAGAAAAATTAAATACCCCTATGATGTGCTCTTGTGAGATCTAGAACAATTTGTAATCATGGGTTTGTGATTATCTGGGTAATGTCCGATTCTTCCAATAAGCTATGAATTTCCATAAGGACAGAAATCAGACCTGTTTTATTCTTTATTTTATTCCAGGATCCAATCACAGTTGTTAAATATTTGTTGAATAAGAGTACAGTTCATTCAGAGGCTACATAAAGCTCCTTAAAGTTGCAGATAAGCAAAGAATTTTTTAAAAAGAGAGAGAGGGAGATAAACGGATACTTTCATTAGAACTGGAAGTACTGGAGAGCTTGAAAATGAAAATCAAATAAGGCACCAAACTTTCAGCAGGAATCAGTTGCCCATTTTCATCTAACAAAACCAATCACAACGTAAGTACACACACTGGTCAAGAAACTTGTATAAGACAGTCTAATTCTGAACACTAGACCTCAACAAAGTCTCTTTGACCTTGTACAGTCATCCAGAGGACAAGCTGGGCCAACTGAGGGCAGAAAAATAAAGACCATCAAAGGATTCTTTCTATGCTAATGGCCAAAGCATAATAATTAATTGTTGACTCTTTTGTGACCCATGGACTGTAGTTTCCCAGGCTCCTCTGTCCATGGGATTTCCCAGGCAAGAATACTGGAGTGGGTTACCATTTCCTTCTCTAGGGGATCTTCCCAACCCCGGTATCAAACTGGAATCTCCTGTATTGTTATGTGGATTCTTTACTGCTGAGCCACCAGGGAGGCCTCTGTAATAACTCATACCGATTCCAAGTAATAATCTTTCTGAGTAACAGTCTGAAGCATGAAAGTAACTAACCAGGTAACTGTCATATCTCAAGAGAGGAAAAAATAGTTACTTTGACGTCAAATAACACAGGGCACCAAACTTTGTGACCAAGGCTTCCTTGGACAACTGATCAACAGCACGGCACTTGGGTTGGCTGCTGGGAAAATCTGTCTCCGCCTGGACTGCTGAAACAATAAGCTAAATCCCAGGGCAGCTTGCACAGCATCAAGGGCCTGAATCTTGGAGAATATTTATAAAAATGAAAAAGGTGAACAAATAAAGTCAATGGTAGAAAAACAATAGGCAACTCACTTCCCCATTGCCCCAGGCAAATGTGTTGTTTAAACAATAACAACAGAATCTAATCAGTAAATCTCTCAGCTGCCAAAATTATACAAGCAACTGGCCTATTTAAAATGTCACATTCCCCATCTGATACAAATATTTGCCTTCTGCTCATATTCCTGAAGTGTAATACAAATTAGACTCAAAGATAAAATCTATCTTGGCACATTTCTTATTTTATCCCCCCCCCACTTTCAGATGACCCAGAATGTACATTATGAAAATTGTGAAACTTGGTGGTCTTTTCAGTAATTGGTATGGATCACTGAAGCCTTGGTTCCTAGTTAGCCTAAGCTTTTCTCATTATTTTACACCTCAGGAGGTCTTGACTAGCTCATCCACGTTCAGTGAGACTTGGTTCAGCCTCTGGAAGCTTTTATATACAAATGTAAAGCTACCTGTTGACTGATTTCTGGAAAAATCATACTAGTGAGATATTTTTATTCAATCTTTTAAAAAACAGAAATATATCTAAGATGAATAAAGATAAGTTAAAAATGTTTAAAGAAAACACTATGAAAGTAATGGAAAAAGTAAGATTAAAATACTGATACAATCAAAATCAGATTGGCTGGCTATGCAGGATTATGTCAGTATACCAGCCTTCTCATTACTGGCAGGAAGTTTAAACCATCACAAAAATGGTCCACCTGTACACTATCGTGCCCTCCTATGAAATTAACTTTATGTTGCAAATACATACATGCAGACTCCAAGTACTGCCCACAGATGAACTCTATCAGAATTACCTGGGAGAGTGTTTAAAAACAGAGAGGCCACACAAGACCTTCTGAATTAAGACTTCTTTTGGAACTAGACCCAGGAATCTGCTCCTTTCCTGCCAAATTAACAAAACCCAGAAACAGTATGTTTGCCTACAAATCTGACTTCCTCATAAATCCTTAGCAATTCTTCCTAATCCAACCAGAGACCCTAAACTGCTCTTATAAAAGAAATTCTGAGCTGCCTAAGGCACTGAGGTTAAGAGAGCCTCTCCCAGGACTCTGTGAGGCCCTGAGCCCTCTGATCTCTCTTGAACCAAGTAAGGAAGGGAGAAAAAAATCTGCAGTCTGCTGGCTAATAGAGTGCTTGAGAAACAATCCCTTCAGTGGAGTAGTGTTATGTTTGGAAGCAGAAGAAAAATGTTAATTGCTTCCAATTGCCAAAGGCTCTCAAATTCAGGCAACCAGAGAAGCCAAAGCAGAGGCTTATATAGACAATTTACAGGCAGTGGCCCCCAAACTAGCTATACCCTGTGCTTCAACTACCGTGTGATTTATAAAGAAGCCTCCCTCCCCAACAATAATGAGCACAATCGCTATTTATGACCATCTAATGACTGTACACAACAAACACCAACAACCACCCTCCATGGAAACGGCCCCTTCCCTGATATTCAACATTAATTTTGAGATATTCTTGCAGATTAAATTAGGAATGAGAGTTCTCAAAACAACTCAAATTATTTGCATATTTCAAAGCTCCTTTGAGCAACAGACGATATCTCTGCTTATACAGAAATCTTAGCCAGGAGAGGAAAAAGCCCTCATAAATGTCATGGACTAGTAGTCATAGATCGCATAAACAGCAGTGGACAGCAGGCTCTTGCAGCCTAGCCCGTGTAGGAGAACAGGCCAGAAAAAACATTCACAATAAAGCTTTAGTTTCGAGGGTCTGGTTTACATATTAATAAATATTTATAAAAGCAAAGATCTGGATTTTACTTTCTTTTTGTTTAGTGTATGATCAACTCTCAAAATTTTAATGATAACTGATATTGTATGTAGAATTCAAAAATAATCTCAATTTACAACATGAGGCAGAAATTCTAAGAAATAAGGATTTAAGTGGCTCTACTTGAGACAATCATCCAAAAAAATCAATCATATGGCGATGGGAAGAAGAAAACCATTATTTCCTTTAAGACCAAAGAGTTTACAACCTTCAACAAGCTTTGTTTGACCTTTCCGCTGAAATCTTTATTATCAAAAAAGGGACTGTTTCTGTATCTCAGGGAAAGTAGAGGTAAGAACTGCACCCCTCCCATCACCAAAAGAGAAAAGAAAAGCTGTCTAAAGTCTTATTTGTAGTTTCTAGAAAGAGGTCGTTTTGTAGAATGGAAACAGAAAACATACCCTTGCTTGATTGGGGCTCAATCTCTTCATCCAGGTCCAAATCTTCTAAATCAAGGAAATTGTCTACCTAGAAAAGGATTAATATCATTTTTATGCAAATGAGACCTAGAGGAAAAAAAATGCAATTAAGTTTCAACGAATGCATTTCCGGAACAACTGAATCCATTTTTCTCATTAACTTTTGAGTTCCAACTAGAGATCTTTGTGTTCACTGTGCTTTCCCAGGGACATTTGAAAGAGGCAGTACATTTAGAAGCTGGCCTGGATTTTCAAGGCAACATAGTAAGATCTCTAGACTGAAAGAGAAAAAAACAGTCTGGAGAGTTTTTGAAAAGTTTTTTGTTCCTGATTCTATCCCAGAATATATACCACCATCAAGACACTCCAAGAAAGCATCTCTGTCTTTTGTTTTTGCTATATAGCTTTTGTTTCTCCAGACAATGATGGTGGTGGGTCTGACTTCTCATAACAGTGTGCTTTAAACTCCAGACAGAAGAAATTAAAGAAAGCAGGAGAGAAAGTTCACTCAAAGCAAAATCATCCTGTCCCACATCATCACAAGAGAGGTGAGCAGGGCAAAAAAATCAAGTGTTCTCTCTTTCGAGCAAATAAAGCTGAAAATTACTTCAAAGGTAAAAAGCAGAGCCAATGACCTTTACAGACACAACAGCAGCATTTCAATGGGAGAACTATTCCACGTGGAATACTGCTTTCCATTGCAAGCTGACAGACATTTTAGATTAACAAAATGTTAACACTTCAGACATGAACTAATTCATCTCAGGTGAATATCAAAGAGTGTAAATTAAAAAAAAATGACTTCACCACTGGCATGAAGGTAGACCTAGCAAAGGCAGGCTGTTGAAATGCCTTTTATGCTTATGACCTAAAACGTGGATAACAAAATACTGTAAAATTATATACTTAGATCTCATCATTGGAATTCGCAACACAGTCCAGGTCCTTCTTTTGCACTCTGTTTATCAGACCATGGTTTTTACACAGGAATTTAAAATGGTAGCTTCCAGTGCTTGTAAGCACATAACTGCAGTTATTTTTTGACATCCAAGTGAAAACTAAGCAAAAACTTATCTTCCAAGTGATGGTTTCAGTGCTAAAACTTGATTATCTGTTATACTGCCATTTCTCTTAATGGTGTTAGCTCAGGAGAACAGGAATCATGCTTCTCTACTGAAGCACCCCTTCCATTTCTAAAGCTTTGGGAAAAAAGATTGAGAGCCCAGCCAACAAATGACAGTTGAAGAAAATCAAACAGCATTTAAAAAAAAAAAAAAAAGCATAGGACAAACTGCTGAATTTTCCAAATTTGTATGAGAGACAGCAAATGAGTCCTGTGAGGTTTTATGCTTTTTTTGGTTTTTGGCCATGGAATAAAATTGAATCATGCCTTACCTTCACCTTCCCAGCTTGACTCAGATCACCTTGAAAGGACCTGCCAACTTTTTGGCCTTCATCTATTGTTATCTGAGAAACAAAACAAAACCAATTGAGGACGTACTGATGGAAACCTGAAACAACTGAAAATAAAGGAGTTGTTCTTGTAGCCCTTCAGGAACAGGCCTCCCCTTCCAGTTTCTGTTAATAAGCTATGCGTGACGGACCATCACACTAAGTCATAACGGCAGTCAGGGAATAGTTTTCAGGAGGTCTGACGTCTACTTCTGTCCTCTAGACTCATCTACAATTTAACCTAGATGAACTTCAACTCAGTTTTCTTCTGTGTCAAACAGGAGCACTACCCACCTCATTCCCTCAGCTCCCATCCCATCCCAGTGAGCCTCGGGAGGACAAATCAGAGAATGCTGATACAACATTTTCAAGTTATTAGAAAAAAATATTGTGGAACAGTTCTTCGCCTCGCACATGCTGGTCAAAGGCTCAATAGAAAGTGTAATTCCAACTGCCAATGAAAGCTGGTAGACAGGGAGAAAAAGTTTTGTCCCTTAAACATCTCATTGGAATTCAACACAGTCCAGGTCCTTCTTTTGCACTCTGTTTATCAGACCATGGTTTTTACACAGGAATTTAAAATGGTAGCTTCCAGTGCTTGTAAGCACATAACTGCAGTTATTTTTTGACATCCAAGTGAAAACTAAGCAAAAACTTATCTTCCAAGTGATGGTTTCAGTGCTAAAACTTGATTATCTGTTATACTGCCATTTCTCTTAATGGTGTTAGCTCAGGAGAACAGGAATCATGCTTCTCTACTGAAGCACCCCTTCCATTTCTAAAGCTTTGGGAAAAAAGATTGAGAGCCCAGCCAACAAATGACAGTTGAAGAAAATCAAACAGCATTTAAAAAAAAAAAAAAAAGCATAGGACAAACTGCTGAATTTTCCAAATTTGTATGAGAGACAGCAAATGAGTCCTGTGAGGTTTTATGCTTTTTTTGGTTTTTGGCCATGGAATAAAATTGAATCATGCCTTACCTTCACCTTCCCAGCTTGACTCAGATCACCTTGAAAGGACCTGCCAACTTTTTGGCCTTCATCTATTGTTATCTGAGAAACAAAACAAAACCAATTGAGGACGTACTGATGGAAACCTGAAACAACTGAAAATAAAGGAGTTGTTCTTGTAGCCCTTCAGGAACAGGCCTCCCCTTCCAGTTTCTGTTAATAAGCTATGCGTGACGGACCATCACACTAAGTCATAACGGCAGTCAGGGAATAGTTTTCAGGAGGTCTGACGTCTACTTCTGTCCTCTAGACTCATCTACAATTTAACCTAGATGAACTTCAACTCAGTTTTCTTCTGTGTCAAACAGGAGCACTACCCACCTCATTCCCTCAGCTCCCATCCCATCCCAGTGAGCCTCGGGAGGACAAATCAGAGAATGCTGATACAACATTTTCAAGTTATTAGAAAAAAATATTGTGGAACAGTTCTTCGCCTCGCACATGCTGGTCAAAGGCTCAATAGAAAGTGTAATTCCAACTGCCAATGAAAGCTGGTAGACAGGGAGAAAAAGTTTTGTCCCTTAATCATCTCATTGGAAATAAGTTACGTAGTGATTTAGTTGCTAAGTTGTGTCCAACTCTTGAGACCCCATGGACTGTAGCCTTCGAGGCTCCTCTGTCCATGGGTTCTCCAGGCAAGAATACTAGAGTGGATTGACATTTCCTTCTCCATGGGATCTTCCTGACACAGGAATCAACCCAGGTCTCCAGCATTGCAGGCAGATTCGTTACCAACGGGCTACAAGGGAAATAAATTATAGAATTAAAGAATTATAGCCCTTCACTGTATATAAACACACTTCTAACATGGAGATTTTTCTCCCTTGCATAAAGCCACAATCTCATGTATAATTCTGTCCATTATATCCCAAGGAAGACACATGAAATATAAAGTAGAAACACAAATGACTTAAAAAAAAAAAAAAGAACAGTTTTCAGCAAGATCCCTTGATAGTTAAAAAAAATAGCTAGAAAGAAAATGAATATAGTCTATGAAATCTTGAAGACTAGGAAGAAAGCAGCTAACATTTATTTACTGACCATAACTTGGAAAAAAAACCCAGGAGAGCACATTCTACTTTAAGCCTGAAGGACTGAATCTAGGATAGTTAAAGAAATTCCCACTTACACAGACAATTATAAAAAGAACTCTTTTGTCCCAAACAGAGCGTAAGCTAAAACACAGAAATAATTTCAAGGAAAATCCGTAGATGGCAGATTCTTAAGAAGTTTTCAACAAAAATGGGGGATGACCAAGTTACTATCTTAAAAGTTGGCTGTTGAAATCATGAAATGTAATGATGATTTTCAGTAAAGTAACTCAGGGGCTCTCCTTCTAAAATCAGGAGTTTGAGTTACTGATCCAATAACTGTCCAATGTTTTTTATGTTCTTACAGTCTCATTTTTAAATTGATGATGAATTTTTTTCTCTGTTTCTGTACATGTGCTATGGTTATTACCTGCTCCTCTTCTGAACACTGTGATGAAGTACGAAGAAAGATTTTGGCTTTACTGCTAAGATGATGATCATTTGGTTCATTTCTCTGAGTCAGTTTTACTGAAAAATTGTTTTCTGAAGAATTGGTTCCAAAGGCTCCTCTTTTGGTCACATAATCTGAAATGATAAATTATATAATATTTAAAAACACCCACCACATCCAGTCTAACTTATTTTATGTTTATTGAGAATTTCTCTTTCAAACAACAACAAAAAAATACTTTTCAAGGAAATCTACAAACTGCATGCTTGAAGCATTAAGTACTCATAAGTTATTTGTACAAATGCATAAATTCACTAGTCAACAAACATTTATAACTGCTTACTATATATCTAGCATTGTTCTCAGCCCTGGTTAAAAAGTCAATGAAGTACAGTATTTGCAAAACACTTAGACATTACCTATCTCATTTTTTTTCTAAATTTGAGGGCTTTTTAAATATGAAAGCAATGTGTGGATGATTTTAGAAAATTTATAAGAGAATAAAGTTAGAATATCACTCATAATCTTACCAGACAGAAAAGCTACAACAAAATTTTTTCAGTGGCTATTTTTCTCATCTTTTATTAATGCATCCATAAACTTTTAAAACTCAAATGGGATTGCACTGTGCACACTATATACATCAACTTGATAATAATATTTTTCCATATTGTATATTCTTCTGTGTAATTTAGAAAGAATTCCATTGCATATATTTAACATTGCTTATTTAACCAATTCCTATTCTGAAATATTTAAAATTAAACAGTGAGTAACTCTGTACTAAATCTTTGCACTCTTTGGGAGAATAGTAGAGACAAACCTAGAGTGTGTATTAAAAAGCAGAGACATCACTTTGTTGACAAAGGTCCGTATAGTTAAAGGGTTTTCCCAGTAGTCATATATGGATATGAGAATTGGACCATAAAGAAGGCTGAGCAGCGAAGAATTGATGCCTTTGAACTGGGGTATTGGAAAAGACTCTTGAGAGTCCCTTGGACTGCAAGACTGAATGAGTCAATCCTAAAAAATATCAACCCTGAATACGCACTGGAAGGACTGATGCTGAAGCTGAAGCTCCAATACTTTGGCCACCTGAAGGGAAGAGATGAGTCACTGGAAAAGACCCTGGAGCCGGGAAAAATAGAAGGCAGAGAAGGGGATGACAGAGGATGAGATGGTTGGATGGCATCACTGAGTCAATGGACATGAGTTTGAGCAAGCTCCAGGAGATGGTGAAGGACAGGGAAGCCTGGCGTGCTGCAGTCCATGGGGTCACAAATAGTCAGACACGACTGAGTGACTGAACTGAACAGAAATCTTTGAACATTCATGATTATGTCCTTAGGAAAGAATCTAAGAATCATCCTAGATTATGAGAAAATGATAACATGATGTCTTTAACAGAAATGTGGGGGATACATTTAGATGAGAGAGAATGAATTAACCTTTGTCCAAGTTACATTTGCCAGATGGGGTGCAAATGTTAGCTAAAACTAGGAGAGCCATCACAAAGCGGGTAACAGTCAATGAAGTACAGTATTTGCAAAACACTTAGACATTACCTGTCTCATTTTTTTTCTAAATTTGAGGGCTTTTTAAATATGAAAGCAATGTGTGGATGATTTTAGAAAATTTATAAGAGAATAAAGTTAGAATATCACTCATAATCTTACCAGACAGAAAAGCTACAACAAAATTTTTTCAGTGGCTATTTTTCTCATCTTTTATTAATGCATCCATAAACTTTTAAAACTCAAATGGGATTGCACTGTGCACACTATATACATCAACTTGATAATAATATTTTTCCATATTGTATATTCTTCTGTGTAATTTAGAAAGAATTCCATTGCATATATTTAACATTGCTTATTTAACCAATTCCTATTCTGAAATATTTAAAATTAAACAGTGAGTAACTCTGTACTAAATCTTTGCACTCTTTGGGAGAATAGTAGAGACAAACCTAGAGTGTGTATTAAAAAGCAGAGACATCACTTTGTTGACAAAGGTCCGTATAGTTAAAGGGTTTTCCCAGTAGTCATATATGGATATGAGAATTGGACCATAAAGAAGGCTGAGCAGCGAAGAATTGATGCCTTTGAACTGGGGTATTGGAAAAGACTCTTGAGAGTCCCTTGGACTGCAAGACTGAATGAGTCAATCCTAAAAAATATCAACCCTGAATACGCACTGGAAGGACTGATGCTGAAGCTGAAGCTCCAATACTTTGGCCACCTGAAGGGAAGAGATGAGTCACTGGAAAAGACCCTGGAGCCGGGAAAAATAGAAGGCAGAGAAGGGGATGACAGAGGATGAGATGGTTGGATGGCATCACTGAGTCAATGGACATGAGTTTGAGCAAGCTCCAGGAGATGGTGAAGGACAGGGAAGCCTGGCGTGCTGCAGTCCATGGGGTCACAAATAGTCAGACACGACTGAGTGACTGAACTGAACAGAAATCTTTGAACATTCATGATTATGTCCTTAGGAAAGAATCTAAGAATCATCCTAGATTATGAGAAAATGATAACATGATGTCTTTAACAGAAATGTGGGGGATACATTTAGATGAGAGAGAATGAATTAACCTTTGTCCAAGTTACATTTGAGATGCCAGATCCCAGAGGCAGCTGCAAATGTTAGCTAAAAGCTAGGAGAGCCATCACAGCTATAGGTGAAGAGCGGGTGGTCGACTACACTGGAGTCAGAATTTAAGCCATAAAATTATTTTTAATATCATCAGTAATATTAAAACAAATGAAGGTTAACACTTATTTGAGTGTCAAGACAGTCTTTTCCATACACCTCATTTAAGCCTCACAACAATCGAGAGGATACTGTTAGTATCCCCATTTTACAGATGAAGAATCAAGGCCTATAGAAAGCCTAAGTAACCTGTTCAAAGTGACACACCTGGTAAGTAGCCCAGTAGGGATTTCAAGCCAATCCTTCCTAAGCACTCACTGTGCTATGCAACTTAATTGGGAGAGTGGCTTGGACATAGATACGCTGTCATGTGTGGAACAGACAACTAACGGGAAGCTGCTGTACAGCACAGGAAGCTCAGCTCAGTGCTCTGTGATGACTTAGAGAGACAGGATGGGGGCTACAGGTGAGAGGGAGGCCCACTGAACCAGTGGGATTCTTGTTCTAATGATCTCAGCCTGGTGCAAGAAAGCCAGCATCCTTTGCTTCTGAATACCTCATCTTTGGTAGAATTAAGGCCTGTAGGACTGTCTATAGGACATGAACACAGAAATGCTGCTGGAGAGAGAGGTGCACGCATATGTGCTAAGTCACTTCACTTGTATGCAACTCTTTGTGACCCTACAGACGGTAGCTCACAGGCTACCTCTGTCCATGGGATTCTCCAGGCAAGAATATTAGTGTGGCTGCCCCACCCTCCTTCAGTTGATCTTCCTAACCCAGGGATCAAACCTGTGTCTCTTTTTTTTCCCGCATGGGCAGGCAGGTTCTTTATCACAAGCACCACCTAGTCTAGCCTATGATACAGCATTAGCTTAATAAGTCACAGAGGGAAAACACAAATACTCAAAGTACCACTTTTTCTTAAAAAGGGTTTTCTTAGTAAATAACAGCAGTTCTCTCTACTGCTTCCTGCACCAGCACCCATGACTCCTAAGTAGCTACTACCGGGAGAGGTGACTCCTGCCTTGTGCCTCAACAAATCCCTGGACATGGATATGAAGCACTCACTTTGGCTGCTGGAGGTGGAGGGGTTGATGGGCTGAGTAAGGAATGTGATGGGAGGGTTAGAAGAACCCTGGAGTGACCAGTCCTATGAAAAGTCAGAGACATGAGGATGAAATGCTCCTAGGACTTATCCTCCCTGACTTCTTTTACAGCCACAACTAAGTCCTAAAAAAATCAGTCCAGGGGCAAACGTAAGCAGTAACATCAGGTTGGAGCAAGATAGGAATTGAGATGCTCAGAAACAGGAGGAAGGAGGAAGGAAAGGGTTCTTCATCGAAGATAGAGGCAAGAAGACTCCCAGTGGGGCTTCCCTGGTGGTCCAGTGGATAAGGATACCACCTTGCAGTGCAAAGGGAGCTGGTTCGATCCCTGGCCTGGGAAGACCCCACACACCGCAGAGTGGCTGGACCGATGTGTCCAACTACCAAGCTGGAGCTCTGGAGCACATGTGCCCAGAACCAGTGCTGTGCAGCAAGAAGGGCCACTGAAATGGGAGGCCCACATGGGCCAAAGAACAAAGATAAATAAGTGAAAGATCAATAGAAGGGGCCAAAAAAAAAAAAAAAAAAAGAAGACTTCCAGTGGCTCCTGGTCATTCCTCAGAGCCCTGTTCTAATAAAAGGAGGAATAGTTTCTCATGGTTTATCCTTCAAGTTAACAATACGTGCTGCATGCTCAGCTGCTCAGTCGTGTCTGAATCATTGAGACCCCATGGACTGCAGCCCACCAGGCTCCTCTGTCCACAGAATTTTCCTGGCAAGAATACTGGAGTGGTTGACATTTCCTTCTCCAGAGGATCTTCCCAACCCAGGGATCGAATCTGCTCTCTTGCGCCTCCTACACTGGCAGGCAGGCAGGCAGGTTGCTTACATGGTGCCATCTGGGAAGCCCATCCTTTTAAGGCCAGCACAACCTAAGTTCTAGTATTTCCTGAGAAAATATTGTGTGTCCAGTACACCACGATCATAATAATACATACCCGAAAAGCACAGTGATGTCTGGGAAGAGCAGATGCTCTGTAAGGACAAGTTCTATTGCTCTCATAATCACTCAGTGTACTCCCCTGCCACTTCTAATAAAACACCAGGCTATTTGACAGATAACCAGTTGAAACACCTTCGAAATAAACAGCCAGATATAATGAAGTCCTGGCTTATGATATTGATGTAGAGCAACTGCTGAGGTCTCAGAGCTAACAAAATTTTTCATTCACTCTTTTAAAAACTTCTTCCTATCATAAACATAGAGCTTTCTTTTTTTTTTTTTTTAACTGTGGCCTCTTTTATTGTTTTATTTATTTATTTTCATCCATCTTCATTCTTTGCCCTGTGTGGGCTTCCCATGGCAGTGGCCTCTAGCCATGCAGAGCACGGGCTCTGGGCGCTTGCGCTCCAGTGCACGGGCTCATAATGGGACACACCAGTCCCGCCACTCCACCACATGTGGGATTTTCCCGGGC
Source organism: Tragulus kanchil (assembly GCA_022376925.1). Taxonomy (NCBI): domain Eukaryota; kingdom Metazoa; phylum Chordata; class Mammalia; order Artiodactyla; family Tragulidae; genus Tragulus; species Tragulus kanchil. The sequence continues at coordinate 30,218,727 of JAIOJX010000006.1, read as the reverse complement.
CAGGGATCGAACCGGTGCCCTCTGCACTGCAAGGTGGACTCTTTACCCACTAGACCACCAGGGAAGCCCTAGCGCTTTCTTTTTTAGAATCCTGAAAGATGCAGGAAGAAAAACGTGCTATCTGTCTGACTGAACCTACTACACTTGAAGACTCCTTCCTAAACACTGATAACAGTTTCACGAGAGTACTTACTACTTTACTCCAAAGACCCAGAAGTGCTTCCTACAAAGGCTTTCATCATTCAAAAAAATAAAAATTAAAAAGTTAATCTCTTGGCAGAATTAGATAGAGGGGAAAGTTCCTTTTCAACACGATAATGACAAAATGGCAGATGTTGGCACAGCCCAGGATCCTAAGTGGCCTAAAGCCTGATTAGGCGCCAGATGCTGCCTCCCAGAGGGATTCTGGTGGCGATCCAAACCTGCTGCCCAAGTGCGTGTCTCATCTTCCGCTGTTTCTGTTTCTCATCAGAGTCCTTTTCCACCGTTTCATCTTATCCCTAATGTTTCTTGCTTTGAAATAAGTGTCAGACACAATACACCTAATGTTTCCCCTCTGAAAGCAAATCATTTGGCCAGCACAACCTGTTTTTTCCAGTACATCCACGATCATAATAATACATACCCGAAAAGCACAGTGATGTCTGGGAAGAGCAGATGCTCTGTAAGGACAAGTTCTATTGCTCTCATAATCACTCAGTGTACTCCCCTGCCACTTCTAATAAAACACCAGGCTATTTGACAGATAACCAGTTGAAACACCTTCGAAATAAACAGCCAGATATAATGAAGTCCTGGCTTATGATATTGATGTAGAGCAACTGCTGAGGTCTCAGAGCTAACAAAATTTTTCATTCACTCTTTTAAAAACTTCTTCCTATCATAAACATAGAGCTTTCTTTTTTTTTTTTTTTAACTGTGGCCTCTTTTATTGTTTTATTTATTTATTTTCATCCATCTTCATTCTTTGCCCTGTGTGGGCTTCCCATGGCAGTGGCCTCTAGCCATGCAGAGCACGGGCTCTGGGCGCTTGCGCTCCAGTGCACGGGCTCATAATGGGACACACCAGTCCCGCCACTCCACCACATGTGGGATTTTCCCGGGCCAGGGATCGAACCGGTGCCCTCTGCACTGCAAGGTGGACTCTTTACCCACTAGACCACCAGGGAAGCCCTAGCGCTTTCTTTTTTAGAATCCTGAAAGATGCAGGAAGAAAAACGTGCTATCTGTCTGACTGAACCTACTACACTTGAAGACTCCTTCCTAAACACTGATAACAGTTTCACGAGAGTACTTACTACTTTACTCCAAAGACCCAGAAGTGCTTCCTACAAAGGCTTTCATCATTCAAAAAAATAAAAATTAAAAAGTTAATCTCTTGGCAGAATTAGATAGAGGGGAAAGTTCCTTTTCAACACGATAATGACAAAATGGCAGATGTTGGCACAGCCCAGGATCCTAAGTGGCCTAAAGCCTGATTAGAGCGCCAGATGCTGCCTCCCAGAGGGATTCTGGTGGCGATCCAAACCTGCTGCCCAAGTGCGTGTCTCATCTTCCGCTGTTTCTGTTTCTCATCAGAGTCCTTTTCCACCGTTTCATCTTATCCCTAATGTTTCTTGCTTTGAAATAAGTGTCAGACACAATACACTTTAGAAATCTAACAGTGATATTTCAGAGAATGAGTAGGTTATTGAGACCTGAAAGAGCATTTCTTTGGGCATTTCTGAGTCAAAACTTCAATACACATGAAACAAAGGTTTGGTTTTTTTTTTTTTTTCTTAAAGGTTTCATTATTCTGAAAGCAGTGGAATTCCAATTTTCTTTTGATACCAAACAGACAAGCTTTCAGCAGATCTCCCTTACAGACTAACTATACCTACCATGTCTATTTTCAGGCCAAAGAAAAAGGTTACACTCCTGGAAAAGGTTGAAACTACGGATATCTTGATAAATTAAACACCAATCACAAATTGACTGTATATTTTCCAGATGCAAGTGCTCAGTTTCAGAGAACTCAGTTTCCAAAGAAATTTTTAAAAATTCAAATTTACCCATTCAAAAGCTGGACTCATGTCCTAAGCTGAGAAAAATGTTTATGCTTCCAGGAAAGTTTTCAGAGATCAACACAACCAACATCAGATTTCATGACCTAATCCTGCCAGCAACCCCTGAGGGCCTGCTCTTCTGCACCATAGTCAATATCGATATAGATCAAGAGCACGTCCTCAGTCATGAAGGGATATGGAATATGTTGCTATAAGGAAAGAAAAATTCATGGGAGGAAATTCTGTGCAACACTGGGTAGTTGCAAAAAGCCTTCTGCCAAGAGCATAGGGGATAAGCAATCATGCTTATAACAAGGTTGGGTCCTTTGGAAGCCAGGGGGGTTGATTTTTACATCACATTCCTAGCCTGGAGCAATGTTTCTCTGGATAATAGTTGCTCTTCATTTGCAGAGCCAAACTGCTTCACCCCACTGCTTCTTGATCATGTGCTCCTTGGTGTCCGGCCTCCCCTGGAGCAATGGTCATTAGGATTAAGTAAGCAATTTTAAAACCAATCAATCATAAATCAGAATAAATCCAAAGAAGCTAAATTCAGCAGACAATGGTTTTGCCTAAATTCCCTTTGCAGTGCTCTAAATTCCAACTGGTTTATGTTCTTCATTGGAAAGGGCACAGGTAGGAGGGATTACCTCAGCCTGGCTGGTCAGGGATAATTGTGCTTTCCCTGAGGCTGGATGATAATTGACTCATTATTCACAGTCATAACTCTCAAGCTGCCAGGACACAAATGCACAACCCTAGCTCAGGGAAAACAAAAAACAGTGTGTCTAAAGTCCAAGATGAGGGACACAATAGCAGTAAGCTAACATTTTTGCAATGTCCAGTGTTAGGCACTTATCGGGAGAAAAAAAAAAAAGGAAAGAGAATGTAAAGTTGCCATAAGTTAATTTTCAGGGAGAATAGCTGAATGGTAGTTGAGTTATGCAGTTCATTCAACCCACAGGTCATATTCTGGGCATCAACTATGTGCAAGGTGATCAAGATGGGGAAGACCAGTCCCTGATCTTACAGAGTCTACAAACTAGTAAGTCAAGCCATGTATGCAAACCAGTCAAATAAAACAGAACTAAGGCAGAGGATGGCCTTCCCTGGTCACTGAATAGTAAAGAATTCAAATTCACCTGCCAAGGCAGGAGACATGGGTTCAGTCCCTGAGTTGGGAAGAAGGAAATGGCAACCCATTCCTTCTTGCCTGCAAAATCCCATGGACAGAGGAGTCTGATGGGTTCACAGAATTGTCAGATAGGACTTAGGGACTAAACAACAAAAGCAGAGGCTATAAGGGAATGCAGAGGCAGAGAAGCGAACATTTGAAGGCACAGTTGGTTTGGGAAAATCACAAAAGACTTCATATAGGAATGGGAAGTCTGAGCTGGACTGTGGAAAATGGCCATGATTTCAGCAGGTGAGCCCTTTATGGAAGTATCCCACAGAAGGAGAGCTGCTCGAACCAAGCCCCCAAGGTGGGAATGCACATGGCCTTAGGGAGAATCAGCATGTCTTACCGGAAGACAGGATACATATTTAGCGATGCATGGATGGGCTGCTGCTCACTGGGCCTGACAAAAATTCTGCACTATACCAGGGCCTAGGGAGTCATAATTAGACCATGCTCTAAGGAAGGGAATGGGATGGAATGCAGCAGAGTGACTCAGATACTGGAGGGAGAAAGAACAACACTACCGCAGCCATCCAGGTGGGAAGTAAGGGGAGCCTTGGGGATGGATTTAAGAAAGCAGAAAAGAGTTCACAAAGTGAGCTCTGCCTGTGTTTACAGAAAAAAAATGAAGACACTATCTCCAAGTTTCTTCCCTCTAGATGTATCAGAAGGTTCCCTTATATTTCCATGGCAATTTGTACTATTCTCTTAACTTCATTTGGCATGTCCCAGAGAATTTAAAAACAAAAACAAAGCCAAGAAAGCAATCTCTGTGGTGGTGGCGGCAGTAGACACTATAGCACTCTTGCAACTGTCACATGGATCATACTTTGGTGTGAAGAGGCCACACATCTCATCCTCCCATGAGATGAGCTCACCTCCACAGCGGCTTTGTTCAAGGCCACAGTGGGAGCAGTATTTGAGCGCAGCTTCCCAGAGCTCCCAGAATCCCTAAGAGGGTGACACCTGTTGGTGACACTGTCTCACAAAGAAGGATCTTGTGGCCTTCCCTGGTCACTGAATAGTAAAGAATTCAAATTCACCTGCCAAGGCAGGAGACATGGGTTCAGTCCCTGAGTTGGGAAGAAGGAAATGGCAACCCATTCCTTCTTGCCTGCAAAATCCCATGGACAGAGGAGTCTGATGGGTTCACAGAATTGTCAGATAGGACTTAGGGACTAAACAACAAAAGCAGAGGCTATAAGGGAATGCAGAGGCAGAGAAGCGAACATTTGAAGGCACAGTTGGTTTGGGAAAATCACAAAAGACTTCATATAGGAATGGGAAGTCTGAGCTGGACTGTGGAAAATGGCCATGATTTCAGCAGGTGAGCCCTTTATGGAAGTATCCCACAGAAGGAGAGCTGCTCGAACCAAGCCCCCAAGGTGGGAATGCACATGGCCTTAGGGAGAATCAGCATGTCTTACCGGAAGACAGGATACATATTTAGCGATGCATGGATGGGCTGCTGCTCACTGGGCCTGACAAAAATTCTGCACTATACCAGGGCCTAGGGAGTCATAATTAGACCATGCTCTAAGGAAGGGAATGGGATGGAATGCAGCAGAGTGACTCAGATACTGGAGGGAGAAAGAACAACACTACCGCAGCCATCCAGGTGGGAAGTAAGGGGAGCCTTGGGGATGGATTTAAGAAAGCAGAAAAGAGTTCACAAAGTGAGCTCTGCCTGTTTTTACAGAAAAAATGAAGACACTATCTCCAAGTTTCTTCCCTCTAGATGTATCAGAAGGTTCCCTTATATTTCCATGGCAATTTGTACTATTCTCTTAACTTCATTTGGCATGTCCCAGAGAATTTAAAAACAAAAACAAAGCCAAGAAAGCAATCTCTGTGGTGGTGGCGGCAGTAGACACTATAGCACTCTTGCAACTGTCACATGGATCATACTTTGGTGTGAAGAGGCCACACATCTCATCCTCCCATGAGATGAGCTCACCTCCACAGCGGCTTTGTTCAAGGCCACAGTGGGAGCAGTATTTGAGCGCAGCTTCCCAGAGCTCCCAGAATCCCTAAGAGGGTGACACCTGTTGGTGACACTGTCTCACAAAGAAGGATCTTGTGGCATCCGGGAGGTTCTTTTTGTTTCGCAGCCCTTTGTATTTACTCAAAAATTCCAAGTCTGTGCACAAATGGTTTTATTTTCTTAATAGGAAATATTTATGACAAGCAGGACCCTTTGAGCTCCTCAGCCAAATCCAGAGTCAGAAGGCCATATGTTCACCCAGTGAAGAAGTTAGGCAAGCATTCAGATGTCCATGAACAGTAACTCCACCTCTCCATAGCTTCATTGAGGTATACTTGCAGAATTCACTTAAGTGTGTTATTACTCAGTCGCTGAGTTTTGTCCAACTCTTTATGACCTTATAGACTGCAGCATGCCAGGCTACCCTGTCCTTCACCATCTTCCAGAGCTTACTCAAACTCATGTGCATTGAGTCAGTGATGCCATCCAAGCATCTCACCCTCGGCCACCTCCTTCTCCCCTGCCCTCCATCTTTCCCCAAATCAGGATCTTTCCAGTGACTCAGCTCTTCACATCAGGTGGCCAAAAGTATCAGAGCTTCAGCTTCATCATCAGTCCTTCCAATGAATATTCAGGGTTGATTTCCTTTAGGATTGACTGGTTGGATTTCCTTGCTGTCCAAGGGACTCCCAAGAATCTTCTCCAGCACCACAAGTCAAAAGCATCAATTCTTTAGCACTCAGTCTTCTTTATGATCCAACTCTCACGTCCGTACATGACTACTGGAAAAACCACAGCTTTGACTAAATGAACCTTTGTGACAAACTAAAGTCTGCTTTTTAATATGCTGTCTAGGTTTGTCATAGCTTTCCTTCTAAGGAGCAAGCAGTTGCTTAAGTGTATAATTCAATAATTTTTAATAAATATATAGAGTTGTTCAATCATCATAGCTGCATTTTCAGATCATTTCCATTACCCCGAAAGTCTCAGATACTCATCTGAAGTCATTCATCATTCCTACTGCCAAACACAGGCAACCACTGATCTACTTTTGAAAGCTACAGAGTTGCCTTTCCTAGATACTCCATTATAAACATGATACCTGTTCTTTCATAGTTGATTTCTTTAGTTAACATGACGTGTTTGAGGGTCATTCATGTGGTAGTACATACTAGTATTTCACTCCTTTTTATTGTCAAAACCCATCCCATTATCTCAATAGACCACATTTTGTTTTTCCATTTACCAGTTAATGGATATTTGGGTTGTTTCCACATTTGGCACCCCCTTGATTCAAATACTGAGTATGATCCAAAGACTACCATCACTAATCCAATTCCATGCAGTGCCAAGACATGCTGATATCAAAACAAAAGCCAGCCACAGAGTTCCAGCTTTCCCTCACACCCTCCAAAAGGGGAAGAAATGCATATATTAATTGCAGTTACAACTCTCTGATCATCTTACTGTCTCATATGGCCACAAACTTAGAAACATGATCCTGTTTTCTTCTTCAAACGTGAAATCATCTGCTTTACCTTTCTTTAATTGTCAATGGTCTATCTCTTCCCACTAAATTGTAAGCCTAAGGAGAATAGGGACCTCTCCATCAGGAACTTACTCACAGTTCCTGAAAGGGAAACATCCTTTCCCCATTTCCAAGGACATGCAATGATTAAGACTGGAAGGTGGGCTTCCCCTGGTGGTCCAGTGGGTAAGGACACCGCCTTGCAGTGCAAGGGGCGCCGGTTCGATCCCTGGCCTGGGAAGATCCCACGTGCCGCGGAGCGGCTGGACTGATGTGTCCAATTACCCAGCCAGAGCTCTGGAGCGCATGCGCCCAGAGCCAGCGCTCTGCAACGACAGATGCCACTGCGATGGGAGGCCCACAGGAGCCAAAGAACAAAGACAGATGAAAATGGAGACATGAAAGACCAATAGAAGTGGCCCGCCCGCTCCACTCCCTCCCCAACTCGACCCCCACCCAAAAATAAAATAAATAAATCTTTAAAAAAAAAAAAAAAGACTGGAAGGTAGACAGACATACTACAATTAACCCAACGAGCTCTCTGTGTGCTCAGCACCATGCTAGGCTGGAAGACTAGAAACTGAGTAAGTTAAAGGACATGACCTCTACTCATGCGAAACAGAGTCTATCCCCTTAAAACTTTTACTCACTCAAAGGCATAACATTTTGCATATCTTTCAGCCAGCATTTCTATGTCTAAGAATTTATACAAAAAGATAATTATGTGGGCAAAGATTTCACTATAAAGTCAAAAATGTCTGATCTATTCCCTTGAAATGTTACTTAATCAAGGCCTTACAGTTTTGCATATCTTTGAACCAGCATTTCCATGTGTAAAAAAAAATATACTCAAGGGCCATAAATAAGAAGGATGCAAAAATGTAGCTACCAAAAAATAATAGTAAAACAATATGGCCAAAGTCATTCAAGGGCCCACAAGGCTATCCATGCCTCGTGCACCCCTACCTCCATAGCCTCTGACATCAGCTCCTCCTCTCGCCCCTGCTCATGCCACTCTGGCTTCCTGCCTGTTCCCCAACCAGGCTGGGCACTGCTGTCACAAAATGCTTTTCCCTAAATCTCTACAGGCTTAACTTCCTCCCTTCCTGTGCACGCTCAGTCACTTTAGTCGTGTTCCACTCTTTGTGAGCCTATGGACTGTAGTACGCCAGGCTCCTACATCCATGGGTTTCTCCATGCAAGAATATTGGAGTCAGTTGGCATTTCCTCCTCTAGGGGATCTTCTGGACTCAGGGATCAGACCCATGTTTCCTGCAGCCCCTGCATTGGAAGGTGGATTCTCTACCACTGCACCAGCTGGGAAGTCTAATCATTATATACATATATACAAATTAATCAAAGGAAAAATTCAGGAAGGATATATATTACACCCACGGTTTATCTCTAAGACACAGGACTATAGGTTTTATATTAGATACAGGTTTGCCTAATGAAACAGATACCCAAAGTAACAACTGGTTAAACTTGACAGAAGTTTCTTTCTTGCTCATGCAGTAGTACAGGCATAGATGAATTCGGGGCTAATATGGTTGTTCTGCTCCACAAATTCATTCTAGAATCCAGGCCCCTTCCATCTTTCTACTCTGCACGCACCACCCTCCTCCACATGATTCAGCATGAAGCACCACCACACCCTTGCTCCAAGCAAGAGGATGAGGAAAGAGAAGAAGAAATTGTGAACATCTACTTCCCTCTGTTACTAGCCAAGCTTTGGTTTAAGCTACTGTATGGCGTAGGCACCAAAATAGAGCAGCTGAAACATGAGTTTTATTTCTCTCTCTGATTTTATTTCTCACAGGGCAGGTAGGCAGGTTCCATTCTATGAGATGACCCAGAGATCCGGGCTGGTAGGGTTCTCTGCCATCTGCAGCACATGGCTTCCACCTCTCAATCTATGGAGTTGCTCCAATGATTGCCTAATCCAGCCAAGAGAAATGAACAAAAAAGAGTCCAGGGCACGTTTCTTTGTGTTATGACCCCAAAGTTACACATATCGATCTCCCTCACTTCTTACTGGTATATACTTGGTTAAATGGCTATACCCAACATCAAGGGAAAATGAGAAATGTGACCTTCATTCTGAATGACCACAGAGTAGCTAAAATTTTTACTGCTGTAGAAAAAATGTGTTTTTCGTTTTGCTGTGTATGTGTATGTGTTTTGTTCCCTCTCTATATTCTAATTTTCCTATAATAAACATTCATTTGTAAAGGTGAAATCATTTTTTTTTCAAACCCTCAATTCAGGGATAATACCTACATGCATTTCCTTCCTTTTTAAGAAGATTTTCCTGGAAATACTGAAGAAGAATATACATATATACATACATATATATATGATATTTTATATTTTTTAACATTTTGGACTCAAGTTTCCTTTATATTTAACTTTAAGGTCCCTCTTTCAAATCATATTTATCCCAATCATAAAACTTTATGCTTAAGTAAATTTTTAAATTTTACCAAGTAGCTTCATGTATGAAACATAGAGCAGAAAAGTTAACCAAGAGCACAAAATTACTGGAGGAACATTTCCTAGAAGTATATGCAACAAGATACCTTCATAGCCCAGGTAGCCTCCCAAGACTCTTGCCTGTGCACTTGTTAATGGTAAAATACTCAAATCCTCTTCTAGCAACCACAGATGTAGACAGATTTCCCTGTGATTGGGTAATTTTGGCCTACAGACATACGCACTATAATCTTTCAAAATTGGGACAGAATTTATGCTGAACCGAAGATCTTAAAATTCTGTAAGCAATTATATCTTGGCCTTTGTATCAGCGACTAGCAAGATCAAAGTAAAACTATTCCTGTAGTGCAAACTTTGTAGTATATATACTAAAATTGAAATAATACAGAGATTAACATGGCCCCTGAGCAAGGATGTCATGCAAATTTGTGAATTGTTCCATATTTTTTTGCAACTGGAGATTATCATATTAAGTGAAATAAGTCAGAAAGAGAAATGAATAGCATATGATTATCACTTGTATGTAGAACCTAAAATACAGCACAAATAAACCCATCTATGAAACAGAAACAAACTCACAAGTGTGGAGAACAGACTTGTGGTTTCCAAGAAGGAGTGGGGTAGGGGAGGGATGGACTTGAATTTGGGGTTCATAGATGCAAACCATTGTATGTAGAATGGGTAAATAACAAGGTCTTACTGTATAGCACAAGGAACTGTATCCTAATATCCTGAGATAAACTATAGTGAAAAAGAACACAAAAAAGAACATACATATGTGTATAACTGAGTCCCTTTGCTGTATAGCAGAAATAAATACATTATAAATCAACTATATTTCAATGCAAAATATTTTTAATTATTCCTGCAAATTGCCATGCTTTATTTTACTGTCAAAAAATCTTTTAAATCATATAAAATGGTGACATTAAACAAAAAGTTGTATTTAAAGTAAAAATAATTGTTATTACCTTCCAGGTACAATGTAAACAATTTTAAGAAAGCTATGAAACTTATTCCTAGAGAAAGACTATACATACGAAAGCACAGAATTTTGAGGAATTCATCCATCTTCCTATCCTCTCCTTAATCTCATTTAGGGTGTTTCTCAAAGCTGGTCTGAAAGTCAGGGTTCCTGGGCTGCACACTAGGACTGGTCAGTCAGAAGTGGGAGATTGCAACCTGCATTTTAATCAACCTCTCCTGGGTATTCTTTACATATACTTCAGGTAAGAGTCCCAAGTGAAGATTCTATGGAGCCGAATCTAAAAAATTAGAACTGAGCAGAAGTTTCTGATACCTCATCTTTTTCAAAGCACATAATTACCTTTGCCTGAAGGATCTGTGTAGACATATTATTTAGTCCATCCACCAGAGGCCAGTATAGGATTATTCCTGCATTGTACACTGTTAAACTATACAATACTCACTACACATTGATACTACACAATACGTACTATACATCGTTGGTTTTAACTACTTCAGTGAAGAAGTGCAGAAAACTATACTGAAATATACAACATTTTCTAAGAATATAAAGTACTATAGATAGTATTTCACATTTTTTATATTGTGCAATCAAGATTTCTCTAATATTTAACCTTGACATTCCTCTTTTAAATCATAAAGAGTCCCCATAGTCATAACACTTGAGTAAATCTTTAAAACTTACCAAGTACCTTCATGTATATTTCATCTGATTCTCTCCATAACTGTATGAGACAGCTGGCAGACAGGATTATCGCTGAAAATTACAGATTCAGAAGAGAAAGACAACAAAATAAGAGATACAAGGGCTTGAATTTGGGGTTCATGCAAATTTTTTTCCATGCCTGTATAATTCTGAAACTAGTGAAAAGAACACAAAAAAGAACATACATATGTGTATAACTGAGTCCCTTTGCTGTATAGCAGAAATAAATACATTATAAATCAACTATATTTCAATGCAAAATATTTTTAATTATTCCTGCAAATTGCCATGCTTTATTTTACTGTCAAAAAATCTTTTAAATCATATAAAATGGTGACATTAAACAAAGTTGTATTTAAAGTAAAAATAATTGTTATTACCTTCCAGGTACAATGTAAACAATTTTAAGAAAGCTATGAAACTTATTCCTAGAGAAAGACTATACATACGAAAGCACAGAATTTTGAGGAATTCATCCATCTTCCTATCCTCTCCTTAATCTCATTTAGGGTGTTTCTCAAAGCTGGTCTGAAAGTCAGGGTTCCTGGGCTGCACACTAGGACTGGTCAGTCAGAAGTGGGAGATTGCAACCTGCATTTTAATCAACCTCTCCTGGGTATTCTTTACATATACTTCAGGTAAGAGTCCCAAGTGAAGATTCTATGGAGCCGAATCTAAAAAATTAGAACTGAGCAGAAGTTTCTGATACCTCATCTTTTTCAAAGCACATAATTACCTTTGCCTGAAGGATCTGTGTAGACATATTATTTAGTCCATCCACCAGAGGCCAGTATAGGATTATTCCCTGCATTGTACACTGTTAAACTATACAATACTCACTACACATTGATACTACACAATACGTACTATACATCGTTGGTTTTAACTACTTCAGTGAAGAAGTGCAGAAAACTATACTGAAATATACAACATTTTCTAAGAATATAAAGTACTATAGATAGTATTTCACATTTTTTATATTGTGCAATCAAGATTTCTCTAATATTTAACCTTGACATTCCTCTTTTAAATCATAAAGAGTCCCCATAGTCATAACACTTGAGTAAATCTTTAAAACTTACCAAGTACCTTCATGTATATTTCATCTGATTCTCTCCATAACTGTATGAGACAGCTGGCAGACAGGATTATCGCTGATTTACAGATTCAGAGAGAGTAGGTGGCAGGTCTACAGTCTCAAAGAATTAATAAATGCCTGGACAAGATCTTCGGAAGCCTATACTAGGACAGCATCCTTTCCATCACACTCATCCTGCCCACAACAAAATAAGAGATACAAGGGCAGTGTACTAAATTTCCCATAAAGCTAAATCCTGCCAGCCTGAAAAATTGCCCTCTGTTCTGAGACTATGCCTTTCTGCCTGCCTATACAAAGATGCCTCTGCTTAAGACAATCTCCTTTACTCACACGGGTTGGAGAAAGTTGGATTAATTTTTTTTTCTGTATCCTTTATAAATAAATGCTTCCTACAAGTTTTCAAACTTTACAAGGCAGAATAACCTCTTCTGTAAAATCTGTAATAATATAGGACTTGTACATTGGTATATGAAAGCAATGCAAGAACAGACGTAAATTATATGTCTTTCATACTCCCTCACTGTCTTTTTTTCTAGAGCACTCCAAGACATCCTTGAATGTAAAAAAAAAAAAAAAGACTTGAAGTTTAAAAAAACTCTGAAAATCCGCTGTTCCTAAGTATTCTTATTGCTCTTTCCTTAACTCATATTAAGTGTTTATTCAATCTAAAATTGAGACACCAAAACCAAAGGCAAAATTATGAATATTGTTTAATTAGCACTACGTAAAGGGTAGTCAGTATTGCTTCCCTACCTAGGCAGCATATTAAAAAGCACAGACATCACTTTGCCAACAGAAGTCCATATAGTCAAAGCTATGGTTTTCCCAAAAGTCATGTATGGATTTGAGAGTTAGACCATAAAGAAGGCTGAGCAATGAAGTATTAGTGCCTGTGGTGTTGGAGAAGACTCTTGAGAGTCCCTTGGATTGCAAGGAGATCAAACCAGTCAATCCTAAAGGAAATGAACCCAAATATTCATTGGAAGGACTGATGCTGAAGCTGGAGCTCCAATACTTTGGCCACTTGATGCGAAGAGCCAACTCACTGGAAAAGTCTCTGATGCTGGGAAAAATAGAAGGCTGGAGGAGAAGAGGATGACAGAGGACAAGATGGTTGGATGGCATCACTGAGTCAATGGACATGAGTTTGAGCAAGCTCCGGGAGATGGCGATGGACAGGGCAGCCTGGTGTGCTGCAGTTCATGGGGCTGCAAAGAGTCGGACATGACTGAGCAACTGAACTGAACTGAAAGGGTAGTCAGTATTGCTTCCCTAATCAATCTATAACTGTACCATCTACAAGCACACAGATTGCTATTGTGCTTTCACATATCTAGAGCATTTGGAACACCCAGCACACAGAAACTGATACAAACAACATATTTCTGTGCCGTTCATCTTGTAGTCCCAGATTCTAGCTCAATGCCTGAGTCATAGCAGGTACACAGTCAATACAGAAATCACCTCAACATTAGCAAGAAGAACTGGATTGGAGCTACAGTTAGGGACGAAGCACAGTATACAGAAATTAGATGACTGGCTACAGGTCACACAAGACAATCTGGAGAAGGCAGAAAAGGATAGTACTTGAGGGCTTCCCTGGTGGTCCAGTGGGTAAAGCATCCACCTTGCAGTACAAGGGGAACCAGTTCAATCCCTGGCTCCAGGAAGATCCCACGTGCCACGGAGCGGCTGGACCAGTGTGTGCAATTACGAGCCAGCACTCTAGAGTGCATGCTCTCAGAGCCAGTGCCTGCGATGAGAGAGGCCACTGCAATGGGAGGCCCACACAGGCCAAAGGATAAAGATGAATGAAAAATAAACACATAAAAAAACAATAAAAGAATAGTACCTGATTCACAATCCCTTTTTTCCAATCAGTGATTCGCACACCGCAAAAACGAATACAAAGTTAGACCAAGTCCAGAAAGCATGTGAAAATGGTACAATGGTTCCTCAATGTGCTAAGAGAGCAATGGGCTGCAAAAAAGAGTGAGCTAGCTAGCATCACTCTAATCTATCCCATCTGGAACACATCCAAATAGGAAGGGAAAAAAAGACAAAAAGTTTCATACTAGACTGACTGCGGTTTGATTTCCATATAAGGAAAACATGAGTTTGGTTAAAATACAGTTTCCTGTTTGTATCCTTTGGGTTTATCGGACCATTTCAAAAAAGTTATTATTGTTTTATGCCTGAAAGAACATTTTGCTAAAACATCCTGACGTGAATACATACCCATTCACTGAATCAAACGATACAGTCTTACGACTGCCTCAGCTTCAAGTTCAGTAATTTAGTCTTCTCCATCAATTATAACAAAAATTGACAACAACGAGTAAATGTAATGTCACAAGTTAAAGAAAAAAGCATTCTAAATAAGTATGTATGCCCTTCATATTGTTTAAATCGGCTACTTAAAGGTTGATAGTAACCATCTTAAAAGCTTCTTTGGGACATATGGACATTGTGGGGAATGAACAGTGGGAGGCGTAAAGGAAGTAGCATGAAACCTATGCTATCATATGTGAAAAAAATAGCTATTGTCATTGTGCTGTGAGAAAAGGGGATCCTGCAGGGGTGCTGTGTGACGGCCTGGAGGCGGGGGATGGGGGGGATACACATATGACTAATCTGGGATCATACATATCTGTAAACAACAAAACTCTGTAAAAGTAAAAAGTTAAATAAAAATTAAAAAAAAAAAAAAAAGCTTCTTTGGGGACTTCCTTGATGGTCCAGTGGTTAAGAATCATCCTGTCAATGCAGGGGGCATAGGCTTGATCTTTTCACATGCCGCGGAGCAACTAAGCCCACGTGCCACAACTACCGAGTTTGCACAGGAAGAGCCAGTGTGCCACAACAAAAGAAGTCACCCCGGGCTTCCCTGGTGGTCCAGTGAGTAAGGACATTGCTTTGCAGTGCCAGGGGCACCAGTTCGATCCCAGGCCGGGGAAGATCCCACGTGCCGTAGAGCGGCTGGACCGATGTGTCCAACTACCTAGCCGGAGCTCTGGAGCGCATGTTCCCAGAGCCGGTGCTCTGCAGTGAGGGAGGCCACTGCAATGGGAGGCCCACACAGGCCAAAGTACAAAGATGGAAATGAAAGAGCAATAGAAGTGGCCAAACAAACAAACAAAGAAAAGTTGCCACAATGAGAAGCCCTTGCACCACAACTAGAAAGTTGCCACCATTCTCCACAACTATAGAAAACCCTCTTGCAGTGACGAAAACCCAGTACAACCAAAAATAAAAAGGTTCTTCGGCTACCAGTAATTCTTTGTGTTTTGTAAAAGTTCAAAATTCCATTTGCTTAAGAAAGCTCATCCCTCTAAATTTATATGTACATATAAAATATGCTACAATGTGTGTGTTGAGAAGTTAAAAAGAGAGAAATAAAATGATTCATTTATTTGGATATAAACCAAACTTAAAACTTCACATAATATCTTTTGTGTGTTTTACTGAGAAAACACACTAGGAAAGATGTTTACTATAAGCAAATACATGCTAAAAACACTGCCAAAAATAATTTAATGGTTGTAATTCAAAATGTTGTAAATACTTAAATACCTTTTCTTTCCTTATTCAATAATACCTAAACTACAGCAGCCACAGAAAACAAATGACTATCCATGGACTGAATATTCCTGTGCAGAATGAATATCAATTGTGACAACAGCAGCTGAGGATTTACGCTAATATATCTAAAACAAAATGGCTTGATCAGCTCTCAATCCATCACAGTTTGAAGCGGGGAAATTTCCTTCTGCAACTGAACTGGTGGCTTTCTGTGTTTCATAATTTGTCAATTTGTTCCCTAAACGGTGATTTAGTGATGACAAAAGAAACAGAGAAATAAATGAAAATTGCTTAATTACCGTTTGCAGATGTTCCCCCAAAGAGAAAGAACAGGTTAAACAGCTGATGCTGTTTCTTCCATAGGACTCTGCTATAAAAAAGCTCACTTCATCTGTGCTGTGATACATATGTTTTATACAGGCATCCACTACATGTATGACTGATTTAAAATCATGAGCATTTTCTTCTCCGTTTAGTCTTTTCACCAATTAAAAAAAAAAAGTGAAGTCACTCAGTTGTGTCTGACTCTTCGCGACTCATGGACAAGCCATGGACTTCTCTAAGCAAGACTTCTGGAGTGGGTACCCTTTTCCTTCTACAGGGGATTTTCCCAACCCAGGGATCGAACCCAGGTCTACCTGAATTGTAGGCAGATTTTTTTTTACCATCTGAGCCACCAGGGAAGCCCAGGAATCCTAGAGCAGTTAGCCTATCCCTTCTCTAGGAGATCTTCCCAACCCAGGGATCAAACTGGAGTCTTTTGCATTGCAAGTGGATTTTCAGCAATAACCTTAAAAATTAATCAATCAATCATTATTCTCTCCCTTGGGATGCCAGATTAATTAGGTGGGTTTTTTTGAATTGCCCACTTGCTTTTATTAGCAAGTCCTCATTTGATGTCTTCTATAAATTTCTCTTGAAGTTACCATCCTAGTGGTCTACATCCTAATCTAAACCAAGTTTATTGCTATTTTGCTGTGCTATTTCAACAATGCACATTATTATTACACTTACATTTGTAAAAGTGCTTCCTGAGTTGTCTTTTTTTTTTTTAATGTGGCTAACATGAAAAGGAAACAGAAAGACATTGCAAATGGCCTGTAAACTGAAAACACCACTCAATATTCAGTAGAGAATTAAATGGCTGATAACAATGGTGGCAGAAAAAGTGGCTTATGTGCCACCTGAAAGCGTAAAGCTGGTCAGTTTGCTTCCAACTTCCACTGGCAGGTAATCTGTCAGTTGTGAAGGTGTCAAAACAATGCTAAGCCCGCTGGTCCCTAATACTCCACAGAAAGCAACCACAAAAGGCTACACAACAAGGATTATTTTTTTGTTGTTGTGCTTTCTTTTATGAGAGAAAGCTGCTTTTATGCTCTACTGAAATTCCTCTCCTGCTCTGAAATTGGTAAGAGGGCCAGCTGCTTTCTCTATTTTCCTCTGTGCTATTTGTCAACAGCAGATTTTAAATTCATTCTTCAGATGGGGAAAAGACTCTTTGTTTCCCTGTGGAAGTTTAAAGATGCATTGCTAACATTCACATTCAAGATCGCTTTGGAGACCAAAATGATATGTCAATTTCTGAAACATGTTGTTTTATGGGCTGTCACCAAGTTCATTCTTAATTACATTTTCTAGAAGTTGTCAAGTGTGAGTGGTGATAGATATCCCTTTGGCTGAATTGACAACTCGAAATTTATCAGTCCAGAAGTGTAAACCAAATCCCAGCCCAAGATTCTAAGCTCTCTGACAGATCACATGCTCGGTAAGAGAATAAAAAATAAATAAATAAATAACCAAAAGGTTCCTGAAATGAGAACTGTGAACAAGTCAGCCTTGGCAGGGCTTGGGGTCACTTGTGACTCATCTTTGACTGTTTCTTCTGTCTAATCCTCTGCAGTGACCTGGTAACAACTGCTGTCACTCCTCACTTGAAGAGTCTCATTGGCCCTATTTCCTTTCCATGTCTTCTTCCATGACCCCAGTGGAGTCGGTACCACCATACATGTATTTCTGCTCAGCCTCCTGGCTAAGCTAGTCTCTCTGACTCTAGTTGCTTCTCCCCTTTGCCTCTATTTTTCAAAATCACTTGCACTCTATGTGTCCATATTGAAATTCTCCTATGGCTCCCAATTCGCTCATACATCAACTCCAAACTCAGGGCAGCATAACACTGAGGCATCCTTTGCAGGCTCTTCTTCCTGTGCCTACCCATTATATGTGGGTGCTCTTTAGGGTTTGGTCTGAGGATCTCCTACCCATCTTTCTGCCATTCTCTGTTCTCTTGTTTTTTTTTTTTTGTTTCATTTGTTCAACAAATATTTATTAAGCATCTATTTATTCTACATTCCCAGGCACTGCTTTAGACACTAGCATAATAATGGTGAACAAAACCCCCAAGCATCCAGACCTCATGGAGCTTACACTCTGGAGAAGACAGAACGATTATACTGTGAGGTAGCACATCCATTCCTATGGCTCACGTTATCCACACGCCAGGGACTCCCGGACCTTGAGAATTACTCAGTGCTGTGTGGAAGGCAGAAAAGCAAATGGCTCCAGATATGAGCTTTGGAGCTACAATGACTAAGCCCATAATCCAATGTCATCACTAACTAATTACATGACCTTAGGCAATTCTGTTAGGGCTTCCATAACAACATATCATAGACTAGGAGGCTTGAAAGGTTTCCCTGGTGGCTCACATGGTAAAGAATCTGCCTGCAGTGTGGCAGATATCAGTTAAACCCCTGGGTTGGGAAGATTCCCTGGAGAAGAGAATGGTCACCCACTCCAGTATTCTTGCCTGGAGAATACTATGGACAGAGGAGCCTGGGGAGCTACAGTCCATGGGACTGCAAAGAGTCAGACACAACTAAGCAACTAACAGATACACACACAGGAGTCTTCAAACAACCCGAATTTATTTTCCCACACTTCTAGAATCCAGAAGACCAACACCAAGGTGTGGGCAGGTTTGCTTTCTTCTGAAGCCCCTCACCTGCTAACTCTCAAACGGCTGCCTTCTTGCAATGACCACCCATGGTGTTTCCTCTAGGTTCATACATCCTTAGTGTTTCTCTCTCTTTTCTTGAGGACACCAGTCATAATGGATTGGGACCCCACGTTAATGACCTCATTTAATCTTAATTACCTCTTAAAAGGCCCTATCTCTAAATACAGTCACTTTGCCAGTTAGTGCTGCAACAGATAAATTTTGAGGAGATACAATTTAGTCGATAACTGCAATTTATTTCAACTTAAGTATTGGTTTTCTCATCTGCAAGTAGAGAATAATAAAAATTACAATGTAAAAAAAAAGAAATTCACTAAGTTATTACAAACTTTGGGATGATCCAAGTAAAGCATTAAGCACAGTACCTAGTATTGAATAAATATTAGCTGCTTATGAATAAGGGAAGGTCACTCCCTCTCATGATTACTGAAAGTATTAAAACCTAAGAAAAACTGAAATCTATTTAGAGATTTTGAAACAAAAAGTTTCAAACAATCCAACACTAGATCACCACCTGATTACAAAGGCTCACACATGGCCATTTGTCCATAACATTCACTCACACAGTGTTCTACCTAAGAGCGAATTTCATTCATATATTAACAAGTATGGAGGGAAAAAGACAGGTTGAGTTGACAAGATTTTTTTTTCAAATATATGTTGAAAGCACAATAAAAGGCTATTAAAAAGTATTGGAACTGAAATGAGAATGGCATAAAGCAAACAAGAAAGTGAATCAGGTGCTTCCCTGGTGGTCCAGGAGGTAAAGAGTCCACCTTGCAGTGCAAGGGGCACCAGTCTGATCCCTGGCTCAGGAAGATCCCACCGGAGTGACTGGACAGATGTGTCCAATTACAAGCCAGTGCTCTGGAGCACATGCGCCCAGAGCTGGTGCTCTGCAGCAAGAGGCCACTTTGATGGGAGGCCCACACAGGCCAAAGAATAAAGATGGATGAGAAATAATGGATAAAAAGTCAATAAAAGAGGCCAAAAATGTAAAAAAAAAGAAAAGAAAGGTAATTACACATCACAATAGGAACAAAATCTCTGGTCTTGACATAAAAAACAGGTTATGTATATAAATACAGTAGTGAATAGAAAGCTGTTGTTATAATATAGGAACTGGCGTAATCACTTGGGAATCTGGATCTTAGATATCTGAATAATGAAATGAGAGAATGAAAAGCAAAGTCTTAGTTAAGAGTTCATCATAAAATCTCAGTAGATTCATTTCAAGTTCCAAACCATTTACACTGGTGGTTGTAAAACTGGCAACCTTAAGGGAAATTAATCATTTAGCCTGAAGCACAAAGTCAAAATAATAATGGTGTGTGTATGGAGGTGTGTGGGAGACTATGAGTGCTTGAGAGCACAGCTACATCATAAAGATTTTTGAGTCCTTAGCCTCTTAAACAAGACATTCAGACCATAACAAGACACTCGGAGGATTACTGAATGAATAAACAAATGAATGCATTAACAGAAAATCAAATATAATTTTTTACATTTGTGTCTTTGTAACCTAAGAAAAATGAAAGAAGCATAACAGATAAGTAGAAGTGTATTTTCCTTTAGACACATAATCTAGTATAAATTAATTATATTCACAAAGAAACTGAAATACCAAAGGCTGAAAGTCTCTTATCTTTATCTACAATAATGTCAAAAATATAATAATGTCTCACAATAACAAACAAACTCAAAATCTAAATGCTGATTTTCTAGCACTAATCTTAAACACAGTCTTAACTTTCTTGAGGACACTATTAAGAATTCAATTATCATCAAAAATGCACCATGAGTGGGGTTTCCTGGTGGCTCAGAGAGTAACGAATCTGCCTGCAGTACAAGAGATGTGGGTTTGATCGTGGGTTGGGAAGATCCCTGGAGAAGGGCATGGCAACCCACTCCAGCATTCCTGTCTGGAGAATCCCACGGACAGAGAAGTCCATGGGGTCTCAAATAGTCAGACACGATTGAGTAACTAAGCATATGTGGACCATGGTTATAAAAACCAGAGCTGCTTTAAAAAAAAAAAAAATTGCAAAACGTGAACAACATAAATGTACTGAAGTGAGAATTATGCAATAATATTAACAGTTTCTGTTTTCCAAGCACCTGAAGCAGTAATGTGAATTTCTTCAATAAGATTCCAGTTTAACTTTTTCCAGAGAAATTTTTTTTTGGCCTCTTTTATTGTATTTTTTATTTATTTATTGTCATCCATCTTCCTCCTTTGGCCTGTCTGGGCCTCCCATCGCAGTGGCCTCTCTCAGAGCAGAGTACCAGCTCTGGGCACATGTGCTCCAGAGCACTGGCTCGTAATTAGACACAGCAGTCCAGTTGCTCCGTGGCACATGGATTGAATTCCAGGCCAGGGTTTGAATTGGCGCCCCTTGAACTGCAAGGCGGACTCTTTACCAACTGAACCACCAGGGAAGCCCTCAGGGAAATATTTTTAATAGGATTACTGGCCCTTTCAACATTCTTGGGAAGAAAATGAATCTCATAAGTAATCTGGCACATAACTGTTATAAAAATAGAAGAGTCAATCAGTGAAAATGGAAACATACTTGAGAAACTAAACTTACTACTAAAGAAATGTACGTTACTACACATGGTGATAACCACTTGAGCACAGAAAAGATTCCACTTCATAGTAGCAAAACCACCAAATACACTAAGACAAATGAAGGGCTGCCAAGTAGGAGAAGACTGAAGAAAGTTTTCATATCTTCCTTCAAAAAAGAAACTTAGCACAATGACTTCTGGTCAATTCTGTTGGCTGTCATTCAACTCTTAGGTCTGACCCTAAGTTCTGTTTGGATTTGCAGAAGGTATTTAAATGTTTCAGGGGGAAGAAAGGGCATTTAATGAATTAGGACATATTTTTGCACTCACAACTCTTTGTGCTGCAGGAGGAACTTTTTCAGGTCATTAGTTTATAATGCGAACTGACGCCTAGGGATATTTTGAACAGGAAAAAACTAGTGTGCTTGCAGATGCAGTTTATGTGACTTGCATCATCCTTTATTTAAGCTCAATTTGGGGCCTAAAACTGAACTCAAAATGAAGTCACCACATCTGCGACAGTTTCCCTGGGCATAGAATGAGCATACAGAAATTTGCAAACAGAATAGATGCCTTATCCCAAAAACAAAAACAGCACAACCTTCTTAAAACATCCAAGTCCTTGCAAGAAGTTCTTATACTTTCAGAATACAAAAATATAGTCAGCCTTCCAAGTAATTTCCAACATAATCTGGGTAATCAAAATGCCATTGCCATGAAACTGCATTCATTCTGTCAGCTTTACCTTTGTTTCCACAATCTACCCCAGCCATTCATGCTGCCATGATTGGGTCCTGGAAACATGGCATTAAATCATTAGACTCAGAGAAAGCAAGCATCTTCCTAAACCCATGTGCATAAGACAAATGGTAATTTGCCCATTATTAAGATTAATTTGATTTACATAATTATATCCACAAAATAGATCATTCTCAGCCCCACCTTCACAAGGTATTTCCTAAATTCTCTATTTGCCTTAAGAGTAAACAAAATAGATAATGATCTTCCCAGTATCTCACATAATAAACAGGTAAGAATCACTTTTCCTTTTCTTCATTATAACTATACTTCTTTTACATTTGTTAAAGACATACGAATTATAACTTTAAATCATGAAGTCAAGGATCCTGAGATTGTCATAACCCAAGAGATTATGAAACTCCCTGTTTTCAATCCTGGGTACACATTAGAATCCATAGAGGAACTTTAAAAAAATCTCCATTCTGGGGCTTTCCTGGTAGTCCAGTGGGTGAAGAGTCCGCCTTGCAGTGCAAGGGGCACCGGTTTGATCCCTGGCCCGGGTAGATTCCACATGCTGCAGAGCGGCTGGACTGGTGTGTCCAATTATGAGCCAGCACTCTGGAGCACGTGCACCCAGAGCCGGTGCGCTGCAAAAGGGCCCAAGGGAAGCTCTGACCCTAAGTTCTGTTTGGATTTGCAGAAGGTATTTAAATGTTTCAGGGGGAAGAAAGGGCATTTAATGAATTAGGACATATTTTTGCACTCACAACTCTTTGTGCTGCAGGAGGAACTTTTTCAGGTCATTAGTTTATAATGCGAACTGACGCCTAGGGATATTTTGAACAGGAAAAAACTAGTGTGCTTGCAGATGCAGTTTATGTGACTTGCATCATCCTTTATTTCAGCTCAATTTGGGGCCTAAAACTGAACTCAAAATGAAGTCACCACATCTGCGACAGTTTCCCTGGGCATAGAATGAGCATACAGAAATTTGTAAACAGAATAGATGCCTTATCCCAAAAACAAAAACAGCACAACCTTCTTAAAACATCCAAGTCCTTGCAAGAAGTTCTTATACTTTCAGAATACAAAAATATAGTCAGCCTTCCAAGTAATTTCCAACATAATCTGGGTAATCAAAATGCCATTGCCATGAAACTGCATTCATTCTGTCAGCTTTACCTTTGTTTCCACAATCTACCCCAGCCATTCATGCTGCCATGATTGGGTCCTGGAAACATGGCATTAAATCATTAGACTCAGAGAAAGCAAGCATCTTCCTAAACCCATGTGCATAAGACAAATGGTAATTTGCCCATTATTAAGATTAATTTGATTTACATAATTATATCCACAAAATAGATCATTCTCAGCCCCACCTTCACAAGGTATTTCCTAAATTCTCTATTTGCCTTAAGAGTAAACAAAATAGATAATGATCTTCCCAGTATCTCACATAATAAACAGGTAAGAATCACTTTTCCTTTTCTTCATTATAACTATACTTCTTTTACATTTGTTAAAGACATACGAATTATAACTTTAAATCATGAAGTCAAGGATCCTGAGATTGTCATAACCCAAGAGATTATGAAACTCCCTGTTTTCAATCCTGGGTACACATTAGAATCCATAGAGGAACTTTAAAAAAATCTCCATTCTGGGGCTTTCCTGGTAGTCCAGTGGGTGAAGAGTCCGCCTTGCAGTGCAAGGGGCACCGGTTTGATCCCTGGCCCGGGTAGATTCCACATGCTGCAGAGCGGCTGGACTGGTGTGTCCAATTATGAGCCAGCACTCTGGAGCACGTGCACCCAGAGCCAGTGCTCTGCAACAAGTGAGAGGCCACTGCAACGGGAGGCCCACACAGGCCAAAGAATAAAGATGGATAAAAATAACTAAATAAGAAAACAATAAAAAGAGGTCAAAATTTTTTTTAAAAGTCTCCATTTCCAGCCCCCATGTGGGTCCTGAAGTGGTGTCCAATGGGCACTTGAGTCAACAGTCTCCCAAATGTGATCAACGACCCAGAAAGGACCAAGGTTGGGAGCAAGTCAATGGCAGTTGAAGCAGAACTCAATGCCCACAAGGAGCACTGCAGTGAAGGAAGCAGGCAGGGCATGCACACGGTTTTAGGGTATGTGAGAGCCAGACAGTGGGCAACACTAGAACACTATTGAGGACACCAGGCACTGGCTCCTGAACTCTAGCTGACATTGCCATCAGGGCAATAAGAGGTAACCCATCTTCTCAGTTAATCAGAAAAGAAAACAGAAAAATCAAGGTTTTTATATAAAATTTCCAACTTTTAAATGTTGGCTCAACAAAACAACACTATTGCATGAGGTAACCAAACACATCACCAAACACACAGCACGGGGTTGGTCTTCAGGGCTTCAGTTACCACTTCTGGTCTAAGGGGTTGTTTCCATTCTACAGAAACCACAGCATCCTCACAACAGCAATAACAATACCTAGCCTTCATGAAGCATTTACATACTAGCCACTATGCTAAGAGCTTTACACAGGTTATCTCAATTACTGTTCATCGGTCTTTACAATATTATTAATATCCCTCCCTTTACGCAATGACCATCCCCCAAACCAGAAAGCAGCAATGACAGAATCCAAATGTGTGCAGTGTGACTCCATTCCCTACATGGTGCTAGATTTCTTCAATGTTTTCAGTATCCTCTTAAAAGCCTCCACTCTTTGCACTTGTATTTCTTCAAAAACAAAACAAAGGGATTCTACTAAATGATTTCTCAGGTTCTTTTTAGTTCTAAAGGCAATGTCTCGCACTCCATAATACAACGTTTGGTTGGATAAAAATGTTAGTATTTACAAGCATTAATTCAGGTTGGATCAAAAATGTTATCCCTGGCCGGGTAGATTCCGCATGCTGCAGAGCGACTGGACTGGTTTTTGCAAGTATGAGCCAGCACTCTGGAGCACGTGCACCCAGAGCCAGTGCTCTGCAACAAGTGAGAGGCCACTGCAACGGGAGGCCCACACAGGCCAAAGAATAAAGATGGATGAAAATAAATAAATAAAAAATCAATAAAAGAGGCCAAAATTTTTTTTAAAAGTCTCCATTTCCAGCCCCCATGTGGGTCCTGAAGTGGTGTCCAATGGGCACTTGAGTCAACAGTCTCCCAAATGTGATCAACGACCCAGAAAGGACCAAGGTTGGGAGCAAGTCAATGGCAGTTGAAGCAGAACTCAATGCCCACAAGGAGCACTGCAGTGAAGGAAGCAGGCAGGGCATGCACACGGTTTTAGGGTATGTGAGAGCCAGACAGTGGGCAACACTAGAACACTATTGAGGACACCAGGCACTGGCTCCTGAACTCTAGCTGACATTGCCATCAGGGCAATAAGAGGTAACCCATCTTCTCAGTTAATCAGAAAAGAAAACAGAAAAATCAAGGTTTTTATATAAAATTTCCAACTTTTAAATGTTGGCTCAACAAAACAACACTATTGCATGAGGTAACCAAACACATCACCAAACACACAGCACGGGGTTGGTCTTCAGGGCTTCAGTTACCACTTCTGGTCTAAGGGGTTGTTTCCATTCTACAGAAACCACAGCATCCTCACAACAGCAATAACAATACCTAGCCTTCATGAAGCATTTACATACTAGCCACTATGCTAAGAGCTTTACACAGGTTATCTCAATTACTGTTCATCGGTCTTTACAATATTATTAATATCCCTCCCTTTACGCAATGACCATCCCCCAAACCAGAAAGCAGCAATGACAGAATCCAAATGTGTGCAGTGTGACTCCATTCCCTACATGGTGCTAGATTTCTTCAATGTTTTCAGTATCCTCTTAAAAGCCTCCACTCTTTGCACTTGTATTTCTTCAAAAACAAAACAAAGGGATTCTACTAAATGATTTCTCAGGTTCTTTTTAGTTCTAAAGGCAATGTCTCGCACTCCATAATACAACGTTTGGTTGGATAAAAATGTTAGTATTTACAAGCATTAATTCAGGTGCAAATCCCCTGATGTGAACTACTTGATCAAACAGATGGAATGAATGAATGCTCATTCAATAGTCTTTCTGAAAAAGACAGTAAAGATATAAAATTATAATAAAATTCATTATTTCTACTATTATAGAAAGTTTACTTCTCCTTCTTACCTTTTGAAAGATGAGTGAACGTGCTCAGAAATTCTTCATATGTTTGCTCATGACTATTAACAAACTTATCCAAGGCTTCTTCAAGTAGCCGATCTTCCTCCATCATCTTCAATTCCGGTAACAGAGTGGGCAGTCCTATTCACAAGGCTGCTTTGTCTGTGAGACAAAGAAAATCTTGAGCTACAGGGAGTTGTGCCATACCAACCTCCCTTGAAAATACTCTAGATGGATATGTAGAAGAACTCCAAATCCCTTAAAGGACAAATCAAGATAGTTACTACAGTGAAACCCTAGTTTAAGAGACCAGAGTCTTTTTCATATCTCAACTGCAGAATTGTTAACTACCACAATTTTCTTGTTGCTTCAGTTTCATGGTTACCAGCTTCTTAATTCATAGGAATATCATCACACAGTTACATAATTAGAAACTTAAAATCTTGCAAGGTGATACGAACGTCAAAGAATATATCAACCAACCACCCATCCAATCACGACAACAGCTGCTAATATTTGTTACTTACTGAGCATCTACTAGGTACTGGGTACTGTTCTTTAACTTCATAACAATTCTAGCTCAGATTACAGAGCCAGCAAGCAGAAGTGTCAGTTCTAGAAGTGTGACCCTAGAATGCATGTCCCTAAGTACTTCACTATGTTTCTCTATCCATGGCAGGATATACTCACACACACCCTCCATACTATTGTGGCTGCCAAAGAGTTGACTTATCTATGCTTTAACACATGCTGATACAAGAAACACTTTATGTACCAAAGAAGCCTTTGGACAAGCTATATTAAAGCCTCCTTCTAAACCTGAGTGCAAATCTGTCTATGTACTCTACCTCAATCTGGTCCTGTGCCCCTGGATGGGACTGAACCAATTTCAATTCTTTTTATACATGATATCCTAGCAAATATTTGAGCAAGCCTATCTTGTCCTTTCTCCATCTTACTCTTTCATCCACCTACATAAATTTCTTTTTCAAAACTCAGCTCAGAATTCAGTTTGTCTCTGAAGGCTTTAGCATTCTATCTCCCATCACAAGAGCACATCATCATTTCTGTGCTGCCTCTCGATGCCGTGTCTATGGTTCCACTTATCCTGACACTTCACAAATAGCTGTATACATTTCTGTGTCCTCTATGAGATCTGGAACCTGTGGGAGGCAGGGTCTTTTCTGTTCAAAGCTCAGGACAAGGCATAAAGTTGGTGGGTCCAGGAATCTCAAACTAAAAGTACTCATTTGAGTTGAACTTCCATCAAATATTGTTAGAAGTTGGCAAAAGGTTCTGCTAAACTTGACCAGTCACTGTATCTGTACTTTATGTGACATAGTTTTGAATTCTTTCACCCTTATAATGAACCTATCTGGGAGAGATTTCACACTGTCTGCATCCCTTTCAAATATGTCATTCAGAAATGAAGACAAAGGGCTTCCCTGGTGGTCCAGGGGGTAAGGACACCACCTTGCAGTGCAAGGGGCGCCACTTCGATCCCTGGCCTGGGAAGATCCCACGTGCCACGGTGTGGTTGGACTGATGTGTCCAACTACTGAGCTCACGCTCTGGAGCGCGTGAGCCCACAGCTGGTGCTCTGCATTGCGATGGGAGGCCCACACAGGCCAAAGAACAAAGATGGAAATAAATGACAGACCAATAGAAATGGCCAAAAAAAAAAATAATAATAATAACAGAAATGAAGATAAGACTCCTTCTCATATTGTAAATGTCTCACTCCTACTTTATACCTGAAGATTATGTTCACGTGCTAGTGACCCCCTTCACACTGTTAGTTCATTTACGACTTCACTAACTAAATGCTTCTCAGCTGAGACCCAATGCCTCCGTCCTTGCAGAGTTTGAACTTAGGTTTCAGTTGTGATATTTCACCTTGTTAAATTCTATTCATTTTGTGTGAAATAGGATTCTTACACAACTTTGAGAAAAATGACATCTACGGAAAGCAGAAGAGTAATGACAGGCTAAATAGCCAGTGAAATTCATGGGACAGACACCGTGTTTCTTCTATTTTTCCAGAACAAGAGTGAACACCTGGTGTCTGTTACTAACTTTATTATTTGGTGTTTACCAAAAAGCTTAGGAAAAGCAAACCAAAACTGTATTCACAAGATGCTACCCAAACTCAATCAGTGGCAAGACCCAACATGAATTAACATGAAAGTATTTGTGGCTTTTACTCATTCTATATAAATTCTGTAACTATTTCTGTTTTCTTAAAAAAAAAAAATGCTAATGGACTTGCTTTTGAGGTGCTTTCCCAGACCCCACTGGAGATTTTATGTATTAATAATGTGTCATTTGCCCTAATTACCTTTCTAAACTTCAACAACATCTGAATTCTGAAAGACAACTGACCCCAAGAGGTTTTGTTTGTTTGTTTGCTTTAAACATTTATTTATTTATTTATTTTGGTGAGGGTGGGGAGGAAGGGGGTGAGCAGGCCACTTTCACTGGTCTTTCATTTGTCTAGTTTCATCCGTCTTTGTTCTTTGACCCGTGTGGGCCTCCCATCGCGGTGGCATCTGTTGTCGCAGAGCACCGGCTCTGGGCGCATTCGCTCCAGAGTTCCGGCTCGGTAATTGGACACATGGGTCCAGCCGCTCCACGGCACAAGGGATCTTCCCAGGCCAGGGATCGAACTGGCGTTCCTTGCACTGTAAGACGGTGTCCTTACCCACTGGACCACCAGGGAAGCCCGACCCCAAGAGTTTTAAAGAGGAATTATGAAGCTACAAGTACCTCTCAAGATTGCTACACAGATTAGATGAGTGTACAGAGGGCTTCAAGACACGTTAGCCACGATGACAACAATGATGATGGCGCCAGAGGCTCAGTCTTAGCCCTCTGTTCTTTATGTACATGAGGACCTCTGTTGACTGTGACCCTTCTGACTTTGAAGGTACTGATAATACGCAAAGATCAACCAAGAGAATTCATGACGCATTACAACCTCAGATAAAACATGATACCGTAGAAGCCTAAGTGAAAAGAAAACGTCTAGCTGTGTGCCAACCCAAAATGAAAGAAACAATTTCAAGCTATTTGGACCTGAAAATTAGATATAGGAAGAAACTCCAGTTATAGCTTATGCAAATTTACCTATAATACTGCTAGGCTTCAGCAACCCATAGTCTAATATATTATGTTTGTAGTTGCTAGATAATAAATAATGATAAATCCAAAGGTGGTTATTCTTTAACTCTCAGGAGGACACATACTTAATTACAAAAGTGTCAATGTCAATCTGCTTTTCCAGAAGCAGACCCCAGCAAAATTCCAGCACTGTATTATTGCAATCTCTTCCTGAAGCCATCTCAGGTAATCTAGTTCTGCAGGCAAATATCAAACAGAAGCAGCCACTTTGCATTTTATATTGCTGTCAATGCTTTCTTGTGGATGCTTTGACAGTGATAATAGGAATTCCTTTAAACGTGCTTTGCGATTCTCAAATTGGTATATTTTGAACATTTAGCCTTAACACATCTTAGTTTTACTAAAGGCAAACAATTAACAGGCTATACATAGCACAAATTCAAAATCTTTCAGTGCCTTTAATTTTATTCATGTGGTTATCACAATACAGAAACTGTATTGACTTTTTAAAGACTTTTGGAAAATCCAGTTTTACCAGCTATTATTATTTAAAGAGTTTAACAAATACCTGCCTTCAAATTTAGAATTTTCCTTATCTATAAAAATACAAATAACCTCATGTGAAAAGTCCCCAAAGACTGACAGAGCAGTTAATCATTTACTAGACAGTCAAGTGGTTTATGCAAATCCTAGTGGTTTTCTAGAAGGAAGCAATGCTTTTTCAGTTACCATTCACATTAGTTTGTGTTTTTACCATAAAGTATTTTTCTAAAAGAGAAAAAGACAGAGAGAGATACTTGCCTGGATAACAGAATTCTATGTTTTGGTTTGTTTTTTTTTTGTTTTAAGGCTTAAAACTCCACATAAAAGACCCAGAACATATTGTGATAAACAAACGTGTGACAGCAACCACTGGTGAATCAAAAGTAACACGTCCACCATCACAACAGCCTCCAGTAGAAACCACGGGGAGAATATCACTCTGCTTGGATGACTCAACTTCACAAGCATCATTGGGAACTAGGTTCTCTTCTTACTGGGTCCCTGAGATCTAGCAAGAGAATCACATAACCTTCCAGAATTCCCATTTTCTATTTTCAAATAAAAAAACTAATGACCACTCAAGCCAGTGAGTGTTACCTGCTCTCTGAAAGAACACATAACACATTCAGGCTGGTACTGAACTTCAAGTTTGACTGCTGGCTGCTGGAAAGACCAAGACCTGAGAGACAAGTGTTGGTGAAAAAGGAAGAGCTGCTTGATTCAGGAGGCCAGGAACCTGGCAAGATGGTGGGCTAATGTCCTAAGACTGTTTCCAAGTTTCTGGTTAGGAGACAAGAGGTTTTCAAGGGGAGTTTCAGGATCAACAAGCCAAGACAGACATGCAGAATAGCAGTCAGCTCTGATAATTAGCTCAAAGCTGGTCCAGCACTGTATTATTGCAATCTCTTCCTGAAGCCATCTCAGGTAATCTAGTTCTGCAGGCAAATATCAAACAGAAGCAGCCACTTTGCATTTTATATTGCTGTCAATGCTTTCTTGTGGATGCTTTGACAGTGATAATAGGAATTCCTTTAAACGTGCTTTGCGATTCTCAAATTGGTATATTTTGAACATTTAGCCTTAACACATCTTAGTTTTACTAAAGGCAAACAATTAACAGGCTATACATAGCACAAATTCAAAATCTTTCAGTGCCTTTAATTTTATTCATGTGGTTATCACAATACAGAAACTGTATTGACTTTTTAAAGACTTTTGGAAAATCCAGTTTTACCAGCTATTATTATTTAAAGAGTTTAACAAATACCTGCCTTCAAATTTAGAATTTTCCTTATCTATAAAAATACAAATAACCTCATGTGAAAAGTCCCCAAAGACTGACAGAGCAGTTAATCATTTACTAGACAGTCAAGTGGTTTATGCAAATCCTAGTGGTTTTCTAGAAGGAAGCAATGCTTTTTCAGTTACCATTCACATTAGTTTGTGTTTTTACCATAAAGTATTTTTCTAAAAGAGAAAAAGACAGAGAGAGATACTTGCCTGGATAACAGAATTCTATGTTTTGGTTTGTTTTTTTTTTGTTTTAAGGCTTAAAACTCCACATAAAAGACCCAGAACATATTATGATAAACAAACGTGTGACAGCAACCACTGGTGAATCAAAAGTAACACGTCCACCATCACAACAGCCTCCAGTAGAAACCACGGGGAGAATATCACTCTGCTTGGATGACTCAACTTCACAAGCATCATTGGGAACTAGGTTCTCTTCTTACTGGGTCCCTGAGACCTAGCAAGAGAATCACATAACCTTCCAGAATTCCCATTTTCTATTTTCAAATAAAAAAACTAATGACCACTCAAGCCAGTGAGTGTTACCTGCTCTCTGAAAGAACACATAACACATTCAGGCTGGTACTGAACTTCAAGTTTGACTGCTGGCTGCTGGAAAGACCAAGACCTGAGAGACAAGTGTTGGTGAAAAAGGAAGAGCTGCTTGATTCAGGAGGCCAGGAACCTGGCAAGATGGTGGGCTAATGTCCTAAGACTGTTTCCAAGTTTCTGGTTAGGAGACAAGAGGTTTTCAAGGGGAGTTTCAGGATCAACAAGCCAAGACAGACATGCAGAATAGCAGTCAGCTCTGATAATTAGCTCAAAGCTGGTCCAGTTACTGTCATCCTTATTGTTTCAGATGCAGTTAACCTTTTACTCAGGGTCCCTCCATTCCCAGGTCCTTGAGGCTGGTTTCTGAAATTCTTAAGCAAGCAAGATTAGTTCTCTCCTCATCAGCTAGTCATTATCTAAACAGCTCTGGCCAGCAGGAAAGGAAAATGTCCCTAAACTTGAAAATCTGTGCTGTTCAAGATGAATCAGCTCCTACCCTGGCTTGTAATTCTCCGCTGTCAATCCTTCATTCCATTTCTAAGAAATAGGGGCAGAGGTCTATCTTTTGTAACATTTTCTAGAAGGGAACAAAAGAAAATGGTCAAGACATTTCGTTATATACTTAGGGCCTTTGTGATGGTTTAGAAGTTTCAGTTTTAACTGACCCTCCCCGTGACATCAATTTCAGGTTCACTTGGGGCCAGGTGGTTGAACCCAAGGACACTACCTCAACAGTTTGGGGTCATAAATCAAGACTTTGGTTTAAGTTAGCAATCATGAAAAAAAATTATGTTGGGCTGGTTCTTTCTTTGTTTGGACATTCCCTACTTCCCCGGGTAGCAGTTGTTTGAATCTGCTCTTTGGAACTTGGGGAAGGTCTAAGAGACTAAAGCCTTCTTTTAAAACAAGAGGAAGGCAGAGGACATGGAGTTGGAGTTGGGGGAGGATCTGTCCCAGACGGGCCCTGTAAAGAGGCCCACTCCCTTACAGGCATTATTATAAGATAAGGTCTGTGGAATTACCACCACTGATGTATTTGATGCTTATCATCAGGTCCCCTGCTTCATGCGACTTACCTAAATAAAACACAACTGTCAGAGACGAGAGCGATAAGCCTTAAGAAACAAGTCACCCTGAGCTAGCGTCCTTTCAAAATATATAACCTGCTTTCCAGCAGCACAGAAAGGTGTATGTCTGCAAAATGGTGTTTTTCTTTTTTAACTGTGAGGTTTACTGCTGGTACTTGAAAGTAATAAATAATCACTGATTTTTAAAGAGTTGTGCAGAGGCTATCAAAGCCTGCTGTCTCGGATTCTCAGAGTTCTGCTCAAGAAGCTCCTGCTGTATGAAAGGTGAAATGGGATATTTTAAAGAGAATTCACCTAGCCTGAGGAAGGAAAACATCCCTCGTTGTACTGCACAGGCTGGGTCTCCTTTCATATTTGGGAAAATGAACTAATCTCAAAAGACCACATTATACTGTAAGGGTACAGATTTACTTACATGATAAAAGACGCCTGGTACGAACTGATGCCCTTTGCCTTGACTCAACAACAACTATTTTGCATCCTATAATATTTTGATGTTGTTTAGATCATATTAAGGAGAGTGAAATTCAATGACAGAAACTAGCACAGATTCTCAGAGTTGAGAGAAGCCTAAAGGTCACCTAGCTGAATGACAGAGAACAAATAAATGAATCTGGAAAAGAAACTCTAAGTGAGGGTTTTTTCAATGGGCGAGCAGTAATTGGTGGTTCTCATAAACAGGAAGGAGATGCTCTTGATTGTGATTTTTAAGGCATATAAGAAATCATCAGGAAATTAAGCAAAAAGCAGCAATCTCTCCCGGGTTGGGTGCATCCACATGTCTGACTACAACTACATTCTGTACCCCAGTAACATACAAAACATCTTGAGGCAAAATGCATACACACACATACACACACATGCGTGCATACCATTGTTTTAGACATCTACCAATAGGAAGAAAAACAAAGGGAAAGAGGAAGACAAAACATCCCAAGACACAGAAGAGGATCTAAAGTCCCCTATAGTTTTGTTTTGTTTTGTTTTTAAATCAGGGTGAGATAAAAACACACATTCTGGCATCAAAGAATACACAGGACTTAAATTCCCCTTGGTACAGCCAGCTGCAGTGAATATTAAAGGAAGCCTTTGGTATGAGGCAGGAGAAGCTCGGGGGATGACAGTTGACCACAAAGCTTTAGGAGAGGGGCTTCCCAGGTGGCTCAGGGGTAAAGAATGTGCCTGCCAATGCAGGAGATACAGGTTCAATCCCTGGGTTGGGAAGATCCCCTGGAGAAGGAAATGGCAACTCACTCTAGTATTCTTGCCTGGAAGATCCCATGGAGAGAGGAGCCTGCCAGGTTATGTCCATGGTATCACAAGAGTCAGACACAACTTAGCAACTAAACAACAACCACAAAGGTTTAGAAATGAGAAGTTGTGTATTGTTGTCTATGCAGAGATCTCATTTGTTATACTTTTTTCCTTGACAAAAATCTCACCTTCAGGAAAACAGAAAGAGAAGACACCCAGTAAAAGTTTACCAAGAATGTTAGAACTCAAGTGTGTTAATGGTTTTCCGCCTGCAGAAAGCTCCAGAGGGTAGTAATAATACTAATCTATAAAATTACGTGTTTAAGCAGAAACTTTGCTCTTGAAAAATCTGCTTCCCTTTCCTGATCATCCGTCCAAGTTACAGTAATGGAGTTTCTTGAGGCTATCATTCATTAAGACTTGTTGTCCTTCAGCAGACTGTATAAAATCAATTTTATTTCCTCCAAACAAACTCTTCCTCCAAGCTATTTAAGTCAATCCAGAAATGCCTAAATTGACTCATGGAGGCAGGTCAACTATTAGACTGTTTCCAATTATAGTTATTAATTCCATTAAACAAAAATGCAAACAGCATTTGGAACTTCCTCTGCTTACTATTATACTTTTTAAAAAGCAAATTACCTGTGGACAAGAAGCTGAAAGATATCCCATAAGACAAATTTTAGAAAATCTACTGTTTTTGAAAGCAGAAAAATTACGTTTCCACTACCACTTTTTGTTTCTTAATTTACATTTTTTGAAAAATTTGAGTCAATCCCCTACCTTCACCTCCTAACAAAACTATAAGCATATTAACTGACCTCTAGACAAGTACATTTTATCAAGAGAAATGTACAATAGACATATTTCAGTCTTATTCAAAACTGATCTCCTCACCTCAGAAATGTGATCATCTACCTCAATGAGTTATGCACAGTAATAGTGACTATTTCAGTAAACATTTTTTTCAAGGTCCTTTATAAAGCTGTGAATCCAAACGGGCAGTACAGTTTCTAAGTCAATTTTAGAGCACTATACTCATGCAATGAGATTCCAACCATGAAAGTTATTAGCTCCATTGTAATTCCGCCTTCCCATGGGACACAATGTCCCATTACTGTTCATTGTATCTGCATTGCATGACAACTGTGGCACAAAGGCATCCACTCTTAATTAAAGTCATGCCTTTGTCTCCAGCTTCCCAGTCGGTGGGCCACGTGCACAGCCCACAGAACTTCCACAAAACCAGACAGCCTGCTTTAAGGCAACACCTGCACAGCTAGTTAGGAGCAGGTGTAGACCCACCAAACTAAATCAACTCTGCGTTTAGGAATTCATTTCTAAGGGTTTTGAAATGTCAGATCTTGCAAACGAAAATCAACCTTTTCATCTGACATTCTCTTAAAAGAAGTAAGATTTTAAAGCTGTATTTATCAGCTATTTTGATTCTAAATTCCTATGACTGTGGAATAATAAATGGGCCTTAAGAAGCAATACAGTGCTTCCCTAACTTCCAATGTCTCTC
This sequence comes from Tragulus kanchil, assembly GCA_022376925.1. Lineage (NCBI taxonomy): Eukaryota > Metazoa > Chordata > Mammalia > Artiodactyla > Tragulidae > Tragulus > Tragulus kanchil. Next base: position 30,183,273 of record JAIOJX010000006.1, on the reverse strand, counting down.
AGCATTTTATTTATACACAACATAACATAGACACACCTACACAAAAACAATCTTTTTGCCCGCATGGTTTCTATACACCAAGGTAGAAATGAAGAAACACAAATCTCCTCCTTCTCTAAGAATAAAAATGTTAAGTGCATTTTCTCTCTAGTACAATAGTGTAAATCACCTCTGAAAATTCTGCTCCATTTTATTTTACAGCTAGGAGTCCACCTTAAAAATGAGAGAACATTCTGGTCAGGTGGCCGTATTTAATTCATCACTTTAAATAAAAAATGACAAGTCACTTGTCATGTTCTTCTCTTGACAATCCATCAGAGTAACTGTAGATTGCTTCCATCACCTCTGTGTTTCCTTTTCCTTCCTCTTTTCTCCTCTTCACTAGTTTCAGTTGTGGCTTCTATCGTGGGATTTATTCAGCAAGCCAGACAACTCCCTTTCCCATACTCTTTATACTATTTCCTGAAAAATCAGCCATTTATTAAGAAAAAGTAAAAATTGTCTATGCCTATTGGAATGCTACAAAAAGCTACACTGATCTTATTCAAACACTTGTTAATCCACTGGACAATCATGCCATTTAAGTTGTTTCTCCATTTATAAAATGGAGATGGAAATATCTGGCAGGTCACTACATTTCTTGAGAAACACTGTCATGAGTTCATAGAACTGGGCTCCTCCCCTGTCCGCCTCAACTCACCACATACCCACACTCATGCAGCTGTGTTACCCTTTCAAGTTACTTAACTTTCCTGGCCTTAGGCAGTTGGAATGTAGATATAAAGCGACAAGCTTTGAAGGTGTCTTTCCATCTCTGACACACTGTTTTTCTCCAACTAGGTTTCCTTCTCATTCATTTACTAGGTGAGTATATCCCATTACTAAGCCTTTTATCTCCTCTGTAGAATAAAGATGATTTTCCTTTGTAATGACACTGACTTGTACTCTTTAATTGTCCACTGTCTTTGGATTTACAGTAGAAGAAATCCACACATATCAGTATGAATTTGACTCTGCCCCTATTAATTAGGACTTCTTGGTGAAATTTTACGAACTTTTAAGAAAGGGTAAGAATAGGAAGGATGTAAAATGTGTTTATCCACAATCAAAAGCTGCTTCTTCCTAGTATCATGCATAGGCTTCCCAGGTGGTACTAGTAGTAAAGAACCTGTCTGCCAATACGAGAGACATAAGAGATACAAGTTCGATCCCCAGGTCAGGAGATGCCCTGGAGGAGGCCATGGCAACCCACTCCAGTATTCTTGCCTGGAAAATCTCATGGGCAGAGGAAACTGGCAGGCTACAGTCCATAGAGTCACAAAGAGCCAGACAGGACTGAAAGTAACTTGGCACTACCATGCACATTCTTTAAGGGCAAGACCAATGTCTGTAATTGTTTTTCCTAATTCTCCAAAGGACTCTATACATAGTGGATGCTCAATAAATATTGCTCATGACTTCACATTTAGCTCCTCTGCTAGGACTATGATAGGTTGGGGTCAACGAATACATTCAGCAACAAACAGCCTGTTTTCTGGTGTTACTAGAATGCAAAGGCTAAACACTTAACTAAACCAACCCTTGGTTTCTGTGTTGCATTTCGTACTTTATATTTGTTGTGGAGATATCCGATATGTCAGTTTTATGAGAGCTGTCCCTGATGCTGGAATTTCAAGTGGCATAATCATTATATAATAACATAAATAGGTTAGGGAAATAAGCCAATGCTCTTTCTTCGCAGACAGAAGGAAAAAAAAAAATCATTGTGGAAGTAACCAGAAGAGAAGATGACACTTTTTTAAAGAATGGACCAACATTTCAAATGATGAAAATCAGACAACAACTGGGCTGCTTGCTCAGTTTTTAAAAAGGCAACCCTGAAAATATATCCTAAAATATTTCAAAAAATGGACATCTTCACTTAACAAATATACTTATGGCACTTTCATCTTTAAACAGACTTACTGAGTGCACTCTTTATAACAGACACTTTATATCCATCAATTTTCCCAATAGAGCAGGGATCACCCCTGCTTTAGAGATAAGGAATGAAGCTCAAAAAGGCCATTCAGCTAGTAAGTGACAGAACAGAGACTCCAATTCAAATCTCTCTGCTTCTGATCACTACATTCTATCATCCAAGCCACATAGAACATGATTAAATGACCAACAACACTGAATGGTCAGATAGATTACATATTTACTTAATGGAATTTTAGGCAATTATTGAAAATTATAAAGGAGGAAATAAAACATACATTTCATAGTCATGCTGAATCACTTCAATCATATCCAACTGTTTGCAACCCCATGGACTGTGTCCAACTCTTTGCAACCCCATGGACTGTGGCCAACTAGGCTCCTCTCTTCGTGGGATTCTCTAGAAAAGTATACTGGAGTGGGTTGCCATGGTCTCCTCCAGGGGATCTTCACAACCCAGGGATCAAACTCGTGTCTCATCAGTCCCTTGCATTGGCAAGTGGGCTCTTTATCCCTAGTGGTAAAGAATATTATATATTATTTCAGGGGCTTCCCTGGTGGACAAGTGGGCAAAGACACCACCTTGCAGCGCAAGGGGCACCGGTTTGATCCCTGGCCTGGGAAGATCCCACGTACCGTGGAGCGGCTGGACCGATGTGTGCAATTACCAAGCCCGAGCTCTGGAGCACATATGCCCAGAGCCGGTGCTCTGCGAGGAGACAGGCCACTGCAGTGGGAGGCCCACACGGGCCAAAGAACAAAGATGGATGAAAATGGACAAATGAAAGACCAATAGAAGTGGCCCGCCTGCTCCCCTCCCTCCCCACCCCACCCCACCCCACCAAAAAAATAAATAAATAAATAAATCTTTTAAAAAAGAGATTATATTTCATAGTATATATGAAATAATGTTACATCAAAAGGATAAAACACAATTTAAATACATTCTTATCATAATTAAGTATTAATATATGTACACTTAGATAAAAACTAGAACAGAGCACAGGGAAGTAAAATTTTATGATTACAAAATGGGCTTAATAAATGGTATTTATTTTTCTTGATGTAACTTTTTAATGAATTGTTTTAAAATGCAGTCAGCTACAGTAATCAAGACAGTGTGGTATCAGTGAAAAAATATACAAATAGATCAGTGGAAGAGAACAGAGAACCCAGAATAGACCCACATAGGTATAGTTAACTGATCTCAGACCAAGGAGTCAAAGGCAGTACAACACAGAAAAGATGGTCTTTTCAACAAAGGGTTCTGGAACAACTGGACATCCACATGCAAAACCACGAAGCTAGACACAGACTTTACACCCTTCACAAGAATTAACATTAATAAAATGCATCAATGAATTAAATGTAAACCACAAAATTATAAAACTCCTAGAAGATAACACAGAAAACCTAGATGACCTAAGGTATGGTGGTGGCTTTTTAGATGTAACAAAGGCATGACTTATGAAAGAGATAACTGATAAGCTGAACTTCACCAAAATTAAAAACTTACGCTCTCCAAAGGACACTCGCAAGAGAACGAAAAGTCATATGATGGGAGAAAATACTTTGAAAAAGCACATCGGATGAAGAACTGTTATCCAGCCCTGAGCCAAGATGGCGGAGGAATGAGGGGAAGATTTCACCAGCTCCCCAACAGAATCACCAGAACTAATCAAGAAAAGAACCACCACCAACAAACCAGCCGCTAGACGACAGAATTCCATAGGTCCGCAAGAGTAGAAGAGTGAACAGCCAGAAATTTCCCGGAGCTAGGGTTCTAAGAATCCTCTATCCTAACCCCCACGCCGGATGGCACCGACGGAGAGCGCGCCAGCAAGTGCCCTAAAAGGGGGCCTAAGCGGAGGCTCGGGGGAGAGAGGGCAGCGACCAGCGTGAAAACTCCAGGAATCCGCCCGGATCCCCGGCAGAAATTAAGACACTGCGAAGATAGGATACTGGAGCAGAGCCGGGCAGAACGAGTGCTGCCTAGCCACCTGAGGCCAGACGGAACGCGGGGAGTGCTGCCTAGCGACCTGGAGCCGGGAGGGAGCACCCAGTGTGAAAATCGCGCTGCTCGGCCCGGCGAAAATCGCGACTTTCCGCCTGGCACCGGGTGAGTTCAAACACTCCTAGTGGGGGACTGGCTAAAGGGGAAGTCGCCCACAGATTGCTGACCAGGGACCGGGCCCAAGCCAGACGGGGAAGCTTGTGCCTGCCTTTGGGACTTGGAGGCGTAATCGGCAGTGCGCGCGCGCCAGTGGCAGAGGAGCCCGTGCACCCCTATAGCTACACCTGCAGCGGAGGAAGCCGGGAGAAGGGCAGGTATCAGAGGCTATCGGCGGGTGCGCGGCAGAGCCAGGACACCCCCGCCCAACACGGGATTGCGCGCACGCCGTGGCCCCCCGCCCGACGGACTGGGATCAGCCCGCCGTCCCGGCCAGCACCTGAGCTTGTAGACCAGTGCCATAAGGGAAAGGCTACATCATCAAAACAACACCATCGACAGCAGACTGGCTTCTACCAGACAGATGAGAGGATAAAAACCAGGGACAGTATTTAGCTTTTTTGTTTATCTGTTGTGGACGGTTCTGTTTATTCGTTTGATCGGTCAGGTTTGGGTTTTTGGGTTTTTTTTCTCTTTTGTCTCTTCTTATTAAGTTTCTCTTCCCTTTTTTAATTTTTAATTTTTTTTTGATTTTTAATTATTAATTTTTTAAAAAAATCTTAATTCTTGAACTTCTAATTTTCTTTCCAATTTCCCACTCCTTCCTCCCTCTATGTCCTAAATCTAAAACTTTCTCCTATATACCACTACCCCCTAGATAAATATTTCCTACCTTCCTGTCTCCACTATTCTCTTTGAGCTGTACTAAACAATACAACACACTAATCTTGGCTACATAACCCTATAAAATCCTTCCAAGTCGAATCTATTCCTTCTCATTACCCATACACTCTCCACCTCCTCACCCCCAACACATGTCTTAGTTAAAAATTGCTTTTCAGGGGTGCTGTGTGATGGTCGGGAGGGGAGGGAAGGGGGGGATATACATGTGACTAATCTGAGAACATGCATGTCTGTGAACAACAAAACTCTGTAAAAGTTAAAAGTAAAATAAAGGTTTAAAAAAATAAATAAATAAAAAATAAATCTTGATTCATAAAAAAAAAAAAAAAAAAAATTGCTTTCAATGAAATAGTCCAAGTCAGAACCTTACCCAAGATCTATTTTTCCAGGCACTATTTTAATTAATTCAGAGCTTAACGGGCAAGTATCATCTTTGATTGCATCATTTGCCAGAAAATTTTCCTATGCTTTGTCACTGTAAGACTGGTTAGATGTGGTTATTGCTGTGTATGTATGTATATCTTATGACTATGTTAGAAAACATCTGCATGCTTTTATGACTGTCACCCATTAGGGACACACCTCTTGCTCCTCAGATGCTAGTATTTGAACTAATATCACAGAACACCATAGCAAACCAGACATAGAGCCTACACCTCCTGACCAATCATCAAACCAAGGATTCTCGGAGTAGAAGCCCTGATTCCAAGACCCCACACTATCAAAGAACATACATTAGAGATTATTCATCTGTAAACAAGACCTAACACCACCCAAGACACAAACCATTGAACCCTTCTAGAAGGACAGAAACCCAAAGGAAGGGAAAATTCAACCAAGCCTGGTGGGGAAAAGAACTCCGTACACACAGACACCCACAAAGAAACAAAAACTAACCTAATAATGAAACAACAGAGAAACACTGCACAAATGAAGGACCAAGCTAGAGAATCACAGCATCAAATGACAGAGGAGGAGATAAGACAAATTATCTGAAAGAGAATTCAGAAAAAACTATACTAATGGGGATGCAAAACACCGAAAACAGAATATTAGAGGAAATTAGTGCACTGAGAAAAGACATGCAGGAAATGAAAAATAAGCAAATGGAGACCACCAACTCAATTGCTGAACTCAAAAACACTATAGAAGGTCTCAACAGTAGAGTATTGGAGGCATAAGAACGGATAAGCGAGCTGGAAGATAGACTGGTGGGAATAAATGGTGAGGAATAGAACAAAGCCAAAAGAATTGAAAGAACTGAGGATAGCCTCAGGGACCTATGGGACACTATCAAATGCACCAACATTAGAAATATAGGAGTTCCAGAGGAATAAGAGGGAAAGAAAGGTTACGAAAAATTCTTGAAGAGGTTATAGTGGAAAACTTCCCCAGCATGGGAAAGAAAATAGTCAACCACGTCCAAGAAGCACAAAGAGTTCCATACAGGATAAACTCCAGAAGAAACACACCAAGGCACATTCTAATCAAACTAACACAGACTAAATATAAAGACAGATTACTAAAAGCAGCTAGAAGCAAACAACAAATAACATATAAAGGAAACCCCATACGTCTAACTGGGGATCTCTCAACAGAAACCGTGCAGGCCAGAAGAGAATGGCAGGACACATTTAAACGGCTGAAAGAGAATAACCTTCAACCAAGAATTCTCTACCCAGCAAGAATCTCATTCAGAATTGATGGAGAAGTCAAAAGCTTCTCAGACAGACAAAAACTAAAAGAATTCTGTACCACAAAACCAGCCCTACAACAAGTGTTAAAGGGCCTGATATAGCCAATAAATGCAAGAGTAGAAGAAGTCCTACAAATCAAACCACAAACTTCTAAGAAGATGACAATAGGAACATTTGTATAAATAATTACTTTGAATGTAAATAGATTAAATGCTCCAACCAAACGACACAGACTGGAAGGAAAATTCAACCAAGCCTGGTGGGGAAAAGAACTCCGTACACACAGACACCCACAAAGAAACAAAAACTAACCTAATAATGAAACAACAGAGAAACACTGCACAAATGAAGGACCAAGCTAGAGAATCACAGCATCAAATGACAGAGGAGGAGATAAGACAAATTATCTGAAAGAGAATTCAGAAAAAACTATACTAATGGGGATGCAAAACACCGAAAACAGAATATTAGAGGAAATTAGTGCACTGAGAAAAGACATGCAGGAAATGAAAAATAAGCAAATGGAGACCACCAACTCAATTGCTGAACTCAAAAACACTATAGAAGGTCTCAACAGTAGAGTATTGGAGGCATAAGAACGGATAAGCGAGCTGGAAGATAGACTGGTGGGAATAAATGGTGAGGAACAGAACAAAGCCGAAAGAATTAAAAGAACTGAGGATAGCCTCAGGGACCTATGGGACAATATCAAATGCACCAACATTAGAAATATAGGAGTTCCAGAGGAATAAGAGGGAAAGAAAGGTTACGAAAAATTCTTGAAGAGGTTATAGTGGAAAACTTCCCCAGCATGGGAAAGAAAATAGTCAACCACGTCCAAGAAGCACAAAGAGTTCCATACAGGATAAACTCCAGAAGAAACACACCAAGGCACATTCTAATCAAACTAACACAGACTAAATATAAAGACAGATTACTAAAAGCAGCTAGAAGCAAACAACAAATAACATATAAAGGAAACCCCATACGTCTAACTGGGGATCTCTCAACAGAAACCGTGCAGGCCAGAAGAGAATGGCAGGACACATTTAAACGGCTGAAAGAGAATAACCTTCAACCAAGAATTCTCTACCCAGCAAGAATCTCATTCAGAATTGATGGAGAAGTCAAAAGCTTCTCAGACAGACAAAAACTAAAAGAATTCTGTACCACAAAACCAGCCCTACAACAAGTGTTAAAGGGCCTGATATAGCCAATAAATGCAAGAGTAGAAGAAGTCCTACAAATCAAACCCCAAACTTCTAAGAAGATGACAATAGGAACATTTGTATAAATAATTACTTTGAATGTAAATAGATTAAATGATCCAACCAAACGACACAGACTGGCTGAATGGATCAAGAAAAATGACCCATATATATATGCTGTTTACAGGAGACCCACATCAGACCTAGAGACACCCACAGACTGAAAGTGAGAGGCTGGAAAAAGATATTCCATGCAAATGGAAATCAAAAGAAAGCTGGGGTGGCAATTCTCATATCAGACAAAATAGATTTTAAAGTAAAGAAGATTCTAAGAGACAAGGCAGGTCACTACATCATGATTAAGGGATCCATCCAAGAGGAAGACATAACAGTCATGAATATCTACGCACCCAACACAGGGGCACTTCAATACATAAGACAGATACTTTCAGACTTAAAAGAAGAAATCAACAATAACACAATAATAGTAGGAGACTTTAACACTCCTCTCACACCAATGGACAGATCATCCAAACAGAAAATTAATAAAGAAACACAAGCCTTAAATGCCACACTAGAAAAGATGGACCTCATCGATATCTTTAGGACGTTCCACCCAAAAGCAGAAGAATACACTTTCTTCTCAAGTGCTCACGGAACATTCTCCAGGATAGACCACATCTTGGGCCAGAAATCAAACCTCAGTCAATTCAAGAAAACTGAAATTATATCAACCATCTTCTCAGACCACAATGCAATGAGACTAGAGATCAACTACAGGAAAAAAAACCGCTAAAAATACAAACACATGGCGATTAAACAACACATACCTAAAAAACCAACTGATTACTGAGAAAATCAAAGGAGAAATTAAACAATTCCTAGAAGAAAATGGCAATGAACATACGACCGTGCAAAACCTATGGGATACCGCAAAAGCAGTTCTAAGAGGGAAATCTATAGCAATACAATCCCACCTCAAGAAACTAGGAAACTATGAAGCAGATGACTTAACCATCCGCTTAAAACAATTGGAAAAAGAAGAACAAAAACATCCCAAAGCCAGCAGAAGACGAGAAATTATAAAGACTAGAGCAGAAATAAATGAGAAAGAAATGAAAGAAACTATAGTAAGGATAAATAAAACAAAAAGCTGGTTCTTTGAAAAGGTAAACAAAATTGACAAGCCTCTGGCCAGACTCATCAAGAGAAAGAGAGAGAAGAACCAGATCAACAAAATCAAAAACGAAAAAGGAGAGATTACAACAGATCATGCAGAAATCCAAAGGATTCTAAGAGACTATTATGAGCAACTCTATGGCAACAAACTGGACAACCTGGAAGAAATGGACACTTTCTTGGGGAAAATCAATCTCCCAAGACTGAGCCAGGAAGAAACAGAAACTTTGAACAACCCAATCACATGCTCAGAAATCGAATCTGTGATTAAAAATTTACCCAAAAATAAAAGCCCAGGGCCAGATGGCTTCACAGCCGAATTCTACCAAACATTTAAAGAAGACCTAATGCCTGTCCTTCTAAAACTCTTTCAAAAAATTGCACAGGAAGGAAAATGTCCAAACACATTCTACGAGGCCACCATCACCCTGATACCCAAACCAGGCAAAGATAACACAAAAAAGGAAAATTACAGACCAATTTCCCTGATGAACTTAGATGCCAAGATCCTCAACAAAATCCTAGCAAACAGAATTCAATGACACATCAAAAAACTCATACATCATGAGCAAGTCGGGTTCATCCCAGGCATGCAAGGATTCTTCAATATCTGCAAATCAATCAATGTGATACACCATATCAACAAACTGAGAGACAAAAATCACATGATCACCTCAACAGATGCAGAAAAAGCCTTCGACAAAGTACAACATCCATTTATGATAAAAACTCTTCAGAAAATGGGCATAGAAGGAACCTATCTCAACATAGTGAAAGCCATATATGAGAAGCCCACAGCGAACATTATCCTCAACGGTGAAAAACTGAAAGCATTCCCTCTAAGATCAGGAACAAGACACGGGTGTCCACTTTCACCACTACTATTCAACATAGTCCTGGAAGTCCTAGCAACGGCAATAAGAGAAGAGAAAGAAATCAAAGGAATCCAGATTGGAAAGGAAGAAGTCAAGCTCTCTCTTTTTGCAGACGACATGATATTATACATAGAAAATCCCAAAGACTCTATTACAAAGCTACTAGAGCTAATCAACGAATTCAGCAAAGTCGCAGGATACAAAGTCAACACACAGAAACCACTGGCATTCCTATACACAAACAATGAAAAATCAGAAAACGAAATCAAAGAGGCAGTCCCCTTCACCATTGCAACCAAAAGAATCAAATATCTAGGAATAAACCTACCCCAAGAAACAAAAGAACTGTACACAGAAAATTACAAGATACTCATGAAAGACACTAAAGAAGACTTAAACAGATGGAGAGATATTCCATGTTCCTGGGTCGGAAGAATCAATATTGTGAAAATGACCATACTACCAAATATCATCTACAGATTCAATGCAATACCTATTCACTTCCATTGACATTTTTCACAGAACTAGACCAAAGAATAACACAGTTCATATGGAAACACAAAAGACCTCGAATAGCCAAAGCAATCCTGAGAAAGAAAAACGGAGCTGGAGGAATCAGCTCCCTAACTTCAGACTCTACTACAAAGCAACAGTCATCAAGACAGTATGGTACTGGCACAAAAACAGAACTATAGACCAACGGAACAAGATCGAGAACCCAGAGATAAAGCCACGCACCTATGGGTACCTTATTTTTGACAAAGGAGGAGAAACTATAAAATGGGACAAAGACAGACTCTTCAACAAGTGGTGCTGGGAAAATTGAACAGCTACATGCAAAAAAATGAAGTTGGAACATTCCTTGACACTATACATTAAGATCAACTCAAAATGGATTAAAGATCTAAATGTAAGACCAGAAACCATCAAACTCTTAGAGGAGAATATAGGCAAAACCCTCAAGGACATCAATCAAAGCAAGATCTTCTCTGACCCAGCAACTAAAATAGCAGAACTGAAAAGAAAAATGAACATGTGGGACCTCATGAAACTTCAAAGCTTTTGTACAGCAAAAGAAATTACAAAAGAGCTCAACAGACGCCCCACAGAGTGGGAGAAAATCATAGCCAATGAAACAACAGACAAAGAATTAATCTCCAAAATCTACAAGCAACTCAGACAACTCAGCACAGGGAAAACGAACAACCCAATCAAAAAATGGGAAAAAGATCTAAAGAGACGCCTCTCCAGAGGACATACAGATGGCCCAAAAGAACATGAAACGATGCTCAACCTCGCTTATTAGAGAAATGCAAATTAAAACTACAATGAGATACCACCTCACACCCGTCAGAATGGCCATCTTCAAAAAATCTGCAGACAACAAATGCTGGAGAGGGTGCAGAGAAAAGGGAACCCTCTTGCATTGCCAGTGGGAATGTCAATTGATACAGCCTCTATGGAAGACAGTATGGAGATTTCTTAAAAAACTAAAAATAGAAGCACCCTATGACCCAGCAATCCCACTATTAGGCTTATATCCTGATGAAATCAAAACTGAAAGAAGCACCTGTACCCCAATGTTCATTGCAGCTCACTATACAATAGCCAGAACTTGGAAGCAACCTAGATGTCCATCGACAAATGAATGGATCCAGAAGCTCTGGCACATATATACAATGGAATACTACTCAGCTGTTAAAAGAAATGCAGAAGACTCAGTCCTAATGAAGTGGCTGGCTCTAGAACCTATCATAAAAAGTGAAGTAAGTCAAAAAGAGAAAGACAAATACAGTATACTAACACACATATATGGAATCTAGTAGGATGGTCTTGATAACACATGCAGGGAACTCATGGAAAAACAGACAGAGCATAGACATAGGGACATTGTGGGGAAGAAATAGGGAGGGGGAAGCATGGAGGGAGCAACATGGAAACCTGTACTGTTATGTGTGGAAAAGATAGCTAGTGTCATTGTGCTAAGGGAATAGGAGTGCTTACAATGGCTTGGGGTGAAGGTCTGGAGGGGTGGGATGGGGGAACTGGGGGGGTGGGGACCATGGATATGCATATGACTGATCTGGGAACATACATGTCTGTGAACAACAAAACTCTGTAAAACCTTTAAAATAAAGAATAAATAAATAAATAAAAAGAACTGTTATCCAACATATACAAAGAACTCTTGAAATGCAACAATAAGACAAAGAATCTGACTGTAAAACAGACTAGACACCTTAGTAGTCACCTCACTAAAGAATTCACACAGATGACCAGCACTTAAAGAGATGCTTCACATCACATGTAATTAGGGAAATGCAAATTAAAATAAGATATGACACACCTATTAGAATGGCCAAAATCCAGAACACTCACACCAACTGCTGGTGAGGATGTAAGCCACATCAACTCTCATTCATTGCTGGTGGGTGTGCAAAACCACATGGTTACCTCGAAAGACCCAGTTTGGAGACTTCTTACAAAACATACTCTTACCATACAGTCCACTAACAGTGCTCCTTGGTATTACCCAAAGGAGCTGAAAACATTATGTCCCCACAAAAACCTGTGCATGGGTGTTTATAGCAGCCTTCTTCATAACTGCCAAACTCTGAAAGCAACCAAGATGCCCTTTGGTAGGAAAATAAACTGTGGATTCTTCAGACAATGGAATATTATTCAGAGCTAAAAAGAAACAAGCTATCAAATCATAAAAGGACATCGAGGAAAATTAAATGTACATTATTAAGTGAAATAAGCCAATCTGAAAACTATAAGACACTGTAAAATATGTAAAACTATGGAAAGAGTCAAAAGATCAGTGGTTTCAGGGACTGGAGAGAAAGAGCAATGAATAGGTGGAAAACAGAGAATTTTTAGGGCAATGAAATTATTCTGCATGATCCTATAATCCTAGATATATGCCATTATGCATCTGTCCAAACCCCCTGAATGTACAACACCAAGACTGAACGTTAATGTAAACTTTGGACCAATAATGTGTCAATACAGGTTCGGGATCAAATTATGAACCTGTATTGGGGGCTAGTGTCATTGTGCTAAGGAATAGGAGTGCTTACAATGGCTTGGGGTGAAGGTCTGGAGGGGTGGGATGGGGGAACTGGGGGGGTGGGGACCATGGATATGCATATGACTGATCTGGGAACATACATGTCTGTGAACAACAAAACTCTGTAAAACCTTTAAAATAAAGAATAAATAAATAAATAAAAAGAACTGTTATCCAACATATACAAAGAACTCTTGAAATGCAACAATAAGACAAAGAATCTGACTGTAAAACAGACTAGACACCTTAGTAGTCACCTCACTAAAGAATTCACACAGATGACCAGCACTTAAAGAGATGCTTCACATCACATGTAATTAGGGAAATGCAAATTAAAATAAGATATGACACACCTATTAGAATGGCCAAAATCCAGAACACTCACACCAACTGCTGGTGAGGATGTAAGCCACATCAACTCTCATTCATTGCTGGTGGGTGTGCAAAACCATATGGTTACCTCGAAAGACCCAGTTTGGAGACTTCTTACAAAACATACTCTTACCATACAGTCCACTAACAGTGCTCCTTGGTATTACCCAAAGGAGCTGAAAACATTATGTCCCCACAAAAACCTGTGCATGGGTGTTTATAGCAGCCTTCTTCATAACTGCCAAACTCTGAAAGCAACCAAGATGCCCTTTGGTAGGAAAATAAACTGTGGATTCTTCAGACAATGGAATATTATTCAGAGCTAAAAAGAAACAAGCTATCAAATCATAAAAGGACATCGAGGAAAATTAAATGTACATTATTAAGTGAAATAAGCCAATCTGAAAACTGTAAGACATTGTAAAATATGTAAAACTATGGAAAGAGTCAAAAGATCAGTGGTTTCAGGGACTGGAGAGAAAGAGCAATGAATAGGTGGAAAACAGAGAATTTTTAGGGCAATGAAACTATTCTGCATGATCCTATAATCCTAGATATATGCCATTATGCATCTGTCCAAACCCCCTGAATGTACAACACCAAGACTGAACGTTAATGTAAACTTTGGACTGTGGGTGACAATAATGTGTCAATACAGGTTCATCAATTATAACAAATGTACCTCTGCTGGGAGATATGGATAACAAGAGAAGCTATGAATGAGCGGGGACACCAGGATTATGAGAAATCTTTGTACTTTTCACACAAGTTTGCTACAAACCTAAAACTGCACTTTAAAAACAGTCTATCTTTAAAAATTAAGTCAGCTTTTACATCTGTTCTCAGTACTTTGTGGAACTTTGGAGTAGGAATGGGGGGAGGCTACCATCATAGTTTTTAAGACGATTGTGGAATATTTTCCTTGGTTGAGCACTTGAAAGACATGATCTCATTTCATCTTTTCACAACAATCTTTTGAGGTAAATATCCCCACATCAGAGATGGGGCAACAAAGGCTTGAGCAATAAGATGACTCCACATGGAAAATATTAAAGCTGGCAGAGAAAACCAGGTCAGCTTGACTCTAAAGTCCATTTTCTTAATCATCCTAAAGTACAATCCTACACAGCAGTTCTCTGATACAAAGTTGGTAGTAGGCCTCCCATAATCAGAACTCTTTCTGAGCCTTGCATTAAAGAAATGAGACCACTGAGGACCAATTCAGTCAAAATCACAGGCATTGGTACCAGCAGTCTCTGCTTTAGGAAAAAAAATTTCCCACTTGAGTCATGATAGTTATCTTTGTTGCTATTATGGTTTAGTCCTGTCTGACTCTTTGCAACCCCATGGACTGTAGCCCGCCAAACTCTTCGGCCTATGGGATTTCTGAAGCAAGAATACTTGAGTAGGTTGCTGTTTTCTTCTCCAGGGGATCTTCCCAACTCAGGGATTGAACTCACGTCTGCTGCTTGGCTTGGCAGGCAGATTCGTAACCACTGGGCCACCTGAGAAGCCTGAGTGTGTATTTAAATCATATTAATTATATTCATTTTGCTAAAATGTTTTTAGTAAATGAGGTTTCTACCAGAATTTTTGTTTCTGTCTTTACAGGTGAATAGTAGATTATGTTTTCATTGCTAACCAGCAAAGAGACAGTTAAATCTTGAGGGTACACCCTGGTGGATATCTCCCTCAACCATCAAAAAAGAAAAAAAAAGGTCACAGTCAGTTACTCCCGTTAGATTGGTGGCGTTCACTGGAACATCTGTAGGCACACATACACACTCTGTTTACCTCCTCCTTCTGCAGGACACGGTCAGAATCAGCAGTCAGTGAATCTTCCCCAAGTCCTGACATTTAATACCTGGTTTAGCGGCAAAGATTGAGAGAGGACTGAGCTGCTCCCCTGGCCTTCAGGTAGGTCCAATAACTTCATTTCTACTGGAGCTAAAAGATGGGAACCTACATTTGTGAACTTTTAGGGAAAGATGCCCCTTCAACAGGATGTTAGTTCTATTTGGATCGGGTGTCCAGATGCGGAAGGGATAATGAAGAATTAGAGAGAAAGGGGCTTTCTGGTCTCAGGCTGCTGCAAGGATTTTATTCCTGTGGCATCCCAGTGATCATATTAACCTTAGTGCATTAATGCTTCTTTGTTGCAAAGGTCAAAAGGAAAGCTAATTAGGCTTTATTGTCAGAAAAAAAAAAATCAAACAACATATGCCTCAAGCCTGATTTAACTGTGCAGGACAGTGTTAATTCATACACTGGAAGAATGCAGTTACATGAGGTTACCTGCTATTTTGGACAATCAGAAAAACATGGGCCACGCTGAGCAGTAAGATTTAATGCTTCCGAGTACAGGAGCTTTCTTTGAAAGGAAAAAAAAAGCCAGTTCAGACACAGGAAACTACAAACCCAGACCTCATGCCATCAGTCCTCTTTTGATTCTCAACTATGCCCTAGCTTAAGTGAATAAGGAAAAGCCCTAGACTTAGCATGAGTAGCGTTTTATCTTCCCAACTCAGGGATTGAACTCACGTCTGCTGCTTGGCTTGGCAGGCAGATTCGTAACCACTGGGCCACCTGAGAAGCCTGAGTGTGTATTTAAATCATATTAATTATATTCATTTTGCTAAAATGTTTTTAGTAAATGAGGTTTCTACCAGAATTTTTGTTTCTGTCTTTACAGGTGAATAGTAGACTATGTTTTCATTGCTAACCAGCAAAGAGACAGTTAAATCTTGAGGGTACACCCTGGTGGATATCTCCCTCAACCATCAAAAAAGAAAAAAAAAAGGTCACAGTCAGTTACTCCCGTTAGATTGGTGGCGTTCACTGGAACATCTGTAGGCACACATACACACTCTGTTTACCTCCTCCTTCTGCAGGACACGGTCAGAATCAGCAGTCAGTGAATCTTCCCCAAGTCCTGACATTTAATACCTGGTTTAGCGGCAAAGATTGAGAGAGGACTGAGCTGCTCCCCTGGCCTTCAGGTAGGTCCAATAACTTCATTTCTACTGGAGCTAAAAGATAGGAACCTACATTTGTGAACTTTTAGGGAAAGATGCCCCCCTTCAACAGGATGTTAGTTCTATTTGGATCGGGTGTCCAGATGCGGAAGGGATAATGAAGAATTTGGAGAGAAAGGGGCTTTCTGGTCTCAGGCTGCTGCAAGGATTTTATTCCTGTGGCATCCCAGTGATCATATTAACCTTAGTGCATTAATGCTTCTTTGTTGCAAAGGTCAAAAGGAAAGCTAATTAGGCTTTATTGTCAGAAAAAAAAAAAATCAAACAACATATGCCTCAAGCCTGATTTAACTGTGCAGGACAGTGTTAATTCATACACTGGAAGAATGCAGTTACATGAGGTTACCTGCTATTTTGGACAATCAGAAAAACATGGGCCACGCTGAGCAGTAAGATTTAATGCTTCCGAGTACAGGAGCTTTCTTTGAAAGGAAAAAAAAAGCCAGTTCAGACACAGGAAACTACAAACCCAGACCTCATGCCATCAGTCCTCTTTTGATTCTCAACTATGCCCTAGCTTCACAGTGAATAAGTGAAAAGCTCCCTGCTGAGGAACGTTAGCATGGGGCTGGGAAACTTGTATAAATTTTACTCGCCCCGTATTTCTGTCTTTTTAAAAGAAGTGTCTTTTTGTCTTTAATGTGTTGACTTTGAAAGTTCCTTCAGTCGAAGAACAGCGTCTTCTTTTTCAAAACCTGTCTGTTTTTATCTGGCCTATTTAAAGAAAATCACTTCGGTAGATTATTCCAGTTTTAGGATCACCTTCTAAAAACTCGTTTAAAAACTCGTTTAAAAACTGAGATGTGACAAATCGGGTCACATTGAAACCATAAAAAGTATACCATAGTCTACTCCCATGAGGACATATTTAGGTTAGTAAAGCAAAACTGCAAAAAACCCAAACAAATATGGTCAAATAAAATGAAAACACTTTCAATGTTCTTGTTCATTCTTTAAATACAAGTCATCAGGCCATGGTTTAAAGTGGGTAACCTAAAAATTAAAAACACAAATACTTTGTGTCACAAGAAGAGGTAATTTATCTTAACAGTAATCAACTTTACCAGTATTTTTAGGGCCCTGTAATTATGGGGTTAGCCAATAGCAGGGCATCAAAGGGAAAACAGGTCAGAAATCTTTGGGGACCCAAAAAAGCTACAAAAGGGGTAGAATGCCTCATGTCTTGCCCAAGAAAACGTTTCTGTTTTCATTTATGAGAAACCAAAATGTCTATGAACCTTATGTTTAATCATTTATTATTATTATTGTTTTATTATTGCATTAATGCTTCTTTGTTGCAAAGGTCAAAAGGAAAGCTAATTAGGCTTTATTGTCAGAAAAAAAAAAAATCAAACAACATATGCCTCAAGCCTGATTTAACTGTGCAGGACAGTGTTAATTCATACACTGGAAGAATGCAGTTACATGAGGTTACCTGCTATTTTGGACAATCAGAAAAACATGGGCCACGCTGAGCAGTAAGATTTAATGCTTCCGAGTACAGGAGCTTTCTTTGAAAGGAAAAAAAAAGCCAGTTCAGACACAGGAAACTACAAACCCAGACCTCATGCCATCAGTCCTCTTTTGATTCTCAACTATGCCCTAGCTTCACAGTGAATAAGTGAAAAGCTCCCTGCTGAGGAACGTTAGCATGGGGCTGGGAAACTTGTATAAATTTTACTCGCCCCGTATTTCTGTCTTTTTAAAAGAAGTGTCTTTTTGTCTTTAATGTGTTGACTTTGAAAGTTCCTTCAGTCGAAGAACAGCGTCTTCTTTTTCAAAACCTGTCTGTTTTTATCTGGCCTATTTAAAGAAAATCACTTCGGTAGATTATTCCAGTTTTAGGATCACCTTCTAAAAACTCGTTTAAAAACTCGTTTAAAAACTGAGATGTGACAAATCGGGTCACATTGAAACCATAAAAAAGTATACCATAGTCTACTCCCATGAGGACATATTTAGGTTAGTAAAGCAAAACTGCAAAAACCTAAACAAATATGGTCAAATAAAATGAAAACACTTTCAATGTTCTTGTTCATTCTTTAAATACAAGTCATCAGGCCATGGTTTAAAGTGGGTAACCTAAAAATTAAAAACACAAATACTTTGTGTCACAAGAAGAGGTAATTTATCTTAACAGTAATCAACTTTACCAGTATTTTTAGGGCCCTGTAATTATGGGGTTAGCCAATAGCAGGGCATCAAAGGGAAAACAGGTCAGAAATCTTTGGGGACCCAAAAAAGCTACAAAAGGGGTAGAATGCCTCATGTCTTGCCCAAGAAAACGTTTCTGTTTTCATTTATGAGAAACCAAAATGTCTATGAACCTTATGTTTAATCATTTATTATTATTATTGTTTTTTTTATGAGAACATACTGTATAGCACAAGGAACTACTTAATGCACTGTGGTGATCTGAATAAAAAGGAAATCCAAGAGGGAGAGGAGATATATATATATGGCTAATTCATTTTGCTGTATAATAAAAACTAACACAACATCATAAAGCAATTATACTCCAATAAAAATAAATTTAAACTTCAAAATTCCGATGAACATTAAAAATGAAGCCAATAGGCTACAGAGAAACTTTCCATTAAAAGCAAGCATTCTTGGTGTATGGTCACCCCTTGGGATCTGCCAAGCTTGCTTTCTAGTCGTCATAACTGGGCGAAGCCCCGTTTTCACGGGTGTTTACAACAAGCAGGCTTTGGCTCTGGCGCTCCCTCAGCCCCAAATTGGGCAACTCTCTGAATATCGTTACACATCACGCTGAGTATCATCACATATGGTTTCCCTTTACTAAGCTAAGTGCTAATATTTCCTTTTATAGAGAGCATTTTCTTAGTTGCAGAGATGCTCTTTATTGTGTATACTTGGATAGACACAAGTAAAATGAAACACTTGCCCAGGTTATTTCATAAGCAAGACAAGCTGCTGAACCTACAAACCACAATGGTCTGAGGAAGAAAGAGGCTTGCTTTCATAACCTTAGGCATAATTCATCTCATCCACCAGTTTCTCACTTGGTTTAATAATCCACAAGATGATTATTAAAAGATCATACCTTGAGTCTCCCAAGGAAGCTAAAAATAACTAGAAGAGAATACAAGGCAAACGGCCCCACCAAAACCTCATTAGACTGGCCATAGACCCAAATGGTCCAAGGAAACTTTGCATGGGGAATAAAAGTAAATTACAGCATCAACAAATGTTTACTGTGCGCTGTGCTATGCTCAGTCGCTAATGTCGTGTCCAACTCTTTGTGACCCCGTGGACTGTCACCCGCCAGGCTCCTCTGTCCGTGGAATTTTCCAGGCAAGAATGCGGGGTTAATTATGGGGTTAGCCAATAGCAGGGCATCAAAGGAAAACAGGTCAGAAATCTTTGGGGACCCAAAAGCTACAAAAGGGTAGAATGCCTCATGTCTTGCCCAAGAAAACGTTTCTGTTTTCATTTATGAGAAACCAAAATGTCTATGAACCTTATGTTTAATCATTTATTATTATTATTGTTTTTTTTATGAGAACATACTGTATAGCACAAGGAACTACTTAATGCACTGTGGTGATCTGAATAAAAACGAAATCCAAGAGGAGAGGAGATATATATATATGGCTAATTCATTTTGCTGTATAATAAAAACTAACACAACATCATAAAGCAATTATACTCCAATAAAAATAAATTTAAACTTCAAAATTCCGATGAACATTAAAAATGAAGCCAATAGGCTACAGAGAAACTTTCCATTAAAAGCAAGCATTCTTGGTGTATGGTCACCCCTTGGGATCTGCCAAGCTTGCTTTCTAGTCGTCATAACTGGGCGAAGCCCCGTTTTCACGCGTGTTTACAACAAGCAGGCTTTGGCTCTGGCGTCCCTCAGCCCCAAATTGGGCAACTCTCTGAATATCGTTACACATCACGCTGAGTATCATCACATAGGGTTTTCCCCTTTACTAAGCTAAGTGCTAATATTTCCTTTTATAGAGAGCATTTTCTTAGTTGCAGAGATGCTCTTTATTGTGTATACTTGGATAGACACAAATAAAATGAAACACTTGCCCAGGTTATTTCATAAGCAAGACAAGCTGCTGAACCTACAAACCACAATGGTCTGAGGAAGAAAGAGGCTTGCTTTCATAACCTTAGGCATAATTCATCTCATCCACCAGTTTCTCACTTGGTTTAATAATCCACAAGATGATTATTAAAAGATCATACCTTGAGTCTCCCAAGGAAGCTAAAAATAACTAGAAGAGAATACAAGGCAAACGGCCCCACCAAAACCTCATTAGACTGGCCATAGACCCAAATGGTCCAAGGAAACTTTGCATGGGGAATAAAAGTAAATTACAGCATCAACAAATGTTTACTGTGCGCTGTGCTATGCTCAGTCGCTAATGTCGTGTCCAACTCTTTGTGACCCCGTGGACTGTCACCCGCCAGGCTCCTCTGTCCGTGGAATTTTCCAGGCAAGAATGCTGGAGTGGGTTGTCATGTCCTTCTCCAGGGGATCTTCATGACCCAGGGACTGAACTTGACCCCTGCATTGGCAGGCAGATTCTTTACCACCGAGCCACCTGGCAAGCCCCCAACTAATGCGTATTATGCAATACTTACTATGTGCCAGCATATATATGACCACATGTGTGCTACGTGATTTATATGTATCATCCCATTTACCATCAAAAATAACTCAGTGGGGCTTCCCTGGTGGTCCAGTCATGGTGCAGTACAAGGGGCACCGGTTCGATCCCTGGCCCAGGAAGATCCCACGTGCCACACAGCAGCTGGACCTGTGTGTCCAGTTACGAGCCAGCACTCTGGAGCGCATGCGACCAGAGCCGGTGCCCTGCAACAAGAGAGGTCACTGCAGCGGGAAGCCCACACACGCCAAAGAATAAAGATGGATGAAAATAAATGAATCAAAATAACAATAAAAGAGATCAACATTTAAAAAAATAATAATAACTCAATGAATAGATACTAATACTATGCCTATTTCACAGACAAGAGAGGAAATAACTTGCCCAAGATGGGTAAACAGCAAATAAGGGTTAGAGCCCAAATCTGGGCTCAGACAATCCAACTTTAGAGTCTGCACATTTAATGAGGGGTTAGTGAAAGGCAAACAAGAAAAATGAAACACTTCTTGGCATTTGAGATCATCACCACCACCAGTCATATATATGTGTAGTCATGTCTGACTCTTTGCAATCCTATGGACTGTAGCCTTCCAGGCTTCTCTGTACATGGGATTCTCCAGGCAAAAGATGATTATTAAAAGATCATACCTTGAGTCTCCCAAGGAAGCTAAAAATAACTAGAAGAGAATACAAGGCAAACGGCCCCACCAAAACCTCATTAGACTGGCCATAGACCCAAATGGTCCAAGGAAACTTTGCATGGGGAATAAAAGTAAATTACAGCATCAACAAATGTTTACTGTGCGCTGTGCTATGCTCAGTCGCTAATGTCGTGTCCAACTCTTTGTGACCCCGTGGACTGTCACCCGCCAGGCTCCTCTGTCCGTGGAATTTTCCAGGCAAGAATGCTGGAGTGGGTTGTCATGTCCTTCTCCAGGGGATCTTCATGACCCAGGGACTGAACTTGACCCCTGCATTGGCAGGCAGATTCTTTACCACCGAGCCACCTGGCAAGCCCCCAACTAATGCGTATTATGCAATACTTACTATGTGCCAGCATATATATGACCACATGTGTGCTACGTGATTTATATGTATCATCCCATTTACCATCAAAAATAACTCAGTGGGGCTTCCCTGGTGGTCCAGTCATGGTGCAGTACAAGGGGCACCGGTTCGATCCCTGGCCCAGGAAGATCCCACGTGCCACACAGCAGCTGGACCTGTGTGTCCAGTTACGAGCCAGCACTCTGGAGCGCATGCGACCAGAGCCGGTGCCCTGCAACAAGAGAGGTCACTGCAGCGGGAAGCCCACACACGCCAAAGAATAAAGATGGATGAAAATAAATGAATCAAAATAACAATAAAAGAGATCAACATTTAAAAAAATAATAATAACTCAATGAATAGATACTAATACTATGCCTATTTCACAGACAAGAGAGGAAATAACTTGCCCAAGATGGGTAAACAGCAAATAAGGGTTAGAGCCCAAATCTGGGCTCAGACAATCCAACTTTAGAGTCTGCACATTTAATGAGGGGTTAGTGAAAGGCAAACAAGAAAAATGAAACACTTCTTGGCATTTGAGATCATCACCACCACCAGTCATATATATGTGTAGTCATGTCTGACTCTTTGCAATCCTATGGACTGTAGCCTGCCAGGCTTCTCTGTCCATGGGATTCTCCAGGCAAGAATATTGGAATGGGTTGCCATTTCCTTCTCCAGGGAATCTTCCCAGTCCAGGGATGGAACCCATGACTCCTGTGTTTCCTGCATCCTAGGCAGATTCTTTACCACTGAGCCAACTAGGAAGCCCCCTCTGTCCTATACGTTTATCCAATTCTCACAAGTCTAAAAAATTATCAGTCTACACCCACTAATCTGATTCCCAGATCTTAAAACCTTTCTAATCACCTCCCACATTATAAACATCACCAGCCATGACTGGCAGCTAACTATGCATTAACAACCTTACTTTTTATAAGTTCATCACAACTATGACTTACAGTGTACAAAGCACTGAATGCTTTGCATGTATTAACTTATTGTTCACAACCTCCATCAACCTGTGAGGTAGGAAAATTATTTCATTTTACAGATGAGGAAAGCGGAGAAGTGATACAGCCAGGATTTGAATCTAGTAGGTCAGCTTTCAGAGTCCTTACTCTTAACCATTGTTTTTGAAATATATTAACAATTGATTCTTTGAAGTCAAGGAATTTGTACTATTTTGCTTCTTTTAATCTAGGAACTCAGCCTGCAAACAGGGGGTGTATTTCCCAAAAAGGTTCCTGACATCTCTTCAAGGTAGGTAATAAGTTATTGTGGCTGTTTTAATTTAATCAAACTTACTTCATCTAAAAAATACCTCTTTTAAAAAATCATGCAAGTATTAAAAATTCTGAATAATTCTGGTACCTCTCTTCTTAATGCCCGCTTACAACAGAATTACTAAAGAATTTACTTCCTGGTTCTGAGACTGGAAAGAGACGGGAAATAACAAGTCACTAATTCTATTTCCCAACAAGAGGGAGGAAAAGAGGGAGGGGAAGAGTAGGGAGAAGGGAGTTTTAAATTTTTTTAAATCGGCAGACAATCAACTTTAGAGTCTGCCCATTTAATGAGGGGTTAGTGAAAGGCAAACAAGAAAAATGAAACACTTCTTGGCATTTGAGATCATCACCACCACCAGTCATATATATGTGTAGTCATGTCTGACTCTTTGCAATCCTATGGACTGTAGCCTGCCAGGCTTCTCTGTCCATGGGATTCTCCAGGCAAGAATATTGGAATGGGTTGCCATTTCCTTCTCCAGGGAATCTTCCCAGTCCAGGGATGGAACCCATGACTCCTGTGTTTCCTGCATCCTAGGCAGATTCTTTACCACTGAGCCAACTAGGAAGCCCCCTCTGTCCTATACGTTTATCCAATTCTCACAAGTCTAAAAAATTATCAGTCTACACCCACTAATCTGATTCCCAGATCTTAAAACCTTTCTAATCACCTCCCACATTATAAACATCACCAGCCATGACTGGCAGCTAACTATGCATTAACAACCTTACTTTTTATAAGTTCATCACAACTATGACTTACAGTGTACAAAGCACTGAATGCTTTGCATGTATTAACTTATTGTTCACAACCTCCATCAACCTGTGAGGTAGGAAAATTATTTCATTTTACAGATGAGGAAACGGAGAAGTGATACAGCCAGGATTTGAATCTAGTAGGTCAGCTTTCAGAGTCCTTACTCTTAACCATTGTTTTTGAAATATATTAACAATTGATTCTTTGAAGTCAAGGAATTTGTACTATTTTGCTTCTTTTAATCTAGGAACTCAGCCTGCAAACAGGGGGTGTATTTCCCAAAAAGGTTCCTGACATCTCTTCAAGGTAGGTAATAAGTTATTGTGGCTGTTTTAATTTAATCAAACTTACTTCATCTAAAAAATACCTCTTTTAAAAAATCATGCAAGTATTAAAAATTCTGAATAATTCTGGTACCTCTCTTCTTAATGCCCGCTTACAACAGAATTACTAAAGAATTTACTTCCTGGTTCTGAGACTGGAAAGAGACGGGAAATAACAAGTCACTAATTCTATTTCCCAACAAGAGGGAGGAAAAGAGGGAGGGGAAGAGTAGGGAGAAGGGAAGTGTTTAGAAAACTTCTCTGCTTCTCTAAAAGAACTCTAAAACCGGAGCAAGAACCGCCAAGAAAGCAAAAGGCTTTTGGCGGGGTGTTCGCTAAAGTCTAATTACTGTATTTCCATGACTGTATACAGGAATAGTAAAAATTACGTAATAGTAAACCAGGTAAATTCTCACGGGCACCCTAGGTATTTAGAGACTGATCTCTTGGTTCTGCAAAATAGTCAGTTGTCCTCTCGATGGCCTGAACTCCCGTCCCAGCAACCTATGGATGCCCAGGAGTGCAATTTTGAGTAGAGCTTCAAAGCATGCTGGCAAGAGTCCATGAGGACACCCCGGCCAAACGTCTCCTCAGGCTGCGGTTTCCAGGCAACCCCACTGCGGCCAGAAACAGCTCTGCTTCCTATTGGGTCATCTCTTTACTAAGAGGCCCCAGGACAGGCTACAACACACGGGCGGGTAGCCTGACGCCCTTCCTGGTACCGCAGCTCCCCCATAACCGGGTGTGCGTCAGCCATTCTCACCTCCCATTCCCTAGTCTTCCGCCTTGGCTCCCATTAATCACTTGGCTTGTTTGGCGTCTTATTTGAGAAAGATCTCTCCCGGAGCAACCAACGATCAGAGCCACACATCCCATAGAGAACGGATTTCTGGGAATGTAGTTCTTTCTGCTGACATGTGATGAATCGTTAAGGGAAAATGACTACAATTCCCAGAATTCTAAGGGAAGGTAGTCCATGGCTAAAACAGGTCCCATCTGCCAGGATTGTATTAAGCAGGAAGGTTCTGTGTCTCTTTGCTTACCTTAGCTGGCTGAATTTTTGCTAATTCCAGTGCACGCTTGCGGGTCAGCTCTTTATTTTTAACATGGTTTTTACATGTGAGGGGATCTAAACATAGTGATTTTATATCAGAGATATAAGGTTTTTTTTAAATGTTTGTAATTCTTTCAGATAAAAGATCTATCCACCGTGAGAAACTATGTCACTACAGATGGTAACAGTCGGTAATAGCATAACCTTACTTCAGCCAGGCTTCTCATTAATGAATTTTGATGGGCAAGTTTTTTTCTTTGGCCAGAAAGGCTGGCCCAAGAGGTCCTGCCCGACTGGAGTTTTCCATTTTGATGTAAAGCATAACCATCTCAAACTGAAGCCTGCAGTTTTCTCTAAGGATTCCTGCTACCTTCCTCCTCTTCGATACCCAGCCACTTGCACGTTCAATGGCAGTTTGGAGTCTGAAAAGCATCAGTACATCATTCATGGAGGAAAAACACCAAACAATGAGCTTTCAGATAAGATTTATGTGATGTCTGTTGTTTGCAAGAACAACAAAAAAGTTACATTTTGCTGCACAGAGAAAGACTTGGTAGGAGACGTTCCTGAAGGCAGATATGGCCATTCCATTGATATGGTGCATAGTCGAGGGAAAAGCATGGGTGTTCTCTTTGGAGGACGGTCATACATACCTTCTGCCCAAAGAACCACAGAGAAATGGAACAGTGTAGCTGACTGCCTGCCCCACGTCTTCCTGGTGGATTTTGAATTTGGGTGCTCTACGTCATATTTTCTTCCTGAGCTTCAAGATGGACTATCTTTTCATGTCTCTATTGCTAGAAATGATACCGTTTACATTTTAGGAGGCCATTCACTTGCCAGTAACATCCGCCCTGCCAATCTGTACAGAATAAGGGTTGACCTTCCCCTGGGTAGTCCCGCTGTGACATGTACAGTCTTGCCAGGAGGAATCTCTGTCTCCAGTGCCATCCTGACTCAAATAAGCAATGATGAATTTGTTATTGTTGGTGGCTATCAGCTTGAAAATCAAAAAAGAATGGTCTGCAACATCGTCTCTTTCAAAGGATGGGAAGGTAGTCCAGGTCCCATCTGCCAGGATTGTATTAAGCAGGAAGGTTCTGTGTCTCTTTGCTTACCTTAGCTGGCTGAATTTTGCTAATTCCAGTGCACGCTTGCGGGTCAGCTCTTTATTTTTAACATGGTTTTACATGTGAGGGATCTAAACATAGTGATTTTATATCAGAGATATAAGGTTTTTTAAATGTTTGTAATTCTTTCAGATAAAAGATCTATCCACCGTGAGAAACTATGTCACTACAGATGGTAACAGTCGGTAATAGCATAACCTTACTTCAGCCAGGCTTCTCATTAATGAATTTTGATGGGCAAGTTTTTTTCTTTGGCCAGAAAGGCTGGCCCAAGAGGTCCTGCCCGACTGGAGTTTTCCATTTTGATGTAAAGCATAACCATCTCAAACTGAAGCCTGCAGTTTTCTCTAAGGATTCCTGCTACCTTCCTCCTCTTCGATACCCAGCCACTTGCACGTTCAATGGCAGTTTGGAGTCTGAAAAGCATCAGTACATCATTCATGGAGGAAAAACACCAAACAATGAGCTTTCAGATAAGATTTATGTGATGTCTGTTGTTTGCAAGAACAACAAAAAAGTTACATTTTGCTGCACAGAGAAAGACTTGGTAGGAGACGTTCCTGAAGGCAGATATGGCCATTCCATTGATATGGTGCATAGTCGAGGGAAAAGCATGGGTGTTCTCTTTGGAGGACGGTCATACATACCTTCTGCCCAAAGAACCACAGAGAAATGGAACAGTGTAGCTGACTGCCTGCCCCACGTCTTCCTGGTGGATTTTGAATTTGGGTGCTCTACGTCATATTTTCTTCCTGAGCTTCAAGATGGACTATCTTTTCATGTCTCTATTGCTAGAAATGATACCGTTTACATTTTAGGAGGCCATTCACTTGCCAGTAACATCCGCCCTGCCAATCTGTACAGAATAAGGGTTGACCTTCCCCTGGGTAGTCCCGCTGTGACATGTACAGTCTTGCCAGGAGGAATCTCTGTCTCCAGTGCCATCCTGACTCAAATAAGCAATGATGAATTTGTTATTGTTGGTGGCTATCAGCTTGAAAATCAAAAAAGAATGGTCTGCAACATCGTCTCTTTCAAGGATAACAAGATAGACATTCGTGAGATGGAAACCCCAGATTGGACCCCAGATATTAAGCACAGCAAGATGTGGTTTGGAAGCAACATGGGAAATGGAACTGTTTTCCTCGGCATACCAGGTGACAATAAACAAGCTGTTTCAGAAGCATTTTACTTCTATACATTGAAATGTGCTGAAGGACGATGGGAACGAAGATCAGAAAACCCTCTCAAATAGTCAGACATCAACTGAAGACCCAGGGGACTCTACTCCCTTTGAAGACTCAGAAGAATTTTGCTTCAGTGCAGAAGCAAATAGTTTTGATGGCGATGATGAATTTGACACCTACAATGAAGATGATGAGGAGGATGAGTCTGTGACAGGCTACTGGATCACCTGCTGCCCTACCTGTGATGTGGATATCAACACTTGGGTACCGTTTTATTCAACAGAGCTCAACAAACCTGCCATGATCTACTGCTCTCACGGAGATGGGCATTGGGTCCATGCCCAGTGTATGGATCTGGCAGAACGCACACTCATCCATTTGTCAAAAGGAAGCAGCAAATATTACTGCAATGAGCATGTGGAGATAGCAAGAGCACTGCAAACTCCCAAGAGAGTTCTACCCTTGAAAAAGCCTCCACTGAAATCCCTCCACAAGAAGGGTTCTGGGAAAATTATTACTCCTGCCAAGAAATCCTTTCTTAGAAGGCTGTTTGACTAATTCCATGAAAGTCTTCGTTCGCACTTTTTATCATTACCTTCTGCCCAAAGAACCACAGAGAAATGGAACAGTGTAGCTGACTGCCTGCCCCACGTCTTCCTGGTGGATTTTGAATTTGGGTGCTCTCGTCATATTTTCTTCCTGAGCTTCAAGATGGACTATCTTTTCATGTCTCTATTGCTAGAAATGATACCGTTTACATTTTAGGAGGCCATTCACTTGCCAGTAACATCCGCCCTGCCAATCTGTACAGAATAAGGGTTGACCTTCCCCTGGGTAGTCCCGCTGTGACATGTACAGTCTTGCCAGGAGGAATCTCTGTCTCCAGTGCCATCCTGACTCAAATAAGCAATGATGAATTTGTTATTGTTGGTGGCTATCAGCTTGAAAATCAAAAAAGAATGGTCTGCAACATCGTCTCTTTCAAGGATAACAAGATAGACATTCGTGAGATGGAAACCCCAGATTGGACCCCAGATATTAAGCACAGCAAGATGTGGTTTGGAAGCAACATGGGAAATGGAACTGTTTTCCTCGGCATACCAGGTGACAATAAACAAGCTGTTTCAGAAGCATTTTACTTCTATACATTGAAATGTGCTGAAGACGATGGGAACGAAGATCAGAAAACCCTCTCAAATAGTCAGACATCAACTGAAGACCCAGGGGACTCTACTCCCTTTGAAGACTCAGAAGAATTTTGCTTCAGTGCAGAAGCAAATAGTTTTGATGGCGATGATGAATTTGACACCTACAATGAAGATGATGAGGAGGATGAGTCTGTGACAGGCTACTGGATCACCTGCTGCCCTACCTGTGATGTGGATATCAACACTTGGGTACCGTTTTATTCAACAGAGCTCAACAAACCTGCCATGATCTACTGCTCTCACGGAGATGGGCATTGGGTCCATGCCCAGTGTATGGATCTGGCAGAACGCACACTCATCCATTTGTCAAAAGGAAGCAGCAAATATTACTGCAATGAGCATGTGGAGATAGCAAGAGCACTGCAAACTCCCAAGAGAGTTCTACCCTTGAAAAAGCCTCCACTGAAATCCCTCCACAAGAAGGGTTCTGGGAAAATTATTACTCCTGCCAAGAAATCCTTTCTTAGAAGGCTGTTTGACTAATTCCATGAAAGTCTTTCAGTTTCAAGTGCATCAAAATGTTAAATGTATTTTAAAGAATCATAACCATGATAAAATTTATCTTCCTATTTTTGTTTATGAAAACTGTCTAATGTTTTCTTTTAGTTATATTAGTAAAGTACCAGGGAAAAGTACTTATAATGCAATACTGAATACAGTCATTGTACTTAGACCTATACAGAACCTATAACCTATATTTTGAAAATACTTTACTCAGACTTATCTTCAATGAAAATTTATGATCTGAATTTTTATTCAAGGAGTCTTAAACACAGAAGCAATAATAATAACCAAGGTATGCTTATACCCTTTATAGGACTTTTGGTAACAAATCATCCATAGAGCAGTTAAGACAAATTTTATCAGTAAAGAAATTAACACCCAAAGGAATTAAATGAATTATTTTGTAGACTATCACAATTCGGTGGTTGACCAAAAGTTAAAACTGAGATCACCTTTACCCCACATGAGTATTCTTTGTGCACTTCAAAGATGGCCACTCAACTATGCCCACATACAGAAAAAGCTATAAGGAGATAGGTAGGTGGGTATATAGGTAGGTAGGTAGGTAGAGTTAAAAATAGATAATCTCCATTGACATGAAGGAAGACAAAAAGAATCTACATCATTTGTTACATTTTATCAAGCTATCCACATGTATTTTTTCATAGACTTCCTCCCTCCACCACCACCATTTAGTTAACAGATGATAAAGTAAAGCTAGTCACTTGAACCAGTTCCTTGAGAGGTTTAATGAAAACCAAAGTCCGCTGATACTTAACTCTCTGAAACAGGAAAATGAGTCAGTATACAATAAGAATCATGAAATAGATCTCATGAAAGATTATTTCCATAAATAATATCGATTACTTATCTGGCAGAACGCACACTCATCCATTTGTCAAAAGGAAGCAGCAAATATTACTGCAATGAGCATGTGGAGATAGCAAGAGCACTGCAAACTCCCAAGAGAGTTCTACCCTTGAAAAAGCCTCCACTGAAATCCCTCCACAAGAAGGGTTCTGGGAAAATTATTACTCCTGCCAAGAAATCCTTTCTTAGAAGGCTGTTTGACTAATTCCATGAAAGTCTTTCAGTTTCAAGTGCATCAAAATGTTAAATGTATTTTAAAGAATCATAACCATGATAAAATTTATCTTCCTATTTTTGTTTATGAAAACTGTCTAATGTTTTCTTTTAGTTATATTAGTAAAGTACCAGGGAAAAGTACTTATAATGCAATACTGAATACAGTCATTGTACTTAGACCTATACAGAACCTATAACCTATATTTTGAAAATACTTTACTCAGACTTATCTTCAATGAAAATTTATGATCTGAATTTTTATTCAAGGAGTCTTAAACACAGAAGCAATAATAATAACCAAGGTATGCTTATACCCTTTATAGGACTTTTGGTAACAAATCATCCATAGAGCAGTTAAGACAAATTTTATCAGTAAAGAAATTAACACCCAAAGGAATTAAATGAATTATTTTGTAGACTATCACAATTCGGTGGTTGACCAAAAGTTAAAACTGAGATCACCTTTACCCCACATGAGTATTCTTTGTGCACTTCAAAGATGGCCACTCAACTATGCCCACATACAGAAAAAGCTATAAGGAGATAGGTAGGTGGGTATATAGGTAGGTAGGTAGGTAGAGTTAAAAATAGATAATCTCCATTGACATGAAGGAAGACAAAAAGAATCTACATCATTTGTTACATTTTATCAAGCTATCCACATGTATTTTTTCATAGACTTCCTCCCTCCACCACCACCATTTAGTTAACAGATGATAAAGTAAAGCTAGTCACTTGAACCAGTTCCTTGAGAGGTTTAATGAAAACCAAAGTCCGCTGATACTTAACTCTCTGAAACAGGAAAATGAGTCAGTATACAATAAGAATCATGAAATAGATCTCATGAAAGATTATTTCCATAAATAATATCGATTACTTACCCAAATAATAAATGTTTAGAGTATTTGACAAAGTTAACAGATAGGTAATTTTTAAAAGGGAAAAAGAAATATATGTGTATTTTTGAGTCTAGCTGATATCTGGAGTTGGCTGCCAATGAAAGTTATAAAATCAGTGAGCTTGCTCATATTCAATTAGATACTTGTTAGAATTTAAATTAAAAGAATTATTAATTTTGAGTCTTTACATTGACCTTAGATACAAATGT
The DNA here is from genome assembly GCA_022376925.1 of Tragulus kanchil. Classification (NCBI taxonomy): domain Eukaryota; kingdom Metazoa; phylum Chordata; class Mammalia; order Artiodactyla; family Tragulidae; genus Tragulus; species Tragulus kanchil. Next base: position 30,151,655 of record JAIOJX010000006.1, on the reverse strand, counting down.
CTTCCCTCCTGGAATATTTTTCGGGAAAAGTACTTCACCTTAGCCTAAGATCTTAAACCATAGCCTCTTATTCATTCGCTTTCACTTGAATCCACAACGTGTAAGGTATTCTTGCCAATTTTAGAGGCAATGTGAATCATACAGGAGATGAAATCCTGTAACAGAAATTCTTCTGCAAGTATTTCATGCCTCAGATACTGAATGAACCTAAAAAATTAAATCCTGTTCACTTTGTTTCAGTAATATTGCTTGATGAATATTCCTTTGAATAATTGCTGTGCCATTGTTTTGAATTTTGTTGTTTCTATTACCTACATAAAATGAATAAAATATGAAAATGTCTTCTGTTTATGTTGATTTATTCCAATTATTAACATTCATAGTTACCCAGTTACAGGCAAAATTATACTATTTAATTTTCTCAGGCTCACTTTACTTCTATTGTTTATCTGTCGGTAGAAAGTGATTTAACTTGGAGCTGAAATCGCCTCCACAGGATTCAGAATGGTTATTCCCTCAAGTTGTAGTTATTTCCACAATCTTCTCTTTTCTTGATTTGTCTACAATGACCAAGTGGCTAGAAATTAATTGCTCATATTTGTTTTGTAGTCAAATTACATACGGTAATCTGAGAGACTCAACTGTAAACTCATTGGGTTTTACAGGCAAGCTCAGATCTTATTAGCATAGCTGCTTTTGGAGTATGTGTGCATGTGAGTGTGTGGTGGGGTGTCTATGTGTATGTGAAACCAAAGTACTTTGGTTTTATTTACTGTACATTTGAGTAAAAATAGGTCTTTTTAAGTCATCTCACTCATGAGTTTACCAGATGTGTTTTGAAGACAATAAAGTTTCTTTTCTGCTAAGCATATGCAAACTTTCAAATGACCCACTTGTCCCAGTGATATAATGCTTTTGCCTAACACGTTTCTGGGACTCACTTTTCAATCACTTTCAGAGCCTATGTTTCTGAAAAGGAATTGAAATTAAAAGAATTGTTAATTTTGAGGCTCCACGTCAATGGATAACCTGATGACCTTAGATGCAAATGTCATCCCTCCTGCAGTATTTTTCTGGAAAAGTGTTTCACTTTGGCCTAAGAGCTTAAACCATAGCCGTTTATTCATTAGTTTTCACAGAGTCCACAATGTGCAAGATATTATTGCCAATTTAGGGGAAATGTGAACCATAGAGCAGATGAATCCTGGAAGGAATGAAATTCTTTAAAGGAATGAAATCCTTTCATTCCTTTGTTGTTGTACTCAACAATTAGAGACTAATTTAGTTTTTGGAAACAGATAAATGTTATCCAAAGCCAAACAGGGTATCATTTTCAGCATTATTGTCACTTGAGGCCAGAAATGAAGTCTGAGCTAACAAAGTAGATTTTCTAATCTGCCTCATAAATAGTTTTTAAAGTTAAGTCCTAAAACAGTTTGCACAAGAATAATATCAATACATAAGTATATGGCTTTCCAGGGTGACTATGTTAAGGGACTCTACTCCTTTTCAAGTACAAAGATGCTGCATTGGTTAAGAATCCACCTTGCGTTGCAGGGGATGTGGATTCAATTCCCTGGTCAGGGAACTAAGATCCCACATGTCGCGGGGCGACTAAGTCCTTGGAGCCCAAGCACGGCTAGGAAAGATCCTGCATGACTTAATGAAGATCCCATCTGCTGCAACTAAGACCCCATGCAGATAGATAAATAGATACCTATACATACATATACGTGTATATGTATATAAACACTAACAAAATACACAAATGAGTCCAATATGTCAGGAGAGGGGAAAGCACAATGAAAAAGGAGTAGTTAGTCTAAAGGGTAAAGAAGCTTGTCAAACTTGAGGAACTGAAAAAGTATCAGTCTGGTTAGCACATAGTAAACAAGAGGAGAGGGGTGTGATGTGAGCATGGAGAGGTGGCCAGGGGCCCCCAGTTTTCCATCAGTACAATGAAGTCACCTACAACTTCATTCAAACTATATGACCTGTTCCCTCCTGCTTACCTCTCTGTTCTACTACTCTCTTCACATTTTATGCACAATCTTCCAAAATGCTGGTAGCATTTCTGGTGAGCACTCCTAGTTCCTTCACAGGTACTCAGGGCTTTGGGACAACCCATTCCTTCCACAGGGCACACTTTCCTTCTTAACAGTTGATAACTCCTGCCAGTACCCCAGTCCATCTGGCTCATTCCACTCCTCTCCTCTCCACATCCCAGTTCAGATACCTACTCCTCCTCCCAGAAACCTCAGAATCCCATAACCCCAAATCTCTGCTTATAGACTCAACAGTACAACAAATAAAACTGCATTTTTCTGTAAATCAACTCACATTATCCTATACATCCCTTCTATTGTGCCTTGGAAATTCAGTTTAATAAATTTAGAGCTCTCTGTCTTCACCCAACTCTTTCTCCAAGTTCTAGGAAGACATACGATGCTGAGATGTCAGGAGTGGGAGTGAGTGAGGGTGAAACATGTAGTATTTAGGGTCATCATCCCTTCTCACAAGCTGCTTATAAACATCCACACTCCCACCTGGTCTGCGGTTAGCTAGGCAGATGAGTCCTGGGTGGCACCTCAGCCTTAACCAGAGGTATTATGAGGTCTACGGTTTCTCTCTCTCTCTCTCTCTGTCTCTGTCTCTGTCTCTCTCTGTCTCTCTCTCTCTCTCTCTGTCTGTCTCTCTCTCTCTCCTCTCTCTCTGCCACTTTCAAGTCCCTCTTGGCTCACATGATGAGGAGGAGATCTTTCTGCCCCTTCTTTTCCCAGCATGGCCACTGTTCTCACAGCGAGACCATCTAGGGTTTGCCTACTTTCTGTACCATTCCTGGGCACCTTTTCCTGCTCCTGACCTTTACTGGGAGCCTCCTCTCAACTGTCTGGCTAAACCACTTCACCACCATCACACCTCTGGAAGACACTCGCTTCCGGTTCTATCAGGAAAATGAGTTGATTCTTCTCTCTGTTCTTGATTTCCCCAAGCTTATCTGGAGCTTCTATTGTTGTCTGACTCCACAGCTCAACCAAGATGTAGGAGACTTTACCATTTCTATAAATCTAGTACTTAGCATAATGCCTGACATATTGTAGGCACTTAAATTGTCATTGAAATGAGTTCAGCTCTTCAGTGAGCTGCATCTGCATTCTAGTATGGCAGCCAAAATGACTTACTCATTGTCTAGCTTAACATTGATATAAATATTTAAAGTAAAATAGAATGAACAAGCAAGAGATGTAAGAATAAATGGAACCAACACCTCTGAATGACTACGCCAGATTAAATATTAGTTAGGATAATTGATGCTAGCTGTGGTAAGAGAAAATCCCAAACACCAGTAAATTGTCAAAAATCTCTCTCCCACACAAGCAGAGTTCAGCGCAGGTTTCCCTTATTAAGCTGTTCACCAGAGTGACTTTCCTCCAAGATGTGTCTCAGAGAATCAGGCTGTTTCAGTTTGAGAACCCTGCCATCTTTATCTTACATCCTAAGACTTCAGACACAAGGAGAAGAAAGTACATGGAGAAGACACACTCTGGTGTAAATGTTTCAGCCTGCAAGTGATACATCATTTCCTCTAGCATCCCACTCTCTAAAAATAAAAAACACTCAATTAGTATGGCCCCACCCAGATGCAAAGGGGGTGAGAAATACGATTTAACTGTGTGCCCAGAAAAGGGAAATGGATGTGGTAACCGGGAAACCTGTGTCTGCTATTCTATTTATTTATGTGTTTATTTATTTTTCCCTGAGAGCGGAAGCAGGCCCAGGAGAAGGAGGAGGAAGGGATGGGAGGGAGGGAAGGGGAGAAGGGGAGGCCTATGATATATATTTAAGCATCCGGATTAAATAGTCCCATGTATCTTGAAGCAATAATGAAGGGCACTAGCATAGTTCTGTTAAACTAGAAAGCCACAGTCACCTGAGGGAGTGAGACATATGATTTAACAGGCCATGTGTCACTAACATCAGTGATGTTTGAAATTGCTACTCCATCATTTAAAGTTAGATGCATAATCCTTCTCAGTCTTAGACAAATCCTTTCACAGTAAACACCTTCCAAAAGCATATCACTCGTGTCCCTCCCCTGGCTTGGTATGGACTGCATCAGTTACCTGTCTCGAACTCTTCAGTGATTTCCATTTTCACTTGGTGTAGGATCCAAAATCTTTACCAAACCACAGGGTCATGCATGATGAGGCCTCTGGTTGATTCTCTGAACTCAGCAGCCCCTCCCTCAGTCTGCTTCTGCTGTACATACCTTCCTTCAGTTCCAAAACATCTCCAGTTGAAGCAAGAGGGAAGATGGGGGCAGGGTGCAACCTTTAAAAGAATGGTACGGTCATGGGATATGACAGAAACTGTTGAGAACCAACTAGGTCCAAGATGGTGGAAGATTCCACTTCCCGGGGACCTTGAGCCTCATTATACGCTCATTGTAATACATTAGCAAGCTAAATGGCACACCCACAAGCACCATAAACAGTTCTGAGGCTAAATGTAGAAGGCCAAAAAAGTGGGCAGGTCTCCCACCTCAGTCTTCCCCCAGGCAGGTCTCCCACCTCAGTCTTCCCCCAGGCAGGTCTCCCACCTCAGTCTTCCCCCAGGCTATGTTGGGCCAAGTCAATCGTTTCTCACCTGCCCTAAAGATTCCTTCTTCCCAGATGTTTCTGTGAGTCCCCAGTTTAAATTCCCTTGTCTTATTGGACTTTGACTGCTATGGCCCCACCCAGATGCAAAGGGGGTGAGAAATACGATTTAACTGTGTGCCCAGAAAAGGGAAATGGATGTGGTAACCGGGAAACCTGTGTCTGCTATTCTATTTATTTATGTGTTTATTTATTTTTTCCCTGAGAGCGGAAGCAGGCCCAGGAGAAGGAGGAGGAAGGGATGGGAGGGAGGGAAGGGGAGAAGGGGAGGCCTATGATATATATTTAAGCATCCGGATTAAATAGTCCCATGTATCTTGAAGCAATAATGAAGGGCACTAGCATAGTTCTGTTAAACTAGAAAGCCACAGTCACCTGAGGGAGTGAGACATATGATTTAACAGGCCATGTGTCACTAACATCAGTGATGTTTGAAATTGCTACTCCATCATTTAAAGTTAGATGCATAATCCTTCTCAGTCTTAGACAAATCCTTTCACAGTAAACACCTTCCAAAAGCATATCACTCGTGTCCCTCCCCTGGCTTGGTATGGACTGCATCAGTTACCTGTCTCGAACTCTTCAGTGATTTCCATTTTCACTTGGTGTAGGATCCAAAATCTTTACCAAACCACAGGGTCATGCATGATGAGGCCTCTGGTTGATTCTCTGAACTCAGCAGCCCCTCCCTCAGTCTGCTTCTGCTGTACATACCTTCCTTCAGTTCCAAAACATCTCCAGTTGAAGCAAGAGGGAAGATGGGGGCAGGGTGCAACCTTTAAAAGAATGGTACGGTCATGGGATATGACAGAAACTGTTGAGAACCAACTAGGTCCAAGATGGTGGAAGATTCCACTTCCCGGGGACCTTGAGCCTCATTATACGCTCATTGTAATACATTAGCAAGCTAAATGGCACACCCACAAGCACCATAAACAGTTCTGAGGCTAAATGTAGAAGGCCAAAAAAGTGGGCAGGTCTCCCACCTCAGTCTTCCCCCAGGCAGGTCTCCCACCTCAGTCTTCCCCCAGGCAGGTCTCCCACCTCAGTCTTCCCCCAGGCTATGTTGGGCCAAGTCAATCGTTTCTCACCTGCCCTAAAGATTCCTTCTTCCCAGATGTTTCTGTGAGTCCTCAGTTTAAATTCCTTTGTCTTATTGGACTTTGACTGCTCCTAGGACTTCTCCTTCCTAACACCTACTACACCGTAGAGTCTTGCGTTTGTTATGACTGCCGTTGAGTCCGTGGCTACCTCTATCCAGTTCTTTATGAGCAGAAACTATATGAATTCACCAGTCTATCTCCAGGACCAAGTACACATTGCCTGCTCCTATAAGGCATCCTAGAAATATTTGCTTAAGAAATAGGCTGAAGTAGGGGCTGCCCTGGTGGTGCAGTGGGTAAACAGTCTGCCTTGCAGTGCCAGGGGCACCAGTTTGATCCCTGGCCCGGGAAAATTCCACATGCTGCAGAGCAGTTGGACTGGTGTGTCCATTTATGAGCCAGCATTCTGGGGCACATTCCCCAGAGCCAGTGCTCTGCTACATGGAATGCCACTGCAGTGGGAGGCCCACACAGGTCAGAAGAATAAAGATGGATGAAAAATAAATAAATAAAAAATCAATAAAAAGAGGTCAAAATTAAAAAAGAAAATTTTAAAATAATAGGCTAAAGTAGTTACAGACAGTTTCAAGCACTATCTAGAACTTCTCTAAACCTTAAAGGATAAGGAGATGCTTCATTCTCAAATGAAGGGGTAATATTCAACTATGAGGTCAAAGAATACCAGCTTTCAGTTCTGAGTAAGTTCAGAGGATCTAATATACAGCTGGATGACGATATGACAGACACTGAACTGTCTTGTAAACTTGAAGATGATTAAATGACTACATCTTCAGTGTTCTCACCACATACATACAAAAGGTAAATATGTGAGGCACTGGGTGACGTAATTAACTTGATTGTGGTAAATATTTTACAGTGTAGGCTTATACCAAATCATCACTTTCAATACAATTTTACTTGTGAATACTATCTCAATAACACTAGGAAAAAACAGTACAAACAGAGTAGGATTAAAAAAAAAAAAAAAACAATCAAAAGGGATGAAAAATATTTTAAAAAATAGTACAAGGCAAGGATAGGAGGGTTTTTGTTTTTTTTTTTTTTTAATATCCGTCAATCAAAGATGACCCTGGAACAGTCCCTAAGGCCCCCTGCTGTGCCAACAGTTAACTTGTTCCTTGCTGGATCTTAGTTCTTGGGGGTGGATTGGAGCTGCAAGAGTAGGGAGGATACCATGGTCTTTGGGGCTCACATTGTTTACCTACAAGTACAAACATATTTCCATATTTTAAAAAACTGATAAAAAACCTGCATGGTTGCATGGAAGAAACCAGGCTAAATCTCTATTCTGAGTAGGAACAACCTGGGAAGTCCCCAGCAAAGGTGGCATAAGTTGCTTGAAATGTCACAGATGATGCGAAGACGTCAGATGTCACCAGATGGACGGAGCTCAAGGGAAAATGGTGAAGGTGCAATTCTGCCCTTCAATGGCTGAGATAAGCGTCAGTGACCTCATGTGTAACAGGAAGAACCTAGTGGTGCCGACTCCAAAAGGATCCAGTGACAAAATGTACGCAGAGTGCTTGCCACACTGTTTAGTCCGAGGTGGCTGTTATTACTGATGTTGTTACTGTTGTCACTAGGAAAAGTACTGGTCAAGAGAGCCAGTACTGACACCGAGAAGGGCCCTAGCTCACCTCTGCCATATCTGTGTGGCCCTGGCAAGTCAACCACTCTGACCAAAATGTTGAGTATATGAATGTGTTGAGTATATGAATGAGTATATGAATGGAGTTTCTGGGGAACAGGATTTTATTTTTATCAGATTGTCAAAGGAATTTCAATCTTTAAGCTCTACATTTACATTAAGCACCTGGAACCAAATGGTCTCTTTTACTTTAGTAGAAACTATACTCATTATTCTGTTGCTTTTTATTATAAAAGCACCAAATTCATTTTGTGTTTCCCTCAAGGAAAAACGTTATTTCATGTTTTTAATGGTGCCCTCAAAGGTATTTGAGTATAAATCACAACACCCACTATTTCCAAATTTTAAACTTTTATTTCAAATAGGTAAACATAAAACTGTTAACTATAACCATAACATTAATAAAGAAAAGAAATATTAAAATATAAAAATGTGCTGAAACATAGTTTAATTGAAAACATCTGACATAGAAACACAAGTCCTTCACATCAAATTATCAAATAAAATTTCCATCCTGATACCTGAACCTTTCCTAAAACAAACACACAAAGGAAGAATAAAAAGGGTCTTGGAAGCCATTGAATAAACTTTACAATTATTTGTATGAAAATTAAGTGAAGTGCAATTTCACAAAAGGAAAAATATCCCCCAAAATGAATGAGGTATATTATGTAGGTTACTATAGCTAAGTGAAAAAAATAAAATAGTGGCAAAATATCTACTGTTATTTAAAAATCTCAATATTGAAAGACTAGACCACCTCTCATACAATAACTGAAGACAAACATATCTACAATCAAAAATCACTTGTATCAGAATGATGATTCACTCTCACAATCACCATAAGTGCTTACAGACGCTGCCTCCTAGCTGTGTGTAATTTGAATTCTGTTTGATCTAATGTGAAATCTTCAAGCTCAGCCAAAAAAAAAAAAAAACCACCTTACCTTCATCTATATTTTGTGAAAGCAAATTGAGGCAATACAAAATTTTAATTCACCTGGAAGGAACAGATATCTTTTCCTCCTGTTTTGGCTTCTTGATATATATTTATTAATTCCAAAGAGCCTTTTGACTTCATACTGACTACTCATCAATTTTCATCAGCCATTATACCTGGTCCCTGCTGTGCACCTCAATGAATTGGCAGGAGAACGTGTAGAATCAGGTTTCATGGGAAAAAATGCTTTTCACTTCTCAAGTCTCAATCAATACTTCAGAATGTTGAGTATATGAATGTGTGGAGTTTCTGGGGAACAGGATTTTATTTTTATCAGATTGTCAAAGGAATTTCAATCTTTAAGCTCTACATTTACATTAAGCACCTGGAACCAAATGGTCTCTTTTACTTTAGTAGAAACTATACTCATTATTCTGTTGCTTTTTATTATAAAAGCACCAAATTCATTTTGTGTTTCCCTCAAGGAAAAACGTTATTTCATGTTTTTAATGGTGCCCTCAAAGGTATTTGAGTATAAATCACAACACCCACTATTTCCAAATTTTAAACTTTTATTTCAAATAGGTAAACATAAAACTGTTAACTATAACCATAACATTAATAAAGAAAAGAAATATTAAAATATAAAAATGTGCTGAAACATAGTTTAATTGAAAACATCTGACATAGAAACACAAGTCCTTCACATCAAATTATCAAATAAAATTTCCATCCTGATACCTGAACCTTTCCTAAAACAAACACACAAAGGAAGAATAAAAAGGGTCTTGGAAGCCATTGAATAAACTTTACAATTATTTGTATGAAAATTAAGTGAAGTGCAATTTCACAAAAGGAAAAATATCCCCCAAAATGAATGAGGTATATTATGTAGGTTACTATAGCTAAGTGAAAAAATAAAATAGTGGCAAAATATCTACTGTTATTTAAAAATCTCAATATTGAAAGACTAGACCACCTCTCATACAATAACTGAAGACAAACATATCTACAATCAAAAATCACTTGTATCAGAATGATGATTCACTCTCACAATCACCATAAGTGCTTACAGACGCTGCCTCCTAGCTGTGTGTAATTTGAATTCTGTTTGATCTAATGTGAAATCTTCAAGCTCAGCCAAAAAAAAAAAAAACCACCTTACCTTCATCTATATTTTGTGAAAGCAAATTGAGGCAATACAAAATTTTAATTCACCTGGAAGGAACAGATATCTTTTCCTCCTGTTTTGGCTTCTTGATATATATTTATTAATTCCAAAGAGCCTTTTGACTTCATACTGACTACTCATCAATTTTCATCAGCCATTATACCTGGTCCCTGCTGTGCACCTCAATGAATTGGCAGGAGAACGTGTAGAATCAGGTTTCATGGGAAAAAATGCTTTTCACTTCTCAAGTCTCAATCAATACTTCAGAAAGAAAAAGAAAAATGACCTATTCAGTGTGGTGAATTTCCCCAGCATATGTGATGGCATTTACAATGGGCACTGTCAAAAATAAAACCTGAATATAAAACCAGGGTCTAGGATATTACAAGCTCAACAGTGAGGACCAAAACAACTGTAGGCAGCATGTCTACGTATTGAAATTCCTGCAGCCAGATGTTCCTGGGGTTTATCAAAATGTGATCTGATTAAGGGATTATTGGGAGGGTTGTGCTATAAATCATGTTGTTAGTCACATGCATTCTGAGTAGTTCCTATAAAGCTAGAAAAGTTGAATTTAATATCAGAGAGTACTTACACTGCCGCCAATCAAGTAATAGCGTGGAAGTGGGGAAAAAATTCTACAAACCAGAGCCGCCGTGCTTCAGGGAGTAAGATGATTACAGGAATTTCCCTGTTTATTAGTGCAGAGACATGCTGTAGGATTAAAGGGGATGAAGGAAAGGAGTGTCTTCATAGCCCATTAGTTTACCAAATGCAAAACAAAAACATTTTCAAGAAAAAAAGCAAGATTAAAATATGTGTATCTTTTTGACAACTAAATTACAAGCATCTTTGCAATTTATATATTTTATATAAAAAAAGCAAGAAAAAACTGCTGTATTTTTTACACAGAAAATACCAGGTTCAATTCCTATAAAAGCCTCAAATGCATACCATTGAGGATAAATTCACTGATGCACATTTGACAACTAAATCACAAAGCTCTTTGATATACTGTGTATGAAGAGTGGCAATTAAGGCCAATAAAATCAAAGGAAAAAAAAAGCTAATTAACACTAACATATCATTATGACTCACTAGCATATAAACTCCCATGCCTGCTCTAAATTGCCAGCAATTGGCAATTCCCAAATTCCTAAGGATGCAGACAATAGTTTCCAAAAACTGTAGCCACCAGCAGTTTGGGGGGCTCTTGGGAACTGTGGCAATACTTTCTTCCAGCAAAAGGCCCAAAGCACACCAAGGACTTAGAACCCACCCATCCCTGCTCTCAAGAAATGTAATCCCAAGATTACCAACTACAGTGATTAGTTGTAGATTCTAAACAAATTATGCTACTGCTCTGTGTTTTTTGTTTTTCCTTTTTTAAATAATGGTAAATTTTTGTGGTAGAAGCAATATGAAATCTGGAGACAAAGGATCTGAATTCAAATTCCAGATGAGGTATTTATTATCCCAGTAAGTTTCGGCAAGTCATTTAACCCTCCGCCAAATGAGAACCATAGCAATGTCTCCCCTACAGACTTATAGTGAGAAAAAATGAGGCAAAATGAATGTAGGAATATTCTAAAAGTAGAACCCATCTACAAATGTTCACTCTTCCCATGTACCATGAGCAGGCTCCATCTAAACTAGTCTGTGTGTGCTTAGTCATTCAGACCTCCCCAACTCTTGGCATCCCCCAGGCAGATTTGTTACCATGGTGCTGCCTGGGAAGCCCTTCCTCTAAACTGGGCAGGTGAGAAAAGTACAAAGATTTCCTGCCACAATACATAGAAATTAAACTGATCATAACAGTAAAAAAAAAAAAAAAAACTAAACAAACAAGTGCAGAGGGAAAGACGCCATGAAAATTAGATTTAATAAAATGTACCCAGGTTTCATATGAAGAAAACCAGGCAGAAATTTTCAGCAAGACATTAAATGTGTTTTTATACAGTAAATAAACCCAGATTTAAAAGACCACTCTGGAGTGGGAGGTGAGAGAAAGGTTCAAGACAAGAGAAGGGGGACATGTGGCACACCTATGGAGGATGCATGTTGATATATGGCAGAAACCAACACAATAGTGTGAAACAATTATCCTCCAACTAAAAATAAACATATTTTAAAAAAGTAAAAAACAAAACAAAAAAGGCCCCCGTGGCTTTGAGATTGTATGGAAAATCATTTGGAGAATTTAATTAATTTAAATTAATTAAAAGTAAAAATAAAGCTCATACTTGGCTACTGATAGCAAAGTAAACATGTATTACCACAAGCTTTAATAACTAGCTGCAACAGCTTTATTCTTCTCTCTTTATTACTGAAAAACCCATGGTAGTCAATGATCTCTTGAACTCCAAGAAGTACAATAGAGACATCATTTAAATTCAGAAAAGGGCTGATTTTCCAACAATATTCTGGACGTAGAGCATTTCTGCATAAGTGCACAAAATGACCAAATGCACCAGGAGCACTCTGTCAAGGTCACTGTGCCGTACACAAGTAAGAAATTATTATTAGAGAAATCTGGAAAGCTTTTTTGAACCTTGTAGAATAAGCCAAGATATATCAAATTTATAAAACAAAGAATTCTACAAAAATGATACAGAAAACAAAGCTCAATATAGACTAGGGTAACTTGGTACGGGGGTGGAGACCACAAGTCAAACTTCTTCCCTGGCTTCTGTGACCACCTTGACTTTGATTTCCATGTCACTTAGTCACATACACAGATCTTTGTTCATCTCTCCTCCCCTGCAGTTGCTCCTGCTCTCAGCTATAGAGCTTTCAACTAACTGATTTCTCCTGTTCCATTTCTGAACTTCCTAAACAGCTCAAGCAATCAGTTCACTGATTACCCGTTCTTGACACGGCCTCAACATCTGTGGCCCCTCCAACCTACCACCTCTTGGGTGGTGAAGCCCCACACACTGGAGTGCAGGGTACCAGGAGAAGGTCTGGGGCCACCCAGAGAAAAACGCATTTGCAAAACCAACTCATAAGCGGCTGCTCTGCTTAAAATTCCATTGAATCTTGGGATTCGCGAGATTCCTCTAGGTCTAACGAGTCCCCTAAGCTTCCCTGCGAGTTTAGGCTATACCCTGAGTCTTTCAGGGCATTATGAGCATTCATAAACTTCTGCAGGTATTTAGAGGTATACAGCCAGTGATGTTTCAGGACATCTTCCATTTCATAGTACTTGGACTGCCTAGCATTCATTTTCCGGAAGCGCCGGAACAGTTTGTTGCCAGATTCATTTCCCTCGCTTGCCCATGCTCCAATGGAGCCATCCCTCTCAATAATTTCAGGGACGTGAGCCAAGGTCTTGTGAAAATAATTGGTGATTTTGCCTTCATATCTATACTTGAACTGGGTGGAGAGGAGCTCAGCAAAACGCTGTGAATTGAAACTGTACTGGCAGAGGGACTCTGGGCACTCTTTAGCCGGGCATGAGGACCGCCAGACGGGTTTCATCTTCAAATAAAGGTCCATCAGTTCCCTCAGGGCTTCGTGCCTCTCTGCAGAGGGAATTAATTCACAAACTGCTTCAACCGTCTCTTTGGTCATGAGCTTCCTGGCAAAGTTGCCATTCATCCTCATGATGGGCTTCAGGTTCATCTTCTTTCGGAGATGCTTGTCCAGGGTGGCCTGCCATCGTTTCCTTTCCTCTTTGGAGGCGTTGGGGTTCTTATACACCTCTCCTATCTCCAGCTGGAAAATCTTGTAGAACTCAGCCGCATTGCCAATGTCGCAGTGGAGTGCATCAATGGAAGGGACTGTCTCAATGAAGGGTTTGGCTGAGACCCCCTTCACCCGGTCCCTCAGTTCCTCCACAGTCTCATGGTACGGGTTAGAACGCCAGACTTCATAGCGCTCCAGATTCTCAGCATGGCTTCTGGTTATGGAGTGGAAGACAAGATTCTGAGAGGCTTCCAGGCGGGTGGCATCACAAAGGGTACAAATGTAGACTGATCCAGAAGCCTCAAGGCCTTCCACTTCCCGGACAAGTTTCTCATCGTAGCCGGTGCCCCGAAAGATGAACTTGAAAGTCCGGAGGATGCCGCTCATCTCAAGCATTAATTCGCTGTTTTTCATGGCCTCCCTCTCGGCAATGAGAGGGCTTAGGATGGCCGTCAGGGTCTCGTGGTCAGATTCATCTGCTAACATGAGGCACAGGGGCTTGCAACACAGCTCGGAGTTAGGCTTGGCTTCCTCAAACACCGTCACATTCTGTGACCCGTGAGCAATGGTGATTCTCATTACCGTGAAGGAAAACCGAACTGCCTTTTCTGGAACTGCTGGTCCACTGCCGTGCTTCTCACTCACGTCCCCATTCCGTCACAGGACTCCTTCACCACCACAGTGAAAGGACCATTCAGGTAGTCTTCAAGGTCTTGGGCTTTCATGCCCTCCAGGATGTCTTCCTCCATGTCCATCAGAGTGGATACCAAAGCTGCATCATAGCGGAAGCGCTTGGCAATGGTGTCCACTGGGTAATCGTCCACAGAGGAGGCCAGTCCAGACAGTCCATCAATAATGCCCACGTCAGTGCTGGAAGACACATTCTTCAGAGGTGGCTGCCACTCGAAGGGGTGGTAGCCTGGCAGAAGGACTTTCTCAGCACTCCGAAGGGCATGCAAAGGCTGGAAAATCTGCCTCCCCGTGATGGCCTTCACAGTCCTGTACATCTTGTGGTATTGGCTGCAGCTGAGGAAGGTGTTGACACGGATGGCCAAGCAGACAGCCGGCTGCAGGCCAGAGCCTTGTCCCTTCATGATGGCCTCCAGCTCGTCAGCTTGTCTGTGCTCATTCCTCGCCCTCAGCGCCAGCAGGAACAAGGTCAGACACACCGACTTCACATCTCCACCTTCTTCCTTGTCAGCAAAAGCCTTGACTTGCAGCTTGAGCTCCCTCAGGGGCGTCAGGCTTGCCTTTTTGCCTTGGTCTCAGGGTACAACGCCAGACTTCATAGCGCTCAGATTCTCAGCATGGCTTCTGGTTATGGAGTGGAAGACAAGATTCTGAGAGGCTTCCAGGCGGGTGGCATCACAAAGGGTACAAATGTAGACTGATCCAGAAGCCTCAAGGCCTTCCACTTCCCGGACAAGTTTCTCATCGTAGCCGGTGCCCCGAAAGATGAACTTGAAAGTCCGGAGGATGCCGCTCATCTCAAGCATTAATTCGCTGTTTTTCATGGCCTCCCTCTCGGCAATGAGAGGGCTTAGGATGGCCGTCAGGGTCTCGTGGTCAGATTCATCTGCTAACATGAGGCACAGGGGCTTGCAACACAGCTCGGAGTTAGGCTTGGCTTCCTCAAACACCGTCACATTCTGTGACCCGTGAGCAATGGTGATTCTCATTACCGTGAAGGAAAACCGAACTGCCTTTTCTGGAACTGCTGGTCCACTGCCGTGCTTCTCACTCACGTCCCCCATTCCGTCACAGGACTCCTTCACCACCACAGTGAAAGGACCATTCAGGTAGTCTTCAAGGTCTTGGGCTTTCATGCCCTCCAGGATGTCTTCCTCCATGTCCATCAGAGTGGATACCAAAGCTGCATCATAGCGGAAGCGCTTGGCAATGGTGTCCACTGGGTAATCGTCCACAGAGGAGGCCAGTCCAGACAGTCCATCAATAATGCCCACGTCAGTGCTGGAAGACACATTCTTCAGAGGTGGCTGCCACTCGAAGGGGTGGTAGCCTGGCAGAAGGACTTTCTCAGCACTCCGAAGGGCATGCAAAGGCTGGAAAATCTGCCTCCCCGTGATGGCCTTCACAGTCCTGTACATCTTGTGGTATTGGCTGCAGCTGAGGAAGGTGTTGACACGGATGGCCAAGCAGACAGCCGGCTGCAGGCCAGAGCCTTGTCCCTTCATGATGGCCTCCAGCTCGTCAGCTTGTCTGTGCTCATTCCTCGCCCTCAGCGCCAGCAGGAACAAGGTCAGACACACCGACTTCACATCTCCACCTTCTTCCTTGTCAGCAAAAGCCTTGACTTGCAGCTTGAGCTCCCTCAGGCGGTGCTTCTGGGCCCTTCGGGTCAGGGACAAGAGATGCTGGCGGGGCCGCCCCCCTTTATTGATATGCACAAAAGTCTCTTTGGATTCCTTGTGGCTTGAGACATGGTGATTGTATTTTTCCAAGCTGACCTCCTCATTGCAGTCCTCTGCTGGACATTTCACCATGAGGGAATTCACAATGCTCAAAAAAGACTTCACCGGACTCTCCAGGTCAGTCGGGAAACAGGGATACTGACAAGAAGGACAATAGCTGCCCATGACTCTGAGGCATCTGAGAATGCAGATCCTGCAAAAGACGTGCTTACAACTGGTCTCCACGGGGTCTGCCAGAATGTGTTCACAGATCTGGCAGGAGATCGACTTCACAAAGTGCTCCGGGAAGTCCACTGCCAGGAGCTTGGTACTGAGGTGTATCTTACTGCAGTTGGCAATCTTCTTCATCAGTTCCTTGCTGCTGATCCTGGCCTGAGTTCTCTTGTGCCCCCGGGCTTGTCTCGCTTGGTGGATTACAGTTTTGAGTTTCTTGCTGAGCTGCGAGTTTGGCTGCTGACTCTTCCTCTTGAGTCCCCGATGGGCAGTGTGGCAGATGTCACAGGATGGAGTGTGGGGGTGCCACTCCATAGCCGCAGTCCTTCGGGGGTAAACCTCACACGGGGTGCTGCTGAACTTCCTGTGCATGAAGCTCCAGCAGCTGTGGCAGAACTCAGTGGGGTGGATGGAGTCCACATCTGCCCTCACGTCAATCCGAAAGACCTTGGCGATGAGGTCCGGCCAGGAGGTGACCCTCTTTTCCTTCTTTCGTAAGAGGACTTGGGTTTTGCCATCCACAGGCCCATGGACTGGATATCGCTTGCTGTGCCCATCCACTTTGAGAGAATTCCCACAGATGCGGCAGAGCTGCCGCAGGTTAGCTTGGTGAATGGCTTTGTCTCGTGCTTTTCCATCATCATGGGATTTTTTCAGAAACTTTGGGCGAGGCTTCAATGCCGGTTGAGTCAGGGCCGGCTTGGGACCACCAGCCTTATCCAGGATGGCTGGAGATAGTTCTAGAGAGGATTTCCCTCAGACATATCTTGCTTTTCTGCTTGGGCATTTTCAGGGGCCTTCTCGAAGGATCTCACCCTGAACAGCTTAAATTTCCATTCTGAAAATTTAAGATGTGGGTGCTGGATTTCCTCTGGAGCAGAACTGAATCCCAGAGTGGGTGCCAGAGAGACAGCCATGCTGGCTGAGGTACCTGGGAACAACAAAAACAAGTCAGATGAGGAAAAAAATGTCAGCATCCAACTGATACATCTTGAAAAGAATACAAAATTAGTATATTCAATTATCCACTTATTAAATTGTGCAAAAAGTTAATTATTAAACCTCCTATTTTAATATCCTATGTTGGGTGCTAATCATATAGCACAGAAGAGAGTCATTCTCTCTTATGAGAGTGTCAGGGCTCATTTATACCAGGTATGTCAGTACATATCCCATCATAGTTTATTTTACATATATATGCACAATCTCATATTTTAGTTTATTATTTTTATTGAGATACAGTTGATGTACATACCATATGTACAATATCATTTACCTTCCACCAAAACCTTAAGGTCTTTGAGGGCAAAATCTTTGAAAGATTTACCTCTGTCTCCCCAAGTTTCCTAGCACTCACTACATGCTCAACAGTTATTTGCTGAATAAATGCAAGGAAAAACTGGCTACTAAAACCAAAGAAAAGTCATATTTTCTGCATGAAGCTCCAGCAGCTGTGGCAGAACTCAGTGGGGTGGATGGAGTCCACATCTGCCCTCACGTCAATCCGAAAGACCTTGGCGATGAGGTCCGGCCAGGAGGTGACCCTCTTTTCCTTCTTTCGTAAGAGGACTTGGGTTTTGCCATCCACAGGCCCATGGACTGGATATCGCTTGCTGTGCCCATCCACTTTGAGAGAATTCCCACAGATGCGGCAGAGCTGCCGCAGGTTAGCTTGGTGAATGGCTTTGTCTCGTGCTTTTCCATCATCATGGGATTTTTTCAGAAACTTTGGGCGAGGCTTCAATGCCGGTTGAGTCAGGGCCGGCTTGGGACCACCAGCCTTATCCAGGATGGCTGGAGATAGTTCTAGAGAGGATTTCCCCTCAGACATATCTTGCTTTTCTGCTTGGGCATTTTCAGGGGCCTTCTCGAAGGATCTCACCCTGAACAGCTTAAATTTCCATTCTGAAAATTTAAGATGTGGGTGCTGGATTTCCTCTGGAGCAGAACTGAATCCCAGAGTGGGTGCCAGAGAGACAGCCATGCTGGCTGAGGTACCTGGGAACAACAAAAACAAGTCAGATGAGGAAAAAAATGTCAGCATCCAACTGATACATCTTGAAAAGAATACAAAATTAGTATATTCAATTATCCACTTATTAAATTGTGCAAAAAGTTAATTATTAAACCTCCTATTTTAATATCCTATGTTGGGTGCTAATCATATAGCACAGAAGAGAGTCATTCTCTCTATGAGAGTGTCAGGGCTCATTTATACCAGGTATGTCAGTACATATCCCATCATAGTTTATTTTACATATATATGCACAATCTCATATTTTAGTTTATTATTTTTATTGAGATACAGTTGATGTACATACCATATGTACAATATCATTTACCTTCCACCAAAACCTTAAGGTCTTTGAGGGCAAAATCTTTGAAAGATTTACCTCTGTCTCCCCAAGTTTCCTAGCACTCACTACATGCTCAACAGTTATTTGCTGAATAAATGCAAGGAAAAACTGGCTACTAAAACCAAAGAAAAGTCATATTTTCTGCATTGTATCAGCCTCATTGCACTAGCTGGACAATATATTTGCAGCTTTTTAAAGCTGTCTCCCGGGAGATTGGTTGTTTATTTCTTCCAAATGGGACATAAAGGGATGATAAAGCTACAAATCCAAAGAAACTAATTACTCTGTACTTGAAAGGATGAAGTGAATTTTGAGCTTTATGAATGCACGCTAATAATAAGTATCATGGATAGTAATTATGCTTACAATTTTAATTAGTGAATACTGCTGTAAATTATAATGCTGTGTCTCCATTAGAAGCAAACCCCACAGAACTCTCTCAGCCTGCAATGCACAAACAACAGTGTGCATGTGCAAAGATGCCGAAGGATTTTAAGATGAAGAATTCGAGTATTTTCAGATAAAAGTACACAGGCCATCATGAAAGTCCTTACCAGGCACTGATCATTAATTAGCTCAAAAGTTTGTAATAAGAAGAGGTGGGAGAAATATTTTTCTTCTTCGAAAAACATTAGCAATTATGTATTCCAGGAAACCCTAGCAATCTGGGGTTGTGGTGAAGACATCATGGCGCTATAGAGAAAAAGTTTTAAAGTGTCATTTAAGTACCTCTAGACCCAATTAGCCAAATATTCTCACAATTCTTTAGCATACATAACTGGAAAGACATCAAGTTTGTTTTCAAATTATCACCTAGATGTCCCATACTTGCATGGGTTAATGCTCTTTTTTTTTAACGTCTTTGTTGAGTTTGCTACAGTATTGCTTCTGTTTATGTTTTGTTTTGTTTTGTTTGGCTGTGAGGCTCCTAGCTCCCTGACCAGGAATCCAATCCATGCACTGGAAGGCAAAGTCTTCCCCCTGCACTGGAAGGCAAAGTCTTAACCACTGGACCACCAGGGAAGTCCCTGGTTACTGCTCTTGTCCTGTCAATTATATTAAATAACATTTTCCCCTCAATTAACCAACTAAGCAAATGGATGATATTTTTCCAGTCATGTGGTTGTGGAGATTAATCCTCAGATGAACACACGTTGCCCAGAGGTGGGATTTGGAGGGTGGGGGAAGCCATGAGCGTTGTCCTGACGGCTGCTGACAAAAGTTTCCTGTCTGACCATCCCTTTAAACCATTGAAGGCTAGCCTGTCTTGCGTGCTTTATGCTTCAGAGGTTCATGTTTTTCATAAAATAAATGACAACTTCCAAGTCTTGTTTGAAAAGGAAATCCTGTTACCTTCTTCTCTATGCAGGACTGTGTGAGAACTAAACAGTTCCAAATGATTTCAAAGGTCTCATTAACCTCAGAAGTGATTCAGCTGCAGCCTAACCAACACCTCAAAGTTGCACGTGGTTCAATTATGTTCCTAAATTCTGTCCTGGGTCAGGGTCAGAGGCCTTCCCATGCCCTTCCCCCCCACCCCTGTTTCCCATTGGTTTGAACTCATTCCCAAGTATCTTTTTTCATTCCTTTAGCCTTTCTCTTCCCTGTCTTTTTCTAGCGTACTAGTTCTCTGAAATTCCAAGATAATCTTTTGAGTTCTTCTTTTAAAAAATGTATGACCATCTCTAGAGTTATTCAAGTTAAATACTGAACTTCCAGTAAAAGTCAAAGCATATTGGAAGGAGCCCTAGAACTGTCTCCCCTCCCTACCCACACCTCCCCTTGACTCCCACTGCCCTGAAATATTATGTCAAAACCTGCTGGAAATACATTTGTGAAGTACTCTCATAGAAAGAGAACCATCACCAAGCTGTTGTTAGCCACTGACATCCAAATCAAATCTACTTATTAGATTGTTTTTCTATGTAGCTGCTGAAAGTTTATCGAAATTAGAACCAAGAAGGGAGTAGGAGAAATGTGTTATTCTTCTCATTTTTCAGGGGAACATACACCAATATGCTTATAGCTGTGAAAGCTAAGGGGCTTCTTAGGCAGCGTTAGTGGTAAAGAACCTGCCTGCCAATGCAGGAGATGTAAGAGATACCAGTTTGATCCCAGGGTTGGGAAGATCCCCTGGAGGAGAGCATGGCAACCCACTCCAATATTCTTACCTGGAGAATCCCATGGACAGAGGAATCATAAGGAGTTGGACATGACTGAGGCAACTTAACATACATGCAGGATGGAAATTGTAGATTTTTTTATATTTTTTTTATCCTTATCTGTGATTTTTACCTCCCCTGAAATAAATATTTGCTATTTTTAGAAGATAGAACTTTTAATAACTAGTTATAATGAGATATCATTGATCTATCTGATTAGCAAGGGTTAAAAATATTGATATTTATCAGCACTAATGAAGGTATGGGGATTGAAAATATCTTTATACATTCTTGGGAGAAGTGTAAATTGGTATAGTAAGACAATGTAACAATGTCTTTTAAATGTTTAAATAAATATTATCTTTGGTGCAGTAAATCTGCTTTTAGAACGTTGTTCTATAAAAGCATTCCCACAGGTTATCCCCACAGTGATATTTATATGGAGAAAGACAGAGAGAGTGAAAGAAGAAAATTTTTAAATCTATTTTAAAAATATGTAATTTTGAAGACTAGAAAACAGCATAAATAATCACCAATAGGGTATTATTAAACAAATGATGATCCAGACACACAATGGAAAACAACACAGAAATTAAAACTTTCTATGTGCATTTATACATATGTGCAATTTTTACGTCCATCAAACTTTGTGCCCGTGACAAAGCAGAGACAAGAACAATAATAGCACATAAAGTAAGACCTCATTCTTGCCTTTGTTCAGATTTGTCTATATCTGAAAATATAGAAAGTCAGGAAGGAGATGCACTAAAACCATCACAATGCTAACTCTCTAAAAAATAGAATTGGCACTACTAAGGTCTCTAATTTTCTATTTAATTCACTTTTATATCAGAATTTTTCACAACAAATACATATGCTTTCATTTTTGTGATATATTCACTTTAGGTAAAAAAATATCTTCAAGCCTAGATTTCTATGTACCATAGTTATTTTCCCGTATTTCTTCCTAAATTTCCTCCTTGAAAAGTTTAGTCAGGTGTTAAAACTGACCACCATTCTTAGCTTATCTTTCTTTTCTGGTAAACATGTTGTGCTGTGAGCTCAGTTGCTCAGTCATGTCCAAAAAAAAAAAAAAAAATGACCACAAGATAACTCTTTCATAGTTCTAACTTCATGCTGTCTGCAAGTCAAGTCCACACTTTAGTTCCCTTTCAACTTGTTTGGGCTTCCCAGGTGGCTCAATGGTAAAGAATACATTGGTAAGCAGATTCTTTACCACTGAGCCACCTGGAAATCTTGTAGTCTTTTTTTTTTTTTTTGACACCCAGGGATCTTACAAATTCTTGATCTCCTCTCTTCTAACAAAGGGTCTCAGTGGTGGACCAGCCTCCGATCTGCAAAGCAGGATGGATGTTGCTGGCTCAGCCCTGTTCCCATCTCACTCTGCCCTCTCAGCATTGCCCTCCCCTACCACCACAGCTACACGGGTCCTTCTCTCTACAGGGCGTGGATTCATTTTGGCAGCAAGTCTAGGGTGGCTTGACTGGGGCAGAACCTGTCATTCATATGAGTGCAGCACTCGTTCTTTAAAATAACTACTGTCTACTTTTGGCCAAACATCAACATTAAACAGCTGACAGCATCCATAGTCTTTTTATGTCTCAGACATTCACAAAATGACCTGAAGATTTCTCCTCTTCCTCCAGGCAACTTCTTGCTTGAACCACTTCAGAAAGAGAAGCGTGCTCTCTCAGTCCTTGTTCAGGAATCCTGTTCACGAATGTAACCTCTGTGTAGGGTCTCTACAGTGGTAATTCTCAAAGTTGCTATGTGCCAGCTCACTAGGGAGCTTGTGTTTAAAACTAGTAACGCAGATCATCAAACCCCAAAACGTCTGATTCTCCATCTTGGACAAAGTCCAGAAACTGTATTTTTTTTTAACAAACATTTCAGTGACTGCTACTCAGGGTCCATAGGTTCATGCTTTGGTACATACTGGTCTCGTACTCTGTCTGAAACCAGCTTATGACATTCCTGGCCATACTTGGCAAATATCTTAGCAAGGATACCTTTCCTCCAACCCTGCCATTTGTTTGCTCCTGATAATTTTTCTTGCCTGAATCAGAGCAGTATTTTTTTCCCAAGAGAGTCATTCCTTTCCTTCTGCTGATTTATTTTACAAATCCTCTCAAGAAGTGCTCCTTAGGGGATTCCTTGGCAGTCCATTGGTTAGGACTCTGAGCTTCCAATGCCAGGCACCTGAGTTCAATTGCTGGTCAGGGAACTAAGATCCCTGCTAGTCAAATGGCATAGCCAAAAAAAAAAAAAAACCCACTCTCTAAACCCTTGCTCTGCCTGCAGCAGGCATTCATTTACAGTAATTTGGACATTTTACATCTTCTCTGTGAATCGACAGTGTCTTCCTCAACTTGGTTTCTTGTTCCTTTCCCATTTTAAGTACATTAGAGAAGAAAACCAAACATACGTCAGCTACCTTTGCTCCGTCCTCTCATGTCCCACAAGGGAAAAAGCCCAAGTACTTCTAGTTAGAAACATACACATGGAATAAATATCGTGACTCAAGGCATGAAAAACATGAATGTTACCTTGCTCAGCAGGCTGCCTGGGCAAAGTGCTGGGCTGTCTGCAGTGCAGTTGGTGTTACTCGATACCAAAGAGAACGCAGAGGGTGCTCTCCAGTCTTTCAGGGCAGGCTGCTGCATTATTTATCAGTCTCCACTGTTCTTCCCAGCCTCCCTCACCACACAGGGCTAACCACAAGGGAGGGCAGCCAATCACAGGTCAGGCGCGCCCCAGCTCCAGCTGGCACCTGGCTCTTCAGGAAGCTTAGTTGAGGGGCCAGAGTGTAGCACCACACATGAGTATGTGCTGGAACGTTGCCAGAGCTGCCAGCTCACTCCCCAAGACTGTTGGGTTGGAAACGATCTTGTCAACATAATTTTGGACTTCTGCCAAGGTTCTATGGCTATGCGTCAGTTTCCCCATCTGTAAGATAGAAATACAAAACAGTATATACCTCAAAGAGTCAATGAGCTTATACAGTGAGAGCTACTATAGAAAGATACTTGCAACACTGTCTGCCCTTGTTGTTGTTGTTGCTGCTGTTTAGTTGCTAAGTTGTATCTGACTCTTTGGCATCCCCGTGGACTGTAGCCCACCACATTCCTCTATCCATGGAATTCTCCAGGCAAGAATACTGGAATGGGTTGCCATTTTCTTTCTCCAGGGGATCATCCCAAGCCAAGGATCAATCCATGTCTCCTACTTTACAGGCAAATTCTTTACCCCTGAACCACCAGGGAAGCCCAGAGATCTGCCCAGGAGGGACTCATCAAATGCTAACTCTGGGATCACTTTTATTGTAACTTTGAAATGAGCTACTTGGACAGTTCTCAGTCAGGGAAGTTTGTGCTCCTTGTAATAACACTATCTTTATGTTACTAGAGTTTTTTGACGTCACAGACCAGGATTTAAATATCACCTCCTGCCTAGGATATATTACTTCAACTTTATGAGCTGCTACCTCTTCATTGACTCTGCAGGATCGATAATATTAGCCCAACATTATCCAGAGCGACAGGCCAGGCTTCCAAGTGCTTTATATATCACCTCTTTGTCACCACAAGTCTATGTATTTGACGTTATTTTCTCTAAAGAGAAGCCACAGAAGTGTAAGCAGTGGAGAAACTTACCCGTGGACACACACCACTAAATAGTGAAGTGGGATTCAAGGTACATGTTCTTAACCACTTCACCATTCTATAAAAGGAGAATACTGAGAGCCATTGGCAGCAAGAGTGACGATGACTCAAAAATGAACTTCAGTCTACCTAGCAAGATCTCTGTTTCAAATCCCCTTAATATTTCTTAGACCTAAATTCCCCTGTGCTCACCTAATCTGTGAGGCGTGGCCTTGCTCTCGTTTTCAGCAAAAACTGTCAGAAGCAGGTGCAAGGATTGCCTTGTGCTGTGCTCTCTGGATTCTCCTTATATGCTGTTTTTGGTATTTAATCGCTGAGCCTTGTCTTCTTTAGACCCCCATGGACGGTATCTAATTTGGGTTGGAAACGATCTTGTCAACAATTGGATTCTAAGGCTAGGGCGTCAGTTTCCCCATCTGTAAGATAGAAATACAAAACAGTATATACCTCAAAGAGTCAATGAGCTTATACAGTGAGAGCTACTATAGAAAGATACTTGCAACACTGTCTGCCCTTGTTGTTGTTGTTGCTGCTGTTTAGTTGCTAAGTTGTATCTGACTCTTTGGCATCCCCGTGGACTGTAGCCCACCACATTCCTCTATCCATGGAATTCTCCAGGCAAGAATACTGGAATGGGTTGCCATTTTCTTTCTCCAGGGGATCATCCCAAGCCAAGGATCAATCCATGTCTCCTACTTTACAGGCAAATTCTTTACCCCTGAACCACCAGGGAAGCCCAGAGATCTGCCCAGGAGGGACTCATCAAATGCTAACTCTGGGATCACTTTTATTGTAACTTTGAAATGAGCTACTTGGACAGTTCTCAGTCAGGGAAGTTTGTGCTCCTTGTAATAACACTATCTTTATGTTACTAGAGTTTTTTGACGTCACAGACCAGGATTTAAATATCACCTCCTGCCTAGGATATATTACTTCAACTTTATGAGCTGCTACCTCTTCATTGACTCTGCAGGATCGATAATATTAGCCCAACATTATCCAGAGCGACAGGCCAGGCTTCCAAGTGCTTTATATATCACCTCTTTGTCACCACAAGTCTATGTATTTGACGTTATTTTTCTCTAAAGAGAAGCCACAGAAGTGTAAGCAGTGGAGAAACTTACCCGTGGACACACACCACTAAATAGTGAAGTGGGATTCAAGGTACATGTTCTTAACCACTTCACCATTCTATAAAAGGAGAATACTGAGAGCCATTGGCAGCAAGAGTGACGATGACTCAAAAATGAACTTCAGTCTACCTAGCAAGATCTCTGTTTCAAATCCCCTTAATATTTCTTAGACCTAAATTCCCCTGTGCTCACCTAATCTGTGAGGCGTGGCCTTGCTCTCGTTTTCAGCAAAAACTGTCAGAAGCAGGTGCAAGGATTGCCTTGTGCTGTGCTCTCTGGATTCTCCTTATATGCTGTTTTTGGTATTTAATCGCTGAGCCTTGTCTTCTTTGTGACCCCCATGGACGGTAGCCCCCCAGGCTCCTGCCCATGGAATTTCCCAGGCCTGAATACAGGAGCAGATTGCCACTTTCTTCTCCAGGGGATCTTCCTGACTCAGGGATCAAACCCATGTCTCCTGCTTGGCAGGCAGACTCTTTACTACTGAGCCAGCCCCACTCCTTGTATATCCCCACTGTTTTTCACTCAGGCCTGTCTGATCACATAGCAGTCCTGGGGACCAGTTCCTGCTCACTAAGATACAGGCAAAACAGGAGCCATTGCAATAATGTTGGAAGAGACGGCCTGTGTCTTCTAGGAACCTCTGTGTGTTTCTACCCAAGGTTCACATGATGTTGTGAGGTTGGGCAGTCCCTGAGAAGTTCTTGAAGATGAAGCCCATGGTCAAATCAGCAGGAAGCAGGGCCTCCAGGATGTGGCTTATGGTCTTGAATTCCTCTTTATATAACGGGTCATGTGGAGAGGAGTCAGAGCATTGCTGACGTGGAGGAAGTTTGCCTTATTTTTGCACCTTCCCATGCTGCAAAATCCTGAACCTCCACTGGACTCACAGGAAGAAGAAGGGCCTCCTCACCTTACCTCCCCTTGAAAGAAACAAGAAAACAGTCGTGTCTCACAGAACTGAACCAAGCAGCAAGTCCCAGCTTCCAAGGATCACGCTTCAGTTCCACAGACCCATGTAGAAGGTATGTGACACTAGAGCGACTGTCTATTTCATGTTGTCTGGAACCTTCCTGGCTTCAGCCCTGAAAGTCCAAGGCACAGCGTCAGTAGGTCATCCTTCAACACACTGTCGACTAAAAAGATGAACAACGTGAGAGCTGTGAGTTGAGGTTTATTTGGGGCACAAATAGGAATGCAGCCCGGAAGACCGCATCTGAGATAGCTCTAGAGACTGCTCCAAAGAGGCAGCAGGAGGGAGTTCAATATATAAGATTTTGAGGAAGGGGGAGTTTAATACCAATAACCAAAGGTTTTTGATTGGCCATAGGGGTCTAATGTCACCATGAAGAGATCTAGTGCTCTTCTAAATATGAGGAGATGCAAGGATTGCGATAATAAAGTCTATGCCTAAAAGCATCCACCTACCTAAAGACCTGCCCCACCAGATTCCCTGGAGCACACAGTGCCTGCTCCACCCTGAACAACCTCAGGGTGTGTGGAAGGTCAGCAGCTGTCACAGCACCGGGTCAATCTCCCCAGAGGCAGATGGCAAATGCCCCTGTTCAGTCATTGGCAGTGCAATTGACAAATGCCAATTTGTAGTTGACAAAATCCTTACTCCTTTTCCAGGCCACTGAAATTCCACCCATTATTCCTGTTCCAAATCTTTTCCATCTGGCAGACCCCCACCTGGAGCAAACGTTGACTTCCATCCTGATACAGCAGAATCAGAGTTGCCAAGACTGATTGGCATATGTATCCATGACTATATATATAAGTACACATATAAGTATATGTGTACATAGCTCCAGCTTGCAAAACTCTTGTCATCAAACACCACTGAATCCAATGCCAGAGCTAGAAGGAAACTTAAGAGGCTACCCAATGGATGTCTACTTTGTTTCAAGCAAATTAAAAATAAAACACGGCCAACAGATCTCAGCCAAGTTTAGCAGGAAGAAAAGAATGAAAAGTGCAAACCGGAGTTTGAACAATTCAATGCCAAGTCCCAGTGTTGAGCAGAGCCCTCCTGGCTGAGTGAGTAGCTCTGAGTAATCCTGGAAGAGCTGAAGAGGCCAGCACTGGCCCTGCTCCCAACCCACTCAAGCCCCAAACACTCCTTAGCAGGTTGCCTACCCCCATTCCCCTGGGCTCCCTGCAGGCCCTTTTAAAAGACTTTTTCAAATTCAATTTCTTCCCAGACAGTCAGGAGCTCCAGTTGCTCATATCAATCCAAAGCTACTCCAGCAGCTGTGGTCTGAGGGTGTGAACACTGCCTTCTGTGCTCTTATCGTAATCCAGCAGATGTTGTTTACTGACACTGTGATTACATATATAAGCATGTATCTATATATCTCCAACTCAAAAAACCCTTGTCCTCCAACATCACTCAACCAAATGCCAGAGCTACAAGAGAATTTAGAGCTTATCTGACCCAATGGATGCCTTTCAGAGGTGAGAAACAGTCCCCGAAGGGCAAAGTGTCCTATTCAATGTCACAGGAGGAAATTGGTAGCAAAAAGAGCATTATAAACCGGTCTCTGGAGTCCCAGAGCAAGATTCTTTCCACTTCACTGAAAACAGAGCATCTCTCCTCCTCTACCCTCACCCCAAGGCTTCTTGCTTCTCTTAGCCTGAAAAGGGCCTCAAGTGGGCAACGAAGCAGAACCATCGCAAGCCATTGCTAGACACAAGCCTTTAGTCGTGGCGCAAACTTGTCCCAGTATTGGTGGTGGAGAGCTGGCACCCCCATCAGCTCGTTTCTTCCCCACTTCCCCAGTCCTGAAATTGCTTTCTAATTAACTCAATGTGGATTATCCCTGTTAGTAAATTTGCTAATGTGTTATTAATTGCTCTAAACGTCAGCTGCAGCTCATTCCCCACAAATTCAGGAGTGCCTTGGCGGGTTTTCTGGTGTTAGCTAGTCTGTTTTCTAAACAACTAGTGCCATCGTGTGGGCAAAAAAAGGCTGTATCATTGAGCTATCAGAGAAAGCCATCAGGAAAGGGCTCAAGAAGTTAATGAACTGGTTCAGAAGGAGTCAGTAAGTTTGGTTCTCTCTTTCAGGAATCCCAATTTCTGTCTTCCCTTCCCACCCTCTCCACCACCTCCTACCTCTGTAGGACTCTCCCATAATTCCTACAGACTAAAGAACAGTATCAAAAGCTGACATAGTCAAAGTAAGTTGCTCAAGACCCCAGACCTAGTTAACTTTAGCCTTCCACTAAAGTTAAAAGTCTAACATGGAACTCACTATTTTGCAACTGCTCACTGGTCCCAGAAAACATTTCATGAGTGCCTTCCTCAAATAAGTGAGGATGTAAGGAACGTGGGAGTTTGAGGACTGAGAAGTGCCTTCCCGTGTTTCAGACTTATCAGATACCCTTTCTAACCTGGAGACATCTGTTCTACCTTCCTACCCGACCCCAAATATAAAAAGGCATGTCTTTCCTCCTCCTCTCATTCAGCTGTACAGGGTCTAAGAATGAGGTCAAAGGTCAATGTAGGATGAATTTGATTGAAGTGACTCAGGGTTAGAATTCAAGCCCGAGAAATAAGCTTACTCAAGCCTACAGTAAACATAATAGCCTGAAATAACTAATTGTAGGACAGCCATAGGTATCTTCACAAAAAGCCAGACAGGGCATACCTCAAGCTCTACTAACTGGGGGTTCCAAAAATTTTGTAATTGTTTTCGGAGAGTGAGAAAGGCATACTTTTTTTTTTTTTTTTAATTTATTTTTTTGGGGGGGCGGGTTGGGGAGGGAGGGGGATGGGCAGGTCACTTCTATTGGTCTTTCATTTGTCTATTTTCATCCGTCTTTGTTCTTTGGCTCTTGTGGGCCTCCCATCGCGGTGGCCTCTTGTCGCTGAGCGCCAGCTCTGGGCTCATGCGCTCCAGAGCTTCGGCTTGGGAATTGGACACATCAGCCCAGCCGCTCCGCGGCACGTGGGATCTTCCCAGGCCAGGGATCGAACCGGCGCCCCTTGCACTGCAAGGCAGTGTCCTTACCCACTGGACCACCAGGAAAGCCCAGGCATACTTTTTTTTTTTTTAAAAAAGATTTATTTATTTTATTTATTTTGGGCGGGGTCGAGTTGGGGAGGGAGGGGAGCGGGCGAGCCACTTCTGTTGGTCTTTCATTTCTCTATTTTCATCCGTCTTTGTTCTTTGGCTCTTGTGGGCCTCCCATCGCGGTGGCCTCTTGTCGCTGAGCGCCAGCTCTGGGCTCATGCGCTCCAGAGCTTCGGCTTGGGAATTGGACACATCAGCCCAGCCGCTCCGCGGCACGTGGGATCTTCCCAGGCCAGGGATCGAACCGGCGCCCCTTGCACTGCAAGGCAGTGTCCTTACCCACTGGACCACCAGGAAAGCCCAGGCATACTTTTTTTTTTTTTTTAAAAGATTTATTTATTTTATTTATTTTGGGCGGGGTCGAGTTGGGGAGGGAGGGGAGCGGGCGAGCCACTTCTGTTGGTCTTTCATTTCTCTATTTTCATCCGTCTTTGTTCTTTGGCTCTTGTGGGCCTCCCATCGCGGTGGCGTCTGTCGTTGCAGAGCGCCGGCTCTGGGCGCATGCGCTCCAGAGCTCTGGCTCGGCGATTGGACACATCGGTCCAGCCACTCCGCGGCACGTGGGATCTTCCCAGGCCAGGGATCGAACCGGCGCCCCTTGCACTGCAAGGCGGTGTCCTTACCCACTGGACCACCAGGGGAAGCACCATACTTTTAAATAAAGGAAATTTAACCATAATTTAATTTAACTGTGTTTCTGTCTGTAGTTACTCTGTGGCTTAATGCTTTACCTAATGAGAACAATTGCTAAGTTTTTAATAAGTGTTAATTAAAGTTATATTCCTTTTCAGAGTACAAATAGTGGTTTTGGAAAGACATTGGTGGAATCGCCTTCTAATTATATTTGTACAAAAACCTGCCATTGACTTGCCTATAATATATTTATTCAAAAAGTTTAAAATTTATGTGATTTAAAAATATGTGTTATTATCAACTTTTTCTTTTTTTTTTTTAAACCTTTATTTTACTTTTAACTTTTACAGAGTTTTGTTGTTTACAGATATGTATGTTCTCAGATTAGTCATATGTATATTCCCCCCTTCCCTCCCCTCCCGACCATCACACAGGACCCCTGAAAGATCCCCTTTTCTCACAGAGCAATGACTAGAGCTATTTTCTTCACTTATTATAGTACAGGCCTTCATGCTACTTCCTTTACGCCTCTCACCCTCTGTTCCTTCCCCACAATGCCCATATGTCCACTGTCCATGTCTGTCTTTCTGTCGCTTCACTGCGTGTGCCATCATCACCATCTACTAGACTCCATATATATGTGTTAATATACTGTATTTGCCCTTCTCTTTCTGACTGACTTCACTTTTTATGATACATTCTAGATCCAGCCTATCAACTTTTTCTGGAACATTCCTCCCACTCCCAAAAAAAAAGGTTTCAAATGCAAATAAAAGCACATTTTACCACTATCATTACAGAAAACACCATTTGTATCTTTATTTCTGTATCGGAAGATACTATTATTATTATTTATTTACTGATTTATTTCTGTACGTAAGTTTCCATTTGAAAATCTGGCCTCTATTCTTTCCTGTCTACATGTCAGTTTTAAAAAGTAACTCTGAGGAATTCTCTGGCAGTCCAGGGTGGGATTCTGTGCTTCCACTGCCTTGGGCCCAGGTTTAATTCCTGGTCAGGGAACTAATTTGGCCTTGCCCATCGGTCTCTTTGAGGCGCGGCTCTGGGCGCATGCGCTCCAGAGCTCTGGCTCGGCGATTGGACACATCGGTCCAGCCACTCCGCGGCACGTGGGATCTTCCCAGGCCAGGGATCGAACCGGCGCCCCTTGCACTGCAAGGCGGTGTCCTTACCCACTGGACCACCAGGGGAAGCACCATACTTTTAAATAAAGGAAATTTAACCATAATTTAATTTAACTGTGTTTCTGTCTGTAGTTACTCTGTGGCTTAATGCTTTACCTAATGAGAACAATTGCTAAGTTTTTAATAAGTGTTAATTAAAGTTATATTCCTTTTCAGAGTACGAATAGTGGTTTTGGAAAGACATTGGTGGAATCGCCTTCTAATTATATTTGTACAAAAACCTGCCATTGACTTGCCTATAATATATTTATTCAAAAAGTTTAAAATTTATGTGATTTAAAAATATGTGTTATTATCAACTTTTTCTTTTTTTTTTTTTAAACCTTTATTTTACTTTTAACTTTTACAGAGTTTTGTTGTTTACAGATATGTATGTTCTCAGATTAGTCATATGTATATTCCCCCCTTCCCTCCCCTCCCGACCATCACACAGGACCCCTGAAAGATCCCCTTTTCTCACAGAGCAATGACTAGAGCTATTTTCTTCACTTATTATAGTACAGGCCTTCATGCTACTTCCTTTACGCCTCTCACCCTCTGTTCCTTCCCCACAATGCCCATATGTCCACTGTCCATGTCTGTCTTTCTGTCGCTTCACTGCGTGTGCCATCATCACCATCTACTAGACTCCATATATATGTGTTAATATACTGTATTTGCCCTTCTCTTTCTGACTGACTTCACTTTTTATGATACATTCTAGATCCAGCCTATCAACTTTTTCTGGAACATTCCTCCCACTCCCAAAAAAAAAGGTTTCAAATGCAAATAAAAGCACATTTTACCACTATCATTACAGAAAACACCATTTGTATCTTTATTTCTGTATCGGAAGATACTATTATTATTATTTATTTACTGATTTATTTCTGTACGTAAGTTTCCATTTGAAAATCTGGCCTCTATTCTTTCCTGTCTACATGTCAGTTTTAAAAAGTAACTCTGAGGAATTCTCTGGCAGTCCAGGGTGGGATTCTGTGCTTCCACTGCCTTGGGCCCAGGTTTAATTCCTGGTCAGGGAACTAAGATTCCCACAAGCTGTGTGCCATGTAGCCAGTAATAATAATGATACATATTTTTAAATAATAAAACTAAAAAGTAACTTTGTTTTGTGACAAATTAGGGCTGAAGGGAAGGTCGCTCAGTTAATGCGTGACTCCTTGCAACCCATGGCCACATCAAGGAATTCTCCAGGCAAGAATACTGGAGTGGGTAGCCTTTCCCTTCTCCAGGGAATCTTCCCAACGCAGGGATCTAATCCAGGTCTTCCGCATTGCAGGCAGATATTTTACCATCTGAGCCACCACGGAAGCCCTGACAAATTAAGGGAGACCAGTTGAATTCATCTGGAACTGAGATTGACCATTCTTTTCACTTCTATCAGAGAAGAATTTGCCTTCATTCTCCTCAGGCTCCCCTCAACCTTTCCAGTCTCCCCAGTGCCACCTTGAGCTCCTCAAAATCACCAGCCATAACATAACCCAGGATTACCTCCAATATGCGCATATCACATACCTAGTACTAGAAAAAAGAAAGGTCCTCAGTAATATGACATCAGAGTAGTTCTCACACTTCCTCCGTGCCTTTGTGGCTTCTCTGTTTTTCATGGACCACAGACCATGACATAGAGACTGGTGTTAAGATTCCAGGAATCACCCCACTGTCATGTCGCTTTCTGTCGCTTCACTGCGTGTGCCATCATCACCATCTACTAGACTCCATATATATGTGTTAATATACTGTATTTGCCCTTCTCTTTCTGACTGACTTCACTTTTTATGATACATTCTAGATCCAGCCTATCAACTTTTTCTGGAACATTCCTCCCACTCCCAAAAAAAAAGGTTTCAAATGCAAATAAAAGCACATTTTACCACTATCATTACAGAAAACACCATTTGTATCTTTATTTCTGTATCGGAAGATACTATTATTATTATTTATTTACTGATTTATTTCTGTACGTAAGTTTCCATTTGAAAATCTGGCCTCTATTCTTTCCTGTCTACATGTCAGTTTTAAAAAGTAACTCTGAGGAATTCTCTGGCAGTCCAGGGTGGGATTCTGTGCTTCCACTGCCTTGGGCCCAGGTTTAATTCCTGGTCAGGGAACTAAGATTCCCACAAGCTGTGTGCCATGTAGCCAGTAATAATAATGATACATATTTTTAAATAATAAAACTAAAAAGTAACTTTGTTTTGTGACAAATTAGGGCTGAAGGGAAGGTCGCTCAGTTAATGCGTGACTCCTTGCAACCCATGGCCACATCAAGGAATTCTCCAGGCAAGAATACTGGAGTGGGTAGCCTTTCCCTTCTCCAGGGAATCTTCCCAACGCAGGGATCTAATCCAGGTCTTCCGCATTGCAGGCAGATATTTTACCATCTGAGCCACCACGGAAGCCCTGACAAATTAAGGGAGACCAGTTGAATTCATCTGGAACTGAGATTGACCATTCTTTTCACTTCTATCAGAGAAGAATTTGCCTTCATTCTCCTCAGGCTCCCCTCAACCTTTCCAGTCTCCCCAGTGCCACCTTGAGCTCCTCAAAATCACCAGCCATAACATAACCCAGGATTACCTCCAATATGCGCATATCACATACCTAGTACTAGAAAAAAGAAAGGTCCTCAGTAATATGACATCAGAGTAGTTCTCACACTTCCTCCGTGCCTTTGTGGCTTCTCTGTTTTTCATGGACCACAGACCATGACATAGAGACTGGTGTTAAGATTCCAGGAATCACCCCCACGTTCCTGGATCTTTTGGCCACCTGGACCCATGAGTGCCTTTTGCCAATGAAAATATTCCTCCTGGTAGTAATAACAATATAGTATAACATTAAAGTATCCTGTGGTTTATGCCTGTTGATCTAAATGTGGGCTGAATTATGTTCTTAATTCACATGCTGAAATCTTCACCCCTAGATTCTCAAAATGTAACTAGATCTCAAGATAAGAGTCTTGAAAGAAGTGATTAAGTTAAAATAAGGTATTTGAGTGATCCCTGTGATTCCCTGGTGGCTCCGTGGTAAAGAATCCATCTGTCAATGCAGGACACTCCAATTTGATCCCTGACCTGGGAAGATCCCACTTGTCAAGGAGCAACTAAGCCCATGGCCCACAACTACTGAACCTGTGTTCTAGAGCCCGAGAACTGCACCTACTCCACAAGAGAAGCCACTGCAACAAGAAGCTCGCACACTAAAAGGAAGAGTAGCCCCTGCTCACCACAACTAGAGAAAGCCCACACATGGTAACAAAGACACAGCACAGCCATAAATAAAGTATATTTTAAAAAAAAAAACTTTGTAGAGTGATCTCTAAGTCAATCTGACTGATGTCCTTATGAGAAGAAATTGGGACATACCAAGACATGTGCAAGGACAGAGGAAAGCCCATGTAAGGTTGCCATGAGAAGGTGGCCATCTACAAGCCAAGAAGAGAGGCCTTGGAGGACACCAACCAGAGGACTCCTTGATAGCTGACCTCTAGCCTCCAGACCCGTGAGAAAGCAAGTTTCTGCTGTTTAAGCCACCCCATCCAAGCAGATAGATTCGAAAGCCAAGATGAGGTTACTTCTGGGGAGGCCTCTTCTTCCTCTTGGGTGTCCTAGTCGTAACAGACACATGCCTGTATGCTAGGTTGCTTCAGTCATATCTGACGCTTTGTGACTCTATGGACGTCTAGGCTCCTCAGTCTATGGGATTCTCCAGGCAAGATTCTCCAACCCACTAGAGAGCCATGCCTTCCTTCAAGGGATCTTTCTGGCCTGGGGCTCAGACCTGCATCTCTTAAGACTCCTGCATTGGCAGACAGGTTTCTTACCACTAGTGCCACCTGGGAAGCCCCATCGTAAAAGATGCCACCAGTCAATTATCTCATGTCTCCCAACTCAGCCTCTCGGTGAAACATTATAAAAGAGGCCTTGGTTTCTTCGTTTGTAGAAGCAAAGGAGAGAGACTGGGATAGTAGTGTCTCTTATCATTTCACTCTGTACCACATTCATGATTTTTGCCTTATCCAAATACCACCTGCAGTATTATTTAATATTTGTCTTTAAAGGAAGTCATCTTCTTTACGTATTGATTTACTTAGAGAAGGATTTTTATAAGCTATCGTATGTTTGCAACAGAAATACAATGTAGGAAGAAAAATTCTGTTAGAAAGGAAGGTGAATATAAAGGTCTACCAGATAGATACTTTTCCCTTCCCAAATTTAAAAGAATCAAAAGAACGTTGGAAAAGCAATTCAGTGTTAACTTGCATGCAATGTTAACATGTCTGCACCTGAAGTCATCTCGTGTGCTACCTAAACTCATCTCATGCTCTTCAATGAGACTTTGCAGAACATGAAAAGCTGCGATGTTCAGAAATCCTCCCAACTCTCAGAAGCTGCAACTCCTGTCTGTTAGAAAAGGTGGCATACCCTTCACAGAGCAGTGGAAGGTCAGTTTGGGAATCTGCCCAGTAGGATGCAGGGTTGAGACAGTGCTGCAAATGGAGACCTTAATATAGCGTCCCTTGTTTACGGCTCTCTGTCTGCTCCACACAGTTCTTCCTCCTCACCTGCTGTCAAGGTCCCTGAGGAAAACAATACACCAGCACATCACTTCATGTGGAAACCAGACCGGGTCTCCAAAACACACAGTTATTGGAAGAAGTCCCAGTTCCCTCCCTCCCCATGGAATCTGCCTTCACAATCTAAACATAGGAAATAGGATTTCTGTGCCCTGGATCCAATTCCAGGGTTTAAACCAATGGGCCAAAATCTCCCACATTTATAAGTATAAGCATATGTTAGACAGAGATTACAGAGCTTAAAACACCATGATGCTTGCAAGCCAGGTTAATTGGGCAGATGATATTAAAGCTGTTGCTATTAATGAAAGGAACAGAAAAGGAGTAACTGCTAAATTACATGGTAGAGACCATAAGAAATGTAAAGTTTTAGAGGAGATTATGGGAAGGCCAAGAAGACCCTTCTTCCCCAGTGCTCCATGAGATTGCCCATTAAAAACATCCAAAAGGAGAGAAAATTTCAGTAGTGCCAGATATAAATGATAAAAATTAGACATATGCTAAGATCTCCAGGAGTCTCTCTGGATTAGCCAAATGACAGATAAATAGGGTCTGCATTAGTGCATTAGTTTGCTAGGGCTGCCATAACAAAATACAGGTTGGGGACTTAACCAGGAGAAATTATTTCCTGAAGTTCTGAAGGCTAGAAGTTCAAGATCAAGGTGTCATCAGAACTGATTTCTCCTGGAGGCTCTCCTTGGCTTACAGATAGATACTTTTCCTTCCCAAATTTAAAAAATATAAAAGAACGTTGGAAAAGCAATTCAGTGTTAACTTGCATGCAATGTTAACATGTCTGCACCTGAAGTCATCTCGTGTGCTACCTAAACTCATCTCATGCTCTTCAATGAGACTTTGCAGAACATGAAAAGCTGCGATGTTCAGAAATCCTCCCAACTCTCAGAAGCTGCAACTCCTGTCTGTTAGAAAAGGTGGCATACCCTTCACAGAGCAGTGGAAGGTCAGTTTGGGAATCTGCCCAGTAGGATGCAGGGTTGAGACAGTGCTGCAAATGGAGACCTTAATATAGCGTCCCTTGTTTACGGCTCTCTGTCTGCTCCACACAGTTCTTCCTCCTCACCTGCTGTCAAGGTCCCTGAGGAAAACAATACACCAGCACATCACTTCATGTGGAAACCAGACCGGGTCTCCAAAACACACAGTTATTGGAAGAAGTCCCAGTTCCCTCCCTCCCCATGGAATCTGCCTTCACAATCTAAACATAGGAAATAGGATTTCTGTGCCCTGGATCCAATTCCAGGGTTTAAACCAATGGGCCAAAATCTCCCACATTTATAAGTATAAGCATATGTTAGACAGAGATTACAGAGCTTAAAACACCATGATGCTTGCAAGCCAGGTTAATTGGGCAGATGATATTAAAGCTGTTGCTATTAATGAAAGGAACAGAAAAGGAGTAACTGCTAAATTACATGGTAGAGACCATAAGAAATGTAAAGTTTTAGAGGAGATTATGGGAAGGCCAAGAAGACCCTTCTTCCCCAGTGCTCCATGAGATTGCCCATTAAAAACATCCAAAAGGAGAGAAAATTTCAGTAGTGCCAGATATAAATGATAAAAATTAGACATATGCTAAGATCTCCAGGAGTCTCTCTGGATTAGCCAAATGACAGATAAATAGGGTCTGCATTAGTGCATTAGTTTGCTAGGGCTGCCATAACAAAATACAGGTTGGGGGACTTAACCAGGAGAAATTATTTCCTGAAGTTCTGAAGGCTAGAAGTTCAAGATCAAGGTGTCATCAGAACTGATTTCTCCTGGAGGCTCTCCTTGGCTTACAGGCTGCCTTCTTGATGTGTCCTCACCTGGTCTTTCCCCTGGACTTACAGATTCCTGCTGTCTCTTCTACTTCTTAAAAGGACACCAGTCCTATTGGATTAGACCCATTCACATGACCCCATTTAACATTTTTGTTGTTGTTCAGTACTAAGTCCTGTCTGACTCTTTCCGACCCTATGGACTGCAGCATGCAGGATCCTCTGTCCTTCATTGTCTCCTAAAACTTGTTCAAATTCATGTCGATTGAGTTGGTGATGCCATCCAACGATCTTCATCCTCTGACGCCCACTTCTCTTACCTTCAACCTTTCCCAGCATCAGATCTTTCCGAATGAGTCAGCTCTTTCTATACAAAGTATTGGAGCTTCAGCTTCAGTATCAGTCCTTTCAATGCATATTCAGGGTTGATTTCCTTGAGAAGTGACTGGTTTGATCTCTTCGCTGTCCTTGGAATTCTCAGGAGTCTTTTCCAGCACCACAATTTGAAAGCATCAGTTCTTTGGAGCTCAGCCTTTTTTGTGGTCCACCTCTCACGTCCATACATGACTAGCGGAAAAACCATACCTTTGACTTTTAGACCTTTGTTGGCAAAGTGATGTCTCTGCTTTTTGATACGCTGTCTAGGTTTGTCATAACTTTCCTCCTAAGCAGCATGCATCTTTTAATTTCATGGCTGTAGTTACCATCCACAGTGATTCTGGAGTCCAGGATGATAAAATCTGTCACTGTTTCCACTTTTTCCCCTTCTTCTTGCTAAGGAGTCATGAGACTGGATGCCATGATCTTAGTCTTTCTTTTTTAAAAAGAAATGCATTTTGTTTATTTATTTATTTTTGACTACTCTGGCTTTTCATTGCTGCTGCAGGCTCTTCTCTAGTTGCAGAGAGTAGGGGCTACTCTCTAGTTGAGGTGAGCTGGCTTCTTGTTGTGTTGATTTCTCTTGTTGCGGAACTCGGGTTCTAGGGCACATGGGCTTCGATAGTTGCGGCACATGGGCTCAGTAGTTGTGGCTCTGAGGCTCTAGAGCACAGGCTCAATAGTGGTAGCTCATGGGCATAGCTGCTCCACAGCATGTGGGATCCTCCTGGGTTAGGGATTGAACCCGTGTCTCCTGCATTGGCAGACACTCTACCACTGAGCTACCAGCGGAGCCCCGATCTTAGTTTTTTGAATGTTGACTTTCAAGCCAGCTTTGTTGCTCTCCTCTTTCATCCTCATTAAGAGGCTCTTTAGTTCCTCTTCAGTTTTTTGCCATTAGAGAGTGGTATCAACTGCATATTTGAGCTTACTGATATTTCTCCTGGCAATCTTGATACCAGCTTGTGATTCACTGAGCCCAGCATTTTGTATGAGGTACTCTGCATATATGTTAAATAAGCAGGATGACAACATACTGTCTTGTATTCCTTTTCCAATTTGGTTCCATATCTGGTACTGTTACTTCTTGACCTGCATACTCGTTGCTCAGGAGACAAGCAAGGCAGAATGGTACTTCCATCTCTTTAAGAATTTTCCACAGTTTGTTATGATCCACACAGTCAAAGGCTTTAGTGTAGTCAATGAAACAGAGAGAAATGTTTTTCTGGAACTCTTTTGCTTTCTCTGTGATCCAACGAATGTTGGCAATTTGATCTCGGGTTCCTCTGCTTTTTTGAAATCTAACTTGTACATCTTGAATTTGTTGGTTCATGTGCTGCTGAAGCCTGGCTTGAAGGATTTTTTTTATATTATTATTATTATTATTTATTTATCTTTTTTTGGTGGGTGGTGGGGAGGGAGGGGGACGGGTGGGCCACTTCTATTGGTCTTTCATTTCTCTATTTTCATCTGTCTTTGTTCTTTGGCTCCTGCGGGCCTCCCATCGCGGTGGCCTCTGTCCTCGCAGAGCGCCTGCTCTGGGCGCATGCGCCCCAGAGCTCTGGCTCGGTAATTGGACACATCAGTCCAGCCACTCCACGGCACGTGGGATCTTCCCAGGCCAGGGATCAAACCGGCGCCCCTTGCACTGCAAGGTGGTGTCCTTACCCACTGGACCACCAGGGGAAGCCCTGGCTTGAAGGATTTTGAGCAAAACATTGCTAGTATGTGAAATGAGTGCAATTTAATGTTAATTACCCCTTTAATGGCCCGATTTCCAAAGATAGTCACACTGGCAGTTAGAGCTTCAGCATATGAAGCTGGGGGAGGATAATTCAGTCCACAACAGGGTTATAATTCACTCCTCAATTTTTGCAGAGAAAATAGGCTGAAAGGAAAACAGGCAAGAGAGCAGGGAGGGAAGAAGAGGAAAGGGAGAAAAGGAGAAAGTGAGAACTGACTTGAAGCCCCTTTCTTGACAGCCTCAGGGATACCCTCCAACTTGGAGTTGGGAATGGAGACTGCCCTGGTGAACAGGATCACCCAAAGAACAAAGACTGAAGCCTAGAGCAAGACAGAGAATCTGCACAGAGAACCAGTTGTTCCAAGCATTGAGGAGCCAATTCCAAAGACAAGAATAACAATCCATTGCAGGGGCTTCCCTGGTGGTCCAGTGGTTACAGAGTCTGCCTTGCACTGCAAGGGGCACCAGTCTGATCCCTGGCCCTGAGAGATCCCACATGCTGCAGAATGGCTGGACTGGTGTGTCCAATTACGTGTCAGCACTCTGGAGCACATGTGTCCAGAGACAGTGCTCTGTACAGAGAAAGGCCACTGAAGTGGGAGGGTCACACAGGCCAAGGAATAAAAAAAATGGATGAAAAATAAACATAAATAAGAAAAAGAGGCATGATGGGGGTAAAAAGAGAAAAAATAAAACTCCATTAAAGGCAAGGAGCAATGCAACCAGGAAATAAAAAGCCTCTCCCTAAAACCTATTTTGACTAACCAATCCTTTAAGAGGCATGTAAAAGTTATTCTCAATTCAATGACAGTGTATTTGTTTACCATATTAAATACTTGCCATGAAGCTTAGAGAAGCCCACAGAGTATACAATAAGCCAGGATCCTATCCCTATTTGCTTTCTTACGCTGTCAAATAAAGAATCAAGTAAGAACAATTTCACTGTGAGTCTCTTTGCATTTGCACTGAAGAGCTTTACATTAGTTTGTAGAGAAAGCTAGCCTTGGTTTTTCTTGTTAGGAGACCTTATTTTTATTGTGCTTCACTTTATTGCACTGTACAGATGCTACTTTTTGTTTACAATTCAAAAGTAGTGGCACTCTTCCACTTTTTTTTTATCAGAGATGTACATTTATAGGCCCGATTTCCAAAGATAGTCACACTGGCAGTTAGAGCTTCAGCATATGAAGCTGGGGAGGATAATTCAGTCCACAACAGGGTTATAATTCACTCCTCAATTTTTGCAGAAAATAGGCTGAAAGGAAAACAGGCAAGAGAGCAGGGAGGAAGAAGAGGAAAGGAGAAAGGAGAAAGTGAGAACTGACTTGAAGCCCCTTTCTTGACAGCCTCAGGGATACCCTCCAACTTGGAGTTGGGAATGGAGACTGCCCTGGTGAACAGGATCACCCAAAGAACAAAGACTGAAGCCTAGAGCAAGACAGAGAATCTGCACAGAGAACCAGTTGTTCCAAGCATTGAGGAGCCAATTCCAAAGACAAGAATAACAATCCATTGCAGGGGCTTCCCTGGTGGTCCAGTGGTTACAGAGTCTGCCTTGCACTGCAAGGGGCACCAGTCTGATCCCTGGCCCTGAGAGATCCCACATGCTGCAGAATGGCTGGACTGGTGTGTCCAATTACGTGTCAGCACTCTGGAGCACATGTGTCCAGAGACAGTGCTCTGTACAGAGAAAGGCCACTGAAGTGGGAGGGTCACACAGGCCAAGGAATAAAAAAAATGGATGAAAAATAAACATAAATAAGAAAAAGAGGCATGATGGGGGTAAAAAGAGAAAAAATAAAACTCCATTAAAGGCAAGGAGCAATGCAACCAGGAAATAAAAAGCCTCTCCCTAAAACCTATTTTGACTAACCAATCCTTTAAGAGGCATGTAAAAGTTATTCTCAATTCAATGACAGTGTATTTGTTTACCATATTAAATACTTGCCATGAAGCTTAGAGAAGCCCACAGAGTATACAATAAGCCAGGATCCTATCCCTATTTGCTTTCTTACGCTGTCAAATAAAGAATCAAGTAAGAACAATTTCACTGTGAGTCTCTTTGCATTTGCACTGAAGAGCTTTACATTAGTTTGTAGAGAAAGCTAGCCTTGGTTTTTCTTGTTAGGAGACCTTATTTTTATTGTGCTTCACTTTATTGCACTGTACAGATGCTACCTTTTGTTTACAAATCAAAAGTCGTGGCACTCTTCCACTGAGCAAGTCTATCAGAGTCATTTTTTTTCCAAAAGCATTTGTTCACTCTGTGTCCCTGTCACAATCTGATAGTTCTTGTGATTTATCATATTTGTTATGCTTAGTGAGATATATATATATATTGGCTGAGCATCATGTGGGATCTTAGTTCCCTGACCGGGATCCAACCCACACCTCTTGCAGAGTTTTAGTCACTGAACCACAAGGGAAGTCCTGATCAGCGATCTTTGATGTTACGACTATAATCATTTTGGGGTGCCATAAACTACCTCCCAATGAGACAGTGAACTTAACTGATAAATATCAAGTGTGTTCTCACTGCTCCACCCACCAGCTGTTCAGCCGCCTCTCACCCTCTCCTTGGGTTGCATTCCCTGAGACACAACAATATCAAAAGTAGGTCAGTTAATAACCCTGCAATGGCCTCTAAGTG
This sequence comes from Tragulus kanchil, assembly GCA_022376925.1. Classification (NCBI taxonomy): domain Eukaryota; kingdom Metazoa; phylum Chordata; class Mammalia; order Artiodactyla; family Tragulidae; genus Tragulus; species Tragulus kanchil. Next base: position 30,109,402 of record JAIOJX010000006.1, on the reverse strand, counting down.
TTCAGGGAAAAAGGAAGGGTCACGAGTCTCTCACTTTATATCAAAAATTACAAGTGATTAAGCTTTGTGAGGAAGGCACATCAGGAGCTGAAATAGGTCTAAAACTAGGCCTTTTACAGGAAACAGCTGGCCAAGTTGTGAATGCAAAGGAAATGTTCCCAAAGGAAACTAAAAGTGATACGCCAGTGAACACACAAAGCAAAACAGCCTTACTGCTGATATGGAGAAAGTGTTAGTGGTCTGGACAGAAGCTCAAACCAGTCACAACTTTCTTGCAAGCCAAATCCTAATCCAAAGCAAGATCCTGCTTCTCCTCAATTCTCTGAAATCTGAGAGGCTAGGAAGCTGCAGAAGGGAAGTCTGAAGGTAGCAAAGGTTGACTGGTAAGGTTTAAGGAAAGAAGTCGCCTTCATAACATAAAAGTGCAGAGTGAAGTAGGAAGGGCTGATGTAGATGCTCCAGCAAGCTATTGAGAAGATCTAGCTGAAGTAAATAATTAAGGCGGCTACACTGAACAACAGATTTTCAAGGTAGACAGAACAGCCTTATATTGGAAGAAGATGCTACCTAAAACTTTCATAGCTAGAGAGGAAATGTCAGTGCTCGGCTCCAATGCTCCAAAACTCCCTCTTGTTATGGTCTAATGTAGCTGGTGACTTGAATGTGAAGCAAATCTTCATTTACCATTCTAAAAGTCCTAGAGCCTTTAAAGAATTCTGCAATGCTGCTTGTCCTCCATAAATGGAGAAACAAGCCTGGACGACAGCATGTCTGTTGAAAGCATGGTTTACTGACTATCTTAAGTCTACTTTTGAGACCTAATGCTAAGGGGGAAAAGGATGTCTTTCACAATATCACTGTCTATTGACAATCCAAACGCTCTGATGGAGAAGTATCATAACTGTGATGTCGTTTTCATGACTGCTAGCACAATATCCATTGTGAAGTCCATGAATCAAAGAGTAATTGTTCACCTTCAAGTCTTATTGGGTAGGAAATACATTTCCTAAGGCTATAGCTGCCATACATAGTGATTGCTGTGACGGATCTGGGCAAAGTCAATTGAAAAACCTTCTGGAAAAGATTCACCATTCTGAACATCATTTAGAATATTTGTGTTTCATGGAAAGTGAAAGTGAAGTTGCTCAGTTGTGTCTGACTCTTGGAGACCCATGGACAAGCCGTAGAATTCTCCAGGCAAGAATACTGGAGTGGATAGCTTTTCCCTTCTCTGGGGGATCCTCCTGACACAGGGTTCGAACCCAGGTCTCCCACATTGCAGGTAAATTCTTTACTGTTTGAGCCAAGAATACTGGAGTGTGCAGCCTATCCCTTCTCCAGAGGATCTTCCTGACCCAGGAATCAAACCAGGATCTCCTACATTGCAGGTGGATTCCTTATTAGCTGAGCTAAAAGCGAATCTGTTTTAATGGGAAGAGGTCCAAATACCAATGTGAACAGGAGTCTGGAAGACTTGATTCCAGCGCCAGTGGATGACACTGAGAGGCTCAAGACTTCATAGAGGAAGTGACTACAGATGTGGTAGAAATAGTAAGACAACTAGAATTGAAAATGGAGCCCAAAGATTTGACTTAACTGCTACAATCTCATAATAAAACAGATGAGGAGTTGCTTTTTATGGATGAGCAAAGGAAGTGGTTTATTGAGATGAACTCTACTCCTGGTAAAGATGCTGTGAAGATTTTTGAAAGGACAACAAAATATTTTGGAATATTACATAAAACTATTGATAAAGTAGAGACAGGTTTTGAGAGGACTGACTCCAATTTTGAAAAATGTTCTACTGTGGGTAAAATGCTGTTATTGCATGCTGTAGAGAAATTATGAAAGGGTCAGGCAATGTGGCAAGCTTCACTGTCATTTTATTTTAAAATATTGCCACAACCACCCCTAAATGAATTCAGCGACCACCACCCTTACCAGTCAGCAGCATCAACGTTAAGGCAAAACCCTGCACCAACAAAAAGAGAGGAAGATTAGGATTACTTAGCAATAAAATACTTTAACTATTTATATTGTTTTTGTAAGCATGCTATTATTGCACACTTAATAAACTCCATTATAATGTAAATACAACTTTTATATGTACTGGGAAACCAAAAAATTTATGTGACTCACTTTATTTGCGGTATTTGCTTTATTGCAGTGATCTATATCTCTGAGATATGCTTGCTGAAGCTCCCGTACCTTGGCCATCTGATGCAAAGAGCCAATTCATCGGAAAAGGCCATGATTCTGGGAAAGACTGAAAGCAGAAGAAGGAAGTGACAGAGGATGAGATGGTTGGATGGGATCACTGAGTCAGTGGACACGAATTTGAGCAAACTGTGGAGGTGGTGGAGGACAGAGGAGGCTGGCATGCTGTAGTCCATGGGGTCTCAAAGTTGGAAATGACTTAATAATTGAATATGCCTGTACATGGTAGATAGGCAGCCTTAAACTCAAGCAGAAATGCCAGGTGTCCCCCGGAAGCAAAAGTGTGAGGGTTCTGATTGAAATTGATGTATCCTTTAGCACCAGTTCCATAGAGAATTCACCTCTTTCTAGGATGAATAATAAAGCAAAATCAATATGATATCTATGAAGAAACTCTACAGCATCAAGAAAAACCTTTGTAAATGATCAAATCATTCAGTGGGAAAAGCATTCTCTGAAAACAGAAGACAAATGGGAAAATATTTATTTACTTATGTTCCTATAAGGGACTACCTCTGTTGAACAAGCAATGTCCTTGATGAGAAAATAAACCAAGATAAGAAGGATGTGGTTTATGGAGATGAACTCTACTCCTGGTAAAGATGCTGTGAAGATTTTTGAAAGGACAACAAAATATTTTGGAATATTACATAAAACTATTGATAAAGTAGAGACAGGTTTTGAGAGGACTGACTCCAATTTTGAAAAATGTTCTACTGTGGGTAAAATGCTGTTATTGCATGCTGTAGAGAAATTATGAAAGGGTCAGGCAATGTGGCAAGCTTCACTGTCATTTTATTTTAAAATATTGCCACAACCACCCCTAAATGAATTCAGCGACCACCACCCTTACCAGTCAGCAGCATCAACGTTAAGGCAAAACCCTGCACCAACAAAAAGAGAGGAAGATTAGGATTACTTAGCAATAAAATACTTTAACTATTTATATTGTTTTTGTAAGCATGCTATTATTGCACACTTAATAAACTCCATTATAATGTAAATACAACTTTTATATGTACTGGGAAACCAAAAAATTTATGTGACTCACTTTATTTGCGGTATTTGCTTTATTGCAGTGATCTATATCTCTGAGATATGCTTGCTGAAGCTCCCGTACCTTGGCCATCTGATGCAAAGAGCCAATTCATCGGAAAAGGCCATGATTCTGGGAAAGACTGAAAGCAGAAGAAGGAAGTGACAGAGGATGAGATGGTTGGATGGGATCACTGAGTCAGTGGACACGAATTTGAGCAAACTGTGGAGGTGGTGGAGGACAGAGGAGGCTGGCATGCTGTAGTCCATGGGGTCTCAAAGTTGGAAATGACTTAATAATTGAATATGCCTGTACATGGTAGATAGGCAGCCTTAAACTCAAGCAGAAATGCCAGGTGTCCCCCGGAAGCAAAAGTGTGAGGGTTCTGATTGAAATTGATGTATCCTTTAGCACCAGTTCCATAGAGAATTCACCTCTTTCTAGGATGAATAATAAAGCAAAATCAATATGATATCTATGAAGAAACTCTACAGCATCAAGAAAAACCTTTGTAAATGATCAAATCATTCAGTGGGAAAAGCATTCTCTGAAAACAGAAGACAAATGGGAAAATATTTATTTACTTATGTTCCTATAAGGGACTACCTCTGTTGAACAAGCAATGTCCTTGATGAGAAAATAAACCAAGATAAGAAGGATGTGTCATGAACTTAACACCCAGGGAGAAGAAATGAAATGTATATATTGGATGGTATAAAAGACAAATTTGCAGCTTACTGATACATAAAACAAACTGAAGAACACCTCTCAGATCACATAGGAAGTGAATGCAGAAATGAAAACAATGAGAAAAACATAGGGATAGATATTATAAAAAGCGAAATAGTGAAATGAAACCCACAGAACAGTGGGTGTTCCCCCAACGATAATTAAATCCAGTCAAATCACATGGAATAAAAACATTATTCAAGTTAGCATTTGAGTCAATTTTCCAGCACTAAACAAAGTTTTAACTCCAGAAAAGTTCATCACCAAATTCTAAAAAGATAATGAATAGAGGGACCTCTTCCAAGGTGTCGTCTGTTAAACTGTTAAAATTTAAAGAATAATAAAGATCATGAAAATCCACTCACGGGAAAAAATTACCTTTGAAAAGCAAAAATCAAGAAGTATAATCAACATAAAATGACCTTCATTGTGCTAGGTGATACTCTTTCCTCGATTTCTTTTTGGGGGTGGGTGGGAGGAGGGAGCAGGCGGGCTACTTCTATTGGTCTTTCATTTCTCTATTTTCATCTATCTTTTTTCGTTCTTTGGCCCGTGTGGGCCTCCTATCGGTGGCCTCTGTTGTCACAGAGTGGCCATGCGCTCAGTGGACAGAGGAAGGGGGGGCAATGGCATGCTGTATATGGGCAAGTTGGAAATGACTTAATAATTGAATATGCCTGTACATGGTAGATAGGCAGCCTTAAACTCAAGCAGAAATGCCAGGTGTCCCCCGGAAGCAAAAGTGTGAGGGTTCTGATTGAAATTGATGTATCCTTTAGCACCAGTTCCATAGAGAATTCACCTCTTTCTAGGATGAATAATAAAGCAAAATCAATATGATATCTATGAAGAAACTCTACAGCATCAAGAAAAACCTTTGTAAATGATCAAATCATTCAGTGGGAAAAGCATTCTCTGAAAACAGAAGACAAATGGGAAAATATTTATTTACTTATGTTCCTATAAGGGACTACCTCTGTTGAACAAGCAATGTCCTTGATGAGAAAATAAACCAAGATAAGAAGGATGTGTCATGAACTTAACACCCAGGGAGAAGAAATGAAATGTATATATTGGATGGTATAAAAGACAAATTTGCAGCTTACTGATACATAAAACAAACTGAAGAACACCTCTCAGATCACATAGGAAGTGAATGCAGAAATGAAAACAATGAGAAAAACATAGGGATAGATATTATAAAAAGCGAAATAGTGAAATGAAACCCACAGAACAGTGGGTGTTCCCCCAACGATAATTAAATCCAGTCAAATCACATGGAATAAAAACATTATTCAAGTTAGCATTTGAGTCAATTTTCCAGCACTAAACAAAGTTTTAACTCCAGAAAAGTTCATCACCAAATTCTAAAAAGATAATGAATAGAGGGACCTCTTCCAAGGTGTCGTCTGTTAAACTGTTAAAATTTAAAGAATAATAAAGATCATGAAAATCCACTCACGGGAAAAAATTACCTTTGAAAAGCAAAAATCAAGAAGTATAATCAACATAAAATGACCTTCATTGTGCTAGGTGATACTCTTTCCTCGATTTCTTTTTTTTGGGGGGTGGGTGGGGAGGGAGGGGAGCAGGCGGGCTACTTCTATTGGTCTTTCATTTCTCTATTTTCATCTATCTTTTTTCGTTCTTTGGCCCGTGTGGGCCTCCTATCGTGGTGGCCTCTGTTGTCACAGAGCACTGGCTCTGGGCGCATGCGCTCCAGTGCTCGTTTGGTAATTGGACACATTGGTCCAGCCGCTCTGTGGCACGTGGGATCTTCCCAGGCCAGGGATCGAACTGGCGCCCCTTGCACTGCAAGGCAGTGTCCTTACCCACTGGACCGCCAGGGAAGCCCCTTAATTTATACTATGGTTAGGAAAGAGATATAAGTTCTATAATCTCAAGACTCTGAATTGTACCAAGAACCTGAGCTTGAAGCAGACTTTTGCCCAGTCAAGTCTCTGATGAAATTGCAGCCCAGTGTAACTCTGGATATAGCTAAGTCTTGCCTGAATTTCTAACATACAGAAACTGAGTTAATGCAATAACAAGGGGTGAAAGCAGCCCCTATGTCCATAAAATAATGAATGGGTAAATAAAACGTGACATATACATGCAATGAGATACTATTATTCACCCTTAAAAAGGAAAGACATGTTGGCACATGTTACAACAGAGATGAAGAGGGATTCAATTATGCTCAGTGAAATAAGCCAGACACACAAAACAAATACAGACTGATTCTACTTATAGGAGGTACTCAGAAGGATTAAATTGGTAGAGACAAAAAGTATAATGGTAATTGGCTGGGGCTGGAGGAGGGAGAAATGGAAAGTTGTTGTTTAATGGGACAGAGTTTCAGTTTGGGAAGATGAAAAGGTTCTAGGGGTGAATGGCGGTGATTGTTGTACAAGGATGTGAATGTAATTAGTGCCACTGAACTGTATGCTTATAAATGGTTAAGATAGTACATTTATGATTACAATTATGTGGCTGGATGGCAGTTGCCTCTGTTCAACAAGCAATGTCCTTGATGAGAAGATAAACGAAGATAAGAATGTAATCATTTTGCAATATAGAAATGTATCAAATCAGCACATGGTACATCTTAAGTGTAAACAACATTATATATCAGTTATATCTCAATAAAGCAGGAAAATAAAGTGATTTAAAAAAGAAACTCTGAGATAATAAATAGATGTTTTGATCTGCCAAGTATGTGGTAATTTATTAAGCACCATAGGAAAGTAATGAGGGATTCTATTCATTTATTAAATATATATATATTTATTCAATTCAAAGCATCATAATGTGATGAATATTACGATTGTGTGAGAATCTACAATTATATCCAAGTTAAAGTCTATTTTTTTTAAAGATTATATAAGGACAAGCAAATACAATTGCGAACTTGGGCTGGATGCTGGATGGAAAACAAAGCCAAAGTAACAGCTGTAAAGGCTTATTTGGAACAGAATTGGAGATATTTAAATTTGGTTGGATGCTAGGCAATATTTATTGCACGAGTTAAATTTTCGAGTGTGATCATGGTGTGATGGTTCTATAGGAGCTTATATAACTCCTTGTCACACTGAATTATTCAGTACACTGAATTATTTAGTACGCTGAATTATTTGGGAATAATATGTAACAACATCTGCACCTTCCTCTCTAGTAATTTCTAAGAAATTCTAATAATTAAGAGAGAGAAGTGGGGTGAGGGAGAGGCGGGTAAGAGAGAGTAAGCAAGCCAGTCACCCAACATGGAACATTCCTGAAAGACAAACAAATAGACAAGAGTGATGATGAGGGAAATGGCCTCATCAGCAATTGTGATGGTCACAATCAGCAATTGTGACCTCTGTCCCATACTAGGAATCTTTAATGCTCTGCTTGCATAAATAGTGTCTCCTTTTCTCCTCCTTTAAATATATGCTATAAACTTCTATAAATACTAAATATTTTACTGATCAAATACTATAATCTTTTTCAAATGCATACTGTTAGTGTCTTTAAATACGGTTTTTCAAGGTGGCCAACTTCCAGTCACAAAGTCTATCTCCCCTCCCGTCTGAATGCCCTGGGGTCTCATCTTCCCCAGTGAGTATTAGTCTCTCGGTCGTGTCCCACTCTTTGCGATCCCATAGATGGTAGCCCACCAGGCTCCTCTGTCCATGGGATTCTCCATGCAAGAATTCTGGAGTGGGTTTCCATGCCCTTCTCCATTCCCAAGTGAAGTCCTAGGGAATTCCCAAGGCGGCGGTAGATGGTATCACATCAAAGGGTTGTGACACTGATGAATGTGGAGACTGGGGTGTAGTGGTCCCCAAGCCTGAGCACTATTCTTTCTCCTCCTTCTAAAATGTAGTCAGATAAGTAGCAAGACCTTGATTAAAAATTTTAAGTTAGGGCTTCCCTGATGGTCCAGTGGGTAAAGAGTCTGCCTTGCAGCGCAAGGGGCACTGGTTCAACCCCTGGCCAGGGAAGATCCCACGTGTCACAGAGCAGCTGGACAGGCGTGTCCAATCAGGAGCCTGTGCTCTGGAGTGCATGCGCCCAGAGCTGGTGCTCTGCAACAAGAGAGGCCACTGTGATGGGAGGCCCACACAGGCCAAAGAATAAAGATGGATGAAAACAAGTAAAAAATATTCAAAAAAAATTTTTTTAATTTAGTAATTTTTTTTTCCTTCACAATCGTTTCTTCAGGAAAGTTGAACTTTGTTTCAGAAATGTAAGGGGAATTTTTTTTTTACCTTCTGTAGTGAATATTTTATCTTGTATGTATATTTTGATATCTTTTTGAAGTCATTGAGGCACATGGTATATGCGTGTCTCTGTGTGTGTGTTCATTTGTTTTAAGCTAATACTCTATCCTGGAATCGTAGAGAGATGAGTAACAGACATACCAAGAATTCAGTGTAACAAAAATTGACACTCTTTTGGGAAAGTTAAATGAAACAGAACTCATAAATAGCCCTAGCCTTTGACCTACCAATTTCCATGGAAGGAACCCATCATAAAGTCATAATTTAAAATGTGAACAAAAAATTTATCCACAAGAGTTCACTGACATTGCAAAAAAAAGCAAATCTTACACTAACAATCTGATGTTCCAATTTAGAGGAATAGTTCATTTATTATAGATACAGGCATTTAGAGAGGAAACTGTACTTTCTTTATTATTATCTTGTAATTAATAAAAGTAATTATTTTAATTACTTAGGAAATGCTTGATATGAGAAATAAAATGCTTTTTGGAAGTAACTGATGACCAGGCTCCTCTGTCCATGGGATTCTCTATGCAAGAATTCTGGAGTGGGTTTCCATGCCCTTCTCCATTCCCAAGTGAAGTCCTAGGGAATTCCCAAGGCGGCGGTAGATGGTATCACATCAAAGGGTTGTGACACTGATGAATGTGGAGACTGGGGTGTAGTGGTCCCCAAGCCTGAGCACTATTCTTTCTCCTCCTTCTAAAATGTAGTCAGATAAGTAGCAAGACCTTGATTAAAAATTTTAAGTTAGGGCTTCCTGATGGTCCAGTGGGTAAAGAGTCTGCCTTGCAGCGCAAGGGGCACTGGTTCAACCCCTGGCCAGGGAAGATCCCACGTGTCACAGAGCAGCTGGACAGGCGTGTCCAATCAGGAGCCTGTGCTCTGGAGTGCATGCGCCCAGAGCTGGTGCTCTGCAACAAGAGAGGCCACTGTGATGGGAGGCCCACACAGGCCAAAGAATAAAGATGGATGAAAACAAGTAAAAAATATTCAAAAAAATTTTTTTTAATTTAGTAATTTTTTTTTCCTTCACAATCGTTTCTTCAGGAAAGTTGAACTTTGTTTCAGAAATGTAAGGGGAATTTTTTTTTTACCTTCTGTAGTGAATATTTTATCTTGTATGTATATTTTGATATCTTTTTGAAGTCATTGAGGCACATGGTATATGCGTGTCTCTGTGTGTGTGTTCATTTGTTTTAAGCTAATACTCTATCCTGGAATCGTAGAGAGATGAGTAACAGACATACCAAGAATTCAGTGTAACAAAAATTGACACTCTTTTGGGAAAGTTAAATGAAACAGAACTCATAAATAGCCCTAGCCTTTGACCTACCAATTTCCATGGAAGGAACCCATCATAAAGTCATAATTTAAAATGTGAACAAAAAATTTATCCACAAGAGTTCACTGACATTGCAAAAAAAAGCAAATCTTACACTAACAATCTGATGTTCCAATTTAGAGGAATAGTTCATTTATTATAGATACAGGCATTTAGAGAGGAAACTGTACTTTCTTTATTATTATCTTGTAATTAATAAAAGTAATTATTTTAATTACTTAGGAAATGCTTGATATGAGAAATAAAATAAGTATAAACCATTTTATGGGCCACAGAAGTAAAACTGATGAGTCATTTCCAGTTTCTAATTGTGTTCTAATCTCTAATATTTTGTTTCCTCTTTGGAGTCTGTTACTTGGCTCTTTCTCAATTTAGTCTTGAGGAATTTCCTATCAGAAAACAGCACCTCTCTAGTCATGGGTAAAATGATCTCTTGTTCACTGATTTCTATTACTGACCCTTTATATTCCTAATTAACTGGCCCAGAAAACCAAAAGGTGACCCTTAATAAATGCCTTGAGAAGAAATTACTACTACCATCCTCAAGACAACATTTTAGAAGTCTTACAATTTGCACATTAAGAATTTTGGAAGATCATTATTACTTTAGCGTAATTGTGATATGTTGTATCTCCTACAGAATCTCCTTTAGGAAAGCCAAGAGGATTAGCTATCATTCAACATGAAACTTACTCTGTTACAAGAATGTTGTCAGTCCCCTGTTATTCATCAAAGCAATGTTTTACTTAGAAAATCCAGAAAGAAATATACTTTGGTCTGGCATAAATTGAGATGAAAGTAGGATATTTTTGATGGATGAAATACTGAAAGTTCTATTTGAAACTGAAAACTGTTTTGTCTTAACAATCACAGGCATTGACAACAGCATCATATGAAAAAGGCAAACACAGATAAAGCTTTCAGGAATCTGGAATGTGTCCGGAATGTGATTAAAAAAAAAAAAAAGGAAAGGAGTGACACCATTAACAACACACACACACACACACACACACACACACACACCCTTTCCATGTCTTTTACAGTAAAGCAGCTATTAATTTACTTGATTTTGTCACTATGGTAGTCCTCATCCAGGCTGTTTCCAAGTTATAAAAAACTGTATATTCTCCCCCAAAGGAATTCTATTGAGCTATTTGCCACAAACTATACAAGTTCTATGAAAGTAATATTAAAATTGGGACTCACTTTCCCCCTCCCCATTTCCACTTCTGTCTGCCCCACCAAAGACAATTTTACTGACACTCATATTGTACCTGAAAAACATTTCCAATGAAAGACATATTGTTATGGAAAATAATACTATTGCATAAAAGACACATTATTTCAACGTCAATTGTGGACAATCAGGGAAATGAAACAATTATTGAATTGCCTTTTGGGGAAATTATTTTATAAAATCTAATGAGGAACACTGGAAATGCATCTCTTGTTCCTCCCACCAAGTAAACTCAGACCACAGTTCTGGACACTTCCTCTTTCATGTCTCAGATTTTCTCTGCTTTCTACTGCAGCTGTGAGAATTTCCACACCTGGAAACCAGCAGGAACTCACACACAAGAGGCTTTTGAACTCAGAGCTTTCCTAAACAACAGTTCTCTATTTGTTTCAAAATGTAGATAAGCCAAACAACTCTACAATGCCTTGATTAATAAGGATCCCAAAGTCCTAAAAGTTCTGCCATTGTTCTATTCAAACATCAGCCATCCAATCATCTGATTGAGCAATTCATACAATATGCAAGCTTTGGAAAGAAGCTGAGTTAAGCAGGAATGTTGTAATGCATAAGTTTCAAAAACTTCAACAAGACTGGTACCAAAATTAAGAATGAACATACTCTAAGATTTAATTCAACCCATTAATTAATGAGGGAATTAGCAAGATGATAAAATTGGTCCAAAGGAAAGTTGGAGAAGCAGATATTTTATAGTCAGTCAAAGGAAATGGATTAACCAGCTTATCAGATATGGATTGGTTAATAGCCTATAGTGCATTCATCTCTGGGAGTCTGTTTTTTTTTTACTAAACAGAAATCTATGAGTTAATGTATAACTTCAGTGTCTTGTCTCTAATCAAATAGTAACTAGCTGGGCTTGCCCTTGTGGTCCAGTGGGTAAGGACACCGCCTTGCAGTGTAAGGGGCGCCGGTTTGATCCCTGGCCTGGGAAGATCCCATGTGCTGCGGAGCGGTTGGACTGGTGTGTCCAATTACCGAGCCAGAGCTCTGGAGCGCATGCGCCAAGAGCCGTCGCTCTGCAACGACAGACGCCACCGCGATGGGAGGCCCACGGGAGCCAAAGAGCAAAGATGGATGAAAATAGAAAAATGAAAGACCAATAGAAGTGGTCTACCCGCTCCCCTCCCTCCCCAACCCAAACCCTGCCCAAAATAAATAAATCTTTAAATAGTAACTAGCAAAAAAAAAAAAAAAGTAACCAGCAAAGTCAAACAGGTGAATTCTCAAACATGGATAATTAAATATAATAATTATGAGGCGAACATGTTCAAAAATGACACTGTTGCCTTCTTACTATGTTTCGGGTTTTGGATGATTTTTCTTAATAGTAATGCCTTTAAAAGTATTTAGAAGAGAATGTGCCAAGAGAAATCATAACATTATTTATCTTGGTGAAGTTTTCTGATCCTTAGTTCTGTCAGTTCAAAATCTGATTTTTTTTCCCCATCCAGTATGCCTGGATGTTAGCTCAGCTCACAGGAAACAAATCTACAAATCAAAGGAAAATAATCTGTTTACATTAAAAATGTAACTCTTATACCCTATGACTGGTGCATTTTCCCCCCTAAGGAAAGCAGTAAATTGGGTCAACTTATCATCTCAATATTGCTTGATGAGCTGTGGTGAAATTCACTAGGGAAACCTGGTTGCAATGCAGTGAAAATGCCCTTGTTCTCTTCATTTTCCCAAATGAAGGAGGGAGAAAAGATCTCCTTTCTTCAAAAGCACAAAGAATGAGTATGGCCACAAAACGTCCAGGCTCTTGACTGGAATTTGGGAGGAGGGTGGAGAGGGAAGGTAAGTGCTTCTACTTCTTACTAGTGGACAGGTTTTACCATAGAAAGCTTATTGTCAAGGACAGTATTGAGAACTTCCATAATTCCAAGATAGGTTTCAAAACTGAACTTACGCCTCCTGATCTGCTCTCAGTCTGGACAGTGAAAGGAGCCAAGGGCACAGTCCCAAAGCCTGTTATTACTGTCTGCAGGTTCCCCAGGAGCCTCCCCATACACACCCACATGGCCACATGCCTCATTCAACTTCCTTTATTACCCTACCCGCTTCATTCCTCATCACCCATGCCCTCCTCTGCTCTGAGAATTTCTCTTATTTCGATGTAGTATGGTGGAAGGAGAGGGGAGAAACAGCGGAGGTCGCCCTGAAACTTACTGTGTGTGAAGTATATTCCAAGACCAGAACCCTTCATTGGGTAACTTCCCTCTTGCCCTCCTCTGGCTTCTTTTAGTCAGTACTGTGCTTCGTATGCTCAGTCACATCCTACTCTTTGCATCCCTATGAACTGTAGCCCACCAGGCTCTTCTGTTCATGGAATTTTTCAGGCAAAAATACTAGAGTGGGTTGGAAATTCCTACTCCAGGGGATCTTCCCAACACAGGGATTGAACCTGAATCTCTTCATCTCTTGCAGATTCTTTACCACTGCACCACCTGGGAAGTCCTACTCATTCAATAGGTAAATTTCTTCTTCAGCTCAAAGATTAATTGATATCAGGACATCTCCAAAACTCTGCCTTTGAAAATGGATGGCTCAGGGAAGATTATGATCCAGGGCACTTCCTCCCCCAAAACAGAATGAACATGGGAAATGCCACGCTGGATCTCTTTGACCTTTTTCTAGGTACCATCATATCTAATGCTTCCTCTGGCTCAGTCTTTCTTGACTGTAATCTTATCCAAGGTTAACATTTTTACTTTCATAAACTTACTGCTTCTAGCATGAGAAATGTTCTGATTCTAAAGTGCTTTTGTAAAATGGTATATACCATTTCATGGACTTCCCTAGTGACTCAGATGGTAAAGAATCCACCTGCAACGGAGGATCCCTGAGTAAGGAAGATCCTCTGGAGTAGGAAATGGCAACCTGCTCTAGTATTCTTGCCTGGGAAATTCCATGGACAGAGGAACCTGGCAGTGCAAAGGTCCACAAAGAGTCAGACAGACTGAATGACTAACACATACGCATACTCCATTGCCAACTCTTAAGCTGGCACATGTAACATTTTTGTAAGTTCAAACAATTGCAAAAGATAGAATTCTACCACAGTGTTTCTTTAACTATGTCATACATATTGCTTGACAAAACTCTGCAACTGTACATTAACTCATTGAAGTCTCATTCCATTTATGGGGAAAATCCACTATACAACCTAATTAGCAAAGGCAGTTCTTATTGACAAGCCAATTCAAGCAACCAGATTCACCTTCCATTGATTTTTCAATCAAAATAAATCTAGGGGGCTTCCCGGGTGGAACAGTGGTAAATAATCCAGCTGTCAATGCAGGAGACACAGATTTGATCCCTGATTCAGAAAGATTCCCACATGCTGAGGAGCAACTAAGTCTGTGAGCCACAACTATTGAGCCTGTATTCCAGAGCCCAGTAGCCACAGCTACTAAAGCCCACGTACCCTAGAGCCCGTGCTCCACAACAAGAGAAGTCACTGCAATGAGAAGCCCACACACCACAGCTAGAGAGTAGACCCTACTCGCCACAACAGAGAAAAAGTTTGCATAGCAACAAAGACGCAGTACAGCCAAAAATAAATAATGAAAAATTTTAAAAATCTAATTATATGCATTATGAATAACACTCTCATTTGTGAATTTTTTTAAAAAGATAGACATAGAGATCATAGATGGATGGACAAATGGATGAATGAAGAGAGAGAAATGATAGAGCACTGAGATTTGTTTCAAGTTTGTTAGAAACAAGATGGAATCACTTAGAGAATTTCTTTCTGAATCTGTCCTTTATGAATTCTTTAATTGGTTCCCTTGGAGACCAAGTTGCATTCTATCATTTTCACAGAAACTTTTTTTATTATTTTTGGGTTTTCACTGGGTTTTCCCTGCTGCCACAGGTTCTCCTCTGGTTGAGGGAGTGGGGACTACTCTCTAGTGTAGGTGAACAGTCTTCTTGTTGTGGTGCCTTTTCTTCTTGTGGAACTCAGGCTCAAGGGCACACGGGCTTCAGTAGTTGTGGCACATGGGCTCAATAGTTGTGACTCCGAGGCTCTAGAGCACAGGATCCATACTGGTGGCTCACAGGCTTAGCTTCTCCGCATGTGGGATCTTTCCAGCTCGGGATAGAACCCTTGTCTCCTGTGGGAAATTTTCCCTTTCCAGCTCGGATCACACAAGGGCATTTTTAACTATGTCATACATATTGCTTGACAAAACTCTGCAACTGTACATTAACTCATTGAAGTCTCATTCCATTTATGGGGAAAATCCACTATACAACCTAATTAGCAAAGGCAGTTCTTATTGACAAGCCAATTCAAGCAACCAGATTCACCTTCCATTGATTTTTCAATCAAAATAAATCTAGGGGGCTTCCCGGGTGGAACAGTGGTAAATAATCCAGCTGTCAATGCAGGAGACACAGATTTGATCCCTGATTCAGAAAGATTCCCACATGCTGAGGAGCAACTAAGTCTGTGAGCCACAACTATTGAGCCTGTATTCCAGAGCCCAGTAGCCACAGCTACTAAAGCCCACGTACCCTAGAGCCCGTGCTCCACAACAAGAGAAGTCACTGCAATGAGAAGCCCACACACCACAGCTAGAGAGTAGACCCTACTCGCCACAACAGAGAAAAAGTTTGCATAGCAACAAAGACGCAGTACAGCCAAAAATAAATAATGAAAAATTTTAAAAATCTAATTATATGCATTATGAATAACACTCTCATTTGTGAATTTTTTTAAAAAGATAGACATAGAGATCATAGATGGATGGACAAATGGATGAATGAAGAGAGAGAAATGATAGAGCACTGAGATTTGTTTCAAGTTTGTTAGAAACAAGATGGAATCACTTAGAGAATTTCTTTCTGAATCTGTCCTTTATGAATTCTTTAATTGGTTCCCTTGGAGACCAAGTTGCATTCTATCATTTTCACAGAAACTTTTTTTATTATTTTTGGGTTTTCACTGGGTTTTCCCTGCTGCCACAG
This sequence comes from Tragulus kanchil, assembly GCA_022376925.1. NCBI lineage: Eukaryota > Metazoa > Chordata > Mammalia > Artiodactyla > Tragulidae > Tragulus > Tragulus kanchil. The sequence goes on along the minus strand of JAIOJX010000006.1, from coordinate 30,093,575 downwards.
GTTCTCCTCTGGTTGAGGGAGTGGGGACTACTCTCTAGTGTAGGTGAACAGTCTTCTTGTTGTGGTGCCTTTTCTTCTTGTGGAACTCAGGCTCAAGGGCACACGGGCTTCAGTAGTTGTGGCACATGGGCTCAATAGTTGTGACTCCGAGGCTCTAGAGCACAGGATCCATACTGGTGGCTCACAGGCTTAGCTTCTCCGCAGCATGTGGGATCTTTCCAGCTCGGGGATAGAACCCTTGTCTCCTGCATCAGCAGGTGAACTCTTTACCACTCTTCCCCTTTCCAGGGAAGCCCATTTTTACGGCATCTTATTGGTTCCATTCTGTTCACTATGGAAGGGGATCACACAAGGGCATAACTATCATCTTCAAGGCTGACTGCAACACACGTATGATGGTTGTTCAATATATATGTTTTGAACTAAATAACTGTGTTCTACCTTTATAATGTAACACTTAGAGCCCCATCCTATTTCCAAATAGGAGAAAATCTCTTCCCCTCCCACCAACATATGGGACAGCATACAGAGTGAATCATTTCAATTGTCAAATAGAATGAGTAAAATAACAACCCAGAAATGATATAGTGAAGATATTTTTGCACACTTTGAATACTTAGGATACTGGAAAATATTTTAAATTAGCAGCATTTCAGCAAACCTGTGGTTGCTGTCATATCAGGTAGCTACTAATCAGAATATTTCGTTCCTTCCACTTGTATAGACCTTCCACATGTAAAAACAATCTCCACATATAGGATCTCATTTGAACTTATAATAGCTCTGAGAAGAAGACAACATAGATTTTATTCCCACTTTATAGGTGAGGATGTTTGACTAGTTCCCAATTTTATTTTACTTAAAAAATAATTGGGGGCCTCCCCTGGTGGTCCAGTGGGTAAGGACACCGCCTTGCAGTGCAAGGGACGCCGGTTCGATTCCTGGCCTGGGAGGATCCCACGTGCCGCGGAGCGGCTGGACTGATGTGTCCAATCACCGAGCCGGAGCTCTGGCGCGCATGCGCCCAGAGCCGGTGCTCTGCGACAACAGACGCCACCGCGATGGGAGGCCTGCAGGAGCCAAAGAACAAAGACGGATGAAAATAGAGGAATGAAAGACCAATAGAAGTGGCCCGCCCGCTCCCCTCCCTCCCCAACCCGACCCCCGCCCAAAATAAATAAATAAATAAATCTTTAAAAAAAAATAATAATTGGGGCCATGCTTCATGGCACTCAGGGTCTTAGCTACCCAACCAGGGATCAAACCCATGCCCCCTTTCTTTGGGAACTCTGAGTCTTAACCATTAGTGTGTTCAGTAAGTCATGCCTGACTCTCTGTGACTCCATGCTGTAGCTCACCAGGCTCCTCTGTCCACGAAATTTTCCAGCCAAGAATGCTGGAGTGGGCTGCCATTTTCTGCTCTAGGGGATCTCCCCAACCCAGGGATCAAACCCAGGTCTCTTGCATCTTCTGCATTAGCAGGCTGATACTTTACCACTGAGCCAACCGGGTAGGTCCCAGGTAGCTAGGAGTAAAACCCAGGGGTCTCTTGCTATCTTCTGCCCCTTAGCAGGCTGATACTTTCCAAGAAACACGTAGTCCGGGACAGCATACAGAGTGAATCATTTCAATTGTCAAATAGAATGAGTAAAATAACAACCCAGAAATGATATAGTGAAGATATTTTTGCACACTTTGAATACTTAGGATACTGGAAAATATTTTAAATTAGCAGCATTTCAGCAAACCTGTGGTTGCTGTCATATCAGGTAGCTACTAATCAGAATATTTCGTTCCTTCCACTTGTATAGACCTTCCACATGTAAAAACAATCTCCACATATAGGATCTCATTTGAACTTATAATAGCTCTGAGAAGAAGACAACATAGATTTTATTCCCACTTTATAGGTGAGGATGTTTGACTAGTTCCCAATTTTATTTTACTTAAAAAATAATTGGGGCCTCCCTGGTGGTCCAGTGGGTAAGGACACCGCCTTGCAGTGCTAGGGACGCCGGTTCGATTCCTGGCCTGGGAGGATCCCACGTGCCGCGGAGCGGCTGGACTGATGTGTCCAATCACCGAGCCGGAGCTCTGGCGCGCATGCGCCCAGAGCCGGTGCTCTGCGACAACAGACGCCACCGCGATGGGAGGCCTGCAGGAGCCAAAGAACAAAGACGGATGAAAATAGAGGAATGAAAGACCAATAGAAGTGGCCCGCCCGCTCCCCTCCCTCCCCAACCCGACCCCCGCCCAAAATAAATAAATAAATAAATCTTTAAAAAAAAATAATAATTGGGGCCATGCTTCATGGCACTCAGGGTCTTAGCTACCCAACCAGGGATCAAACCCATGCCCCTTGCTTTGGGAACTCTGAGTCTTAACCATTAGTGTGTTCAGTAAGTCATGCCTGACTCTCTGTGACTCCATGCTGTAGCTCACCAGGCTCCTCTGTCCACGAAATTTTCCAGCCAAGAATGCTGGAGTGGGCTGCCATTTTCTGCTCTAGGGGATCTCCCCAACCCAGGGATCAAACCCAGGTCTCTTGCATCTTCTGCATTAGCAGGCTGATACTTTACCACTGAGCCAACCGGGTAGGTCCCAGGTAGCTAGGAGTAAAGCTTTGTTTTCTGATTCCTACTCCGATAGGGGTATGAACTATCAGAAAAGACTTTAAGGGGAAACTTGCAATAGGATAGGCGGGTTTTGCTGCAGAAAAGACAACCCCAACTTCTCAACAGCTAAAAACAACAGAGGTGTGTTTCCTGTACATGAAAGTCCAAGGCAGGCGGATTGACTTTCCAAGGCAAATGCCCTCCACACAGTATGTTAGTGATCCACCCTCTTATAGCTGCCCCGGGGTTGCCACAGGGGGAAGAGGGTCTTTCAGTGAAAGTCAAAGGCTTTGGTTTTAAATGACTTGCACCTGTTCTCCCCTAATAACCTGTGGGCTAGAACTAATCAAAAGAGACTGTCTGGATACAGGTGGGAAAAGAATTTCCAGACATGAGGCAGAATGAAAGGAGAATAATATTTAATAGAGTGGGGAAGGAGGGTGTCAGGGAGAGCTGACCCCTCACGTGGCTCTTCAATCTGCTTTAATAGACGGGGGACAAAGGAACAGGACAGGGATCTTGGGAGTCATTTGCTGATTAGATGAGGTATGTGTACATTCCCATAACGGGGTGAGAGAAGAGCAAGACATACCTTTTCTTCAATTAGCAATAACTGCACCTAGGATAAACCTCATTGGCTATGATACTGCCACTGCACAAAGCTAAGACATACCTTTTCTTGTATGAGGGGGGGAGGCGGGCAGGCCATGCTCCTCAGGAGGGCTCAGAAACTCCACTGTGGGGAAACAAACCAGTGAAGGGCTTTGCAGCTTTGGGTGAGCCAGGAGAAAAACATCTTAGAAACAAAAGAACTAAGACAAAAACAAGTTGATTCAATTCACATGGGCTCATTAGCTGGGATTAGCAACAGGTGGGAGATCTGCTGTGAATTTAGGAATGCCGGATCAGCGCAAGTTAGAATGCAGCATGCGAACACAGAATAGACCCCTTAACTTCTTGCGGGTCTAGTTGACCCCCAGCTAAATCACACCCTTTCCATTCTTAAAGTCACAAGAGTAATGATTGATCAGGGCTGTGACTGACTCTCGGCCAGTGTTAATATCATTCCCTGCAAACACCTGGATGCTTAAGGTCTCAATAAAAGCAGACTGGTGAATATGCTCAGGGCCTTGACACAAGAGGTCTTGAGCACCCCCTCCCCCATTCCCATCCTTTCTCTGGGTCTGTAATGTGCGTGTGTATTTCTTAATGTCTCATCTTACCGGCTATTTTCTCTGCACCCGGCTGATGTGCTGCAGCATCCCACAATGGTTGCAACATAGTGGGAAGTGTGGTAAGGTGTGTTTTTTGTTTTTTGTTTTTTCTCTTCGTGCATCCCAAGGCCCTTCTTGCTCATCTTGTTCTTTTTTTCTTTTTTGGCCACTTCTATTGGTCCTTCATTTATTCCCATCTTTGTTCTTTGGTCTGTGTGCGCCTCCCATCGCAGTGGCCTCTCTCGCTCCAGAGCTCCAGTTCGTTAGTTGGACACATCAGTTCAGCCGCTCCGTGGCACACGGGATCCTCCCAGGCCAGGGATCGAACCGGCGCCCCTTGCACTGCAAGGCGGTGTCCTTACCCACTGGACCACTAGGGAAGTCCCAATCTTGTTCTTTTTTAGTGTATATTTGTCGCTTAGTCACGTCTGACTCTTTACGACCCCATGGACTGTAGCCCGCCAGGCTCCTCTGTCCATGGAATTTTCCAGGCAAGAATACTGGAGGGGACCATTTCCTTCTCCAGGGGATCTTCCTGACCCAGGAATCAAACCTGGGTTTCCCTCATTGCAGCAGATTCTTTACTGTGTGAGCCACCAGGGAAGCTGATGTTCTTGTTTTAAAAAATATTTACTTTTGTGGGGGGGCAGGGGGCTTCCCAGGTGGCCCAGTGGTTAAGAATTAATCTGCTAAGAATGAGACACAGGTTCAATCCCATGCACGCAGACTTCTCTCTAGTTGTGGAACATGGGCTTGGTTGCTCCAAGGCATGTGGGATCTTAGTTCCCTGAGCAGGAATTGAACCAGGGAAGTCCCCTCATCTTGGTCTTTTGTCCTCAGCGCACCACACAAGGAGGTGGGGGAAGTGTAAGTTTCCTGTGTCTCAGGGCAGGAGGGAGCACAAGTGCTCTCTACCATGTATATATAGCAAAAAAATAAATAGCATTTGTTGAAGTGGGAGGAGGCCCCTTGAGGAGACTAATGAAAATGGTCAAATACACACACACACACACACACCATCTAATCTTTTTGAAAGCCCAGTACTGGGTTTTCTCTCATACATTTGCGTCAGTTGATCCTGACAATAGCCTAGGGTTTCCCAGGTGGTGCTAGGGGTGAAGAACCCTCTGGACAATGCAGGAGACAGTAAGCGATGTGGGTTCATTTCCTGGGTTAGGAAGATGCCCTGGAGGAGGGCATGGCAACCCCCTCCTGTATTCTTGCCTGGAGAATCCCATGGACAGAGGAAACTGACTGGCTACAGTCCATAGGGTCACAAAGACTCAATCACAACTGAAGTGACTCAGTACCAGTCAACCAACTGGAAGGTAAATATTAGTCCTTATTTTATGGCTTAGGGAACTGAAGTTCACAGAAGAGAGATGTGAACTGTTTCCTGCTGTATCTTTATACAGGGATGTCACAGTCAGCAGCAGCTGCAGCCCTCTACTGTGAGCCGGGGAGCCCTGAGGGAACTCAGGAAGGAGAAGAATGCCTGCTATCTAGCTGCGGTCAGACTGCAGCCACTTCCCAGGGTGAGCCCTGAGCAAAGGAAGTGAAAACAGAGGATGCTGGCCCCAGATAACCACCATGCATAACAAAGGAATAATTTCAAAGAGGCTTGCCTCTTCTCATACCTAGAAAAGCCCTAAAATCCTTAACTTGGAATATCTTGTCTTAATTTTATGATGTTCAGACCGCCTGCCCTTTGCTTCAAAACTTCTGTATAACCTGGCTCCTTCCCTCGCCTCCTCAGAGGAGGTCTCTCAGAGTCACTTGAGACACTGTCTCAGGGGCTTGAAGTCCTAAAAATTCCCACGGAAGAAAACAATGCTCCACTTTTCGCTTGTGAATATTTCTTCAGTTGACAAAAGCTACAAAACATGCCCCAGAGCTCATAGTATTAAGTGGAGGAAAGTTAACTCCCTTGCACGTCCTTTTCTCCGTGCCCCGGTCTCCAATAATGCTCTCTTGACCATTGCATAGGGGATTTATTTTTATGGGGCCTGGGCAATCACACCGGGGAGGGATAGCCAGAGTTGGCAGTTCTACCCGCACTGTTTTCTTTATTGAGCTGGGTGGCGAGCACACATAGTGGGTGTGCGTGCTAAGTCATTTCGGTCGTGTCTGACACTTTGCGACTCTATGGACTATAGCCCTTTAGGCTCCTCTGTCCATGGGATTTGTCAGGCAAGAACAGTGGAGTGGGTTGCCGTGCCCTCCTCCAGGGCATCTTCCCAACCCAGGGATCAAACGCAGGTCTCCTGTGGCTCTTGCATTGCAGGCAGATTCTTTACCACTGAGCCATGCGGGAAGTCCTGATGTGTATATAATTCCTTTTAATTCTTACCTATTTTCAAAATACTTTTAAAATGTGGATGGGGGGCAGATAGTCTGAAAAGTTGTGACAGTTTCTTATTTTAAAAACACAAGTTTATTATTTTTTTTTTACACATATCAGCAATGAGAAAGCAGGACAGTATTGTTAACATTTATTGAGCACATACTATGTCCTAGATAGTTTTAAATAATTTATTTCTGTCTACTAACTTGTCTTACTCTGTTCAGAAAATGAACTGTTTCCTGCTGTATCTTTATACAGGGATGTCACAGTCAGCAGCAGCTGCAGCCCTCTACTGTGAGCCGGGGAGCCCTGAGGGAACTCAGGAAGGAGAAGAATGCCTGCTATCTAGCTGCGGTCAGACTGCAGCCACTTCCCAGGGTGAGCCCTGAGCAAAGGAAGTGAAAACAGAGGATGCTGGCCCCAGATAACCACCATGCATAACAAAGGAATAATTTCAAAGAGGCTTGCCTCTTCTCATACCTAGAAAAGCCCTAAAATCCTTAACTTGGAATATCTTGTCTTAATTTTATGATGTTCAGACCGCCTGCCCTTTGCTTCAAAACTTCTGTATAACCTGGCTCCTTCCCTCGCCTCCTCAGAGGAGGTCTCTCAGAGTCACTTGAGACACTGTCTCAGGGGCTTGAAGTCCTAAAAATTCCCACGGAAGAAAACAATGCTCCACTTTTAGCTTGTGAATATTTCTTCAGTTGACAAAAGCTACAAAACATGCCCCAGAGCTCATAGTATTAAGTGGAGGAAAGTTAACTCCCTTGCACGTCCTTTTCTCCGTGCCCCGGTCTCCAATAATGCTCTCTTGACCATTGCATAGGGGATTTATTTTTATGGGGCCTGGGCAATCACACCGGGGAGGGATAGCCAGAGTTGGCAGTTCTACCCGCACTGTTTTCTTTATTGAGCTGGGTGGCGAGCACACATAGTGGGTGTGCGTGCTAAGTCATTTCGGTCGTGTCTGACACTTTGCGACTCTATGGACTATAGCCCTTTAGGCTCCTCTGTCCATGGGATTTGTCAGGCAAGAACAGTGGAGTGGGTTGCCGTGCCCTCCTCCAGGGCATCTTCCCAACCCAGGGATCAAACGCAGGTCTCCTGTGGCTCTTGCATTGCAGGCAGATTCTTTACCACTGAGCCATGCGGGAAGTCCTGATGTGTATATAATTCCTTTTAATTCTTACCTATTTTCAAAATACTTTTAAAATGTGGATGGGGGGCAGATAGTCTGAAAAGTTGTGACAGTTTCTTATTTTAAAAACACAAGTTTATTATTTTTTTTTTACACATATCAGCAATGAGAAAGCAGGACAGTATTGTTAACATTTATTGAGCACATACTATGTCCTAGATAGTTTTAAATAATTTATTTCTGTGTACTAACTTGTCTTACTCTAACAACCCTACCAATGAGGTAGGTACTATCATTATCTTTATTTTAATATGAGATAAAAAATGAAGAAAGATTAAAGACATTATTTAAAGTCAAGTAATTTATAAAGGGGAAAAAACTAGATTGGGATGAAGCACCGGTTTCAGGATGTGTACACATAAAATCCATCCCTTGGTAATACCCCCCACCCCCAAGAAGGTAAGGATAAGTCAGATTTGCAGAGGTGGGTCAAAATCTTTCAGGCATCTGCTGCTTGTTATATTCCTTAGACGTTTGCATGTAGTTGCACAGGGAATTCAAAGCAGCTTTCTTATGACATGGACAGAAAAAGAGACGATGTGTTTGGCAGAAGTTTTAAAGAAATGTTTAAATAGATGGGTTTGACTCCCTTAGACTAATTGAAAGGGAAGGACCAGGTGATAATAGAGGGTTCCACCCAGGATGGAAACTTCCTTGGCGAGTAGGGTGCAGTTGGCGGAGGATTTAAGGTCGAGTAACCTCGCAGAGTAGAGATTTGTCTTACTTGGGCAGAGAAGCTATAAAAGTTGGGATTACTGCTGTGGCGGTTGCCACACACACACACACACACACACACACACACACACGCCCCATTTCAGGATTGCACGCGCACACACACACACGTTCAGGATTGCACAGACACACAACCGTTCAGGATTGCAGGCACGCGCACACACACACCCGTTCGGGATTGCACACACAGACACAGACACACAGACACACACACACACACACACCCCAGTTCAGGATTGCGGAGTAAACAAGCCAGGCAGGGTTCACACACACACCCCAGTTCAGGACTGCGGAGTAAACAGCCCAGGCAGGGTTCACACACACACACCCACGCACACCCCGGAACGGAAGCCCGGCGGGAGGCCTCTGGAGCGGCAGCCGGCCTGCGCCGCGGCGCGCGGATGGAGGACCGCCGCCAGGGGCGCCCCGCCCGGCTCAGCGGCTCCGGGTCCTCCCCGCCCGCTCCCGCCCTCGCTCCCCGGCCGGGCGGAGAAGGCGGAAGTGGGGCCGTCCGCCGCTGGGGCTGGAGCTCCGGCGCCTGCGGGGACGCAGCCGCGGCGGCGGCGTTCCGGTCGGGAGATCGGCGCCCCGGCCCCCTCGGCCGCGATCGCGGCGCCCTCCTGTCCGGGCGCCTCGGCGGAGCAGCGTCGCGGGGCCCGGGTGGCGTCGGTGGCCAGCGGACCCGAGCGGTGAGTCTGCGGACGGCTCCCGGAGGTCGGGGCCTCGCTCCCCCGGCCGGGACGGCTCCTGCGCGCCCCTCGCTTCCCGCGGGACGCCGCCCCCTGCCCCCCAACTCCGCCGGCCCTCGGGGACCTCCTCCCCGACTCTTTCCACCCGCCGCCGGAGGGAGCCCCGCGCCAGCCGCCTCGGCCCGACCTGCCCCCTCGGCGCATTCCCCTTCCCAGAAAAGGAAATCGTCTCCTGGGTTTTCCCGTCGCTTGGATGTTACCAACTTTAAAAAAAAAAAATCCTTTTTAAGTTCAGAGCGACTCTCTCTGGCACTGTCATGGGAAAGCTATTTTGAGGCTCCGTGTTGAACTCGGTAGACTTCCCAGGCAGCAAGTATTTTTTTCTTTCTCTCTCTCTCTCTCTCTTTTTTTTTTTAAGGTTCAGCTGACATGAATATTTCCTCCCCCGCGCCTGCACTCGGGAGTTCTAGCGACGGTTCCAGACGCTGGCTCGATAAAGCTGTTCCTAGTATTTGGCTTCAGGGGAACTCCAGCTAAGAGTTGGGACTGTCTTGAGTGAACAGAAAGTACCTGCAAGTTTTAGCAGCTTAAACGTAGAGTGTGTGCGTGTTTTCGCTGGTTTCTCGGGAGAGTGCTTGACTACAGGTCTTGCTAGGCAGGCACAGAAACAAGAAAAACTTGAAATTCTGAGCGTTGGCCTTGTGAATCTGGCTACAGGCATTTTATCCATCCCCCCCGCCCCCCGTGATCCCTAGGAAAGGGTGAAGGGGCTTTTCTGATTTTGAGTTTGGGGGTGGGATGGAGACGTGGTGGCCTCTTTTGTGACGCAGGTCCTTGTTGCCCAAGTGAAGATCAAGAGTTTCAGCTTGCACGCGCTGCACACATCTCAGTGTGTCAGGGTTGTAACCTGAGGTCCTTTCTGTGGCAAACTTGAATACCACCGCTGATAAATTTTTAGCCACATAGATTTTTGAAAGAAGTGGTTCAAAGTTTTGTTTCTTGGAGAACCAGTAATGGCTAGAAAGATGTGAGGGGATGTCCCCTCACATTCGTATTGAAGGATAAGACATAGTAGTTGACTCTTTTGCAGTGCCTCTTGGCCATTGGAGCTCTGTCGCGAGTCTTTGCAAATTTAGCAGTAGATCTTAAGGACCTGGTAAATAGTTCTTGTTTCTAAAGCTAGTAGCAAGTTAAAACAGCTGATGTTTGAGTGTTATGTGTTAACACAGGTCTACTTTATATGCGCGGACGCCCCTGCTGCGGACGGCTCCCGGAGGTCGGGGCCTCGCTCCCCCGGCCGGGACGGCTCCTGCGCGCCCCTCGCTTCCCGCGGGACGCCGCCCCCTGCCCCCCAACTCCGCCGGCCCTCGGGGACCTCCTCCCCGACTCTTTCCACCCGCCGCCGGAGGGAGCCCCGCGCCAGCCGCCTCGGCCCGACCTGCCCCCTCGGCGCATTCCCCTTCCCAGAAAAGGAAATCGTCTCCTGGGTTTTCCCGTCGCTTGGATGTTACCAACTTTAAAAAAAAAAAATCCTTTTTAAGTTCAGAGCGACTCTCTCTGGCACTGTCATGGGAAAGCTATTTTGAGGCTCCGTGTTGAACTCGGTAGACTTCCCAGGCAGCAAGTATTTTTTTCTTTCTCTCTCTCTCTCTCTTTTTTTTTTTTTAAGGTTCAGCTGACATGAATATTTCCTCCCCCGCGCCTGCACTCGGGAGTTCTAGCGACGGTTCCAGACGCTGGCTCGATAAAGCTGTTCCTAGTATTTGGCTTCAGGGGAACTCCAGCTAAGAGTTGGGACTGTCTTGAGTGAACAGAAAGTACCTGCAAGTTTTAGCAGCTTAAACGTAGAGTGTGTGCGTGTTTTCGCTGGTTTCTCGGGAGAGTGCTTGACTACAGGTCTTGCTAGGCAGGCACAGAAACAAGAAAAACTTGAAATTCTGAGCGTTGGCCTTGTGAATCTGGCTACAGGCATTTTATCCATCCCCCCCGCCCCCCGTGATCCCTAGGAAAGGGTGAAGGGGCTTTTCTGATTTTGAGTTTGGGGGTGGGATGGAGACGTGGTGGCCTCTTTTGTGACGCAGGTCCTTGTTGCCCAAGTGAAGATCAAGAGTTTCAGCTTGCACGCGCTGCACACATCTCAGTGTGTCAGGGTTGTAACCTGAGGTCCTTTCTGTGGCAAACTTGAATACCACCGCTGATAAATTTTTAGCCACATAGATTTTTGAAAGAAGTGGTTCAAAGTTTTGTTTCTTGGAGAACCAGTAATGGCTAGAAAGATGTGAGGGGATGTCCCCTCACATTCGTATTGAAGGATAAGACATAGTAGTTGACTCTTTTGCAGTGCCTCTTGGCCATTGGAGCTCTGTCGCGAGTCTTTGCAAATTTAGCAGTAGATCTTAAGGACCTGGTAAATAGTTCTTGTTTCTAAAGCTAGTAGCAAGTTAAAACAGCTGATGTTTGAGTGTTATGTGTTAACACAGGTTTACTTTATATGAATTATGTATGAACCAATTTCTATTGACTTTAAATTGACCAAATCTGGATATCACTTATTGATTTCTTTAGCTTGGTACATTTCTTTTATTAGCATCTGTTGCTCTTAGAGAAACAAATTTTTGTGCATCAACCTGCTCCCCTCCCACAAGACAGTTAACAATACACTCTTTATAACATATGCCCCTGTACTAATATGGGAATGTAAGCGGTGATTTCTTATAAGGCTATTTTCAGTATTCATTTCACAGTTACAACAAGTTGGCAATGGTTACATCCCATAATATTGAATTCAGGCAGTGGTTACTATACTAGACTCACAAAGAGGGAGTTACGAAGCTCTTCACCTACTAAGGAATTTGAACTTTGTACTGTCTCGTCTGTTAATTCACATAGAAAGCCACATGAATTCTGAATGTTACAGTAGAGGCCAAAAGACAGCTTTATTTGCAAGCGAGAATATGTGTTAACTCTATTTTAGCTTATGAAAAGCCTTGCGTACCTCTGTAGCATCACATGAAGTGGATATCTAAGGCAGCATATGAGGTTAAAAAAAATCCTAATAGAGCATAATATTTTTTACATGGTTACCAGATCATCTTCCATTCACTTCCATAGCTGACTCTAAGCACTGGTTTTTCATTGGTGTTAATTAAAACAGTTACTCATTGTAGTTAGGAAAATGATAAGTCATTTAAGGCATCAGAATCCCCAAAAGCAAAGGGAAAAATTGTTTTAACTTGCCAAAAAAGAAGAGGAAGCCTAAAAATACTGCATGGCACTCAAAATACTGCTTTACCTTACTTTCCCCCTTTGCGGTATACTTGGGCTTCCCTGGTGGCTAGGTGGTAAAGAATCCACCTGGAATGCGGGAGACCTGGGTTCAGTCCCTGGGTTGGGAAGGTCCCCTGGAAGAGGGGTGGGGGTCCACTCCAGTATAGTTACATGGGACTATGTCCTATAGACAGAGTGACTACCTACAGAAGTTTATTTGAAAGCTGTAAAGCTTCTGTATGACTTCTTACAGCATGAAAAGTAATGGCATCTCGATTTTAAGAGTGCTCACTTTCATGTCTTAATACTGCTTTCCTGCAGTGGACTTCCTTTTAAGGAGCTGTGACTGAGTAACACAGTTACTATAAAAGGTGACTTTAAACCTAAAGATCTTCAAGTTGTTTGAACTGGACAGCAAGAGGACAGTATATGGACCGCCCTATAAACTAAATTTTTAACTGTTTTGGGGTGGAAAAGGTAGACTTAGCTCAGTGACTTCTGCTTTTGTCTTCTGGCTAGCACTCTGATATATGCTGTATAACCAAATATTAATTTCTCAAAAGTGATTTTACTTAAAATGATTAAAGTTTCAAAAGGTAACTGTATCTGGAATTATCAAAGGTATATAAAATGTGTTCTCTCATACTTCACTCTGGGGAGTGGGATTTTAGAAAGCCTTTGATATTGTATATCAAAACATTTCATATTGGATAAAACCAGTATCATCTATCAGAAATCATAAAAAGTTATATAGCTTTTGACCTAATAATTCTACTTCTAAGAAATTTACCAAAGGTGATAACTGAATACAAAAATGTACCGGAGACACAAAGCATAGAAACCCTGGTGTAGCATTTCAGTGTCTTCTGGCCTCCGATTTGGAGGGTTTAACCGGGGCCTTATACCCCTCCTGGGGCACAGGTGTAATGACCCATTCTTTTCCATTATCTTACCATTCTTTCCTTCTCATCGACTTGTACTGCCGTCCCTGGGAGTCTACGTGAGCTATAACGAGGCATCACCAACTGTTTTTAACTCTTTGAAAATATTATATCAAAACTTAAAATGTAAACAGAACACCAGCCTTTCTTTACTGAAAGTCTATCAACCCAACCTAATAACACAGGGCAGTTAGTCAGTCAGTGCAGTCACTCAGTTATGTCCAGTTCTTTTCAACCCCATGGACTGCAGCATGCCAGGCTGCCCTGTCCTTCAGCATCTCCCGGACCTTACTCAAACTCATGTCCACTGACTCAGTGATGCTATCCAACCATTCGTCCGCTGTCATCCCCTTCTCTTTTTGCCTTCTATTTTTCCCAACATCAGGGTATTTTCCAATGAGTCTCTTCTCAGGCGGCCAAAGTTCAGTCTCTTCTTTAGCGGCAAATGATGCTTTCCTGCAGTGGACTTCCTTTTAAGGAGCTGTGACTGAGTAACACAGTTACTATAAAAGGTGACTTTAAACCTAAAGATCTTCAAGTTGTTTGAACTGGACAGCAAGAGGACAGTATATGGACCGCCCTATAAACTAAATTTTTAACTGTTTTGGGGTGGAAAAGGTAGACTTAGCTCAGTGACTTCTGCTTTTGTCTTCTGGCTAGCACTCTGATATATGCTGTATAACCAAATATTAATTTCTCAAAAGTGATTTTACTTAAAATGATTAAAGTTTCAAAAGGTAACTGTATCTGGAATTATCAAAGGTATATAAAATGTGTTCTCTCATACTTCACTCTGGGGAGTGGGATTTTAGAAAGCCTTTGATATTGTATATCAAAACATTTCATATTGGATAAAACCAGTATCATCTATCAGAAATCATAAAAAGTTATATAGCTTTTGACCTAATAATTCTACTTCTAAGAAATTTACCAAAGGTGATAATTGAATACAAAAATGTACACGCGGGAGACACAAAGCATAGAAACCCTGGTGTAGCATTTCAGTGTCTTCTGGCCTCCGATTTGGAGGGTTTAACCGGGGCCTTATACCCCTCCTGGGGCACAGGTGTAATGACCCATTCTTTTCCATTATCTTACCATTCTTTCCTTCTCATCGACTTGTACTGCCGTCCCTGGGAGTCTACGTGAGCTATAACGAGGCATCACCAACTGTTTTTAACTCTTTGAAAATATTATATCAAAACTTAAAATGTAAACAGAACACCAGCCTTTCTTTACTGAAAGTCTATCAACCCAACCTAATAACACAGGGCAGTTAGTCAGTCAGTGCAGTCACTCAGTTATGTCCAGTTCTTTTCAACCCCATGGACTGCAGCATGCCAGGCTGCCCTGTCCTTCAGCATCTCCCGGACCTTACTCAAACTCATGTCCACTGACTCAGTGATGCTATCCAACCATTCGTCCGCTGTCATCCCCTTCTCTTTTTGCCTTCTATTTTTCCCAACATCAGGGTATTTTCCAATGAGTCGTCTCTTCTCAGGCGGCCAAAGTATTGGAGCTTTAGCATCATTCCTTCCAATGAATATTCAGGGTTCACGTGTAATAGAAGCTGCTGTCAGGATCTTAGTCTAGTGTCATAAAAATAATTGGAAAGAAAGTTTAGCTTGATAGACACAGTTGTGAAAACACAGACAAAAAGTAGAAATGGCACTGGCTCTGGGGCTTGGTAGTCCTGACTTCTGACGCTAACTCTGTTTATAAATCGGATAATCCCTGGCAAGTTACTTAGCTTTTAAAGCTTCAGATTTTCCACTTTGACAAGGGGAGAGGGGGGGAACAATAAAAATTATGAAATAAAACAACTCTGTGGAGCCGCACAGGATAACAGCTTATTTTACTTCCAAGCACAGGTCTAAGTGTTTTGCACATACTGACACACTTGATCCAGTTCTGAGGTACAGTCTTTTGTTACCCCCACTTGCAGATGAAGAAAGTGAGGCACGGAAAGGTTATGCAATTTGCCCAGGGCCTACACCAAGCAATGGAGACAAGAGTTGAATCCAGACCATCAGTTACAGCATCTGAGCTCTTCACCGCTTAACAGTGTTACCTCTCCAGTCCGAGCCGTGCCTCATCCTTTGTAGGTGCTCATCAAATGGCTCTCAGAGTCTTACTGAGAAGAGAAAAAGGTCTCTATCATGCTACAAAGATAGAGATCACTGCCTTAATCCACTGTTTTGTCATAGTGGCAGTCAGGATTTTTATATAAAAATGAGACAGGCAGGGATACATTGTCTACCGTATTGGCCACTGGCTTACATTCTGTTTCCTAGAACTCTGGTTGACCCTCGAACAGCACAGGCTTCAACCACCTGAGTCCCCTTATAGGTGAATTTTTTTTTTCCAATAAATACTGCAGCGTTGTATCATCAGAGGTTGGTTGAATCCGCGAGTGAAAACAGAGAGGACAGACCATAAAGTAGTCTGTAGATTTTTCACTGCATGGAGGTCAGCACCTCAACCCCCTTGTTGTTCTAGGGTCAGCTGTATATCTGACACATACTGGGAATTTTCTTCTTGTGTAATTATCTACAGGAGAGACCTGGTTCATTAGTTTGTGAATTACTTTTAGACCTCGGCTTGTTACTTGTAAATTCCAGTTAGCAGTTTGAATTTGAAAGCATCCTACCTACCCATAAAAGCAGTAGTTTTCCATAGGCAAACAAAACCTCACTTGTTTTTCCAGTCATTAATAATGAAACATAGTCACTTGACTTGACTGAAGGCATGAGGACATACAAACGCACTTCTTGAATTCCGTTCTTCCTGCATAGTAGAAATTGCCACACGGAGCATCCGGTGGTACAGTTGACCCCTTGAACAACGCAGATTTGAACTGCACAGGTCCACTTATATGCAGGGCTTTTTCAATACAGGATCTGTGGTTGTTGACTTACAATGTGGAAGTTGGGGACCAGAAGGCCAACTCGGATTTTCTATCATGTGGGGGTTAGCACCCCTAACACCCGCATTGCTCACAAGTGCACTGTACCCAATAGAACTTTAGAAGAAGAGACTGGGATCCAAGTGGTTAAGTTGCCCTAAATCACATGTACTAGTTTCTCATGATCACCTGATCCCTTGAGCCCTGCCCTTTCTCCAACCGCCTGCCTGTCTTCCTGCTCTCTTTAGCTCTGGCTCCTTGAAGGAATTTCAGCCCAGCTGTTAAGTTCATTTCAGCTGCTGAATGAACACCTGGTAAGGTGAAAGAGCTCATGCAAAGCACTGAGGAAATGAAGATCCTGTCTTCCTGCTTAACATGTTTTGTCATAGTGGCAGTCAGGATTTTTATATAAAAAAGAGACAAGCAAAGATACATTGTCTACCGTACTAGCCACTGTCTTACATTCTGTACCCTACAACTCTGGTTGACCCTCGAAAAGCACACGCCTCAACCACCTGAGTCCCCTTATAGGTGAATTTTTTTTTTCCAATAAATACTGCAGCGTTGTATCATCAGAGGTTGGTTGAATCCGGTGAAAACAGAGAGACAGACCATAAAGTAGTCTGTAGATTTTTCACTGCATGGAGGTCAGCACCTCAACCCCCTTGTTGTTCTAGGGTCAGCTGTATATCTGACACATACTGGGAATTTTCTTCTTGTGTAATTATCTACAGGAGAGACCTGGTTCATTAGTTTGTGAATTACTTTTAGACCTCGGCTTGTTACTTGTAAATTCCAGTTAGCAGTTTGAATTTGAAAGCATCCTACCTACCCATAAAAGCAGTAGTTTTCCATAGGCAAACAAAACCTCACTTGTTTTTCCAGTCATTAATAATGAAACATAGTCACTTGACTTGACTGAAGGCATGAGGACATACAAACGCACTTCTTGAATTCCGTTCTTCCTGCATAGTAGAAATTGCCACACGGAGCATCCGGTGGTACAGTTGACCCTTGAACAACGAGATTTGAACTGCACAGGTCCACTTATATGCAGGGCTTTTTCAATACAGGATCTGTGGTTGTTGACTTACAATGTGGAAGTTGGGGACCAGAAGGCCAACTCGGATTTTCTATCATGTGGGGGTTAGCACCCCTAACACCCGCATTGCTCACAAGTGCACTGTACCCAATAGAACTTTAGAAGAAGAGACTGGGATCCAAGTGGTTAAGTTGCCCTAAATCACATGTACTAGTTTCTCATGATCACCTGATCCCTTGAGCCCTGCCCTTTCTCCAACCGCCTGCCTGTCTTCCTGCTCTCTTTAGCTCTGGCTCCTTGAAGGAATTTCAGCCCAGCTGTTAAGTTCATTTCAGCTGCTGAATGAACACCTGGTAAGGTGAAAGAGCTCATGCAAAGCACTGAGGAAATGAAGATCCTTGAAACTCTCTGGTCCTAGGAAACAGACACTTAGATAATTACACTAATGATTACAATTGAGGTATTTTTCTTCTGTTAACCTTATATTCCAACTTTCTTCTGAACTTGGAAAATAGTAGTCATGAAGCAAAGCTGGAAACATTCTAAAGGTTTTCTGTAAATAATATTAGCATAGGTAATATATTCCTATATCAACAAAAAGGTGGCTGGCATCGATAGCTATGGTATATGTATGTGTCTCGTGTGTGTGTGTGTGTGTGTGTGTGAATATATGGCAAGGTGGGTTTTTTCCCTTGCTATTTCTACAGAGTAGTTGATCCTGTTACCATGAGTCTGCTACACTGTGAGAATAGCTGTGGATCCAGCCAGTCTGAGAGTGAATGCTGCGCCGCCATGGCCGCCAGCTCCTGCGGCGCGGCGGCCAAAGATGACAGCGTGAGCGGGACGGCCAGCCCGATGACTCTCTCCAGCTCTTTCATGGAGGAGATCCAGGGGTATGACGTGGAATTTGATCCGCCCCTGGAAAGCAAGTATGAGTGTCCCATCTGCCTGATGGCTCTGCGGGAAGCTGTACAGACGCCATGCGGCCACAGGTTCTGCAAAGCCTGCATCATCAAGTCAATAAGGTATGTGTGCTTACGCATGAGCCAAGTGCTGTAACAACCACATGGTCCATTATGACATAGAGGAACCTTACACAGAGAAAGCTGCCTCGGAGGAAGGGCGAACACTGGACAGAAAATTGAGAGATGTACATCCTCACTCCAGGTCCTTACTGTAGCATGAAAAGTGATTACGATCTCCTTCCCTCTTTGACTCTTAGGTAAATAAACAATAAGTAGCTTCTTCTACTTAAAGCAGTTGTATTACAGACTGGAGTGTGTCTCTAAGCTTTAAGCAAATAATATAAAATTATGTACCTTAAATGATGATGTAACTAGAATAAGGTCATCTCAGCTGTACAGCTAATGTTGACTCTGTAAGTGACCATTACTCTCATTGTAGCCACATTATATTTTTGTCTGCTACCTGAGGCTGATGGACCACTGTAAACGACAAGTATTCTTACAGAAAGTATTGATTGATGGGGCTTCCCTGTTGGCTCAGTGGTAAAGAAACCGCCTGTCAGTTAAGGAGCGAGGAGACTTGAGTTCAGTCCCTGAACCAGGAAGATCTCCTAGAGAAGGAAATTTTTTGAGGTATTTTTCTTCTGTTAACCTTATATTCCAACTTTCTTCTGAACTTGGAAAATAGTAGTCATGAAGCAAAGCTGGAAACATTCTAAAGGTTTTCTGTAAATAATATTAGCATAGGTAATATATTCCTATATCAACAAAAAGGTGGCTGGCATCGATAGCTATGGTATATGTATGTGTCTCGTGTGTGTGTGTGTGTGTGTGAATATATGGCAAGGTGGGTTTTTTCCCTTGCTATTTCTACAGAGTAGTTGATCCTGTTACCATGAGTCTGCTACACTGTGAGAATAGCTGTGGATCCAGCCAGTCTGAGAGTGAATGCTGCGCCGCCATGGCCGCCAGCTCCTGCGGCGCGGCGGCCAAAGATGACAGCGTGAGCGGGACGGCCAGCCCGATGACTCTCTCCAGCTCTTTCATGGAGGAGATCCAGGGGTATGACGTGGAATTTGATCCGCCCCTGGAAAGCAAGTATGAGTGTCCCATCTGCCTGATGGCTCTGCGGGAAGCTGTACAGACGCCATGCGGCCACAGGTTCTGCAAAGCCTGCATCATCAAGTCAATAAGGTATGTGTGCTTACGCATGAGCCAAGTGCTGTAACAACCACATGGTCCATTATGACATAGAGGAACCTTACACAGAGAAAGCTGCCTCGGAGGAAGACGAACACTGGACAGAAAATTGAGAGATGTACATCCTCACTCCAGGTCCTTACTGTAGCATGAAAAGTGATTACGATCTCCTTCCCTCTTTGACTCTTAGGTAAATAAACAATAAGTAGCTTCTTCTACTTAAAGCAGTTGTATTACAGACTGGAGTGTGTCTCTAAGCTTTAAGCAAATAATATAAAATTATGTACCTTAAATGATGATGTAACTAGAATAAGGTCATCTCAGCTGTACAGCTAATGTTGACTCTGTAAGTGACCATTACTCTCATTGTAGCCACATTATATTTTTGTCTGCTACCTGAGGCTGATGGACCACTGTAAAACGACAAGTATTCTTACAGAAAGTATTGATTGATGGGGCTTCCCTGTTGGCTCAGTGGTAAAGAAACCGCCTGTCAGTTAAGGAGACGCAGGAGACTTGAGTTCAGTCCCTGAACCAGGAAGATCTCCTGGAGAAGGAAATGGCAACCCAGTCCAGTATTCTTGCTTGGGAAATCCCATGGATAGAGGAGGCTGGCAGGCTACAGCTCATGGGGTTGCAAAGAGTCAGACACGACTTAGTGATTAAACAACAGCAGCGCTGATGGATGGGTCTGCCTTCGTGGTATATCCAAAACTCGGTCTCTTCTCACTGCCTCCACGGCTACCCCCAGTGCTGAATCCCCATTAGCAATCTCACAGGCCACCCTACTTCTGCCCTTACCTTCTTTCAGGCTGTTCTCAATATAGCAGCCAGCATGAACATAGTGAGATAAGTAAGACAATGTCATCTCTGCTGAGAACATTGCAGCAGGTCATCTGGGAGTGAACGCCAAAGCCCTTGTATGACCTTGTAGGATAGATCCGTAAATTTTCTGTTGTTCAGTTGCCAAGTCGTATTTGACCACCTCTACATTAGGCTCCCCTTCCCTCCACCTGTTCTCTCTGCTGTTCCTTGAATCCATCAAGCGTGCTCCGGCCTTGGATAGTGGGCTTCGGCTGTGCTCTCTGCATCTCATTTTAGCTAACTGCTTGGTCGTTGAGCTTTACTCCCTCAGTGCAGCTCCGATCACCTTCTGGCAGGTACCTGGCTACCCTGTGTATACCCCAGCATGCCTTCCTCACTTCTCTTCACTCTCCCTTTCTCCCTTACCTACAGTTTTTATCTTTAGCACTTCTCATCTTTAAAAATACAGGTAATTTGTGTGTTTGATTGTCTGCTTGCCCACCTGGAAGATATGCTCCTTGAGAGCAGGGATTCAGATCTTAATTTCTTGATATTTCCTAAGTCCTGGGAGTATCGCCTGATACATAGTAGGTGCTCAGCTACTATGAGCAATGGTTGCTTCAACTGAGTGAATATATATGGAGTTTCCACAAATGATTAAAATTCATCTCCTAAAAAATAGGTATATTTTACTATAATTCAGAAGTAGATGGGAATGTTTTTAGGTGACTAAGGAGTTCTATACAGGACCAAAACTGTGGAAGAAGTAGGAGATTTGAGTTCAGTCCCTGAACCAGGAAGATCTCCTAGAGAAGGAAATGGCAACCCAGTCCAGTATTCTTGCTTGGGAAATCCCATGGATAGAGGAGGCTTGCAGGCTACAGCTCATGGGGTTGCAAAGAGTCAGACACGACTTAGTGATTAAACAACAGCAGCGCTGATGGATGGGTCTGCCTTGTGGTATATCCAAAACTCGGTCTCTTCTCACTGCCTCCACGGCTACCCCCAGTGCTGAATCCCCATTAGCAATCTCACAGGCCACCCTACTTCTGCCCTTACCTTCTTTCAGGCTGTTCTCAATATAGCAGCCAGCATGAACATAGTGAGATAAGTAAGACAATGTCATCTCTGCTGAGAACATTGCAGCAGGTCATCTGGGAGTGAACGCCAAAGCCCTTGTATGACCTTGTAGGATAGATCCGTAAATTTTCTGTTGTTCAGTTGCCAAGTCGTATTTGACCACCTCTACATTAGGCTCCCCTTCCCTCCACCTGTTCTCTCTGCTGTTCCTTGAATCCATCAAGCGTGCTCCGGCCTTGGATAGTGGGCTTCGGCTGTGCTCTCTGCATCTCATTTTAGCTAACTGCTTGGTCGTTGAGCTTTACTCCCTCAGTGCAGCTCCGATCACCTTCTGGCAGGTACCTGGCTACCCTGTGTATACCCCAGCATGCCTTCCTCACTTCTCTTCACTCTCCCTTTCTCCCTTACCTACAGTTTTTATCTTTAGCACTTCTCATCTTTAAAAATACAGGTAATTTGTGTGTTTGATTGTCTGCTTGCCCACCTGGAAGATATGCTCCTTGAGAGCAGGGATTCAGATCTTAATTTCTTGATATTTCCTAAGTCCTGGGAGTATCGCCTGATACATAGTAGGTGCTCAGCTACTATGAGCAATGGTTGCTTCAACTGAGTGAATATATATGGAGTTTCCACAAATGATTAAAATTCATCTCCTAAAAAATAGGTATATTTTACTATAATTCAGAAGTAGATGGGAATGTTTTTAGGTGACTAAGGAGTTCTATACAGGACCAAAACTGTGGAAGAAGTAGGAGATTTTTTGGCTCTTCAACTAATAAGCAGTGACTTATATTGGTGAAATCATTTTTAAGCAGGTTATGTGGCTGTTCATTTATCTTACATGTTTTTCATTCAACTTTTAAATTACTTTTTTTCTTGTGGCATCGTTGTCTGGTTTGCTATTAGGGTAATGCTGGCCTCACAAAAGGAGTTTGGAAGTGTTCTTTACTCTTCTGTTTTTTGGAAGACTTTGAAAAGGCTTGGTATTCTTTAGATGTTTGGTGGCAATCACTACTGAAGCCATCTGGTTCTGGGCTTTCGTTGGGAGGCGTTCGATTACTGATTAACTCTCCTTACTGGTAATCTAATCTGTTCAGATTTTCTGTTTCTTTATGATTCAGTCTTGGAGGTTGTATGTTTCTGGGAATTTATCCATTTCTTTCAGCTTGTCAGATTTGTCGCCACATACTTACGATTCTTTGCACCTCTGGTATCAGTTGTAATGTCTCCTCTTTCATTCTGATTTTGTTTATTAGAGTCCTCTCTCTCTCTCTCTTTTTTTCTTGGGAGTCTAGGTAGACATTTCTATAAAAGTTGAATTCTTGGTAACCACATCCATACTGGGAACTGGCTTAATTTAAGTTCCAAGGGAGCATGCGTCTCATTTCAGTTTTGGAGAAAAGTATGTTACCCAGTGGTGAATTGGTAGTATCTCTTTAGGGTTGGGTTTCTCACCCTCCGCACGACCGGTATTTTGAGCCAGATGCTTCTTTGTTGTGGAAGAATGTCTTGGGTGTTGTAGGACGCTCAATCGCACGCTTGGCCTCTGCTCACTGGCTGGTGAAATAGCCCCACTTCCACAGTTGTGAGACCCAGAGCGTCTCCAGACACTGCCAGATGCCCCTGGGGTCAGAATTGCCCCAGTTGAGACCACTGGTTTAGGGCTTATATGAAGAGTGTTAAAAGTTTACCTTTTTTGTTTTTTCCTGTTTATAATGATTTTTAATTTATATTATATTGAGGTAGAAACAGGACCACATTTTCCTGTAGGTGGAAGTGTCCAGTATTTTACCAAATGTCACCCATGCCCAGAAAGGTAGCTGATCTGTAGAAGTTTTTTAATAGCGAGATACTCAAGAAAGTAGTGGAACAATGGTCTGAAAAGGAAGTAAAACTCACAAAAGGAAGTCTGAGGCCTTCTGTTTTTCTCTCTCTCTAAACTAGAAGTGACCACTTACTTTGACTCTAATGCTCTTAAAGGAACGGCTTGGAAATTTCTCATCGGTATAATCCTTCAGAGAGTCAAAAGGCCTCTCAGTTCAATTCCATGATCTTTTGGAGCGATTGCTCATGCAGTGGCTCATGGTTTCCAGTTCACTTTGAAAGGTTCTTATTTTCTCTTAGGCACCTAATCATCTATGTTTGGGGAATATGTTTCAGTAAATTTGTTTATGCCCCTGCTTCTCAAAAGATACCGGCAGTGTAATAATAACATCGTGCTGTCTGAGGGAGGCCCCATAAAGATGGGCTGTGTCACTCAGCGTTTCTAATCTGGAGGCGTTTGACGGCTCACCCTGTTTTCAGCACCTTTACCTGCCGCAGGACCACGACTGTTGCTTTCCACATAGGACGTGCAAAGCATGTGCCTGAGTGATGGGAGCTCTGTCGCTCCCCTGGCCTGCCACGATTTGTGAGTGAGCAGTGAAACATCCCAAAAAGTGAAAGGGGTGTTTGACAGACGCGCCAGCTCCTGGGGATAGTTTTTCTGATCATGAGAAGGAATAAACGCTGGGAAGTTTAACTCCCGACTGCACTGTACCCTTGACATAAAAATAAAAGAAACCAGGGTTGCCCCCGAGCCAGTGCGGATAACTGTTCAGAGTAAACCTTAGAAATGTGGCCTTGTGGCTGCTGCTAATGGGTTCAGTTTTTACTTATGACTAATAACTGTAGCCATGTTATTAGTGTATTCTGAGCAGCATACATTTATGTGCACCTCCCTAGCATGTTGAATAGCTCCTGTTAGAACAGTCCTGCTCGACTGCCAAAATTCCCATCTTTAACTTTTACTTCATTTTATGCCCATCAGAATATGATTTTATGCAGTTCATTTTTCTCAGTTTTTTTGGTTCACCTCTATCCCACAATCTAAAATCCCATACTGGTTTTTGATACGTAATAAGTATGGTGCTTAGTCGTATCCATTTCATAAAAGAGTGGTTTGAGGTTATACAGTCTAATGGGTGATATTATACAATATAATGTGTTCATTTATTTTCTATAGGAAATAATTCACGGAGAATTTATATATGGTGTATATTAAAGTTGTTTTATATTTTCTAATGTGAATGTTTGTTTGAATCTACTAAATACATGTATTTTGTTGCTTTTAGGGATCGGGTCACAAATGTCCAGTTGACAATGAAATACTGCTGGAAAATCAACTATTTCCTGACAATTTTGCAAAACGAGAGATTCTTTCTCTGATGGTAAAATGTCCAAATGAAGGTTGTTTGCACAAGATGGAACTGAGGCATCTTGAGGTATTAAAGTTATTTTGTGCAGGAAAGTTCCTAGAGAACAGGGACTCTGCTTTGTCCATTGGGGTATTGCCAGTGCCTAGCATATGCTGATTGGTTAGTAAATTCTTGCTGAATTAATACCACCCTTTTCACTATTGGGTATAAATATAAGCCAGAAATTCCTTATCTATTCTGGCTTTACCCCTGTGATAATAGAAAAAATAAATCAGTGTTCTTCTGTAAGTTTTTCCAGTGAACATTATCTACAGTGAAACTGAGGAGCATTCTAAGAGTGTCACGTTTTAATCCCATAGCTTCTTTTCTCTCATTTTGAAATAAGCATCAAGTCCCACATAGCTGTCACTTCAGCTCCTCAGACGTTTTCCTCTGGTTTTCTGAATTATTCCTTTTATTATGAACTAAATGGAGTTTCTTCTATAGTTTGAGATGCGTTGAAGCCCCTGGGTAAAGAATTTGCTTTTGAAATAATCAGTCCTTAGTGTGGTAGTTTTATGAGAAGCTAAATATTGCTTATGTTCCATTTGAAGTTAAGCATTTAAAATGTATGTGTAACTTGCTCCATTTACTTAGCTCCTTCTGAATGGGTGGCCTTTGGACACAGCGCTCTTTAACTTTTACTTCATTTTATGCCCATCAGAATATGATTTTATGCAGTTCATTTTTCTCAGTTTTTTTGGTTCACCTCTATCCCACAATCTAAAATCCCATACTGGTTTTTGATACGTAATAAGTATGGTGCTTAGTCGTATCCATTTCATAAAAGAGTGGTTTGAGGTTATACAGTCTAATGGGTGATATTATACAATATAATGTGTTCATTTATTTTCTATAGGAAATAATTCACGGAGAATTTATATATGGTGTATATTAAAGTTGTTTTATATTTTCTAATGTGAATGTTTGTTTGAATCTACTAAATACATGTATTTTGTTGCTTTTAGGGATGCGGGTCACAAATGTCCAGTTGACAATGAAATACTGCTGGAAAATCAACTATTTCCTGACAATTTTGCAAAACGAGAGATTCTTTCTCTGATGGTAAAATGTCCAAATGAAGGTTGTTTGCACAAGATGGAACTGAGGCATCTTGAGGTATTAAAGTTATTTTGTGCAGGAAAGTTCCTAGAGAACAGGGACTCTGCTTTGTCCATTGGGGTATTGCCAGTGCCTAGCATATGCTGATTGGTTAGTAAATTCTTGCTGAATTAATACCACCCTTTTCACTATTGGGTATAAATATAAGCCAGAAATTCCTTATCTATTCTGGCTTTACCCCTGTGATAATAGAAAAAATAAATCAGTGTTCTTCTGTAAGTTTTTCCAGTGAACATTATCTACAGTGAAACTGAGGAGCATTCTAAGAGTGTCACGTTTTAATCCCATAGCTTCTTTTCTCTCATTTTGAAATAAGCATCAAGTCCCACATAGCTGTCACTTCAGCTCCTCAGACGTTTTCCTCTGGTTTTCTGAATTATTCCTTTTATTATGAACTAAATGGAGTTTCTTCTATAGTTTGAGATGCGTTGAAGCCCCTGGGTAAAAGAATTTGCTTTTGAAATAATCAGTCCTTAGTGTGGTAGTTTTATGAGAAGCTAAATATTGCTTATGTTCCATTTGAAGTTAAGCATTTAAAATGTATGTGTAACTTGCTCCATTTACTTAGCTCCTTCTGAATGGGTGGCCTTTGGACACAGCGCTAAATGGATAATGAGAAAATCTGACTTCTTTCCAACCCTCTTTCCTCATTAGGTACATGAACCTGAAAAGTCAAGTCCTTTGTATAAACTTTCGATTCACAACCATTATTTGAAAAAAATCCACTAAGGCCTTCCTATTGTTATTCTGTGGTTGTGTGCTACACAGAGTAGGTTCAGGGGCCAATTCCATAGAAGAGAACAGTATGTTCTTAGAAGAGATTATCAGTAGGTGATTTCTCAATGATTGGCAAGGACTACTTTTTTTTTCCCTTCATAGGATCATCAAGCACATTGTGAGTTTGCTCTTATGAGTTGTCCCCAGTGCCAGCGTCCCTTCCAAAAATGCCAGCTGAATATTCATATTCTCCAAGAGTGTCCCAAAGGGGACAGGTTCCTTGTGAAAACTGTGCTACCCTGATGCCATTTGAAGATAAAGAGGTGTGTACTAGCTTGGATGTGTTGATTCCACTGCTGTTTTATTTTTTTTTAGTGTACAGTGGAAGGGATTAGCAGTGGTGAATGTGTTAATCCAGTCCTGAGTCTGTGTTGTCCATTGTGAGAAGACTGATTTTTACGAAAGTAAGTTCAGTAAACCATTTTAAATGTAAATGAGTATAGGGTTTAGATTTTCCTCTCTTTCTTAGAAAGGATGATTTCTCCTACTTACCACTGGAGTACATCTACAAGTAACAAAAGCTTCTAGGAAAGACATGTGCTGATCTGTTTCCCTGTGTGATAGTTTAATGACCGGTACAGGATTAGAGACAAATAAATAGAGTAATTGCTGTATAAGACTTATATTTTTCTCTTTAGAAAAAGAGAATGAGGTGCTAAAACCTTGAGGAGACTAATTTAAATCCCATAAAGTATGCTTCTTTGGTGATAGCTCCTCAAGCTATACATGTATAATGAATTCATCTTTCTGTACTTACGTTATACCTCAATTAAAACGTTTATTTTTAAAAGAAACTCCATGACACCTGACAGCATTATGATGGTAGAACATTTTCTTCCACTTACAGAGAAATTCGCTTACTTTGAATGCGTATGTAACTTGCTCCATTTACTTAGCTCCTTCTGAATGGGTGGCCTTTGGACACAGCGCTAAATGGATAATGAGAAAATCTGACTTCTTTCCAACCCTCTTTCCTCATTAGGTACATGAACCTGAAAAGTCAAGTCCTTTGTATAAACTTTCGATTCACAACCATTATTTGAAAAAAATCCACTAAGGCCTTCCTATTGTTATTCTGTGGTTGTGTGCTACACAGAGTAGGTTCAGGGGCCAATTCCATAGAAGAGAACAGTATGTTCTTAGAAGAGATTATCAGTAGGTGATTTCTCAATGATTGGCAAGGACTACTTTTTTTTTTTTTCCCTTCATAGGATCATCAAGCACATTGTGAGTTTGCTCTTATGAGTTGTCCCCAGTGCCAGCGTCCCTTCCAAAAATGCCAGCTGAATATTCATATTCTCCAAGAGTGTCCAAGGAGACAGGTTCCTTGTGAAAACTGTGCTACCCTGATGCCATTTGAAGATAAAGAGGTGTGTACTAGCTTGGATGTGTTGATTCCACTGCTGTTTTATTTTTTTTTAGTGTACAGTGGAAGGGATTAGCAGTGGTGAATGTGTTAATCCAGTCCTGAGTCTGTGTTGTCCATTGTGAGAAGACTGATTTTTACGAAAGTAAGTTCAGTAAACCATTTTAAATGTAAATGAGTATAGGGTTTAGATTTTCCTCTCTTTCTTAGAAAGGATGATTTCTCCTACTTACCACTGGAGTACATCTACAAGTAACAAAAGCTTCTAGGAAAGACATGTGCTGATCTGTTTCCCTGTGTGATAGTTTAATGACCGGTACAGGATTAGAGACAAATAAATAGAGTAATTGCTGTATAAGACTTATATTTTTCTCTTTAGAAAAAGAGAATGAGGTGCTAAAACCTTGAGGAGACTAATTTAAATCCCATAAAGTATGCTTCTTTGGTGATAGCTCCTCAAGCTATACATGTATAATGAATTCATCTTTCTGTACTTACGTTATACCTCAATTAAAACGTTTATTTTTTACAAGAAACTCCATGACACCTGACAGCATTATGATGGTAGAACATTTTCTTCCACTTACAGAGAGATTAAGTAATTTTATATTAATATTATCAGTTGCAAAGCCAGGACAGAAATCCTAGGTCCTGCATCCCCATCCTATGTCCTTTTTACTAAAATAGTGTATGTACCATTTATGTTCTTTTACAACTATTAAGATACTTTCTTATTCCTTACAAATTCATCTTGGTAATGCCCCTTCATTCTGATGAGGTCAAGCATGTTATGTTCATTAAGTTGATTAACTAGTCAAACGGTGTCAACTGACTTGCTGAAAACAGAGTGAAGTCCAAGGCATAATTAGAGCAAATTGGTGTCGTCTTAAACATCAGTAAATAAAATGCACCTAACCAGAAGAGTTAGGTATTTCTTAAATTTATCATATTCTAGAGACAGGGCTCACCCTTCTAGGGCCTTTGAGAATCTAGGCCACCTACCCTAATCCTGTTTCTGTTCTTTACCCTCCCAATAAGAGTTTAATTATTAATTAAGTCATCTTGGCTGCTGCTGGAAATTTTTTTTTTTTTTTACATTTTGACCTCTTGTTTGGTTTTTTATTTATTTTCATCTATCTTTTGTTCTCTGCCCTGTGTGGGCCTCCCATTGCAGTGGCCTCTCTCGTTGCAGAGCACCAGCCCTGGGCACATGTGCTCCAGCGCTGGCTCATAATTGGACACACTGGTCCAGCTGCTCCGTGGCACGTGGGGTCTTCCAAGGCCAGGGATCGAACTGGTGTCCCTTGCACTGCAAGACAAACTCTACCCACTGGACCACCAGGGAGGCCCTACTGGAAATTTTTGAAAGGATGTCTTTGAAGAATGATAGTCTTGGTGAATGATGTCCAAACAGTCACAGTTGCTCTGCGACTTTTAATCAGGTTTTAAAAAAGTGATTTAAAAGGTTTTATTTTACATACTATCATTCTTTCATAGAGCTAAAGGGTAAGATGAATCTCATTAGCATACTGATAGAGAGAGATAAAATAACCACTATAGATTATTCTCACATTTTTGTTTTACACACATCAATGTCCCTAATTTGTTCATAGTGAAAAATAATACTTTTTTATAAAAATATGTTGTTTTTAACCTTTTCAGATTGTCTTGCGTTTTTCTTATATTTCTCTAATAAAATTTAGGTTCACGAGCAGAGCTGTCCTTTGGCAAATGTTATCTGTGAATAGATAAAAAATCAGTTGCAAAGCCAGGACAGAAATCCTAGGTCCTGCATCCCCATCCTATGTCCTTTTACTAAAATAGTGTATGTACCATTTATGTTCTTTTACAACTATTAAGATACTTTCTTATTCCTTACAAATTCATCTTGGTAATGCCCCTTCATTCTGATGAGGTCAAGCATGTTATGTTCATTAAGTTGATTAACTAGTCAAACGGTGTCAACTGACTTGCTGAAAACAGAGTGAAGTCCAAGGCATAATTAGAGCAAATTGGTGTCGTCTTAAACATCAGTAAATAAAATGCACCTAACCAGAAGAGTTAGGTATTTCTTAAATTTATCATATTCTAGAGACAGGGCTCACCCTTCTAGGGCCTTTGAGAATCTAGGCCACCTACCCTAATCCTGTTTCTGTTCTTTACCCTCCCAATAAGAGTTTAATTATTAATTAAGTCATCTTGGCTGCTGCTGGAAATTTTTTTTTTTTTTTACATTTTGACCTCTTGTTTGGTTTTTTATTTATTTTCATCTATCTTTTGTTCTCTGCCCTGTGTGGGCCTCCCATTGCAGTGGCCTCTCTCGTTGCAGAGCACCAGCCCTGGGCACATGTGCTCCAGAGCGCTGGCTCATAATTGGACACACTGGTCCAGCTGCTCCGTGGCACGTGGGGTCTTCCAAGGCCAGGGATCGAACTGGTGTCCCTTGCACTGCAAGACAAACTCTACCCACTGGACCACCAGGGAGGCCCTACTGGAAATTTTTGAAAGGATGTCTTTGAAGAATGATAGTCTTGGTGAATGATGTCCAAACAGTCACAGTTGCTCTGCGACTTTTAATCAGGTTTTAAAAAAGTGATTTAAAAGGTTTTCTTTTACATACTATCATTCTTTCATAGAGCTAAAGGGTAAGATGAATCTCATTAGCATACTGATAGAGAGAGATAAAATAACCACTATAGATTATTCTCACATTTTTGTTTTACACACATCAATGTCCCTAATTTGTTCATAGTGAAAAATAATACTTTTTTATAAAAATATGTTGTTTTTAACCTTTTCAGATTTTCTTGCGTTTTTCTTATATTTCTCTAATAAAATTTAGGTTCACGAGCAGAGCTGTCCTTTGGCAAATGTTATCTGTGAATACTGCAATACCATGCTCATCAGAGAACAGGTATAGTGATTCCCTTTCATAAATCAGTATTTACATATATAGGTTACAGAAGTGAATTTGATTTTTCATTGAAAATTTAAATCAATAAATGCAGATAGAAGAATTAAAATTATGTGAATTTTAAATGCAAATCAAAATCACAATCAGTTGTCACATTGCACCTGTCAGAATGGCTGTCATTTAAAAGTCTACAAATAATACATTCTAGAAAGAATGTGGGGGAAAAGAAACCCTCCTTCACTGTTGGTAAGAATATAAATGGGTGCAGCCACTGTGGAAAACAGTATGGAGGTTCCTTAAAAAACTAAAAATAGAACTACCTCATGATCTAGTAATCACACTCATAGGCCTGTATCCCCCAAAGATGAAAAATCTTCATTTGAAAAGGTGCATGGGGAGTTCCCTGGCAGTCTAGTGGTTAGGACACCTGCTTTCACTACCTAGGGTCTGGGTTCAACTCCTGCTTGGGGAAACTTAGATCCTGGAAGCCACATGGGCTGGCCCCCAAGACAAGAGAAAGAAAAGGTTCATGCACCCCAGTGTTCGTAGCTACATGATGTACGGTAGCCAAGATACTATTGTTTCTAAGAAACAACCTCAATGCCCACCAACAGATGATTGGTTTAAGAAGATGTGTTGATATTTCGTGTAAATGGTTTTTGTTTCCAAGGAGGCAACTTCTAGTACTCCTATGCAATATTACTGTTTTTTTAATTGTAAAAAGAAAATCAACCCACTGTTTAGTACTGAGAAGAGATTTTAGGCACACGGGTCATCCAGGACTTGCTTTGTCAGACGAGCCCAATGCTCCTCCTCTGGGCTTTAGATCTGTGTTGAGATCCATTTTGGTGGCTGTTTTTTTTTTTTTTTTTTTTGGCTGCACTGTGTCTCAGTTGTAGCATGTGGGCTAGTTCCCTGACCAGGGATCGAACCCGGGCCCCCTGCATTGGGAGCACAGAGTCTTAGCCACTGGACCACCAGGGAATTCCCATTGGTGGCTGGTTTTTAATCCAAACTCAGTGCATTTTCTAAAACAGTTACAAATACAAGATAAGGAGAACACTTGAACACACAGAAGGGAGAAATGTGCCTAGTGTGGGTTCTGCAGTAATGGCCGGCGTCCAGTCCATCGGTGGTCTGTTTCCCGCTGGGAACATAAAACGGGGCAGAACTAGGCACAATCCATTCTGCATGGTCACAGTAGGGTCCCTGTGATTTGCTGTCTCGGGTCATCCCACACCCCAGAGCATTTGTGCTTGTATTTGTGCTTACATGGCTGCCCAGGAGATGGGGTGGAGGCTGCAGCCACCGCTCTGAGACGCCTTGGAGGAACCCCGGCCTTGCCGTGGGTCAGCATGGCCACTTGGGTTGGAATGCCCTGGCTGGAGCGGGAGCCCTGCGGTCCCCTTGCTTGCCGGCTCCGGCCTCTCTGGGGTCTCACCAGCAGGAGTGCAGGTGGTCATCCTTGAGGCCCAGCCCCTCGGAGCCCCTGTCTACATGTGCGTTCGCTCCCTCAGCCTGCATGGGTCTGATTTGCCATGAAAAAGGATAACCTCTGCTTTTTTCTTTTGTATTTTGATAAACACTGAAGAAGCTGGAGCTGTTAAGCTTTAACTCGGGGAAAACCTGAGAACTGGTTTATGTGGTGTCACGGAACCTCTTACTGCTTTCAGGACACAGTTAGTAATCAACTGTTTTGTATACTGGTTTTCAATTTCCATTTGGGCAAACAGCACTGTAATTACAGCTAATAGAATAAAATAGAGTAAAATCTCTTTAACTAGTAAAAAAAGAAGGAAATGCTGCCATTTGCAACAGCATAGATGCGCCTAGGGAACACCAGACTAAACACACAGAAAGACAAATGTTGTATGTCATGACTTATATAAGGAGTCTAAAGAAATAATGCAAAAGGATCTATATGCAAAAATAGACTCAGATAAAAAGCAGACTTAGGGTTACTAAAGAGGAAAAGAAAGTGGGGAGTGATACATTAGGTGCATTAAATTAACAGATACAAACTACGTAAAATAGATGAGCGACAAAGATAGATGTAGCACAGTGCTTCCTTGCTCAGTCGCTTCAGTTGTATTCGACTCTTTGCAACCCCATGGACTGTAGCCCACCAGGCTCCTCTGTCCATGGGATTCTCCAGGCAGGGATCCTAGAGTAGGTTGCCATTTCCTCCTCCAGGGGATCTTGCTAACCCAGGGACTGAACCCGTATATCCTGTGGCTCCTGCATATTCTTTACCACTGAACCACCAGGAAAGCCCAGTAGGGAATTACATTCTGTGTCTTATAGCAACCTATAATGGAAAGTAATCCAAAAAACATACATGTACCTAAATCATTTTGCTGTATGCTTAAAACTAACACAGTATTATAAATCTACTATATTTCAGTTTGCTAATATATTGATATGATAAATGCTTCCAGAAAGAATGAAGTACTCAGCCATAAGTACTTAAAATTCCTAAATCATTAACGTAATATCTGTGTTTATGTATGTTTGTAAAGTTGCAAACAAAGGCAAGTAAATTTTTAGATAAAAATAATTAAAAATGCCTATTTAAAGAACAAACAAAAATTCATTAGAAATACGTCTTTAGACACTGAAATAAAGGTCTTCAGTATCCAGAAGCCAACTGAAAGAGTAAGAGAGAACAGAGAACAAATGAAGTAAGTCAGTAGCAGGACATTGTCTGTCAATGTCCTAGTTTTAAACACTGAAGAAGCTGGAGTTTTCTTACTGGGAAAACCTGAGAACTGGTTTATGTGGTGTCACGGAACCTCTTACTGCTTTCAGGACACAGTTAGTAATCAACTGTTTTGTATACTGGTTTTCAATTTCCATTTGGGCAAACAGCACTGTAATTACAGCTAATAGAATAAAATAGAGTAAAATCTCTTTAACTAGTAAAAAAAGAAGGAAATGCTGCCATTTGCAACAGCATAGATGCGCCTAGGGAACACCAGACTAAACACACAGAAAGACAAATGTTGTATGTCATGACTTATATAAGGAGTCTAAAGAAATAATGCAAAAGGATCTATATGCAAAAATAGACTCAGATAAAAAGCAGACTTAGGGTTACTAAAGAGGAAAAGAAAGTGGGGAGTGATACATTAGGTGCATTAAATTAACAGATACAAACTACGTAAAATAGATGAGCGACAAAGATAGATGTAGCACAGTGCTTCCTTGCTCAGTCGCTTCAGTTGTATTCGACTCTTTGCAACCCCATGGACTGTAGCCCACCAGGCTCCTCTGTCCATGGGATTCTCCAGGCAGGGATCCTAGAGTAGGTTGCCATTTCCTCCTCCAGGGGATCTTGCTAACCCAGGGACTGAACCCGTATATCCTGTGGCTCCTGCATATTCTTTACCACTGAACCACCAGGAAAGCCCAGTAGGGAATTACATTCTGTGTCTTATAGCAACCTATAATGGAAAGTAATCCAAAAAACATACATGTACCTAAATCATTTTGCTGTATGCTTAAAACTAACACAGTATTATAAATCTACTATATTTCAGTTTGCTAATATATTGATATGATAAATGCTTCCAGAAAGAATGAAGTACTCAGCCATAAGTACTTAAAATTCCTAAATCATTAACGTAATATCTGTGTTTATGTATGTTTGTAAAGTTGCAAACAAAGGCAAGTAAATTTTTAGATAAAAATAATTAAAAATGCCTATTTAAAGAACAAACAAAAATTCATTAGAAATACGTCTTTAGACACTGAAATAAAGGTCTTCAGTATCCAGAAGCCAACTGAAAGAGTAAGAGAGAACAGAGAACAAATGAAGTAAGTCAGTAGCAGGACATTGTCTGTCATCATGTCCCGTGAGGCGTGTTGGGTGAGTTCCAGGGTCTGTAGACCCTCTCTTCAGTTATCCATAGACCCCTGATGGGGCATCATCAGAAATAGTAGTTATAATAGAAAACTATTCATTTTTATTATTAATGCAGAAAGGAAAATTCCATCTGGTTGCTATCTTCTGACATTTGGAGAGTTTACCCACAAAATATGAATATTAGTCACTAAATATTTATACACCCATGAAATCTCCAAACCCAGAGATCATAATTGATTACCTTACTAAGTAGGAACAAGCACAACCTGTCCCTCGACTAAACTTTTCCATTCATCTGTTTAACAGAGTCCTTTACGTTTTTTTCCAACAGTCTTCATTTGAAGGTGTTAAACTTCTTTTTGCTTATGAACTCTCACCTACCTGGTTTTTCTTTTTGTCTTGTTTTAATATTTAAAGGAAAGCATGCAGCACCTCTAAAACCTAGCAGAAGAAAAACATAACATAGGAAAAAAACCCTAGGTTTTAGAGTGAGAAAAGCCTAGATTTTGACCCTGACTGTGCTACAGTCTTGTCCACTGATTTCTTCTAAGAAAGGTGACATTCCAGATTAGGGATCAGCAAACCAGCCCATAGGCCAAATATGGCTGCTGCCTGCTTTTTTTTTTTTTTTTTTTTTAATATTTATTTACTAGTCTTAGTTGCAGCATGCAGGATCTTTTTTGCTGTTGTTCAGGCTGGAGGGCTTAGTTGCCCCAAGCCATGTGAGATCTTAGTTCCCTGATAAGGACTTGAACCCGTGTCCTCTGTATTGGAAGGCATATTCTTCCACCACTGGACCACCAGGGGAAGTCTCCTCCGCCTACTTTTTAAAATTAGCTATTGGAACACAGCCATGCCCATGTTTTGTGTGCTGTATATGACGGGTTTTGTACCACGGTGGTAGAGTTGAGTACTTGTGAGAGTCCATGGGACTTCCTAGGTGGCACTAGTGATAAAGAGCCTATCTCCCAGTGCAGAAGATGTAAGAGACTTGGGTTCAATCCCTGGGTCGGGAAGGTCCCCTGGAGGAGGGCATGGCAACCCACTCCAGTGTTCTTACCTGGAGAATCCCACAGACAGAGGAGCTGGGCGGGCTGCAGTCCACAGGGTCGCAAAGAATCACACACAACCCAAGCAGCTGGGCACACACACACGTGCACGCACCCAGCAGAGTCCACAGGGCTTGCAACGCTGTACGTACTCACCGCGTGACCCTTTAGAAACAGTTTTGTTGATTGCTCTTCTAGATTATGTGAAATGAGGATTGGACAAATATTTATACACCCATGAAATCTCCAAACCCAGAGATCATAATTGATTACCTTACTAAGTAGGAACAAGCACAACCTGTCCCTCGACTAAACTTTTCCATTCATCTGTTTAACAGAGTCCTTTACGTTTTTTTCCAACAGTCTTCATTTGAAGGTGTTAAACTTCTTTTTGCTTATGAACTCTCACCTACCTGGTTTTTCTTTTTGTCTTGTTTTAATATTTAAAGGAAAGCATGCAGCACCTCTAAAACCTAGCAGAAGAAAAACATAACATAGGAAAAAAACCCTAGGTTTTAGAGTGAGAAAAGCCTAGATTTTGACCCTGACTGTGCTACAGTCTTGTCCACTGATTTCTTCTAAGAAAGGTGACATTCCAGATTAGGGATCAGCAAACCAGCCCATAGGCCAAATATGGCTGCTGCCTGCTTTTTTTTTTTTTTTTTTTTTAATATTTATTTACTAGTCTTAGTTGCAGCATGCAGGATCTTTTTTGCTGTTGTTCAGGCTGGAGGGCTTAGTTGCCCCAAGCCATGTGAGATCTTAGTTCCCTGATAAGGACTTGAACCCGTGTCCTCTGTATTGGAAGGCATATTCTTCCACCACTGGACCACCAGGGGAAGTCTCCTCCGCCTACTTTTTAAAATTAGCTATTGGAACACAGCCATGCCCATGTTTTGTGTGCTGTATATGACGGGTTTTGTACCACGGTGGTAGAGTTGAGTACTTGTGAGAGTCCATGGGACTTCCTAGGTGGCACTAGTGATAAAGAGCCTATCTCCCAGTGCAGAAGATGTAAGAGACTTGGGTTCAATCCCTGGGTCGGGAAGGTCCCCTGGAGGAGGGCATGGCAACCCACTCCAGTGTTCTTACCTGGAGAATCCCACAGACAGAGGAGCTGGGCGGGCTGCAGTCCACAGGGTCGCAAAGAATCACACACAACCCAAGCAGCTGGGCACACACACACGTGCACGCACCCAGCAGAGTCCACAGGGCTTGCAACGCTGTACGTACTCACCGCGTGACCCTTTAGAAACAGTTTTGTTGATTGCTCTTCTAGATTATGTGAAATGAGGGATTGGATTAAATGGTCTCTGATGTTGCTTCTGCTAGAAATACCTATGATTACATGCTCATTCGTGTACGAGTCTGTGACTCCATGGACGGCAGGCCACCAGGCTCCTCTGTCCATTTAATTTTTTAAGACAAAAAATACTGGAGTGAGAAGTGGCCCGCCCACTCCCCTCCCTCCCCAACCCGACCCCCACCCAAAAAACAAATAAATAAATCTTTAAAAAAAAAAAAATACTGGAGTGGGTTGCCAGTTCCTCCTCCCCTTCAAGGTGACTGGTCATCATTATTTTCGTGGGGGGCTCAGTTGCATATTTGGGAATTGCAGAAAACAACAGTCTTGTAAAATAAGCGAATACAAATAGCATAGCTAGCAATATTACTAAAGTAATAAGTGAGAATTAAGCCAAGGACTTCCATTAGGTGTAGCCCTGTATATTCTTAAGCCATCTGAAATTATCGCCAAACTAAATTGTTAGAAGAAATTTAGCACCACTTTCAAAAAACAAAATTCTGCATGATGAATCTTTCGTTAAAGAATGTTTGTTAGAGTCCCCAGATTAAAAGCTCAGACTTTCTTTAAAACTTTCATTAAAATGTTTAAAATGTCTTCCAGCATCTACTTTTATTGTAGGCAGTGTATGCGCATATTAACAAAAAGTAAGAAGATGTGAAAGGTGGTTATGAGGGAAGACCACAGGGTCCGGGTCCCTAACAGTGGCTGGGACCACAGAGTGACAGTTGCATTGTGGCTGACACCAGAAGGTGCTTTTTCTTTAAAGCACCACTAGAGGGCACCAGTTCCCCAGCAGTAGGAACAAACTCAGGTTCTTGAAATCAATTTTGAATGATTTAGGGACACGGTATGAGATGTTGCTATTTCCTTTCTCTGTGACTTTTGAAAGTAAATATCACTTTGCTCTTTGTGGGCGAACTGGTTTCTGTTGCAGCCACTCAGCTTAGCCACTGGAACAAAGGCAGCCACAGACAGTGTATGATTTTGTGTAGATGAAGTGTTATTCTTCATTTATCTTGTCAAATTTGGAATGTGAAATACAGGGGAAAACATTTTTCAGCCTTTGCTTTGGTTTTCAGATGCCTAATCACTATGATCTAGATTGTCCTACAGCCCCAGTTCCATGCACATTCAGTGCTTTTGGTTGCCATGAAAAGGTAAGGGTTTTTTGCGTTTTTTGTTTGTTTTTTTCTTTGTAATTCTCAAATTTTCTCAAGAAAATTAGGTTCTGTAGTGTGGTAGAGGATAACAGTGGGATTGGAGATGACTAACTCACATTGTTTATGTAGTCTTTAGTCCCAAAGAGAAAAGCTGGCACTCAGAACATTGACTGGGGGAAGTAGTTGGTGATGGCAGCGGGAGGTGTGATTGGGATCGCATGGAGTGTACGGGAAAGAGAAGCAGACCAGGAAAAGAGCCGTCAGTGAAAAGTCTCAGAGACCGGTGGAACAGGCAAGGAGAAGATGTTGTCATGATCTCCTAAATCAGGTTCAAGACCTAGTGATCGGTTGTGGCAGATAACTGAGAGACAGCATGGTTTATGATAAGTCAGTCTTTCTGGAGCATGTGACTACACTCTGACTTTTCTGCTGTGCCTTTATAGCTGAATTTTTTATTACAATAACTATACGTTTAATAAGTTAAAAAATTAAATGAGCAAATAGTGCATAGTATGATTACGCTTTGTGGGGAAATTCTGTATTGCTTGTTTGCATAGAGGGGAGATGTATCAAAGGAAATGTATCAAAGGATGCATTAAAGGAAATGTATCAAAATGTTAGAGGCAGTTAAGTGAGAGAACCGGTAACTTATTTTCTTTTTGATCTCCTGTACTTCCTCTCTTTCTGTAATGTACCTGAATTACTCTCACAATAAAATTGTTATATCACGATTTTGTTTTCCGTATAGCAGTGAGGCTGTTCTTGATGACCTTAGAAAGGCAGGAAGACAGGGAAGATTCCCCTTTGCAATAGATTTGTAAAACTACGTGCGGGGATGGAGGCAGTGCAGGTGACAACTCTTGGTTATAAAAAGAAAGAGGAGAAAATGGCCTAGCTGAGAATAGGCCACTCAGCTTACCCTTTGGTTTTTCTTCATTTATCTTGTCAAATTTGGAATGTGAAATACAGGGGAAAACATTTTTCAGCCTTTGCTTTGGTTTTCAGATGCCTAATCACTATGATCTAGATTGTCCTACAGCCCCAGTTCCATGCACATTCAGTGCTTTTGGTTGCCATGAAAAGGTAAGGGTTTTTTGCGTTTTTTGTTTGTTTTTTTCTTTGTAATTCTCAAATTTTCTCAAGAAAATTAGGTTCTGTAGTGTGGTAGAGGATAACAGTGGGATTGGAGATGACTAACTCACATTGTTTATGTAGTCTTTAGTCCCAAAGAGAAAAGCTGGCACTCAGAACATTGACTGGGGGAAGTAGTTGGTGATGGCAGCGGGAGGTGTGATTGGGATCGCATGGAGTGTACGGGAAAGAGAAGCAGACCAGGAAAAGAGCCGTCAGTGAAAAGTCTCAGAGACCGGTGGAACAGGCAAGGAGAAGATGTTGTCATGATCTCCTAAATCAGGTTCAAGACCTAGTGATCGGTTGTGGCAGATAACTGAGAGACAGCATGGTTTATGATAAGTCAGTCTTTCTGGAGCATGTGACTACACTCTGACTTTTCTGCTGTGCCTTTATAGCTGAATTTTTTATTACAATAACTATACGTTTAATAAGTTAAAAAATTAAATGAGCAAATAGTGCATAGTATGATTACGCTTTGTGGGGAAATTCTGTATTGCTTGTTTGCATAGAGGGGAGATGTATCAAAGGAAATGTATCAAAGGATGCATTAAAGGAAATGTATCAAAATGTTAGAGGCAGTTAAGTGAGAGAACCGGTAACTTATTTTCTTTTTGATCTCCTGTACTTCCTCTCTTTCTGTAATGTACCTGAATTACTCTCACAATAAAATTGTTATATCACGATTTTGTTTTCCGTATAGCAGTGAGGCTGTTCTTGATGACCTTAGAAAGGCAGGAAGACAGGGAAGATTCCCCTTTGCAATAGATTTGTAAAACTACGTGCGGGGATGGAGGCAGTGCAGGTGACAACTCTTGGTTATAAAAGAAAGAGGGAGAAAATGGCACTAGCTTGAGAGAGATACGAGATCAATAGAGGGGTTTGCCTCACACACCACACCATCACCACCCCCTTTTTTTTTTAGCAGGAAAGATTTTAATAATTCAGTTCTGAGAGGAAGGGTTAAGAGGAGAGAATGAGGATAAAGGAGAAGAGGGATGGCTAAGCAAACCGTGGAGGAGGTAGAAAGGGGTGGATGCCACTTAGAGCCCAGGTGAAGTCTTAATCTAGAGCAGAAGGAGGGTCAGCCCTGAATCCGAAGAGAAGGACGGGCGTAGATCCTAATGCTTTCACAGGTGGGAGGGAAGTTTATCTGACTGAAACCAGAACGAGTATTCAGCAGATCACCTCTCCGTCGTTCAGGGAATTAAGAGGCAAGACAATTTCACTGGCTGGAGCATCTGATGAAGTCACAGAAGGTTGGAGATTGAGGACAGTGATGATGTGACTTCAGAACCTCTTATTTGAGTTGGCTAGGTCCCTTTCATCTAGGTCCCTCACATCTCTACCCCCAACCTAAGGCCTGTGCTTGATTTTCAGATGCAGAGGAATCACTTGGCACGCCACCTGCAAGAGAATACCCAGTCGCACATGAGAATGATGGCCCAGGCCGTCCACACTTTAAGCCTCGCCGTAGCTCCTGCACCTCAATATAACATGCCTCCGTACGACTCAGTCCCTCCCACCCGGCCTTCCTCAGGGCGTCACTCAGAAGTCTACAATTTCCAAGAAACCATTCAACAGTTAGAGGGTCGCCTTGTGAGGCAAGACCATCAAATCCGGGAGCTGACTGCGAAAATGGAAACTCAGAGCCTGTATGTAAATGAGCTCAAGCGAACTATTCGATCACTTGAGGACAAAGTGGCTGAAATAGAAGCACAGCAGTGCAATGGGATCTACGTCTGGAAGATCGGCAACTTTGGGATGTACTTGAAATCGCAAGAAGAGGAGAAACCGGTGGTCATTCACAGCCCCGGGTTCTACACAGGCAAACCCGGCTACAAACTGTGCATGCGGATGCACCTGCAGCTGCCAAGCGCTCAGCGCTGTGCCAACTACATATCCCTCTTTGTCCACACGATGCAGGGGGAGTACGACAGCCACCTGCCTTGGCCTTTCCAGGGTACCATCCGCCTTACCATCCTTGATCAGTCTGAAGCAGCTGTGAGGCAAAACCACGAAGAGATCATGGATGCCAAACCAGAGCTGCTGGCCTTCCAGAGGCCCACCATCCCCCGGAACCCGAAGGGCTTTGGCTACGTGACTTTCATGCACCTGGAAGCCCTCCGACAGAGAACCTTCATCAAGGATGACATGTTACTAGTACGCTGTGAGGTCTCCACCCGCTTCGACATGGGCAGCCTTCGGAGGGAGGGTTTTCAACCACGGAGTACTGACTCGGGGACATAGCATTGCCTGATTTGTTTAAGAACCAAAAACTGAAGCGGAAAAAAAAAAAAAAAAACCTGAGCAAACTTAACCCTGTTCTGAATACTACTATACAGATCCAAAAAAAAAAAAGAAAATTGGAGAGGATAGAATACCCACCAGTGAATGTAGTCAGAAAGGTCACTTATCACTTTTGCTGTTAAGAATACCTGAAGTGGCTTTCTCCGCCTTTCCCTGCCTATGGCGTGCTTCAAGAGCTGTCTGTCAAGTGGGATACCTCTTTGTTTTATTTTCATGGACTTTTGCTCCAGGGGGTTTCATTGTCAAACCCAGAATGGGAGTAGTAAAGCTCGAATATTTTCGTAATAATGGATGCTCCTTAAAATGTCACATGCATTTTTATCGAGTTAGATACACTGTGTTCAACTTGAGAATCACTACCACCTCCTGCTGGTGCCAGCAAGAAGAATTATTGCTCTCGAGTTCTCATTTTATTTGATGGAATCCTATAGATAAATCCTGTAGATTTCAAGGGACTGGAATCATAATTGTTGGAAAGCATATGTTCTCATTCACCCTGTTTTTCCTCCGGGGTGTTCCTAGGATATTCAGGGACTAGTTTAAACCCTAAATAGAACCTTCCTTATTATGTCTGAATGTGTTGTCTGTTGAATAATTTCTTTAATTGTTTCATTCTACCTTGCTTACTATTTATTTCCTTGAGGCTACAAAGTAGCATTTCTCCAGAGTTAGAACTCTGCGGACCATGTGGAAACCCCCTCCCAGGTGTTCCAGGAGGAATCCCTTTCTGTCTCTTCCAGACAGGGCGAAGTCCACAGCCCCTCCTATGTTCTCTCTTGCCTAATGCTTATAGGACGGAGGATTGGCACGCACATAATCCCCAACATAAACATGTGAAATGCTTCAGCTAGTCAACCAGTATGGCAGCTCACTGGTGGTGAGGAAAGCGCTTTGAGCCAGACATTTTCAGCTCTTCGGAACACCTTCTGGTTTAGCTCAGTCAAATGGAAGAAGATTGCTTCCCTAAATAGAGAATTTCTCAAGCCTTAGGAAGTCGTTGGTGGATCTGAGAGGTCATCAGTCCAAGGCCGGAGGTCGTAGAAGTTCTGTCAGGACTTGGCTGGAGCAGGTGGCTTTAGTCCAGCGGGTCATACCGGACGAGGATTGTGCGGGATGCACTGAATTGGCCAGGTGTTTCTAGCAAGGAGAGGGGGCTTTTGTGTCACAACCTTTGTGTTTTTGATAAAAGCCTATAGATAG
This sequence comes from Tragulus kanchil, assembly GCA_022376925.1. Taxonomy (NCBI): domain Eukaryota; kingdom Metazoa; phylum Chordata; class Mammalia; order Artiodactyla; family Tragulidae; genus Tragulus; species Tragulus kanchil. Next base: position 30,051,140 of record JAIOJX010000006.1, on the reverse strand, counting down.
TAAGGATCACGGTGACATGTTCTTGGGGCGTCCCACAACTCGCGCAGGCTCCTACATCGAATCCGAGAGGACCCACAGCAGGCCGTTTGCCCAGGATTGCATAAAGTTGTCTGAGGGGGTCCTGCAACCAGATCAGAGCCCCCAACCAGTGTTCGACATCAGCCTTCCCATCAGGAGGAAGCCAGAGACGGAGCAAGAGGGTGGGCTCGGTTCCTGTAGGACCCGGCAAGTGCCACTGCCACCTGACGCCTTCCCTTCTCTGTTTCCTACTCCCCAGCCCATATCCAGACTCCTGCTCTGGTGGGTTCATGGTATAAAGTAGAAAAAAGGAAAGGTTCCAAAGAGCCCCTGCTCCCAGTGCCACCGCCAGGCACCGCTGGCCATCGCTAGGTGGAAGTTTGCCTGCCGACGCTGTGTGACAGCAGTCTGTGCCTACTGAGCTCTCCAGCCAACACCTGAGCCTCGCCTCGGCGGCCCCTCGCAGGGACCCCAGCCCCACTGCCGGTCCTGTGATTGTTCTCCACAGCTAAGTGACTGTCAAGTTCCATGGGAAAGCCAAACAGCAGTTAACTCTTGGTGCATAGGAAAAAGAAAGCCTGAAGGCAATCTCCTGTTTTTCATAACTCCTTTTGTTCTTTCTGCTGCTTATATGTTTTGTATTTCCCTACAATAAACATGTCCTTTTCTCAGAGGGGGAAGAAAAAAAAAGAGTGAAATGTTTGCACAAAACATTCAACCCTAACAAAAAAGGAAATAATATTTAAAAGCTTCCTGGTCCAATTTCTATTAAAAGCATGGCTGTGCATTAGGCGCTGAGGTGAGTCATTTCCTGCTTTGGTTATGTTTTTTGTTTTGTTTTTTTTTTTCCTACTAACTTGGGAGCTTTTATCCAAACAAAAACAGCTTTTTTCCCCACTTCAACTTATCCCAGATTCAGGTTGCCCTGAAGTAGTTGGATTAGAGGTTTCTGAGGTCCATGCCAACCATAAAATTCTGTTTTAGGAAAGGAAGTTCTAGCCAGCAGAAAGATGACAGTAATTACAAAAGGATTTTGCCAGTAGAAAAATTGCTTTAATTTATTTTTTTGCTGACAGAGTTCTTCAATTTAGTACCAATTTAGGGTCTCCTTTTCATTCGAACAATTTTTTTGAACTCCCAACATTTGGCATTCTATTGTAAACCTGCCACTTACTCTATACTGGTTTTTCATTGTGACTGTGGAGTAAAAGTAATGGTTCAATTGTCTTTCCACGTGGAAGCTTTTCTTGACTTCATCTCAGAGTCCCATCTTAGCTGCGGAAGGGGGTCTTTTCCTTTCATTTTCAAACCTCCTGCCCAACTCTGAAACATGCTGGTTTGGCCCCAGCTGGCCTACAAGTATTGGGGCTGTGCATCTTATGTTTTATTAACCTTTTAACATTAATCTTTGTGCATTTACTTTTGGACATTGTTGCATGAAAAGTATCTTCTTTTCCCAGACATACCCAACCCAGTGTGCGATGAAACGCCCCCCCCTGTGTTTTGTACAGCAGTCTGTGCCTACTGAGCTCTCCAGCCAACACCTGAGCCTCGCCTCGGCGGCCCCTCGCAGGGACCCCAGCCCCACTGCCGGTCCTGTGATTGTTCTCCACAGCTAAGTGACTGTCAAGTTCCATGGGAAAGCCAAACAGCAGTTAACTCTTGGTGCATAGGAAAAAGAAAGCCTGAAGGCAATCTCCTGTTTTTCATAACTCCTTTTGTTCTTTCTGCTGCTTATATGTTTTGTATTTCCCTACAATAAACATGTCCTTTTCTCAGAGGGGGAAGAAAAAAAAAGAGTGAAATGTTTGCACAAAACATTCAACCCTAACAAAAAAGGAAATAATATTTAAAAGCTTCCTGGTCCAATTTCTATTAAAAGCATGGCTGTGCATTAGGCGCTGAGGTGAGTCATTTCCTGCTTTGGTTATGTTTTTTGTTTTGTTTTTTTTTTTCCTACTAACTTGGGAGCTTTTATCCAAACAAAAACAGCTTTTTGCCTCACTTCAGCTTATCCCAGCTTCAGGTTGCCCTGAAGGAGTTGGATTAGAGGTTTCTGAGGTCCATGCCAACCATAAAATTCTGTTTTAGGAAAGGAAGTTCTAGCCAGCAGAAAGATGACAGTAATTACAAAAGGATTTTGCCAGTAGAAAAATTGCTTTAATTTATTTTTTTGCTGACAGAGTTCTTCAATTTAGTACCAATTTAGGGTCTCCTTTTCATTCGAACAATTTTTTTGAACTCCCAACATTTGGCATTCTATTGTAAACCTGCCACTTACTCTATACTGGTTTTTCATTGTGACTGTGGAGTAAAAGTAATGGTTCAATTGTCTTTCCACGTGGAAGCTTTTCTTGACTTCATCTCAGAGTCCCATCTTAGCTGCGGAAGGGGGTCTTTTCCTTTCATTTTTCAAACCTCCTGCCCAACTCTGAAACATGCTGGTTTGGCCCCAGCTGGCCTACAAGTATTGGGGGCTGTGCATCTTATGTTTTATTAACCTTTTAACATTAATCTTTGTGCATTTACTTTTGGACATTGTTGCATGAAAAGTATCTTCTTTTCCCAGACATACCCAACCCAGTGTGCGATGAAACTTGTTGCAGGCCATACCCTTTGTTGCTGGAAAACAAGTCGAGATGCTCACTGGTAGTTGAGTGGGGGTTTGCTGTCTGTTAGCTGTCGCAGCAATGACAGTTTCTGGCCATACCACGAAATGATTCAACTTCTAATCGAGGGGACTGAGAATGCGTGTGTGTACTCAGTCGCTCAGTTGTGGCAGCTCTTTGGCGACCCCATCGGGAGACACAGTCTCCTTTGTCTCTTGCATTGGCAGGTGGATTGTTTAGCACTACGCCACCTGGGAAGCCCCAAAATGGATGAAAATGGAGGGTTTTTTTTTTCCCCTAATGATGGACTAACAGAGATGTTGCATGACCTCCAGCAAATAGTTTTTGTGGCAGGTATAGAATTATAAAATGGTCCTCCATTACCGTTTTTATGCTATTAAGCCTTAGATAAACTAGGAGCATGTTCTTGAATTATGCATGCAGTTAAGAGTTCATTCCCATCAGAGGGGAGCAGTTACCTGTCATCTCTCTACCCAGGGAATCCTCAAGTCTGTGGGGACCAGAAAGTGTCTTTCATTATTCGATTTTTCTAACTGAAGACTTTGAAATATTTTTCCTTAATTTAGTTACTGCTATTTTGGTTTTGCCTCAATTAAATTCTACTCGATGTGTGTGAAATACCATCAGGTGTTTCTGGGATGCCTGGTCCCATAGTAACTAAGCAGTACAATGCCTTGGGGAAATGAAAAAGGAACAATAGATAGTTTTAAAGCTTTTTCATCCCCCCCCCACCCCCCAATTGCAGTTGTTATTACAGAATCTTGTAGAATACAGAAAAAGAATTCTAGATGGGGAACACCCTTTGTGGAAAGAGAAGAACGTGTTAGTTGCTCAGTCATGTTTGACTCTAGGATCCCATGGACTCTCGCTCACCAAGTTCCTCTGCCCATGGAAGTCTCCAGGCAAGAATACTGGAGTGAGTAGCCAGCCATTCCCTTCGCCAGAGGCACTTCCTGACCCAGGGATCGAACCTGAGTCTCCTACACTTGCAGGCAGATTCCTTACCAATTTGAGCCACCTGGGAATGAGGAGATGTGAGGGAATGTGTCTGTTCTCTCAGCAGACTTCAGCAGCAGGACTCTGGCCCTGCCTGTGGCACAGGAGGGGCAGGGGCAGCCTCCTCTGCTCTCGAGGCTGGAGGCTATGCAGGTCCATGCCGGCTTCTCTGTCTCCTGTCTCACAGCTTCCATCCTGTCTCTCACAGGGAGAGTCTCCTGTTATTAGAGCTCCCCTGTCTCTGCTGACTGACGGCATTTATCCCAACTGTCTCCCAAATTTCAGGATGAAAGCACACACGATGAATGTTGAGTGAAAATGCTGCTTGAAGCATACCGCTTTTTGGCAGGTTATTCATCATGTAAATTTTCACTGGTAAGGAATAGATATTGGGGGGTGGGGTATTTGCTTACTTTTTCCCCCTCAGCACATTATTATGAAATTTTCTGAACATGCAGAATTGTTGAAAACATTACATAATGATCAGCACCTAGAATTCAGTGTATTGTTACATGTGCTTATCACTTCAGAGATGCTTCTCTTTTTTTTGCCCCCATCATGCCTCTTTTATTGATACTTATTTTCATCCAACTTTTTATTCTTTGTAAGGTGTGGACCTCCCATCGCAGTGGTCTCTCTCACTGCAGAGCACAGGCTCTGGGCACATGCACTCCAAAGCGCTGGCTCGTAACTGGACACACCTGTCCAGCTGTTCCACACACATGGGATTTTCCCTGGCCAGAGATTGAACTGGTGCCCCTTGCACTGCAAGGCAGACTCTCTACCCACTGGACCACGAGGGAAGCCCCGCGATGCTTCTTTTAATGAGACTACTTCCAAATTTGGCTTCTCTTTAAAAATCGCACTGGTAAGATAAGTGAACAGCTTTAATCGAGTTGTTTTAAACTCCTCGGGGAAATGTGATATTTTGCTTTATAGCTAGAACTGTAGTCCTTCAAGCTGCCCCCCCCCCCAATTTTTTTTTTTTTAAAGATTTATTTATTTTGGGCGGGGGTCAGGTTGGGGAGGGAGGGGAGCGGGCAGGCCACTTCTGTTGGTCTTTCATTTCTCTATTTTCATCCCCCTTTGTTTTTTGGCTCTTGTGGGCCTCCCATCGCGGTGGGGTCTGTCGTTGCAGAGCACCGGCTCTGGGCGCATGCGCTCCAGAGCTCCGGCTCGGTAATTGGACACATTGGTCCAGCCGCTCCGCGGCACATGGGATCTTCCCAGGCCAGGGATTGAACCGGTGCCCCTTGCACTGCAAGGCGGTGTCCTTACCCACTGGACCACCAGGGGAAGCCTCCTTCAAGCTAGTTTTAAACGTGTAAGGCTATCGTGTTGAGTTTCAATGTATTTATTTCGCCTGAGGCAATGTTTTTTAAATAATAGAATTATTTGAAAGTCCTTGATCAATTGTACAGAATATTTTAATGTTATTTTCACACCTGACAAATTATCCAGTTAATTTCTCTGATGAGAGTGTACTTTGGGGCCCATGTAACTTGTACAGTTTTCAGTATGTTCCTGGTGGACTTGAGAGGGCAGGGTAATTTAGCATGTAAACCACTAAATTAGGAGGCAAGAGATTTAGATTTTATTCCTGAGTGACCAGGGGCAAATCACTTCTGTTTATCTTTATGTCCATGTATCTGCTTGTAAAGTGGGGACTAGAATTTGATATTTAGGTGTTATTAAATAATGAGTAACACTTATTAGTGCTTGGATTTTTTAAGAAAGACTTTTCTTAGAAAATCTGAGTAAAAAGTACACCTTGTGAATCCAAGGAGGCACTCCTAATTCTCTAACTGTATGATAGTCTACGGAACAAACTCTGACTTGAAAACCGGCAGCACAGGAGATGGTCAGTGTGTTATCAAAAACCTGCCGTTGCTTAGAACTTGCTGTTGCCACAGAATCCTAATCCATCTGGACTCTGAAAACAGGGGTGACTAAACACTATAGTGGGTTGCCCATGACTCCCAGAGGATCTTCCCTCTCCCAACCCAGGGATGGAACCCACTTCTCCTGTGTCTCCTGCATTGCGGGCAGATTCTTTACCGCTGTGCCATCAGGGAAGCCCTAAAGATGGGAGGAGACGGACGTTAGTCACAGAAAGATTGAAAATCAGTGTTTAGTTTCAGAACCGGTTGTGTGGAAGGCCAGGGCTTAAAGGAACTGTCCTGATTCACTGCTGCACATCTTCCACGGCTCCCTGATTGACCCATCCAACACGGGGCACCAGACCTGCCCCTGCCAGCCCAGCCTCGGGAGGTCTCCATCAGGTCAACACGATTGAACTACAGGATCGACCAAGGGCTAAGCAGGCTCCCTCTGCTCGCTCCATTTAGTAGATGAGTGTGCCCTGTTCTTTCTATGATAAGCCTAGGTAATGAAGGCAGGTTCACATTGATCTTGCCAAGTCTCTTGGAGTTTTTGCCTTCGACTGCATCTTAGTAGTGACTGCAGAGATTTGACCAAAGCAGGACTTCTTTTGGCATCCAGTTGAATATTAATTTAGAAGAAAAAAAATGCCTGATGGACACACATACGCACTCCTGTCTATTTTTGATACTCTCTTAGGCTGTATATTACACCAATATCTTTATCCTAAAAGTTGTTGTTCAGTCACTAAGTTTTGTCCAACTCTTTGCAACCTCCTGGACTTCAGCACTCCAGGTTCCTCTGTCCTCCACAATCTCCCAAAGTTTTCTCAAAGTCATGTCCATTGAGTTGATGATGCTATCCAACCATCTCATCCTCGGTCATCCCCTTCTCCTCCTGCCCTCGATCTTCCCAGCATCAGGGTCTTTTCCAAGGAGTCATCTCTTCGCATCAGGTGGCCACAGGATTGGAGCTTCAGCTCCAGCATCGATCCTTCCAATGAATATTCAGGCTTGATTTCCTTTAGGATTGACTGGTTTGATTTTGCTGTCCAAAGGAAGAGTCATCTCCAGCACTACACTTTGAAAGCATCAGTTCTACGGTGCTCAACCTTTATGGTCCAACTCTCAGTTCAATGGGTCTATCTCTTCTAAAATAGACTCTGCTTCCTTAAGCGGAATACAAAAACTGGTAAGACTTGTAATTGCTTTATAAAACTCCACCTTAATTTTTAAATTAATGTTCCAGAAGAAATACTGTTCTTAGTCCCAGAATAAGCCATAAAAATTAAAAAAAAAAACATTCCACCTCTATTTTGAGTTACCTTCTTGACAGTCAAAAGTTCAGAGGAAAAAAAAAAAAAACCAGAAGTAAAACCAATGAATCATTGAAATAGTAGTTGGTAAAAGTTTATGGTGCAAACACGAAGTTTGCAAACTGGGAGCATTCAAACCAAAACATGGAATGAGGCTCAGAGGTATATTGTTAACAGTGCAGCCTATCTAGGGTGGAGTCAATGTTTATTCTTTAGTTATTGGTTACAGTATTAGAACTTTCTTAAAGGGAGTTGGTTCATGGTTACTTCGTATAAGTTTTGGGGAACAATTGAAGTTTCACTTACGATTTTCAGAGGCATAAGCAAGCGGTGACTCAGGTCAAGTTCACCTCTCTTGTCTTGCAAAATAAGCTAAATTAAGTTTTACTTGTATGACCAAACTGGTTCTGTCTGCTCAGAGAGTTTTTGCGTTTGATCTTCGTCTGAGTTTCACAGTCCTTCTCACTTGTAATACATTCTTACGGATGTCTGTTACACTGGCATCGCGTTTTCAAATTAACTTTTCTTCAGGGACCAGTGGGATGCCTTTTTAAAATGACATTTGAAGCCTTGGCAGAAAATGATGCATAATCAAATTTTTTTTTCATGATCTGATCTAGGTAAGGATGTGTACCTTTTAATATAAAAGTAGGTCAGCAAGTCGGATCTTCACAGAATGCATACAGCTGAGAGCTAAAGAATAAAACGGCACTGAAAAGTAGACCTCAAATCCTGAAAATGTGATAGCCTTGGGCTGCTCTATCCTGACAATTTCCAATCTTCAGTTCTTAATGAATATTCAGGCTTGATTTCCTTTAGGATTGACTGGTTTGATTTTGCTGTCCAAAGGAAGAGTCATCTCCAGCACTACACTTTGAAAGCATCAGTTCTCGTGCTCAACCTTTATGGTCCAACTCTCAGTTCAATGGGTCTATCTCTTCTAAAATAGACTCTGCTTCCTTAAGCGGAATACAAAAACTGGTAAGACTTGTAATTGCTTTATAAAACTCCACCTTAATTTTTAAATTAATGTTCCAGAAGAAATACTGTTCTTAGTCCCAGAATAAGCCATAAAAATTAAAAAAAAAAACATTCCACCTCTATTTTGAGTTACCTTCTTGACAGTCAAAAGTTCAGAGGAAAAAAAAAAAAAACCAGAAGTAAAACCAATGAATCATTGAAATAGTAGTTGGTAAAAGTTTATGGTGCAAACACGAAGTTTGCAAACTGGGAGCATTCAAACCAAAACATGGAATGAGGCTCAGAGGTATATTGTTAACAGTGCAGCCTATCTAGGGTGGAGTCAATGTTTATTCTTTAGTTATTGGTTACAGTATTAGAACTTTCTTAAAGGGAGTTGGTTCATGGTTACTTCGTATAAGTTTTGGGGAACAATTGAAGTTTCACTTACGATTTTCAGAGGCATAAGCAAGCGGTGACTCAGGTCAAGTTCACCTCTCTTGTCTTGCAAAATAAGCTAAATTAAGTTTTACTTGTATGACCAAACTGGTTCTGTCTGCTCAGAGAGTTTTTGCGTTTGATCTTCGTCTGAGTTTCAGTCCTTCTCACTTGTAATACATTCTTACGGATGTCTGTTACACTGGCATCGCGTTTTCAAATTAACTTTTCTTCAGGGACCAGTGGGATGCCTTTTTAAAATGACATTTGAAGCCTTGGCAGAAAATGATGCATAATCAAATTTTTTTTTCATGATCTGATCTAGGTAAGGATGTGTACCTTTTAATATAAAAGTAGGTCAGCAAGTCGGATCTTCACAGAATGCATACAGCTGAGAGCTAAAGAATAAAACGGCACTGAAAAGTAGACCTCAAATCCTGAAAATGTGTCCTTCCCCAACGTACCCTGCTTCCTCTGGGCTGCTCTATCCTGACAAGAGGAGATTCAAAAACAGAGCGAGCCTCTCTCAGGGGAGGTCTGGCCTCCTGGTCTCAATCCATGTTTCCTTCTCCCAGCTGATCATTTCACTTGAGGTGTCTAGCTAAAGTAGATGAAACCCCACCAAAAGTGCTCTAGAGTCGGGCTTCTCCAGCTGGTTTGGGATGGCAGCTGGTTCTAGTCCCTACGAAACTTCAAAGGCGAGACAGGCCTGGGCCGAGCAAAGCCAGCTGGAGAATGACTTGGCAGCAGGGGGCAGCAAAACTTCATCCCTGAAGCATGCGACCTTCAGAAAGAAAGCCATGAACTAAATGCAGCCTGGAGTACTTGTGCTTCTTTTTTTTTAACCTTTTGGTTTTGTATGGGGGTTTATCAATGAATAATGTTGTGGTAGTTTCAGCTGAACAGCGAAGGGACTCAGCCATCCATATACATGTATCCCTTCTCCCCCCAAACCCCTCCCATCCAGGCCGCGCCACACAACACTGAGTAGAGTTCCATGTGCTATATATACATGGAACTCCCAAACTCCCTATCTCTTCCTCCTGACACCCAGAAGTTCATTTTCTAAGTCTGCGAGCCTCTTTCTGTTTTGTAAGTAAGTTCATTTGTGTCACTTCTTTTTAGATTCCACGTATTTTCCCCCTTCTCTGTCTGACTGACTTAACTCAATATGACACTTTCTAGATCCAGTCATATTAATGCCATTTGCAGCAATATGAATGGACCTAGAGAGTGTTATACTGAGTGAAGTGATGTCAGACAGAGAAGGAGAAATATATGCGGAGTCCTTACCCTTTTAAGGAGTCCATAAGCTCCCCTAGAGTCTATGCAAAAAGTTGTACTTTGTGCCTTTCTCTAGGAAGAGAGTCCTTAATTTTTTTGATTCAAGTCTGGTGAAAACTACAAAGCACTTTCCCCCATGTTGGAAATTGCAGGTCCCAACCATCATATTCACATGTTGGTTGGCCAAAGCAGCTTCAAATTAGAAACACCTGAGGAATTATCAGGTCAAACTATATGAAATTTTGTCAGGTCGATAAAGAGTTGAGTATCAGCAGTTTCTCAAGGGTCAACCTACGTACTCAGGTTCTTGGTCACCTCCGCTCCCCCGCCCCTTTTCTGATATACCCAGGGGGTGGATGAACATTTGAGATCAACTTGCATTTCTGAGTGGAAGTTCAAGACGATAAATAGACTCCAGTCCATTCCAAGTCCTCAGCGTTTAACCCCAGTCATCTCTGTCCTCAGTGAACCCTGAGAATCAAGTGTACATTAAGACCATCACCACCACGCACGCAGCTCACCAGAGGACTCTCTCAAGGTGCTTGATTTGAGGACCGCCAGTTTCAGAATCTCTTGGGATGCCTATTAGAAATGCATATCATTAGCCGCTAGGCAGACTTTCAGAATTAGACTTTTAGAGTGGTAGGCTAGAGAATCTGCATTCTAAATAGACTCCCCAGGTGATCTTTCACAGGAGATGGGAAATGGCAGAGAGCATGATCTGAGTCTAAATCAAACCATAATCATTAAAATGGTCAAATTATGCCTCTCATTCAAATATACAATATCGCAAAGGTTTTGTTCAGCTTATTAATTTAGGATGGATGGTAAAGCTGATTGCAAGAGCATTTGGGAGAAAAGTGCGTATAACATCAGGAAAAACATTTTCAACTCACAAAATTTGTTAAGAATAAGATTGCTAGGTTTCAGAAGGAACTGGTTAATGTCTTGCAAGCTAATAAAGTCATAACCCTTGGGGTTATCTTTCCTACCAAACAGAAGAATATAAATTAACATGTGACTTTGCAGTATCTGGGCTATGATCAAATAATAAGTAACAAAGTCAAACAGCAATACATTTTCCCAGAAAATTAACTAATCCTTAGGTGAACTTCTTAAATCATTTCCCAGTGTGACTTTGAAAGGACATACAGTCCAAATTTTTATTTTATTTTTTTAAGTTTTGGTTATTTTTTTTTTCAGGAAATAAAGACAGTAGAACATGGGGCATGCGGACTCCACTCCTCTGGGTAAAGAATCCTGGCTGGAACAGATATATTCCAACATAAGAACTAATTAATTCAGAAGGCAGAGAAAACTGATTGATACTCCAAATTCATGTGTAACCTGCTTGGATTTTAGACACTAGCTACAATCACTTTCTCCTGCTTTTGAAGTAAGTGATTTGTCATCTTTATAGTTGTTCGGCTTACAAACTAGTCATTCCCTAATCACTTCTCTTAGAAGTTTGTCTTAAAAGTTAGCTAAGATTTTTCAGCCCTGTTCTTTTGGTTTCACCTAAAAAATCAGGTACTTAATTTTTTTTAAAAAGCATCAGAAGTATCCTTTGATTTTATGAAACAGTTACCCAACTGGGAGATTAAACTTTGAATGTAAAAGAGATAATTACTGTCAATGCAGCTCACCAGAGGACTCTCTCAAGGTGCTTGATTTGAGGACCGCCAGTTTCAGAATCTCTTGGGATGCCTATTAGAAATGCATATCATTAGCCGCTAGGCAGACTTTCAGAATTAGACTTTTAGAGTGGTAGGCTAGAGAATCTGCATTCTAAATAGACTCCCCAGGTGATCTTTCACAGGAGATGGGAAATGGCAGAGAGCATGATCTGAGTCTAAATCAAACCATAATCATTAAAATGGTCAAATTATGCCTCTCATTCAAATATACAATATCGCAAAGGTTTTGTTCAGCTTATTAATTTAGGATGGATGGTAAAGCTGATTGCAAGAGCATTTGGGAGAAAAGTGCGTATAACATCAGGAAAAACATTTTCAACTCACAAAATTTGTTAAGAATAAGATTGCTAGGTTTCAGAAGGAACTGGTTAATGTCTTGCAAGCTAATAAAGTCATAACCCTTGGGGTTATCTTTCCTACCAAACAGAAGAATATAAATTAACATGTGACTTTGCAGTATCTGGGCTATGATCAAATAATAAGTAACAAAGTCAAACAGCAATACATTTTCCCAGAAAATTAACTAATCCTTAGGTGAACTTCTTAAATCATTTCCCAGTGTGACTTTGAAAGGACATACAGTCCAAATTTTTATTTTATTTTTTTAAGTTTTGGTGATTCTCTTTTACAGGAAATAAAGACAGTAGAACATGGGGCATGCGGACTCCACTCCTCTGGGTAAAGAATCCTGGCTGGAACAGATATATTCCAACATAAGAACTAATTAATTCAGAAGGCAGAGAAAACTGATTGATACTCCAAATTCATGTGTAACCTGCTTGGATTTTAGACACTAGCTACAATCACTTTCTCCTGCTTTTGAAGTAAGTGATTTGTCATCTTTATAGTTGTTCGGCTTACAAACTAGTCATTCCCTAATCACTTCTCTTAGAAGTTTGTCTTAAAAGTTAGCTAAGATTTTTCAGCCCTGTTCTTTTGGTTTCACCTAAAAAATCAGGTACTTAATTTTTTTTAAAAAGCATCAGAAGTATCCTTTGATTTTTATGAAACAGTTACCCAACTGGGAGATTAAACTTTGAATGTAAAAGAGATAATTACTGTCAATGCACTGTGGGACTAAGAGATCTTACATGGGGGCTATGTGATGGCCTGGAGGGGTGGGATGGGGGGTACTGGGAGAGGGGCACAGGAGGGAGAGGTCAGGGATAGACATATGACTAATCTGGGATTATGCATATCTGTAAACAACAAAACTCTGTAAAAGCAACTAATAAAAAAGAGAGACATGAACCAAAAAAGAAAAACCAGATCCCAACCCAACCTCCATATTTTTTCATAACTTTCTTTTGCCTTATGAGAGATATTTTAGGAATGACTCTCTGTTCTGGATAAACAAAGATTTGTTTGCAATTTCTGCATGCAGAGAAACCCATCTGCATGCAGAGTTCCAGAGAAGATCAAGGAGACATAAGAAAGCCTTCCTGTGTGAACAAGGCAGTGAAATAGAGAAAAGCAATAGAATGGGAAAGACTAGAGAGCTCTTCAAGAAAGTTAGAGACACCAAGGGAACGTTTCATGCAAAGATGGGCACAATAAAGGACAGAAACGGCATGGATGTAAAAGAAGCAGAAGATATTAAGAAGAGATGGCAGGAATCCACAGAAGAACTATGCAAAAAAGATCTTAATGGCCCTGATAATCACGGTGGTGTGATCCCTCGCTTAGAGCCAGACATCCTGGAGTGTGAAGTCAAGTGGGCCTTAGGAAGCATCACTATGAACAAAACAAGTGGAAATGATGGAATTCCAGCTGAGCTATTTCAAATCCTAAAAGACGATGCTGTTCAAGTGCTGCACTCAGTATGGCAGCAACTCAGGAAAACTCAGCAGTGGTCACAGGACTGGAGAAGGTCAGTTTTCATTCCTATCTCCAAGAAGGGCAATGTCAAAGAATGTTCAAACTACTGCACAGTTGTACTTATTTCATATGCTAGCAAAGTAATGCTCAAAATACTTCAAGCTGAGCTTCAAAAGTATGTGAGCTGAGAAATTCCAGATGTACAGCTAGACTTAGAAAAGGCAGAGGAACCAGAAATCAAATTACCAACATCCACTGGATCATAGGAAAAGCAAGAGGATTCCAGAAAAGGATTTCATTGGCTACACTAAACCCTTTGACTGTGTTGATCACAAAAAACTGTGGAAAATTCTTAAAGAGATGAGAATATCAGACCAACTTAGCTGCCTCCTGAGAAACCTGTATACAGGTCAAGAAGCAACAGTTAGAACCAGACATGGACCAACGAATTTTGGTGCTGGAGAAGACTCTTAAGAGTCCCTTGGACAGCAAGGAGATCAAACCAGTCAGTCCTAAAGGAAATCAGTCCTGAATCTTCACTGGAAGGACTGATGTTGAAACTGAAGCTCCAATACTATGGCCACGTGATGTGAAGAGATGACTCACTGGAAAAGACTCAGATGCTGGGAAGGATTGAGGGCAGGAGGAGAAAGGGGTGACAGAGGACGAGATGGTTGGGTGGCATCACCAACTCAATGGACATGAACCCGTGCTTATAAACAACATATTGTCATTGTTTAATCTGGCCTAACCGTCTCTATTCTTTTCATTGGAGCGTTCAGATCATTAATATTTAATATAATTTCTGATATCATTGTATTTCAGTCTATCATCTTGCTATAGGGCATAACACTTATTCCCAGAATGTAGCCTTTCTTGGGTCTCAACCAAAAGCCCAGGATATTTGCCAAAGCCGCTCTACTTTGGTGGAACTTGAACCTCTATCTCCTCAGCATTCTGCAAGAGCTGTATCTGTTCAGTTCTTTGGTGTCCCACCTGCTGTTTTCTGCTGGGCTTATTGGAATTCTCACTGCATGTTCAGCTTGTGTGGGTGTGTGCTCTGTCATGATCAAGTCTTTGCAACCCCCATGGACTGTAGCCCGCCAGACTCCTCTGTCCATGGAACTTTCCGGGCGAGAATACTGAGTAAGTTGCCATTTCCTACTCCAGAGGATTGAACCTGCATCTCCTGCATTCACAGGCAGATTCTTTATGGCTGAGCCACCAGGGAAGCCCCACGTTCAGCTTAGGAGTCAGTCAACGACTTGAGGGAACTAGTATGCAGGTTTCCCATTCAACCCTCTCCATCATTCTTCCTTCAAGGCCCAGCTCCTCTGCTAGCCTTAAACTCTGATCCCAGCCCAATAAGACTCCTGCTTGCAGCTGTCTCCCACTCCCTCTTACTCCCATCACTTCTGGTGATTTGGGGAAAAACCCTCTGGACAAACCAAGATGAATGTGTAGTTTTGCCTCATTTGTTTCCCTTTGGTTAGGGAGGGATCATTGCAGTTCAGATCCTGCCCGCACTGGGTGATCTCCAGTTCCTCCAAACAGTCGCTTTATATATTTTATCCAGCCTTTGTAATTATTCTGGCAGAAAGAGTCATCTGATACAAGCCATTCCCCTGTGGCCAGAACCAGAATCCATGTGCTGTTTCCACTTATTGAGCCCTTGTCAAAACTGCCTTGGAATGGGCAGCCAAAATTTCTGTTGGCAGGCCATTAACTTGATCGTAGTTCAGTCTATAGAGAATGGAATGACCTCATAATTTGGACCCTAGAAAAGCAATCTGAGATATATAACTGATATCAGACCGAGTTCAGGCATTTGTTAAAAATTCTGTTGTTCCTGAGAATATGAAAAAATTCGGGAGACTGTTGGGTTTAAGATACTTATATTGCTGAGTGTTCTTCTCAAAGGTGATTAGACTTAGGTTAGAAGAAGCAAGAGAATTAAGAACTAATTTAGAGTGACTTTGGGCGTCCACTCCTCCTAGGTGTGGTGACTGCTTAATCCTGGGCCTTGTAGCTTAGATTTTTTCTCAGTTTGGACTCAAGGCCTGTGTCATAACCATGCTCCGCCAGATCACTGGTCAGGCCAAGAAGCATCCTGGCTTGATCCTCCTCTTCATATTTATTGGAGAAGCACTCTGTGTCATGTGTCTGGCACTGTTCAATTCCGATGTCAGTTGGGACAAAAAAAGAATGGGAAAAAGGTCCTAATGATCACAGGCAGATTCTTTATTGGCGAGAATACTGAGTAATTGCCATTTCCTACTCCAGAGGATTGAACCTGCATCTCCTGCATTCACAGGCAGATTCTTTATGGCTGAGCCACCAGGGAAGCCCCACGTTCAGCTTAGGAGTCAGTCAACGACTTGAGGGAACTAGTATGCAGGTTTCCCATTCAACCCTCTCCATCATTCTTCCTTCAAGGCCCAGCTCCTCTGCTAGCCTTAAACTCTGATCCCAGCCCAATAAGACTCCTGCTTGCAGCTGTCTCCCACTCCCTCTTACTCCCATCACTTCTGGTGATTTGGGGAAAAACCCTCTGGACAAACCAAGATGAATGTGTAGTTTTGCCTCATTTGTTTCCCTTTGGTTAGGGAGGGATCATTGCAGTTCAGATCCTGCCCGCACTGGGTGATCTCCAGTTCCTCCAAACAGTCGCTTTATATATTTTATCCAGCCTTTGTAATTATTCTGGCAGAAAGAGTCATCTGATACAAGCCATTCCCCTGTGGCCAGAACCAGAATCCATGTGCTGTTTCCACTTATTGAGCCCTTGTCAAAACTGCCTTGGAATGGGCAGCCAAAATTTCTGTTGGCAGGCCATTAACTTGATCGTAGTTCAGTCTATAGAGAATGGAATGACCTCATAATTTGGACCCTAGAAAAGCAATCTGAGATATATAACTGATATCAGACCGAGTTCAGGCATTTGTTAAAAATTCTGTTGTTCCTGAGAATATGAAAAAATTCGGGAGACTGTTGGGTTTAAGATACTTATATTGCTGAGTGTTCTTCTCAAAGGTGATTAGACTTAGGTTAGAAGAAGCAAGAGAATTAAGAACTAATTTAGAGTGACTTTGGGCGTCCACTCCTCCTAGGTGTGGTGACTGCTTAATCCTGGGCCTTGTAGCTTAGATTTTTTCTCAGTTTGGACTCAAGGCCTGTGTCATAACCATGCTCCGCCAGATCACTGGTCAGGCCAAGAAGCATCCTGGCTTGATCCTCCTCTTCATATTTATTGGAGAAGCACTCTGTGTCATGTGTCTGGCACTGTTCAATTCCGATGTCAGTTGGGACAGAAAGAATAACTCAGAACACTGGGACAAACTAGGTCCTAATGATCAGTACAGATTCTACTCTGGGAATGTGGATTACAGCACACTGAAAAAGGAAGGCCCAGACTTCTGAATGAAATGTGTCACTGTAAAGCTGCTTTAGAATGAAGGTCTTCTGGCAGCCCTCCACACGATTTTCCACTTACCCAGGAAACGTTTCCCCTCGAAATGCACAAAATCATGTTGGTGTATTGTATTGGGGTTTGCATTGGTGAATAATCTGAAACGTGAAAAAAAAGAACGAATTTAACGAGTGACTTGTTGAGAAAGGGATACTTCTGAAGGTAGGCTGGAAAACAAGGCAAGTGTCTTATGGTTCTTTAAGGTTATGAAGTCATTGACTAAAAACCATAACTAACACCCAGGGGCTCTTGGGGATGCCGACAAGAGTCAGGTCAATCAAGTCAATCGGCATCACTGGTAATTTAAAGGATGCTGAGGAACAATCACCAACAGTATTTGGAATGCTATGGTCTCCTTAGGTTGGGGCAAGAAGAATCATTCTGAAAGTCTGCAGGTCTGGGTCTCGCGTCCGAAGGAGATTTCTGGTAAGACATAACCTTGGCTAACTGGGATGGCTACTGTCTTCTTTTGTGGACATTCAGTTTTCAGCCCTGGTTCATCAGTTTGTGTCTTGTCAGGGGACAAAAGCCACATCTGTCATTTGATCAGAGAGCATTTGGTGCCGAGAGGGGCTGCCGATGTCTGAGGGGGACCCAAGCCAGGGGCGCTGCTGTGTCTGAAGATGTTGAGGTGGGTGCTGGGAGAGGAAAACCTGCAAACTGGAAGTAAAAAGGGGGGGTCGACTGATTTTAGGATAGCAAGAGAATTGAAAAGGCTTTGGGCGTCCACTCCTCCTAGGTGTGGTGACTGCTTAATCCTGGGCCTTGTAGCTTAGATTTTTTCTCAGTTTGGACTCAAGGCCTGTGTCATAACCATGCTCCGCCAGATCACTGGTCAGGCCAAGAAGCATCCTGGCTTGATCCTCCTCTTCATATTTATTGGAGAAGCACTCTGTGTCATGTGTCTGGCACTGTTCAATTCCGATGTCAGTTGGGACAGAAAGAATAACTCAGAACACTGGGACAAACTAGGTCCTAATGATCAGTACAGATTCTACTCTGGGAATGTGGATTACAGCACACTGAAAAAGGAAGGCCCAGACTTCTGAATGAAATGTGTCACTGTAAAGCTGCTTTAGAATGAAGGTCTTCTGGCAGCCCTCCACACGATTTTCCACTTACCCAGGAAACGTTTCCCCTCGAAATGCACAAAATCATGTTGGTGTATTGTATTGGGGTTTGCATTGGTGAATAATCTGAAACGTGAAAAAAAAGAACGAATTTAACGAGTGACTTGTTGAGAAAGGGATACTTCTGAAGGTAGGCTGGAAAACAAGGCAAGTGTCTTATGGTTCTTTAAGGTTATGAAGTCATTGACTAAAAACCATAACTAACACCCAGGGGCTCTTGGGGATGCCGACAAGAGTCAGGTCAATCAAGTCAATCGGCATCACTGGTAATTTAAAGGATGCTGAGGAACAATCACCAACAGTATTTGGAATGCTATGGTCTCCTTAGGTTGGGGCAAGAAGAATCATTCTGAAAGTCTGCAGGTCTGGGTCTCGCGTCCGAAGGAGATTTCTGGTAAGACATAACCTTGGCTAACTGGGATGGCTACTGTCTTCTTTTGTGGACATTCAGTTTTCAGCCCTGGTTCATCAGTTTGTGTCTTGTCAGGGGACAAAAGCCACATCTGTCATTTGATCAGAGAGCATTTGGTGCCGAGAGGGGCTGCCGATGTCTGAGGGGGACCCAAGCCAGGGGCGCTGCTGTGTCTGAAGATGTTGAGGTGGGTGCTGGGAGAGAGGAAAACCTGCAAACTGGAAGTAGCCCCAGCCACCGGACCCCCCCGCCAGAGCAGAGCTGACAAGACAGGAACCTGTGAGTCCACCAGCTTCCCAGGCTCCTCTAGCGCCCCCCACTGGCAGAACCAACAGAGACCTAACTGTCTAAGCGGATGGATGATGTGCAGAGAATCCCAACCCCCACATAACCCAGTACAGAAAAGGCTGGAAGCTGAGACAACAGCTAAACAACCAGCTCATCAGGAAGATTTACGTGGAAATGGGGAAAGATTTAAAAGAAACAAAACTAGAGCTCTAATATTTTTACGTTAGGAAGGAAATTGCATAATTGATATTTCAGATGTGATATTTAAGAGAATAAAGCCTGTTAGAAGGACAGTTTTATACCTCCACTTTAAAATGCATAATTGAGTAATTAATTTAGACTTGAGAGTTTTTAATGGTCACATCTAAATTTAAGTAGAGTACAAAAACATTTAAAGTGTCCCTTATTTATAAGTTTAATTTATTAGTTTCTATAAGAATTTAGGATTGGGGAAGAGTTTGCATGCTGTCAGAAAAACTGAAGTACTTTTAGAAAATAAATATATTAAATTTATAAATGCATTTAAAAACGTCTGGAGTGCTGAGCTAAGCTTGTAAATAGAACCAAATATTCAAAGTCTCCTCCAAAGTTATTGCTACAGTCTGTTAGACTTATAAATAGAATAATAAAATGTGTAAGCTGAATTTAAAATTCTAGAAAAGGTTTAACTTGTGTCTTAAATTGAATATTGATTCTAAAGACAAAAATAAACCCTTGGAAGTTGGGGCAAGAAGAATCATTCTGAAAGTCTGCAGGTCTGGGTCTCGCGTCCGAAGGAGATTTCTGGTAAGACATAACCTTGGCTAACTGGGATGGCTACTGTCTTCTTTGTGGACATTCAGTTTTCAGCCCTGGTTCATCAGTTTGTGTCTTGTCAGGGGACAAAAGCCACATCTGTCATTTGATCAGAGAGCATTTGGTGCCGAGAGGGGCTGCCGATGTCTGAGGGGGACCCAAGCCAGGGGCGCTGCTGTGTCTGAAGATGTTGAGGTGGGTGCTGGGAGAGAGGAAAACCTGCAAACTGGAAGTAGCCCCAGCCACCGGACCCCCCCGCCAGAGCAGAGCTGACAAGACAGGAACCTGTGAGTCCACCAGCTTCCCAGGCTCCTCTAGCGCCCCCCACTGGCAGAACCAACAGAGACCTAACTGTCTAAGCGGATGGATGATGTGCAGAGAATCCCAACCCCCACATAACCCAGTACAGAAAAGGCTGGAAGCTGAGACAACAGCTAAACAACCAGCTCATCAGGAAGATTTACGTGGAAATGGGGAAAGATTTAAAAGAAACAAAACTAGAGCTCTAATATTTTTACGTTAGGAAGGAAATTGCATAATTGATATTTCAGATGTGATATTTAAGAGAATAAAGCCTGTTAGAAGGACAGTTTTATACCTCCACTTTAAAATGCATAATTGAGTAATTAATTTAGACTTGAGAGTTTTTAATGGTCACATCTAAATTTAAGTAGAGTACAAAAACATTTAAAGTGTCCCTTATTTATAAGTTTAATTTATTAGTTTCTATAAGAATTTAGGATTGGGGAAGAGTTTGCATGCTGTCAGAAAAACTGAAGTACTTTTAGAAAATAAATATATTAAATTTATAAATGCATTTAAAAACGTCTGGAGTGCTGAGCTAAGCTTGTAAATAGAACCAAATATTCAAAGTCTCCTCCAAAGTTATTGCTACAGTCTGTTAGACTTATAAATAGAATAATAAAATGTGTAAGCTGAATTTAAAATTCTAGAAAAGGTTTAACTTGTGTCTTAAATTGAATATTGATTCTAAAGACAAAAATATTAATTGTACTATTTATGAAATGATTGCTAGTCATTATGCTTATTAATATTTTAAAGCCAAATTTAAACGTATTAATATTTAAAAATTTAAAAATAAAATTGAGAGGCTTCCTTGGTGGTCCAGTGGTTGAGAATTCACCTGCTGATGCAGGGGGCATGGGCTCAACCCCTGGTCCAGGAAGATCCCACATGCCAGGGGGCAGCTAAGCCTGTGAGCCACAACTACTTAAGCCCACATGCCCTAGAGCCTGTCTCTGCAAAGAGAAGCCACCGCAATGAAAAGTCTGCACACCACAACTAGAGAGAAGTCCCTGCTTGCTCCAACTAGAGAAAGCTCTTGAACAGCAACAAAGACCCAGCATAGTCAAAAATAAATAATAAGCAAAAAAATTGAACTCTTTTTCTCCATAAGAAATCCACTGTCCAGGTCCCCCAAGTACCCCCTCCCTACCCTATGAGGTTTTCTGGAAACAGTTTGAGAAGAGCAAGAGGCAGCTTTGGGTGAACATCAGGCCTAAAGGCCCCTGGCCAGGCAGACCAGTCTCTCTGGACACAGACCCACGCCCACCGGCTGGGTGCAACTCAGTCTTCTCAGGGTCCCCAGCACACCATGGTGCTGGCCTTTCTTCCTCTGAGACATCAGCAGAGGGGACAGCAGAGGCAGTGCCCATGGAAATCCTGACATAAAGATTATCCCAGTGGACCCAATGGAATCCCAAGAATCTTAAAAGTGGAAGAGGGAGCTAGAATGGAGGCTGGCGTGATGCAGTGCGAGGTACTCAATCCATGATTGCGAGTCTAGTGTTGAAGAGGGGGGTCCACTTATTTATAAGTTTTTTTTTCAAAGTTTTTGCATGCTGTCAGAAAAACTGCAGTACTTTTAGAAAATAAATATATTAAATTTATAAATGCATTTAAAAACGTCTGGAGTGCTGAGCTAAGCTTGTAAATAGAACCAAATATTCAAAGTCTCCTC
The DNA here is from genome assembly GCA_022376925.1 of Tragulus kanchil. NCBI lineage: Eukaryota > Metazoa > Chordata > Mammalia > Artiodactyla > Tragulidae > Tragulus > Tragulus kanchil. The sequence continues at coordinate 30,030,028 of JAIOJX010000006.1, read as the reverse complement.
CAAAGTTATTGCTACAGTCTGTTAGACTTATAAATAGAATAATAAAATGTGTAAGCTGAATTTAAAATTCTAGAAAAGGTTTAACTTGTGTCTTAAATTGAATATTGATTCTAAAGACAAAAATATTAATTGTACTATTTATGAAATGATTGCTAGTCATTATGCTTATTAATATTTTAAAGCCAAATTTAAACGTATTAATATTTAAAATTTAAAAATAAAATTGAGAGGCTTCCTTGGTGGTCCAGTGGTTGAGAATTCACCTGCTGATGCAGGGGGCATGGGCTCAACCCCTGGTCCAGGAAGATCCCACATGCCAGGGGGCAGCTAAGCCTGTGAGCCACAACTACTTAAGCCCACATGCCCTAGAGCCTGTCTCTGCAAAGAGAAGCCACCGCAATGAAAAGTCTGCACACCACAACTAGAGAGAAGTCCCTGCTTGCTCCAACTAGAGAAAGCTCTTGAACAGCAACAAAGACCCAGCATAGTCAAAAATAAATAATAAGCAAAAAAATTGAACTCTTTTTCTCCATAAGAAATCCACTGTCCAGGTCCCCCAAGTACCCCTCCCTACCCTATGAGGTTTTCTGGAAACAGTTTGAGAAGAGCAAGAGGCAGCTTTGGGTGAACATCAGGCCTAAAGGCCCCTGGCCAGGCAGACCAGTCTCTCTGGACACAGACCCACGCCCACCGGCTGGGTGCAACTCAGTCTTCTCAGGGTCCCCAGCACACCATGGTGCTGGCCTTTCTTCCTCTGAGACATCAGCAGAGGGGACAGCAGAGGCAGTGCCCATGGAAATCCTGACATAAAGATTATCCCAGTGGACCCAATGGAATCCCAAGAATCTTAAAAGTGGAAGAGGGAGCTAGAATGGAGGCTGGCGTGATGCAGTGCGAGAGGTACTCAATCCATGATTGCGAGTCTAGTGTTGAAGAGGCTGCACACCTCTCTGGAATATGGGCAGTCTCTGGAAGCTGGCAAAGGTGAGGAAATAGGTTCTTCCTCAGAGCCTCCAGAGAGAAACGTGGCCCTGCCAACACCTTGAGACCCAGGCCAGACTCCCAGCCTGCAGAGTTGTGAGATCATAAATGAGCCCTGTTGATTATTATTATTATTATTTTGTATTTATTTTTGGCTGCACTAGGTCTTGGTTGCTGCTGCGGGCTTTCTTGAACTGCAGCGAGTGGGGGCTATGCTTTGTTGCCGTGCAGGCGTTTCTCATCACAGTGGCTTTTCTAGCTTCAGAACACAGGCTCTGTGGGCGTGCGGGTTCAGTGTCTGTGGCACATAGACTTAGTTGCCCCGCAGCAGGTGGGATCTTCCCGGACCAGGGTTAGAACCCAGTCCCCTGCATCACCAGGTGGATTCTGAACTGCTGGACCACTGGACCAACAGGTAAGCCAAGTGAGTGCTGTTTTAAGTCCCTCATTTGGGGTAACTTATGGCTTCAAGTGGGAACAAAAGCAGATTGTATGCTGGACCCCAATATAGAGTCACCTTCTCTAGCCACCTGGTCGAGGATCACCCACACATCACCCCCTCATCACTGCGTTCTGCCATTCTGTTTCCTTTAGTGTTGTTCATTGTTTGAAATGCCTGTTGACCTGACTCCCAGCCTTCCCCTGTTCGACGGTCAGCCCCAGGACACACGGGCACACGAGTTATCTGTCTATCACTGCACTCCCAGCACCCACAAGTGCCCACAGTGCAGTGGCAGTTCCACAAATATCTGATGGAAGATGAGTGACCGGATGAGTAGATGCAGGTATTCACCAATGGCGTGAAATCCAAGGCTGACCTCTCAGCATTCTTAGCGCACTGTTCCAGTCTCTGAAGGCTCAGTGAAAAATGTGAGCACTCTCCTTGACCTCCTCCAGGATTTTCAATCCGTTCAGGCCACACCTCTTTGAAGGCTGTTACAAAGGCTTCGGAGATTTCAGGCGAACACTGCTCCAGCGCTTCCAGGAAATCTAGGCAGAGCACGAACTATAAACTGCCAAACAGAACCAAAGGGGAATATACGAGGAGACAGCTGACAAGTAAATACGGTAAATACTCCCTCCAGGTTAAACACTGGACCCAGAGACCAAGCTGGCTTCAGAAGAGACCTTGCCTTTTCAGACTTTGTTCAGTGTTTTCCAAGCTCCTCCACAGACAGGCTGTTCCTCCAGGAAATGATTTGCCAATCCAGATGAGGATGGCAAGCAAAGCCCAGGGGAGGCTGGCTGAGGTCAGGCTGCTGCCTAACCCTGGGTGGCGGCAACAGGAAAAGGGATGTGGACACCAGGAAGGCAGTCTCCTCACACAGGGAGGGCGCAGACAGGATGCAGCGAAGGTCTCATGGACGCTCGGTGCTTGCAAATTCAAACAAGACATGCAGCCCAGGAACACGGTAACGTACAAGATGATGTTTATTGAGTCCGTTTTGGAAACAGCTGGCATGAAAGGTTTTTGGTTTCTGAGCTCACTCGGAGTTTAAGAGTCATGATCATTTCCTGTCATTAAACCTCAGCCACAGGAAGATCCTAGCTTCAATAACGAAAATGAATCTGCTTCTCATGAAGGAGAGAAAAAGCAGTTGAAAACCCCACAGCTGTCACTCCTGCAATAGCGCCGATGGCCAGAATGCTCATACACATCTGCACAGTTTTTCTAGGTACAGTGTGAAGAATTTACTGTGCAAATGTCAGGTATGTACATCAAGGGCACAGCTGTGAACTGGCTAACGCTCATTAGCAAATTATGTACCCTGGGTCTGTACTGACATTCCCATTCTAGCTTACGAGCTTGCATATTTAACTGGCGACTGCTTTTTTATTGAAATTCGCAGAAGGTCTCCTTTGGATATTTTTTTCTTTTCCATCACTCTCTTAAAAGGATGAGGCTATTCACCAATGGCGTGAAATCCAAGGCTGACCTCTCAGCATTCTTAGCGCACTGTTCCAGTCTCTGAAGGCTCAGTGAAAAATGTGAGCACTCTCCTTGACCTCCTCCAGGATTGTCAATCCGTGCAGGCCACACCTCTTTGAAGGCTGTTACAAAGGCTTCGGAGATTTCAGGCGAACACTGCTCCAGCGCTTCCAGGAAATCTAGGCAGAGCACGAACTATAAACTGCCAAACAGAACCAAAGGGGAATATACGAGGAGACAGCTGACAAGTAAATACGGTAAATACTCCCTCCAGGTTAAACACTGGACCCAGAGACCAAGCTGGCTTCAGAAGAGACCTTGCCTTTTCAGACTTTGTTCAGTGTTTTCCAAGCTCCTCCACAGACAGGCTGTTCCTCCAGGAAATGATTTGCCAATCCAGATGAGGATGGCAAGCAAAGCCCAGGGGAGGCTGGCTGAGGTCAGGCTGCTGCCTAACCCTGGGTGGCGGCAACAGGAAAAGGGATGTGGACACCAGGAAGGCAGTCTCCTCACACAGGGAGGGCGCAGACAGGATGCAGCGAAGGTCTCATGGACGCTCGGTGCTTGCAAATTCAAACAAGACATGCAGCCCAGGAACACGGTAACGTACAAGATGATGTTTATTGAGTCCGTTTTGGAAACAGCTGGCATGAAAGGTTTTTGGTTTCTGAGCTCACTCGGAGTTTAAGAGTCATGATCATTTCCTGTCATTAAACCTCAGCCACAGGAAGATCCTAGCTTCAATAACGAAAATGAATCTGCTTCTCATGAAGGAGAGAAAAAGCAGTTGAAAACCCCACAGCTGTCACTCCTGCAATAGCGCCGATGGCCAGAATGCTCATACACATCTGCACAGTTTTTCTAGGTACAGTGTGAAGAATTTACTGTGCAAATGTCAGGTATGTACATCAAGGGCACAGCTGTGAACTGGCTAACGCTCATTAGCAAATTATGTACCCTGGGTCTGTACTGACATTCCCATTCTAGCTTACGAGCTTGCATATTTAACTGGCGACTGCTTTTTTATTGAAATTCGCAGAAGGTCTCCTTTGGATATTTTTTTCTTTTCCATCACTCTCTTAAAAGGATGAAAATGAAACAATTTTTTGAACAAAATTTCCAACTCTGAAGCCATCAAAAGCACGACTCTGGTCATATTTCAGATCTTCACCCAGAAGGGAAACGGCGTCAAGGCTTAGGTGAGTTTAGACGGTCTCTGCCTCACTAGCAGCTTACACTGTCCTCATCTTCTCACCTGTTGTATTGGAAGCCAAGCTGGCGCACAGCTCTGCCATTTCATAAAGTTTCCAAAAATAACAGGATACCTAGAATGTGCCAGAAAGGTCCAGGGCCTTCTCTCTCTTTCTTTTTTCTGAAGCTGTTATCAGTGGGGCCAACGGACAAATTCAAAAAGAACAGCAGAGTCAAAGGGAATAAAAATCTCAGACCTGGATGGAGGGAGCAGTGTTGAGAAGATATTATACGGTTCAGATGGGAAGGAATCAGCCTGCAAGGCAAGAGACCTGGGTGGGATCCCTAGGTTGGGAAGATCGCCTGGAAAAGAGAATGGCAAGCCACTCTAGTATTCTTGCCTAAAGAATTCCATGGAGAGGGGCGTCTGGCGGGCTACAGTCCATGAGGTTGCAGGGTCAGATACTAACAGATTCACTTTACATATGTAAAGAGTACCAAAGCCTGTAGCCCCCAAGAACATTTCGAGACCCTGCAGGTTAGACATTCCAGGCACTTCCAGGCACTGCTTTAATCACAGGAAATGAACCTCTCTCCAAAAGGTCCTGCCCACTTCTCCCTCCATTATAAAGCACTGAGGCATCCCAGTTACTAGAGCCCTCTGCTCCTGAGGCATGCCGAGTCTCCTCACCTCGGGGCAGTGTCTCCTGTAAACCACAACACTCAACAAACACAGGCCACGGTCAATTCAAATCCAGCTGCTTCCAGAGCTCTGGAGCCTCAGAGCCCCACCCACCACGGATAGCTTTCACCCTAAACCGCTTTTAATCCCCTTTCTGACGGGGTTTGCTATGTCTATGCTTGAAGACACGCCCCCAGGGGAAGTGAGCGGCGCAAGACCCTACGTGCAAATATTTGCAAGCAATTTATTTTTGAAACGATGTACATTAAAAAAAAAATTCAAGTCAAATCCAGGAAAAGACTAGTCGGTTGGTATCCGCTGTCTCCTCCCTCACAAGAGCAAAAGGGTCAGTTTCTGAAATGAGAAAGGGAGGCACCAGCTACTCCACTGGAAAGGTTAGTTCCTTGAGCTGGGGAGAGAGCCTGGGGAAGGGAAAGCTGGGGCTTAATCAAAGATGGGGTTCCTCCAGCCAGGTGGCCCTCCTGGGCCAAAAGCCAAGGCAGCATGGAGGACCTGGATACAGGTGAGGAAGAACCTTAGTCCACCCGTAATTCTGGAACCGGTTGCCAGTAATTTTGAAACTGAAATGAAAGCTGCATTCCCAGTAGGCTTGAGAGAAGCTTCAGTCTCCTTTTACTCCATGTAAGACAAGAAAGAAGAGCTTCCTCTCTATTGCCTCCTTTTACCCTCTGCATTGCCAGGACCTCAAGGGGAATGCCACAGGCCAACACCTCCTTGCTTGGCTTTGTCCGTGGTTCGGACAACCTCCTGCTCTGGGAAGGCCAGGAGCTGCTTTAGTATACGCTGGTGAAGACTGGACAGTCCACTCTCTGAGAGGGAAAGCCCAGAGAGGAGGATCTGGGTTGAGTCAAGCAGGCAAGGCTGAAGGTCAGAAGGCAGACATTAGGCAGTTAGATCTGTGTGGTCACCAACAGCTTTTCAACCGTGCTGAAAATGGAGAGGCTGACGACTGTGATTTCCGCCTTGGGCACTCAGGCTAGCCTGTACCCGAAAATAAAGAAGGCAGCATTGCCCAGAGGACGCGCTCCCTTCGGAGATGGGCAATCTGATCCTCAGGGAGGAGCCGCCCGTGTCCTGGTTGCCAGGCAGGAGCTGGGAGGTCAAGGAGCAGGGTGTTCAGCTGAGGGAGGCACAGGTCAGCTCCGAGTCCTCCTGGCTGCCTGCGGCCCCCGGCTCCGGCTCCTCGGGGCTGTCAGTGATGTTGGGCTCGCTGGAGCACTGCCGGTGGGGCGGCGGGAAGCTGGGCGGCAGAAGCAGGCACTGGTCCTCGCCGCCAGGCTCCTCCCCTAAGCCCGAGTGCATCATGGTGGCCATGGCCAGCAGCTGGATGTCCGAGTGGGCATTGGCTACCGTGTGTCGCCGGACGCTGCCACACTTCTCTAGGTAGGCCTCCCCTTCTTGCTCCGTCAGCGGGGTCAGGGCCATCTCGTTCAGGGGCCGGCTGATGGTGGTCATCGTGGAGGCGTAGTTCAGGAGCGTGACCTTGGGCCGGACCCTGGAGTGGCGCCGGCCTGCAAGAGAAAGACCAGCAAAGGCTGTGATCAGGAGGTAGTGGTGCGCGTTGAAAACTCCTGAAGAAGTCGGGGGAAGAGGGAGGTGGCAGCTGCACCTTCAGGGAGGGATTTAGAGGAAGCCTTGAAACAAGGGAAGAACTTGGCTACCTCTAAATGCTTCCATTCTTACGACTTGTTTATGCCTGATATTGCCACGGGCAACATGCCCCTCCCCTCCACAGTAGGAGTCACCAGTGGGCTTTCCAGATGGATCAGGTAGGTTCCAAGGGAATCTCCTCACATTTCCAGCTGCTACCTGAACCTCCGTGGATTTGCCCTCAACTCCCTTCCAACCAGTCTCTTCTGAAGACCTGGACACTGGCCGGACCAGCTGCCCAGAGGCGCTCTGGGTCTATCAGCATGATGAGCCCTCTGCGGTGTCAACAGAGGAAGGGGCAAAGGCCTCATACGCTCAAGTCTGGAGGAACAGGTAGCTGGGGGGGAGCCGTGGCTATCAAAGTGAGAGCAGTGGGACCTCCTCCAGATCATCCAGAACCAGGGCCACCGACGCTCCCAGAAGGTTGATGGACTGAGACCAGCATTCTGTTCAAGTCAATACTGTGGATTCAGCCGGCCTTTCGCAGCACCAAAGTACGGGCGAGGCTCTGTGGATGGCCCATGGAGGCAGGCAGAGAGGGCTGGACGCACATTGTTAAAACACCGCTGCTTCTTGAATTCTCACCGCATTCTAGAAACTATGCCCAACCTTGATGTGCATTCATCTTTTGAATCCTCCATTGGTAAAGTGGACCTCTACTCTGAGGGAGTCTGTTCGTCCCTCAAAGGGCCAGGCCCATCTGGGATGACACCTCTTCATGACCTCCTCCTCTGAATCCCCACCGGGCTTGTCTTTGTACCCCAGCCCTGAGATTTGCCACACTGACTTGGTTTTAACACTGATGGGTGATCAGGCCTCTGGGTAAAGTAGGAGATAACATGGTCTTGAGAGAGGCAGAAACTGGCCTGTGCTCCCACAGCAAGAACGTAGTAGAGCGGGGAGGCACATGAAGGCTGCCTCACTCCAGACCTGGAGTGGCGCCGGCCTGCAGAGAAAGACCAGCAAAGGCTGTGATCAGGAGGTAGTGGTGCGTTGAAAACTCCTGAAGAAGTCGGGGGAAGAGGGAGGTGGCAGCTGCACCTTCAGGGAGGGATTTAGAGGAAGCCTTGAAACAAGGGAAGAACTTGGCTACCTCTAAATGCTTCCATTCTTACGACTTGTTTATGCCTGATATTGCCACGGGCAACATGCCCCTCCCCTCCACAGTAGGAGTCACCAGTGGGCTTTCCAGATGGATCAGGTAGGTTCCAAGGGAATCTCCTCACATTTCCAGCTGCTACCTGAACCTCCGTGGATTTGCCCTCAACTCCCTTCCAACCAGTCTCTTCTGAAGACCTGGACACTGGCCGGACCAGCTGCCCAGAGGCGCTCTGGGTCTATCAGCATGATGAGCCCTCTGCGGTGTCAACAGAGGAAGGGGCAAAGGCCTCATACGCTCAAGTCTGGAGGAACAGGTAGCTGGGGGGGAGCCGTGGCTATCAAAGTGAGAGCAGTGGGACCTCCTCCAGATCATCCAGAACCAGGGCCACCGACGCTCCCAGAAGGTTGATGGACTGAGACCAGCATTCTGTTCAAGTCAATACTGTGGATTCAGCCGGCCTTTCGCAGCACCAAATGCAGGGGCGAGGCTCTGTGGATGGCCCATGGAGGCAGGCAGAGAGGGCTGGACGCACATTGTTAAAACACCGCTGCTTCTTGAATTCTCACCGCATTCTAGAAACTATGCCCAACCTTGATGTGCATTCATCTTTTGAATCCTCCATTGGTAAAGTGGACCTCTACTCTGAGGGAGTCTGTTCGTCCCTCAAAGGGCCAGGCCCATCTGGGATGACACCTCTTCATGACCTCCTCCTCTGAATCCCCACCGGGCTTGTCTTTGTACCCCAGCCCTGAGATTTGCCACACTGACTTGGTTTTAACACTGATGGGTGATCAGGCCTCTGGGTAAAGTAGGAGATAACATGGTCTTGAGAGAGGCAGAAACTGGCCTGTGCTCCCACAGCAAGAACGTAGTAGAGCGGGGAGGCACATGAAGGCTGCCTCACTCCAGACCTGCTCATGTCAGTTGCCCACACAAAGCACACGTAGTGAGAGTCGACTAAGCATTCTAAGGGAAGGACAAGCGAAACACATGGGGTTCGAATGCAGGGGGAAGAGTCTGGAGGAGGTAGCACGTATACCAGCCAACACCCAGTTCTCAGGGCCTCTGCTTTCCCACCTTCACAAGGACCACACCAGTCCCAAGATCTCCAGGGTGGCCAGAGCAGGGCCTTGGGCAAGCCTGCATCCCCTAGGCCCCCAGGAAGCCGCCTCAGTAGGCCCCAGCCTCCTTTTGCACTCAGGCACGGCGTCTGTGTCCCAAATGGGTGAAAGACCCCAGTGAGGCAGAGGAGGTGAGGATAGAGGGCTGAGGAATGGTGGGGTCTGCAGAAAACCTCCCCTCCTCTCCTCTCCTTCAGCCCTCACACACCTCCCAGCCTTCCAACCGCCCACACCCTTGCACCTGTCACTGCTTTCCCCAGCTCCCCCATCCCAACATGGTCAACCCTTCCTCATTTATCCCTCTGTTGGCAGCAGATGCCGGGGGATAAATGAGGAAGGGCTGAGCATGTTGGTGCTCCCTCCACCCTTCACAGGATCACAAAGTGGGAGGGGGGACCTGGTCTCTAAGGAGAGAGCGAACAGCACTCACTGGTCACAGACTGGCCTTGGGGCACTCAGCCCAGGCCGCTCTGGTTTACTGGCGGCTCTTCCCATGGATTTGGAGGCCCTGAAACACGCTCTCATCACCTCCAGACATCTCATCACCTCCTAGATGGGCCCTGCAAGGAGGGTGCCATGTCCACATGCAAAGCTCTCAGCAGGTCCCGTCACTGGATGGTTTAATACATCCACACATATACACAGACGTATATACGTGTATGTGGACACATACTTGTGTGACTATATACATATACGCGTATGTGTGCTAAGTTGCTCAGTCGTGTCTGACTCTGCGATCCCATGGACTGCAGCCTGCCAGGCTCCTCTGTCCATGGAATTCTCCAGTCAAGAATACTGGAGGGCTTCCCTGGTGGTCCAGTGGGTAAAGAGTCTGCCTTGCACTGCAAGGGGCACCGGTTCGATTCCTGGCCTGGGAAGATCCCACGTGCCACGGAGCGTCCGGACCGGTGTGTCCAATGACAAGCCAGTGCTCTAGGGCACATGTGCCCAGAGCCGGTGCTCTGCTACAGGAGAGGCCACTGCCATGGCAGGCCCACACAAGCCAAAGAACAAAGATGGATGAAAATAAATAAATGAAGGACCAGTAGAAGTGGCCAAAAATTAAAAAAAAAAAAAAAAAGAATACTGGAGTGGGTTGTCATGCTCTCCTCCAAGTGATCTTCCCAACCCGGGGATTGAACCCATGTCTCTTATGTCTCCTGCACTGGCAGGGGGATTCTTTTTTTTTTTTTTAAGATTTATTTATTTATTTTGGGTGGGGATCGGGTTGGGGAGGGAGGGGAGCGGGCGGGCCACTTCCATTGGTCTTTCATCTCTCCATTTTCATCCGTCTTTGTTCTTTGGCTCCCGTGGGCCTCCCATCGCGGTGGCGTCTGTCGTTGCTGAGCGCCGGCTCTGGGCGCATGCGCTGCAGAGCTCCGGCTCGGTAATTGGACACATCGGTCCAGCCGCTCTGCGGCACGTGGGATCTTCCCAGGCCAGGGCTCGAACCGGCGCCCCTTGCACTGCAAGGCGGTGTCCTTACCCACTTGGCCACCAGGGGAAGCCCAGGGGGATTCTTTATCACTAGCGCCACCTGAGAAGCCCATACACATATATATGTATATATAGTGGCAAGAGAATGAAATCCTAACCTTTAGGACTAAGTCACCATGACTACTGGCTTGGAATCCTAAGGGAGCTGTTTGGTGGTAACAGCAATGATTTCTCAGAACCAAGTGATAATACATACAATTTAGAGCTTACTGAGTGTGCCCCCATCTGCCATCTCACTGTGGAGTCTCAACCTCCTTCTGGAACACTAGGAGATCTCTCACCATCCCCACTGCTCAGATGAGGAAGACTGAGGCTCAGCGCAATCACCCTAAGGGGCAGAGCCCAGACATTCCTACTACATGCTGCTGGGGCTCGGGGTTCCGCCAGTGCCCGTGCGCCAGCCCGCTCTCTAACTCGGGTAACAGCAAACACTGCCTCTCCAGAAGCGCCAGACAAGAGGCTGGGTCCTCGACCCCCTCTTTGGGGGAAAAATGAACAGGAGACAGAGTGCCAAGGAGCCCTCAGGACAGAAGAATCTATGCCAGACGTTGGCAGGGGTCCTCTCTGAAGCATGGGTGCCGGGACGCGCCAAGCCGCACATTTCTATAATGTTCCCACATTTTTACAATAACCATGCATTACTTTTATGATCACAAAAATCGATACCTATAAAACAGAAGCATCAGAAGCATTCAAAGAAGCAAGGACCCCATGAAAGGGCCATCCTTAAAGAAATGCCCTTGAAAACACTTCATCTTCTCCCCTGCTGGTGCTAAATGCACACCCGCTAGGTTGGCAGCTGCAGAAGCCAAGGGGTGGTCCTGAAAGCCCAGCCTGGCAGGGGACTGGACTGCATGGTCTGGCGAGTGTTTACTACATGCAGATCCAGAAAAAGGAAAAACCCAGAAGAAAGACTGGGCCTGGGACGTGGGATGAGATGAGGGTCTGGGGGAGAGATGTGCCTGGTGGACACGCGGCATCTCTGGAAGGACGAACTCCTTGCACGGTTTCCCTCGTCCTCAACCTGGCAGAGGGAGCTAGCAAGTGTCTCAGATGGATGCCTGGGCACCGTCCATCTCTCTCACACTGTTAAATACTCCAGCAGCTCAAAGGCCTTGGAGGGTTCAACAGGAGCAAGCTGACAAGAAGATCACTTGGGCTGCTGCCGAGCTGTGGAGCCAGAGGGTGGGCGGCCAGCCTGGAGGAGGGGATCCCCAGGATGCCTGCTCCCTTTCCACAAACACATCTCGAGCTTTGTGCAAAACGCTGTGTCTGCTGCTGAGAGCAAAGAGGAATGGAAATCTGATAGGAGGCCTCGCACGGGGGCTGGTGCACCTTGGCGGTGGTGGAGGCTGGGGTGGGTGGGGGTCTCAGGAGCCATCAGAATGGAGCATCTTCTATGCACTGTATCAAAACAGGAGATGCCCCACTGACATGATCTTCTGCTGATCGATTTGGAGAAAAGGAACCCGAGGTTGAGATGCTAAATCATTTTACAGCCCTGGTTAGGGATGAAACTGGGATTCAAGCCCAGGGCTGACAGCGGAGCTCCTGCCCCACCCAGAGGCCCGCTCACACCTCAGTGTTAAAACAAGGTCAGCTCGGCAAATGTCAGGGCAGGAGTACCAACGAGAAGGGGCGCACCCTGGGGACTCAGAGGAGGACGGGGCGTCACGATCGGCCTGATCCTCTGAGGGACGGACAGACGGCACAGCTGGCCGTTCACTTGTTCCTTCCCTCGGAGAGATCCACGCCAGGCCTGGGCTACAGGGCAGCCCCGTGCAAAGAGTCTACGGGGGAGACCGACACATCGTCAGGCTGTGACTACACAGCACAGTAAAAGCCGGGATGTGGTTTGGGGTCCGCACAAGGGAAGGGGAGGCACACACAACTCCTCACCTGGGGTGACTCCACAGGCCCCAGCCCATCCTATCTTGGACCCCGGAATACAGCAAGCAGCAGCTCTGGTCCTGTCCAGCCACAGGGGAGCGTCTTCCTCCTTTGTGTTCAGCCCTCTGCAGCTCAGAGACGTTAAGTAACTCACTCCAGGGCACACAGCTGAAGCCTTCCCTGGTGGTTTCCACAGCCCAGCTCCCTTCTGCTCCTGGTCCCACCTCTCTCCTGTGGGCAGTTCCCTGCCTCTGACCCGGAGGCCTCCAGCTCTTCCTCCTGCCTTCTGGGAAGACGGTTCTGGCTCCCAGGATTGGGTGTGGACACAGCAGAGACCACAGGCGCTCCTGGGCCATGGGTCTCCCGGGCAGACATTGTGTCCTTGCAAAGCTCCCACGGGAGTTCAGAGCGGCCCTCCAGAGAAGAAACCGCAGGGGCCCCTCGGGAGGCCTGGAGCTGATGTCAGCTCACCACACTGTGGCTGCCTGTCCTCTTTTCCCTCTTTTTCTTTATTTGCATCAGGGAAAGCTGGGCCCTACTCCCCAGAGCCGTAAATCTCCAGAAGGGATTGACTAAGCAGTGAGTCTCCCCCTGGGGCCTAGAAGCAGGCCCCTCCCTTGGGAGGAGGCCCTCAGAGCAGCGAGAGGGGCCAGGGCCCTGCCACCTCCTGTGTCCTCCTCCCAGGCCTCCTCCTGCTTTTGTTCCTTCCCCACTCCCCAGGCGCCCCCCCGAGCCCTGGCGTTCATCCCCTGCTCCAGAGCCAGCCCTGGCAGCTCCTTTCAAACCCTCAGAGAGAAGCAAAGCCTGGAGGAGGCGGTCCTTTGTTGGGAGCTCAGTTCCCAGGCATGTGATCTCCCAGGCTCGCTGGCTGGATCCTACCAGAGGGGCCCCCCCTAAGGCAGGCACTGTGACCCCTGCCCACCACGTCCATGGTGGGCGTCCCTCTTCAGGCTCTGGCACCTGAAAGCCCATGAATGCGGACTGGTCACGAGGAGGAGTTAGAGGATCTTGGAGCAAAGGGCTCTCCCCATGGAGACACGATGGAGAACGATGGCTGGGAGGCCAGGGCCTTTGTGTGGGAGAAACGGGGCCCTACGGGGTCGCTGCGGGGGCCCTGCTGCAGCCAGGGCAGTGGCCTGGAAAGCTGGGAAACTGGGAAGGTAGAAACGTGGGGCTGGCCTCTGACAAATCGGCCTGGTTTTTGTTTCTTTCTAAGAGCTCATTATCCTCCTCCGCCGCCCCACACTCCTTCTGCCCAAGAAAAGCCACAGCTTTGGACAGGAGGACAGACACACACACACATCACGTCGTCAGACTCATCTCTCTGAAGCAAGCCTTGCGCCTCCGAGGGGTGAGGCTTAACTCAGACCCTGCAGCCTGGCTGGCAGGAAGACAGTCTGCCTGTGAGCCCCCAGATCAACCTGCCTGAGCCCACGGGTGCAGGGTGGGGAGCCCCTGGAAGACCACTTCTCCAATTCTGGTCACCTAGCCCGTGTGACCCTGGGGATGTTGCTTACCAATGCTGAGCCTGAGGTCACAACAGCACGTACCCCCAGAATCTGGTAGGATAACTATACGCCCAGCCTGGAAGGTGACGAGCGTTTTGAGATGATGGTCCCAGCTGCCCCAGACCCCTCCCACCCAGTCAGGCCCACAGAAGACGTGGCAGACCCCTCCTGAGGGTCCCGGGATTTCTCACATCCACTGCCTCTGCTCTAACCTCAGCTGGTCACCATCACAGGGGGCTCACGGGCAGGAGAAATGTCACTGCCTCCATTTGACTGAGGCCCAGAGAGTCCTTTATCTAGAAAGGGGTGTCCTCACCATGCTGGCCATTTTAGCGTTTTAGTGTCCAGGAGTTTGGGACGACGTGCTGGCCTTCCACACCTCTTGGGCTAAGGAGATGTGGACAAAGAATGTCGCCTGCCGTACCACTAACAACGAGGCTGTGGCTCGAGCCATGTCCCCTATGCACTCAGTTCCCAGGCATGTGATCTCCCAGGCTCGCTGGCTGGATCCTACCAGAGGGGCCCCCCCTAAGGCAGGCACTGTGACCCCTGCCCACCACGTCCATGGTGGGCGTCCCTCTTCAGGCTCTGGCACCTGAAAGCCCATGAATGCGGACTGGTCACGAGGAGGAGTTAGAGGATCTTGGAGCAAAGGGCTCTCCCCATGGAGACACGATGGAGAACGATGGCTGGGAGGCCAGGGCCTTTGTGTGGGAGAAACGGGGCCCTACGGGGTCGCTGCGGGGGCCCTGCTGCAGCCAGGGCAGTGGCCTGGAAAGCTGGGAAACTGGGAAGGTAGAAACGTGGGGCTGGCCTCTGACAAATCGGCCTGGTTTTTGTTTCTTTCTAAGAGCTCATTATCCTCCTCCGCCGCCCCACACTCCTTCTGCCCAAGAAAAGCCACAGCTTTGGACAGGAGGACAGACACACACACACATCACGTCGTCAGACTCATCTCTCTGAAGCAAGCCTTGCGCCTCCGAGGGGTGAGGCTTAACTCAGACCCTGCAGCCTGGCTGGCAGGAAGACAGTCTGCCTGTGAGCCCCCAGATCAACCTGCCTGAGCCCACGGGTGCAGGGTGGGGAGCCCCTGGAAGACCACTTCTCCAATTCTGGTCACCTAGCCCGTGTGACCCTGGGGATGTTGCTTACCAATGCTGAGCCTGAGGTCACAACAGCACGTACCCCCAGAATCTGGTAGGATAACTATACGCCCAGCCTGGAAGGTGACGAGCGTTTTGAGATGATGGTCCCAGCTGCCCCAGACCCCTCCCACCCAGTCAGGCCCACAGAAGACGTGGCAGACCCCTCCTGAGGGTCCCGGGATTTCTCACATCCACTGCCTCTGCTCTAACCTCAGCTGGTCACCATCACAGGGGGCTCACGGGCAGGAGAAATGTCACTGCCTCCATTTGACTGAGGCCCAGAGAGTCCTTTATCTAGAAAGGGGTGTCCTCACCATGCTGGCCATTTTAGCGTTTTAGTGTCCAGGAGTTTGGGACGACGTGCTGGCCTTCCACACCTCTTGGGCTAAGGAGATGTGGACAAAGAATGTCGCCTGCCGTACCACTAAACAAACGAGGCTGTGGCCCTCGAGCCAGCAACACTGCAGTCCCCCTGGGCTATGCACTGAGGGGGTCCGGGACGGGAAAAAAGCAAGATAGCAGCCCTACACAGTTAGGGTGCATAGAAGGATTTGAGATTGACCGGTCCACACTGCTATATTTAACACGGATATGCGCTGCCCCTGTGGTCCAGTGGGTAAAGAGTCCGCCCTGCAGTGCAAGGGGCGCTGGTTTGATCCCTGGCCTGGGAAGATCCCACGTGCCGCGGAGCGTCTGGACCGGTGTGTCCAATTATGAGCCAGCGAGAGGCCACTGCAATGGGAGGCCCACACAGGCCAAAGAATAAAGATGGATGAAAAAAAGAAACAACAATAAAAGAGGACAAAATTTTTTAAAAAAAGTAATAAAAAACGGATAATCAACAAGGATCTAGCACAGAGAACTCTGCTCATATTATGTGGCAGCCTGGATGCGAGGAGAGTTTGGAGAATGGATATACGTGTATGTGTGGCTGAGTCCCCTTGCTGTGCACATAAAACTATCAGGCTATCACAACATCGTTAACTGGCTACTCTCCAATATAAAATAAAAAAACTTAGAAAGGAATCATTTCAGTGAGCCCAGACTCTTGCATATTCCCATATGCAGAAAACTTCTATATTTCCTGGGTTCTTCCTTACCTCTTTGGATCAGTCCTTTAGAGCTCTTGTTAGAGCATGTTAAGGCTGCCTTCTGGGCTTAAGTCCTTAGCTTGTCCATTGAATAAAATATAATTCTCAGTGTTTACAGTGTAATTGTTTTCTCGGTCGACAACTGAGATGGAAGGACCAGCTCCCCCCCCCGCCATCCCTCAGGGACGTCCATCACCTCCTAGGAGCTGATGGAGTGGGTGGGGTACAGGTGGGATGTCAGGGAAGAGCTGGTGAAATGCAAAGAACTCGCGGCTTTGGAAACCTGTCTCCAACAGCCAAGCGACCTGGACCTTCGTTTGCCTCATCTGTGAGTGGGAACATGGTGTCCAGCCCACCCTGCAGAGTGCCCAGGACAGGGTCTGCGTCCCGGGGCTTCCCCTGCCATCAACCCCTCTGCAACTCTAAGGTTTTCTGAGTTCCGTAAATGTCGTTCCCTCCTGCTCCCCACCCACCTCCCGCAACCCTCCAACCTTCCCAAAGATCCTTCTCTTTGCCTGGTTGGTCTTCCCTCCCTGTTGACTCAGCTAACTTGTATTCATCCTCCAAGTCCTCTTGCAGAGATCACTTCCTCTAGGGAGTCTTCCCTGATTTTCCAGTCCAGGTGAAGTCCTCCTACCGTGGGTCTTGGACTTCCCCACTCAGAGGACTGACACGAGTCATTGTCTACTGTCTGTGACTTCCTCACTGGTCCCCACGCCAGAGGGCAGGGGCGGGGCGGTTTTGTTACTGATACCACCTGCGGAACCTCACAAGATGCCAGGGACACGGTCTTAGCACACAAAAAAAAAAACAAAAGAAGGTTCTAGCAGAACTCTGCTCATATTATGTGGCAGCCTGGATGCGAGGAGAGTTTGGAGAATGGATATACGTGTATGTGTGGCTGAGTCCCCTTGCTGTGCACATAAAACTATCAGGCTATCACAACATCGTTAACTGGCTACTCTCCAATATAAAATAAAAAAACTTAGAAAGGAATCATTTCAGTGAGCCCAGACTCTTGCATATTCCCATATGCAGAAAACTTCTATATTTCCTGGGTTCTTCCTTACCTCTTTGGATCAGTCCTTTAGAGCTCTTGTTAGAGCATGTTAAGGCTGCCTTCTGGGCTTAAGTCCTTAGCTTGTCCATTGAATAAAATATAATTCTCAGTGTTTACAGTGTAATTGTTTTCTCGGTCGACAACTGAGATGGAAGGACCAGCTCCCCCCCCCCCGCCATCCCCCAGGGACGTCCATCACCCCCCAGGAGCTGCTGGAGTGGGCGGGGGACAGGTGGGATGTCAGGGAAGAGCTGGTGAAATGCAAAGAACTCGCGGCTTTGGAAACCTGTCTCCAACAGCCAAGCGACCTGGACCTTCGTTTGCCTCATCTGTGAGTGGGAACATGGTGTCCAGCCCACCCTGCAGAGTGCCCAGGACAGGGTCTGCGTCCCGGGGCTTCCCCTGCCATCAACCCCTCTGCAACTCTAAGGTTTTCTGAGTTCCGTAAATGTCGTTCCCTCCTGCTCCCCACCCACCTCCCGCAACCCTCCAACCTTCCCAAAGATCCTTCTCTTTGCCTGGTTGGTCTTCCCTCCCTGTTGACTCAGCTAACTTGTATTCATCCTCCAAGTCCTCTTGCAGAGATCACTTCCTCTAGGGAGTCTTCCCTGATTTTCCAGTCCAGGTGAAGTCCTCCTACCGTGGGTCTTGGACTTCCCCACTCAGAGGACTGACACGAGTCATTGTCTACTGTCTGTGACTTCCTCACTGGTCCCCACGCCAGAGGGCAGGGGCGGGGCGGTTTTGTTACTGATACCACCTGCGGAACCTCACAAGATGCCAGGGACACGGTCTTAGCACACATTTGTTGAAATAATAATATAATAAAAAATGTAATCAAAAGAAGGTCATTTTCTCTACTGCGACAACACCCCAGAGACGTCCTCGGCACAAACATAAAACCTCAGGCCTTTGGTTACAATTTGATCCAAGTATGTGTTAGTCTTACAGCTGAGACGTTGCAGGCATCCCCTCTTACAGTGAGTCCTCTCTGAACAAACTTCCCAATCTACTCGTGTTCCCGGCTCCAGGCCCAGTAGATGGTGGGGTCCCTGCCATGGCCCAGCTAACCCGCTGGCATGCTTACATCTCTCTGAATCCTCCTGCCCTAAACGGGGGCCAGCTGACTCGGTCCAAACAGGACGGCGGCACCTCCAGGGCAGACCAGCGGACTGTTTTCCTTCAGCCAGCTCATGCCTGCTCCCAGGCTGAACCAGGAGAGAAGGGAGGGAGCGTGGAGGACCAGGCAGGCAGCAGGCTGGGACCGGCACCCTCAGATCTATGGTGACTGTGGTTAAACCGGTGTCTCTGGAGAAACATGAAGGGGGCCTGAAGACTGTGGCCGGCCCTGCCTTTTCCTGCAGTCATGAGGCCCAGGAAGGGGTGGGAACCCGCTGGAGGCTGCTCCTCAACTGTTTTCTTTGAAGCTCAGCTCTGTCTCCACTCAAGCACTAAGAGGGGGCAAAAGGATCCAAATTCGGGGAGATCCCTTTCCGCCTCTGCACCTGTGTGTAGGTGCTGGTCACCCCAGCCTCAGGTACCACACATTCAACAAATATTTTTTGAGTCTCTGTTGTATGCGGTAAAGAACTCGCTGCCAGTGCAGGAGATGCAAGAGATGCAGGGTCAATCCCTGGGTCGGAAAGATCTCCTGGAAGAGGACATGGCCACCCACTCCAGTATTCTTGCCTGGAGAATCCCATGGACAGAGGAGCCTGGCGGGCTACAGTCTATAGGGTTGCAAAGAGTCATACATGGCCATCGACTGAGCACGTGCACACACACGGTACCCCAGGCACCATTCTGGCTGCTGGAGGGAGATCCACAAACTAAATGGTCCTGCCTTTGCGGGGGCTTGCCTTTCAGTGAGTACTTGAAGACTAACTTTTATAATACTCTCTCTCTAGCTATTTCCCCATCTCGATTGTAGTCTCAATGAGAGAAGGAATAGACCTATTTCATATTTCTAGATTCTCTAAGGCACAGAGCCTGAAAGCTAGCTTTACAGCCACAGAAAAAGGCTAGAGTGGGATTTGTCCCCCATTCCAGGAGCCCCTGTCCCAGCTGTGAAGGCCCTGGCTATACCTCTAGGAATGTAGTGGGCAGCCAGCCGCTGGATCTCCAGCCACACACAGTGAGCCGGCTTTACATTTCGAGTCTTTTTGAAAAGGAACTTCATTACTGGTGGTTTTTCCAGTCATGAGGGGGTGCGGGTGCAGCCAGGCACCATTTCTGGTATCAGATATAGGCAAATGCACCTTGCAGGCACCGAAACAGATCAAAGCCACCAATCAGAGATGTGGATCAGACAAGCAGCACCACACAAGATTGGTTTATCAGTCTCTGGGGAGGACTTGCCAAGCGGGGAGGTTACTGCATGCCCTGGCCAGAGGGCAGCGTAAGTGGTGCCTGTGCAGAGGTTTTGCACGACCCACACAGGAAGCCAAAAGAGTGGCAGGTCACCGGGGTTCCGGAACACCTCACTGGCTCCGAGGCTCCGGGCAGCTTACCCAGGCTGTACGTGGGGCCTGAGAGGCCGCGGTCCTCGCTGATGCCGAGGAAAGGAGAAACCACCTGCTTCACCAGCTCCTCCAGCTGCAGATAACCCTCACTCGGGCCTGTGGGCTCGTGAACACTCTGGAAGGAAACACCCAAGAGGGACAAAGGTCAGCCCAAGTCATCACGGCCAGTGGATTCTCACAGCCCTCCCACCAGATTCAAGGCAGGCTGCATCCTTGTGGCTGAATGAGGGAAACCCCGGCCTGAAGCCCCAGGCATTCGTCCTGGGAGAGCAGCGGGGCCTCTGCGGTGGGATCCTGCCCCAATGCAGGGCCTGCAGAACAGTCTCCACCCCAGCTCCAGGGCGGAGGTCTGACTGGCCCCAAACATAGCCCGCTCACCCTCACTGTCCCAGTGACTTTCACGCCAGGCATTCAGGTACTTCAAGAGGCATTTTACACACATCAGAGCACAGAGGTCCCCAGTGACCCTCACCATCCCCCTTTAACACATGAGGAAAGACCCAGAGAGCTTATGCAACTTTCCCAGGAAAACACAGCTGGTAAGGGGCAAAAACCTGGGACTGGAACACAAGCCGTCTGGCTCTGACCCTATCTTACTGCCCCTTGCTAACAGGCTAGAAAAGAAAGAGGGAGAGAATATGGAAAATACCAGAACAGCAGAAGAAACGGAGCATCACTGTGAACTAGACACACATACAGCACCAAGACGAGGGGTCTGTTCAAAAGCCCAGGAGGACAGGAGTCCTCAGAGCTAAAAGGCACCAGAAAGTCATCAAGGTTTTCTAGAAAGCCAGCTAACTCTGAAAGAATGCAATTGCTCACTGGAAAGGCCTGGAAGCCACGGGCTGGTATTGAGGGGCTGCAGGAGAGCAGAGACAAGGCTCTGCGGGGGGCTGTGCTCAGACCGTAGGGTCGTCTGCCAAAGTCTCAAAGTGGAGAAGCTTTTAAATCCCCTCGCTTGAAAAGGGAGAACTCTCCACTGCACTGGAATTTGGGATCTGGGGTCAAGAAGAAGGCAGGCCCTGTTCGACAGCTGGATGAGGATCACTGGGTGTGGCGCACGCTCCAGAGAAACCGGCCGACGCGGCCCCTTGTCAGCTCATCACAGTGAGACAGAGGCGGCCGGGGCAGGGGAGCGAGGGGGCGGCTTATAGAAACAAAAAAGAAGGCTGAGGAGGGAGCCGTGGTGCAGGAGACCTGGAGGTGAGCTTAGGAAGGGTTAGAGCGGATGCACAGAAAATGCGAGCGGGGCTGTCTGGCACTTGAAGGGGGTGACGATGGGGAGAAGACCTGATGGTTTTGCACGCCCCCCAGCAAAAGCGGAAGTGCTGGACTCCCCTGGTGGTCCAGTGGGTAAGGACACCACCTTGCAGTGCAAGGGGTGCCACTTCGATCCCTGGCTTGGGAAGATCCCACGTGCCGCAGAGCAGCTGGACTGATGTGTCCAACTACCAAGCTGGAGCTCTGGAGAACATGCGCCCAGAGCCAGTGCTCTGCGACAACAGAGGTCACGGCGATGGGAGGCCCACACAGGCCAAAGAACAAAGATGGATGAAAACAGATAAATGAAAGACCAATAGAAGTGGCCAAAAATAAAAAGAGTGGAAGTGCTGGGACAGGCCAGCAAGACGCCTCACTTGATAGTCAACAAAGACCTACTGCAGAGGCCAGGGGGCTTCCCTCAGGCCTCTGTGATAACCTGTGTGAGAAATTCCTCTACAAAGTAAGAGACTCATGGACACATAAAAGCACGTTCCTTTGCTGTACACCTGAAACTAACACAGCCTTGTCAATCAACGATATAATGATATGAAGTAAAACTTTAAAAAAATGGTGGAATTTCAGAACTATGTGGAATATAAAAGCGTATGTTAAAAAAATAATTCACTGTCACAACTACCGACAGAATTACATGCTGAAAAAAGAAAAGCTTGACTTTGGAAGGCACATGAGAATCTCCAGAGGTAAGGAGATCCTCAGGCGTCAGAAGGGAGAGGGGAGCCTCATTCATGCTCCCAGAGACCCACCCACAGCCTCCAAAGTAGACCAGTTTCAGCTCCCAAACCACCTTGGCTGGGTTTTGGAGATGTTTTCAGAGGCCTCATCCCCTGTTCGACAGCTGGATGAGGATCACTGGGTGTGGCGCACGCTCCAGAGAAACCGGCCGACGCGGCCCCTTGTCAGCTCATCACAGTGAGACAGAGGCGGCCGGGGCAGGGGAGCGAGGGGGCGGCTTATAGAAACAAAAAAGAAGGCTGAGGAGGGAGCCGTGGTGCAGGAGACCTGGAGGTGAGCTTAGGAAGGGTTAGAGCGGATGCACAGAAAATGCGAGCGGGGCTGTCTGGCACTTGAAGGGGGTGACGATGGGGAGAAGACCTGATGGTTTTGCACGCCCCCCAGCAAAAGCGGAAGTGCTGGACTCCCCTGGTGGTCCAGTGGGTAAGGACACCACCTTGCAGTGCAAGGGGTGCCACTTCGATCCCTGGCTTGGGAAGATCCCACGTGCCGCAGAGCAGCTGGACTGATGTGTCCAACTACCAAGCTGGAGCTCTGGAGAACATGCGCCCAGAGCCAGTGCTCTGCGACAACAGAGGTCACGGCGATGGGAGGCCCACACAGGCCAAAGAACAAAGATGGATGAAAACAGATAAATGAAAGACCAATAGAAGTGGCCAAAAATAAAAAGAGTGGAAGTGCTGGGACAGGCCAGCAAGACGCCTCACTTGATAGTCAACAAAGACCTACTGCAGAGGCCAGGGGGCTTCCCTCAGGCCTCTGTGATAACCTGTGTGAGAAATTCCTCTACAAAGTAAGAGACTCATGGACACATAAAAGCACGTTCCTTTGCTGTACACCTGAAACTAACACAGCCTTGTCAATCAACGATATAATGATATGAAGTAAAACTTTAAAAAAATGGTGGAATTTCAGAACTATGTGGAATATAAAAGCGTATGTTAAAAAAATAATTCACTGTCACAACTACCGACAGAATTACATGCTGAAAAAAGAAAAGCTTGACTTTGGAAGGCACATGAGAATCTCCAGAGGTAAGGAGATCCTCAGGCGTCAGAAGGGAGAGGGGAGCCTCATTCATGCTCCCAGAGACCCACCCACAGCCTCCAAAGTAGACCAGTTTCAGCTCCCAAACCACCTTGGCTGGGTTTTGGAGATGTTTTTTCAGTCACTAGTCGTGGCCCATTCTTTGTGACCTCGTGGACCACAGCACAGGCTTCCCTGTCCTTCACCATCTCTCAGACTATGCTCAAATGCACATCCATTGAGTCTATGATGAGGAAACTTTCATCTCATTTTTTTAATGCCTTGGTATTTCTCATCTGCCTTCTCCCTGCCAAGTCTCTTCTGCTCTAGATTCCTAAGTGGTAAACAGAGACGCGTGCAGATCAAGGAGAAGAGGTAAAAAGTGGGAAGAAAATGGCTAAGACACTTGCGATCTGGAGCTGCATGGTGTTCTCCCTGGGCTGGGAACTTGACTTGCACACAGCCCTCTAGGAGGGAGCTGTCCTTGGCCTGGCGGATGGACTGGCTATGTATTTGGGAGGCCCAGCCCAAGACAAAAATTGTGGGGCCTCTTGTTCAAAACCTGTTAAGAATTTCCTGATGGTGACAAAAAGTGAAAGTGTTAGTCACTCAGTCGTGTCCGACTGTTTGTGACCCTATAGACTGTAGCCTACCTCTGTCCATGGGATTTCCCAGGCAAGACTCCTTCTCCAGAGGGTCTTCCCAAAACCAGGGATCAAACCCACATCTGCGACCACAAGTGGGTTCTTTCCCATCTGCGTCACCAAGGAAGAGAAGTAAACCCAGAACGGGGCCCTGTTGAGGAGTGGCAGACCCCTAGAGGATAGGCTGGCTGAGGGCACACCTGTTTGGCTGGGCAGGTCCCCTTGGGAGGGACCGTTCTAGGATAGTTTCAGGCCTGCCTGTGCCTGCCAGGGGGATCCAGATCTCTACAGTGGTCAAAGTCTCTGGTTCAGCCTCTTTCTGGACAGTCTAAGGGCAGGAGCTTATGGCCCATGGTAGGAAAGGTTGAGCCCCTTGTCTGTTTTGAAGAAAGGAGGAGCTAGTTTAGAGACATTTTGGAAAAGCATTGGGAAGGGGAAAGATGGAACGAAAGGGGGCTCTTCGCTCTGTAGGAGAGCCAGGCAAGGAAAACCCAGCCCCAGATCTCAGGCGTCAGAAGGGAGAGAGCCTCATTCATGCTCCCAGAGACCCACCCACAGCCTCAAAGTAGACCAGTTTCAGCTCCCAAACCACCTTGGCTGGGTTTTGGAGATGTTTTTTCAGTCACTAGTCGTGGCCCATTCTTTGTGACCTCGTGGACCACAGCACAGGCTTCCCTGTCCTTCACCATCTCTCAGACTATGCTCAAATGCACATCCATTGAGTCTATGATGAGGAAACTTTCATCTCATTTTTTTAATGCCTTGGTATTTCTCATCTGCCTTCTCCCTGCCAAGTCTCTTCTGCTCTAGATTCCTAAGTGGTAAACAGAGACGCGTGCAGATCAAGGAGAAGAGGTAAAAAGTGGGAAGAAAATGGCTAAGACACTTGCGATCTGGAGCTGCATGGTGTTCTCCCTGGGCTGGGAACTTGACTTGCACACAGCCCTCTAGGAGGGAGCTGTCCTTGGCCTGGCGGATGGACTGGCTATGTATTTGGGAGGCCCAGCCCAAGACAAAAATTGTGGGGCCTCTTGTTCAAAACCTGTTAAGAATTTCCTGATGGTGACAAAAAGTGAAAGTGTTAGTCACTCAGTCGTGTCCGACTGTTTGTGACCCTATAGACTGTAGCCTACCTCTGTCCATGGGATTTCCCAGGCAAGACTCCTTCTCCAGAGGGTCTTCCCAAAACCAGGGATCAAACCCACATCTGCGACCACAAGTGGGTTCTTTCCCATCTGCGTCACCAAGGAAGAGAAGTAAACCCAGAACGGGGCCCTGTTGAGGAGTGGCAGACCCCTAGAGGATAGGCTGGCTGAGGGCACACCTGTTTGGCTGGGCAGGTCCCCTTGGGAGGGACCGTTCTAGGATAGTTTCAGGCCTGCCTGTGCCTGCCAGGGGGATCCAGATCTCTACAGTGGTCAAAGTCTCTGGTTCAGCCTCTTTCTGGACAGTCTAAGGGCAGGAGCTTATGGCCCATGGTAGGAAAGGTTGAGCCCCTTGTCTGTTTTGAAGAAAGGAGGAGCTAGTTTAGAGACATTTTGGAAAAGCATTGGGAAGGGGAAAGATGGCCTGAGAAGTGGCTCTTCTCTCTGTAGGAGAGCCAGGCAAGGAAAAACCAGCCCCAGATCTCATGATGCTGTGGTGAGTGGGGACCCCGAGGGAGAGAACAGAGCAGCTCTAGCTACTGGGGCCCAACTTCCCTGCAGCAGGGATGGTCCCAGGGCAGAGCAACCTGCCAGTTCCCTTCCGATCCAGAAGCTGCCACCCCTGCCACCCACGGAGCTGGACCCGGGCTGGGGAAGGCGCTGCCTTCGTCACTGTCACACCCCCTGTCTCTGGCTTCCTAGATCCCAGGGTGTAGAAGCACATGGACCGGGAACCCATCCCACGAGGACCGCAGAGAAAGGAATGGACCATCTTAGAAGCTTATGGGGCATGTCTAAAAGTTCTGGGAGACTGCAGGAGGGGAGGGACCTTGACAGTGCCCGCTGCACACACAGCAAATGGACAAATGAACTGAAACGTGATCAACAACACTGAACACGAAACTGAGCCAAGGGGCTTCCCCTGGTGGTCCAGTGGGTAAGGACACCGCCTTGCAGTGCAAGGGGCGCCGGTTGGAGCCCTGGCCTGGGAAGATCCCACGGGCCGCGGAGTGGCTGGACTGATGTGTCCAATTACCGAGCCGGAGCTCTGAGGCGCATGCGCCCAGAGCCGGCGCTCTGCAACGACAGACGCCACCGCGATGGGAGGCCCAAAGGAGCCAAAAGAACAGAGACGGATGAACATAGAGAAACGAAAGACCAATAGAAGTGGCCCGCCCATCCCCCTCCCCCCCCCAAAAAAGATAAATAAGTAAAAAGTTAAAAAAAAAAAAGAAACTGAGGCAGGGTGCTCGGGCAACAGGGGCCCTTCCCCCTCATCCCACGGTGAGGTCCCCACTGCGCCTCACCTGCAGGATGAGCAACATCTGGACAATGGATGAGGGCGGCTTGGGCCGGGCCAGCAGCAGCAAGTCATCCAGCTTCACCTTCAGCAGGACCAGGTCACGGAAGCCCAGCAGAGAGATCTGGCGGATGGTGAGCTCCTGGCCCTGGCCGGAGAGAAGAGCCAGCGTTGGGAGGTGGGAGCCCATGGGATGTGCCACCAGGACAACAGTCAGAGGGGTGGGACAAACAGATGCCCCCAAGGCCCAGCCAAAGATTTGGCCCCTCGCTCTTCAGAAGGAGAGCTTTGTTTAAGATAAGATGTGACTTGTGGATTCAAAAAGATCCATGCCCCTCAATGTTCATAGCAGCATTATTTACAACAGCTGAGACATGGAAACAACCTAAATGTCCATAGGCAGATGGCTGGATAAAGAAGATGTGTGTACACACATACACACAGAATTACTATTAAAAAGAATGGAATTATGCCATTTGCAACAACATGGATGAATCTAGAAGGCATTATGCTAGGTGAAATCAGTCAGACAGATAAAGACAAATGCTGTACCTTACTACTTATATGTGGAAGCTAAACAAAATAAAACAAACTAGTGAATATATAAAAAAAAAAACAGAAAGAGACTAGAGAACAAACATAGTGCACAAACTATAGAGAACAAACCAATGGTAACTAGTGAGAGGAAGAAAGGGGGCAGGTGTAACATAGGGTGGGGAATGAACAGGCACAAACTACTAACTATAAAAGAAATAAGCCACAAGGATATATGGTAGAGCACAGGGAATATAGCCAATATCCTACAATAACTTTAAACTGGGTATAATCTATAAAAACAGTGAATCACTATGCTGTAAACTAATTATTGTATCCTTGTAAACTAATACTGTGAATCGATTATACGACAATAAAAAAGGTAAGGTGTGACTCAACCTGCCTGAATGACTCAAAGGTGATTCAAGACACACAGAGTGGGGGCAGTGCTGTGTTGTGAGTGGTCAGGAAGGAGGAAGAGGAGGAGAAACAAGAGGAAAGATCAACAGCGCCTGCCTACATTCAAGGCTGCATCCTCAGCTTCACCCACTCAGTACCTGTGCATCTATCATATGCCAGGTAAATAAGAGAATACAGGGCTTGTTAGACTCCTCTGCAAACACAAGCAACATAGGAGGAAAAACCAGAATAAAAGGATTTTTCAACCATGAAGTGTAGGGTATGAAAATAGTACCTGATAATCAGAAGAGCTGACCCTTACCTCTGACCATGTGCTAGGCTTGATTCTCAATATCTAGATATAAATGGCACAGTTAATTCCCATGATCACTTTGAGATAGATTCTATTATAAAATCTGATTCACAGGGAAAAACTCTATACCCAGAGTGAAAGAAATTTAGCCAAGATTGAGCTGAATCGCAAAGATAAACTGTTTGGTTCTAGAGAGGATGAGGTGGTTGGATGGTATCACTGAGTCAATGGACATGAGTCTGACCAAGCCCCAGGAGACGGCAAGGACAGAGAAGCCTGATATGCCGCAGTCCACGGGGTTGCCAAGAGTCGGACACGACTCAGTGATAGAACTGAACTGAACTGAACTGAGCTGGATCTCAAAGATAACTATTTGATTCTAGAGCTCCTAAACTTTCGCAGAACAGAAAGAGAAAGGAGGGCCCATTCTCGGACACTCCTTTGCATATACATACATAGTACACACCCAAAGTCGGCCAGTCTTTGTAGAGATATTATTAGGATATTCTCCCCTAGAGACAGAGCCTCCCATTCCTCAGGTTGACCAAGGTTTGAGGAAGTTCTACACTTCCTGTAACTCCTCAAGGTTTACAGAAATGTGGGCAAGAGTGGTCTTGCCGTCCTTACATTCTCTCTGTCTTCCAGGCCCAAGAGAGATATCCCACCCACACCTCACAGGCTCAGTTGAGCCTTCTTTTAAAAAAATATTTTTTTCTATTTTCTGATTGTGTGAAACATGCGAGATCTTAATTCCTTGACCAGAGATCAAACCTGTATTCCCTTGTGGTCTTAACCATGGTCCACCAGGGAAGTCCCCAACCATCCCTTCTTGATTCTGCCTTCCCCAGCCACCCGCTATGACAGTGGTCCCCCGCACTTTTTCCTTGCAAGGTCTTACAATGTCTATTCTTTACACCACATCTCGGCACTTGGCACCGGCTGCCTATCTCGTACGTGTCTGTGCCCTCACTTCCTCTCCGGGACTCGTTCACTCTTCAGGATGGAAAAGAGCTGGCAAAGTTCCACATCCTTGAACACAGCGAGCACTCAAACACATTTATCCAGTGAGGAAGCAGGTCTCACGCAAACACGCGGTGAGTTTTGAGAAGGACCTGGCCGGGCGAGCGGACACCTCTGTGGGTGTCATTACCAGCAGTGAGGGCCCAGGGGTTCTTCAAGTCAGGTATCTGGATCAGCAGCGGCACTTGGGAAACTGGGTGGGGGAAGGGGCAGACAGGGGCAACAGCAAATGTTTCCAGATCTGAACAATTTTTCTTTTTTTTAAAGAAAGTATTTTATTTATTTAACTGCTCTGGGTCTTAGCTACAGCATGCGGGGATCTTCAATTGTGGCATATGAGCTCTTAGTTGCATCTTGTGGGATCCAGTTCCCTAACTGGGAGCCCAACCCTGGCCCCCTGCATTGGGAGCATGGAGTCCTAATCTCTAGACCACCGGGGGAGTCCCAGATCTTACCAGTTTTCAAGAGAAGCAGGACAGCGTCATCCTCAAACCTGCACAACTGGGCTCCCGCCTGGACGTGAGGCTTAGAGAGCCCTTCTTGGCTCTCCAATGACAGTACCAGGGTCAATGCCCACTCAGATCCCTCACTCCTCATTCTAAATCCATCTAGAGGGTAATTCTTTGGCAGTCCAGTGGTTAAGACTCTGTGCTTCCACAGCAGGGGGCACGGGTTCCATCCCTGGTGGAAGAACTAACATCTTGCATGCCTCTTGGTGCAGCCAAGAAAAAAAAAAATAATTCTTTCGGGGTATTCCCACCTTGGAATTCCCTGCCTACACAGTCCTAAGAGGGACCTAGGTCTACACCCCTTCTCTAAAAGGACTGCCAAATAAAGCAGAGGGTATCCAGTTACATTTGAATTGTTTTCCAGTATAAGGATGTCGCCAATATTGCATTATGTATTGTTTCTCTGAAATGTAGCTCAGCATTGATTTCCATTATCTGGCAACCCTGGCTCTTAGAAGTGTTGTTGAAAGACCCACTGCTGGCCAAGGAGCGAGTGCTGGAGCAAAGGGACCAGCCTGTGGACACACAGTGGGAGCCATCCACAGCCATGCTATAAACCCTCTCATGGGGGCATGGGCGGAGGAGCAGCAAGGATGGGCTGAAAACAGCAGTGGGCTGCGGTCCAGATGCTTCTACTGGAATTGTCAGAGGTACGCTTGAATTGGAAAATGGACTCTGAAGGCGTAACCTCCCAATTTAAAAATATTTGCCATGCATTTAAGGCAGAATCCCTTTAAAACAGCATTCAGAGCCAACAAAGCATATGGGCTCTTACCTCTGGGACAAGGTAATTTCTACCTTTGCCGATGGCTTCACATCTAACCTGAGCTTCCCTGGTGACTCAGTGGGAAAGAATCTGCTTACAATGCAGGAGACTGGGTTCAAACCCTGGGTTGGGAAGATACCCTGGAGAAGGAAACAGCCTACCCACTCCAGTATTGTAGTCTAGAGAATTCCATGGACAGAGGAGCCTGGTGGACTACAGTCCATGAGGTTGCAAAGCGTCAGACATGACGGAGTGACTAACACTTTCACATCCAATGTAACCTGATTAGATGTGAAACCTTAACCTCAAGTGGGAGGAGCTATCACAAGCACAGCAAGTGTATGACAGACACATATTTGGCAGAGGAACATCTATTAATCTGCCTATGACCAGCCCTGCTTTCGGCTCCTGCAGGAGAGTAGAAGAAAACCAACACGTGGTAGAATGAGCTGAGTTTGCAGAATAAGCGTAAGAGATGCTACTCATTTTTTCCTCTAAATTCCTCATTCTGCAGGAGAGGAAATAGAACTGTGCTCAGAGACAAGAAATGAGTTTGCCCACATCCAACTGCAGATCCCGAGTCCACAGTTGTTTCCCACTGCATCACAGGCCTTCTCATCTTCAGGAATCGCTTATGGAGAGCAAGGAACAGTATTCCTTTTCCAGCATTTGGAAGCCACAGGAAACTTGCTGCAAAACTGTGCTTCAAAGAAAATGGGGAGGGAAGTAAAGGAAAAAAGTCGCCTTCCCCCATCTCCCCTTACTTCTGAATTGTAAGAAGAAACTAACCACTCCAAGAATATACAGACATACTCAAAACCAAGAGGGAAAGGCATGCCTATAAATTTCTAGGTATGCAGGTGCTGTTTGCTGCTTGAGGTTAGATGCTAAATAGAGAGCAGAATGCCCTCCAAAGATGTCCAAGGCCCTGATACAACTCAGGCAGTGCCCAGTCTCCCGATTTTTCCCCCATTCACTGGTGGGTCCCAGGGGGCAAAGGCCAAGGACTAAGACAGACTTCCCAGGCCAGCAGAAGGCCGTTCCCCAGGGAGACTGACCTGAACTGGATAGAATATTGCCTGCAGGGTGGGGAGAGTCTCAGTGAAGAAGTGGTCCCAGACTTCAGCCAGAACCTCAATGCGATTTTCACCTACATGAGGGCGAGAAGACGGGAGGGAAGAAAGAAAGACAAGAACGTGGTCATTACTCACAGAAGAGGTAGGAGATAGTTTCTAGTCAAATGGAGCACAGGCTGGGGGTCATGGGCGGAAGCTCATTACCTACGTTGGACCTCTAAGTGTTACTACCGTAAATTAGGAATTGGAAAGAGGATCAAAAAATATGCAAATATGCCTTCTCTCCCTTAAAAGGGAGCTGAGCTTTGAAAAGCCCATAGTAATGGCTATTGTCATGAGAATGGTTATATGATCGGGCCCTGTGCTAGATTATTTATCTGTAAGCAATCTGATGAATGGACTCTACTGCCCCATTTTATGGTGCTGACAGGCCAGGTGACCGGCCTCAGGGTCACACTGGTAGAAAGCCAAACTGGGGTTCCAGAAGCCATGCTTTTGCCAATATAATCCAGCAAGATCGACTACAAAGTTATATATTATTTTGTTTATTGCAATCACTAAGGCACTGGCTTTTTAGTCTAGATTTGAGCTGTTCCCTGAGAAAGATGGAAAAATGGAAGAGGACTTTGAAACTGTCATCTCCTCCCACTGTAACCGGCAAGGCATTACTCCCTGAATGGTCACCTGAGAAACAAGGCCACCTCCCGATGCTGTGCCTAACCACCTCCAACCCCGGATCAGGAAGCCCGAGCCCTGGTCAAGCGTCACTCCCAGGCCAGATGGACGCAGGCCACCCAATGCCATCAGAAGGCTGTTTGAGGAAGTTAGCACTTGCAGGAAAGGCAGGGGCTGGCAGAGAGCAGCCGGCAATGGAGGCTGCTGTTTAATGACCTAGATAACATAGCTGACTGGGCACTGTCTCTGCCCAGCTGCGGAAGGGAAACTGGGTCAGCCTGGATTAGACACTGAGACAGGCATCTGGCAACACGCTGCCAGATCCACTGAACAGATCTTGAAAGATTCACTTAGTGTTGTCCACCTATTAATTTAATCAGCCACAAAAGCGGTGGCTGGGAGAGAGAACAGAATGAAGCTATGACTTTATCTGGCGGGTCTGAACACATGCCGATCTAAAAAGGTCAGAGTGAAATACCCCGGGGAAAATGCCAATCCACAGCACCTTCTACTCTCCCTTGTAATTAGTCAAGCGCTAATCACACTCTGTTGGAATCACTCATTCACTTCTCTGTCTCCTCCACCGGAACGGGAGTAAAGACACTGGCCCTGTCCTGCTCACCCATCTATGTCTAGCGCACAGTATGATGCTAGCCACATCAGTAACTCAATGTTTGGATCTCTGCGTGAACAAATGGCAAGTATCGAGGGTACAGGTTTTGGCAGATGCCAGGGCTGATGACTGGAAGGATGCTACCTTTTAACCCAGATATGGGACAGGATAGAGCAGGGAGAACTTAACACTAGCCCCAACATTTTCCCTTGCTCTTAGATAAAGAAAACTACAACATGGGCATTCTGGCTGGAGTGAGTCTGTTTCCTTCTTGTGTGTCTTCATCCTCTGCTGTATTTCCCTTCTATGTGAGCTTTATTTTAGCTCCTCCTGCTCACCATGCCCCTCTAGGCCACAGGGCCTTTGCCCATGCTAGTTCCTTTGTCTAGACTGTTCTCTGCCCCCTGTCTTCTCCTAACCTACCTCTGTTTATCCTTATAATTTCAACTCCAGCATGACTTCTAGGAAAATCTCCCACTTCGGTTAAATATCCCTATTACAGACTATATTCTTAGTACTTGTCTCAGTTGTGGTTTTATATTTGGTGGTGATTTGATCAATACCTGTCTCCAATACCAGGCTGTGAGTGTCTGTAATCCTATGAAGCTCTTGTTCACCACTGTATTCTAGACACCTAGCAAAGAACCTGGTAAATATCAGACAATCAGTAAATGACTCAATGAATCCATCCATCACCACACCCTTTTTCAAGGCAGGTGTGCTAGTTCACTCTAGGGAGGAGTCAGGAAGTCAAGAGAACAGTCTGAAACACTGGGTCATCCTAGTGCCTAAAAGCAGGGTGAACCCCACACCTAGAGAGTAGTTCTCTAAGGAGAAAAGGCTATGCCAGTTCCTTTATCAATGGCCCTTATCCTAAGCCTTCCTTCACTGAGATAAGCAGACGCCCTTCCAACTGGAAGGATAGGAAGAGAAGCCTGCAGCTCAGTGATGCCTACTTACTCTCCTTCACCACCAAAATGGAATACTCACTGGCACATGAAGTCACCCTTCAACTCGGCAGCAGTAAGGCGCCTCTCCTGGGAACCTGGGTCTAACTGTTGGCTACAAACTTCAGAGAGGAATGAGGTCTTGGGAAGTGTTCGGAGAAGAACATCAGAGAGACAGGCAAAACAAATAGAGTAGCCCCGGGAAGAAAGAGTTAATGCAAGGAGGTGACTCCACCTCCAAGAGCAGCCCCTAAGTCTTCTGTGAAGGACTTAGTCTCCTGTGAAGGACTGAGCCCCCTGCAAAGATGAAAGAAGTTTGGATGAAAGGTTCTAGACGTTTATCTCATTAAAAACTGTCTTCTAATTGCCACAGAGGTTTACATCACTGGAGGTATAAAGAATAGGTAGGAGAAACTTCTTTAAAGCCGAGGTCACTAAAGCTCTAGGAAAAAATTACTGAAAGAAACAAGGCATATTCTGCACACGAAAGAGAGCCACATAACTAGAGGCTGCCTCTGTCTCCTTTGTAGCCATCAGGCAGGGTGGATGTGTACAAGCCAGGTTCAATGATAAGATGGATCCCAAACTCGATTTTATAACAAGAGGACACTTTCTTATAATTTCAACTCCAGCATGACTTCTAGGAAAATCTCCCACCAAAGCTAATTCTTAGTACTTGTCTCAGTTGTGGTTTTATATTTGGTGGTGATTTGATCAATACCTGTCTCCAATACCAGGCTGTGAGTGTCTGTAATCCTATGAAGCTCTTGTTCACCACTGTATTCTAGACACCTAGCAAAGAACCTGGTAAATATCAGACAATCAGTAAATGACTCAATGAATCCATCCATCACCACACCCTTTTTCAAGGCAGGTGTGCTAGTTCACTCTAGGGAGGAGTCAGGAAGTCAAGAGAACAGTCTGAAACACTGGGTCATCCTAGTGCCTAAAAGCAGGGTGAACCCCACACCTAGAGAGTAGTTCTCTAAGGAGAAAAGGCTATGCCAGTTCCTTTATCAATGGCCCTTATCCTAAGCCTTCCTTCACTGAGATAAGCAGACGCCCTTCCAACTGGAAGGATAGGAAGAGAAGCCTGCAGCTCAGTGATGCCTACTTACTCTCCTTCACCACCAAAATGGAATACTCACTGGCACATGAAGTCACCCTTCAACTCGGCAGCAGTAAGGCGCCTCTCCTGGGAACCTGGGTCTAACTGTTGGCTACAAACTTCAGAGAGGAATGAGGTCTTGGGAAGTGTTCGGAGAAGAACATCAGAGAGACAGGCAAAACAAATAGAGTAGCCCCGGGAAGAAAGAGTTAATGCAAGGAGGTGACTCCACCTCCAAGAGCAGCCCCTAAGTCTTCTGTGAAGGACTTAGTCTCCTGTGAAGGACTGAGCCCCCTGCAAAGATGAAAGAAGTTTGGATGAAAGGTTCTAGACGTTTATCTCATTAAAAACTGTCTTCTAATTGCCACAGAGGTTTACATCACTGGAGGTATAAAGAATAGGTAGGAGAAACTTCTTTAAAGCCGAGGTCACTAAAGCTCTAGGAAAAAATTACTGAAAGAAACAAGGCATATTCTGCACACGAAAGAGAGCCACATAACTAGAGGCTGCCTCTGTCTCCTTTGTAGCCATCAGGCAGGGTGGATGTGTACAAGCCAGGTTCAATGATAAGATGGATCCCAAACTCGATTTTATAACAAGAGGACACTTTCATCTAAACACAATCTTCTTGGAGTTATAACATACAAAATTAACAAGTAGAGATGTTCTGGTTGAAGAGGTAAGAGTGCCTTCACTGTGCAGAAAGGACCCTGCCACCCAAACTCCAGGACAAGAAGGGACCCCAGAAGAACATCCCAGCCCACCGCCCTCTAGGCGCATTTTGGGGAAGAAATACAGAAACTTGGATGGTCTTTGTTTTTCCAGTCAAGCTCCTCCTGTTTTCACTCTGAAAGTAGCTATGTTGAGTGCCATTTGGGTGAGAGATCATCAACTTTCCCTTTAAAGGGCCCCTGAATCTCTGGTTTTGCTCAGGATCTCTTCCATAACTCTGGTTATCCAGATTTCCAGGAGGAACTCTCCAAGTGACTTACAGACAATTAACGTGGTTGGAGATCTGGTAGCCACTCGCCTTTCCTGCCTGGTTACTAGCCTCACTCCAAAATGCAAAAAGGCCATGAAGCTCTTGTCAAAAATCAGTCACTCAAGAAGCCACCCTTGGTTCGTGTGAATTGCTAAGCTTGAAAAAAAACTCAACATAATTGTATTCAAGGGAAACTAGGCTGCAGGTTCAGGCACCTTGTGATAGACAGGTTAATTTCAAAGCTCTAATTCTCCAAAGTTTGATGAGCACTCAATGCATGCCAGGCCCTGGAACTTTTCAGAATCGATTTCACATTTTTCTTCCTACTTTATCTTTCTAGGAGACACTGGACCTAAGTGTCTTTCCCAGAGAAGGGGAAGGAAAAAAAAAAAAAAAAGGATATTCTACTGCTTAAATATGTCTGAATCTAGATGTAAACTTGATCAATAGATAGAGGTCTCTAGGCTGGAGGAGAAAATAAATAGAAGGAACCAATTTGCATGCATACTATGTTCCAGGGATGACTCTACACTGGTTTTGCTCCTTACGTCCCCTACAATCCCTAATTCCACTTTATTATTTATAAATTATTTGAAAAACCAAGACTCAAAAGAGATGAGAAATTCACCAAACATAACCCAAGAAGGACGTGGCAAGCTACGATCGGGATCCATATTGATGGGAGCTGAGAGTAGTTGTTGGTAGAACCATGGGCTCAGTCAGTTGACTCCTGCCTTCATCCCATCTCCCAGCTCCATTCAATGCCTTTCTATCCTGTCAGTTAGACTCTAGAATCATTTAAAGTTGGGAAATTTTTCGTTGCTTACTAAATCTTACCCCATTGAGTGGGTGGGTGCCTGCTTAGTCTCCTTCAAACGAGTGGGCCACCTGACATGTACGACCTCAAGAAATAATACAAAGGTCAATAGGAAATAGCCTACATCGGACCAGAAGGAACAGGATCTGCAGTATAATGTACCCCTTCTAAGGAGACGACCGGCATGCATCCCGTGAAAACCCTCCCTTAATGGGGTCCCTCAAGAGGCCACCCTAATCCCCCCCCAATTTTCAAACAGTCTGACTTGCACCACCGGGAGGGGCTGACTCAAATGGAAATGCTGCCGCCTAGCTAGAGAAGAGGCGGCGGGGGTGACTCACTCGCTTGGAGCCTGCCTCTCTGGGACAGACACATTTCAGCTATCCAAGCATCAAAGGCTGAGTCAGAGTTCCCGCCGGACGGGGCCTGCCTTGTACTTGCCTTCACACAGCTTAATCTTCTCCTCCACGAACAGCAGTCCTTTGGCGAGAAGCTGGTTCTGGCACCTTGTGATAGACAGGTTAAT
Organism: Tragulus kanchil; assembly: GCA_022376925.1. NCBI lineage: Eukaryota > Metazoa > Chordata > Mammalia > Artiodactyla > Tragulidae > Tragulus > Tragulus kanchil. The sequence goes on along the minus strand of JAIOJX010000006.1, from coordinate 29,994,221 downwards.
TTCAAAGCTCTAATTCTCCAAAGTTTGATGAGCACTCAATGCATGCCAGGCCCTGGAACTTTTCAGAATCGATTTCACATTTTTCTTCCTACTTTATCTTTCTAGGAGACACTGGACCTAAGTGTCTTTCCCAGAGAAGGGGAAGGAAAAAAAAAAAAAAAAGGATATTCTACTGCTTAAATATGTCTGAATCTAGATGTAAACTTGATCAATAGATAGAGGTCTCTAGGCTGGAGGAGAAAATAAATAGAAGGAACCAATTTGCATGCATACTATGTTCCAGGGATGACTCTACACTGGTTTTGCTCCTTACGTCCCCTACAATCCCTAATTCCACTTTATTATTTATAAATTATTTGAAAAACCAAGACTCAAAAGAGATGAGAAATTCACCAAACATAACCCAAGAAGGACGTGGCAAGCTACGATCGGGATCCATATTGATGGGAGCTGAGAGTAGTTGTTGGTAGAACCATGGGCTCAGTCAGTTGACTCCTGCCTTCATCCCATCTCCCAGCTCCATTCAATGCCTTTCTATCCTGTCAGTTAGACTCTAGAATCATTTAAAGTTGGGAAATTTTTCGTTGCTTACTAAATCTTACCCCATTGAGTGGGTGCCTGCTTAGTCTCCTTCAAACGAGTGGGCCACCTGACATGTACGACCTCAAGAAATAATACAAAGGTCAATAGGAAATAGCCTACATCGGACCAGAAGGAACAGGATCTGCAGTATAATGTACCCCTTCTAAGGAGACGACCGGCATGCATCCCGTGAAAACCCTCCCTTAATGGGGTCCCTCAAGAGGCCACCCTAATCCCCCCCCAATTTTCAAACAGTCTGACTTGCACCACCGGGAGGGGCTGACTCAAATGGAAATGCTGCCGCCTAGCTAGAGAAGAGGCGGCGGGGGTGACTCACTCGCTTGGAGCCTGCCTCTCTGGGACAGACACATTTCAGCTATCCAAGCATCAAAGGCTGAGTCAGAGTTCCCGCCGGACGGGGCCTGCCTTGTACTTGCCTTCACACAGCTTAATCTTCTCCTCCACGAACAGCAGTCCTTTGGCGAGAAGCTGGTTCTGCCGAAAGAGAACAGAGAACACAAGAGTTGGGATGCTTCTCTGTGTGATAAACCGTGGTCCACTCCCAGTGGGGCGAGCGCAGGGAGTTCAGTAGGCATTTGGGCACTGGTCACGCCCCCCGGTTGAAGAAGGCTTTGGTCCTCTAGGGAGACCGAGGCTTCCGGAGGAGTCAGTGAGCCAGCCCGTCGCAAAGGAAGGAGATGAAAGCCAAACCCAACTGCCATTCCCATCCCTCCAACCAGGGAAAAGGCGACCACAAGCTTGGCAGGACTCTCTAGAAGGACCGGAGTGGACACCCCCAATGGCCTTCAAGTCTTTCATCTAAACTCAGAAAGCGAAGCATGGAGGCAATGGGAAATTATGCAGAAATGATAGACTTTTTATAAAAATGAAGGGTTTCTCATGCTAGCGTGAAAGAGACTGCCTGAGAAAGTTTAAGCAGCACAGTGAGAATGTGTCCCTCAAATGAGCATGTGCATGAGAAAGTTGTGGAAAGACAGAGTGAGATGAAGTCCCTTACCAATTGCAACTAATAACTGTTCAGTGTTTTGTACCTATCAGAGGACTTATATTTTTCATCTCATCTAATTCGGAGCCTCCCAATAATCCGACCAAGCAGGTGCTACTACCCCCAACTTTACGGATGGTTGCAGTAGAGATTTGCCCACAGGACACAGACTCTTATCTTCCTGGCTCCACCAGCCACATTCTTTCCACTCTGTTTTGCTGCCTTGAAGCAGATCTTCCCACCCAGACCGTTTCCTTCCCTCAAAAGGCTACAGTTGGTCCCAAACGATGCGGGCAGCCTTTCCAAAGGTCACAGAATCTCAGATGCCTCACCACTCACTTCATGTCTTTAGATCACCAAGGCCTATGCTCATGGGGCAGGGGATCCACAGTGGTATATATCCTACCAAACACCGAATGCATCTCTTGCTGTTCTCCATTGTAAAACCCTGTTACCACGATTGGGCCTTCCCAGGTGGTACGGTGATCAAGAATCTGCCTGCCAATGCAGGAGACGCAGAAGATGTGGGTTCCATCTTCAGGTCGGGAAGATTTCCTTGGAGGAGGGAATGGCAACCCACTCCCATATTTTCTCTTTTTTTTTTTGGCCACTTCTATTGGTCTTTCATTTATTTATCTTTGTTCTTTGGCCTGTGTGGGCCTCCCATCACAGTGGTCTTTCTTGTCACAGAGCACCGGCTCTGGGTGCATGTTCTCCAGAGCTCCGGCTCAGTAGTTGGATACATCGGTCCAGCTGCTCTGCAGCACCGGGGATCCTCCCAGGTCATGGATCGAACCGGCGCCTTCTTTACCCACTGGACCACCAGGGAAGCCCCATTCCCATATTTTCTTGGAGAATCTCATAGACAGAGGAGCCCCGGGGGGCTCCAGTCCATAGGGTTGAAAAGAGTCAAAGTCTTTCATCTAAACTCAGAAAGCGAAGCATGGAGGCAATGGGAAATTATGCAGAAATGATAGACTTTTTATAAAAATGAAGGGTTTCTCATGCTAGCGTGAAAGAGACTGCCTGAGAAAGTTTAAGCAGCACAGTGAGAATGTGTCCCTCAAATGAGCATGTGCATGAGAAAGTTGTGGAAAGACAGAGTGAGATGAAGTCCCTTACCAATTGCAACTAATAACTGTTCAGTGTTTTGTACCTATCAGAGGACTTATATTTTTCATCTCATCTAATTCGGAGCCTCCCAATAATCCGACCAAGCAGGTGCTACTACCCCCAACTTTACGGATGGTTGCAGTAGAGATTTGCCCACAGGACACAGACTCTTATCTTCCTGGCTCCACCAGCCACATTCTTTCCACTCTGTTTTGCTGCCTTGAAGCAGATCTTCCCACCCAGACCGTTTCCTTCCCTCAAAAGGCTACAGTTGGTCCCAAACGATGCGGGCAGCCTTTCCAAAGGTCACAGAATCTCAGATGCCTCACCACTCACTTCATGTCTTTAGATCACCAAGGCCTATGCTCATGGGGCAGGGGATCCACAGTGGTATATATCCTACCAAACACCGAATGCATCTCTTGCTGTTCTCCATTGTAAAACCCTGTTACCACGATTGGGCCTTCCCAGGTGGTACGGTGATCAAGAATCTGCCTGCCAATGCAGGAGACGCAGAAGATGTGGGTTCCATCTTCAGGTCGGGAAGATTTCCTTGGAGGAGGGAATGGCAACCCACTCCCATATTTTCTCTTTTTTTTTTTGGCCACTTCTATTGGTCTTTCATTTATTTATCTTTGTTCTTTGGCCTGTGTGGGCCTCCCATCACAGTGGTCTTTCTTGTCACAGAGCACCGGCTCTGGGTGCATGTTCTCCAGAGCTCCGGCTCAGTAGTTGGATACATCGGTCCAGCTGCTCTGCAGCACCGGGGATCCTCCCAGGTCATGGATCGAACCGGCGCCTTCTTTACCCACTGGACCACCAGGGAAGCCCCATTCCCATATTTTCTTGGAGAATCTCATAGACAGAGGAGCCCGGTGGGCTCCAGTCCATAGGGTTGAAAAGAGTCAAATGTGACTGAGCACGCCGGAAGGGTTGCCGTGATGGGTGAGAGCATGAACGACAGAGAGGAAAGAACATGGGCATCAGACAGGTGTTCAAGTACAGCTCAGCCACTTTCTACCTGTGTGATCTGGGGCTTCACTTCCCTAAGTCTTGAGTCCCTCATCTGTAAAAAGTTATCACAGCAACAATATCATAAAGTTCTTATAATAATTAATCATCATAAATACACACACAGGGACTTCCCTGGTGGTCCAGTGGTCAAGACTCTGAGCTGCCAATGCAGGGGGCATGGGTTTGATCCCTGGTCAGGGAACTAAGGTCCCACAAGATGTGTGGCACAGCCAAAAGACTAAATAAACACACACACACACGGCATTTTACGTTTCCAGAAATCAGTGGTAATGGGCAGTGACAACAGTATTTGCTATCTTAGCCCAAACATCTACCAAAAAGGACAGTGGGGTAAAGAGCATCAGTAAGGAATGGACCTATATCAGATATAATAAGGCAGTTTATCAAAGGCACTATCAGGTAGTTTTTATCAAAGGCACTATCACCTTCCTGTGACTAATAGCTATACACCAAATTGTACAGATCCTATTAAAACTCCCAAGCTATAACCTAATTGAAAAGGTAATTAGGCATCATTTAGTTTCAAAATGGAACCCCAATTCAAAGTTAAGAGTGACATCCTACAGGAGTCCACCAATTCTGTTAAAGGGAAAAGATAAATTCCTTTCCTAGAAATTTCAGAATAGGCAAGTAATTCAGGTGAAACTCTGTGTTCTCTACCTTCCACCAAGCCTTCCACACAAATCCCAGCAGCAAGAAAACACCATGGTACCAAACCAAGATGATCAAAATCAAGACTCTGTGCCACCTGCGCTGGGCAGGAATGGATCGTGGAGGCATTTCCAGAGGCAATTCACCCCCACGCCCACCTGCCCAAGTGGTTCTGAGCAAAAATCCCAGTTCAGGCCTGAAGTCTCTGCCCTGGTCCCTTTCCCTGGTCCAGAGGATGGTCTCAGGATGTCCCTGTGCACTCTGTGCATGGAAACCTGATGCCTCGCTCTCCCCAACTACCTCCACTGCCAACACGGATACCCAGGCTTCTTCCAAAACAGCTACAAACCCTCCTTAATTTCAGGTTTCTGAGTCGTACGGCCAAATGTAAGAGAGACTCCTCCCTGTGACGCAGGTCTATAGTTTTGTTTCATCGCTGTAATTATAGAGATTTTAAAGGTTGAGGGGTTGGTGCCCAGTGCATCAAAGAAATAAAAGCCTAGTCCAGGTTATATCATGAGTCAACAACAGAAATTAACCTCAACCCTAATATCCTATGTATTAGAATTTTAGGTCCTTAGGGGTGAGGACCATTTAAGTTTCCTAGGTCTGCGTACAGGGCTTAGAACATAGTAGAAGCTAATAAATATTCACTGAGTATATATTGCCTGTTTGGATGTTGTAGACCATTTTTGCTTTTAAGAAATCAAGATTAAGAGATAGAATGATTTTAAGAAGAGAGAAAGTACTCCAGCTGCAGCCACTCTTGCTCATGGCTACTTCCTCCATCCTGGTATTTTTTTGGAGCCTCCATCCTGGTTCTTCCAAAGTGTCCAGATCCAAAACAGGAATTGATAGGCTCACCCAAAAATATGCTTTTGGGGACTGATCTATAACCTACATGTTCTCTGTGAATCTCTTTAATTGACTGCAGTTGAGCTAGATGATGGAGCCAAAATGCTACTGCCCTGTCTTCAACAACAGTTAGTCACTCTGCTTCTCAGACTTTCCCACAAAGTATAAAGAACAAATCCCCAGGGGCCTAAGACCGTAGTCCAAAGCATTCAACGTCAACCATGAAGTGTCCTCATTCCGATCTTTAATAAAAAATCATTATTTAAGATGTTAAAAATAAAAAAAGAGACAAAGTGATGTAATTCCTTAACATTCCAATATGCAACACGTGTGTGTGCTCAGTCATGTCCAACTCTTTGTGACCCCAGGGACTGTAGCCTTCCAGACTCCTCTGTCCATGGCATACTCCAGTAATGGAGTGGGCTGCCATTTCCTTCTCCAGGGGATCGTCCCGACCCAGGGACTCAGGTCGAGTCTCCTGTGTCTTCAAACATTGGCAGGTGGCTGTGTTACCACTGAGCCACCAAAATTCTAATACCCTCAGAGATTTGTGCATTTTGCTCTTACTTCACAAATGGAGTTTTCTTCATTTGATAAAAACGACTTTGCATCTTAAGAGAGAAACTTTAAAAAATGGCATAGGTTCTCCTTGCTCTTGTCTAGGTCCTCCCCCACTACAAAGAGACATTTGGAGGATTTTTTTTTTTTTCCAAACTAAAGAAGTTATTTGTGTATTATGAAAGAAATGGAAAAGAAAACATTCTTTTTAAATCTATCATGATAGAGATTCTTTAGCTTAGACCAAAATAAGAGTAACAAACCTGAGGTGAAGCCTTAAGAATCATTCAGCCATTCTTCCCTCTCACCAGGGGCTTTCTAGGTGGGGCTAGTGGTAAAGAATCCACCTGCCAATGCAGGAGATGTAAGAGACGTGGGTTTGATCCCTGGGTCAGGAAGACACTCTGGGGAAGAAAATGGCAACCCACTCCAGTATCCATGCCTGGAGAATCCCATGGACCAAGAAGCCTGATGGCGGTCGCAAGGAGTCAGACACGACTGAAGCAACTTAGCACGCACACCCTCTCCCCAGCCCTGTCTGTGGTCCAAATCAAACGGACAAATCAAAAGGTCACATACAGTCTCACTAATTTTTAGGTGGGCCCATTTTCCAGGAAGCTAAAGCACCTTTAGAAAGCATCTTAAAGAAAGCTCTTTTACTCCTAGGCTTTGCAGATTTTGCTTATTTTATAGTTGAATAAACTGCAGTTAGAAGTGCAATCTCCATCTTTCATTTGGCACGTGCTGGGTGAGTTAGGATCTTTGGGACCAGCCTGGCCCCCATTGCAGCTTCTCTGGAGGGTTGCCTGCCACCTACTCGGTGGCACTCTGCCCCATCCTGCCTGCGTCAACCCTTTGAGCCCAGCCTGTATCTCCAGCTGTGCTGATTGGCTGGGTGCCCGTCCTCCACCCCACCTCGGTCTCAAACTGAGCCAATCATCACTTCCTCTCCTGGGAATCTGTAGTTACCCAGGCCCCCTTGGCTCCAAAGGCCTCTGTAATCCTAAGGTCCCAGTGCTTTGAAAGGGCTTATGCTCCGCAGTGGTTCTCCTCACTTTTTAAATATTTGAATCTTTGAATCTGTGTTTTGTTACGTGAAGGCCGATGGGGCAATGGAGCTCACCCCAGGGGTTTGACCCCAGCTCTCTCGTGGTCTTGTTTCCTACAGTCACTCCAGGAAGGGTGTTCAGGCGCCTCTCCCACCCTCTGCTTTTCTTGCCCTGCCTATCTCCCACCTGGCCCACCACTGCCGATCCCACTCCTTATAGGCTCTGCCACATGAAAGAAATGGAAAAGAAAACATTCTTTTTAAATCTATCATGATAGAGATTCTTTAGCTTAGACCAAAATAAGAGTAACAAACCTGAGGTGAAGCCTTAAGAATCATTCAGCCATTCTTCCCTCTCACCAGGGGCTTTCTAGGTGGGGCTAGTGGTAAAGAATCCACCTGCCAATGCAGGAGATGTAAGAGACGTGGGTTTGATCCCTGGGTCAGGAAGACACTCTGGGGAAGAAAATGGCAACCCACTCCAGTATCCATGCCTGGAGAATCCCATGGACCAAGAAGCCTGATGGCGGTCGCAAGGAGTCAGACACGACTGAAGCAACTTAGCACGCACACCCTCTCCCCAGCCCTGTCTGTGGTCCAAATCAAACGGACAAATCAAAAGGTCACATACAGTCTCACTAATTTTTAGGTGGGCCCATTTTCCAGGAAGCTAAAGCACCTTTAGAAAGCATCTTAAAGAAAGCTCTTTTACTCCTAGGCTTTGCAGATTTTGCTTATTTTATAGTTGAATAAACTGCAGTTAGAAGTGCAATCTCCATCTTTCATTTGGCACGTGCTGGGTGAGTTAGGATCTTTGGGACCAGCCTGGCCCCCATTGCAGCTTCTCTGGAGGGTTGCCTGCCACCTACTCGGTGGCACTCTGCCCCATCCTGCCTGCGTCAACCCTTTGAGCCCAGCCTGTATCTCCAGCTGTGCTGATTGGCTGGGTGCCCGTCCTCCACCCCACCTCGGTCTCAAACTGAGCCAATCATCACTTCCTCTCCTGGGAATCTGTAGTTACCCAGGCCCCCTTGGCTCCAAAGGCCTCTGTAATCCTAAGGTCCCAGTGCTTTGAAAGGGCTTATGCTCCGCAGTGGTTCTCCTCACTTTTTAAATATTTGAATCTTTGAATCTGTGTTTTGTTACGTGAAGGCCGATGGGGCAATGGAGCTCACCCCAGGGGTTTGACCCCAGCTCTCTCGTGGTCTTGTTTCCTACAGTCACTCCAGGAAGGGTGTTCAGGCGCCTCTCCCCACCCTCTGCTTTTCTTGCCCTGCCTATCTCCCCCACCTGGCCCACCACTGCCGTCATCCCACTCCTAAGGTGGTGATAGGGTTGTGTCTCTGGGGGCCCAGGGCCTGGTGCCCTACAGTCTCTTGGAAAGGCCAGGTGGCAGACCTCCTTGCCCTGGGCTGGCAGCGCTCTGGTTCGCATGCTGGTGACTAAGCAGAGGCCTCTCGATTGCCCCTGATCTATGTACTGACACCATGAAGCATACACTGCTCGGAGGTCACCTGTTCATGATGGGTCGTGCCTGTAGGTCCATGCCCCACCCTGGTGGCCGCCACATTTGCATTGTGCGCCTACACACTAGGAAGCCCACCCTGTGTGCCAGTCAGTTCACCTAAGGACACACCCATTGGACATCTGTGGGGTTTAAGACTGCTGAGACCTAAAAAAATAATAATAATAAAGAAAAGAAAAGAAAACCAGTCTAGATGCAGACAGCTATCTTGCATTGTTTGTCTTTCTAAGGGTCTGTGCCCCCTGGCCTCCCCAGCCAGTATTCCCAGCCCCAGACAAATGCCTGACTCTAGAAGGTGCTGAGAAAATGTCTGTACAGGAACAGAGCTGGAGAAGATGCCCACTTTCCTCTGGTCCCACGCCCTGCCCAATGGCACCACCCCATCCCCTCCCCAGCCCAAAGGCTTTGAGCCAAAAACCCAGTTCCATTCAATAGCAGCCACCTAGGAAATGGGCCAGTTGTTACTTAATGCAGTGGCCATGAATGAACTCGGACAGGGAATACACAGCTCTCTAATGAAGTAGAGGCTCCACCCCCCCCCCGGTCTCAAACTGAGCCAATCATCACTTCCTCTCCTGGGAATCTGTAGTTACCCAGGCCCCCTTGGCTCCAAAGGCCTCTGTAATCCTAAGGTCCCAGTGCTTTGAAAGGGCTTATGCTCCGCAGTGGTTCTCCTCACTTTTTAAAGATTTGAATCTACGAATCTGTGTTTTGTTACGTGAAGGCGGACGGGGCAGTGGAGCTCACCCCAGGGTTTGACCCCAGCTCTCTCGTGGTCTTGTTTCCTACAGTCACTCCAGGAAGGGTGTTCAGGCGCCTCTCCCCACCCTCTGCTTTTCTTGCCCTGCCTATCTCCCCCACCTGGCCCACCACTGCCGTCATCCCACTCCTAAGGTGGTGATAGGGTTGTGTCTCTGGGGGCCCAGGGCCTGGTGCCCTACAGTCTCTTGGAAAGGCCAGGTGGCAGACCTCCTTGCCCTGGGCTGGCAGCGCTCTGGTTCGCATGCTGGTGACTAAGCAGAGGCCTCTCGATTGCCCCTGATCTATGTACTGACACCATGAAGCATACACTGCTCGGAGGTCACCTGTTCATGATGGGTCGTGCCTGTAGGTCCATGCCCCACCCTGGTGGCCGCCACATTTGCATTGTGCGCCTACACACTAGGAAGCCCACCCTGTCTGCCAGTCAGTTCACCTAAGGACACACCCATTGGACATCTGTGGGGTTTAAGACTGCTGAGACCTAAAAAAATAATAATAATAAAGAAAAAAGAGAAGAAAACCAGTCTAGATGCAGACAGCTATCTTGCATTGTTTGTCTTTCTAAGGGTCTGTGCCCCCTGGCCTCCCCAGCCAGTATTCCCAGCCCCAGACAAATGCCTGACTCTAGAAGGTGCTGAGAAAATGTCTGTACAGGAACAGAGCTGGAGAAGATGCCCACTTTCCTCTGGTCCCACGCCCTGCCCAATGGCACCACCCCATCCCCTCCCCAGCCCAAAGGCTTTGAGCCAAAAACCCAGTTCCATTCAATAGCAGCCACCTAGGAAATGGGCCAGTTGTTACTTAATGCAGTGGCCATGAATGAACTCGGACAGGGAATACACAGCTCTCTAATGAAGTGGCAGAGGCTCCAGAAGTAAAAAAACAGCTGACCTGTGTTTATTAAGATATGGAAAATGGGCTGTCAGAGGAAGAACAAGGCTCCAAGGGAAAAAAGGTCAGAAACAAGGATGGAAACACAGCCTTGTCTTTGGAAAAGCATCCAATACCATGCAGTCTTCAGTTGGAAAGACTGCGCTCCTCCTGGGTAATCCTGGAGGGTGGGCAGAGGAGGTGGGCAGGGTGGGCCTGTAAGGCTCGTCAACGTCAACCACGTGCCTCTCCAGTCACGCAGGGCTGCTCCCTGACCTGGCCAGAAGGACTCAGGAAAATGAAACAACCAACAAGTTAGGTATTAGGGTGAATGAGGCTCCTCCCACCCGAGGCTCTGGAACTCTGTGAACCCTTCAGGCTGCCAGCCATCCACGGCTCCCAGTGCTCTAACAGGGACAAGGACCGTGAGAATAGAAAGGATGACAATAGAGAAAACATACTGGTTTTTATTCTTAGCTAAGCACTGTTTTATAGCCTTTGAATGCATGATTTCACTTTACCCTTTGCCACAAATGGATCTCCTTTATATCGAAGAAGAAACTGAGGTTCAGAACTAGCACACATGAGACTAGAATGTGCATCCAGGGTGGGTGGAATTCAAAGCCCAAATCTTTTCCCCAGCATATGACTCTGGTTTACTTGAGCAATGATGGTCACACACATAAAAAATACTAAGATGAATAGTTCTCATTCCTTGACGGCTCACTTCATATCATACAAAGCACTTGATATGTCCTCTCCTCCAGTAATTGGCATCCACCTTTGGAAGTAGGTACTGTGGTTATAGCAAGCTTCCCACTAAGAAAACTGAGTTACAGAGAGGTTAAGGAATCTGCCTACCGTACACAGCCAGTAAGTGTTCTAGCAAAGACTGAGAGTCAACACCCACTTTCCTCTGGTCCCACGCTGCCCAATGGCACCAATCCCCAGCCCAAGCTTTGAGCCAAAACCCAGTTCCATTCAATAGCAGCCACCTAGGAAATGGGCCAGTTGTTACTTAATGCAGTGGCCATGAATGAACTCGGACAGGGAATACACAGCTCTCTAATGAAGTGGCAGAGGCTCCAGAAGTAAAAAAACAGCTGACCTGTGTTTATTAAGATATGGAAAATGGGCTGTCAGAGGAAGAACAAGGCTCCAAGGGAAAAAAGGTCAGAAACAAGGATGGAAACACAGCCTTGTCTTTGGAAAAGCATCCAATACCATGCAGTCTTCAGTTGGAAAGACTGCGCTCCTCCTGGGTAATCCTGGAGGGTGGGCAGAGGAGGTGGGCAGGGTGGGCCTGTAAGGCTCGTCAACGTCAACCACGTGCCTCTCCAGTCACGCAGGGCTGCTCCCTGACCTGGCCAGAAGGACTCAGGAAAATGAAACAACCAACAAGTTAGGTATTAGGGTGAATGAGGCTCCTCCCACCCGAGGCTCTGGAACTCTGTGAACCCTTCAGGCTGCCAGCCATCCACGGCTCCCAGTGCTCTAACAGGGACAAGGACCGTGAGAATAGAAAGGATGACAATAGAGAAAACATACTGGTTTTTATTCTTAGCTAAGCACTGTTTTATAGCCTTTGAATGCATGATTTCACTTTACCCTTTGCCACAAATGGATCTCCTTTATATCGAAGAAGAAACTGAGGTTCAGAACTAGCACACATGAGACTAGAATGTGCATCCAGGGTGGGTGGAATTCAAAGCCCAAATCTTTTCCCCAGCATATGACTCTGGTTTACTTGAGCAATGATGGTCACACACATAAAAAATACTAAGGTGAATAGTTCTCATTCCTTGACGGCTCACTTCATATCATACAAAGCACTTGATATGTCCTCTCCTCCAGTAATTGGCATCCACCTTTGGAAGTAGGTACTGTGGTTATAGCAAGCTTCCCACTAAGAAAACTGAGTTACAGAGAGGTTAAGGAATCTGCCTACCGTCACACAGCCAGTAAGTGTTCTAGCAAAGACTGAGAGTCAAACTTCCCGGGCAGAAAGGCTGGTGTTTTTAGGTATTACACTCTTCTGCCCTGTCAGTTGGAGAGGTTTTGTTAATGCCTTTGCCCACAAGGCAAAGTAGACGAGATCCATCCAATTCAGATACTAGGGGTGGCTGGCTGGGCAATTTCAGGCCATGTAACTGGGTTCCGTGCCTTTGAACTGTGGTGCTGTAGAAGACTCCTGAGAGTCTCCTGGACAGCAAGGAGATCAAAGCAGTCAATCTTAAGGGGGACTCAACCCTGAATGCTCATTGGAAGGACTGATGCTGAAGCTGAAGCTCCAGTATTTTGATCATCTGATGTGAACAGCCAAAAAGTCCCTGATGCTGGGAAAGATTGAGGGCAGAGGAGAAAAGGTCATCAGAGGATGAGATGGCTGGATGGCATCACCGATGCAACGGATATGAACTTGGGAAAACTTTGGGAGATGGCGAGGGACAGGGAAGCCTCGCGTGCTGCAGTCCATGAGGTCACAAAGAGTCGGACATGACTGAGCGACTAAACAACTGCAATCCACCAAAGCTTCCATTCGACTGTGTCACTGCCGCTGCCTTATCCTCCTACAGCTTCTCAACTTCTGCCTCTCCAAAAGCACTTTCCTGGGGCCTCACTATCTACATGCAATATCCAGCAAGGTGTCCTCCTGGCTCCCAAGTACCTTCTATTCCCAAATGAGACACTCTTGCCTACCCCAGAAGGGTCTGGTGTCACTTTGCCTGCCAAGAACTCGTCTTAACCAATAATTCCATCTCAGGCATTTGTTTCCAGGGACAGCAAGGTCTACAGAGGTTGTTGTTGTTGGCATCGAGCCAGTGATGGAATCATGGGCCACCTCCACCTTTTTCCCCTTCTATGACTTTGAAAGTACAGCCATCATCTCTAAGGATGCCTACATTTCCTGTGAACCTGGATGTCTTCCTAGATAAGCAACAAAAAGTCTTATAAACACAACTCACCCCCAAGACCAGAGTTCTTAATAAACCAATGTGTGGGAATACTGAGACCACAGAGAAAGCCCCAGATGGAGACTGAAGAAAAATGAAAACTTGGTCCAAATGCCAATTCTTCATTTAGCACCATGTTTCTGGTAAAATTCACTGGAAGGGTGAATTGGGGCTTTCTTCAAGTTATTTTATGAGACAGCAGGAATACAGTTCCATGTCTGTTTTGGCAGGTACTAAAAATAAAATTTTAAAGCGCTGAAAATTTCCTTCTTCAGGAGTTGTTCAGGGGATGTCTTCAGGGCAATTTTAACACTTAAAGTATAATCCAAAGAATTTTTGCCTCTGGCCAAGTGGTGTGGGTTTGACCTCCATGCTACCTTTAACTGGGCTTCCCAAGTGGCACTAATGGTAGAGAGCCAGCATGCTCAATGCAGTAGACAAGAGACACGGGGTTCAATCCTCGGTCCCTGGGTTGAGAAGACCCTCTGGAGGAGCGTAGGGCAACCTACTCCAGTATTCTTGCCAGTAGAATCCCATAGACAGAGGAGCCTGGCAGGCAACAGTCCACAAGGTTGCAAAGAGTTAGACACGACTGAAGCAACTTAGCTCACTCGCTACCTTTTACAAGCTGTATGATGGTGGATCACTTCCCTTTTGCAGGTTCAGCTGAAGTATGTGCTAAACAATAGCAACGAAAACTCCCTCATTAGCTCTCAGGAGGACTACATGACCGTGCAGGAAGGCTCCTTAGAGCTCAGACTTGAGCGCCCATGAGAATCACCCAAGACTTGCTAAAACACAAACTTCGAGACCACAACCTCTGAGTTTCTGATTCAGTTTATCTGAGGAGGGGGCTGAGAATTGGTTTTCTGACACATTTTCAAGTGATGCTGAAGATGCAGGTCTCGGGACCACACTTGGCAAACCAACAGCTTAGAACAATGCCTGGCCCATAAATACCAAAAAATATTAGCTGTTGTTCCTATGATAGTTATTATGCTTTTCCTTATAGCTGTGAAACAGCCTCTGAGGAAGGCCCCCTGCTGCTTTCCAAGTCTAACAAACATTCTTCAGCCCTCCCAACTCTGTCACTTCTAGGGCCACTGAAATGCTGGAGGTTTTTCTACATTTGGATGTTTCCACGTGTTCAACCTTTACCTCTGTCTCCATTCCTTCCCCCCGCTGGTTCCCCGAACCCGTTTCCTGCCATTCCTCTGCCCTTTGGGAAAATTCACTGGAAGGGTGAATTGGGGCTTTCTTCAAGTTATTTTATGAGACAGCAGGAATACAGTTCCATGTCTGTTTTGGCAGGTACTAAAATAAAATTTTAAAGCGCTGAAAATTTCCTTCTTCAGGAGTTGTTCAGGGATGTCTTCAGGGCAATTTTAACACTTAAAGTATAATCCAAAGAATTTTTGCCTCTGGCCAAGTGGTGTGGGTTTGACCTCCATGCTACCTTTAACTGGGCTTCCCAAGTGGCACTAATGGTAGAGAGCCAGCATGCTCAATGCAGTAGACAAGAGACACGGGGTTCAATCCTCGGTCCCTGGGTTGAGAAGACCCTCTGGAGGAGCGTAGGGCAACCTACTCCAGTATTCTTGCCAGTAGAATCCCATAGACAGAGGAGCCTGGCAGGCAACAGTCCACAAGGTTGCAAAGAGTTAGACACGACTGAAGCAACTTAGCTCACTCGCTACCTTTTACAAGCTGTATGATGGTGGATCACTTCCCTTTTGCAGGTTCAGCTGAAGTATGTGCTAAACAATAGCAACGAAAACTCCCTCATTAGCTCTCAGGAGGACTACATGACCGTGCAGGAAGGCTCCTTAGAGCTCAGACTTGAGCGCCCATGAGAATCACCCAAGACTTGCTAAAACACAAACTTCGAGACCACAACCTCTGAGTTTCTGATTCAGTTTATCTGAGGAGGGGGCTGAGAATTGGTTTTTCTGACACATTTTCAAGTGATGCTGAAGATGCAGGTCTCGGGACCACACTTGGCAAACCAACAGCTTAGAACAATGCCTGGCCCATAAATACCAAAAAATATTAGCTGTTGTTCCTATGATAGTTATTATGCTTTTCCTTATAGCTGTGAAACAGCCTCTGAGGAAGGCCCCCTGCTGCTTTCCAAGTCTAACAAACATTCTTCAGCCCTCCCAACTCTGTCACTTCTAGGGCCACTGAAATGCTGGAGGTTTTTCTACATTTGGATGTTTCCACGTGTTCAACCTTTACCTCTGTCTCCATTCCTTCCCCCCGCTGGTTCCCCGAACCCGTTTCCTGCCATCCCTGCCCTGAGTCTACTGGAAGTCACTCGATTTCACCCATGATGGGTTTTCGAAAACATGTACTCATGTGGAACAAGACGCTTACGTGTTACATTGGGGAAATTCTGTTCCCACAGAACTAAAAAGGATGATAAAATCCCTAATTACACCTCATTTTTTGCAGCTCATCTTCAGATGATATATTTGCATTTGATACCTACATATGCCTTCCCTAACCACTGAATGTGTAATTACCTTATCCGATGAGTCTAAAGACTTGCCATTTCAGCATGCCCATAGATTTCTATCTTTCTCTCAACTCTATTAAGATCTATGGTTATCCATTTCAAGTCTCATTTTTCCATTCATTTTCATAAAATTGGATGAAAGTCCCATAAAATATTCAAATAGTTGCATAAAATTCTAGTAACTGCTAAGGAGATTAAGTACAGCAAAGCAGCTGGAAAGTAACCGTGGCTGGTGGGCGGCCCCACAGAGGGCAGCCTGAAATAACCAGGGGTCCTCTGGGGAGTCCCCAGACTTCCACCCTTTCCTCTCCCTTCTCAGGGGACAAGGGAGGCATTAGGCCACCTCAGTGTTTCACAAACGTTCACAGGCTCTGTTCACAAGGTTTCTCTTCCAAGAATTGACCAAATTCAAATCGCAACCTCTAACAGCTTTCTCACCTAAAAACATCATCCTCTTCCTGCTCTCTCATCTTCTCCATGGACCCCAGCTTATCTGTTCAAAGCAGATGGAATTGTCCCTCACTACCTTTTTCCCACCTAACTATCTCTTTCCTCATTTTGGAATCCCGCTAGCTGCTGAAACTTTGGTGTCCTATTCTATTTGGGTCTGAAAATTGCAAAAATTATTTCCCCCACTCTTTATCGTCTGTCCCCGCTTACTTCTGTGGATTCTTACAAGCCCTTTTTTTGGCCCCTTAGCAATGTACTTATTTGGGGCATGATTTTAAGCCTGTACCATCCACTCAAGGATTCAGTTTACACATTGTTCTGTATTACCTGTATGGAGGCACCTGTGCTGTGCTGTGTGCTTAGTCACTCAGTAGTGCTGGACTCTTCACAACCCCATGGACTGTAGCCCATCAGACTCCTCGGTCAATGGGATTTTCCCAGCAAGAATACTGGAGTGGGTTGCCATTTCCTCCTCCAGGGGATCTTTCCAACCCCAACTCTTGTAGGAGAGCTAACCTTAAGCCTAGCCTTAATTCTAGCCCTAAATCTCACACAAACATCACTCTATCCCTCACCCAATCTCAACTTAACGATAACTCGAAAGGTAACACTAGCTCTCCATATTTCCCTTTACTCAAACTCAGTCTTGACCTTAAACCAACCACAAGGGTTTTGGTAAAACTAACTCTAACCCAACCCTGAACCCTAGCCCAAACCTCACCGAAACCCTCACCCTATCCCAACACAGAGTGAACTCTAAAGCTAATACAGACATCCGAATTTCCCATTACTCTAAAGTCAATCTTAGCCTTAAACTGACCCCAACTCTTAAGGTAAAGCTTACTGTAACCCTACCTTAGCCCTAGCCTTCACCCTAGCTCAAAGTTCACCCGAACCATCTGTCTATCCCAACTTAAAGCGAATCGTGAAGCTAACACCAGCCACCAACATTTCCATTTACCTTAAACTCAATCGTAACACTAAACCAACCCCACCTCTTACGGTAAGGAAAACCCTAACCCGAGCCCTACCCTAGCCCTTATCCTGACCCTAGCTCAAACTGGACCCCAACCCTCTTCGAATCCCAAGTTAGAGTGAACCCTAAAGCTAACACCAGCCCTCAGAATTACCTCTTACTCTAAACTCAATGCTAACCTTAAACCGACCCCAGATCTTACGGTAAAGCTAACCCTACTTCTAGCTCTAGTTCGACTCTTAGCCCAAACCTCCCCCTCCCCCCAACCCAACTGCAACCCCTAAAGCTAACAGCCACCCCTCCACATTTCCCTTTCTCTAAACTCAATCCTAAAATTAAAATGAAGCCAATTTTTTGGTAAAGCTAACCCTAACTCTAACCCTACTCTAGCCCTAGGCCTGACCCAGGCTCAAACTACACCTGAATCCTATCTTAACTTAAAGCAAACCCTAAAGCTAACACCCACCATCTGTATATCCCTTTAGTATAAACTCCACTGTAGCCTTAAACTGACCCCAACTCTTATGGTAAGGCCAAACCTAACCCTAGCCCAGGCCCTGGCCCTGGCCCTAGGCCATATCACAACGTCCCCCCTCATCCCTACTTAGCACAATCCCTAAAGCTAACAGTTGCCCCCACATTTCTCTTTCCCCTAAACTCAATTCTAGTCTTAAAATGACCCAAATTCTTATGGTAACGCTAACCATAACCCTATCCTAGCTCTAGCTTTGACGCTACATCAAACCTGACCCAATCTATCTGTCAATCACAATTAAAGCAAAACCTAAAGCCAACACCAGCCCTCAGCATTTCCCTTTCCTCTAAACTCAATCCTAATCTTAAACCGATTCCACCCTAACCCTAGTCCTAGCCCTAATCCTAGCCCAGGTCTCACACATTGCAGGTGGATTCTTTACTATCCACAACAGCAGGGAAGCCCACGGATGCACCTACAGCCTTGCATTTCAATTCTAAACTCCACTGGTGACCAGGACGCTTCTGCGGCTCTTTCCTTCAGCTCCTTGCCACATGCCATAGGCTCTTAATGAACCATCTCTGATAATGATAAGCTAAGGGGAAACTGATCTCCTGGGAGTGACACAGATGTGAGCAATATATGGAAACATTTATATCAATCACCACGAGGCCATCCATGACCTATTGACAAGCATGGCAGCTGACTTTTGCCTTTCTGCTAGGCAGCATCTTGTTCAAGGTCTTCCCCAGTGGCTCAGTAGTAACGAATCTGCTGGCCAATGAAAAACATTCAAGAGATGTGGGTTCCGTCCCTGGGTTGGGAAGATCCCATGGAGAAAGAAATGGCAACCTACTTCAGTATTCTTCCTTGGAAAATTCCATGGACAGAGAGGCCTGGCGGGGTACAATCCATAGAGTCACAAAAGAGTCACGCACAGCTAAGAGACTAAACAACAACAATCTTTGTTCAAAGCTACTAGCTACACACTGAGCTTCTTCTTTTTTTTAGAAATGCATTTTATTTATTTATTACTTATTTTTGGCTATTCTGGGTTTTCCCTGCTGCCACAGGCTCTTCTCTAGTTGTAGGGAGAGGGGGCTACTCTCTAGCTGAGGTGAGCAGGCTTCTTGTTGTGGTGACTTCTCATTGTGGAACTCGAGCTCTAGGGCACGTGGGCTTCAACAGGTGTGGCATATGGGCTCCACAGTTGTGGCTCTGAGGCTCTAGAGCACAGACCCAATAGTTGTGGCTCATGGGCTTAGTTGCTCCGCAGCATGTGGGATCTTTCCCGATCAGGGATCAAACCCATGTCTCCTGCATTGACAGGTGAGCTCTTTATCACTGAGCCACCAGAGAAGCCCTACACTGAGTTTCTATATCAAGCAAAACTCTGGTTCCACCAATTAACTTTCTGGGCTTAGGGAAAAGCTTTCAACAGGCACAACAGAGCTGGCAGATGCAAAAGCACAGGCTGTGTTACCTACACCTCTCCCATCCCCATGCCCCGAACCACCAAAGTAGCTAATCAGGCAAGAGAAAAATGCAGAGAATTTCCTATCATCCATTTCCAGAGTTAAAAGAAACCAATTATCTCCCAGAGCTCTCTTTAAGATACAGAGTTCCTGCTGGAAACCCCAATTTTCCTTCTGGGCGCGATTCAAAACAGACGGAGTTAAAAAGCAAATCAATACTGGAAATCTCACAGATTTTTTTCTGGCCGGTATCTTATGGAAATCTATCTGTGCTGCCAATCATATGGCCTGCATTCTCTGTGTGCAGACATAATATAAGGACCATTTTGCCACCTGCTTTCACCCTGCCCTCACCTCGGGTCATTTTCATTCTTCTTCCCTGAAGACAGTCTTTCTTTAAAGTTGCAAAATGAGAATGTTCACTTTCAAAGCAGAACCCGAGTGATGGCTTCTACAAGTAGTGATCTGTGCGTTGGGGGGGTCTGGGGGCCAGGAGACAGACCTCAGTGCTGAGTGCAGATATCTGGGAGAGAGGGGGTTGTCTTATCCTCCACACAGAGGAGCCTACTTGCCACCTTACCCAACAGCCATGTCCACGGCATGTGGGTCTTCCTGTCCACCTTCAGGGTTCCATTCTTTTTTAGAAATGCATTTTATTTATTTATTACTTATTTTTGGCTATTCTGGGTTTTCCCTGCTGCCACAGGCTCTTCTCTAGTTGTAGGGAGAGGGGGCTACTCTCTAGCTGAGGTGAGCAGGCTTCTTGTTGTGGTGACTTCTCATTGTGGAACTCGAGCTCTAGGGCACGTGGGCTTCAACAGGTGTGGCATATGGGCTCCACAGTTGTGGCTCTGAGGCTCTAGAGCACAGACCCAATAGTTGTGGCTCATGGGCTTAGTTGCTCCGCAGCATGTGGGATCTTTCCCGATCAGGGATCAAACCCATGTCTCCTGCATTGACAGGTGAGCTCTTTATCACTGAGCCACCAGAGAAGCCCTACACTGAGTTTCTATATCAAGCAAAACTCTGGTTCCACCAATTAACTTTCTGGGCTTAGGGAAAAGCTTTCAACAGGCACAACAGAGCTGGCAGATGCAAAAGCACAGGCTGTGTTACCTACACCTCTCCCATCCCCATGCCCCGAACCACCAAAGTAGCTAATCAGGCAAGAGAAAAATGCAGAGAATTTCCTATCATCCATTTCCAGAGTTAAAAGAAACCAATTATCTCCCAGAGCTCTCTTTAAGATACAGAGTTCCTGCTGGAAACCCCAATTTTCCTTCTGGGCGCGATTCAAAACAGACGGAGTTAAAAAGCAAATCAATACTGGAAATCTCACAGATTTTTTTCTGGCCGGTATCTTATGGAAATCTATCTGTGCTGCTGCCAATCATATGGCCTGCATTCTCTGTGTGCAGACATAAGATAAGGACCATTTTGCCACCTGCTTTCACCCTGCCCTCACCTCGGGTCATTTTCATTCTTCTTCCCTGAAGACAGTCTTTCTTTAAAGTTGCAAAATGAGAATGTTCACTTTCAAAGCAGAACCCGAGTGATGGCTTCTACAAGTAGTGATCTGTGCGTTGGGGGGGTCTGGGGGCCAGGAGACAGACCTCAGTGCTGAGTGCAGATATCTGGGAGAGAGGGGGTTGTCTTATCCTCCACACAGAGGAGCCTACTTGCCACCTTACCCAACAGCCATGTCCACGGCATGTGGGTCTTCCCTGTCCACCTTCAGGGTTCCATTCCACACTTGTCCCCAGACTTTGTCCCCTCCTTCTTCCTGGAGGAATGCTCTTTCTGAAGCCCATCCTGACTCCCCTCTTCAAACTACGTCTGGTGGCTAAGTGTGAAGGCTACAGTCGCCTCTACCAGCCTTCCCTCCTGGATTTCCCTCTTCATCTGAAGTGCTTTTCTTGGCGTGACTTTGAAACCAGTCCATTTCCAAGGGTGCCTGGCAGAGGACTTTCCAAACCCAAGTCTCTCTTGAACCACCTTGACCATAACCATGGCCACGACCACGGCCATGTATGGTGTTATTTGTGTACTCGTTTTCTTCAATCAATCCACGTTTTTGTTCTTTTATTTTTTAAAGGTTTTTTTGGATGTGGACCATGTTTAAAGTCTTTATTGAATTTTTTACAATGTTGCTTCTGTTTTATGTTTTGGTGTTTTGGCCTCAAGGCATTAGCTCCCTTGACCAGGAACCTACACCCAACCCTGCATTGGAAGGGGAAGTCTTAAACTGCTGAACCACCAGAGAAATTCCCCTCAACCCCCTTTTTCAAAACATAAATATGTTTAAAAAAAGGAACCATAGCAACACCATTTGCCATAAATAGAATGTAACTCAAGGATGTACTCAATGTAAACAAAACTTCGGTAACTCTAATTAGACAGTGCTTCTGGCTAAAGACTTTTCCTGAAACAAGAGAGATCACCAAGTCTTGCCGAAGGAAAACAGACACAAGGGTGCAAACCACGACTCTCCCTCGCGTGATCAGAGTGCCAGAGGAAAACAAGGAACACCACGAAAGCAAATGTTGTTCAATATTCTTGCACGCGCCTCCCCCTCCCCAAATCTCTCATGTATCTGCAGTACATGAGAGAGAAGCCCTTCCTCTCTCCCAAGAACGTTTATTGAACGTCTACTGTGGGCTGGGTGATTTCTGGGGACTGGAGCATCAAACACATTTTAAACATGGCTCTGTGGCTAATGGAAAAAAATAAAAATGGCTCTGTGTCTGCCTGAGACCTAAAACCTATATTTAAACAAAGAGTGTCTCGGATAGTTTTTGCTCCCGTCTAGCACCTTAAACTAAGGAAAAACCCAGATTCAAAACTGTGAAAACCAGTTCATACCCGACACCCCCAGAAGGAGATTCAACAGTCACCAAACAGTCTCTGATTAAGCTTTCGATAAAACATGACATGTGGTTACCAGCTGTTAAGTGCCTGGCACGCTTTGTAAGCAGTACTAACTGCCCCCAAAACCTCAGGACTTCCCAAATAAACAAACCTCCGCCCAAATGCCCTTCCCCACCCATCCGAGGGGGAGCCCCCAAAGTCGAGGGTTGACTGACATTTCAAACCTGTTTGAAACCACAGAAAACCAAGTCTATTTTAAATGTCAATGAGGAAGAAGGTGGCTGGGCCAGCAGGTTTCTCCAGGAGGGATTGAGAAACCACTCTTGTAGTGGGATTTTAAAGTCAGTCACTAGAGACAGCGAGAGAAGAGAGTGTGGACAAGACTGACCTCTGAGTCAAGGGCAACCAAAATGATTCACATTTGTGATTAATTATCTCTTCTTTAATGTTTATTTGTCTCTCCCTGGACGGGGGCTTTCTTTCAAGCAACTGAGACTTTTGACCTGGCTGAATTCCGGACTTCTGTTCAGTCTTGCTTTGTCTACATTTAGATTGGCCAAGTGGCCATTTTCTGGTGTGTGTGTGTGTGTGTGTGTGTGAGAACTGACATTTGTCATTCTTCCAAAGTACACATAACACAATAGTTTAAGCTTCTTGATTTATGCAAAGAAAATGAAAGGCTGCCTGTGTTGTTGGTACAAACTCTTTAAACTGTCTTAAAAGTATACTCACCTGGGACACAGAATAATATCACCAACCTGAAACAATCTGTTATAAATTTTCCTATTAAAATAGATGGATTTCACCTTAGAATAAGGAATATGATCCTTGAACGCGGGGGCTTAGGAGAGCAAACCTTCCATGTAGCCAAAAATCTGCAGAGAATTCATAGTCGGTTCTCTGTATCCAAACCTCTCTCATATCCACAGATTCAATCCATGGAAAAATAAAATGGCTCTGTGTCTGCCTGAGACCTAAAACCTATATTTAAACAAAGAGTGTCTCGGATAGTTTTGCTCCCGTCTAGCACCTTAAACTAAGGAAAAACCCAGATTCAAAACTGTGAAAACCAGTTCATACCCGACACCCCCAGAAGGAGATTCAACAGTCACCAAACAGTCTCTGATTAAGCTTTCGATAAAACATGACATGTGGTTACCAGCTGTTAAGTGCCTGGCACGCTTTGTAAGCAGTACTAACTGCCCCCAAAACCTCAGGACTTCCCAAATAAACAAACCTCCGCCCAAATGCCCTTCCCCACCCATCCGAGGGGGAGCCCCAAAGTCGAGGGTTGACTGACATTTCAAACCTGTTTGAAACCACAGAAAACCAAGTCTATTTTAAATGTCAATGAGGAAGAAGGTGGCTGGGCCAGCAGGTTTCTCCAGGAGGGATTGAGAAACCACTCTTGTAGTGGGATTTTAAAGTCAGTCACTAGAGACAGCGAGAGAAGAGAGTGTGGACAAGACTGACCTCTGAGTCAAGGGCAACCAAAATGATTCACATTTGTGATTAATTATCTCTTCTTTAATGTTTATTTGTCTCTCCCTGGACGGGGGCTTTCTTTCAAGCAACTGAGACTTTTGACCTGGCTGAATTCCGGACTTCTGTTCAGTCTTGCTTTGTCTACATTTAGATTGGCCAAGTGGCCATTTTCTGGTGTGTGTGTGTGTGTGTGTGTGAGAACTGACATTTGTCATTCTTCCAAAGTACACATAACACAATAGTTTAAGCTTCTTGATTTATGCAAAGAAAATGAAAGGCTGCCTGTGTTGTTGGTACAAACTCTTTAAACTGTCTTAAAAGTATACTCACCTGGGACACAGAATAATATCACCAACCTGAAACAATCTGTTATAAATTTTCCTATTAAAATAGATGGATTTCACCTTAGAATAAGGAATATGATCCTTGAACGCGTGGGGGCTTAGGAGAGCAAACCTTCCATGTAGCCAAAAATCTGCAGAGAATTCATAGTCGGTTCTCTGTATCCAAACCTCTCTCATATCCACAGATTCAATCCACCACGGATCCTGCAGTACTACAGTGCTTCAGTTGAGCTCAGCCCTGTGACTCTGCCCATAGGGATTCTCTGGGCAAGAGTACTGGAGTTGGCTGCCATCTCCCGCAGGGGATCTTCCTGACCCAGTGATCACACCTGCGTCTCCTGCATTGGCAGGGAGGTTCTTTACCATTAGCGTCACCTGGGAAGTCCCTCAGTACTACAGTATTTACTATTTTTAAAAAATCTGTGTATAGGGACTTCCCTGGTGGTCCAGTGGTTAAGATTCTGCGCTCTCAATGCAGAGTGCCCGGGTTCAATCTGTAGCCAGGGAACTAGATACCAAATACGACAACTAAGACCAACTGTAGCCAACTAAATAAATCTTTAAAAAAAAAAAATCTGTGTATAAGTGGACTTTTGTGACTCAAATCCATGTCATTCAAGGGTCAACAGTATACAGAAATTTAATGAACACTCACTTTGCACTAATCTTACTCTTACTCTGTACTAATCACTGTTTGAAGGACTTTACAAATAATAATTACTTTAGTCCTCACAACAGCCCTATAAGATCAGGTCCTATGACCCCTGTTTTTACAGAACAAGACACTAAAATAAGAGAGGTAAAGCAACGTCCCAAGGTCACACAGCTAGGAAGGGGCTATGCTGGGCACTGAACCCAGGCAGCCTGGCTCTAAACTCTCCTCTCTGCTGCCTCCTCAGTCTCCGAGACTATATGTTGAGTGCTTTGCAAGTGTTATTTCACATGGACCATGCAATGACCTATAAGGTAGGTCATTTTTTAAATTCAATTTTACAGATGGGAAAACGGAAGCACGGAGAAGTGAGGCAGCTAGTCCAAGATACTCAGTTCACAAGTGCAAATCGGGGGCTATGACTTCACAGAAGAGCCCCCAGTCAGTTACACAACACCTTCCCATGCCCTCCCCACCATGTGCCTTTGTCTGCAGTCAGAAAGGCAGCTCTCGTCAGTGAATTAGAAAGCAGCTTCGGACCGAACCTGGAATCTTGAATTCATCAGCTGCATAACAGCAGTGTCTAGACAGGAGGGTTGTTAGCTTGTCTGATTCAGTTCTGTCTTGAATAGAATAGACCAAGAGGCTACATGACAAGAAGAGAATGTGGCTAAAGGGATATATCGTTACCCTCAATTAGGTACCACACATCGGGTGGGAGGGAATGGCAAGAGAGAAGCAGTTTCTGCCAAGCGTGGTTTGGGGTCCCCTGGGGGATCACCCAGACCCGTTCTACAGGGTCAAAATGATTTTCTGAGCAGCACTGAGCTGTTATTTGCCTTGCACCCTCCGTGACTGTCCTGTGGAATTTTTCAGAGATTGCCTGCAGTGCTCTCCAGACATGCCTTATCACCACAGATCGACAAAAGCAGATGGAGGGACCCGGCTGCGGGCAGACCAGCAGACATAGGAAACAGCACCATACTTCTAGTTTCATTTTGAAGTTATTTTTCATAAAAATGCCGTTTGTGTTCATATGTAATAGGTTTATTATCTGAACGAATTATGCACGTGCTAAAGTTTCTCACGTTGAATTTCTATTATGGTGAACACAGACATAACCCAAAGAGATGGTCGTTTTGAAGAGCGTAAAGGGATCCCTGAAACAAAAAGCTGCCATGAGAAGATAGTCTCCGTAACAGCTGACATTTTCCTTGTATGCTTCCATGACCATGGCACGGCAGTGTCCAGGACACAGCAGGAGGTCGGGGTACATCATTGTGGATGGGGAAGGCATGTCCAGGTATACCGTATTGGTTGTCCTCTAGGTACACGTACACCCATGCACAATGTAACACACATGCTTAAATACGCATAGCTTACCTGGAAGTAGTCTGTAATGAACGATCCAAGTTCACTCTTCAGCAGCCGCCTAGAGAGAGAGAGAGAAACACTGTCAAGCAGTCCTTGATGCTACAGCTCCTGAAGTCCAGTTCACGGATGCACAATGAATTGGCACAGGGGCCGAGGCAGGCCTGAGTAGGGAGCGTGCCTACCTAGGCCCTAGGTATGCCTTATTCCCACCAAGGTCACTACAGAATCTGGCGGGGTGGGGTGGGAATTCTAGAGGGGCATCTGCTCCTTCTCTCACTTTACAGGTAAAGCATCTCTGGAAGGCAGCCACAGGAGATCCTAATTCTACTAGCAGTGGAGGCAGGCTGGGGCACCTGGCTTCAGGTTGGTAAAAAGGGAGACCACAACTGTGTAATTTCCCCATGTTTGCAAAAAATGGGAAAAACGCCCAAAGGACCCCCGGTGGGAGAATGGCAAGAGAGAAGCAGTTTCTGCCAAGCGTGGTTTGGGGTCCCCTGGGGGATCACCCAGACCCGTTCTACAGGGTCAAAATGATTTTCTGAGCAGCACTGAGCTGTTATTTGCCTTGCACCCTCCGTGACTGTCCTGTGGAATTTTTCAGAGATTGCCTGCAGTGCTCTCCAGACATGCCTTATCACCACAGATCGACAAAAGCAGATGGAGGGACCCGGCTGCGGGCAGACCAGCAGACATAGGAAACAGCACCATACTTCTAGTTTCATTTTGAAGTTATTTTTCATAAAAATGCCGTTTGTGTTCATATGTAATAGGTTTATTATCTGAACGAATTATGCACGTGCTAAAGTTTCTCACGTTGAATTTCTATTATGGTGAACACAGACATAACCCAAAGAGATGGTCGTTTTGAAGAGCGTAAAGGGATCCCTGAAACAAAAAGCTGCCATGAGAAGATAGTCTCCGTAACAGCTGACATTTTCCTTGTATGCTTCCATGACCATGGCACGGCAGTGTCCAGGACACAGCAGGAGGTCGGGGTACATCATTGTGGATGGGGAAGGCATGTCCAGGTATACCGTATTGGTTGTCCTCTAGGTACACGTACACCCATGCACAATGTAACACACATGCTTAAATACGCATAGCTTACCTGGAAGTAGTCTGTAATGAACGATCCAAGTTCACTCTTCAGCAGCCGCCTAGAGAGAGAGAGAGAAACACTGTCAAGCAGTCCTTGATGCTACAGCTCCTGAAGTCCAGTTCACGGATGCACAATGAATTGGCACAGGGGCCGAGGCAGGCCTGAGTAGGGAGCGTGCCTACCTAGGCCCTAGGTATGCCTTATTCCCACCAAGGTCACTACAGAATCTGGCGGGGTGGGGTGGGAATTCTAGAGGGGCATCTGCTCCTTCTCTCACTTTACAGGTAAAGCATCTCTGGAAGGCAGCCACAGGAGATCCTAATTCTACTAGCAGTGGAGGCAGGCTGGGGCACCTGGCTTCAGGTGTAGCGATAAACAAGGAAGACCACAACTGTGTAATTTCCCCATGTTTGCAGACTTCATGGTTTAAAATGCATTTTGCATTTCTCATACATTCTTCATCCAAATATTGTAAAGTATGTGTGCAGAGGTGGGGCAACTATTATCCCTCATTATCCCTTGATAAAGAAATGGAGGTGCAGAGTGGTCTCCCAAATAAGTCAGTGGCAGAGCTGATTCAAACCCGGACCTTCTGCAACTTTAATATCTTTCGGTATAACCCTGCCCTGTCTTGCCTCCAAATCCATGGGGGACCTTCAGCCTGGTGCCATGGTTTTGGTGGTCTTTCTACCCAAAGGGTTGAAAAGTTCTTCAAGGGAGAACAGATGTATTTTATTTATCCAGCCATTCTTTATGTGCCAGATGCCATTCTAGCACCAGGAGTACATAAGTGAATAAGACAGGAAAAGTCTCTGCTCTCTGCTTTCAAGGACCTTACGTCTTTGTGGGGAGGGGTATAAAGAGCTAGTAGGTTAATCAACGCACTCCCAAGATAAGTCCAAAGAGCCTTAAGTGCTCAAAAAAATTAAAAATGGGTGTCTGGGCTCCTGATCCCCTTCTCCCTGTGACAAACCAGGAGACCATCCCTACTGCTCTTTCTTTAATTCAATCCAAACAAGGCAAGGAAGCTGAAACCAAGAATCCAGTGAGTTCCCTAAGGGAGAAAGCCTTCAGGACTTCCAATGACTTCATTTATGCATCCCGCCGACCATGGTTACTATGGAGAAAACATCCAAACTTCTGACAACACCAACTGGGTTTTAACTCCTCGAAACAATGTGTTCCCACATGTTGCTGTAGGATAAACAGGAAGTTACAACAAGATGTCACAATGTGTAGAAGATAGACCCAATAAGATTGGGTCATAAGAAGAACATCCATGACCTAAATTTTTGTTCCAGGAAGAACCCTGGAAAGCCGAAAATTCCCACTGAGCAATGAAAATACCTTCTTTATCCCAGGATAGAAAGTGTGTCTGTGGTGGACACTGCATTTTGAGATCCAAATGAAGAGCAGGTTCTCAGAAGGCCACCCCATCCACAGAACCTAAAGTTCACCCAGGTGGGGCGGGTCTGGCCGAGACAGGGAAGCCTTCGTAAGTCACCAGGCCAAGAGCAGGTGGGTCAGGGCTGGTTTTCCAGGCTGGAGGCATCTCTCAGACCAGACACAGAAACCAAGTGGCAGTCCATTTTTGAATAAGGGGAATTTTTTGAAAAAGGTGCAGAGTGGTCTCCCAAATAAGTCAGTGGCAGAGCTGATTCAAACCCGGACCTTCTGCAACTTTAATATCTTTCGGTATAACCCTGCCCTGTCTTGCCTCCAAATCCATGGGGGACCTTCAGCCTGGTGCCATGGTTTTGGTGGTCTTTCTACCCAAAGGGTTGAAAAGTTCTTCAAGGGAGAACAGATGTATTTTATTTATCCAGCCATTCTTTATGTGCCAGATGCCATTCTAGCACCAGGAGTACATAAGTGAATAAGACAGGAAAAGTCTCTGCTCTCTGCTTTCAAGGACCTTACGTCTTTGTGGGGAGGGGTATAAAGAGCTAGTAGGTTAATCAACGCACTCCCAAGATAAGTCCAAAGAGCCTTAAGTGCTAAAAAAATTTAAAAATGGGTGTCTGGGCTCCTGATCCCCTTCTCCCTGTGACAAACCAGGAGACCATCCCTACTGCTCTTTCTTTAATTCAATCCAAACAAGGCAAGGAAGCTGAAACCAAGAATCCAGTGAGTTCCCTAAGGGAGAAAGCCTTCAGGACTTCCAATGACTTCATTTATGCATCCCGCCGACCATGGTTACTATGGAGAAAACATCCAAACTTCTGACAACACCAACTGGGTTTTAACTCCTCGAAACAATGTGTTCCCACATGTTGCTGTAGGATAAACAGGAAGTTACAACAAGATGTCACAATGTGTAGAAGATAGACCCAATAAGATTGGGTCATAAGAAGAACATCCATGACCTAAATTTTTGTTCCAGGAAGAACCCTGGAAAGCCGAAAATTCCCACTGAGCAATGAAAATACCTTCTTTATCCCAGGATAGAAAGTGTGTCTGTGGTGGACACTGCATTTTGAGATCCAAATGAAGAGCAGGTTCTCAGAAGGCCACCCCATCCACAGAACCTAAAGTTCACCCAGGTGGGGCGGGTCTGGCCGAGACAGGGAAGCCTTCGTAAGTCACCAGGCCAAGAGCAGGTGGGTCAGGGCTGGTTTTCCAGGCTGGAGGCATCTCTCAGACCAGACACAGAAACCAAGTGGGCAGTCCTGGGGGAAGCCTTGAGGCAGGAAGAGACAGGGAGGCCGCTTCTGGCTGCTGGCTCCCAACAAAGTCTTCATGGTCACCGGGAAGTCTCAAAACCATAGGTGAAGGACCCAAGCTTCATCAAAAAGTGGGAAAACAAGTCTTCACAGTGGGCTGCTACTAAACGAGCTGCTCAAGTATATCTTGGGGGCCCACAGTGTGAGGGGTCCACACAGTTCTGAGACTAAGTTCTGTGCTATGGAATTGGTATCCCCAGAAAGCCACACTGGGAGAATGCCGTGCTCACAAAGATGCTTCAGGTAAAATGGAAAAAGAGAGAACATTCAGCAGTAAGGGCAGGCCTTCAAAGTCAAGCGCTATGGGAACCTTCCTGGAGCACGGAGAGGGGGTAATCATCATGAACTGGGGCTGGATGTGATTAGAGAGGTGGTTATCGCCCAAGGACGTTCACAGTGGTACTCTGGGAGCACTGCGACTCTATCCAACTGAGGACTCCAAGAGGTCTCCTCCCCTGCCCGTGATAGGAATGATACAGCATCCAGCCATGGCCAAGGTCAGAATTCTGCAGACCATTACTGCAAGACGAGGCTTGAGAGAGAAACCAGCTGATAAAGGAGTAGAGACTAAAAGTGAACCTGTTGCCACTGCCAAGACAAACGAATAGCCAAAAGGACTCAGACACTAGCCCTAGCCATCCCCAGGGCAGCAAGATGTCAAACAGGAAGTTACAACAAGATGTCACAATGTAGAAGATAGACCCAATAAGATTGGGTCATAAGAAGAACATCCATGACCTAAATTTTTGTTCCAGGAAGAACCCTGGAAAGCCGAAAATTCCCACTGAGCAATGAAAATACCTTCTTTATCCCAGGATAGAAAGTGTGTCTGTGGTGGACACTGCATTTTGAGATCCAAATGAAGAGCAGGTTCTCAGAAGGCCACCCCATCCACAGAACCTAAAGTTCACCCAGGTGGGGCGGGTCTGGCCGAGACAGGGAAGCCTTCGTAAGTCACCAGGCCAAGAGCAGGTGGGTCAGGGCTGGTTTTCCAGGCTGGAGGCATCTCTCAGACCAGACACAGAAACCAAGTGGGCAGTCCTGGGGGAAGCCTTGAGGCAGGAAGAGACAGGGAGGCCGCTTCTGGCTGCTGGCTCCCAACAAAGTCTTCATGGTCACCGGGAAGTCTCAAAACCATAGGTGAAGGACCCAAGCTTCATCAAAAAGTGGGAAAACAAGTCTTCACAGTGGGCTGCTACTAAACGAGCTGCTCAAGTATATCTTGGGGGCCCACAGTGTGAGGGGTCCACACAGTTCTGAGACTAAGTTCTGTGCTATGGAATTGGTATCCCCAGAAAGCCACACTGGGAGAATGCCGTGCTCACAAAGATGCTTCAGGTAAAATGGAAAAAGAGAGAACATTCAGCAGTAAGGGCAGGCCTTCAAAGTCAAGCGCTATGGGAACCTTCCTGGAGCACGGAGAGGGGGTAATCATCATGAACTGGGGCTGGATGTGATTAGAGAGGTGGTTATCGCCCAAGGACGTTCACAGTGGTACTCTGGGAGCACTGCGACTCTATCCAACTGAGGACTCCAAGAGGTCTCCTCCCCTGCCCGTGATAGGAATGATACAGCATCCAGCCATGGCCAAGGTCAGAATTCTGCAGACCATTACTGCAAGACGAGGCTTGAGAGAGAAACCAGCTGATAAAGGAGTAGAGACTAAAAGTGAACCTGTTGCCACTGCCAAGACAAACGAATAGCCAAAAGGACTCAGACACTAGCCCTAGCCATCCCCAGGGCAGCAAGATGGGGCTGGATGAGCAGACTGTGGGGCTTCCTTGGTGGTCCAGTGGGTGGAGAGTCTGCCTTGCAGTGCAGGGGCCACCGGTTCGATCCCTGGCCTGGGAAGATCCCACGTGCCGCAAAGTGGCTGGACTGATGTGTCCAATTACGAGTCAGCGCTCTGGAGCACACGTGCCCAGAGCCGGTGCTCTGCAATGAGAGAGACCACTGCAATGGTAGGCCCACACAGGCCAAATAATAATAATAATAATAATAATAATAAAGATGGATGAAAATTAAAAAAAAAAACAATAAAAGAGGCCAAAATTAAAAAAAAAAAAAAAGAAGCAGACTGTGAAAAGGCACCCCCACCACACTGATAAGGGTGGTCCTCAGTTCTGTGCTGAAGCAAGACCAGACACAGGTGGGGGAATCTGCTTTATATATGTTACACATGATGGACTATCACCAGGTATTGTAAGAGAACCACACAATTGTCTTTTTATCAAATTAAAAACTAGGTATTATTATACAGAGTTATCGGAACAAAATAAACTGGACCTGACCATTTAAGTCACCATTCTACTGTCCTGAGTGGGTAAATCAGTTAAGCTGTATATATCTTCCAAAATTCCATCTTATTTCTGTCTGCACATGTTACCGGAGCGACAAGGCCAGGGCATATATGTAAAAGTTTTTGCTGCAATGAAATATAGGGATGAACATAAATTGCATCAATAAAGTGCTCATAAGAACTTGGTTCACTCATACAATGAAGTTCTAAGTAACCATAAAAAAAAAAAAGGAAGCAAGAAGTACTCTTAGTAATATATGAAGATATCTACATTAAATTAAGTTTTTCAAAAAAGCAAGTGTAAAACAATGTGTATAATATGCGAACAGGGAAGAGAAATGCATATATATACACACACATACATATATATATATGTTATTTACACAATACCAACAAATTCATTTGCCGAATCATTAGCTATGATTCGGTTTCCAAGTGGCCCTTTGAACTGAAATATATAGTGGCTTGGGGCCTCCCAGGTGGTGCTAACGGTAAAAGAACTTGCCTGCCAATGCAGGAAACATTAAGAGACACGGTGTCAATCCCTGGGTTGGGAAGATCCCCCAGAAGAGGGCATAGCAACCCATTCCAGTATTCTTGCCTGGAGAATCCCATGAACAGAGAGCCTGGCAGGCTACAGCCTATGGGATCACACAGAGCCAGACATGACCGAAGCAACTTAGCGTGCATCCATGTGTATAGTACCTTGATTTTTAAACACACAAAACACACACACATTTTCAAAATTATCTGTGAATGCACTGGGTTGCATCTTCTCCTCTATATATCCCCATTTAGGGGCCTGGAGGCTGTTACTAGAAATTAAGTCTGACAACCAAACACTTTAGTAAACGTTATTCCCTTAAGTTGGGAGATGTGGTGTTAAGAGACTCCAAACCACTTGATCAGATCCCAGTCTGTGGGCCTCCTCTAAGGTGGCAAGTAGCCCCACGGCTTTTCCATAAGTATTTCTTATGTGTGCATAAACTCTGGGAGACTAGCCCATGAATGACTGTAACAAAAGTGATTTGGGGCAGGAGAGTAGGAACTGGGTGTCTGGGGTTGGGGAGGGGGATTCTTCCCTGTATAGACTTTAATATATTAAAATTTGGGGGGTACACTGTGAACACATCCTAT
The DNA here is from genome assembly GCA_022376925.1 of Tragulus kanchil. Lineage (NCBI taxonomy): Eukaryota > Metazoa > Chordata > Mammalia > Artiodactyla > Tragulidae > Tragulus > Tragulus kanchil. Next base: position 29,961,387 of record JAIOJX010000006.1, on the reverse strand, counting down.
GCGAAAATCTGAAAAACGATGGTCTTTAATTAACACTAGCCACCACCAAGGTTCCCAGCAGATGGCTGGAGGCCAAGAAAGACTTGTGAGAGCGGGTTCCCACATCAGGGGCAGAGCCTCAGGAAGCCGACTGACTTCAGGGAACAGGATCCCACAAGGCCTGAGAATCTGCCAATGCAAACCCACCCCAGGCGGGTAACCCAAGCACTTAGCACAGAGAGCTCGGGGTGAGGCGAGGCCAGGGCTGGCCTGGCCAAGCCGAGAGCAGTCGGCCGCTGAGTCATAGTGTGAAGACCCACCATCCATTTCTATATTCTGTGTCTGCTCTGCTTGTACTCGGTTTACAAGGAAAGGGTACTTCTGAAAAACTCTACCCTGGTCTTGCTGAAATGTGAGAAGGGGATTTTCCACCCCTTGGCTTTGAGGTGCCATCTCAAGGGGAACTCGGCAGTAGCTTCCCACCAAAGCAGGAAAGGCTGACTGATAGAGCCTCAGGACCCCAGGTGACAATTCGCCAAGGCACAACCATTTACTGAAAACCTACTGTGTCTTAGATACGGCGTGAGGTGCTCGGAGAGGACAGAAGAGCTCAATGACTCCTCCCCATCAGGATCATGCTCTCAGGAGACAGGGGCTCCATCTTATCCCCAAATGGAAAGGATCCAGGCATTAGGGATGCACACAGATGTAAATTCACAGAAGGACCACCTCACTAAGTGTGCCCGTGCAGCTTGTAAAGCACAAGGAAGAAGAGAAAAGCAGAAGACAAAAGAATTAAAGTGCCCGTGCTTTGTGGTTCCCTTGATACAGAAGAGATGGAAATCTTGATTCCCAGAGCCTTGGATGTATGTTCCTCCTAGGCTTCCCTGGTGGTTCGGATGGTATCAAGCCTGCCTGCAATGCAGGAGACCCAGGTTCGATCCCTGGGTCAGGAAGACGCCCTGGAGAAGGAAATAGCAACCCGTGCCAGTTTTCCTGCCTGGAGAACTCCATGGGCAGAGGAGCCTGGGAGGCTACAGTCCGTGGGGTCACAAAGTGCTGGATGTGACTGAGCAACTAACACTTTCACTTTCATGTTCCTCCTGGGCACAAAGGCACAGAACCCGACAGCCTGCTGTCCTCTTCTTCCATCCTTTCCTAGGGCTTCTTCCCAGGAAATAGTAAAGTCATTACATATTGGAGCAATTAATAATAATGAATGAGCAACACATGGCTCCTAGGATGAAGTTTGACTTTCTCTCCCAATTAGTTTCCTGAACACGTGTCACGTGCCAGGCACCCATGTCAACAACATACATGTGTTTCCTCTTTTAAGCCTAAACCAAAACTCTCAACATCGTCGTGATATCTCTGCTTTCTATCAAGAAAACAGAACCTCAGAGGTTACTGAGGAGGCCGTGCACCGGGCTTAGGGTGGAGAGGAAGTGCCGATTTGGAGGCAGCCACCTGGGTCTGCTCTGCTTGTACTCGGTTTACAAGGAAAGGGTACTTCTGAAAAACTCTACCCTGGTCTTGCTGAAATGTGAGAAGGGGATTTTCCACCCCTTGGCTTTGAGGTGCCATCTCAAGGGGAACTCGGCAGTAGCTTCCCACCAAAGCAGGAAAGGCTGACTGATAGAGCCTCAGGACCCCAGGTGACACGCCAAGGCACAACCATTTACTGAAAACCTACTGTGTCTTAGATACGGCGTGAGGTGCTCGGAGAGGACAGAAGAGCTCAATGACTCCTCCCCATCAGGATCATGCTCTCAGGAGACAGGGGCTCCATCTTATCCCCAAATGGAAAGGATCCAGGCATTAGGGATGCACACAGATGTAAATTCACAGAAGGACCACCTCACTAAGTGTGCCCGTGCAGCTTGTAAAGCACAAGGAAGAAGAGAAAAGCAGAAGACAAAAGAATTAAAGTGCCCGTGCTTTGTGGTTCCCTTGATACAGAAGAGATGGAAATCTTGATTCCCAGAGCCTTGGATGTATGTTCCTCCTAGGCTTCCCTGGTGGTTCGGATGGTATCAAGCCTGCCTGCAATGCAGGAGACCCAGGTTCGATCCTGGGTCAGGAAGACGCCCTGGAGAAGGAAATAGCAACCCGTGCCAGTTTTCCTGCCTGGAGAACTCCATGGGCAGAGGAGCCTGGGAGGCTACAGTCCGTGGGGTCACAAAGTGCTGGATGTGACTGAGCAACTAACACTTTCACTTTCATGTTCCTCCTGGGCACAAAGGCACAGAACCCGACAGCCTGCTGTCCTCTTCTTCCATCCTTTCCTAGGGCTTCTTCCCAGGAAATAGTAAAGTCATTACATATTGGAGCAATTAATAATAATGAATGAGCAACACATGGCTCCTAGGATGAAGTTTGACTTTCTCTCCCAATTAGTTTCCTGAACACGTGTCACGTGCCAGGCACCCATGTCAACAACATACATGTGTTTCCTCTTTTAAGCCTAAACCAAAACTCTCAACATCGTCGTGATATCTCTGCTTTCTATACACAAGAAAACAGAACCTCAGAGGTTACTGAGGAGGCCGTGCACCGGGCTTAGGGTGGAGAGGCCTTTCATTCAGAGTGCCGATTTGGAGGCAGCCACCTGGGTCTGAAGCCTGCCGTTAACGGTAACTTTTGCAAGTTAATGGTACAAGTTTGTTCCTTGAACTTGTTTTCTCAACTGGAATTTGGGGATAATAAGAGTAGCCCCTTCACAGGATTACTGCAAAGGTAAATGAGTTCAAATGGTGAGTTTATAGAGCAGTGTTAGCACAGAGCAAGGCTGGCCAAGTGTTCCGACCACCACCACCACCATCCCCATCACCCCCGCCACCAGCCACTGAGCTAGAAAGAGAAGGAAGTGGGGACTTGAGAGTAATGGGAAGTGAATGTTTATGTGGGACTCAACCCAAAAGGGAAACAGAGCATGAGGTTCCATCAGAAGTCAAAAGGACCGTAATAAGGAGAAATGGGGAACCACTCACTCACTGGTCTGTAGCGTCTCACCCCCTCGCCCTCTAGGCTGACCGGGTGAGACGCCACCCCGGATGACAGCGTTTCCTGTTATTACGCCGACCTGCCATCTCACCCTGCACCATCTCAGCTTCCTAGTGCATCAGCTCGACTTCCTACTTCTGTGGGATCCACGGTAGACCAGGCACAGCCCAAGCTGGACTTGAGCCCAGTGCACGGCACAGGGGTGACTGCATGGCAGGCAGGGCAGGAAGTGGCAGAACGACACAGAGAAACCACCTTAGATGCGAGGCACAACCTCCCCTGACCACAGGGAAAGCCCCGAAGCACCAAAATCCCAGAGGATGAAGCCCCCGAGAGCCAGGTGCCTCGGGGCAAAAGGCTAGCCAGCTTGGGTGGGGAACCCGTACTAGCCATGAAGCCTTTCTGTGCCATGCAACAATCAGGGGCTTCCCCAGCCCCTTGGCAGGGCCCAGCCAGAGGCCCTCAGGTTCCAGGAACAGAGGGGACCTCACAGGATCCTGTGCCTGACCCTAAGCTGGTCAGTACCTGTCTGACTCGATCATTCAATTCTCTCAAGATCACCCACCTCGCTTCTGCAACAGGGCATGTTTCAAGGAGGTGGCATCTTCTAAGCAGTAACATATGGAAACACCCCGTTCCTCACAGGCACATTCTAGGGGAGCCCATCGGAGGTTGCGTGCAGGAGTCAGGTAAAACACGAGGACTGTCACACCTCTATAGTCTGCACCCACGGATGGCAGTGGAGACAGTGGAAAAGACAGAGAAATCCAACAGGGACCACTTCCGGAGCTCAAGGGGTGCTTTTTTTAACTGAGGAAAGTAGCCTTCACAGGATTACTGCAAAGGTAAATGAGTTCAAATAGTGAGTTTATAGAGCAGTGTTAGCACAGAGCAAGGCTGGCCAAGTGTTCCGACCACCACCACCACCATCCCCATCACCCCCGCCACCAGCCACTGAGCTAGAAAGAGAAGGAAGTGGGGACTTGAGAGTAATGGGAAGTGAATGTTTATGTGGGACTCAACCCAAAAGGGAAACAGAGCATGAGGTTCCATCAGAAGTCAAAAGGACCGTAATAAGGAGAAATGGGGAACCACTCACTCACTGGTCTGTAGCGTCTCACCCCCTCGCCCTCTAGGCTGACCGGGTGAGACGCCACCCCGGATGACAGCGTTTCCTGTTATTACGCCGACCTGCCATCTCACCCTGCACCATCTCAGCTTCCTAGTGCATCAGCTCGACTTCCTACTTCTGTGGGATCCACGGTAGACCAGGCACAGCCCAAGCTGGACTTGAGCCCAGTGCACGGCACAGGGGTGACTGCATGGCAGGCAGGGCAGGAAGTGGCAGAACGACACAGAGAAACCACCTTAGATGCGAGGCACAACCTCCCCTGACCACAGGGAAAGCCCCGAAGCACCAAAATCCCAGAGGATGAAGCCCCCGAGAGCCAGGTGCCTCGGGGCAAAAGGCTAGCCAGCTTGGGTGGGGAACCCGTACTAGCCATGAAGCCTTTCTGTGCCATGCAACAATCAGGGGCTTCCCCAGCCCCTTGGCAGGGCCCAGCCAGAGGCCCTCAGGTTCCAGGAACAGAGGGGACCTCACAGGATCCTGTGCCTGACCCTAAGCTGGTCAGTACCTGTCTGACTCGATCATTCAATTCTCTCAAGATCACCCACCTCGCTTCTGCAACAGGGCATGTTTCAAGGAGGTGGCATCTTCTAAGCAGTAACATATGGAAACACCCCGTTCCTCACAGGCACATTCTAGGGGAGCCCATCGGAGGTTGCGTGCAGGAGTCAGGTAAAACACGAGGACTGTCACACCTCTATAGTCTGCACCCACGGATGGCAGTGGAGACAGTGGAAAAGACAGAGAAATCCAACAGGGACCACTTCCGGAGCTCCGAAATACATCCCCTGTGCTACGCTACGCAGCTGCCACAAAGCACCTGGAATTCTCCAGTGGCCTTTAAGGTAGGAATTTATCCTTGTTGGGCAGACAAGGAGACAGCCTTGCCTGAGGCCATACACATTGGCAGATCCCAGCTCCAACAGAGGCCCCCTTGAACAGGAGGCAGGCGGGGGAGGTGAGTGAGGGACCCGTATGGCTGCAGCAAACTCCCCTGAAGCCAGCAGCCAGGGCTCCATCCTGCTGACCAGCTCAAGGCCCGTGTTGTCCAAAGTGAGCAATGCTTTCCAGAAAGCTGGGTTTTTTTTTTGTTTTTTTGTTTTTTTTTAAAAGATTTATTTATTTATTTATTTTGGGCGGGGGTTGGGTTGGGGAGGGAGGGGAGCGGGCGGGCCACTTCTATTGGCCTTTCATTTCTCTGTTTTCATCGGTCTTTGTTCTTTGGCTCCTGCGAAAGCCGGGGTTTTCAGGGCAAAAGTCCAGATACGCAGACACTGGGCAGGCCAATCACCCCACAGTATGGCCCCGGAGGTGTCTCATGAGCTCCTGCCCTAGAATTTCTCTTTCTGCCCTCAAAGAGGACCTTCGTTCTCCACCAGAGCAGACCCAAGGTGTCCACCTATAGTCAGGCAAAGCCACCTGAGTCACAAAGAGAAGACCTCATCTGAAGGCCTCCCAACGGAGGTCCTCAGAAGACAACTCCCCATTCATTTGATGATCTGTTCATAAACCTATGTCTGGGGCATCAGGCTTCAATCAGGACAACGTGGACAATGCACCTCTTGCAGCCCACTTACTGTTTTCTGTTGTTGGGTTTTGTTTGTGTTTTTAATTTTATTTACCTAGATTTGTATTTGGCTGCAATGAGTATTCGCTACTGCAGGCAGGATCTCGGGGTGTTGAATCCAACAGCACCACAAGGCCTCAGCTGTTGCCATGAGCAAGTTTAGTTGACCTTACGCAGGCGGGATCTTAGCTCCCCGACCAGGGATCAAACCCACATCCTCTGCGTTGGAAGGTAAATCCTTAACTGCGGGATCACCGTACAGAGAAATCCACCCACGGAGGCAGTGGACAAAGACAGAGAAATCCAACAGGGACCACTTCCGGAGCTCCGAAATACATCCCCTGTGCTACGCTACGCAGCTGCCACAAAGCACCTGGAATTCTCCAGTGGCCTTTAAGGTAGGAATTTATCCTTGTTGGGCAGACAAGGAGACAGCCTTGCCTGAGGCCATACACATTGGCAGATCCCAGCTCCAACAGAGGCCCCCTTGAACAGGAGGCAGGCGGGGGAGGTGAGTGAGGGACCCGTATGGCTGCAGCAAACTCCCCTGAAGCCAGCAGCCAGGGCTCCATCCTGCTGACCAGCTCAAGGCCCGTGTTGTCCAAAGTGAGCAATGCTTTCCAGAAAGCTGGGTTTTTTTTTTGTTTTTTTGTTTTTTTTTAAAAGATTTATTTATTTATTTATTTTGGGCGGGGGTTGGGTTGGGGAGGGAGGGGAGCGGGCGGGCCACTTCTATTGGCCTTTCATTTCTCTGTTTTCATCGGTCTTTGTTCTTTGGCTCCTGCGAAAGCCGGGGTTTTCAGGGCAAAAGTCCAGATACGCAGACACTGGGCAGGCCAATCACCCCACAGTATGGCCCCGGAGGTGTCTCATGAGCTCCTGCCCTAGAATTTCTCTTTCTGCCCTCAAAGAGGACCTTCGTTCTCCACCAGAGCAGACCCAAGGTGTCCACCTATAGTCAGGCAAAGCCACCTGAGTCACAAAGAGAAGACCTCATCTGAAGGCCTCCCAACGGAGGTCCTCAGAAGACAACTCCCCATTCATTTGATGATCTGTTCATAAACCTATGTCTGGGGCATCAGGCTTCAATCAGGACAACGTGGACAATGCACCTCTTGCAGCCCACTTACTGTTTTCTGTTGTTGGGTTTTGTTTGTGTTTTTAATTTTATTTACCTAGATTTGTATTTGGCTGCAATGAGTATTCGCTACTGCAGGCAGGATCTCGGGGTGTTGAATCCAACAGCACCACAAGGCCTCAGCTGTTGCCATGAGCAAGTTTAGTTGACCTTACGCAGGCGGGATCTTAGCTCCCCGACCAGGGATCAAACCCACATCCTCTGCGTTGGAAGGTAAATCCTTAACTGCGGGATCACCAGGGAAGTCCCCTGCTTGCTGTTTGTTAAGAAACACGGGAGGGGGCTTCCCCTGGTGGTCCAGTGGATAAGGACACCGCCTTGCAGTGCAAGGGGCGCCGGTTCGATCCCTGGCCTGGGAAGATCCCACGTGCCGTGGAGCGGCTGGACCGATGTGTCCAATGACCGAGCCGGAGCTCTGGAGCGCATGCGCCCAGAGCCGGTGTTCTGCGACAACAGATGCCACCGCGATGGGAGGCCCGCAGGAGCCAAGGAACAAAGACGGATGAAAACGGAGAAATGAAAGACCAATAGAGTGGCCCGCCCATCCCCCTCCCTCCCCAACCCGACCCCCGCCCAAAATAAATAAATAAATAAATCTTTTAAAAAAAAAATAAAAATAAAAATAAAAAAAAAAAAAAAAAAGAAACACGGGAGGCTCAAGTTCGAGTCTCATGTCAGCTACTAGACAGCTCTGCGACTCTGGGCCAGCTCTCCCACCTCTCTGTGCCTCTATGCCCTTATCTGTAAAACAGGGACAAAGCACCACTGGACTCCCTGCGGTGTGGGGAGTTTTACAAGAGTTAACACACAGAGCCCAGCATGTACTAAATAAACGCTCTGCTAAAGTCTGCTATTATTATCATTAGGTCATGGAATCTTGACTCAGACCAGTCCCCTCTGCCAGCCTGTGGCCTCTATCCGAGTTCTCCTCTCCTCCCCTCCCAGTATTCCCCTCTGCTGCAGGTCCAGTCCACAGAACTCCCTCCCAGCGCTGGACCCAGCTGAGGCCTAGTTCTCTTCTAGCCTGGGTGGCCAACTGACTCAGAACAAGGACATTTCAACTCCAACCTGTTGGAGATGGAGCTCAATTCTTGGAACCTCCTCTTTTCTTGAAAATCTCTGGGGTTTCCTTCACAAAGCCTCCCTCTTGGCAAGAACAGAAGCAGGGTGGTTGGAGAGAGAAGGAAAATGTGTTTCCTGTCTCAGGCCAGCTGCAGATAACTCATCTCTGGTTTCCGGAACCTCATCTCTGAGCATTTATTTCTTCTGAAAAGAAAAAATCCCCCCAGGAAGAAGGAGGGGTGAAAGGGTGTGGAAAGAGTGGTGGCGAGATTTTTCTATCCTCACTTGCCCTTTCTACCTGACTCTCACCTGCCCCATCCTACAGATTTCAACGGGGGCACAGCTTTCTCCCAAATCGAATCGTGCTCATCCCAACCCCTGCACTTTCCTAGCACTCTGGATTCTTCCAGCATCGGATTTGAAATACCACTTGATCACTGCCTATTCAGGTCTCCCCTCTCACTCTGCAGTACGTTCCCTAAGACCAAGAACCACCTACCCCAACGGCCCCAGGACCTGGCCCAGTACCTGACAGAGCATCCACAGATATTCACTGACTGAATGAAGAGAAGCATCAGTGACCCCTTCCTCTACATGGAACCCCAACTCCAGCCAACCCAGAACTGAAAGCCCTTTTAAGAACCTACATGCATACGTTTTTACAAGGGCCAGGACACAGAAACAGTAGTACTCTCACACTTTCCTAACTTTGTACAGTCAGTGGATTCGTTGTTGAAAAGAATGCTTTAGCAGGAGCATGCTTCCATATCTGAGTTTGGTTACTCTTGTTCCTGGAAAAGCTCGTGAAACCCAAACCTCTAACCGAGACTTGTCCCCACTGCCAAAACACAGCCACATTAGGAAGTAGGCTGGAGAAGGGAGTTCAAAATAATGCCGATGCCGCTAAGAGAATTTAAACCAAGAAGATACCCAGGTCCAGCCCACACCAGGACAGATGGACACTAGGGCAGGCAGAGCTGTAGGCTGGGATGACAGGGGATTTCACCAAGATATGTCTATTCTGAGGGGTCACTTTCTAAGACAGTCTCTACAGAAAATAATGTGATTTATGGTCTTTATAGTGACAGATCGTGAGCCCTGACTTTAATTAAGGAAACATCTGCCACTTTATTGAGGTTGTCACCTGCTGCAAAGAGCCGACTCATTAGAAAAAGACCCTGATTCTGGGAAAGACTGAGGACAGGAGGAGAGGCAGGCAACACAGGATGAGATGGTTGGATGGCATCACTGACTCGATGGACATGAGTTTGAACAAACTCTGGGAGATACTGAAAGACAGAAAACTGGCGTACTGCCATCCATGGGGTCCCGAAGAGTCGGACAGGATTCAGTGACTGAACAATAATTCTTGAAGAATTTGTTTTTCAAAGGTCTCAGCATCCTTCTCTTGACCTATTAATCTATTTCAGAACTTGACTATCCTTGACCCAGAGTTCTTTCTCAGAGCTAACCCAATGTCTATCTGCCAAAGTGTAAACTGGAGTTCATTTTTAAGACATGGAGACACGTCTTAGAAAAAAAAACCAATTTTTGTAACAATTGCATTTTAGGACCCGGTTACATAAAAACCATCCTGGCCATCCTATACGTTGGCTAACAGTTATATGAATTCACATTTCCCAGGGAAGACACTGACTCCACAATTAGAAAGATGCCCAGGGCTGGCTGAGGTGAGCCAAGGAAGCTGATTTAGGTTTTGACACTGGACTTGGATAACATGCCTACGTTTTTACAAGGGCCAGGACACAGAAACAGTAGTACTCTCACACTTTCCTAACTTTGTACAGTCAGTGGATTCGTTGTTGAAAAGAATGCTTTAGCAGGAGCATGCTTCCATATCTGAGTTTGGTTACTCTTGTTCCTGGAAAAGCTCGTGAAACCCAAACCTCTAACCGAGACTTGTCCCCACTGCCAAAACACAGCCACATTAGGAAGTAGGCTGGAGAAGGGAGTTCAAAATAATGCCGATGCCGCTAAGAGAATTTAAACCAAGAAGATACCCAGGTCCAGCCCACACCAGGACAGATGGACACTAGGGCAGGCAGAGCTGTAGGCTGGGATGACAGGGGATTTCACCAAGATATGTCTATTCTGAGGGGTCACTTTCTAAGACAGTCTCTACAGAAAATAATGTGATTTATGGTCTTTATAGTGACAGATCGTGAGCCCTGACTTTAATTAAGGAAACATCTGCCACTTTATTGAGGTTGTCACCTGCTGCAAAGAGCCGACTCATTAGAAAAAGACCCTGATTCTGGGAAAGACTGAGGACAGGAGGAGAGGCAGGCAACACAGGATGAGATGGTTGGATGGCATCACTGACTCGATGGACATGAGTTTGAACAAACTCTGGGAGATACTGAAAGACAGAAAACTGGCGTACTGCCATCCATGGGGTCCCGAAGAGTCGGACAGGATTCAGTGACTGAACAATAATTCTTGAAGAATTTGTTTTTCAAAGGTCTCAGCATCCTTCTCTTGACCTATTAATCTATTTCAGAACTTGACTATCCTTGACCCAGAGTTCTTTCTCAGAGCTAACCCAATGTCTATCTGCCAAAGTGTAAACTGGAGTTCATTTTTAAGACATGGAGACACGTCTTAGAAAAAAAGACCAATTTTTTGTAACAATTGCATTTTAGGACCCGGTTACATAAAAACCATCCTGGCCATCCTATACGTTGGCTAACAGTTATATGAATTCACATTTCCCAGGGAAGACACTGACTCCACAATTAGAAAGATGCCCAGGGCTGGCTGGGGTGAGCCAAGGAAGCTGATTTAGGTTTTGACACTGGACTTGGATAATCCATCACAGTTTATTACTGTTTGGCTGGCGTAGAATGAAGAACTGAGAGAGTCATTTCCTCTTGTTCTTTTCCTCTGCAGAAAGGAGAAACGGCTGGCTCTCCTTGTAAGAACTTAGCCTCACCCTCTTCCGAGCCAGCACATTCTTAGAAGAGCCTGGCCTGGACCTCTCTAGTTCAAGGTCAGCTCACCTCATCCAAACAGTTAGATCTCGATACAGTACTGCTCATGGGGCAACTGGCCATACTGCCCTGTGCTCTCATGCTAGGTACTCAGCCAGTGTTTATCACTTTATCATTGCTGCATGTTCACAGTAGGAATAATAATGGCGAACATCGATTAGACACCAGATCTTGTACTAAGGCCATTCCTAGCCTTATCTCAGACTTCCCTGTCACTATGATGTTGACATCATTATCCCCATTTCATAAAAGAAAGAACAGAGACTTGGATAACTTGCCCATGGTCACCTAGCCAGTCTAATCTTGATCCTTAACCAAAAGCTACTCTCTTAACTTAAAACAATTCTCTTGAATCTGGCAGGGCTTTTCTTGCACGTAGAATTGTTATAATTGATCTAATAATGAACAGCATTCTTTCCTTCCGCATCTTGCCTCATCCCTACTTGGTTTGTCCCTCACCCCACCTGGTGGAGCCTCAACACTGTGAATTTGTGGCTGCATTCTGCAAACAGGTCTTCCTAGAGGAAAAAGAGAGGAAACCCCAAAACCTGTTTATCTGAATGTAACCAGAGACTAGCATGCTGTTTGGGTGTTTTAATTACTGAAATAAAGGCAAGTGTGTTTATTTCCATGTTGGCTCTTGCAGACATAGGTTCACATTATTTAACTAGGGTCACACATGGGCCTGGGATATGTTTCATGTTCTCAGCGGTACTCCGAGTGCCTGTGCTAAGAAAGCCCATCTCCGTTCTAACAACCCTCTTCAAGAAGGACAGAGGATAGATGGTCCAGAGCATGATCTTCGGAGCTCTGGGTTTTGACAGCTTTGACGTTTCCAACCCGTGTTTCTCAACCAACCTGAAAAGCCGCTTGAAAGAGAGAGAGGAACATCCAACGGCAGCTTCAAACCCAATCCACTACTGGAGAGGAGTCTTGGGCGGGAGAGGGTGTTGTGGTCCCTGGACAGTGTTAAGAAGCACGGTTCGTGGTGAGAGATAGGGTCCTGGAGGCCTCAGGAATGGAACTATGGCACAGAGAAAGATCAAGACCATTGGTTTACCCCTTCTTCCAGCTATAACCTTTCTCTCTGACACTATAACACTATAGCGCAAAGAGCACAGGTTTCACTGCAGACTGACCGTCCGTCCCCTCGATGTCTATGTTGAAGCCCTTTGCCCTCAGTGTGATGGTATCTGAAGATGGGACCTTTGGGAGATAATTAGGTTTTTTTTAATTTTTTTTATTGGTAGGGGGGCGAGTTAGGGTGGGAGGGGGGCGGGCAGGCCACTTCTATTGGTCTTTCGTTTCTCTCTGTTCATCCGTCTTTGTTCTTTGGCTCCTGTGGGCCTCCCATCGTGGTGGCGTCTGTCGTTGCAGAGCGCCGGCTCTGGGCGCATGCGCCTCAGAGCTCCGACTCGGTAATTGGACACATCGGTCCAGCCACTCCGTGGCACATGGGATCTTCCCAGGCCAGGGATCAAACAGGCGCCCCTTGCGTTGCAAGGCGGTGTCGTTACCCACTGGACCACCAGGGAAGCCCCAATAATTAGGTTTTGATGAGGTGATAAAGGTAAGACCCTCAGCACTCATGCTGGGATTAGCATCTTTATAAGACGGATGCCAGACAGCTTGCTCTCTCCTCATCATGTACACAGAGACGCTGTGCCAGGACACAGCAAGACGGAGGCCAGAAGAGGGCTCTCACCAGGAACTCAGACTGCCAGCACCTTGACTTCCCAGCCTCCAGAACAGAGAGAAACAAATACCTATTGTTTAGGCCACCCAGTCAATGGTTTTTGTATGGCAGTCTGAGCAAACTAACACAGTGTCTAAGTCAGACAAGGGTTCACATCCTTTTTTACATTAAGTTTTAAACGGAGGATAATGGCATGACAATGTTGTGCTTGTTTTTGCCATACAACAACGTGAATCAGCCATAAGTATACATATGCCCCCTCCGTCCTGAGCCTCCCTCCCAAGCCCCCACCCACCCCACCCCTCTCAGCCATCACTGAGTAACAGGTCCTTATGTTACAAAGCAACTCCCCACTAGCTGTTTATTTTACACACGGTAGTGTATCTATGTCAATGCGACTCTCTCCACGAGTCTCCCCCTCTCCTCTCCCTCTGTGTCTGCAAGTTCATGCTCTCTGTAGGCATCTCTATTCCTGCCCTGCAAACAGGTTCATCATTAAAGGGTACACATTCCAATGCTACTCATGACCTTGGACGAGCTATTTGTTTCTCTTGCCCAGCACTGTGTGGAGAACTACGCAATGAGAACAATGGCTGTCGCACAGCTGGGTGAGGAGGGTTGAGCATGGCGTAGGGGAAGGCGCCTGGCACTTTTCCTGGCACCTCTGTCCACGTCAGCTCCACCCTCTCCTTTGGTGCTAGATTCCCCCTCCTTAGTGCTAGACTCTACGATGCCACACTCCCCTCCGCAAGGCCTCCCCGTGCATGCTACGGCTGATCTCACAAATGGGCCCCGCCTGGGTCCAATTCAGCTCATGCATGGGTTTTGTTTGGCCTGTACCCATGTTTGAGGAGATTTGGATTACTCCTCAACATTTGAAAGACTTGAAATTTCACATAAAAATCTCAATCTCGGGCTTCCCTGGTGGTCCAGTGGGTAAGGACACCACCTTGCAGTGCAAGGGGCGCCCGTTTGATCCCTGGCCTGGGAAGATCCTGCGTGCTATGGAACAGCTGGATCAACGTGTCCAACTACCGAGCTGGAGCTCTTAGAGCGCATGCACCCAGAGCTGGTGCTCTGCGGGGAGAGAGGCCACTGTGATGGGAGGCCCACACAGGCCAAAGAAGAAAGATGGATGAAAATAAACAAATGAAAGACCAGTAGAAGTGGCCAAAAAAAAAAGTTAAAAAAAAAAAAGTCTCAAGTCTCTGGTTCTTCTTCTTGAGAAATAAGATGGCATGACACTAGACCTGCATTCTTCTGGTGGGGTGGGGGATGAAGGGATCCACCTGGGCAGAGGTTGAGATCTCACCTCTGTCCTCCAGGTCAGCCTCACCCACTAAGACCTCCGGGCACCTGCAGGCCCCTGGTTGAGCAGCCCATGTTAAGGTTAACAGAGGCACTGCAATCTGGCATGGCCATAGTTTTCTCAGCTGCCCACAAACAATGGTTTTAAGTACAATTTCGGGATCAGTTCCCTGATGCGAGGAACAATTAGCACGTTCCTGAGTCACTGTTTTATTTATTTATACAGCCACTGTGTGCTAAGGAACACTCACAGACAGGCCAAGATCTTAGTTCTTGGAGTGAAACTCAGCTTTGGCCACCTGGGGGTTGGCTGACCCCGCCTTGCCCTCGTCGCACAACTTTTCTGGGCCTCAGTTTCCTCCTCTGTAACAAGGAGGCCTTGGGAGAGATGATCCCTATTGTGTTTTTCCATATTTCTGTAATTCTTAGGTGAAATTTAACACAACTCTGTTTACTTCTGTGCGCTAAAGGTTTTCATGAAAGCAGAGCTCTTAAAACACTTCATTGACCCTTAATACAGGTCTTAGCTAAAGGTAAACAAGACTCGAATAATGGCTTTGTTTAATGTTCTGCCCACTCCAGGCTTGGGTCTTTAGCCCTGATGGTTTCCACTTAACGCACCCAAGCGGCATGCACACCAGAGCTTGCGTGTCCAAACTCGCGTGCCCAGTAGACCCTGGATTTGAAAGACTTGAAATTTCACATAAAATCTCAATCTCGGGCTTCCCTGGTGGTCCAGTGGGTAAGGACACCACCTTGCAGTGCAAGGCGCCCGTTGATCCCTGGCCTGGGAAGATCCTGGTGCTATGGAACAGCTGGATCAACGTGTCCAACTACCGAGCTGGAGCTCTTAGAGCGCATGCACCCAGAGCTGGTGCTCTGCGGGGAGAGAGGCCACTGTGATGGGAGGCCCACACAGGCCAAAGAAGAAAGATGGATGAAAATAAACAAATGAAAGACCAGTAGAAGTGGCCAAAAAAAAAAGTTAAAAAAAAAAAAGTCTCAAGTCTCTGGTTCTTCTTCTTGAGAAATAAGATGGCATGACACTAGACCTGCATTCTTCTGGTGGGGTGGGGGATGAAGGGATCCACCTGGGCAGAGGTTGAGATCTCACCTCTGTCCTCCAGGTCAGCCTCACCCACTAAGACCTCCGGGCACCTGCAGGCCCCTGGTTGAGCAGCCCATGTTAAGGTTAACAGAGGCACTGCAATCTGGCATGGCCATAGTTTTCTCAGCTGCCCACAAACAATGGTTTTAAGTACAATTTCGGGATCAGTTCCCTGATGCGAGGAACAATTAGCACGTTCCTGAGTCACTGTTTTATTTATTTATACAGCCACTGTGTGCTAAGGAACACTCACAGACAGGCCAAGATCTTAGTTCTTGGAGTGAAACTCAGCTTTGGCCACCTGGGGGTTGGCTGACCCCGCCTTGCCCTCGTCGCACAACTTTTCTGGGCCTCAGTTTCCTCCTCTGTAACAAGGAGGCCTTGGGAGAGATGATCCCTATTGTGTTTTTCCATATTTCTGTAATTCTTAGGTGAAATTTAACACAACTCTGTTTACTTCTGTGCGCTAAAGGTTTTCATGAAAGCAGAGCTCTTAAAACACTTCATTGACCCTTAATACAGGTCTTAGCTAAAGGTAAACAAGACTCGAATAATGGCTTTGTTTAATGTTCTGCCCACTCCAGGCTTGGGTCTTTAGCCCTGATGGTTTGCACTTAACACACCCAAGCGGCATGCACACCAGAGCGTTTAAAGACCTGATGTCCAAACTCGCGTGCCCAGTAGACCCTGGGGCTCTGGACCCTTCCTGCTTCTCTGCCCTCATCTCACCAAAACACAAACCCAACCACACGACCACCCAAGCTCCAGTGCTCTGTGCACACAGGCCTACTTTCAGTTCCTTGCTTGTTGCTACCCCAGGACCTTTGCACCTGCAACTCCCACCACCGGGAGCCCTCTTCACCCAGTTAATTCTCACAGATCCATCAGATGACAGCACGAGCATCCCATCAACATTTCTGGCCTCCTTGGCAAGACCAAGTCCTACCAACACAGGCTCTCCTGACATCAGTTGTGTTGTAGGAGTGGTCACAGGTGCATTATTACATTTTACAGGTGTGATCCGTTGACTAACGATTATCTCCCCAGCCAAATATATTGTAAATTCCAGGAGAGCTGGGTCCACGTCTGTCTTTGTTCATTATTGTGTTTCCAGAGCCTAGCTAACAGGGAGGCACTCAACTATATGATGAATCAACGAATGAATGAGTAGTGGACACTACTGGGAAGATTTTGGAAGACATTAAACTCCTCAAGGACCATGTCTTATCAAGGGTTTTATCACCAAATTCTAATAGCAATGACAGCAACGATGATGGAAAGAGGTCCAACTACCAAGTACTTCATGTGTTCCAACCCTCTTCTTAGAGATTATTTATGTAGGAACTCAGTCATTCACAAGAATCACATGCAAGTAGGTGCATTTTCTATCCCTATTTCACATTAAGAGGACACCAAGGCACGAAAATGTTGGTAAACCTCTTAGTGAAAGGAAGAATAGGAATAAATCTGATTCCCCTAATCAGTATTGTGTTTTTCCATATTTCTGTAATTCTTAGGTGAAATTTAACACAACTCTGTTTACTTCTGTGCGCTAAAGGTTTTCATGAAAGCAGAGCTCTTAAAACACTTCATTGACCCTTAATACAGGTCTTAGCTAAAGGTAAACAAGACTCGAATAATGGCTTTGTTTAATGTTCTGCCCACTCCAGGCTTGGGTCTTTAGCCCTGATGGTTTGCACTTAACACACCCAAGCGGCATGCACACCAGAGCGTTTAAAGACCTGATGTCCAAACTCGCGTGCCCAGTAGACCCTGGGGCTCTGGACCCTTCCTGCTTCTCTGCCCTCATCTCACCAAAACACAAACCCAACCACACGACCACCCAAGCTCCAGTGCTCTGTGCACACAGGCCTACTTTCAGTTCCTTGCTTGTTGCTACCCCAGGACCTTTGCACCTGCAACTCCCACCACCGGGAGCCCTCTTCACCCAGTTAATTCTCACAGATCCATCAGATGACAGCACGAGCATCCCATCAACATTTCTGGCCTCCTTGGCAAGACCAAGTCCTACCAACACAGGCTCTCCTGACATCAGTTGTGTTGTAGGAGTGGTCACAGGTGCATTATTACATTTTACAGGTGTGATCCGTTGACTAACGATTATCTCCCCAGCCAAATATATTGTAAATTCCAGGAGAGCTGGGTCCACGTCTGTCTTTGTTCATTATTGTGTTTCCAGAGCCTAGCTAACAGGGAGGCACTCAACTATATGATGAATCAACGAATGAATGAGTAGTGGACACTACTGGGAAGATTTTGGAAGACATTAAACTCCTCAAGGACCATGTCTTATCAAGGGTTTTATCACCAAATTCTAATAGCAATGACAGCAACGATGATGGAAAGAGGTCCAACTACCAAGTACTTCATGTGTTCCAACCCTCTTCTTAGAGATTATTTATGTAGGAACTCAGTCATTCACAAGAATCACATGCAAGTAGGTGCATTTTCTATCCCTATTTCACATTAAGAGGACACCAAGGCACGAAAATGTTGGTAAACCTCTTAGTGAAAGGAAGAATAGGAATAAAATCCTAAGAAGGCTTCTCCCAACCACTAGACCACCCTGCCTACAACGGCTCCAAACAGTCGAGCAGGCACAAGACATGTATACAGCTGCCAAATGTCACCCTTTCTCCCCTGTGCCCCAGCCATCCACGCACTTACTATATACATGGACAAATGGACAGGCCCTTTCTGGAGCAGAAGTCTAGACAGATAAGGGTCCCAGAACTTAACAGTCCTAAGAGCCTCATAAAAGTGAACAGAAGCAGCCACGGGAATCAAGCAGAAAACAGAACTTAAAGTGAGGTTCTGGGGGCAGTGTGGGGAAAGGAACCCTCTCTGTCCCAGCTCAGACCCACGGAGGGGAGAGTTCCTGCTTGGTCAGCCACATACCTGATGTTTTCGTTCAGTGCATAGAGCTCGTTGCTCTGCAAACCGCCCCCTTTAAAGACGTTGATCACGGCAGCCTGGACGCTGTGGGGAAACAGAAACGACCCCTGGTGAGTGGCCCCGCCTCCCTGGGGCCACCTCCACGAGCAGCTCAGAGATGACGCTGGGTGGAAGGGCCCAGAGGCCCGGGGCACAGAGAGGGCCACATTTTCTATCCCTGAAACCCACCCCTGCTGTGTGAGAGTCATTGGATAGGAAGGAAGACTGAGACCAAAGGAGACAAAAAGAGCCCCTCTCCCTGCACTTTCTCTCAGGCTGGTAGCCCTGCTGGGGAACAGCCTTAATGATGGGCGGGTGGTGGGTCTGCCTCAGGAAATCGCATGGCCAGCACCTCTGGGCCTCAAGAATTTCTACTGGCGCTAACTGAAAGCAGGCGCTGACCCCAGACTGAGGTAGTCCCTGCTGGGGAACATTTTGGAAGACTTTAAAAAGAGATCAAGGGTTTTATCACCAAATTCTAATAGCTACAGCAACGATGATGGAAAGAGGTCCAACTACCAAGTACTTCATGTGTTCCAACCCTCTTCTTAGAGATTATTTATGTAGGAACTCAGTCATTCACAAGAATCACATGCAAGTAGGTGCATTTTCTATCCCTATTTCACATTAAGAGGACACCAAGGCACGAAAATGTTGGTAAACCTCTTAGTGAAAGGAAGAATAGGAATAAAATCCTAAGAAGGCTTCTCCCAACCACTAGACCACCCTGCCTACAACGGCTCCAAACAGTCGAGCAGGCACAAGACATGTATACAGCTGCCAAATGTCACCCTTTCTCCCCTGTGCCCCAGCCATCCACGCACTTACTATATACATGGACAAATGGACAGGCCCTTTCTGGAGCAGAAGTCTAGACAGATAAGGGTCCCAGAACTTAACAGTCCTAAGAGCCTCATAAAAGTGAACAGAAGCAGCCACGGGAATCAAGCAGAAAACAGAACTTAAAGTGAGGTTCTGGGGGCAGTGTGGGGAAAGGAACCCTCTCTGTCCCAGCTCAGACCCACGGAGGGGAGAGTTCCTGCTTGGTCAGCCACATACCTGATGTTTTCGTTCAGTGCATAGAGCTCGTTGCTCTGCAAACCGCCCCCTTTAAAGACGTTGATCACGGCAGCCTGGACGCTGTGGGGAAACAGAAACGACCCCTGGTGAGTGGCCCCGCCTCCCTGGGGCCACCTCCACGAGCAGCTCAGAGATGACGCTGGGTGGAAGGGCCCAGAGGCCCGGGGCACAGAGAGGGCCACATTTTCTATCCCTGAAACCCACCCCTGCTGTGTGAGAGTCATTGGATAGGAAGGAAGACTGAGACCAAAGGAGACAAAAAGAGCCCCTCTCCCTGCACTTTCTCTCAGGCTGGTAGCCCTGCTGGGGAACAGCCTTAATGATGGGCGGGTGGTGGGGTCTGCTCTCAGGAAATCGCATGGCCAGCACCTCTGGGCCTCGAAGAATTTCTACTGGCGCTAACTGAAAGCAGGCGCTGACCCCAGACTGAGGTTCTCTCACTTAGGAGGTCTCTGTCTTCACAGCCTAGAGGCCCAGGGCCAACAGGAAAGGAGAATGGCTTGCCTTATGTTAATTTAAAAATGCTTCAAATATGGATTTTAACGGTCCTTGCCTTTAAAAAAATATTTTTTTCTAAAAATGGAAGTATCATGGATTTACAATGTTGTGTTCGTGTCTGCTGTACAACAAAGTGAATCTGCTGCATGTATATACATATCCACTCGCTCTTGGAGTGGATTCCACCCCCATCCCACCCCCTGGCTCATCACAGAGCACCAAGCTGAGCTCCCTGTGCGGTACAGCAGCTGCCTGTCTGTTTTACACAGGATAGTGCATATATGTCAGAGATCCTCTCCCAATTCATGCTAACCTCTTCTTCCCTCTCTAGGCCGCATGTCCATTCCCTACGTCTGTATCTCTACTCCTGCCCTGCAAACAGGTTCATCTGGATCATTTTTCTAGATTCCATCTATATGCCCTACTATAATAATACTTGCTTTTTTCTTTCTGACTTACATCAGTCTGTATGACAGACTATAGGTCCACCCTTCCAATAGGACTTTCTGGGAAGAGCTCCAGAGCGGCTGGCCTCACTGGCCCTTCTTCTCCCACCAGCGCCAAGGCAGGAGAGGTAATCCCTTGAAGGATCCAGGTTCAGTTTCGACTCCAGGTTCTCTGGACCCAGCTCAATACTGAAGCAAGGAGTTGACCCCAAGCTTCTTTTTTACCAAGGGTTTCAGGTTTTTAAATGAGGTTCTACTTAACATCAAAAGATTTCAGTGGCCCGCCTCCTGGGGCCACCTCCACGAGCACTCAGAGATGACGCTGGGTGGAAGGGCCCAGAGGCCCGGGGCACAGAGAGGGCCACATTTTCTATCCCTGAAACCCACCCCTGCTGTGTGAGAGTCATTGGATAGGAAGGAAGACTGAGACCAAAGGAGACAAAAAGAGCCCCTCTCCCTGCACTTTCTCTCAGGCTGGTAGCCCTGCTGGGGAACAGCCTTAATGATGGGCGGGTGGTGGGGTCTGCTCTCAGGAAATCGCATGGCCAGCACCTCTGGGCCTCGAAGAATTTCTACTGGCGCTAACTGAAAGCAGGCGCTGACCCCAGACTGAGGTTCTCTCACTTAGGAGGTCTCTGTCTTCACAGCCTAGAGGCCCAGGGCCAACAGGAAAGGAGAATGGCTTGCCTTATGTTAATTTAAAAATGCTTCAAATATGGATTTTAACGGTCCTTGCCTTTAAAAAATATTTTTCTAAAAATGGAAGTATCATGGATTTACAATGTTGTGTTCGTGTCTGCTGTACAACAAAGTGAATCTGCTGCATGTATATACATATCCACTCGCTCTTGGAGTGGATTCCACCCCCATCCCACCCCCTGGCTCATCACAGAGCACCAAGCTGAGCTCCCTGTGCGGTACAGCAGCTGCCTGTCTGTTTTACACAGGATAGTGCATATATGTCAGAGATCCTCTCCCAATTCATGCTAACCTCTTCTTCCCTCTCTAGGCCGCATGTCCATTCCCTACGTCTGTATCTCTACTCCTGCCCTGCAAACAGGTTCATCTGGATCATTTTTCTAGATTCCATCTATATGCCCTACTATAATAATACTTGCTTTTTTCTTTCTGACTTACATCAGTCTGTATGACAGACTATAGGTCCACCCTTCCAATAGGACTTTCTGGGAAGAGCTCCAGAGCGGCTGGCCTCACTGGCCCTTCTTCTCCCACCAGCGCCAAGGCAGGAGAGGTAATCCCTTGAAGGATCCAGGTTCAGTTTCGACTCCAGGTTCTCTGGACCCAGCTCAATACTGAAGCAAGGAGTTGACCCCAAGCTTCTTTTTTACCAAGGGTTTCAGGTTTTTTAAATGAATGAGGTTCTACTTAACATCAAAAGATTTCAGTCCTCTCGTCCTTCCCCACCATGAATTGTGAGTTCATTGAAAAAAAAAAATCCATAATGATCCAAATGATGAAAAAAACTCAGTAATGCTTTTAAAAAATAATATATCCAAAGAGGAGCCACACAAATTTGAAAAACAGCTTCCAGGAGGGCGAGACGTAGCATGGGATTGGTGCCTACTCAGCGCCTGTGCACCAAAGGTTGGCTGGACCCCTTACAAAAGGTTGGATCTCCAGTCCCCCGTGGCTCCCAGGTGGTACCAATCCTGGCCCAGGCTGCTTAGCGCACTTCTCACAGGTATCTGTCGAATCTTCCCAAATAGGTAACCAGTGACGGGAGGTTACCTGTAAGTTCCTCCTCGGGTCCTCTGACCACTGATGTGTGACTGATGGGCATGAATGGAAGTTCTGATCCAGCTGTCCCAGGATGTTAGCTGACTCTGAGAGCCCGGAACCCCCTGCCCTGCTCCCCCGTGGGCCTCACTCCCTCCACTCAAACAAGGAAAGCTGGGGAGAATGTGGGGAAGAGGGCCAAATCAGGAGTATGGAATTAACAAACGAGGAGACAGCAGATAGGCAATAAGGATTTACTGTATAATAGAGCAAACTATATTCAATATCTTACAGTAACCTATTGCGAATATAATCAGAAAAAAACAACCGAATCGAAGACAATATTGTAAATCAACTGGACTTCCATAAAAAAAGAAAAAAATATTAAAAAAGGCAAAGCGAAGCTGACGGACACAGTCACAGTAGGGCAACTGGGCTCCCTGTGCCCATCACCCTACACTCAGGACCTTCCGGAGCTGAGATCTCAGGAGACGCTGACGCTCAGCCAGCCCTGGCCCTGCTCTGGCCCTGGCCCCCAACCTCTCACCCCAGCTCCACCACTTCCCGCCCACTCAGTGCCGCCCGTACCTGTTCCAAGCGGAATTAGAGCTCAGCTGCAGAGCCTGGCGGGCTGCCTGGAAGCGGGGCAGGTCGCTGAGCGCCGGGGAGCTCATGAAGCGCGGTCTAGGCCTGCGGAAGGAGCCCATCTTGGGGAACTCGGCCGGCAGGTTGGGGGCGAAGCCGCGGGTCATAGGTCCAGGTGAGGGGGCGACTGCTCCTCTGGACCAGAAGGTTCCAATTGCCCACCCAAAGAGCTTCTCCAAGGGCTGCCTTCCGGCCCTCAAGCGTTCTCAATACCACACGTTGGCCAACACCTGAAAAGAGGGAGTGGCTTTTCTTAAAAAATGCCTGGGCTGAGCAGATCCCATCTTGAGTGAAGTTGGCTGGGGTTTCCTGGCCACTTACCCTAAAAACAATTCCAGGATCCCACAGTACTATTTATACCTTGAGGGTCCGGTTCACCAGTGTTTACAAGCCTCCTTTTAGTTATAACCTTGTGGCCATCCCAAAGTGGGACGGCAGCAACAATGGATTCAAGTCAATCCTACAGGAAAGTGATCTCCAAGCTAGGTTTGATTGTGGTTGCCACACACCCATCAACATTTGAGCCCCAAGTTTCTGTGGACTACACAAGTTTTGCTTAAGAAATGACTCTGAGAGCCCGGAAGGGGACTCCTCCACTCAAACAAGGAAAGCTGGGGAGAATGTGGGGAAGAGGGCCAAATCAGGAGTATGGAATTAACAAACGAGGAGACAGCAGATAGGCAATAAGGATTTACTGTATAATAGAGCAAACTATATTCAATATCTTACAGTAACCTATTGCGAATATAATCAGAAAAAAACAACCGAATCGAAGACAATATTGTAAATCAACTGGACTTCCATAAAAAAAGAAAAAAATATTAAAAAAGGCAAAGCGAAGCTGACGGACACAGTCACAGTAGGGCAACTGGGCTCCCTGTGCCCATCACCCTACACTCAGGACCTTCCGGAGCTGAGATCTCAGGAGACGCTGACGCTCAGCCAGCCCTGGCCCTGCTCTGGCCCTGGCCCCCAACCTCTCACCCCAGCTCCACCACTTCCCGCCCACTCAGTGCCGCCCGTACCTGTTCCAAGCGGAATTAGAGCTCAGCTGCAGAGCCTGGCGGGCTGCCTGGAAGCGGGGCAGGTCGCTGAGCCGGGAGCTCATGAAGCGCGGTCTAGGCCTGCGGAAGGAGCCCATCTTGGGGAACTCGGCCGGCAGGTTGGGGGCGAAGCCGCGGGTCATAGGTCCAGGTGAGGGGGCGACTGCTCCTCTGGACCAGAAGGTTCCAATTGCCCACCCAAAGAGCTTCTCCAAGGGCTGCCTTCCGGCCCTCAAGCGTTCTCAATACCACACGTTGGCCAACACCTGAAAAGAGGGAGTGGCTTTTCTTAAAAAATGCCTGGGCTGAGCAGATCCCATCTTGAGTGAAGTTGGCTGGGGTTTCCTGGCCACTTACCCTAAAAACAATTCCAGGATCCCACAGTACTATTTATACCTTGAGGGTCCGGTTCACCAGTGTTTACAAGCCTCCTTTTAGTTATAACCTTGTGGCCATCCCAAAGTGGGACGGCAGCAACAATGGATTCAAGTCAATCCTACAGGAAAGTGATCTCCAAGCTAGGTTTGATTGTGGTTGCCACACACACCCATCAACATTTGAGCCCCAGCTAAGTTTCTGTGGACTACACAATGTTTTGCATTAAGAAATGAATTTCTGGGATTCCCCGGTGGTCCAGTGGGTAAAGACTACGCCTTGCAGTGTAAGGGGCACCGGATTGATCCCTGGCCCAGGAAGAGCCCATGTGCCGCGGAGCAGCTGAACAGGTGTGTCCAATTACAAGCCAGCCCCTGGAGTGCATGCTCCCAGAGCCGGTGCTCTGAGCCTAGAGAGGCCACTACAATGGGAGGCCCACACAGGCCAAAGAATAAAAAGATAGGTGAAAATAAATAAATAGAAAACCAATAAATGAGGCCAAAATTTTTCTAAAAGAAAAGAATTTCTTTAAAAAAGGGGGAACACAAGAGCTCCTTGCCTAGACACTGAAGACGGTCCATGATCTACTCTGACCCCAGCAGCCCATACGCATCACTCGGTACTTCCCAAAGCATCAATGCCTCTTCCCTCAGGCTCATCTCCTCACCCTCCCTTTACCTACCATTCAGTCATACATTCATTCATTCCATCAGAACATACTTATTGGTTACTATTTATTCACTGGACTTCCCTGGTGGCTCAGTGGTCAAGAATCCACCTGCAGGACACATGGGTTGGATCCCTGGGTCAGGAAGAGCCTCTGGATATTGGAAATGGATCCTCACTCCAGTATTCTTGCCTGGAGAATCCCATGGATGGAGGAGCCTGGCAGGCTACCCTCCAAGGGGTTGCAAAAGAGTCAGACACAATTTAGTGACTAAGCAACAATTTATTAACCAGCTGTGGAGCCGCGGAGTCTCCAAAGATTTCTAGGACCTAGTCCCTACCCTCAAGAGGCTCATGATCTATGGAACGATAAGTCACCATGTATTTGTTCACACAGTGAGTATTTACTGAGCTCCTACTGAGCTCCAGGTGCTCAGGTACTCGGCATACGCAGTGGCCACGGTGCCTCGCAGAGCTTACAACCAGCAGGTACCGTTCCGTTGGGCTGATTCCCTCCCAAGCTTTTGATGGGATCAACTGTTCCCCTTGCCCAGAGCCCCCTCTCTCTTCCTCTCTGCTTATTTCAATCTAACTCACCTTGCAAAAGCAGGCTCTACAGTACTGTCTCCTGAAACCTTTATGGCTTCCTGCTTAACACTAGTGACTTTGAGTGAATCTGGGTTCAAGTCTTAACAAGGTCACTCCCCAGGTATGTGCCTTTTGGCTCATTGAGTCTGAGAGGCCACAGCTGCTGGCCCTGCCGCCTTTACAGGACAGATAAGAAGGGAAGTGAGATGCTGCAACGTGCCCAACAGAGTAGCAGATTCGAGGCTCTCAGCGGACCCAAGGCTCCTGGCTGTTATTGTTCAGACGCGTCTCTTTCTTTCCGCAGCACTTCTGAACCTGTCATTACAATCTTTTGTTCTTCGGTGAGCCTTGAGTGCAAAGTGAGTTTGGGAACTGGTCAGAGTGAAGGACAAAAGGAAAGCCCCAAGGTCAGGGTCACTTGTTTCTTCCAAGGCTTTAGGATTTAGCCCAGAAGGATTTTCACTGCTTACTCCACTGTGTCCCTGAAACCCACACTGAAAGAAACAGCTATTCCAGACATAAATGCCAACTTTCTGGTTGGCAAGGGGAGCCGGTTGGCAGGCCCAGCTGCGGTGCTGGAAGGAGGAGGAGCCCAGCGGCCTCCTCCCAGTGGAACGCCCTGCTGTGGTCAGTGAGCAAGGAGGCTGCCAGCTGGGCACTGAGGCCATCCCTCCAGAGGGCGCGTGCGGTGCTAACATTGCCTGCAGATAGCAGGCACCATGAGCATGAACTTATAAAACCAAGAACCAAAAACGGAATGGCTCGTCCTACCTCTGACATTTTTTAAAGGAAAGCAGACGTGCGTCCCATTCTCTCTGACAGTCTCCTGCCCTCCACTCCTCTCTCAGAATGAGCTGTGGGCGACTACATTTTACCCATACATGCTGAGGAAGTCATGACAGGCCTGCTCATTTGGAGGGGGTCTCAGTAACCCCACAAGGGTCTCTGGAAGGCAGAAGTATCTCTGCAAATGAATGACTGAGGCAAAGGAGTGATAACACCACGGGAGCCCTGCAGAAGCCTTAAACCAGCTGGCTTTGGGATTTAACTGGCCCAGTAAAGGTCACCCGATTAAGAGCGCCTTTCTTTAAATGGGCCTGTGAAGTGCAATTCATCTGTAATTACAGGATATTAACTCGTTTTATGAGGATCCTAACTCCATGTGATGGAGCTGCCTGCCTCTCTGGGGCCCTCGTGCAGGGAAGTACAAGGTGAGCCGCAGGCACCTTGGTCTGAGGGCCACAGCTGCTGGCCCTGCCGCCTTTACAGGACAGATAAGAAGGGAAGTGAGATGCTGCAACGTGCCCAACAGAGTAGCAGATTCGAGGCTCTCAGCGGACCCAAGGCTCCTGGCTGTTATTGTTCAGACGCGTCTCTTTCTTTCCGCAGCACTTCTGAACCTGTCATTACAATCTTTTGTTCTTCGGTGAGCCTTGAGTGCAAAGTGAGTTTGGGAACTGGTCAGAGTGAAGGACAAAAGGAA
This sequence comes from Tragulus kanchil, assembly GCA_022376925.1. Classification (NCBI taxonomy): domain Eukaryota; kingdom Metazoa; phylum Chordata; class Mammalia; order Artiodactyla; family Tragulidae; genus Tragulus; species Tragulus kanchil. The sequence goes on along the minus strand of JAIOJX010000006.1, from coordinate 29,934,870 downwards.
AGCCCCAAGGTCAGGGTCACTTGTTTCTTCCAAGGCTTTAGGATTTAGCCCAGAAGGATTTTCACTGCTTACTCCACTGTGTCCCTGAAACCCACACTGAAAGAAACAGCTATTCCAGACATAAATGCCAACTTTCTGGTTGGCAAGGGGAGCCGGTTGGCAGGCCCAGCTGCGGTGCTGGAAGGAGGAGGAGCCCAGCGGCCTCCTCCCAGTGGAACGCCCTGCTGTGGTCAGTGAGCAAGGAGGCTGCCAGCTGGGCACTGAGGCCACCCCTCCAGAGGCGCGTGCGGTGCTAACATTGCCTGCAGATAGCAGGCACCATGAGCACGAACTTATAAAACCAAGAACCAAAAACGGAATGGCTCGTCCTACCTCTGACATTTTTTAAAGGAAAGCAGACGTGCGTCCCATTCTCTCTGACAGTCTCCTGCCCTCCACTCCTCTCTCAGAATGAGCTGTGGGCGACTACATTTTACCCATACATGCTGAGGAAGTCATGACAGGCCTGCTCATTTGGAGGGGGTCTCAGTAACCCCACAAGGGTCTCTGGAAGGCAGAAGTATCTCTGCAAATGAATGACTGAGGCAAAGGAGTGATAACACCACGGGAGCCCTGCAGAAGCCTTAAACCAGCTGGCTTTGGGATTTAACTGGCCCAGTAAAGGTCACCCGATTAAGAGCGCCTTTCTTTAAATGGGCCTGTGAAGTGCAATTCATCTGTAATTACAGGATATTAACTCGTTTTATGAGGATCCTAACTCCATGTGATGGAGCTGCCTGCCTCTCTGGGGCCCTCGTGCAGGGAAGTACAAAGGTGAGCCGCAGGCACCGTCCAGGTCTTCCAGCCTCCTGCCTACGCCCGGCTTCTCCAGGAAGCAGGGCGACACTCGTGATGGCCAGGCGGGCTTCCGTGCCCCTTCCCACTTTTCAGTTAGTGCTCCCTACCCCCGGCAGCCTTCCTGCTCCAAGATGTGTGCACATCCAACAAGACAGAGGCGGCCCCTAGCATGCATGTGACCCACCCCCCCTTTTTAAAAAACATTTATTTATTTAGGCAGGGGTGGGGAAGGAGGGGGGTGGGCAGGCCACTTCCACTGGTCTTTCATTTCTCTATTTTCATCCGCCTTTGTTCTTTGGCTCCTGTGGGCCTCCCATCGCAGTGGCCTCTGTCGTTGCAGAGCACCGGCTCTGGGCGCATGCGCTCCAGAGCTCCAGCACGGTAATTGGACACATCGGTCCAGCTGCTCCGCGGCACGTGGGATCTTCCCAGGCCAGGGATCGAACTGGCGCCCCTTGCACTGCAAGGCGATGTCCTTACCCACTGGACCACCAGGGAAGCCTGACCACCACCCCCCTTTTAATGGAGGGTTATTTTCAGCCAAAAGGGTGATGACCTCAAGGTTCCTGGGGCCTCCCGTCTGCCGCACGGTAGCACAGAGCAAGGAGCAGCTCGGACTCCTTCGTTCCCTGCAACACCTGCCACCCTCAGATCAGACAAGCCAAAGCTGTCTTTGTCCACCATTCCTACTCCTGGACGGAGCCAAGAGGCCTCCCTGGAGCACGGAGAGGAAGCTGCTGGGTGCATGGACAAGAGCGGCCTAAAGGGAATCGCTGACATGCCCTGTGCCCGCTCGCCGAGGCACTAGCTCCTCAGACACGGGCTCGTCCCAACCTAAACAGGACAAAGGAGAAAGTGACAAGGCAGTGGGGCTTCAGAGTGAAGCCAGACCAGGCCCCTTTGACAGCGGACGAATGTGAGGCTCAGAGGAGCAGCGGAACGTCCAATGTCTGAGATAGGAGAAAGGCAGGACTGGCAAGAACTCTGGTTCCCTGACTCCTGACCTAGAAAGTACCCCGGCCCCCACCTAGGCCATTTGGTAGGCTCCTTGTAGACAGGAATCAGATGGAGACTTACTCATCTCAGTAACCTCAAGCCTGGGGCCACTGTTGAAGATAAAAATGAAGTAAAGGCTAGCAACTAATAAGGCGCCAACTGCCTGCCCCACCTGATGACCAGCCAATCCCCAAACTGCATCTGAAGATCAGAGAAGTTAAGTAACCTGCCGGAAGTCACAGAGCGAATACACGGCAGATCCCTGACAAAGGTGACTGGCCTCATTCTGCAGCCCGTTCTCCCGTTGCTGGGCTACAAGACTCGGGCAGAAAACCAGTATTGAAGCTACCAAGTTAGTCAGGACCATCTAGTCACAAGATTTCATATCAAAATTCAAACCTCACGTCCCCGAGATGGATAAACAGACCTAAGAGCACTGAGACCACATTCGCTGTGGGCAGGAGGAGTGCAGGGAGGAGCTGTGAAAGGAGAACGCAGAGCCTGCTTTAGACACCCTACCCCTTCCTGTCCATGTGCCCCTGGTAAGTTTCTTGACCTCTCGGAGGCTCAGTTGCCTCTTGCGTGAGCGGAAGTTGCTGGCGGGACACCTCCGTGCTGAATGAGGAGAAAATGAGTGTATCTGTAAGGCGCTTAGATGGAACAGTGTGTGGCAAACAACAAATGCCTCCTAAGTGCTTGTTAAATAGATGCATTAACCTGTTATTTCTGAATCTCCAAGCAATGATGTCTGTGGGAGCATTAGCAACTCTTGTCCCCACTTAGGGCAACTGACAAACATCTGAAAAAGACGCCGCTTGGGCACAGGTCAGGCCTCTGAGCATCCCCCCACCCCAGTTGGTCACAGTGCACTAGGGTTTGGGGTAACTCAGGAAGTTATTTCTTGAGACAGGATGCCTCGTCCCAACCTAAACAGGACAAAGGAGAAAGTGACAAGGCAGTGGGGCTTCAGAGTGAAGCCAGACCAGGCCCCTTTGACAGCGGACGAATGTGAGGCTCAGAGGAGCAGCGGAACGTCCAATGTCTGAGATAGGAGAAAGGCAGGACTGGCAAGAACTCTGGTTCCCTGACTCCTGACCTAGAAAGTACCCCGGCCCCCACCTAGGCCATTTGGTAGGCTCCTTGTAGACAGGAATCAGATGGAGACTCACTCATCTCAGTCACCTCAAGCCTGGGGCCACTGTTGAAGAAAAAAATGAAGTAAAGGCTAGCAACTAATAAGGCGCCAACTGCCTGCCCCACCTGATGACCAGCCAATCCCCAAACTGCATCTGAAGATCAGAGAAGTTAAGTAACCTGCCGGAAGTCACAGAGCGAATACACGGCAGATCCCTGACAAAGGTGACTGGCCTCATTCTGCAGCCCGTTCTCCCGTTGCTGGGCTACAAGACTCGGGCAGAAAACCAGTATTGAAGCTACCAAGTTAGTCAGGACCATCTAGTCACAAGATTTCATATCAAAATTCAAACCTCACGTCCCCGAGATGGATAAACAGACCTAAGAGCACTGAGACCACATTCGCTGTGGGCAGGAGGAGTGCAGGGAGGAGCTGTGAAAGGAGAACGCAGAGCCTGCTTTAGACACCCTACCCCTTCCTGTCCATGTGCCCCTGGTAAGTTTCTTGACCTCTCGGAGGCTCAGTTGCCTCTTGCGTGAGCGGAAGTTGCTGGCGGGACACCTCCGTGCTGAATGAGGAGAAAATGAGTGTATCTGTAAGGCGCTTAGATGGAACAGTGTGTGGCAAACAACAAATGCCTCCTAAGTGCTTGTTAAATAGATGCATTAACCTGTTATTTCTGAATCTCCAAGCAATGATGTCTGTGGGAGCATTAGCAACTCTTGTCCCCACTTAGGGCAACTGACAAACATCTGAAAAAGACGCCGCTTGGGCACAGGTCAGGCCTCTGAGCATCCCCCCACCCCAGTTGGTCACAGTGCACTAGGGTTTGGGGTAACTCAGGAAGTTATTTCTTGAGACAGGATGCCTTGCAACTGCTTTCCTGCAGGGCTATTTCTGGGTGGGCGTGAGGTGGTGTTGGTCACAGAGTGAAGCCAGTTAAGACGTACCGGCCCTGTGGTCCAGCAGTTCCACTTCTGAGAATGTACCCTACCTAAATGGTCATGCGGTCCTGAAGCCGGGCAGGTCTGCTCATTCTTTGTAGTCATGAAAAACTGGGAACTACTGATCTATCCACCCATAAGGGACGGGTTAATCAAGGATGGTACCCCCTAAATGGAACGGTTGCTGCTCAGTCGCTCAGTCGCGTCTGACTCTTTGCAACCCTGTGGACTGTAGTCCACCAGGCTCCTCTGTCCATGGGATTCTCCAGACAAAAATACTGGAACGCGTTGCTATTTCTTTCTCCCAGGAGATCTTTCTGATCCAGGGACTGAACTCATGTCTCCTGCGTCTCCTGCACTGCAAGTGGATTCTTTCCCACTGCGTCACCTGGGAAGCCCAGATGGGGCGGTTCAAATACCATTAAAATGAACAGGAATGCCTGTCGTTCTGAAGGATGCATGGTCCCTAGAGGCTTCGGAATCAAACCCTGGCATCAGTGCTCATTCTGCCACCCCTTGACCGTAGGAGGCCAAGAAAAATTGGCCCCCAAAGATAGGTCACTTCTTCGTCCTCAGAACCTGGGACTGTTGTCTCGGGTGGCAAAAGATGTAATTAAGTCAAGGATCTTAAGGAGCTTAGCTTGGATCATCCAGGAGGCCCCATAAACACGACTACATGAATCCTGTTAGAGGGATGCAGGAGACTGGAGACAGACAGAAGAGGAGACGCAGATACACACAGAGAAGATGTGAAGATGGAGGAAGAGACGGGAGAGATAACAGCGGCAAGCCAAGGAATGATGGCAGCCACCAGAGGAAGGTGAGAGAGCAAAGACACAGATTCTTCCAGCACGGCTGCAAGTTGGTAGGCTGTGGAAGAGACTCACCTCTAGAGTCTTTCTCTCTCTCTCGATAGTAATGACCCTATGACACGTTGATTCCGGACATTTGACTTGAGAACCGTGAACCTAATACATTTTGGGGTTGGGATTTTTTTTTAGAATTTTTTTTGATGTGGACTATTTTTAAAGTACTTCCTGCATTTCCTACAATATTACATCTGTTTTATGTTTTGTCTTTTTGGCGAGGAAGCATGTGGAATCTTAGCTCCCCAACCAGGGACTGAACCTGTGTCCCCTGCATTGGAAGTCTTTCTTTTTAATGCTTTTTGTTCATTTTTTTGAACTGTTTTATTTTGTATTGGGGTATACCTGATTACTAATTTTGTAATAGCTTCAGAGAATTGGCCATCCATATACATATATCCATTCTCTTCCAAACTGGAAGTCCAAGTCTCAACCACCGGGCCACCAGGGAAGTCCGCACATCTGTTGTTTTCAGCCACCAAGGTTGTAGGAATTTGTTACTGCAGCCATATACTCGCTGTGTCCCTGGGCCACTCTGAACTGCCGTGTCTACATCTAAACCATGGAAGTGTGGACAGCTATGGGGCTGATGAGCCAGACGATCCACACGGTGCTCGGCGGGGCTCCTGGAACAGTGCAGGCGCCACCGCAGGTGCAAGGGAGATTCAGACCAAAGGGGCCAGAGCCAGGCTCTGTCGAGCTAGGATTGGTGGTGGGGTGAGGTATGGGGAGGGGGTGGATGAGATGATTCAAGGAAGGCTGAAAATAGTCCCGGTATGCAGGAAGTGCTTAATATATGCTTATTTTTATTACACCACCACCACCACCACCACCACCACCGGTGTACGAGCCTGCACCGTCCGCTATCACCAAATACCACAGATGGCGTGGTTTAAGCAACAGACATCTATTGTCTCACAGTTCAGAGCTACAAGTTCACAATCCAGGTGTCCACAAGCTTGTTCTCTCCCGAGGCGTCTCTCCACGGCTTGCAGGCGGCCACCTCTTCCCTGGGGCCTCACGTAGGCTTTCCTGTGTGCCTGCATCCTCGCTGTCTCTCTGTCCAAATTTCCTCCTTTTATAAGAACTCTGGTCAGATTGGATGAGGGTCCACACGAACAACTCGTTTAATCACCTTTTAAGTCCCTATCTCAAAATGTTAGGCTGGCCAAAAAGCTTGTTCGGTTTGCTCCCTGGGAGATGGCACAGAAAACCCGAATGAACTTTTGGGCCAGTCCGATACAGTCCCATTCTAAGGCACGAGGGGCTGGCTCTCAACGTACGCATTCTCGGGGGACGTAATTCATCTATGACCACCACTGCCTCCACCATCCCCATCACGGTCGCTGTCACCAAGCCTTCTTTGCCTAAAGTCTCTGAGTTTCAGAAACCATGGTGTTTTCGTCGATGTTCTTTCCTGGAGGACCAATGAGGCTCACACTGAGAAAAATGTGCTTCTACAATGATTTAAGTGGTTAAGTTTTGGGTGCTTTTCAGTTGTCTGGAAAGCCAGAACCCTGTGTCCATGAAGGGGGGAGGCCATTAGAGGGTTACTGAGCAGTGTCCCTGGCCTTGATCTCCCAGGCTCACTGCACAGGGGCTTCTTTGGAAACCTCCCACCTCAGGATCCAGAATGTGTTTCTTGGAGAGAAAGAATGTGGTGTCTTTGCCTTCTCCTCCCGGCTTCCAAGGCCAGGGCACAAGGGAGGGGGTGCAGCCCATGGGCCAGGCCAGTGGGCAGAAGAAGGTGGTACGCCTAGTGGAAAATGCAAATGAATTCTATTGCGCTAAGGCTCCAACCCTCTGGTCTGAAAAGGGAAGTAGGATCAGGAGAAGCAGGTGGCTTATAACAACTCTGAGGCTTCCAGGAAAAAGCCATCCTGAGTGTAAATAACAAAGAAGTCAAACAAAACTGGGAACTCGGTCTGATGGGGCCGCCTGGAAAATGGAAAACAGGAGAAACTAGTTCCCAGGGAAACTAGACAGACAGCTTATGGACACCCACCCAGGTGTCCCTGCAGGTGGGAAGCCCAGCCTGGAGCTCCTCCCCTGGGACTCGAACACAGAGATGAAGAGCCAGCCACCTTCAGCACCGTCAGGACTTAGATCCTCTCATTCAATCCCACCCACCATTCTCTTGACTATGGCCAGAGCAATCTTTGTAATGAGAACAGAGGAGAATGACAGCATATTCGGTGAGGGCACAGTAAGGGGCAGGCGCTTGATATGCATTTTCGTGGTGTTTCTAAAATGAATTTAGGGGGTCTTGTTCTAAGTGATATAGATTGGAATAGAAAATATCAAAGTGTACCCACTTGTGGGAAATGTACAATTAACACATGCATTGCAACTAAATGTATCAGTATTTCCTACTGTCAAAATGTTTGAAAGGCCCTGAAAAAGACACATGTAACACATGTGCTATATTTCAAGCAATATTTACAAAGGTGGGACATGGATATCCATCAACAGATGAGTGGATAAAGAAGCTGTAGTACATATATACTAGGGGAATATTATCGATGCTTTCCTGGAGGACCAATGAGGCTCACACTGAGAAAAATGTGCTTCTACAATGATTTAAGTGGTTAAGTTTTGGGTGCTTTTCAGTTGTCTGGAAAGCCAGAACCCTGTGTCCATGAAGGGGGGAGGCCATTAGAGGGTTACTGAGCAGTGTCCCTGGCCTTGATCTCCCAGGCTCACTGCACAGGGGCTTCTTTGGAAACCTCCCACCTCAGGATCCAGAATGTGTTTCTTGGAGAGAAAGAATGTGGTGTCTTTGCCTTCTCCTCCCGGCTTCCAAGGCCAGGGCACAAGGGAGGGGGTGCAGCCCATGGGCCAGGCCAGTGGGCAGAAGAAGGTGGTACGCCTAGTGGAAAATGCAAATGAATTCTATTGCGCTAAGGCTCCAACCCTCTGGTCTGAAAAGGGAAGTAGGATCAGGAGAAGCAGGTGGCTTATAACAACTCTGAGGCTTCCAGGAAAAAGCCATCCTGAGTGTAAATAACAAAGAAGTCAAACAAAACTGGGAACTCGGTCTGATGGGGCCGCCTGGAAAATGGAAAACAGGAGAAACTAGTTCCCAGGGAAACTAGACAGACAGCTTATGGACACCCACCCAGGTGTCCCTGCAGGTGGGAAGCCCAGCCTGGAGCTCCTCCCCTGGGACTCGAACACAGAGATGAAGAGCCAGCCACCTTCAGCACCGTCAGGATTTAGATCCTCTCATTCAACCCCACCCACCATTCTCTTGACTATGGCCAGAGCAATCTTTGTAATGAGGACAGAGGAGAATGACAGCATATTTGGTGAGGGCACAGTAAGGGGCAGGCGCTTGATATGCATTTTCATGGTGTTTCTAAAATGAATTTAGGGGGTCTTGTTCTAAGTGATATAGACTGGAATTGAAAATATCAAAGTGTACCCACTTGTGGGAAATGTATAATTAACACATGCATTGCAACTAAATGTATCAGTATTTCCTACTGTCAAAATGTTTGAAAGGCCCTGAAAAAGACACATGTGACACATGTGCAATATTTCACAGCAGCAATATTTACAAAAGGTGGGACATGGATATCCATCAACAGATGAGTGGATAAAGAAGCTGTAGTACATATATACTAGGGAATATTACTCGGCCATAAAAAGGAATAGCAGTTCTAATGAGGTGGATGAACCTAGAGCTTATTATACAGAGTGAAGTAAATCAGAAAGAGAAAAACAAAGATCGTACAGTAATGCATATATATGGAATCCAGAAAGATGGTACTGATGAACCTGTGTGCAGAACAGCAAAGGAGATGCAGACAGAGAACTCACTTGTGGACGGGTAGGGAGGAGAAGGTGGGATGAATGGAATGAATAGCATGGAAGCACACACACTACCGTGCCCAAATACACAGCCAGTGGGAATTTGTTCTCCAACTCCTGGAACGCAAACCAGTGCTCTGTGACAACCTAGAGGGGTGGGATGGGGCAGGAACAGGGAAGGAGGTTCAAGAGGGAGTGGACATACATATACCTAGGGCTGATTCATGCTGATGTATGGCAGAAACCACACAATTTGTAAAGCAATTATCTTTCAATTAAAAATAAATAGGTTTTTAAATATATATCCTTTTTGCCTCTAAGTCATCACTTATTTTTCATCAATCTTTTTATTTTTTGGCCTGTATGGGCCTCCCACTGCAGAGGCCTCTTTCGCTGTAGAGCACCGGCTCTGGGCGCATGCGCTCCAGAGCACTGGCTTGTGATTGGACACACCGGCCCAGCCGCTCCTTGGCACGTGGGATCTTCCTGGGCCAGGGATCGAACCAGTGCCCCTTGCGTTGCAAGGCGGACTCTTTACCCACTGGACCACCAGGGAAGCCCTACAAATTAATATATTTAAAAAAATGTTTGAACGCCCTGTGTAACCCCCCATCTACAGAGAGGGAAGTGGAGGTTATGCTTGAACAAAACGCAACAGTCCAATATCTGCAATGCTCACAGTGCTGTTCCTTCATGGTGTTTCTAAAATGAATTTAGGGGGTCTTGTTCTAAGTGATATAGATTGGAATAGAAAATATCAAAGTGTACCCACTTGTGGGAAATGTACAATTAACACATGCATTGCAACTAAATGTATCAGTATTTCCTACTGTCAAAATGTTTGAAAGGCCCTGAAAAAGACACATGTGACACATGTGCAATATTTCACAGCAGCAATATTTACAAAAGGTGGGACATGGATATCCATCAACAGATGAGTGGATAAAGAAGCTGTAGTACATATATACTAGGGAATATTACTCGGCCATAAAAAGGAATAGCAGTTCTAATGAGGTGGATGAACCTAGAGCTTATTATACAGAGTGAAGTAAATCAGAAAGAGAAAAACAAAGATCGTACAGTAATGCATATATATGGAATCCAGAAAGATGGTACTGATGAACCTGTGTGCAGAACAGCAAAGGAGATGCAGACAGAGAACTCACTTGTGGACGGGGTGGGGGAGGAGAAGGTGGGATGAATGGAATGAATAGCATGGAAGCACACACACTACCATGCCCAAATACACAGCCAGTGGGAATTTGTTCTCCAACTCCTGGAACGCAAACCAGTGCTCTGTGACAACCTAGAGGGGTGGGATGGGGCGGGAACAGGGAGGGAGGTTCAAGAGGGAGTGGACATACATATACCTAGGGCTGATTCATGCTGATGTATGGCAGAAACCACACAATTTGTAAAGCAATTATCTTTCAATTAAAAATAAATAGGTTTTTAAATATATATCCTTTTTGCCTCTAAGTCATCACTTATTTTTCATCAATCTTTTTATTTTTTGGCCTGTATGGGCCTCCCACTGCAGGGGCCTCTTTCGCTGTAGAGCACTGGCTCTGGGCGCATGCGCTCCAGAGCACTGGCTTGTGATTGGACACACCGGCCCAGCCGCTCCTCGGCACGTGGGATCTTCCTGGGCCAGGGATCGAACCAGTGCCCCTTGCGTTGCAAGGCGGACTCTTTACCCACTGGACCACCAGGGAAGCCCTATAAATTAATATATTTAAAAAAATGTTTGAACGCCCTGTGTACTATCACCTTCCCCATCTGACAGAGAGGGAAGTGGAGGTTATGCTTCGAACAAAAACGCAACAGTCCAATATCTGCAATGCTCACAGTGCTGTTCCTTCAGTGTATTCAAAGGCTCCTCACAGTTCTTAGAATAAATCCACAAACCCCATGCTCACACTCTCACCTCCCTCCACTCTGCACATGAGCACATAAGCTTTCTTTCATTTCCTCTAATACCACCTGCTGTCTCCTGCCCCAGGACCTTTGCACATGCTGTACCCCCTGGGTGAAATAGTTCCGGCTCCCGTCTCCAGGCTCAAACTTGAAGATCCTTTATTGTCTGAACGTCACTTGCTCAGAAAGGCCCTCCCCCACTTCCCTGATCAGGTCACACCACTCCACAGAGCACCCTCACCAATAAATCAGTGGCTCCCCTCCTTTTTAGCCACCAAGGACCAGTTTCATGGAAGACAACTTTTCCATGGACAGGGGTAGTGGGTGTGTTAAGGGTGATTCAAATGCATTACACTTATTGTATACTTTGTGTCTATTATTATTACAGGCAGATCTACCTTAGATCATCAGGCATTAAATCCCAGAGGCTGGGGAACCCCACAATAAATCACGACCTCAATAAGTCACTACAGAATTATTTCCTATTGTTTTCATGAGGTCCATAAGGGCACGGACTATGCCTATCATACTGGGCAGGAATTCCACAGATATTTGATGAATGAGCAAACGAACCAGCCAGAGAGCGGTACTCTTGCTGGGAGACGCAGGAACGACAAGCAAGGTCGGCTGAGGATACCGACATCTCAAATTACATACAGATTTACTGTATGAAAACATCCTAGTATTGAAATCTGACAAACCTGGGTTCAAATCCAGCCTCTAGGATGTATTTGCTAGATGACCTGCATAAACGACTCAACCTCTGGAAACCTCTGTTTCCTCATCTGTCAAACGAATTTGATACTTATCTAAACGTTGTGAGCATTAAAAGCGGCAGCCTAGGTCATGGGCTCACCCATTAACAGGAATCCTCCAAATTGGAGCTTGTTTTACGGAACACTGCTCTTCACAAAGCCCTCATAGGTTCCCAGAAACGACATTCAGTTATGGTGTGGGGCAGCGGGCATTCACACCCGTAATCAGCTTTTTTTGGGCTATCCTTATGACAAGAAACGCAACAAGTCCAATATCTGCAATGCTCACAGTGCTGTTCCTTCAGTGTATTCAAAGGCTCCTCACAGTTCTTAGAATAAATCCACAAACCCCATGCTCACACTCTCACCTCCCTCCACTCTGCACATGAGCACATAAGCTTTCTTTCATTTCCTCTAATACCACCTGCTGTCTCCTGCCCCAGGACCTTTGCACATGCTGTACCCCCTGGGTGAAATAGTTCCGGCTCCCGTCTCCAGGCTCAAACTTGAAGATCCTTTATTGTCTGAACGTCACTTGCTCAGAAAGGCCCTCCCCCACTTCCCTGATCAGGTCACACCACTCCACAGAGCACCCTCACCAATAAATCAGTGGCTCCCCTCCTTTTTAGCCACCAAGGACCAGTTTCATGGAAGACAACTTTTCCATGGACAGGGGTAGTGGGTGTGTTAAGGGTGATTCAAATGCATTACACTTATTGTATACTTTGTGTCTATTATTATTACAGGCAGATCTACCTTAGATCATCAGGCATTAAATCCCAGAGGCTGGGGAACCCCACAATAAATCACGACCTCAATAAGTCACTACAGAATTATTTCCTATTGTTTTCATGAGGTCCATAAGGGCACGGACTATGCCTATCATACTGGGCAGGAATTCCACAGATATTTGATGAATGAGCAAACGAACCAGCCAGAGAGCGGTACTCTTGCTGGGAGACGCAGGAACGACAAGCAAGGTCGGCTGAGGATACCGACATCTCAAATTACATACAGATTTACTGTATGAAAACATCCTAGTATTGAAATCCGACAAACCTGGGTTCAAATCCAGCCTCTAGGATGTATTTGCTAGATGACCTGCATAAACGAGTCAACCTCTGAAAACCTCTGTTTCCTCATCTGTCAAACGAATTTGATACTTATCTAAACGTTGTGAGCATTAAAAGCGGCAGCCTAGGTCATGGGCTCACCCATTAACAGGAATCCTCCAAATTGGAGCTAGAATTGGAATTTAACGGAACACTGCTCTTCACAAAGCCCTCATAGGTTCCCAGAAACGACATTCAGTTATGGTGTGGGGCAGCGGGCATTCCCACACCCGGATCCGCAGCGATCAGTTGGGGGCGACTGCTGTGCAGGGAAATTTGACCAAAGCTATGAAACTGACACAGGCTGCACCCTTAAGGCTGGTACACTTTTACTTTCCCAGGGTGGTACCAGTGGTAAAGAACCTGCCTGCCAATGCAGGAAAATTGAGATGTGGGTTCAGTCCCTGGGTTGGGAAGATCCCCTGGAAGAGGGCACGGATACCCACTCCAGGATTCTTGCCTAGAGAATCCCATGGACAGAGGAGCCGGGCGGGCCACAGTCCATGGGGTCACAAAAGAGTCGGACACGACATAAGTGACTTAGCACACACACACACATGCAACTCTGCTTCCAGGAGTGTGACTCTGGGCATGTCAAGGGGCTCCTGGAACCAGAGTTTTTACTACAGCCTTCTTTATAACAGCCACGGACGGGTTGGAAAGCCCCTAAAAGCTTAGCAACAGAGGACCAGCTCTGTCTACTACGGTGTCCCACAGGATCTAAGAAAGAAGGGGCGAGGAACTTCATGCACCGACAGGAGACTCTCGGAATGAAGCTTGTTATAAGCATAAACTTAGAACTGTGTGTACGTTAGGCTCCTGTCTTCATCAAAAAAGATGAAAAAGTTTATTTCACTGAAAAAGCATGAAGTATCTCTGAAAAGACACACAAGAAACTGGTAACACTGGTTCTTCCCCAGGAAGGGAACTGGTGGCAGGGACCCAGTGAGGAGCACTTTTCCCTATAAACCCATAGGTTCATAAATTTCTGAATTTTGAAACATAAAAATATATTACTTTTTCAGGGCTTCTCTGGTGGTCCAGTGGGTAAGGACACCGCCTTGCAGTGCAAGGGGCGCCGGTTCGATCCCTGACCCGGGAAGATCCCACATGCCAAGGAGCGGCTAGATCGGTGTGTCCAATTACGAGCCAGGGCTCTGGAGCGCATGCGCCCAGAGTCGGTGCTCTGCAACGAAAGAGGCCACTGTGATGGGAGGCCCACACAGGCCAAAGAATTAGGATGGATGAAAATAAATAAGAAAACAATAAAAGAGACCAAAAATTTTTTAAAAACTCTCTTAAAAAGTATATTACTTTTTCAAATAAATCAGTAAAAACAGCAGTGATCCGCTTCTTCCCTCCCCTCCTCAAAAGGCAAATACAACAGATGGTATACGATTTGTCCAAAGCCATTCAGCTCTTCGGAGGAAGTCAGGATTCAAATTGGGCTCCTGATCCCCAGGGCAATGTTCTATCAACTACCATCCATCCATTCATTCATTGAACACAAATTTATATATTCTGTCCTTTTCTATAATAGGGGCTGTCTTGCCAAGGGATATGTGGGCCAGAAAACAGACCCTGGTAAGAAAAGATGAAAGAAAGAACCAATTTCTTTCCATCTTCACATCATGTATCAAAAACCACCCCAAAGGGCCAAGCTCAAACATCCTAGAGTGGACAGCACCAACCCAGGTTAAAGGAGGCGGCCACTGCCCAATCCAGTCTGGATTTTGCCATTTTAGGATAAAAGTCCAGCTGTCCCAGATCTGAATTTTTCAAGAGAAGTCCCAAATCCAGACTTATTAAAAGGTTTAAATCACTTGGGCTTCCCTGGTGGTCCAGTGGGTAAGGACACCACCTTGCAGTGCGAGGGGCGCCGGTTTGATTCCTGGCTTGGGAAGGTCCCACGTACTGCGGAGCAGCTGGACGGATGTGTCCAATGACCGAGCCGGAGCTCTGGAGCGCATGCGCCCAGAGCCGGCGCTCTGCGACAACAGAGGCCACCGCGATGGGAGGCCCGCACGGGCCAAAGAACAAAGGTGGAAGAAAAATGGACAAATGAAAGACCAATAGAAGTGGCCCGCCTGCTTCCCTCCCTCCCCACCCCACCCCCACCAAAATAAATAAATAATAAATAAATCTTTTAAAATAAATAAATCACTCGACATGTAAGAGTTGGGAGCTAGTTCACCAGGCAGACTAACATTTTAGGGCCTCACACAAGTTTTCCCAGGTGGTGCAGTGGTAAATAATCTGCCTGCCAATGTAGGGGCTGCAGGAGATGTGGATTCAATCCCAGGGTCAGTAGAGAAGATCCCCTGGAGGAGGAAGTGGCAACCCACTCCAGTATTCTTGCCTGGAACATCCCATGGACAGAGGAGCCTGGTGGGTTACAGTCCCTGGGGTCACAAAGAGTGAGACACAACAAAAGCGACTGAGCAGGCATATGGATCCGTGACCTTTATTTTATCCCAACACAGCTATGACCACAGCCTTCTCACTTTTAGCAGAGCCTAATCAAGATGTAATGTAGAGCAGCACTACCCAGTCGCTGTGGCCTTGGATAAGTAACTTTGCTTCCTTAGATCTATTGATTTCTCCATTAATTAAGAGTTTGGACTTGCTGGCCATGGTAACCTCTCAGCATTGCCAGCCATGTGTTATAGCCCCTGCCCTGTGAGCCTTTATATATTCTGTCCTTTTCTATAAAGGGCTGTCTTGCCAAGGGATATGTGGGCCAGAAAACAGACCCTGGTAAGAAAAGATGAAAGAAAGAACCAATTTCTTTCCATCTTCACATCATGTATCAAAAACCACCCCAAAGGGCCAAGCTCAAACATCCTAGAGTGGACAGCACCAACCCAGGTTAAAGGAGGCGGCCACTGCCCAATCCAGTCTGGATTTTGCCATTTTAGGATAAAAGTCCAGCTGTCCCAGATCTGAATTTTTCAAGAGAAGTCCCAAATCCAGACTTATTAAAAGGTTTAAATCACTTGGGCTTCCCTGGTGGTCCAGTGGGTAAGGACACCACCTTGCAGTGCGAGGGGCGCCGGTTTGATTCCTGGCTTGGGAAGGTCCCACGTACTGCGGAGCAGCTGGACGGATGTGTCCAATGACCGAGCCGGAGCTCTGGAGCGCATGCGCCCAGAGCCGGCGCTCTGCGACAACAGAGGCCACCGCGATGGGAGGCCCGCACGGGCCAAAGAACAAAGGTGGAAGAAAAATGGACAAATGAAAGACCAATAGAAGTGGCCCGCCTGCTTCCCTCCCTCCCCACCCCACCCCCACCAAAATAAATAAATAATAAATAAATCTTTTAAAATAAATAAATCACTCGACATGTAAGAGTTGGGAGCTAGTTCACCAGGCAGACTAACATTTTAGGGCCTCACACAAGTTTTCCCAGGTGGTGCAGTGGTAAATAATCTGCCTGCCAATGTAGGGGCTGCAGGAGATGTGGATTCAATCCCAGGGTCAGTAGAGAAGATCCCCTGGAGGAGGAAGTGGCAACCCACTCCAGTATTCTTGCCTGGAACATCCCATGGACAGAGGAGCCTGGTGGGTTACAGTCCCTGGGGTCACAAAGAGTGAGACACAACAAAAGCGACTGAGCAGGCATATGGATCCGTGACCTTTATTTTATCCCAACACAGCTATGACCACAGCCTTCTCACTTTTTACGCAGAGCCTAATCAAGATGTAATGTAGAGCAGCACTACCCAGTCGCTGTGGCCTTGGATAAGTAACTTTGCTTCCTTAGATCTATTGATTTCTCCATTAATTAAGAGTTTGGACTTGCTGACGGCCATGGTAACCTCTCAGCATTGCCAGCCATGTGTTATAGCCCCTGCCCTGTGAGCCCCCCACACACGAGGCACCTTTGGCGGACCAGGAGGGGGACGAGACCCCGACACAGTGCACGCCCAGAACCAGCCCTCAGTCTGGTGGCAACTCTCCCCTGCTGCATCAGCCTCTGCACTAACCAGCTCTCTTATCTCACTCGTACTTTACCACTAATTCCTCAGTGGAGCCACAAGCAGCCTCTACCCAACTCCATATCGCGTACACACACAGACATCCTCTCCAAACAGGGCCAGTCAGCAGCACCCAAGAGTTTCCTAAAGAAACACACAGCCAACACAGACCGCTAAGCCAACCCAGGAAACCAGATCTGAACGACCTGGTTTTTAAAAGCAGTGGGTCCATTTTGCAAATCAATTGCTTCCCATGCCTATTTGACTATTGCTGCTGGGAAGAATACACTAACCATCCTCTCAGGAGGGCCAGCGTGGTGGGATGGTGCTGAGCCTCTAGGGGCAACTATCAATCATCCCAGTTCATTCCTGCCATAAACCAAGGAGATAAGTTTTGGTTTAATAATAATTTGTTATTCCCAATTTGCAGAAGAAGAAACTGATGCCTGGGAATTAACTTGCCCAAAGTCAGAAGACTAGTAAGAGAGACCAAAAGTCAAATCCCATCTGGCTCCACAGCCTGAACCCCCAACCCTGGGTTTTAACAGGACTCATGTCTGTCACCTCCCTTGCCTCCCTTCACAACCTTCACCAACAGCTTCTCACCCTCGTCGGGCAACCCATGCACGCTGGCCCTTACAGGAAGGAGGCTCTGTTTCTTCACAGGACCTTCAAGAGAGCTGAAGTCATTGTGTTTGTTTACTTGCTCACTGTCTCACTGTCCCTGAGAACAAGTAAGTTCCTTAAAGACGTGTAAGAGCTGGCATGTCTTGCTCACTGCTGCATCCTGCTGAAGGCACAGTGCTGGGCAAAAAAAGAAAGATGCCCAGGCAATAATTTGGAATATTGGGACGCAGTGTGGACTTCCAAGTCAGCGGGAAGAACGGGCTCCCGTTTCTGAAAGTGAAAGCCTTAGTTGCTCGGTCGTGTCCAACTCTTAGCAGCCCTATGGACCGTACCCCACCGGGCTCCTCTGTCCACAGGATTCTCCAGGGAAGAATACTGGTGTAGGTTAAGCCATGCCCTTCTCCAAGAGAATCTTTCCAACCTAGGAATCAAATCCAGGTCTCCTGCATTGCAGGCAGATTCTTTACTGTTTGAGCCAAGCATACAAGGGATCAGAAAAATACCCTACCTGATCTGGGGTCCACCTCAGCATTACTGGACCTGGGCCACGTGGACAAGGAGTCCTGGGTCTGTGCGCAGGTCAGTGGGACTGACAAGCGCGGCAGAGGAAGGTGCCTGCTGGAGACCACAGCGTACTGACTTGTATTGAGATGCACCTTCGCAACTTCTAGACCAAAGCCAGCCGGAGGCAGATGCTCCCACACTTAAGAAAATGTTAGGAGTCACGCTTGGACTATGGAAAAAGCTCAACAGGAAGAATGAGACAACTTTCTCAGTCCTCTGTTGAAAATCAAATGCAGACAGAAGAGTCTGCGAGCCCGAATTTGTGCAAGAGCAACTATGGGCACAAACAGGATGCAAGCGCCTGTTTCTGCTTCACCAGGTTGGCAGAATGTCCACAGAACTCCGAACACCGACAATTCCGATCCGTCTAGAACTAATTACTTCATTCCAGCATCATCGTCACCCGGGCCTGCCAACCACAATAGAATCATCAGTAAAATCCCTCCTGTGATACAAACCAAGCAAAACCGTGGGGAATAGCCACACCTCTTATTTACTTCCCTCTAAGCCCCACGCTTAAGGATCAAGTTTCTTGGTGTACAGATTGTTGGGGTGTGGCCCATAAATGCCATCCAGAGTGATTCTGCCAGGCCTCCCAGGTGATAAACCGAAAAGTCTAGACACCAGTGGTCGCTGAAAGGGACTGTGAGGTCAGTAATTACATTCGACATGGCTTTTGAAGGCACAGTGCTGGGCAAAAAAAGAAAGATGCCCAGGCAATAATTTGGAATATTGGGACGCAGTGTGGACTTCCAAGTCAGCGGGAAGAACGGGCTCCCGTTTCTGAAAGTGAAAGCCTTAGTTGCTCGGTCGTGTCCAACTCTTAGCAGCCCTATGGACCGTACCCCACCGGGCTCCTCTGTCCACAGGATTCTCCAGGGAAGAATACTGGTGTAGGTTAAGCCATGCCCTTCTCCAAGAGAATCTTTCCAACCTAGGAATCAAATCCAGGTCTCCTGCATTGCAGGCAGATTCTTTACTGTTTGAGCCAAGCATACAAGGGATCAGAAAAATACCCTACCTGATCTGGGGTCCACCTCAGCATTACTGGACCTGGGCCACGTGGACAAGGAGTCCTGGGTCTGTGCGCAGGTCAGTGGGACTGACAAGCGCGGCAGAGGAAGGTGCCTGCTGGAGACCACAGCGTACTGACTTGTATTGAGATGCACCTTCGCAACTTCTAGACCAAAGCCAGCCGGAGGCAGATGCTCCCACACTTAAGAAAATGTTAGGAGTCACGCTTGGACTATGGAAAAAGCTCAACAGGAAGAATGAGACAACTTTCTCAGTCCTCTGTTGAAAATCAAATGCAGACAGAAGAGTCTGCGAGCCCGAATTTGTGCAAGAGCAACTATGGGCACAAACAGGATGCAAGCGCCTGTTTCTGCTTCACCAGGTTGGCAGAATGTCCACAGAACTCCGAACACCGACAATTCCGATCCGTCTAGAACTAATTACTTCATTCCAGCATCATCGTCACCCGGGCCTGCCAACCACAATAGAATCATCAGTAAAATCCCTCCTGTGATACAAACCAAGCAAAACCGTGGGGAATAGCCACACCTCTTATTTACTTCCCTCTAAGCCCCACGCTTAAGGATCAAGTTTCTTGGTGTACAGATTGTTGGGGTGTGGCCCATAAATGCCATCCAGAGTGATTCTGCCAGGCCTCCCAGGTGATAAACCGAAAAGTCTAGACACCAGTGGTCGCTGAGAGGGACTGTGAGGTCAGTAATTACATTGCTGACATGGCACAGACATAAAACCTGGGGGCGGGGGGGGGCGGGGGGGGCGCGACAGAGCAGTCAGAGGCTACCATCTGGCAGTCAGCAAGAGTTTTCCGTGTGGGGAAATGTGCTCTAGATTAACATGTGTGACTTATTAAAAATTAGCCTCGCTCTCTCACTGCAAGAACAAGATGGAGTGTTTTTTCATAAGAAAAGGAGATGACAGGAAAGGGCACGTCTCCCCATGTCATGGGGCCAAGAAAGTCAGGAGCCTGAAGGGGTTCCCGGGATCTGACCATTTCAGGGAGGTCACGAGTTTCACTCAAGCTCACACAATGGCCACATGTCAGAAGGTCTGTTGTGGGCCTGGATCTGAGTAAAGGAAGCTGTACGGGACAAGGACAAATGAAGTCTCTGCCCCCAAGCGGGTCAGGGACTCGCAGGAAATACTCAAAAGTAACGCTATAAATGCATTGTTACACCAACGGCTGTAACTGAAGATGGACGGCTGAGACAAGATTGAAGCAGAAAGATGAAATCGTCCTCTCCAGTTACAAAGCAAAGGTACAGAAAGGTCAACCGAACAATACACGCTCTCCATTTTCTTGTCTCTTTCTCTAAAGAATCTGGGTGCTGGACACCGGGAAAGAAATCTGGGGAAGAAAAAAACAAGCTTTCATGGGTAAAGTTCAAAGGCACCCTTTTTAAATCTGTGACAAGCAAGCATGGGACAAAATTCACCTTTTAATAAACAGCAGTGAGCGCCCACTCTCCTGGATGCAAAGATGAACCAGAGGCAGTCCTACCAGTAATAAGGAGAAGAGTAAAAAGAAATAGTAATTTGGTCACAATGAAAGAAAAACACAAAAAGGCCTAAAGCAGCAATGGTAAATTCGATGTCTAGGGTGGCCAAGGCAGAAAATACAACCAGGTTTAAAGGGCCAGGTGGGGGAAGAAAGCAGCAGACTAAAGAGAACCCGCAGTCTTTTTTTTTTTTTTTCTTAGAGAAAAGCTGGAAGCTCAAGTTTACGTGTCAAGTCTTCCGATTTTTAAATACTAGAGCACATAATCTTTTTTTTTTTTTTTCAAAACACAACTCAAATCAAAGAAGGCATTTCTGATGCCAAAATCTGGCCTCCAGGGCTGCCAGTCTGTGACCCTTGCCTTAAAGAATGACAACAGCAAAACACGTATGCTGTGCTGCTGTGTGAGAAGTCGCTTCAGTCGTGTCCAACTCTCTGTGACCCCGAGGACAGTCGCCTGCCAGGCAGCTCTGTTCGTGGGATTCTCCAGGTAAGAACACGGAAGCGGGCTGCCATCTCTTACTCCAGGGGACCTTCCCCATTCAGGGATCAAACCTGTGCCTCTTACTTCCTGCAGTGGCAGGCGGGCTCTTTGCCACTAGTGCCACCTGTCTGTCAGGGCCAGACGAATAATGAGGAGTGAGATGGTCACTCAGGCAGGCCTGCAGGAAGATGAATCCAGTCCCGGGAAAAATCAAGTCATCAAGCCAATAAAATGAAACTCCCGAGACCTGTGGTACAGCGCTCGCCACTGACACCTGTGCAGTATGTTTTAGTCCGCCGTAAGTATCTGTGGGTTCTGAGTCATCAGACACAGAGCGTAAAGACTTGAGCATCCTTGGGTTTCGGTACAGGGTGGGGAGGAAAGCTCCACTGCCAGTGCCCTGCAGACATGGAGGGATGACTCTAGTCTCTAAAGCTCATTTTCGCATCAACTCATCTGATTTCCCCTATCACTCTCAGAAGTAAGTGTCGCTATGACCTCTAGTTTAGAACTAAAGAGTTTCTGGTTCGGAGGCCAGAGGTGGAATTCGTCTTTGGTCCTGCAGTTATGAAAGGAGAACGGCAGCAGGACTCATGTCTGAGACGAGTGCTTTTCCAGAATTTCAGAGAGAACTCCAGGCTATTGTACTTTCTAGACAACGTGCAGGGGATCTGATGGGACAACGAGGCTCAAGAACACTCGTCTAGCAAACACGAATCTTCACAACCCAGGGTGATTTTACCCCCTCCTCCTCCTGAGGCAGACATTCAGCCACGTCTGGAGGTATGTTGGGGCTGCTATCCTGCCGGGAGGTGTGAAACGTATTACAAGCATTTAGCAGGCAGAGGTCAAGGATGCTGTGAAACATTCTGCAGCACATAGAACAGCTTCCTACGACAAAGAATGATCCAGCCTCAAATGTCCATAGGGCCAAGGCTGAGAGACCCTGGTCCAGACTCTAGTGTCTGGATACTTCACTCGCCACCTGAGAGTCAGCAGACTCAACACCATTTGGGAGCTTGTTAGGCATTCAGGCCCCAGCCCACACCGACCGCATCAGATTGTGTGGTTAAAGATCCCTGGGAGGTTTCTATGGAGAAGCACGGCTCTAGACCAGGCTTCCATGGCCACCTCAGAATTTTAGCATAGGAAGGAACCTTGGATGGAGACCAATCTCATTATTTCATAGACAAGAACACCGAGCAACGGGCTCGGGATCAGGCAGCTTGTCCACGGCAACCCCTTGTCTCAAATCCAGATCAAACCTGATCTAAAATCCCTGTCCTGTATTGTCTCCAAGAGGCCAGCCAGGACCAATACGTGGCCTCTTTGTACAACTCATCCATCTGCAAAGTTGATACTGACCTTTGAAGGGTGTGTGGGGACTTTTCTGAAGCTGGAACGCGATGGATTATCCAGTTGGTCGAGGTTCTAATGATCTCAGAACCCTGCAGAGGATGACCATGCTCACCCACCATGTTTGGCGGCACATGTTTTACAATGAAAGCGGCCATAAAGCTGCCAAAGTGGTGGATTCCAGTGGCCAGCAAGTGGTAGTGGCATTCTCCAGAATGACGGCAGCAGCTGACGAAGTCTCCCCCAAAGACATCTGGGGAACGGGGTTGAACCCGTCCCAGAGAAGTATTTAGAATTCAGTGGCAAGCGTCAAGGGCTTTACATGGAGGATTTACGCAGCTGAGGTCACGAGCAGGTTGTAACAGGGTTTGAGGCAGCTTAGTTCAGAATAATACGGACACACATCAGAGTCCTTACTGTATTTTTGCCCCTAGTCCTTGGGAAGAAGAGGAAAACAAATTCCTTCACGTATTCTCCCAGGCTTAGCTACAACAAACAAATACTCCAGTGCCTGAATGGCCAAAGGCAGCCCCAAGTGGTTCCTTAATCCTAGTATTTACTAGAAACCTCACCGTGGTCACAAGCATTTAGCAGGCAGAGGTGTCGAAACATTCTGCAGCACATAGAAAAGCTTCCTACGACAAAGAATGATCCAGCCTCAAATGTCCATAGGGCCAAGGCTGAGAGACCCTGGTCCAGACTCTAGTGTCTGGATACTTCACTCGCCACCTGAGAGTCAGCAGACTCAACACCATTTGGGAGCTTGTTAGGCATTCAGGCCCCAGCCCACACCGACCGCATCAGATTGTGTGGTTAAAGATCCCTGGGAGGTTTCTATGGAGAAGCACGGCTCTAGACCAGGCTTCCATGGCCACCTCAGAATTTTAGCATAGGAAGGAACCTTGGATGGAGACCAATCTCATTATTTCATAGACAAGAACACCGAGCAACGGGCTCGGGATCAGGCAGCTTGTCCACGGCAACCCCTTGTCTCAAATCCAGATCAAACCTGATCTAAAATCCCTGTCCTGTATTGTCTCCAAGAGGCCAGCCAGGACCAATACGTGGCCTCTTTGTACAACTCATCCATCTGCAAAGTTGATACTGACCTTTGAAAGGTGTGTGGGGACTTATCTGAAGCCGGAACGCGATGGATTATCCAGTTGGTCGAGGTTCTAATGATCTCAGAACCCTGCAGAGGATGACCATGCTCACCCACCATGTTTGGCGGCACATGTTTTACAATGAAAGCGGCCATAAAGCTGCCAAAGTGGTGGATTCCAGTGGCCAGCAAGTGGTAGTGGCATTCTCCAGAATGACGGCAGCAGCTGACGAAGTCTCCCCCAAAGACATCTGGGGAACGGGGTTGAACCCATCCCAGAGAAGTATTTAGAATTCAGTGGCAAGCGTCAAGGGCTTTACATGGAGGATTTACGCAGCTGAGGTCACGAGCAGGTTGTAACAGGGTTTGAGGCAGCTTAGTTCAGAATAATACGGACACACATCAGAGTCCCTACTGTATTTTTGCCCCCAGTCCTTGGGAAGAAGAGGAAAACAAATTCCTTCACGTATTCTCCCAGGCTTAGCTACAACAAACAAATACTCCAGTGCCTGAATGGCCAAAGGCAGCCCCAAGTGGTTCCTTAATCCTAGTATTTACTAGAAACCTCACCGTGGTCACAGACGCCTTCAGCAAAACACAGAACTTGGCCTGTGTCCAGAAGAGCCAGGAAAGTCGAAGAAAGTTCTGTCACAAATGAGGAGAGAAGCAAGAAACCGGAGGTGTTGCACGGATAAGTGTACGAGAGAAATCTCCTATTTACACCCCAAAATTAAGGTGAAGGAACGAGACTGAAAGCTTAGAGATAAGTACGTGTCTTTCGTAGCCTATGATTATATGCAAAATAAACGATACAGATAATTATATGAGGCTGACTGGGCACTGGCAAGGGCAGATGTTGACCTGGCTTTTCCACAGGCCATGGTCAAAGGGGAGAGGGATCTGCTTCTCCAAGACCCTCTGGACACAGCCTGCCCATGAGCACAGGAGGGCTGGGAAGAGGGCAAGGCGAGTGAGGCCTCTCTCTCAGGGCCACGCCTGGATGTCTCACTCACCTCACCCTAGAGCATGCGTGCGTGCCCAGTCTCTTCAGTCGTGTCCAACTGATTGTGATCCCATGGACTGTCACCTGCCGGGCTTCTCAGTCCATGGAATTCGCCAGGCAAGAATACTGGGGTGGGTTGCCATTTTCTCCTCCAGGGGATCTCCCAGACCCAGGGATCGAACCCTATCTCCTGCATTACAGGCAGATTCTCTACCGCTGAGCCACCAGGGAAGCTGCCACTTCACCCTAGACTCAGCCCCAAAGCACGCACACCATCCACTTGGATAAAAAAACAAACAAACAAACCTCGTTTTTGTTTTGTTTTCAAATTTTGGCACCTTTTATGGGTCCTTCATTTATTTATTTTTATCCATCTTTATTCTTTGGCATGTATGGGCCTCTCATCACGGTGGCCTCTGTTGTCGCAGAGCACCGGCTCTGGGCACATGCGCTCCAGAGCAGTGGCTCGTAATTGGACATACCCGTTCAGTCGCTCCATGGCATATGGGATCTTCTCATGCCAGGGATCGAACCAGCGTCCCTTGCACTGCAAGGCGGACTCTTTATCCACTGGACCACCGGAGAAGCCCCCAAAACCTCGTATTTTTGACTGAGAGCTTACACAGAGTGAAGGTGGCTGACTTTCATTTTAAGCCTAAATACAGAAAAAACTGAGGGAGCCCTACCCCATCCCCAACACTTCACATAGGTGTCCTCACATTTCTGACGAGGAACTCAGCGACCTGACTGGCTCTCCAACCAGCACAGAGCTGGCTAAACCTGGCTGCTAGCTTCTGCTTCGTAGTGAAGCCAGTTTATAATAGTATCATTTATTACCCTGCTACAGAAAGAGTATTTTTGAAAAGGAGAAGGCCGAGAATGTCCTCCACACATCTGAAGACTATTTAAAAAGCCCCCAAACCACCAAACTAGGTTGGAGCTGGGATTATCAGAGGGGGCGGGGCAAAGTCAGCTTAAATTGAATAGACTTTAAATTCCTAGTTGACAGTAATTAAAGAGCAAGCAGTATTTCTTTAAATGGCTGCTAGACAGAACTTAATCCAATTTAGGTAATCACTAACCTTTGCTTTTTTCTTTTTTTCCTTTTCCTTTTCTCTCTCTCTTTCCTATAAATGAAATCCAAGGATTGATCTACAAAGGCCATAAAATTGGCAAAGCGTAAGAAAAGAATATTTAAAGAGAGAGCAATTGGGTGACTGCTACCTCAAAGAGGTAGAATTAGAAGTTTTAATAAAATGGAAACAAGTTCCATTGGGTTCCTTACTTTATACTGACTGTAACCTGGGGCTTCTAACAAGACTTCTTCACAACAGAAGCCCGCCAAGGAAACTGACAGTACTGCCTCTCCCACTTTCCCCTTTCAGCACCTGTTGGGCCGGCTGATCACCAGGTATCGCCCAGCAATGAGACAGCCAGCCCACATGCCAGACCAGCACCAGTACTTCTTACATTCATGACATTCTTGTATTCACAGTACCTTTTGAGCCTCTCTCCTTCTTCCATGGAATAACTCAGAATTATCCAGACTCTCCCTTCAACTCCTCCCGTGTTCACCCAGCCCCTGTCCTCTCATTTTACTGCAACCACACTCCTGTGATTCAGAAACTTCATGTAAACAATTAGGACCTTCCTGAGGACTTGGGATCCTGGGTTCTTTAATGGGAGGCCTTCAAAGGTACATAATCAGAATGTACTAGAAAGAATATGGGGCTTGAGTTCACAGCTGTGTGGTATCAGGAAAGTAATTAACTTCTCTGAGCTTTCATTTTTCACCTCTTAAAATGGGGGAAAGAATATCTATCTGGTTGATGGTTAGAAAGTGCAAATAATATTACCGTGACTATACCTAGTTTACAGTAACTACCCAGTTAATAAGTTGGCTCCTTCTTTCACGTTTCAAGGCAAACCTTGAATCTCCAGTCCCTGCCAAAACCGAGTATTTGAAAAGGGAAGGCCGAGAATGTCCTCCACACATCTGAAGACTATTTAAAAAGCCCCCAAACCACCAAACTAGGTTGGAGCTGGGATTATCAGAGGGGGCGGGGCAAAGTCAGCTTAAATTGAATAGACTTTAAATTCCTAGTTGACAGTAATTAAAGAGCAAGCAGTATTTCTTTAAATGGCTGCTAGACAGAACTTAATCCAATTTAGGTAATCACTAACCTTTGCTATTTCCTTTTCCTTTTCTCTCTCTCTTTCCTATAAATGAAATCCAAGGATTGATCTACAAAGGCCATAAAATTGGCAAAGCGTAAGAAAAGAATATTTAAAGAGAGAGCAATTGGGTGACTGCTACCTCAAAGAGGTAGAATTAGAAGTCTAATAAAATGGAAACAAGTTCCATTGGGTTCCTTACTTTATACTGACTGTAACCTGGGGCTTCTAACAAGACTTCTTCACAACAGAAGCCCGCCAAGGAAACTGACAGTACTGCCTCTCCCACTTTCCCCTTTCAGCACCTGTTGGGCCGGCTGATCACCAGGTATCGCCCAGCAATGAGACAGCCAGCCCACATGCCAGACCAGCACCAGTACTTCTTACATTCATGACATTCTTGTATTCACAGTACCTTTTGAGCCTCTCTCCTTCTTCCATGGAATAACTCAGAATTATCCAGACTCTCCCTTCAACTCCTCCCGTGTTCACCCAGCCCCTGTCCTCTCATTTTACTGCAACCACACTCCTGTGATTCAGAAACTTCATGTAAACAATTAGGACCTTCCTGAGGACTTGGGATCCTGGGTTCTTTATGGGAGGCCTTCAAAGGTACATAATCAGAATGTACTAGAAAGAATATGGGGCTTGAGTTCACAGCTGTGTGGCATCAGGAAAGTAATTAACTTCTCTGAGCTTTCATTTTTCACCTCTTAAAATGGGGGAAAGAATATCTATCTGGTTGATGGTTAGAAAGTGCAAATAATATTACCGTGACTATACCTAGTTTACAGTAACTACCCAGTTAATAAGTTGGCTCCTTTAACTGTACACGTTTCAAGGCAAACCTTGAATCTCCAGTCCCTGCCAAAACCGTGAATTAACTCAAGTTCACTCTGATGCCCCATCATTGCTCTCCATCTCCTAATCTCCTTCCTAGCTCCAAAGGGAAATCTCCCCTTGTAAAACTGTATCATGTTCTGCTCATCAGGGTACCGCTGGCTCTGTTCCAAAATTACTAAATTCATACCCTCTACAAAACCCACAAAATATTTTATTCCCAACATTTCACAACTGAAAGATTAATTTACGATGAATGGTTGGTTAATAAACAGTATTTTCTATAAGCAATGCTTTTAGCAAGCATTTACATTTTGCATACAGAGAGAGGCAACTCTAGGGAACAACTGTTCAATGATGAATGCTCAACACAGTAGGGATCTTTCAGAGGGCATCACACTCTCTCACATCAATTCTGTATCAAATCTATGTCTTCGAAAAAAAAAAAAAAAGGTGAAAATGAAAAAGACTACCAGTCAAGAAAGATTTCAGTATATTTTACCTTGTACAAGGGCAGTACAAAAGGAATGACCACAGGGGACTATTCACATGCATACCTACAAATTCCCTAGGATAGAGAACACATTAAGAAATCCACAAAGTTCTTGCTGATTTCAATTTTCTACAGACGAATGGTCTAAATACTGCATGTACATTGTTAGCGAACAAAGTGAGGATTATGACATTAGGACTAGATCACCAGCAGGAAATTTTCAACCATCAGTGTGACGGGTCTGTAAAGATAATCTTTTCTAAAGATAGGATTATTTGTTCAGTGATTGAGCCACTCTGTGGTATTTAAAAGAAAGAGAAACGCCACCAGTTAATCAACTATAAAATGATCTTATCCACAACTGAGGCCCTGAAAGGAAAGGCATCTTCAGAACAGGCTGGCCCTTCAGGGCTGGAGGAACAGATCTGGGACCCATTCTCAGCTCCGCTCCTGTGTGCGCGGCTGCTAGTGAGTCCATGCTCGCTCTGCTTGCCACACAGAGGCCAGTGCCTCCAAGAGACAAGGTGTTCCAGCAAGGAATATGACTTTATTCCCTAAATCGTCTCATCAAGAAGACGGCAGACTAACAGCTTAAAATTACCACTTTATCAGAGTCTGAGTGCCAGATTCTTTTAGGGATCAGAGATGGGGGGAGGTGAGGAAACAAAGTAAAAAGGGCATTTAATCTTGAAAATATCTCCTAGAACAGCAAGCCTCAGGCGAGGGGGCGGGGGAGGCCAGCCGGGATGTTTTAATTTCTCCCTTCCCGCCTACAGCCAGGAAGAAGCAGCAGGATTCTCAGAGGCTGGACCCTATGACTGTTATAATAACAAAAGAAACAGATCTAGCATAGAAGTGTCAAAATTGACTCTTCCTTTTTATACGACTTTGGACAAATTAAGTTCTCTGAGCCTTGGGGGGTTCATCTATGTCACAGGTAAATGATACTACTTCCTCCTTATTCTTTTGGTGCAGATTATTTAACAAAGTCTCTTAAGAGCAAAGTTTGACATAAAAAGACTTCAAGAGGTGCTTGCCCCCCTTTTTAAAATAAAGGGAACATTTCTGTAATGTTCACACACAGACCGTTATCGAAATCTCACCCATGTGAAATAAAAGACACACCCATGACCCTCTGAGTCTGAAAGAAATTAAGTCTCCTCACTGAGAAATAAACTTGTTTAAGCCTGAGAAATAACCAGGTCAAACAAGCTTATGTCTAACGCCTTTCTTTTTTACACTACTAATGGTTCTGGCTGTTAGAAGCATCAATAGAATACTGAAGAGACAACGACTGGGGTTGAAAAAGTCAAATACAACTTTGTGGATTAATTTAGCACTGTTTTCCTTATCTGCTACATTCTACAAAAACACTCTGTACAGCACCTTTGATCTGGCTCAATACAGCCAGGTTCACAAAGAGGAGTGTTGCACTTTTCTTAGTCATTCTAGGAAACTCACAAAGGAATAAATGTAAAACGTGATTAAATTAGTTTCTGTAAATTTCACCTCGCCTCCAGATAGGCTTGCTGCTTCATCTTGTCAGTTACAGAGCCTCCCCAATTCCCTCTCCTCAGAGCAATTTACTAAAGCACAATTTGTAGACATTTTGCAGCATGTAGGTCAATGAAATGTCATGACTGCACCTACAGTGGTCAGGATCACTAAAGGGAAGCAACAAGGGCCATCTCTGAGGCTTGATCAGCAAGTACCCTTAGGTGGGGAAGGGGGCAGGTGATGGAGACAATCAGCAGTTGGCGTCCTTGACCTCTTTGGTCCTTTGCAATGAGTGGGTTGTTGGGATCGGCAGGCATTGTGTGGGCAACGGGTCTAGAACTCTGCCCCGCAGGAGACTGCAGCCCAGAACTTTTTCCAAGCGGGTCTCCGGAGCAGACGTGCCGCTGAGCCGCCTCGCGTGAGCCTCCCGTCCTGTGCGGCGCATCACAGTAATTGAAACCTTGCATACCGCAGGACTGCAGTAGTTCCTATAAATACTCACCGCCCTACTGCTGACAAACAAAACGCGGGGCTCCTGGCACCGCGGGGGAAGATGCGGTAGCATGTGACCTAAGAAAGGGGCTATGTAGAACAGGGGAAAACCCTACTGCCAATCGAGATGCCTTTAGGACGGTTTTCAAGTACAGAACCCGGTCTGCTCTTGGACTGCCGCCCCTAGGAAATCGGCAGAAAGCTAGAGATCAAAGGATCAAGCAGCAGCCGGGAAGGCGCCAGAGCGCCGCCCTGTGCTCGCAATGAACTCTGCGTGCGCGCAAGGTAGGCGCACAGGCGAAAGCCTATCTAAAAGCTGGGCGAGCTGCAAAAATGTAGCGGAAACCGGGTGCAGCTGGCGAGTAGCGCCGCCGGCCCCACCGGGCCCCCGCCGGCTGCTCCTGGGCCAGCCCCAGTCTGCGGAGCGCGCACTTCCAGCGGCGCTCGGGACAAAGCGGCTCCCTTCTCTGGCCTCCCCTCCCGAGCTTTTCTCTGAAAAATGGGGGATAGCAGGAATAGATGGGTGTTTCGGGGCGCCGAATCGCCCGCCCTCGAGTAGAGGCAGCTCTTGAGATTTGCACCTCAGGCCAAAGGGGAGAACGAGAGAGACTGACAAGTAAACTTTCTTTTACGATAACCCAGCACAGCCTGCATCCCACGATCCGCGGCGTCCGGATCCCACGGCAGTCCCGAGTCGACACTAAGCCACGGACGCAGGGCACGTTCCCCGTCCCATCCCGCCGCCCATGGTGGTCGCAAGCCCTGTCCTCAATTCTCTCCTGTACCATCCGATCGGAGGACCCTTAACCACTGGAGGGCCCTCACCCCATATCCCGCAATTGCAACGCTTTCCCCGAGCCCCCCTCCGCGTGCCCCGCTGGGTTGTGCCCAGTGTGCCCAGTGATTTTGTTCTCAGTCCCGTGCCACTCCTGAGTTCAAGACTCCAGGCCCTCCCGAGTCACCTCGAGTCGCGCACCCCAGCAGCTCGCCTCCGCCCCAGTTCCGCGCGCCCGGGGAAAAGTTTCCGGTCTTCCCAACAAAGTTTTCTCACCCGAGAGCAATGAGCGACCTGCATGGCTCTCGCCACCGCGCAGTGCCCAGCTCCCTTTTCTCCCTCCTCTCTCGGCTCTGCCCTCCGCGGGGTCCTGTCCAGCCTCAAGTCCTCTCCGGCGCGAGTCCGCAAACGCGGCGGCAGGGGAGCTCCGGGAGCCGAGCTGGTGACACGTTTCCCTCCTTGCTCATCTTACGACCTCCTCCTCCTCCCCCTTCCTCCGCCTCCCCCACCTCCTCCTTCCACTTTTCCTGCCCTTTGCCCGTCGCTTTAGTTTCTCTCTAGCAGCCCGCATCCCACCCCACCTCGCCCCATTCCACTGCTCCTTCCCAGCGGCAACTCTCACCCTGCTAGGGAGGGGCGAAGGGGGCGTCTGCCCTTTGATCCAGTTCAACAATTTCAGGAAATGCAACGCTTGAAAAGCTGGGGAGGATGCAACAGGTCCTGGGAGCTCTCAGCCGCCTTTTCCTCACACAGGGGGAGACCCCCACCCCACCTCCACCCTCACGAAAAGAAACTTGACCAGGTTGCCCAAGGAAATGATTCTTGGGCTCACTAGAGGGCTGGAGCCTGGGACTTTCGTCATTGCTTTAAGGAACAGTCCTCGGGACGATTCCAGGAGAAGTTTAAGTGCATTAACGGAAATGTAATTTCAGTGAAGTCTCCTCCCCCCACATTTGGAAAACTTTTTTTTTTTTGTAAGTTTCTCACTTCTCTTTCCAATCGAAGGTTACGTGAATTGGAGAGACCTTCAGAGTCTGAAACAGAAAAAACAAACAAACAAACAAACAATGAAGAACTATTTTCGAAACTTTTTTTTTTTTTTGCAGGTGTTAAGAATTTCATGCAGCTGTTCAGGACTCACTGACTTGCATAATTTCACCCTATGGCTGAGCAGGAAATACTTTACACATACTGCCCGTTCACAGATCACACTACGGCTTTGAAACCACAGTCACATTTGCTGAAGAAAAAAAAGTCTTTTTATGTCAAAACTGAGAAAAAAATCATGTTTATTTTGAAAACGGTGACCTTACAAAACCGATGTAAGGGTTCCTGGTGAGAGTGTGCTCAAGGGGATTTAATGAAGCTTGGGGTACCCGCCTTGTCCACAGAAACCAGATAAAACTAAGGTCTCCTCAGCAAACCCCAGCATGAGGAAGAGACTCTAAATGTCATCCCAGGAATCACAGGCAATGCAAGAGACGAAACACCTGCCTGGGAAAGAAACATTTGAGAGAGTGGCAGTCAGTCGAAGGGACCTGGGAAATGCGTTAAAAAACAGATGTGTTGGGCTTCCCTGGTGGTCCAGTGGGTAAGGACACCGCCTTGCAGTGCAAGGGGCGCCGGTTCCATCCCTGGGCTGGGAAGATCCCACGTGCCGCGGAGCGGCTGGACCCATGTGTCCAACTACCTAGCTGGAGCTCTGGAGCGACAGATGCCACTGCGATGGGAGGCTCATACGGGCCAAAGAACAAAGCTGGATGGAAATAGATAAATGAAAGACCAATAGGAGTGGCCAAAAATAAAACCCAGAGATGTGTTGTCTTTTTCAATTTCATATTCAGTGCTCTTGTCTCATTTAGTTTACGTTTTCCAATTTCTCCATCTCTTCTTTTTTTCAGATGTTCTTTCTCAAGCCTTTATCAAGTGTAGTAGAAAAGCTTTGATATGTGCATATAATATACATATTTTAGAATGAATTTTTGCCTAGCTAAAAAAATTATGACAACTTTGATTCCACTTGTTTGCCTTGGTATGAACGGAATGCTAGATTTCTAATTTAAAAGAAAATAGATACACAACAAGAAACAAAGGTTTATTGTATAGCACAGGGAACTATAATCAATATCTTATAATAACCTATAATGGAAAATAATCTGAAAAACAATATATGGATATGCATATTCAGTATATGCATAACTGAATCACCTTGCTGTGCACCTAAAACATTGTAAGTCAACTGTACTTCAACAAAACATATATATTAAAATTTTTAAAAAATGAATTAGCAACCAAAGTCAGTAGGATAGAGAAGACCAAAAAAGATAGATTACTAGTAAGGACCTACTGTATAGCACAGGGAACTCTACTTAATTGTCTGTGCGTGTGACATCACTTTAGTCATGTCTGACTTTGTGCAACCTGTAGATTGCCATCTGCCAGGCTCCTCTGTCCATGGGACTCTCCAGGCAAAAATACTGGAGTGGGTTGCCACTCCCTCTTCCGAGGGATCTTTCCAACTGAGGGATCAAACCAGTATCTCTCGTGTCTCCTCCATTGGCAGGCAGGTTCTTTACCACTGGTGCCACCTGGGAAGCCCAATATTATGTAATGGCCTATATGGGAAAAGAATCTAAAAAAGAGTGGATCTATGGATCTGTATAACGGACTCACTTTGCTGTACACTTGAAACTAACTACACTTGTAAATCAACTATGCTCCGATAAATTTTTTTTACAAAAAGCAGTTGCGTTGAGCGGTTGAGAGCCAAAACCTGGAACCAGAGGTCAAAGGTAGTCAACCAACCTCTCTCACTAGTTGCAGGATATTAGCCAAGTGACTTAACCACTATGCCTTAGTGTACAGTTATGCAAATGGGGATAAAAGTAGTAGCTCTCTCAGGCCTGTTATGAGAATTTAACAAATTTCACACAGAGAAAGTGCTTAGAATTTCTGCTGGGATTCAACAAACACTAAACTATTGGTTTTGCTATTATTATTCTGCAGGTCTGGGAAATGGAAGGGAGTCTTTGTTCAGTGAGGCCTACCCTATTCAGTCTACTTAAAACTGTAACTCACCCTTCCCTCCCAATTCCCCTTCTTCAACTCTACTTTTTTGAATGAATTTTTGCCTAGCTAAAAAAATTATGACAACTTTGATTCCACTTGTTTGCCTTGGTATGAACGGAATGCTAGATTTCTAATTTAAAAGAAAATAGATACACAACAAGAAACAAAGGTTTATTGTATAGCACAGGGAACTATAATCAATATCTTATAATAACCTATAATGGAAAATAATCTGAAAAACAATATATGGATATGCATATTCAGTATATGCATAACTGAATCACCTTGCTGTGCACCTAAAACATTGTAAGTCAACTGTACTTCAACAAAACATATATATTAAAATTTTTAAAAAATGAATTAGCAACCAAAGTCAGTAGGATAGAGAAGACCAAAAAAGATAGATTACTAGTAAGGACCTACTGTATAGCACAGGGAACTCTACTTAATTGTCTGTGCGTGTGACATCACTTTAGTCATGTCTGACTTTGTGCAACCTGTAGATTGCCATCTGCCAGGCTCCTCTGTCCATGGGACTCTCCAGGCAAAAATACTGGAGTGGGTTGCCACTCCCTCTTCCGAGGGATCTTTCCAACTGAGGGATCAAACCAGTATCTCTCGTGTCTCCTCCATTGGCAGGCAGGTTCTTTACCACTGGTGCCACCTGGGAAGCCCAATATTATGTAATGGCCTATATGGGAAAAGAATCTAAAAAAGAGTGGATCTATGGATCTGTATAACGGACTCACTTTGCTGTACACTTGAAACTAACTACACTTGTAAATCAACTATGCTCCGATAAATTTTTTTTTTTTACAAAAAGCAGTTGCGTTGAGCGGTTGAGAGCCAAAACCTGGAACCAGAGGTCAAAGGTAGTCAACCAACCTCTCTCACTAGTTGCAGGATATTAGCCAAGTGACTTAACCACTATGCCTTAGTGTACAGTTATGCAAATGGGGATAAAAGTAGTAGCTCTCTCAGGCCTGTTATGAGAATTTAACAAATTTCACACAGAGAAAGTGCTTAGAATTTCTGCTGGGATTCAACAAACACTAAACTATTGGTTTTGCTATTATTATTCTGCAGGTCTGGGAAATGGAAGGGAGTCTTTGTTCAGTGAGGCCTACCCTATTCAGTCTACTTAAAACTGTAACTCACCCTTCCCTCCCAATTCCCCTTCTTCAACTCTACTTTTTCTTTTTTCCATTTATCACCATGTATACATTTTATGTAACTTACTTTTTAAACAAATTTATTGTCTCTCCCACCACCTCCTACTTCCAGACTAGAACATCAGCTCTTCAAGAACCTGGATTTGCTCTGTTCACTGATATGACCCAAGATCCTAGGAGAGTGCCTGACATACAGGATCCACCCAGTAAATATCATATGAAAGAATCCAAGAATAGATTTCATTTAGCAACGATATACTGTACTGATTGCCTGTGGTGGGTTGGGCTCTGTTCAGTAAGACAAAAGTTCATCACTGAGCCTATTGTTGCTGTTCATTTAATCAGTCATGTCCAACTCTTTGTGACCCCGTGGACTGCAGCACTCCAGGCTTCCCTGTCCTTTATGATCTCTCAAAGTTTGCTCAAACTCATGTCCACTGAGTCAGTGATACCATCCAACCATTTCATCTTCTGTTGCCCCTTTCTCCTCTTGTACTCAGCCTTTCCCAACCCAACATTGGGGTCTTTTCCAGTGAATCATCTCTTCATATCAGGTGGCCAAAGTATTGGAGCTTCAGCTTCAACATCAGTCCTTTCAACAAGTATTTGTGGTTGATTTCCTTCAGGAATGACTTGTTTGATCTCCTTGAAGTCCAAGGGACTCTCAAGAGTATTCTCCAGCACCACAATTTGAAAGCATCAATTCTTTGGTGTTCAATCTTCTTTATGCTCCAACTCTCACATCCAAACATGACTACTGGAAAAACCATAGCCATTAGTATAAGGACCTTCACCAGCAAAGTGATATCCCTTTTTAATACACTGTCTAGGTTTGCTGTAGCAAAGTCATATCTCTTTTTTTTTTTTTCTTTTTTGGCCACTTCTATTGGTCTTTCATTTATCCATTTTCATCCATCTTTGTTCTTTGGCCCATGTGGGCCTCCCATCGCAGAGGCCTCTGTTGTCGCAGAGCACCGGCTCTGGGCACACGCACTCCAGAGCTTGCGCTCGGTAATTGGACACATGGGTCCAGCCGCTCCACGGCACGTGGGATCTTCCCAGGCCAGGAATCTAACCGGCGCCCCTTGCACTGCAAGGCTGTGTCTTTACCCACTGGACCACCGGGGAAGCCCCATATCTCTTTTTAATACACTGTCTAGATTTGTTATAGCTTTTCTGCCAAAAACAATCGTCTTAATTTCATGGGTGCAGTCACTGTCCACAGTGATTTGGGAGCGCAAGAAAAAAATCTATCATAGTTTCCACTTTTTCCCCATCTATTTGCCATTAAGTGATGGGACAGAATGCCATAATCTTAGTTTTTTAAATGTTGAGTTTTCAGCCAGCTTTTTCACTCTCATCAAGAGGCTTTTTAGTTCATCTTTACTTTCAGAGACTCCCTCCAAAAGAAGTACACTCCCTGGTAAAGAGAAGTATTCACAATGCAGGCAATGGATACACTGTGAAAGAGTATTCAAGGATTGGAAAGGAGGTTTAAAGAGGTTAGAGTCTTCAACTCTATTAAGCTGTTAATTTTGCAAACAGAATTTTCTTAAAATAAGAAGGGAGCCAACATTTTGGTGCAAATGAGAGCTTTCCTCTAAGGACCATTCATGTCAATACATTATACTTGCCAGCACTCAATTTTTTTACCCAAATTCTACCTAAATGTCAATAGAACATTTCCTTTTCTCATTAAGAAATAGGATTTTAATACTATGGAAAAGTATTTGGCCCCATGACTTCAGAAAATGATTATGTTAAATAGTATGAATATATTATATTTTAGATATTTTTGGCAACATAAAACACAAACAAACATTGCTAGAACAAAATATAAGGCATTCCTCAACAATTAGCCCGACTCATCTTCCTCTCCGCATTTTCTATAGTAAGCACTGGGACTGTTTGCTAATTGTTGTCTATGTGAATGTATTGTAGGCTCATAGGAGACAGAAGACATGCTTCACACTCCTTAGAATTTCCCATAGGAACTAATATGGGCACATCATTAAATGCTAAAAACGTTGAATGCCTGCATTTGTTAGCTTCCTTAAGAGCGAAGAGGATTTTTAAAAATTGCATTAAAAAAAAATTGCATTAAATGGGGTATTTTTCCTACAGAAAAATAAAAAAAAAATAGAATTTTGTTAGGAGAAACTAATACAGATTAGTCCACTTAAACATTCACTTATGGAGGAGAAAATTCTACTTCTTTATTAGATGTATCGGGTACACAGTTTACCATGGCCACAGCCTCTGAAATGAAAGTTGGTCTAATTAAGGTTCCTGCCGAAAGGGCAGGCTTTAGGCAACCTCAATGGGCCCTCACCCAAATGTTGCCAAACTGTTGAGAGAAACTTCTTTGAGAACCTCTGGCCTCAAAAGATATCCTGGGCGAATCAGGTCCCATTTCAAGCACACACACACACACACACACACACACACACACACACGTACATGCACACGCACACACGTATCTAGTATCCAGAACAAAAGCTGAAATGTCATGATTTTGTCTTAACTCTAGCCTCTAGTAACTGCAGATTGGCTGTTGGTAGACTAACTAGATACATAGGAAATATATACTGTTTGAGGGCTTCCCAAGTGGTAAAGAACCCACCTGTCAACACAAGAGATGCAAGAGATGCAGGTTGGATCTTTGGGATCAGGAAGAATCCCGGGAGGAAAGCATGGCAACCCACTCCAGTATTCCTGCCTGGAGAATCCCATGGACAGAGGTGGGCTTCGGTCTGTAGCGTCACACAGAGGCAGACATGACTAAAGCGACTTAGCACACACGCACATACTGCTAGAACCCCGTGGTATCAACATTTTCTAAATTATTTGCCTATGTGTAAAATCCAGAACAATTTATGCAAGAGTATGGATTTTCAGCTTGCCTTGAAAACTCTGGACACCCTGACATTGTCCTTGGCGCAGGTCTGCACAGCCATTAGCTGTGCCATGGTGCTTCTCTTCTGTTGATCAGAGCACGCACTTTCCACTTTGCACAATCCCAGCCACTCCCGATTCTCTGCCTTCCTTCTTCTCAGCTTGCTTCACCCACTCTTCTGCCAGTTCGATGCAACTAGGAAAGGGATGCTGGCATATTGTCAGTGGCGCCAGAGATCTGAGTCAGCAGTAATGATGAAAGAGGATCTCATGGGTTCAAAACACTTTCCTCTCAGCAAGAGAACCCATTTCTAAAGAAAACTTTGCTAGAAATTGCAGAATTTAAATACTGCTGAGGGAAGGAAGCAATGAGGTAGATATGAAGGCAAGTGAGCATCAAGACAGGGAGCCACAGAGGCCTTCCCTAGGACTGTCTTGGGATCAAAACCACCAGCTAATTCTGCTCTTCTAGAGGCCTGTGGTTTCTACTTTGGTTTGTTCCCATGCCAAAGCCTGCCCCTCCCAAGCCCATTACTCATTCCATCCCATTCTACCCCCCAAAGCTTATTCAGACCAAGTTCAGGAAAGGTTAAGTGACTTGTCTAAAATTATACACAAGCAAGTAGAGACAGGGCAGGCAATGCCCATTCAGGGCTCACATTCTATACTATATTCCTTCTTGGTATGATTAACTGCTTTTATCTCTAAATAATCATTAAATTGCCCCAGTTTACAGAATTGTAGCACTTAGTACTTTAAGAGTCTGATATACAATAGGAATAAAATAAATATCTGCTGAATTTAAGTGTTTAAGGTCTGATCTCCAATTCAGACCTCCTTCCCTTACACTTCACGGTCTCATATCATAGAAATCTTCTAATGAAGAAAAAAAAAAATCATGTCCTTTCCTGAGTTCTCTTCTCTTTATAGATAGAAAATTAGAGGTCCATAAAATCCAAAATCTTCTGTTAATGCCTGGTACAGAGCTTGTTAGGAGCACAGGCAGGATTCTCAGGTCCTCAAAAGTTCAGGTCATAAAATAAGTTAATGTAGTTACTCATGATAAATGCCAATCTAGATATAGCAGTTGCATACGCCCTCAATATACATGCCTCCACAGCAATGTGCCATCCATAAAAACAGGACTATTCAAAAAATAAGCTCGGCATCTGATCTAATGTTGGGCAGTACAATCAGTGACCTTTGGTACACCAGGAGGATTTAGCTCACAAGTGAAAAATCCTGCCTTCTTTTTAACTTCTGCACTGAAAAAAATTGAGAACCTTGAAGTTTGTGTACTGGAAGAATTTTGGATGATACAAAAAACTGATTTTGTCTTTTCATTCTTTTCTTGATAGCAATGGGCCGTTTCTGATATGTTGGGATTTTTCCAATCATTTTTGTCTTTTGGTATGGGGACGTGCATCTCCTTCATTCTAAAAGTTGAAAGTTAAAAAGTGTCAGTCGTCGCAGTCATGTCTGGCTCTTTGCCACTCTATGAACTGTAGCCCACCAGCCTACTCTGTCAATGGGATTCTCCAGGCAAGATACTGGAATGGGTTGCCATGCCCTCCTCCAGGGGAACTTCCTGAACCAGGAATTGAACCCAGGTCTCTTGCACTGCAGGCAGATTCTTTTGCCATCTGAGCCACTAGGGCTTCTAGAGGGGCTGGTTTGTAATTCTGAAGGTATTTTGAGAATAACAGGAATGAGCAAATATTAAAAGTGAAAAGAACTTTAGCAACCA
This sequence comes from Tragulus kanchil, assembly GCA_022376925.1. NCBI lineage: Eukaryota > Metazoa > Chordata > Mammalia > Artiodactyla > Tragulidae > Tragulus > Tragulus kanchil. The sequence goes on along the minus strand of JAIOJX010000006.1, from coordinate 29,895,697 downwards.
TACACCAATTTTCCCTGGATAATCCAGATATCAATTATTCCTTCCCACAATTCCAAGTCAGTGAGTTGGTTGACAAATACTGACCCATCACTTCTTGGTGTCAGACACTGGGGAGGCCACAGTGAACAAGAGAGACATAATCTCCAATGCAGTGAAGAGACATGTTGAGCCTATGACTAAAAGATGCTGGAGGAAGCAATGTGGAAGTTAGATACGGACATGCACAGAGACATGTCTCTGGCTCTGACATGCACGGCTCTCACGTCAGAGCTTCTGCATTAGGTAACTCAAGCATCAGTCACTTAGACCACAGTGGGAGTTGTGCAATATGGCAGACATGACCTTAAGATTGTTTGGGCTAGGACTTCCCTGGTGGTCCAGTGGTCAAAAATCTGCCTGCTCATGCAGGGAACACAGGTTTAATCCTGCTCTGGGAAGATTCCACATGCCGTGGGGCAACTCAGCCCATGCGCCAGAACTAGAGAGCCCGTGTGATGCAATTAGTGTAGCCCACATGCCCCAGAGCCTGTCGGTGTTCTGCAACAAGAGAAGCCACCGCAATGAGACGCTCGTGTACCACAACTGGAGAGTAAACCCTGCTCACCACCACCAGAGAGAGCCTGAGCACGACAACAAAGACCTAGCACAGTCAAAAATATATGAATAATTTTAAAAATATATTGTTAGGGCTAGATTCTCTACCAACCCACCACTGGTGCAGACCCATATCTGAATTTTCTCTGCAGATTTAAGAATGTGACTACACACATCAACCAACTGATGGGCTGTGTCGAAGACATGTTGCCCAGAGTACCTCTCAGAAGGTCTTCTGCCTCCAGAGACAATGGAAGACATTCACGATAAATCACATACCCCAGTTTCTCTGTCACAAACTAAGGTCAGCATTCAATCCATCTCCACACCTTCAGGCAGCACTGAATCAGAAACATTACAAATAAATGCTCAAAGTTGTCCCCCCAAGCCCCCATTTTTTTCCTCCATCATTGTAACAGTCATTTGAGAATCCTTGCTCAGACCAGACTTCCTTGTCCAAGAACACTTCAGATTCAGCAGGGTTGGGTAACCAATCATCCTGTGACTTGTACGCCCCAAACCAGGACCACCTGGGAGTAAGTAGGTGAGGAGTATTTACCAGACTGCCCTCTAAAATTTCAAGCTATGCTATGATACTAAGTCAGCTTCACATCTCCCACCCCAGAGACTGGCTCCACGTGCTCCTGGAATTCCTAACACCAATGTCTGCCTTCAACATGAGAAGCCAGGACGCAAGATCACCATTGACCTTTCAGACTATCGTCACCACATTTCCATTCCCATTTCTCACCTGCTCTCAGGCCTTCCCCATCCCCTGCAACTTTCTGTTATATGGTCTAGAGCCCACAGTCCATCATTAGCAAAAATCTCCTGTATCTTTAACTTCTCACAATCTTTCATTAGCCTTTATGCCCTAACCATGTAGTTCTCAAACATTTGGTTTCAGGCCACTGTTAAAAAGTACTTAGGATCCCCAAAAAACTTTTGTTTGTATTTATTAAATCTATAAATACTGAATTTGAAGTATAACATTTAATTTAAAATAACTAATAAAACCATCACATACTTTATGAAAATAGCTATTTCTGTGGGGCTTTCCCAGGTGGTACTAGTGGTAAAGAACCTGTCTGCCAATGCAGGAGACTGAGAGACTCGGGTTCAATCCCTGGGTCAAGAAGATCCCCCGGAGGAGGAAATGGCAACCCACTCCAGTATTCTCGCCTGGAGAATCCCGTGGACAGAGGAGCCTGGTGGGTCCATGGGGTTGCAAAGTGTCAGACACAACTAAAGCGACTTAGCACGTACTTTTTTTTTTTTCTTTCAAGTCAGGGGAGAATGGCATTGTTTTACATTTCTGCAAATCTCTTCAACTTCCGCCTTAATGGAAGACAGCTGGATTCCTCTGCACTTCTGCATTCAGTCTGTTGCATTATCACACATCACGTAGCCTCTGGAAAATTCCACTGTGTGCTTGTGAGAGAATGAGAGCAAAAAGACAAATACTATCTTAGTGCTACGATGAAAACAGTTTTTCACTTATGAACCTCTGACAGGGTCTTGGAGACTCCCTGGGGTTTCCTAACTGCACTTTGAAGATCACTGTTCTAAATGAACCCTGGCTCTCCCCTGAGGGCCTTCCCTCCCCTGAAATCCTCTCAAATGGTGGTAGCTTCTCTCCCACACTCCTTGTGTCAGTGGACTTCAAGGGAGGGTAGTTGTTTTCTTTGTTCCCTGTGCCACTTCTAGACGGCAGGCCCTCTGTAAACATCCCATCAAACCGTCAGTCTATTCTACCCACTTTCCCTCCTTGTTATGGTAACTGCAGTCTTCTGAGTTATCTTCCTCTTTCCTTGAAGATTTAAGTCCGCGTTCAAAGTCACTCTCTTAGGTATTGCTTTTGATGATTTTAGTATCCATTTAGTATCCACTGAAGAATTATTTTGGGGATTTCAATATCCATATAAAGAATCCTCAAAGCTCAGTTTGTTGACCCCAGTTCGATGACCATATCCTTTATTCTGCCACAGTCACTCACTCTGATGATCAGCCTTGATCTTGTCATTTCCTATGGCCACCCTCTCCTCCTCTCTGTCTCTCTACTCCTCTCCCCTGATGGCTCAGTGGTAGAGATTCGGCCCGCAATACAAGAGACCGAGGTTCTATCCCTGGGTCAGGAAGGTCCCCTGGAAAAGGGAATACCTATCCACTAACACTTTCTAGTTCCCAACTTGCATAATTCTTTAACTCCCTGGGATGTATTCGGATGGCCAAAACGTTTGTTAAAGTTTTGCCATAAGAGATTTTGGAAAAAACCTGAATAACTTTTTTGGCCCAAACAATACTATCTTGTAATGCCTCTGAACCTTTCCTGTCCTCACTTTCCTGCTCATTCAGATTAAATTCCACTATTATATTAATTTCTTCCCTTGCATCCTAGATTCCATCACTCCTTTCTCATTTCATTACTTTGCTAAATCAAGGTTGTTTTACCCAATTCTCTTTTGTAACATAGTTATCTTGACCAAAACCATCATCCCTTCTAGTATAATCCACATCTTTCAGTCAAGAAATGTTCCCTCGAGGGGAATAAGCCTAAACTTTGATTTAGACTAGTATTAATAGTCTTATTTCAGGGTGGGGCTTCACATGTGGCACAGTGGTAAGGAATTCACCTGCCAGTGCAGGAGATTCAAGAAATGTGAGTTCAATCCCTGGCTCAGGGAAAGCCCCTGGAGTAGGAGATGGCAACCCACTCCAGTATTCATGCCTGGAAATACCATGGACAGAGGAGCCTGGTAGGCTACAGTTCATAGGGTCACAAAGCATTGGACATGACTGAGCGTATACACACACACACATTATTTTAGGGCACTTCCTTACTCCATGAGTCTCAGTTGCAGACACAACCTTGTTATTAGAAAGTCCAAATGAAGCTTATAAGCTTGGCACACTGTAGGATATCTTTTACTAGCAATAGAGAAGTAATGAGACACCATATTCAAAACAATAGACTGTTGTGTCTTTATGGTCCATAACAACTGTTTCCCTAGATAAATAAATCCAGTTTCTTCATGGTAAAGCCTGCTATTGTGGTTGATTCCTGGCTTGGTTCGCATGTGTTTCAACCTTTCTTTATCCTCTGACATTTACTCTATTACTATAATACAAATACATTCTTGTACTAAAAAAAATGCCATTGAGTACAAAGGAGACATTAAAAAGTGATCCAAGAACATGGAAATAAAATGGTAGTCCTAGAACATCATATGCACATGCTACCACTTCAAAAGTAGACAAAATAAGGAACAGAATCACAGAAATATAACGACATAAGATAGTAGTCTGTATCCAAAGACAAGTGGAAAAAGCAGCGATGAGTTTATGCTTGTTTCCGTTGGGGTTCGGAAAGAAAGAGGAAGAGGGTAAGAAAGCAAAGAATGTGAAGGAGAATAAAGAGAAAGGCAAAGGGAGGGCTTCCCTGGTGGCTCAGTGGTAAAGAATCTGCCTGCCAATACAGGAGACACTGGTTCAGTCCCTGATCCGGGAAGAAACCACGTGCCAAGGAGCAACTAAGCCCATGTGGCACAACTATTGAGCCTGTGATGTAGAGCCTGGGAGCCACAACTTCTGAGCTCACATACCATAGTTACCGAAGCCTGAAGCCTGCACTCCCTAGAGTCTGTGCCTGGCAACGAGAGTCCCTCGCAATGAGAAGCTTGTGCACCATGAGAAAGTGGCCCCCTCATGCCAAAACTAGAGAAAACCCTATGCCTCAACAGAGCCACGGGACCGCCCAAAATAAAATTATTTTTTAAAAAAGCAGGGGAAGAGAGATGGTTTTGGCCAGCGAACCAGGGCTTCCCTGGTGGTCCAGTGGGTAAGGACACCGCCTTGCAGTGCAAGAGGTGCCGGTTCATTCCCTGGCCTGGGAAGATCCCACATGCCGCGGAGCAGCTGGACCCATGTGTCCAATTACTGAGCCGGAGCTCTGGGGCGCATGCGCCCAGAGCCGGTGCTCTGCGAGGAGAGAGGCCACTGCGATGGGAGGCCCACACGGGCCAAAGAACAAAAATGGATGAAAATAGAGAAATGAAAGACCAACAGAAGTGGCCCTCCAGCCCCACTCGCTTCCCACCCCGCCCCCCCCCCCCCCCCCCAAAATCTTAAAAAAAAAAGTCTGGCCAAGAGAGTTTAACCAGGCTACACTCATGAAGCCTGATGAAAAAAATCCCTCGAGGCAATCTACCTCTCCTTCCTGAGAATCAGCACCCGTCTGACAAGTCTACGACCACTGAATTCAGAACCTGGGCCATGAGGAGCCACATTCTGTGCGCGTGTCTGTGCACACTAGCACCACGACGACGTCATGTCACCTAGGACACTGAATTCAATGGTTATGAGGTACTAATTAATATATAACCAGTAATTTTGGTTTCCAGAACTCTGCCCAGAATCACATTGATAATCTCTTTAAGTGAAAGAGATAGTTAATAGGAAATGTATTCATTTGCCATTTTTACCTTCCTCTGCAAGATGGAATTCCCATTATACCCTATACTTGGCATCATGTGCCACTCCCTTCCCTCTCTTCTTTCTTTTTTTTTTCTCTCTCTCAGTGTCTCTCTCTCTCTTTCACACACACACACACACGCACACACACACACACACACGTGGAATCTGTAATAACAACAGTTACAACTGATATTAATTATAGACATATAACCTACTAGTACTGCATCAGGTCCTTCACAAGCGGTAAGGAGCACACGTACTCCTCAGACAACAAACACTGGGACATGAGTGCTATTATGCCCATTGTACAGATGAAGAAATTGAAGCTTAAGTGAATGGTTTAGTCCTTTCCCGAGGTCACCCAACTTGTCAGAAGTAGAAATAACCACAAGTTACAAGGTCTTCTTTCTCATTGTTCTTCCCTACCCTGACTCATCTCAACCTCCCAATTTAGGGAGAGGAAGTTGCAGAGCTGTTTGAGGAAGATGAATATTTTCACCCAAACCAATTGCACATGGTGGACATGGGAAATAAGGAGAATTCTACAGGAGGAGAAAGTAAGGAGAGCCTGGGTACCCTGGCCCCTTGGACAGCTGTCCCTAGCAACTCGGTCAAGGTAAGCCAAGTCAGAGTGTGGAGGGCCACAGCTCACAGAGAATTCTCTGTTCACTCTCTGTCATTAACTAGGGCAGCTCTGATCTGACATCATTCAATGTCTTTTCCACTTCTTCTAACTATGACACACATATTACCAGAGTTTACGTGTTTCAGCATGACTTTCACCAATCAGGTCCAACTTAAGGCATTTCTTAAGTGCTTCTCTGAGGAAGGGTAAGCCACAAGATGTTTTAGTGCTACTGAAGAAAAGTTCTTTACCCAAATAATCTTTGGCAATGTCACATACGATATAGCAACATGCATCTGTATGTTAAGAACTTGGGGGTGAAATCACAAAAAAGAAAAAAGAAAAGAACTTGGGGGTGGTCAGCAGGGAGCCTGGGGGGCACATTTTTACCCCCACCTCCCCGACGACGTCATGTCACCTAGGACACTGAATTCAATGGTTATGAGGTACTAATTAATATATAACCAGTAATTTTGGTTTCCAGAACTCTGCCCAGAATCACATTGATAATCTCTTTAAGTGAAAGAGATAGTTAATAGGAAATGTATTCATTTGCCATTTTTACCTTCCTCTGCAAGATGGAATTCCCATTATACCCTATACTTGGCATCATGTGCCACTCCCTTCCCTCTCTTCTTTCTTTTTTTTTTCTCTCTCTCAGTGTCTCTCTCTCTCTTTCACACACACACACACACGCACACACACACACACACACGTGGAATCTGTAATAACAACAGTTACAACTGATATTAATTATAGACATATAACCTACTAGTACTGCATCAGGTCCTTCACAAGCGGTAAGGAGCACACGTACTCCTCAGACAACAAACACTGGGACATGAGTGCTATTATGCCCATTGTACAGATGAAGAAATTGAAGCTTAAGTGAATGGTTTAGTCCTTTCCCGAGGTCACCCAACTTGTCAGAAGTAGAAATAACCACAAGTTACAAGGTCTTCTTTCTCATTGTTCTTCCCTACCCTGACTCATCTCAACCTCCCAATTTAGGGAGAGGAAGTTGCAGAGCTGTTTGAGGAAGATGAATATTTTCACCCAAACCAATTGCACATGGTGGACATGGGAAATAAGGAGAATTCTACAGGAGGAGAAAGTAAGGAGAGCCTGGGTACCCTGGCCCCTTGGACAGCTGTCCCTAGCAACTCGGTCAAGGTAAGCCAAGTCAGAGTGTGGAGGGCCACAGCTCACAGAGAATTCTCTGTTCACTCTCTGTCATTAACTAGGGCAGCTCTGATCTGACATCATTCAATGTCTTTTCCACTTCTTCTAACTATGACACACATATTACCAGAGTTTACGTGTTTCAGCATGACTTTCACCAATCAGGTCCAACTTAAGGCATTTCTTAAGTGCTTCTCTGAGGAAGGGTAAGCCACAAGATGTTTTAGTGCTACTGAAGAAAAGTTCTTTACCCAAATAATCTTTGGCAATGTCACATACGATATAGCAACATGCATCTGTATGTTAAGAACTTGGGGGTGAAATCACAAAAAAGAAAAAAGAAAAGAACTTGGGGGTGGTCAGCAGGGAAGAAACATTGAATAATTTTGTTTCTTTTCATGGAATACTATTAACAGCTTAAGGAAATAGTTTTCTGCAGAATTACAATTAGGAAAATGCTGTCCTAGACAGAAGAATTGCGTATCAGTCAAATTTGCTTTGCAGGACTAAGTAAGATCAAGGGAAGATGGTAAGAGTCTATCTGGCAGGCTCAGCTTTCAGCTTTTAATTTCTTGGATGACTCGTCTACTCTTGGTATCCTAAATTTACAGGGAATCAGGCTCCCTGCTTCACTGTGCCTGCAGAAACAAAGTGAAACGCCTTCACAACCACGCCTCTGACCCACGCATCTCATCTGAGCTGGAGAAGAGAATAAAACCCAGTCACCTCCATCAGGAGAAAAGTCGAGGAGAGTGGGTGCAGATGTGCTCAAGAGCATTTGATAGTGATGTAGCATGAGCAGCCATAGTTACTGAGAGCACATAGGTAGCAGGTGCAGGCTAGGCCCCCAGCAGACAGTGGCTGACCCGTGAGATTGTACAGCCCGCCTGTACACTTGGGGAATACCCAGAACGCAGCACTGTGCCTCCACCGAGTAGGCACTTCAAAATATTTATTAAAGGAAGGCAGGGTGGGCGGAAGGAAACAAACTGAGACTTCGAGATGCTAACGTACCCAGCACCACACCTCTGGTGAGCAGAAGAACCAGGGTTTAAATGCCAAAAAGCTGAGTTCTCTCCCATGACTCATTGACTGCTGAGATTTTGGTTAATGTGCACCCAACCAGCTTCGAGGAACCGGCTTGAGGTTCTGGACGCAGATACTCTGTACGTTAGCCCTGGCATCATTGTAACTTGTGCAATCACTATTGCTGTGTTGACATGGCACCTCTTTGGGGGTAGGGAGAGTGCCTGATAATAACAGCTAAAATTTAGTGAGCACTTGTTATGTGTCACTTACTACACTGAGAACATGACACTGCCCATTCCCCATGACCGTCCTAAGAGGTAAGTACAATTACATACCCATTTTACAGATGCAGAAACTGAGACACAGAAAGATTCGATGAGAACCTATAACTAAAAGGTGGAGTCAGGGATTGAATGGAGGCGGCTATGTAAGCTCTAGTGGGTGTTTGTCCCTTTGAGACCTTATGATCTGGGGCCCACCAGGCTGCTCTGTCCATGAAAATTTCCAAGCAAGAATACTGGGATGAGTTGCCATTTCCTACTTCAGAGGATCTTCTGTGATCCAGGAATTGAACCCCCATTTCCTGTATCTTCTGCCTTGGTGGATTCTTCACAAATGAGCCACCTGGGAAGCCAGAACTGAGGTAGTTTAACTCCCAAATTCCTGTTTTTAAGCTCTTAGCTACATCTATTCCATCTGTCCAATAACAGACATACCAAGAGAAGGAAACGTCAGAGGCAGGTGCCACCCACAGCTGGAGAATGGTATCTGTTGTACTAATTCAATCCTTAAAGATGTTTACATAGTTCTAAGCACATCACCAATACCAACTCATTTAAGTTTCATAATGTGGTAAGACAGTATGAGGTGGGCTTCCCCAGTGCTCAGTGGTAAAGAGCTCACCTGCCAGTGCAGGAGACACAGGTTCGATCCCTGATCCAGGAAGATCCCACATGCTGCGGAGCAACTAAGCCCACGAGCCACAACTATGGAGCCTGTGCTCTAGAGCCTCAGAGCCACAACTATGGAGCCAATGTGCTGCAACTATTGAAGCCCGTGTGCCCTAGAGCCCACGTTCCACAACAAGAGAAGTCAGTGCAACAAGAAGCCTGCTCACCTCAACTAGAGAGTAGCCTCCACTCCCTGCAACTAGAGAAGAGACCGCAGCAGCAGTGAAAACCCAGAATAGCCAAAAATAAATAAATAAATAAAATTAAAAAAAAAAAAACAGTATGAGGCTGAGTACTATTATTATTTCCGTTTCATAGGTAAGAAAACCAAGGCACAGAGAGTTTAGTAACTTGCCCAAAGTCACACAGCAAATGGCAGAGCCGGGACTCAAACCCAGGCAGTCTGACTCCCGAGTCCTTAGGCTTAACCCCTACTGGGTGTGGCCCAATGGGAACAGGCAGGCACCTCCCTTAAAGGCGAAGTACCCTCTCAAGACCAGTGGCTGAAGTGATCTCCTAGAGGAACTCAGAGCCATCCGCAGTCCTGAAAGTTAAACGGGGGTCAAAGAGCTTAAATGACTTAGTGGCTGTTCAATTTAGATTTCCTGGCTGAAAGGGTTCCTGCTCATCCTACTGGAAATCAATAGCCGATTGGTTTCTTTGTATTCTTGAGGGAGGGTGAGCCATTTCCCCGACTGTTTCTGAAGAGTAAGTCAGCCAGGCTGTTGCAATTTAGATTTCCTGGATTCTTCACAAATGAGCCACCTGGGAAGCCAGAACTGAGGTAACTCCCAAATTCCTGTTTTTAAGCTCTTAGCTACATCTATTCCATCTGTCCAATAACAGACATACCAAGAGAAGGAAACGTCAGAGGCAGGTGCCACCCACAGCTGGAGAATGGTATCTGTTGTACTAATTCAATCCTTAAAGATGTTTACATAGTTCTAAGCACATCACCAATACCAACTCATTTAAGTTTCATAATGTGGTAAGACAGTATGAGGTGGGCTTCCCCAGTGCTCAGTGGTAAAGAGCTCACCTGCCAGTGCAGGAGACACAGGTTCGATCCCTGATCCAGGAAGATCCCACATGCTGCGGAGCAACTAAGCCCACGAGCCACAACTATGGAGCCTGTGCTCTAGAGCCTCAGAGCCACAACTATGGAGCCAATGTGCTGCAACTATTGAAGCCCGTGTGCCCTAGAGCCCACGTTCCACAACAAGAGAAGTCAGTGCAACAAGAAGCCTGCTCACCTCAACTAGAGAGTAGCCTCCACTCCCTGCAACTAGAGAAGAGACCGCAGCAGCAGTGAAAACCCAGAATAGCCAAAAATAAATAAATAAATAAAATTAAAAAAAAAAAAAAACAGTATGAGGCTGAGTACTATTATTATTTCCGTTTCATAGGTAAGAAAACCAAGGCACAGAGAGTTTAGTAACTTGCCCAAAGTCACACAGCAAATGGCAGAGCCGGGACTCAAACCCAGGCAGTCTGACTCCCGAGTCCTTAGGCTTAACCCCTACTGGGTGTGGCCCAATGGGAACAGGCAGGCACCTCCCTTAAAGGCGAAGTACCCTCTCAAGACCAGTGGCTGAAGTGATCTCCTAGAGGAACTCAGAGCCATCCGCAGTCCTGAAAGTTAAACGGGGGTCAAAGAGCTTAAATGACTTAGTGGCTGTTCAATTTAGATTTCCTGGCTGAAAGGGTTCCTGCTCATCCTACTGGAAATCAATAGCCGATTGGTTTCTTTGTATTCTTGAGGGAGGGGTGAGCCATTCTCCTTGGGCCTTGACTGTTTCTGAAGAGTAAGTGCTCAGCCAGCATCAGCCAGGTAAAGGCTGGCAAGTGAAGGAACCACATCTCTTCCCTGAGTGAACACGGCACCTTATTCTGCTGGTCTGGGAGCTGGGGCCTCACCTCCTGATTTTACAGGAAAGCTGCCCCTGTCGTGGGTCAGTTCAGTGCCTTTCTGTGCCTCAGACAGAGGGAGCCAGAGGAAGGAAAGGAGGAAAGATTAAGTCAGGGAGTCAGTTTATTTGTTAGGAGAAGGGACAAAGGTCTTCAAAGGAAGCATGAAAAGCCGCAACCAGAGCGTCTATGGAGGTGATGCTGAAGAGTGGATCCTGCTTAGCACAGTAAGTCTGCCCCCGGCTGTGCCGGATACACGTGAGTTTGGACACAGGACAGGAGTGACATCTGTCCAGGCACAGGGCAGGGGCTCCGTGAATACACACTGAATATCCTGTAAGATGAATGTAAGTGAGTAGCCCCTTGGAACACTGAGTTTTACTTTTCTCTGATCTATACGTGTTTGCCTCCTTATTCTGTTTACGAGTGTGACTAAAGGAATACGTAAGCTGGCTGGATCCGGCCTCCTTCCCAGCAACTCTTTCTTTTCACCCACCTCACAGAACCTTCTCCCAGTTTGCCAAGTCACACTGAGCTGCTTGCATTTTTGGAAAGGCGGGAATGCATTTAGGTCAAGGGTTCAGGCGATGGAGACAAGCCAGATTTTTCGGCGCTGGTGTAGCAACATAGCACTGTGAAGCTGGGCACATTACTTAACCTCTCTGGGCCTGGAGCGTCCAGTTCTCTGTTATAAACACCCACTTCCCCCACCAGGCGCCAAATCTGGATTGTCCCTTCCCTCAACTCTGGGCGGGTTCCTCCACACTTTGCACACCCTCCCTTGCGGCATTTGCGTCAGCGCCTTCCAGAGATCAGTTCATTGGTCTCTGCTCACAGATCAGGAAATCAGTGATGCCAAGTAATGCATCACCAAACCTAGGCATTGCCTAGGATATAATCTTGTGTGCTCAGTCAGTTGTGTCTGACTCTGTGACCCCATGCCCACCAGGTTCCTCTGTCCATGGGATTTTCCCGTCAAGAATACTGAAGTGGGGGGCTTCCCCTGGTGGTCCAGTGGGTAAGGACACTGCCTTGCAGTGCAAGGGGCGCCGGTTCGGTCCCTGGCCTGGGAAGATCCCACGTGCCGCGGAGCGGCAGGACAGATGTGTCCGATCACCAAGCCGGAGCTCTGGAGCGCATGCGCCCAGAGCCGGCGCTCTGCAGCGACAGACGCCACCGCGATGGGAGGCCCACAGGAGCCAAAGAACAAAAACGGATGAACATAGAGAAATGAAAGACCAATAGAAAGTCGCCCACCCGCTCCCCTCCCTCCCCAACCCCCACCCCCCCCAAAAAAAAAGAATACTGGAGTGGGGGCTTCCCTGGTGGTCCAGTGGGTAAACAGTTCACTTTGCAGTGCAAGGGGCACCGGTTCGATCGCTGGCGGAGGAAGATGTCACGTGCCGCGGAGCAGCTGGGCAGGTGTGTCCAATTGCGAGCCGGTGCTCTGGAGAGCATGCGCCCGGGGCCGATGCTCTGCAACGAGAGAGAGGCCACTGCAATGGAAGGCCCACACAGGCCAAAGAATAAAGATGGATGAAAACAAATAAATACAAATAAATAAATAAATAGGTCAAAATTTAAAAAAAAAAAAAAAAAAAGACTACTGGAGTGGGCTGCCGCTTCCCCCTCCTGGGGGAATCTTCCTGACTCAGGGATCGAACCTGTCTCTTCTGCATTGGCAGGCGGACTCTTTACCACTGAGCCTCCTGGGAAGCCCCCTGCGATATGACAGAAGCTTAGTAAAAGCTGTTATGGAAGAATAGAGGAAAACTATACATGAAGAAAGAAAGAAAGAGAGATGGAGAGAGGAAGGAACCCATCATTGATGACCCCTTAAAAATAGCATGTAGGGTTTGAGAAGTTCTTAAAAAAATGTTCTTATCCTGAAATTATCTATTCTGGTTGCCAGGAAGCTAAGATTTCCTGCTTGGGGACACTTTTTCCTGGGGGGAGAAGAAATTGTCTCCCCTTGTCTCTTTTCCAAGGGTAGTCTGTTTGACTATTCCTTACCAAGCACCTTAGCATCACAAGACAGATTTACAAAAGACAAGTGAGGAAAGTATGTTAGCGCTTTCATGCTAAACGTGGAGGAAAGGGGCCTTAAAAAGGGACGGGAGGGATCAGCAACCTAAAAAAAAATGTCAATCTCAGTGAGTCAGAGTCATAAGAATGAGAACATGCAATTCCATTCCCACCCTGCCCTGCCTACCCTGCTCTCCCTTGCGTCAGTCACTCAGAGGAAGTGCTCTTCATCGTCTCCAGCTGGTGCCTGGGTCCTTGTACGCAAGACTGGAATCCCTAGTGCTCGCTGCACTGCTGATGGGATATCTTTTCTCCCTCCTTTCTTCTTCTTTTTCTTCTCTTCTTCCTTCCTTTTCCTCTTCTTCTTCCTCTTTTTCTTTTTCTTCTCCTTTTTCTTCTTCTATTGTCTCTCTTTGTTTCCCTCTCCTTTATTTTTTCCTTGGAAAATAGATATCTGATTCATTATGAGTTCAATTCTGTGTGTCTGGGAAGACCCTCTCATCAACGAACCCCCCCGAAGTACAAGGGACCTCAGAAGTCATTCCAACCAACTCTCCGCCTCATGCCTGAGTCTTCTCCAGCACCTGCTCCAGAAGAGGGTTCTGCCTGAACCCTTTCAGGGAGGAGATGCTCACTGCCTCTCAGGGCAACTGTTCTATTCTTGGAAGCTCCCAAGGCTAGACAAAAGCCAGAATCTGCCACTCTGAACATATCCAAAGGAAGAAAAACAAATAGAAACAAATGATATGTGTTTGAGGACATGCTGGGAAATTCTGAAGATGTTCAAGGGTAAGGAAAAGGTTGTATTGTCTCATCTTTAAGTAGAGGTCGATTTCTTAGATTTTTATTTTATTGAAGTATAGTTGATTTAGCATGTTAATACTGCTATACAGCAAAGTGATTCAGTTATATATAGTATAGTATAGTGTGTATATATATATATATATTCTTTTCCTATGGTGTATCACAGGATATTGAATATAGTTCCTTGTGCTATACACTAGGGCCTTGCTATTTAATCACCCTGTGTGTTAGGTTGGCCAAAAAGTTCATTTGGATTTCTCTGCAAGATGTTATGGAAAAACCTGAACAAACCTTTTGTCCAAACCAGTATAATAGTTTTAATCTGCTAATCCCAAACTCCTATCCATCCCTTCTCCTCCTGGCTCCTTCTTGGCAACCACAAGTCTGTTCTCTATGTCTGTGAGTCTGTTACTGTTTTACAGATAGATTCGTTTGTGTCATATTTTAGATTCCTAGCCATAGACTCACCTACATAAATGAACAAGGGTGATAGTTGATGTCATGGGTCATCCTGACTGGGCTAAGGGGTGCCTAGCCAGCTGGTAAGCCATTATTTAGGAGCGTGTCTGTGAAGATCTTCCGGCAGAAGTTTGCATTGGAACAAGAACCCTAAGTAAAAGATCGCTCTCTCCAATATGGTGGGCTCTCCCAATCACTGAGGGTATAAATGGACCAAAAAGGCAGAATAAAGATCCATTTTCCTGGACAACCTTCTTCTTCTGCCCCTGGATATTGGTGCTCCTGGGTTCACAGGCCTTCAGGTTGAGTCTGAGTCAGGCTGCATCACACCACTGGCTTTCCTGGGTCTCCAGCCTTCACCACTGGACCTCTCAGCTTCCACTGTCATGTGGGCCAATTTCTATGATAAATTTCCATTTATGTTTATAATCTCTCCTATTGGTTCTGTTTCTCTGGAGAACCATGACCAGTACAAGTATAAACAAACACACTCTATCTTTCAGTACATTCCTTCAATGGTTTCTTTCCTCTAATAGAAAATAGAAATGTCTATAAAGCCATGAATAGTTTTCAAATTTTTTTGGACTCTGAATACCTTTATACTCTTAAAACTTACTAATGATCGTCAAAATCTTTGGTTTTTGTGAGTTGTGTCTATTGATATTTAATATGTGTGTGTGCTCAGTCACTTCAGTCGTGTCTGACTCTTTGCGACCCCGTGGACTGTAGCCCACCAGGCTCCTCTGGCCATGGGATTCTCCAGACAAGAACACTGGAGTGGGTTGCCATGCCCTCCTCCTGAGGATCTTTGTGAGCCAGGAATTGAACCGAGGTCTCCTGTATCTCCTGCATTGCTGGCAGATTCTTTACCCACTGAGCCACCTTAGAAGTCCAGGATTTAATATATTAAAAACTAAAACTAAAAAAAAAAAGAACAAAAAAACCCATAAAACTGAGGAAAATTTAAATAGTTATTTATTGATTGACTTAAAAAACATTTTAAAAAACCTATTGCATGTTAACAGAAGTAAAATACATTTGTGAAAAGTGTTTCCAAAAGAAAAATATATATAGTGAGCTGAGTGGCATTATTTTTTGAATCTTCAGGTCTCTTTAACGTCTGGCTTCAGAGGAATTATCTGGATTCCCATATGTGCTTCTGCATTCTATCTGACATAATAGAACTCCAATGTTATATAGCCTTGGGAAACCTCTGCTGTGTGCATACTTGTGGGAGAAGGAAAGTGGAAAAGGCAAATAATACAGTAAGATTATCACCATCATCACTATTACTAAGATTGTTTGTTTTCTTTTAATTTATTTATTTGGCTGCTCTGGGTCTTAGTTGCGGCATGTGGGATCTAGTTCCCTGACCAGGGCTCAAACCCAGGCCCCATTGTATTGGGAACACAGAGTTTTAACCACTGGACCACCAGGGAACTCCCCTAAGATAGTTTTAAACTCATGCACCCCATGGAAAGGTCTTAAGCAATTGAGACCAGCTACGTAATTTGCAGGCAAATGGGGAGAGTTTCTTTGTTCAAAAGTTACTTAGAATTTCAAAATAGTCAAAATGCAGCCTTAAATGGAGCACCAGCCCTTACCAGCAAGGGGCCCTGCGTGACAGGACTTGAGGGCAACATCAAAGCTCCCTGGACCACACTTTGAGAGCTGCTCCTGCAGAAATACTGCCTGCATCTTGCATCAGGTGCTGACTTAGGGCCACGAGCGTACACCAAAGTGCTACACAGGTGGCAGTCTGCTTGCATGTGTGTGGTTTGAGCTGCTCGATCACCAGGCATGAGTGTGTTTCATCAATAACACGTCCAGAGCAAGACAGAAGCATCACTTCTGCAGGTTCTCCCCTGGGTGCCTTCCACATAGGCTGCCCTGTTCAGCCTATCACACACACACACACACACCTCTCACTAAAAGACTGCACCCCTTGTGTTCCAAATGGCTGCAGAGCAGATATTCAGATATTTATCACGGTTTCCTGTTTTGTGTTTTTATTGTGGTTACGGGCTTCGATCAGTCAAACTGATAGCTGTAGTCCCCTTTTTCCTGTTTGGTGCCTAACACATAGTGGGCATTCTGTGCTTTAGCTGAGTTGAGTTTTACAGTTCTGGTGGCTAAGGGGAAATTCGACTTCTTAAATGCTGTTAACAACCGAGGGTTGGCAACACAAGTGCACCAACTGGTCCCTTCCCTGAGAACCAGGCTCTTGGGGAGATCAGCAACCCCATGACTAGTGGATGGACTTGTGCATCTGAGTGACGATGGCACAGCATTTTCTAGCAACAAGTGAACAATATTTCTTGATTTTCCTGACGCTCAGATATGTACATAGTTAATAAAGGACCAGAGCTTTTATAGTAATTAGAAGGATGCCCTTAGAATCCTAATAACAAATAAGTCCATTTCAGTGACCATTATGTGTGCATGTGGCTTAAGTCACTTCCGTCATGTCCCACTTTTTGCAACCCCATGGACCATAGTCCACCAGGCTCCTCAATTCTGGTCAAATCACCTTCTCTCCAGCACAGAGGGAAGGAACTGTGACCTCTCTTTCACTCAGACAAAACTCACACAGATATGTATTAACTTTTCCCCTAGAATACGCCTTCTTCTGCTCCTATGAGAAGTTAGTACTACTGCAAGTGCGAAGGCCCCAGGATCTGGAGTTCATATCTGCCACTCTACAGGACAGGGAAATTGAGATTCAGAGACAAGAAGTGACTTTTTAAAAGAATTTTTCTTATAATGCTATTCATTTATTTGTGGCTGTGCTGGGTCTTCGTTGCTGCGTGGGCTTTTTTCTAGCTGGTGGGGAGCTGGGGCTAGCTCCCAGTTGAGAGACCAGGCTTCTCACTGTAGTGGTTTCTCTCATTGCGGAGCATGGGCTCTAGAGCCCAGGTTCAGTAGTTGTGGGGCATGGGCGTTGTTGCTCCAAGGCATGTGGGATTCTCCTAGATAAAGAATTGGACACGTGTCTTCTCCACCGGCAAGCAGATTCTTTACCACGGAGCCACCAGGGAAGTCCAAGAAATTACATTTTTGTCCAAGATCACATAGCTATTTATTAGCAGCTGTGGGACACACACCCAATTCTCCAAAGAGCTGGGTATCATCCACACTAGGGCTTTCAGGACAGTGTGGATCCAGGTTACCGAAAGTGTAACCACTGCTTCATGCAAGATCATTAACAATCCAAGCCCAAAACATCTCTTCCAATTCCAGCTAGACATCAGCGCCTCCCCTCCTTCCCTGAGCACCATCCCTTCCCTGAGGTTCATTTGAAACACCTCCCTCCGTTTTCAGCATCTTTATCTTCTTCTCTTCCACCAGCCCCTTTCTTTCCCTCCAGGTGCATTCATTGCCTTGGGGAGAAGAAAAAGACAGGTTTCTGATGGTTAAACTGCTCCTTGTAATTGTCATTCTATTTCTTTCTTGGTTGTTACTGCCAAACTCCTGGAAGTGATCTATATATCGGGGCCTCCCTTTCCTCACCTCCCTTGACTCCCGTAAGCCCTTGCAGTCTGGCTGCCATCCCACTGCTTCACAGAAACCGCCCACTCGAGGGTCAATGGTGTGCGCGTCCTAAATCAAATGGCTTTGACTTGGTTGTAATTCTCCTTGACGTCAATGACTGTGCTTCCCTAATAGTGATAGTTGTCGTGATAATGCAGAAGCTTTTATATTTCAAAAGTAGGTCAGGTCTTAAAAAGCCATTTGTAAGTTCAGCAGCTAAAAGGGCTTTGGAGCCAGACGGCCTGGTTCATCTCTTGCTTGCATAATGCTAGCTGCATCCCTTGTGCCTCAGTTAAACTGGAAACATAACAGTACCCAGCTCACAGAGTTTGGGTGAAAGTCCACGAAGTATATTTAGCACGCTGTCTGGCACGTATCACATGTTCAGTAAGTACGAGTTGCTGTTGTTAGTGTAATATTTGTAAATCTAAGATGATTGAGAACAGTTGAAGTTTGCAATAACTGTTCACACAACCACCAGACGGAAGGGTTAGTTGCTACTCTGATGTTTCTATTTCTCCTTGTTGCATCTTTATCTCTCTTAGGCATATTTCTTTAAAATAGATTAATTTGGAAGTCTATAGAGGCAATGGATACGTCATCCCCAGATGGCTTCTATAAGTATCTGAGATCTATAGGATTCGTACCCCAATCACCTAAGGTTTATTTTAATGAGGGACAGAGTCAAATCAAATTCATGGAACACCCATAGGTTGCAACAGAAATCTCCAAGGGGCACTTTTCCACTCTCTGCAAACAGAGATGTATAAGCCCTTGCATTTTCCAAAGCTTAGCTGGCTGCTAAATTTGCGTGAGGCTTCTAGGTTGATGCTCTGCTCCAACCTTCTAGTAGAAGATTTTTTTCCATTTTTCTCTTCATTTTTTTTTTTTTTTTTGCTTACCTCAGGCTGATAACAGTAGAGTACCTGAGCTCAACATTTTCCACATATGATAGGATGCCCTCTATGTTCTACATGAGGTTAGGATGATGACAAGGATAGATGTTTCTTGAGTGCTTACAACGTGCCCAGTTCCGTTCTCCACACTTTAAATACATCATTGCCCTCTCTGTTCTCGCTTCACCTCAAATGCACATGCACAATTCTTTTTCTCACGTTCAATTTTAAAAATGACCTTAACTTTCATTTCCATTATGAGCAAACCTCTCAGTGACATGCTCAACGCTCTCTCTGTTTTTGTGCATACAGGAAATAAAGGACTTACTAATCATCAGGAGACACCTCAAAACCAAACAACACACAACCAAAAAGCCATAAATTAAGGACAATCAAAAGGCTGACGTTAAAGTAACTGCCCCGATGACCCGCTCCTCTCTTTAGTGGCAGTGGATAGGTCGTGCCCAGAGCATAACTTTGTCCTGAAGAATGAAATAAGCTGAAAGATGATCAGAGAAGCTTCTGTAGGATTGTTCAGTGTTTACCAGGTCTAAGAAGCATTATGTTCTTGAATCTTCAAAACAATCATGAGTTGAGTATTGTTACTGTCTCCATTCTACAGATAAGGCAACTGAGGTTAAGATAATTACTTGCCCAGGTCATATTACGCCAAGATTCAGACACAGGCGCATCTGCCTTCCAAGTCCATGTTCTCAGTGGCTTAATTCCTAGGCTGACTTCTGCAGCAGTACGCTCTCCGAGTTTTCCCAGAAAGAAAAAGAGACAGGTCACTGACAATGTCTTTTCTGCCTTCTCTTCTTTCTCCCATTCCCTACAGGACTGGAGGAGATCATTCACTTTCACGTTACCACTAATGCTGACCGTCAACATTTGAAAGTCTCCTCATTCACTCCTACCTGTCTGAAAACTTCCATAACTCCTGGCCTGTCATATATAGACAAGATATATTGGTTGGGTCAATGAACAAAACAACTTTCTAAAGATGACTAGAAAAACCAGTAATCATTGTATTCTCAAGGAATGATCTAAGAGCTTCAGCTTTTAAGAGTTGGTGGGTTTTGTTGGAGCTCATTGGAAACACAATGGTGGAAGGCACTTTTTCTCAGCCTTGAGTGATTTTTGTGCCCCCATGTTCACCATGTCAGCGACATTTAGCAGTGTTGAAAACATTTTTAATTCTCACAATTAGGAGTCGAGGAGGGAAGGGATGCCAGTGGCAATGAGTGGCAGGGATGCTGTTAAATATCCTCCAGTGCACAGGAAAGTCACTCACAATAAAGAGCTCTCTGGTCCAAGTATCAATACTGCTGAGGCTAAGGAACCCACATAAAGGGTCTGTTCTTCCTGAAGCTGGTATCCTGGAGGCTGAGGTGGGGGGCCAGGGATATATAAGGCCTCTGTTTTTCTGGGTGCCAAGTACTGTAATCCAGGGTCAGTATTGGCCTCTTATTGGAACGGAAGAAACAGCTTGAGGATCCAGAGATATAGCGCCTGGTCCTGAAACCTGCAACTAACATGATTTTGTGCTACATAAAGAGGGCTGCGCTCAACGTTTCATCTATCTGACGGGTGTGGATGGGGGTGACATCCCCCTGTTAGCTCTAAAATCCCCTAGTTTTCACAGCATTTGAAAGTTTAACTTCTCTTTCTTTCTGTTAATTTGTCTTTCTGATTTCACATCCAACTCTAAGCTTCATGTTTACTTTTAAGACACTGATGCAACTGCCTCATTTCACACCTCTGCACCGCCTCTTCCCTACTACACACACTCACTCCTTCTACCTGGTCCTCAGTGTCACCACCTGGATTACGGGATGAAATTCCTAACTGACTTCCTCCTCTCCAGGCTGAACCCTCGGGAGATATAGGAGCTTGGCCTGGATGCCCTGTATCCCTTAATATGTGACATAAGGCTTGTTTCCCCCCCTCTTCTTTCTCTCTCCACCTTCCCTGGAGAACAGCCGGTGCTTCAGAATACCTCTCGTGGAAGTGTCCCCAGGTCAGCAGAGTTGCCTCCTTTTGGGCTCACTCTCTAGTAATCCTTTCTGTTTAAAACCAGGGCATACATTTCTCTTGAGAAAATGCTCTCCTGAGCATTCTTATTACCCGAGGTGGGCAGTTGAGGTAGAAATGAGCTTGCACAGGTCAACATTATTAAAATCACTCTTATCTGCTGTTAGTTCCCCCTGTATAGTTCCAACCCACTTTCCCACGGTTTACCAGCCTAGAAGTCCAAACCCCTTTCCTTCATCTAGTCACTTCTCCACCATTTATCACTCTTTGTTAAAATGGTAGCTAAGCCCCCAGAGATTTCTACTCCATTCACATAAAAGTATTTTTTTTTGTTTTCTTCCTTTATTCTTTTACTTTATTTTTATTTTACATAAAAGTATTAATATCGGATAAAATGTGTATGTGTGTCTCCTGTTACTCTATCATCTGTCAGCTTAATTCACAGTCCAGACTCTCCTAAGAGGGTAGAGGAGAAGTTTTTCCTCCCCTGCAAAGGCAGAATTATTAGAAAACTGGGTTTCCCTGGTAGCTCAGTGATAAAGAGTTCGCCTGCCAATGCAGGAGACATGAGTTCGATTCCTGATCCAGGAAGATCCCACATGCTGCAGAGCAATGAAACCCGGGAGCCACAACTATGGAGTCTGTGCTCTAGAGCCTCGAGGTCGCAACTATGGCGCCCACGTGCCACAACTACTGAAGCCCATGTGCCCTAGAGCCTGAGTTCTACAACAGGAGAAGTCACTGCAACGAGAAGCCTGCTCACCTCAACTAGAGAGTAACCCCTGCTTCCTGCAACTAGAGAAGAGCCTGCAGCAGCACTGAAAACCCAGAATCGTCAAAAATAAATAATAAAATCAATTAATTTAAAAAATACTAAGAGCTTCCACACTGTTCTTTAAAAAAAAAAGAAATTATTAGAAGACTACTATGCTATGCTAAGTCATGTCCAAGTCTTTGCAACCCCATGGACTGTAGCCCTCCAGGCTCTTATATGTCCATGAAATTTTCCAGGCAAGAATACTGGAGTGGGTTGCCCTTTCCTCCTCCAGGGGATCTTCCTAACCCAGGGATCGACCCCTTGTCTCTTAGTTCTCCTGCACTGGCAGGCAGGTTCTCTACCACTAGCGCCACCTGGGAAGCCCCACAGCTGTTTCTACACAATGAGCACACTTAGGGAAATTGTCCATTGTTCCAGTGGTGGGGGAGTGTGGAGGAGTGGACTCATCCTTGTTTAGAAAAACATGGTGACAAGCCTGTAGGTAAGTTATCCAATCTAGATCGTCATGAGGAAGCAGAAATAAAGGAAGCTTAAAGTGTCTTTCAGAATAAAGTAACAAGAATCCCCCATCTTTCCTTTAAACTCTGAGCCATAGAGATACTGGAGAGGCTCGGAAATCATATAACAGAAGAAAATGAAAGCGGTTCTTCAGGGTAAGGTTCAGCACCAGACCCAGCAACACAGGAACTAACCACATCAGAGATAACCTAGATGCTATGGCAGTTATTTAGTAACTGACCATCTAGTGGTTACCATGTGCCAGGGGCTTCCCAGAAGGTGCTGGGGTAAATAACCTGCCCTCAATGCAGGAAATATAAGAGGAGGTGCAGCTCAGTGATAAAGAGTTCGCCTGCCAATGCAGGAGACATGAGTTCGATTCCTGATCCAGGAAGATCCCACATGCTGCAGAGCAATGAAACCCGGGAGCCACAACTATGGAGTCTGTGCTCTAGAGCCTCGAGGTCGCAACTATGGCGCCCACGTGCCACAACTACTGAAGCCCATGTGCCCTAGAGCCTGAGTTCTACAACAGGAGAAGTCACTGCAACGAGAAGCCTGCTCACCTCAACTAGAGAGTAACCCCTGCTTCCTGCAACTAGAGAAGAGCCTGCAGCAGCACTGAAAACCCAGAATCGTCAAAAATAAATAATAAAATCAATTAATTTAAAAAATACTAAGAGCTTCCACACTGTTCTTTAAAAAAAAAAGAAATTATTAGAAGACTACTATGCTATGCTAAGTCATGTCCAAGTCTTTGCAACCCCATGGACTGTAGCCCTCCAGGCTCTTATATGTCCATGAAATTTTCCAGGCAAGAATACTGGAGTGGGTTGCCCTTTCCTCCTCCAGGGGATCTTCCTAACCCAGGGATCGACCCCTTGTCTCTTAGTTCTCCTGCACTGGCAGGCAGGTTCTCTACCACTAGCGCCACCTGGGAAGCC
This sequence comes from Tragulus kanchil, assembly GCA_022376925.1. Lineage (NCBI taxonomy): Eukaryota > Metazoa > Chordata > Mammalia > Artiodactyla > Tragulidae > Tragulus > Tragulus kanchil. The sequence continues at coordinate 29,872,967 of JAIOJX010000006.1, read as the reverse complement.
CCACAGCTGTTTCTACACAATGAGCACACTTAGGGAAATTGTCCATTGTTCCAGTGGTGGGGGAGTGTGGAGGAGTGGACTCATCCTTGTTTAGAAAAACATGGTGACAAGCCTGTAGGTAAGTTATCCAATCTAGATCGTCATGAGGAAGCAGAAATAAAGGAAGCTTAAAGTGTCTTTCAGAATAAAGTAACAAGAATCCCCCATCTTTCCTTTAAACTCTGAGCCATAGAGATACTGGAGAGGCTCGGAAATCATATAACAGAAGAAAATGAAAGCGGTTCTTCAGGGTAAGGTTCAGCACCAGACCCAGCAACACAGGAACTAACCACATCAGAGATAACCTAGATGCTATGGCAGTTATTTAGTAACTGACCATCTAGTGGTTACCATGTGCCAGGGGCTTCCCAGAAGGTGCTGGGGTAAATAACCTGCCCTCAATGCAGGAAATATAAGAGGAGGTGCAGTTTTCATCTCTGCATCAGGAACATCCCTTGGAGGAGGAAATGGCAGCCCACTCCAGTATTCTTGCCTGGAAAACCCCATGGACAGAGGAGCCTCTCCCTAGAGCTACCGTCTGTAGGGTTACAAAGAGTTAGACATGCCTGAAGTCACTTAGCACCCACGCACCATGTGTCAGGTATGGTTCTAAGCACCTTACAAATATTCAGTCATTTAATCCTCACAACAGTCTCATTGGTATTATTTATTATCACTGTTTAATGGATGAAGACACTGAGGCACAGAGATGTTAAATGACTTACTTCACATCCCCAAGCTGGCAGGGTGAACAGCTGAGATTTGAACCTGGGCGGTTCTAATGACTGTTCCTTTTAATGACTTTGCACTATTGCAGGTACACGTGTTTGCTCTGTGATGTAACTTTGTTATCTCAGAAAAAATATAGAAAGTTGTATTGAGAGAGAATAAAATCTATTCTCTTTAGCCTTGGAGTTCAGTGGTGCTGAAACAGAGCTGAAAGTAGCCCCCAGCATCGGGGAGGATGGGTTAGAGGTGATGGAGGAAATGCAGGCGGCTGGCAGTCAAAGCCAGGGATGGTGCTGGGCTGTCTCCTTTGCTGACCCCTCTGTGGGGATGGGTAAGTCTCGTAGTATTTTTTCTGGTTATTGAAGGAAAGAATGAGCCCTATTTCATCTGGACCACCCCAACATGTCTTAGGTACAGTTCAAAAAATGATAGGTTTTTTATCAGTGACAAGCCAAACTTGTCATCCAGGAGAAAATAAAGGAAGCTGCAGTTCCGCCTCCTGCAATAATACTCCCACCCACTCTGACCATGACCTGCATTTTCCCTCCTCACTCCTCCGGCCCCAGGGCAAAAGGTGGAGAAGTCCTGGGAGGGTGTGGAGGCTTGGGGGCAGGTTGGGGCCCCTCTGTACAGTGTGGGCATCACGGGATTCCGGAGAAAGAACAGAAGGCCCCTCGCCTTCCTTCCCCTGAACAATCGACCAGAAGGAAGTTGGGACACTCAGCCCGTCAACTTCCCTGCAGGAAACCCGGGCCCTACCCGGAAGTCCTCCTGCTTCCCCTCCCTCACCGCCCTGGTTCAGCTTCACGTGAGCTCTCAGCTTCTTTGCTTAAAAGACAGAAAGGACCCAGTGCCATCTCTGCGGTTTGTTGTTGTTGTCAGTTTTAACTTAGCTGCTTCTAGAAATAACAATTTCTAACATCTCAAATTCATCAGAGGTGGGTACTAAATAATACTTCATACATATACTGAGCCTACTCAGTGCTGATACTCAGCACTGAGAAAATAGGACAGAGTTGCTCTCTTAATATATTGATACTTGGGTGGTACTTAACTACTAGAGCCACTTAATTACTTTCCTAGACCTCATTTTTCCTCAGTATGGTGGGAACACTGATACCTACCTTATGGAGGTGCTGTGATTTTAAATTCTGTGTGAAGGCATCTAGCACTGTATCTGACACACAGCAATCTCCTAGAATTCAGTGTTTATGATTAGTTTTTTATATGTTTTTATTGACGTATTTACTTTTTAAATTTATCCACCTTCATCCATCTTTATTCTTCAGCCTGTGTGAGCCTCCCATTGCAGTGGCCTCTCTTGTTGCAGAGCACTGACTCTGGACTCATGCGCTCCAGAGTGCTGGCTCATAATCGGACGCACGGGTCCAGCCGCTCCTTAGCACGTGGGATCTTTCCTGGCCAGGGATCGAACCGGTGCCCCTTGCATCACAAGGTGGGCTCTTTACCCACTGGACCACCAGGGAAGCCCTTATGATTCATTTTTAATTCATCTCTTATTAATAGTTTATTCATTTGAAAGTACATAAGATGAAGTTCTTACTCTTCAAGATCTCACCTTTGGTTGTGACACAGCCATGATTGATTTGTGATACAAGGTGATATGGCATAACACTAGTGGCTCAGATAGTAAAGAATCTGCCTGCAAGGCAGGAGACCCTGGTTCGATCCCTGGATCAAGAAGATCTCCTGGAGAAGGAATGGCAGCCCCCGCCAGTATCATCAGCTGGAGAATCCCATGGACAGAGGAGCCTGGTCACAAAGAGTCAGACACGACTGAGCGACTAACGCTTCACACCAGCCCACACCAGAAGGCTGGAGAGAATGCCTAAAAGTCTTGAGAAGGGGGATATCATGTGGTCAGAAGAAGCAGGACTTTAGTTGGCTGAAGAAGCAGCAGGATTTGAGTAGCAAGAAAGGGGAGGTAGGGAGCTCCTGGCTTTGGGTACCATGTCACCTCCCATTGGCATCCTGCCTTCTATACTCCAAGCGTGCATCTCCAGGGCCTTTCATACCTCATCTGCCTGATTAGATGGGATCAACGGGTACCAGGAAGTCTGTTTTATGGAGAAAACTGAGCTCCAGAGAAAGAAATACAAGCAAGCCAATACCAGTCTGATTCAGTCAAAGATTAGGAGGCGAAACGTTGACCAAAAGTTAACATAGTCAAGAGTTAACCCAAAGATCCCTGCAGTTGTGCTCGACACGGCTTACATGTTTTAAATTCTGTGTGAAGGCATCTAGCACTATCTGACACACAGCAATCTCCTAGAATTCAGTGTTTATGATTAGTTTTTTATATGTTTTTATTGACGTATTTACTTTTTAAATTTATCCACCTTCATCCATCTTTATTCTTCAGCCTGTGTGAGCCTCCCATTGCAGTGGCCTCTCTTGTTGCAGAGCACTGACTCTGGACTCATGCGCTCCAGAGTGCTGGCTCATAATCGGACGCACGGGTCCAGCCGCTCCTTAGCACGTGGGATCTTTCCTGGCCAGGGATCGAACCGGTGCCCCTTGCATCACAAGGTGGGCTCTTTACCCACTGGACCACCGGGGAAGCCCTTATGATTCATTTTAATTCATCTCTTATTAATAGTTTATTCATTTGAAAGTACATAAGATGAAGTTCTTACTCTTCAAGATCTCACCTTTGGTTGTGACACAGCCATGATTGATTTGTGATACAAGGTGATATGGCATAACACTAGTGGCTCAGATAGTAAAGAATCTGCCTGCAAGGCAGGAGACCCTGGTTCGATCCCTGGATCAAGAAGATCTCCTGGAGAAGGAATGGCAGCCCCCGCCAGTATCATCAGCTGGAGAATCCCATGGACAGAGGAGCCTGGTCACAAAGAGTCAGACACGACTGAGCGACTAACGCTTCACACCAGCCCACACCAGAAGGCTGGAGAGAATGCCTAAAAGTCTTGAGAAGGGGGATATCATGTGGTCAGAAGAAGCAGGACTTTAGTTGGCTGAAGAAGCAGCAGGATTTGAGTAGCAAGAAAGGGGAGGTAGGGAGCTCCTGGCTTTGGGTACCATGTCACCTCCCATTGGCATCCTGCCTTCTATACTCCAAGCGTGCATCTCCAGGGCCTTTCATACCTCATCTGCCTGATTAGATGGGATCAACGGGTACCAGGAAGTCTGTTTTATGGAGAAAACTGAGCTCCAGAGAAAGAAATACAAGCAAGCCAATACCAGTCTGATTCAGTCAAAGATTAGGAGGCGAAACGTTGACCAAAAGTTAACATAGTCAAGAGTTAACCCAAAAGAGTCACCTGGCAGTTGTGCTACGACCACCGTGACGACTGTCATGACAACCAGCTATTAGCATCTGCTGCTAAGCACTTCTTCACTGTGCAAGGTGTCATGGAAAGTTTTAAATGTGTGCTGGCTCATTGGGCTTTCATCATAGGCCTATGAAATAGGTGGCGGTGTCATTATTCTTATTTTCTCTCTCTTACAGAGGAACAAATAAGGCTTACAGAGATTCAGAAATTTGTTCCAAGGTTGCTGTGCCAGCTGCTAGCACAGGTCTATCTACGCCAGAGCTCAGGCCCCTGGAAAGTGCTTCCCAAGTCCTGCTGGGGCCAGCTTGTTCTGGACTATCTCAGACAGGGACCGTGTAAGGATCACCTAGTCCACTCCCATCCAGTACCCCCAGTGGTTGGACTATACCCTGCTTGACAGGAGATGATGGTGCAGTATGTAGGGCAGAAATGGGCAATTGTTTTCTGAAATGGGCTAAAAAGCAAATATTTTAAGCTCTGCCATTGTAGTGCAAAAGCAGCTTTACATAATACCCAAATGAATAGGCTTATCTGTGTTCTAATAAAACTTTATTAACAAAAGCTGGCAATGAGTCAGACTTAGTCTGCAAACCATAGTTTTCTTCCATTTGGCATACAATGTGATCTTTTGGAAAAAAAAAAAAAAAAAACCTTGAATATTGTGTATATATTTTGTAAATATAATATTGGGTACCTTGGAGAGAAAAGGGTGGAATGGGGAGCAAGGAGATTATTCACTTTTCTTTATTCATTTCTGTTTTGTGTGATTCGAGGTAGAACACATGTATTACTTTTGTAATTTTCTTTTTGAATTCCCCAAATGACATAACTAAGCCCTGGGAATTCTCAGTTGTACAGGAGTGCCTCTGTCTGTCGAATGGGACCGCTGTGACTTGATCAAGGGAGGTTTTAGTAAGCACAAGCTTCAGAGAAGTCAGAAATGGGTAAACCAAGCAACAAACAAAAACAAAACCAAAAAGAAAAACAACAATGAGAAACTGAGCTCCAGAAAAGTACAAGCAAGCCAATACCAGTCTGATTCAGTCAAAGATTAGAATGACCAAAAGTTAACATAGTCAAGAGTTAACCCAAAGAGTCACCTGGCAGTTGTGCTCGACCACCGTGCGACTGTCATGACAACCAGCTATTAGCATCTGCTGCTAAGCACTTCTTCACTGTGCAAGGTGTCATGGAAAGTTTTAAATGTGTGCTGGCTCATTGGGCTTTCATCATAGGCCTATGAAATAGGTGGCGGTGTCATTATTCTTATTTTCTCTCTCTTACAGAGGAACAAATAAGGCTTACAGAGATTCAGAAATTTGTTCCAAGGTTGCTGTGCCAGCTGCTAGCACAGGTCTATCTACGCCAGAGCTCAGGCCCCTGGAAAGTGCTTCCCAAGTCCTGCTGGGGCCAGCTTGTTCTGGACTATCTCAGACAGGGACCGTGTAAGGATCACCTAGTCCACTCCCATCCAGTACCCCCAGTGGTTGGACTATACCCTGCTTGACAGGAGATGATGGTGCAGTATGTAGGGCAGAAATGGGCAATTGTTTTCTGAAATGGGCTAAAAAGCAAATATTTTAAGCTCTGCCATTGTAGTGCAAAAGCAGCTTTACATAATACCCAAATGAATAGGCTTATCTGTGTTCTAATAAAACTTTATTAACAAAAGCTGGCAATGAGTCAGACTTAGTCTGCAAACCATAGTTTTCTTCCATTTGGCATACAATGTGATCTTTTGGAAAAAAAAAAAAAAAAAACCTTGAATATTGTGTATATATTTTGTAAATATAATATTGGGTACCTTGGAGAGAAAAAGGGTGGAATGGGGAGCAAGGAGATTATTCACTTTTCTTTATTCATTTCTGTTTTGTGTGATTCGAGGTAGAACACATGTATTACTTTTGTAATTTTCTTTTTGAATTCCCCAAATGACATAACTAAGCCCTGGGAATTCTCAGTTGTACAGGAGTGCCTCTGTCTGTCGAATGGGACCGCTGTGACTTGATCAAGGGAGGTTTTAGTAAGCACAAGCTTCAGAGAAGTCAGAAATGGGTAAACCAAGCAACAAACAAAAACAAAACCAAAAACCGAAAAAAGAAAAAGAAACAACCCTAACTCAATTTGATACAACGATAATGAAAGCATTACCAGATCAGGTCTGGCAGGCTTCTCACTGCTCAAAAATCAGTAAGAGAGAGAGAGAGAAATGCTGGTAGAAAGGAAATTTGCTATTAATTAAAATGCCAGCAATCTGGGGAGATGGTGGATTCAGTGTTCTCCTGAAAGCAGTTCCTATGATTCTGCTTGGCCATGAAAGTTTTCAAAGAGGAAAAAAAGGAAGTAATCTCAGTTAATCATTATTATGATATAATAAGAAATATATAGTTTATCTTTCTCCGTGGTTCCTGGCACAGGGTTCCGACAACCCTAGTAACTTCCCATGTAATAGGGGTGAGAGAAATCTTTTGTTATTCACAAGCCCCTCTCAAGCAGGGGCCGAGTCAGTGTTGATCAGGTGACCCTTGGTGGGTCCCTAGGTCATTTCAGGATGGGGACTGGTTGCCAGAGGAACCAACCATGTGATTAAAGGCACGCCTATCACTCCCCCTACTTCCAGGGAGAGGAGGAGGGCTCCAGGGATTAAGTTGATCAGCAACAACCAGAGATTTAATTAATCACGTCTATGTAATGCAACCTCTATAAAACACGAAATGGAGGCATTTGGAAGAGCATTTGGTTGGTAAGTACATCCGCATGCTGGAAGGGTGGCACATTCCGAACTCCATAGGCACAGAACCTCGTGTGCTCAGGATCCTTCTAGACCCCGCTCTAAATACCTCTTCATGTGGCTATTCATTTGTATCCTTTATAATATACCAGTAATAGTAAGTAAAATGTTTCCCCAGATTCTATGAACCCTTATAGCAAATTATCAAACCTAAGGAGAAGGTTGTAGACACCCACAGTTTGTAGCTCGGTTAGACAGAAACCTGATTAACCTGGAAACCCACCGCTTTTGACTGGCATCTGAAACGAGGCAGGGAATTTTGTGAGACTGAGTCCTTAACCTGTGGAGCAGAGCTAACTTGGGGGAATTAGTGTCAAAGTAGAATCGACTTGTAGGACACTTGGGTGTCCACAGAGGGCTGGAGAATTGCTCGGTATGGAAAACCCACACATTAGGGGTCAAATATAGAATGTGGGTAAAAAAAAATATGATCATAGCAATTGTATTATTGATGGATTCTCAGATTATTCATAGGCTTCTGCCACTATAATCAATACTGTAATAGATGTTTATTTTAGAATTACTGTGTGATCCAGAAATCCCTGGAATGTATATCCAGATAAAGATATAGTTCAAAAAGATATGTGGGGCTTTCCTGGTAGCTCAGCAGTGAAGAGTTCACCTGCCAATGCAGGAGACATGGGTTCAAACCCTGATCAGGGAAGATCCCACATGCTGCGTAACAACTAAGCCCATGAGCAACAACTACTGAACCTGTGCTCTAGAGCCTCAGAGCTACAACGAGCCCATGTGCCCTAGAGCCCGAGTTCCACAACAAGAGAATTCACCACAACAAGAAGCCTGCTCACCTCAACTAGAGAGTAGCCCCCTCTCCCTGCAATTAGTGAAGAGCCTGTGACAGCAGTGAAAACCCAGAATAGCCAAAAATAAAATAAAAGATACGTGCACCTCTATGTTCATAGCAGCACTATTCCCAATGGCCAAGACATGGAAGCAACGTAAATGTCCATTGACAGATAGATGGATAAAGAAGATATGGTACATATATACAATGAAATACCATCCAGCCATAGAAATGAACAAAATAATGCCATTTGCAGCAACATGGATGCAGATAGAGATTGTCATACTAAGTGAAGTAAGTCAGAAAGAGAAAGACAAATACCATGACATCACTTATATGTGGACTCTAAAATATGACATAAATGAACCTATCTATGGAACAGAGACAGACTTGGGGACAGAGAGAACAGACTTGCTGTCAAGGGTATGAGGACTGGGGGAGGGACGGCGTGGAAGGCTGAGGTTAGCAGATGTAACCTATTACATCTAGAATGGATAAACAAAAAGATCCGACTGTGCAGCATAGAGAAATACATTCAATATTATTATATGATAAACCATAATGGAAAGAATATAACGAAAACAGAAAAAAGTATAATGTAGTACATCGGGGGAAATGTAAAGAATCGACTTGTAGGACACTTGGGTGTCCACAGAGGGCTGGAGAATTGCTCGGTATGGAAAACCCACACATTAGGGGTCAAATATAGAATGTGGGTAAAAAAAAATATGATCATAGCAATTGTATTATTGATGGATTCTCAGATTATTCATAGGCTTCTGCCACTATAATCAATACTGTAATAGATGTTTATTTTAGAATTACTGTGTGATCCAGAAATCCCTGGAATGTATATCCAGATAAAGATATAGTTCAAAAAGATATGTGGGGCTTTCCTGGTAGCTCAGCAGTGAAGAGTTCACCTGCCAATGCAGGAGACATGGGTTCAAACCCTGATCAGGGAAGATCCCACATGCTGCGTAACAACTAAGCCCATGAGCAACAACTACTGAACCTGTGCTCTAGAGCCTCAGAGCTACAACGAGCCCATGTGCCCTAGAGCCCGAGTTCCACAACAAGAGAATTCACCACAACAAGAAGCCTGCTCACCTCAACTAGAGAGTAGCCCCCTCTCCCTGCAATTAGTGAAGAGCCTGTGACAGCAGTGAAAACCCAGAATAGCCAAAAATAAAATAAAAGATACGTGCACCTCTATGTTCATAGCAGCACTATTCCCAATGGCCAAGACATGGAAGCAACGTAAATGTCCATTGACAGATAGATGGATAAAGAAGATATGGTACATATATACAATGAAATACCATCCAGCCATAGAAATGAACAAAATAATGCCATTTGCAGCAACATGGATGCAGATAGAGATTGTCATACTAAGTGAAGTAAGTCAGAAAGAGAAAGACAAATACCATGACATCACTTATATGTGGACTCTAAAATATGACATAAATGAACCTATCTATGGAACAGAGACAGACTTGGGGACAGAGAGAACAGACTTGCTGTCAAGGGTATGAGGACTGGGGGAGGGACGGCGTGGAAGGCTGAGGTTAGCAGATGTAACCTATTACATCTAGAATGGATAAACAAAAAGATCCGACTGTGCAGCATAGAGAAATACATTCAATATTATTATATGATAAACCATAATGGAAAAGAATATAAAAGAAAGTATATATGTATACATATATATATATAACTGAATCACTTTGCTTTACAGCAATAATTAACAAAACATTGCAAATCAACTATACCTCAACATTGAAAAAGTAAAAAATTAAGTATCTATTTTTAAAATCCCTCAGAAGAAATGAGATAGAATGAAGAGACCCATAGGGCTCAGACAGGAAACTCCCACTGTGAAAGCAAGCCTCTTCAAGCTACAGTTCTAGTCAGGCTTCGGTGTTGCCAGGCTCCCACAGGAGGAATTAAACTTTTAGAAAAGAGAGTACATCTCCAAGCGGAAATTTTGTCCTGATAGATTCACCTGGGTGCTTCCGGGCTTTCTGCTGTGCCAAAGAGCTGTCCCCTGAGCATTCAGTCACTGCCGCCTGAGCCACCCACACCTGCTAAGTCCTCTATCACCCGCGAGTTAGGCAGGGAGACCCCATTGTTCCCTCCAGACAGAGTTTTCTGTCACTTGTGGGAAAGAGGTTCCTTTGAAACAGGGCAGATGGAGCTCTGGAGAGAGTGCCTTTGACCCTAGAGATGGAGGGACTGTGTACAGATGACTTGTTTCTGATCTTCTGGGGGTCATACACTCCTGAAAGCTACAGATCTTTCCCCCGTGAAAAATGTGCTTATTCTTCTGTAAGTGTTAGCCACTCAGTCATGTCCAACTCATCGTGATCCCACAACTGGAGTCCACCAGGCTCCTCTGTCCACGGACTTCTCCAGACAAGAATACTGGAGTGGGCAGCCATTCCCTTTTCCAGAGGATCTTCCCAACCCAGGGACCAAACCTGGGTCTCCTGCATTACAAGCAGAATCTTTTACCATTTGAGCCACCGAGGGACTGTGCACAAATTCAGGGCGCGTACAAACTTCCTGGCGAGGGATCCAAGGCACACAGTACTCTGGCCAGCGACCCCGCTCCAGGTACACTGCAATCCTGTTCCTTCCTGAGGCTTACCCAGCCCTTGACATGGGTTTGACGTAGCATCTCTCTCTGTGATTCATTAACGCTTCCCTTCTTCACATCACTGACCTGTGCCTGCCGTTCCAAAGGTCTTCCTCAGGCCAGATGTCATGTGCCACCTTCTTCCTCCCACTAATCTGTTTGGGAAGATAACCCGCTTCCCAGCCCTCAGAAAGCTCGTGCTGGGCACAGAAGGCCATCACCCATTTATTGAACCAACCCCCTTCTTCCTGCTGTTACTATTACCCTGACCTGCTTTCCTAGTCTTGGGTGCAAGCCCACACTCGCTTCTCTCTCACCTTTTGTCATGTGGATCAGTCTTCCGGAACCTTCCCGAAAGCTGTAAATCTTTCAAGTAAACTAGATTTTTCCTCTCTCTGGCTCCTGCCTGTAAATATGATGACATTGTGGCTGCTAAATTTTTACAAAAGAAGTTTGGCCAAAAAAAAAAAAAAATCTATAAAAATATCAAATTCAAAAGACCAAGATGGATCTCTGTTGGTATTTGTGCTGCCCTCTCCTGGTTAGAAAAGAAGCACAAAGTAAACCTCACTGCTTGGTTATTCTTGCTCAAATCCTCCCATTTTAATTCATCTTGATTTTTAATCAGAGTCCTAGAAAGTCATGCTTCTCTTTGTTATTGACAAAGGCAGGGTACATGGTTGTCTATTTGAATACCTCATGCTGTCCATTCAATGTTCTTGCCCTTTCATCCAGAATTTTCCTTTCCAGGAATCTGTCCTGAAGAAATAGTGAGAAATGTAAACAAGGAATTACCTTCAGGGTTGGCTATCTTGTTATTGATAGTAGTAAAATACAGAACAAGGCTAAAAGTTGAACAACAGATGTTACAACACAGCTATAGGGTGGATGTTCACCTTAAAATGTTAACAGATTTTTTAATGATAGGAAGACATGTCTGTAGAGTATGTCTGTAACATGTTAAGTAAAACTTGACTGGAGAATCCATGGACAGAAGGGCCTGGTGGGCTACAGTCCATGGGGTGGCAAAGAGTCAGAAACAACTGAAGGGACTTCACACACAGCACATGAGTAAAACAAGACACAGAATGATGAGCACTGTACAATCGACGAAATATGCCTTTAAAAAGAAATTCGGAAGTCCTGTTCCTTCCTGAGGCTTACCCAGCCCTTGACATGGGTTTGACGTAGCATCTCTCTGTGATTCATTAACGCTTCCCTTCTTCACATCACTGACCTGTGCCTGCCGTTCCAAAGGTCTTCCTCAGGCCAGATGTCATGTGCCACCTTCTTCCTCCCACTAATCTGTTTGGGAAGATAACCCGCTTCCCAGCCCTCAGAAAGCTCGTGCTGGGCACAGAAGGCCATCACCCATTTATTGAACCAACCCCCTTCTTCCTGCTGTTACTATTACCCTGACCTGCTTTCCTAGTCTTGGGTGCAAGCCCACACTCGCTTCTCTCTCACCTTTTGTCATGTGGATCAGTCTTCCGGAACCTTCCCGAAAGCTGTAAATCTTTCAAGTAAACTAGATTTTTCCTCTCTCTGGCTCCTGCCTGTAAATATGATGACATTGTGGCTGCTAAATTTTTACAAAAGAAGTTTGGCCAAAAAAAAAAAAAAAATCTATAAAAATATCAAATTCAAAAGACCAAGATGGATCTCTGTTGGTATTTGTGCTGCCCTCTCCTGGTTAGAAAAGAAGCACAAAGTAAACCTCACTGCTTGGTTATTCTTGCTCAAATCCTCCCCATTTTAATTCATCTTGATTTTTAATCAGAGTCCTAGAAAGTCATGCTTCTCTTTGTTATTGACAAAGGCAGGGTACATGGTTGTCTATTTGAATACCTCATGCTGTCCATTCAATGTTCTTGCCCTTTCATCCAGAATTTTCCTTTCCAGGAATCTGTCCTGAAGAAATAGTGAGAAATGTAAACAAGGAATTACCTTCAGGGTTGGCTATCTTGTTATTGATAGTAGTAAAATACAGAACAAGGCTAAAAGTTGAACAACAGATGTTACAACACAGCTATAGGGTGGATGTTCACCTTAAAATGTTAACAGATTTTTTAATGATAGGAAGACATGTCTGTAGAGTATGTCTGTAACATGTTAAGTAAAACTTGACTGGAGAATCCATGGACAGAAGGGCCTGGTGGGCTACAGTCCATGGGGTGGCAAAGAGTCAGAAACAACTGAAGGGACTTCACACACAGCACATGAGTAAAACAAGACACAGAATGATGAGCACTGTACAATCGCAACGAAATATGCCTTTAAAAAAGAAATTCGGAAGTAATACATCAAAGCTTAGCTTGGTTTGCTCTGAATAGTGGAATTAGGCTATTTAATACATTGATATATTTTCTGTCGAGGTCCGTGCGTGGATTGGAAAAGAATTTCCAGACACGAGGCAGAGTGAGGGGAAAGTAAAGTTTATTAGAGTAGGGGAAGAGAGAGTCGCTGCCAGTGCAGCCGGCGGGTTTAAGGGAGAATCAGCATGGACGACGCTGCTAGAACAACAGATCGGCTCAAAGAGAACGGACGCTATCAGAACAGCGGGTCAGCTCAAAGGAGAACCAACATTAAACTGGGGTCTTTGATTCCTTTTATAGCTAGGGTCTAAGGAGTGGCATAGGGGTCTTACGGATCATTGCTCATTCGACGATGTACTGGGTGGGTGGAGTGATGACTACAGCATGCAGTAGGGTCCAAGGAGTGGCACCGGGGTCTTAAGGATTGGGCGGTGTAGTATAGCCCGGGGGAGGGGAGGACAATAAGGAGGATTCCAAGATCCTCTTAGTTTGCCTTGTTCTTTCATCCTTGGGCACCACATTTTCCAGGTTTCCTATGGGTGTGTAATATTGTAAAATCAAGAAAAAAAACAAAACTTAGTTCTGCCTGGTGTAAGGAACATGGACTTTAGAATCAAATAAGCTAGATTTATATCCTGACTCGGTGTTCTTGGAGTGATTCAATCTCTCCAGACTTGTTTCTTCAACAGTAAGTGGGAGTAATAATAGTATCTGCATATTAGAATTATTATGACACGTGAGTCTGCAAAACAAACCTTCTAAACAACCCTTATCTTCCATTAGTTTCTCACATATATTTACCTTCCCCAAACTGACCATCACTAGAAGTCCAGACTCCTTTCCCTTCGCCTTGCCACTTCTTCACAATATATCATCTTTTATTCAAATAATATATAAGTTCTCAGGTCTAGCCACTTTAGGGAGTTTTCCCCTCTTTTCCTGTGAGTCCCTCCATGTGCATATAAAATAAGCCTTTTCTCCTGTTCATCCTTTTGTCAGTTTAATTCACAGATCCTAGGTACTGAACCTAAGAGGGTAGAGAAAAACTTCCTTTTTTTTCTTCCTACACTATCAACATCTACAAACTTTTATCAGTGAGCAGTAATACTGTAGTTTCAATAACTTGCTGCATGTGTAGTTGAAGTCCCTCATCACTGTCTTTTTAGCTGCTCAGACCAGCTACTACCTTGCATGGAAAAGATCCCCAAGGCAGTTGAAAAAATATTTCAGAGGTAGGATTGTAGAACCCTGATAGTCAGCTTCAGACAATCAAGAACATTTTCATATAGATAGCTGTTTAGGGATAAAAGGAACCTTCCTAGTGGCTCACTGGTAAAGAATCCACCTGCCAATGCAGGCGATACTGGAGACGCAGATTCTGTCCCTAGGCTGGGAAGATTCCTTTAAAGAGAAAATGGCAGCCTGCTCCAGTGTTCTGGCCTAGAGAATCCCATGAACAGAGAAGCCTAGTATGGAACAGGCCATGGGATCACAAAGTGTCAGACATGGCTGAGCGTGCACACATATATTTAGGGGTAACGACTTGAAGTCTTACGTATTTTTTACACAAGGATGGGAGTATTAATAATAAAACATTTTAGCCAATTTATGAGCCTTGAAGACCTCTCAATAATAGAAGTCGAGAGCCCTTTTCTTTTTTTTTTTAAACCTTTATTTTACTTTTAACTTTTACAGAGTTTTGTTGTTTACAGATATGTATGTTCTCAGATTAGTCATATGTATATCCCCCCCTTCCCTCCCCTCCCGACCCTCACACAGCACCCCTAAAGGATCCCCTTTTCTCACAGAGCAATGACTATAGCTATTTTCTTCACATATGATAGTACAGGCCTTCATGCTACTTCCTTTACGCCTCTCACCCACTGTTCCTTCCCCACAATGTCCATATGTCCACTGTCCATGTCTGTCTTTCTGTCACTTCACTGCATGTGCCATCATCACCATCCTACTAGATTCCATATATATGTGTTAATATACTGTATGTGTCCTCTTTCTGTGAGTCCCTCCATGTGCATATAAAATAAGCCTTTTCTCCTGTTCATCCTTTTGTCAGTTTAATTCACAGATCCTAGGTACTGAACCTAAGAGGGTAGAGAAAACTTCCTTTTTCTCCTACACTATCAACATCTACAAACTTTTATCAGTGAGCAGTAATACTGTAGTTTCAATAACTTGCTGCATGTGTAGTTGAAGTCCCTCATCACTGTCTTTTTAGCTGCTCAGACCAGCTACTACCTTGCATGGAAAAGATCCCCAAGGCAGTTGAAAAAATATTTCAGAGGTAGGATTGTAGAACCCTGATAGTCAGCTTCAGACAATCAAGAACATTTTCATATAGATAGCTGTTTAGGGATAAAAGGAACCTTCCTAGTGGCTCACTGGTAAAGAATCCACCTGCCAATGCAGGCGATACTGGAGACGCAGATTCTGTCCCTAGGCTGGGAAGATTCCTTTAAAGAGAAAATGGCAGCCTGCTCCAGTGTTCTGGCCTAGAGAATCCCATGAACAGAGAAGCCTAGTATGGAACAGGCCATGGGATCACAAAGTGTCAGACATGGCTGAGCGTGCACACATATATTTAGGGGTAACGACTTGAAGTCTTACGTATTTTTTACACAAGGATGGGAGTATTAATAATAAAACATTTTAGCCAATTTATGAGCCTTGAAGACCTCTCAATAATAGAAGTCGAGAGCCCTTTTCTTTTTTTTTTTAAACCTTTATTTTACTTTTAACTTTTACAGAGTTTTGTTGTTTACAGATATGTATGTTCTCAGATTAGTCATATGTATATCCCCCCCTTCCCTCCCCTCCCGACCCTCACACAGCACCCCTAAAGGATCCCCTTTTCTCACAGAGCAATGACTATAGCTATTTTCTTCACATATGATAGTACAGGCCTTCATGCTACTTCCTTTACGCCTCTCACCCACTGTTCCTTCCCCACAATGTCCATATGTCCACTGTCCATGTCTGTCTTTCTGTCACTTCACTGCATGTGCCATCATCACCATCCTACTAGATTCCATATATATGTGTTAATATACTGTATGTGTCCTCTTTCTGACTGACTTCACTTTTTATGATACGTTCTAGATCCAGCCACGAGAGCCCTTTTCTAACATCCATTACCAACATTCTACTAATTCCACCAATGAAAATCTATTTCTGACGCTTGCTCACTGGTAAAACATTTGGAGACAAAGCACTTTAAATGATCTCTTTTGGAGTGATAATTTTCTGATATAATCCTATGTGACCACCAACAGAGGAGTAGACAGAGGTTAGAATGATTGCTGCCCTGGGCTGTCACTTCAAATGTGTGTGTGTACTCCGTCACTCAGGCGTGTCTGACTCTTTGCCATCCCATGGACTGTAGCTCTCCGGGTTCCTCTGTCCATGGAATTTTCCAGGCAAGATTACTGCAATGGGTTAACATTTTCTACTCCAGGGGATCTTCTTGACCCAGAGTTTGAACCCGCATCTCCTGCATCTCCTGCATTGACAGGCAAGTTCTTTACCACTGAGCCACCCGGGAAGCCTGTCACTTCGAATAGTATACACAAATAGGGGCTTCCCTACAAGGTTCAGTTGGTATAAGGGAATGGTCACCCACTCCAGTATTCTTGCCTGGAGAATTCCATGGACAGAGGGCTACAGTCCATGGAATCATAGTGTCAGGCACAACGAAGTGACTAACATTTTCACTTTTCACATTCTGAAGTATTTTAGAGTAAACCACACACATAACATCTGTAAAGTAATCAAGGCCCTGAAACATGTAAGCACACCAAATTATCTGATTATTAAGTCTGATGCAAAAGTTCTAGGTAGCTCCATATTCTGAAATGTGCATTTCTTCCACATACTCCCTTACAGAGTTCGAACTGGAAGGAGGAAACCTCGTGCAATCAGGAGGCCAGAGGTGAGCTCTCATACCCTACTACTTCTTTCTCTCTGCAGACCCCAAACAGGAAGATATTTGCCTTTTATCTCCAAGTGGAAGGTCACACCTTTGCAATCCCAACAGGAGAAAGGAAGATTTTCTCCTTGTTCACCAACAGCCTGGCCAATGAGAGACTGTCACCACTCAGCCAGCAAAAAGTCACCACACTTTGCAGTCTCCGTTTCCTTCAATGGAGTCTTTGTTTACAAGAGGCTCTCCCAGCTTCCCCTCTTCCACTATGAAATGAAGGACCTCTCCTTTGTTTCTCAGGTCTTGCCTATAGGTTTTGCTAAAGCATGTTTGTCTCAAACTGCAGTTCGCTGCCCTTCCTGAATAAATCCATTTTTATTGATAAAATAACTAGCTGTTTTATGTTCAAGGTCAAATAGATTAATTTTTTTAATGAATTTCTATTTTCCCATGCTTTTTAAAATGTGGCCATGTTGAATGGGGAAGACACAGGGATAGTGAAGGTCTCCAGTCAGAGTACAGAGAGGAGAGAGCGCGTGCTGATCCCCAGGTTCCCAGGGTCACAAAGGTTACCCCCACCCCCGACCCTAACCCTCACCCGCTCCAGGGCTCACTGCACCTCAGGAATCCCATGAAAAGGCCTCCTTTGGTATTCCAAGAGCTCTCCATTCAGGGTGGTTTTATCAGAGGAATTAAACCAGAAAGCATGCAGCTCAGATAACAGGATTAATTAACATTCTTCTCATTCTGCAGACAGCCCATCCGGGAGGAGTGCCACCTGTGTCCTTCTGGTCCTACAGCCTGGGCCTGGTACAGCCCTGGAGCCGCCCAAGGCTGGTCTGGGATTTAAATGGACTCTGCTGAATGCTGACCTTCTCTAAGAATGGTGTGTTCTAAAACAAAACAACACAACAAAACACTCCGCTTCGTTCTCAGGGGCTTTCCCCTCCTCCTCTCCACCCCACTGGTTTTCAGCTCTGTATTTCCAGGTTGGTATTGAGAGAGGGCACCTGGCAGCCTCCTAATGATCGTAGCGATGAGAGGGGCACTAACGTTCATGGAGCCTTCCCTCTGTACCCACACAAGGCACTCACGTGTTCCACGTGGACTGAGCCTTCACGAGAGGTTTCAGCTCTCATCCGCAGCCCACCGTGAGTCTGTGGCCTCCTCCCAGGTGGCTCCATGGTAAACAGTCCCTCTGCCAGTGCAGGACAAGTGGATTTGACCTTTGCAATCCCAACAGGAGAAAGGAAGATTTTCTCCTTGTTCACCAACAGCCTGGCCAATGAGAGACTGTCACCACTCAGCCAGCAAAAGTCACCACACTTTGCAGTCTCCGTTTCCTTCAATGGAGTCTTTGTTTACAAGAGGCTCTCCCAGCTTCCCCTCTTCCACTATGAAATGAAGGACCTCTCCTTTGTTTCTCAGGTCTTGCCTATAGGTTTTGCTAAAGCATGTTTGTCTCAAACTGCAGTTCGCTGCCCTTCCTGAATAAATCCATTTTTATTGATAAAATAACTAGCTGTTTTATGTTCAAGGTCAAATAGATTAATTTTTTTAATGAATTTCTATTTTCCCATGCTTTTTAAAATGTGGCCATGTTGAATGGGGAAGACACAGGGATAGTGAAGGTCTCCAGTCAGAGTACAGAGAGGAGAGGGGGTGCTGATCCCCAGGTTCCCAGGGTCACAAAGGTTACCCCCACCCCAGACCCTAACCCTCACCCCCTCCCAGGCTCACCGCACCCCCCGACTCCCACGAAAAGGCCTCCTTTGGTATTCCAAGAGCTCTCCATTCAGGGTGGTTTTATCAGAGGAATTAAACCAGAAAGCATGCAGCTCAGATAACAGGATTAATTAACATTCTTCTCATTCTGCAGACAGCCCATCCGGGAGGAGTGCCACCTGTGTCCTTCTGGTCCTACAGCCTGGGCCTGGTACAGCCCTGGAGCCGCCCAAGGCTGGTCTGGGATTTAAATGGACTCTGCTGAATGCTGACCTTCTCTAAGAATGGTGTGTTCTAAAACAAAACAACACAACAAAACACTCCGCTTCGTTCTCAGGGGCTTTCCCCTCCTCCTCTCCACCCCACTGGTTTTCAGCTCTGTATTTCCAGGTTGGTATTGAGAGAGGGCACCTGGCAGCCTCCTAATGATCGTAGCGATGAGAGGGGCACTAACGTTCATGGAGCCTTCCCTCTGTACCCACACAAGGCACTCACGTGTTCCACGTGGACTGAGCCTTCACGAGAGGTTTCAGCTCTCATCCGCAGCCCACCGTGAGTCTGTGGCCTCCTCCCAGGTGGCTCCATGGTAAACAGTCCCTCTGCCAGTGCAGGACAAGTGGATTTGATCCCTGGGTTCGGAAGATCCCCTGGAGGAGGAAACAACAACCCAATCCTGTATTCTTGCCTGGGAAATCCCAGGGACAGAGGAGCCTGACAGGTTACAGTCAAGAGTCGACTGGGTGACTGAGCATCACCCCCAAAAGATCTGCCTCCAACATGGCCTTTGTAAGCAATGGTCCCGGGGAAGCCCCCCAGTTATCATCTTAACACAGGACCAAGAGCTTGGTCTCGGACATCAAGCTTCCTGAATTACATCCTAGAAGCTGTGTGACTTTGAACAAGGAACTTCACCTCTCCGTGCCTCATTTTCACTTGTAAAAATGAATAGCACCTATCTCATAGCTGTCATAAAAAAGAAATATCGTGATGTATGTGAAAAGTTAGCATAGGACCTACCCCATCATAATTACTCAATAAATATTATTATGAATATAAGTAAGAATCATTTAAAGAAACGTTAGCTCTCATTACTCACAAAGCAACAGAAATTTATGAAGCACTTAATGGGTCCAAGCTTTAAAACCAGACTCCGATGGTCTGGAGGGATGGGAGGGGGGGAACTGGGTGGGGGGAGGGTCAAGGGATATGCATATGAATGATCTGGGAACATACATGTACAAAAATAAATAATAAATAAATAAATAAATAAAGTTAAATAAAAAAAAAAAAACCAGACTCCATGGGAAATATTAGGACATTGAACAGAGGCCCTAAATCTTACTACTAAATCCACAACGTGGAGCACAGCCTTCATTGAATAAGGGTCTCCTGTCCTCTGGGAATCTATAGAACAGGGGGTGGTGGGGAGAGACAAGACCTAAATGTAAAAGATCAATGATGAAAGGTTAATGCTGCTCAAGTCATCAGAATAAGGGCAATCTGAGGAAGAAAGTTGTGAGAATCTTGAAAAATCTAGTACAGTTTCTATTGCTGAGGTATTGAGAGAGGCACTACCTAATGATCGTAGCGATGAGAGGGGCACTAACGTTCATGGAGCCTTCCCTCTGTACCCACACAAGGCACTCACGTGTTCCACGTGGACTGAGCCTTCACGAGAGGTTTCAGCTCTCATCCGCAGCCCACCGTGAGTCTGTGGCCTCCTCCCAGGTGGCTCCATGGTAAACAGTCCCTCTGCCAGTGCAGGACAAGTGGATTTGATCCCTGGGTTCGGAAGATCCCCTGGAGGAGGAAACAACAACCCAATCCTGTATTCTTGCCTGGGAAATCCCAGGGACAGAGGAGCCTGACAGGTTACAGTCAAGAGTCGACTGGGTGACTGAGCATCACCCCCAAAAGATCTGCCTCCAACATGGCCTTTGTAAGCAATGGTCCCGGGGAAGCCCCCCAGTTATCATCTTAACACAGGACCAAGAGCTTGGTCTCGGACATCAAGCTTCCTGAATTACATCCTAGAAGCTGTGTGACTTTGAACAAGGAACTTCACCTCTCCGTGCCTCATTTTCACTTGTAAAAATGAATAGCACCTATCTCATAGCTGTCATAAAAAAGAAATATCGTGATGTATGTGAAAAGTTAGCATAGGACCTACCCCATCATAATTACTCAATAAATATTATTATGAATATAAGTAAGAATCATTTAAAGAAACGTTAGCTCTCATTACTCACAAAGCAACAGAAATTTATGAAGCACTTAATGGGTCCAAGCTTTAAAACCAGACTCCGATGGTCTGGAGGGATGGGAGGGGGGGAACTGGGTGGGGGGAGGGTCAAGGGATATGCATATGAATGATCTGGGAACATACATGTACAAAAATAAATAATAAATAAATAAATAAATAAAGTTAAATAAAAAAAAAAAAAAAACCAGACTCCATGGGAAATATTAGGACATTGAACAGAGGCCCTAAATCTTACTACTAAATCCACAACGTGGAGCACAGCCTTCATTGAATAAGGGTCTCCTGTCCTCTGGGAATCTATAGAACAGGGGGTGGTGGGGAGAGACAAGACCTAAATGTAAAAGATCAATGATGAAAGGTTAATGCTGCTCAAGTCATCAGAATAAGGGCAATCTGAGGAAGAAAGTTGTGAGAATCTTGAAAAATCTAGTACAGTTCTATTGCTGATTGCTGGAATGTTCAGTTTCAGAAGAAATCATCTCAGATCTAAGCAGTCAGGGAACGTCTCATGGGAACAGAGGTGTGGCTTGGGTATGAAGCAGAAAGGCATTCCAAGAGGGCTGAGTAAACAGAGCCAGGGTGACAAAGCACTAGGTGTGTTTCAGGGACGGTGAGTAGAGGACTTCGATGGGGCAGAGTGTCCAGAACAGTTAGCAGGTGAAAGAAATCTGGAAAGCTGGGTGGACACTTTATTGAGAAAGTCTTCAATGCCAGGCTTTGATAGAGATTGCTAGATGTCTCACTTTCTTCCTTTTTAACAAAATATCTCATTTATTTACCCCCAATATATTGATACTATACTTTTCAGCCTCACTGGTAGCTGAGTGCAGCCATATGACTAAATTCTGATTTGAGTTGAGGCCAGTGAGACTTGATGGGACTTAAGTTCTGGGATGCTGATGCAATGACTGAAGCTTTAGCAACCATTCTAGCTCTTGAGGAAAAAAAGCTAAGGCTGCTGGCAGGAAAGAAGGAAGGAGCCAAACTCCCTCATAACTATGTCATCCTCAGGTAGTCTATCTCTAAATGGCTACTAAAGCGAGAAATAAAGTTTACTATTTCAGCCACGGTTATTTGGGGTCTATTTTAACATGCTTGTTTTCCCAGGTGGCACTGGAGCTAAAGAACCCACCTGCCAATGCAGGAGACTTAAGAGACGCAAGAGACTCAATTCCTACATTGGGAAGGTCCCCTGGAGGAGGGTAAAACTGAATCCCAACGGATACACAAGCCAAAGACTTTATGCTTTATCCTGGGATATCAGGCAACTGTTGGAAATATTTTTGGTGGGTGATTAAACGATTCTCTGGTGGTTCAGATGATAAAGAGTCCATCTGCAATGCCAGAGATAAGGGTTGGATCCCTGAGTCAGGAAGATCCCCTGGAGAAGGAAGTGGCAACCCACTTCAGTCTTCTTGCCTGGAGAATGCCATGGACCGAGGAACCTGGAGGGCTACAGTCCATAGGGGTGTATAGAGTCGGACACAACTGATTGACTAACACTGACAACAAGATGAATATTTGGTTAGGAGTATACAACCCAGAATAATCTGGAAGCAGCTCTGCAGTAGGGATGGAAGGAGGGAGAATCCACAGAGTGGATTCCTGAGTGCAGTTTCAGAAGAAATCTCAGAGAAAGCTGGGTGGAAAACTTTGAGTAAACAGAGCCAGGGTGACAAAGCACTAGGTGTGTTTCAGGGACGGTGAGTAGAGGACTTCGATGGGGCAGAGTGTCCAGAACAGTTAGCAGGTGAAAGAAATCTGGAAAGCTGGGTGGACACTTTATTGAGAAAGTCTTCAATGCCAGGCTTTGATAGAGATTGCTAGATGTCTCACTTTCTTCCTTTTTAACAAAATATCTCATTTATTTACCCCCAATATATTGATACTATACTTTTCAGCCTCACTGGTAGCTGAGTGCAGCCATATGACTAAATTCTGATTTGAGTTGAGGCCAGTGAGACTTGATGGGACTTAAGTTCTGGGATGCTGATGCAATGACTGAAGCTTTAGCAACCATTCTAGCTCTTGAGGAAAAAAAGCTAAGGCTGCTGGCAGGAAAGAAGGAAGGAGCCAAACTCCCTCATAACTATGTCATCCTCAGGTAGTCTATCTCTAAATGGCTACTAAAGCGAGAAATAAAGTTTACTATTTCAGCCACGGTTATTTGGGGTCTATTTTAACATGCTTGTTTTCCCAGGTGGCACTGGAGCTAAAGAACCCACCTGCCAATGCAGGAGACTTAAGAGACGCAAGAGACTCAATTCCTACATTGGGAAGGTCCCCTGGAGGAGGGTAAAACTGAATCCCAACGGATACACAAGCCAAAGACTTTATGCTTTATCCTGGGATATCAGGCAACTGTTGGAAATATTTTTGGTGGGTGATTAAACGATTCTCTGGTGGTTCAGATGATAAAGAGTCCATCTGCAATGCCAGAGATAAGGGTTGGATCCCTGAGTCAGGAAGATCCCCTGGAGAAGGAAGTGGCAACCCACTTCAGTCTTCTTGCCTGGAGAATGCCATGGACCGAGGAACCTGGAGGGCTACAGTCCATAGGGGTGTATAGAGTCGGACACAACTGATTGACTAACACTGACAACAAGATGAATATTTGGTTAGGAGTATACAACCCAGAATAATCTGGAAGCAGCTCTGCAGTAGGGATGGAAGGAGGGAGAATCCACAGAGTGGATTCCTGAGTGCACAGAGAGGAGGTTAATGCAGTAGTTTAGGCAAAATGAGTAAATGAGTGTATTAGTTTGAACTATTCAGAGAAATAGAGCTAATAGAATTTAAATTTGATAGAATTCTAACAGAACTAATAGAATTGTATATATGATAAGGAATCGGCTAGCACAATTACGGAGGCCAAAAAATCTCGGGATCTGCAGTCGACAAGCTGGAAACTCAAGAAACCAAGGTGGGTAGTTCCAAGTCCAAATCCAAAATTAAAAGAAGACCAATGTCCCAGCTTGAAGACAATCAGGCAGGGAGAGAGATTTCTCTCTTACTCAGCCCATTTTGTGCTGTTTAGACCTTCAACAGATTGGGTGAGGACCACCCACATTAGGAAGAACAGTCAGCTTTACTCAGTCTACAGATTCAAATGTTAATCTGATCCAAAATACACTCCCACAGACACACACTCAGAATAATATTTGACCAACTGTCTGGGTAGTCTCTGGCCAGTCAAGTTGATGCATAAAATTAACCATCACAAATGAGCATGCACTGAAACCTGCTTTGAGGGGAAAGTCATTTTAGGAACTGGGCTTAAAAAGTAAAATATACATGGAGTATAATGTACTTTGACAACGTTGAAAAAAAATTTTGCTTTTTAATTGATCTAACTAAAATCTTGCCTTGGTGGCTCAGGCTGAACCAGAGAAAGCCAAAGAATATCACATAATATTTTAAAAGAAGGGCTCCCAAGTTAGACTGCCTGGGTTCCCATCTTGGCTCCTTCACTTACGAGGTCTACAGCCTTTGGCAAATTATTTAACTCCTCTCTGTCTTGGTTTCTTCTTCATTGACATGACAGTGGGGATAAGAGTTGACGTGCCAGAGTTGCTGTAAGCGTTCAATGAGACAGGACACTCATTCATTCATGGGTTGTCACATGATACCTGGTACATGTCCCACACTGTGCTAGATGCAGGGAACACAGACACGGACCAAAGAAAATCCACTAATTGGGTTAACTAGCAAGGACACTTTGAATAAGAGAATATTTATAAAGAAAAGTGGTTTTCATTTTTGCTTATTATCTTGTTAGCAAACCAAGTGTTGCCCTATGGACAGCCTGCTTTTCTGAATTTATTAATAACCTATAATTATTCTGTCAAAGTCTCCACTTAAGTAGATCATATTGCATCTTCATTCTAGATAAATACCGTGTATTTGAAAATACTTTGTCCCTCGGATGGGTCAACAGGGTCTTGTCTCCCTGATTAAATGAACAACACAAATACATTAAAGCATGCTGCTCCTCTCCTATTTCTTATTTTGAAAATTAGAGTAATCTTACTTTGATTATCTTTGATCAGAATGGGAGTAATGGTAGAGAGAAATTTTATCTTTCAGGGGAAAACTATAATCCACCCTGTGGGTAATCAGAATCTAGCTCTGTTCATTATCTTTGAACTTATTTCGCCCCTTTGTAAACTGGATCCTGCAATCTCACACATTTTGACAGTAATTAATGTTTCCAGTTTCTCTCCCACCTTCTCGTCTTGGAGTCATGGACAGCGAAAAGGTCCTTTTTCCAAAGCCCTACACACTGAACTGGATGACTTGACATAACTTCAAAGGATTTATTACCACAACGGTATGGGCCACTCAGAAAGTTCCCCAGAAGGCTTTTCTCTTCCATGGTCCCCTCCAGGGAATAACCATGACCTTGACATTGCCAGCTAATATCTTCACACTACCACCCAAAGATACTTCAAGCTCAATATTTAGAAATCTCAACTGGCTACACTCTGGATTAAGAAGAAAGAGAAGTGAAGAAAAGAAAAGAAAAAAGGGAAAAAAGGGTTTTGCAATCAACTCCAACCATTCATCTTTGTTTTTCTTTTGTCTCCAGAAAAATGCTCCTCATTAAATGCCTGATGGCTTGCACCATATAAAGGCCTAATTTGGGCCCTACTTCCCTCAACACCATTTCCTCCTGAAGTGGCACACAACTGTTTAACTGGACTGATTTGTTCCCAGGACTGAAAGGCAGGGTCTCTGGGATACGAGCCGATCTAGCAATAATTCTTCTCCTTATCAGTGAAGCTTCTAGGGAGGTTTCAAATGGGATAAGTGAAAGGATCTGGAATATACCACAGTGAAGTCTTTGTTCTGAATTCCCCTTATCTGCTTACAAACAGAGCTTTCCCAAATGATTAAATTGTCATAAACCTCTGCCCCCAAGAAAACGCAACTAGGGAAGACTGACCTCTGTCATTGGAGAGAAGTTGGCACCAGGATAAAAAATTATCTAAATTCATGCGATTACAAAGTGATCATATCTCTTAATTAACTCCTAAGGGCCCATTTATCTTTTCTAAAAGTTGTTTGTTTTTCCATAAATGACCTTCTTTTCCACCTCCTCCTCGTCCTCTGTTAAGCTGGTTTATAAACTCCAAATTGTGCCTCCTTCAGTCACATTTTCCTGTGAACTCACACCTGTGAATAAAACTCTTTTGTCTTTTCCTAATCTATCTTTTGTCAGATTAGTTTGCAGAGTTCCAAACACTGAACATAAAGAGTGTAGTTGAAAAGATGTTTTCCTCCCTAACAGGTTGATTCAAACAGGGACTGCCTTGCAGGTGGTATTAAATGGATAGCTACCTGAATTATCATCATTCTGTTGTTTATCCGATGGATCCAGCTGTGAGGCACAGAGCTAGAAACCAAAGTAAATAGAGAATGACTTTGGCTTATGTCTTAAAGACTTCATACCACCTCTGTATTTTATCTTCCACTGGCTTCTAGGGGAATTTATCCAGATGAGGATAATAGTTTTATTTTTATTGCTCGTAACTAAAGCAAGGGTTTAACAGTCACTTACTCTGCCATTTAATTGGGTCCTTAAGGATGGTTTAGATTCTTTAAATAGTTCCAGTCTTTCCAGGGGACATTTAAAAAGCATTTCAAGAGCTTAGCAACTTGAAGAGAAACTGTCTAATGGAGCAGGGGCCACCTACCATCTGGTAGGGAGTTAGGAGAGGTAGGAGGATGTTAACCCCATAGGGATGTAGTCAGTCAAATGAGAAATGAGGGACCAGATGAAGAATACAGGAATAGGGATGGGCTCAAGGACTTCCAATAAATGGAATTTGGGGGGTAAATGGGAAAAAGCATAGAGAGGAAACCATCGATTAAAGGACATTAGAGAGGGAGATCAATCAAGGTACGACATTGGTTTGGATCTTGATTGCAATTCAGCAAGTGTTAAACTATTTTTTTGAAAATACAGGGAAATTGAATGGATTGTGTTAATTGTGTGTTACTGGTTTGAGTTGGAGTGTTTTTGTTCTTATCTATTGGAAATACATACTAAAGGATTTACAGATGAAAAGCTATAATACCTACCATGTACCTCATATCAGGAAAGACACAAATAATGTATTTTGAAAGTGGGGGAGAAGGGATGCAGATTGTATTATTTTGAAAGTGGGGGAGAAGGGATGCAGATTGTACAAGCATAGCAAAATGATGATTGTTAAAGCTGGATAATAGGGACTTGTGGGTTCACAATATTATCTGAATTTTACACGTTTGATATTTTAAAGAATTAAAAGTAAAATAAAATCTCATGCATCAGTGTTGCTAGTGTAAATGAATATCAACTTTTTAGAAAGCAATTTGGTACATATCCCAAGTAATAAAAATGTTTACCTTGTTAAAAAGTTTTCATTTTGCTAACGTTCAATGGACTCATTAAAAAGATGTTTTCCTCCTAACAGTTTTAAAATTCTGTTGGATTTATTCCGATGGATCCAGCTGTGAGGCACAGAGCTAGAAACCAAAGTAAATAGAGAATGACTTTGGCTTATGTCTTAAAGACTTCATACCACCTCTGTATTTTATCTTCCACTGGCTTCTAGGGGAATTTATCCAGATGAGGATAATAGTTTTATTTTTATTGCTCGTAACTAAAGCAAGGGTTTAACAGTCACTTACTCTGCCATTTAATTGGGTCCTTAAGGATGGTTTAGATTCTTTAAATAGTTCCAGTCTTTCCAGGGGACATTTAAAAAGCATTTCAAGAGCTTAGCAACTTGAAGAGAAACTGTCTAATGGAGCAGGGGCCACCTACCATCTGGTAGGGAGTTAGGAGAGGTAGGAGGATGTTAACCCCATAGGGATGTAGTCAGTCAAATGAGAAATGAGGGACCAGATGAAGAATACAGGAATAGGGATGGGCTCAAGGACTTCCAATAAATGGAATTTGGGGGGTAAATGGGAAAAAGCATAGAGAGGAAACCATCGATTAAAGGACATTAGAGAGGGAGATCAATCAAGGTACGACATTGGTTTGGATCTTGATTGCAATTCAGCAAGTGTTAAACTATTTTTTTGAAAATACAGGGAAATTGAATGGATTGTGTTAATTGTGTGTTACTGGTTTGAGTTGGAGTGTTTTTGTTCTTATCTATTGGAAATACATACTAAAGGATTTACAGATGAAAAGCTATAATACCTACCATGTACCTCATATCAGGAAAGACACAAATAATGTATTTTGAAAGTGGGGGAGAAGGGATGCAGATTGTATTATTTTGAAAGTGGGGGAGAAGGGATGCAGATTGTACAAGCATAGCAAAATGATGATTGTTAAAGCTGGATAATAGGGACTTGTGGGTTCACAATATTATCTGAATTTTACACGTTTGATATTTTAAAGAATTAAAAGTAAAATAAAATCTCATGCATCAGTGTTGCTAGTGTAAATGAATATCAACTTTTTAGAAAGCAATTTGGTACATATCCCAAGTAATAAAAATGTTTACCTTGTTAAAAAAAAGTTTTCATTTTTGCTAACGTTAACAATGGACTCATAGCAATCTGTCCCAAGAAAATAATTCCAGATACGTGTAAAGATCAATAAAAGGATATTGTTCCAGGGGGTGTTATAACATCAGAACATGGAAAACAATTATAATGACTATCAGTAAAAAGGGAGTTAAGTAACTTATGGTGAAGAAACACGTTGTCATATTATGTTGTATGAAAAACAGTGCTGCTTTCAAAAAACACTACCATGGAAAATGTTAATAACAGGTTTTAAAAAAGTAACAAAACTGGAATTCTATAATCAGACTTAAGCTTTTATAAAGAAAATGAAAAGATGCATTTTCAAAGTCATAATGATTTTTCTCTAAATAGAATGTAGATGGTTTATTTTCTCCTTTTAACTTTTTTTTAGGTGAGGGGGACAGGTTGGGGAGGGAGGGGGATCAGCAGGCCACTTCTATTGGTCTTTCATTTATCTATTTTCATCCATTTTTATTCTTTGGCCAGTGTGGGCCTCCCATCGCGGTGGCCTCTGTTGTCGCAGAGCACCGGCTCTGGGCGCATGCGCTCCAGAGCTCCGGCGCAGTAATTGGACACCTCGGTCCAGCTGCTCCGCGGCCCGTGGGATCTTTCCAGGCCAGGGATCGAACCGGTGCCCCTTGCACTGCAAGGCGGTGTCCTTACCCACTGGACCACCAGGGAAGCCCTCCTTTTAAATTTTGAAAAATTTTCTAAAATTCTTAAAAGAGGGACTTCCTTGGTGATGCAGTGGTTATGACCCTGTGCTTTCACAGCAGAAAACACAGGTTCAAAGCCTGGCCAGGGAACCAAGATCCCACATGCCTCCAGGCACAGCCAAAAGAAAAGACAGAATGGGAAGCTTGTTAATCTCCTAAGGCTCCTGTAAAATAAATACCACAAACTGAATTGCTTAACGTCACAAAAATTTAGTTTCTCACAGTTCTGGGGGCTAGAAGTCTAAAATCAAGGATCCACATGGGCATGCCCTCTCTGCGGACTTTGGGTGAGAATCTGCCCTGTATCTTTCTTAGCCACTGGTGCTGCCTGCAATCCTCCATGTTCTGCAGGTTGTGGATGCCACTGGCTTATGGTATCACTCCAGCCTCAGCTTCCTCCTCATATGAGGTTGCCCGCACGTGTCTCTATTTCTACTTTTCTTATAAGAATACCAGTCAGATTAGGGCCCAGCCTAACCAAAGGTAACCTTATCTTATTTTGAGTGTATCTGTAAAAACCATATTTAAAAATAAGGTCCCATTCACAGGTATGGGGGTTAGAGTTTCCCCAGGGATGCAACCACATGCTTAAGCCTGTAATGAGGCTAGAGGTCTGTGGTGGTGGGTGGGGGGTGCAGGGCAATGATTTGATTGTCAAATGGTCACATGCAGTAGAGAAAATTCCCCCGAAGAAACCAAAAGAAATGGTATGCCAGTGTGCTAGGCAGATGCAAATAATAGCTGCCACAGTTTACTCTAAACCACTAAGTTAAATTATCCTATTTCCTGGGGTTATATTTTATTATCAGTTCATTTTGAGAAGTCTGCTAAGAATTAATGTTGGGTATATGGGTGCATTTTACCTTTTAAAAATAGCAACCTGAATTACTGGTAATATCTGTCTTAAAACTTTTCTAAGGTAAAATTGTCAATTGCATGGAACATTTCCTGACTGTTGAATCTCATAGATAAAACAGCTGCCTTAAGCTTGTAGGCAAAATCAGGGTAGGTTCATTGCAAAGAACGTTTTTGGAACAATTATGAAACTATAGATATTTCCCAAACCATTGAAAGGGAAAGTTGCTCAGTCATGTTCAACTTCCTGGGACCCCATGGACTATCATCTGTCAGACTTCTCTGTCCATGGAATTGTCCAGGCAAGCATAGCCTTCCCTTCTCCAGGGGACCTTCCCAACCCAGGGATTGAACCCAGGTCTCCCACAGTGCAGGTGGATTCTTTACCATCCGAGCCACTAGGTTAAAAATTATTCTGAGGTGTAATCTTGGAGGCCAGAAATTGTTA
Source organism: Tragulus kanchil (assembly GCA_022376925.1). NCBI lineage: Eukaryota > Metazoa > Chordata > Mammalia > Artiodactyla > Tragulidae > Tragulus > Tragulus kanchil. Next base: position 29,842,859 of record JAIOJX010000006.1, on the reverse strand, counting down.
CGGCCTGAATTGTGCCTTCCCCCAACTCATATGGAGAAGTCCTATCCCCAGGACTTCAGAATGTGAATATATTGGACATAGAGTCTTTAAAGAGTTAAGGGAAAATGATGCTCTTAGGGTGGGTCCTACTCTACTCTAACTGGTGTCCTTATAAGAAGAGGAGATTACAACCAAACACACACACACAGAGGAAACACCATTTTACAACACAGAGAGAAAGAAGTCCCCCGCCAGTCGAGGAGTGAGTTCTCGTGAAAAACCAACCCTGCCATCACCTTGATCTCGGATCTTTAGTCTCTAATATTGGGAGGAAATAAACGTATGCTGTTTAGATCACCCCATGAGAAGTACTTTGTTTTTACAGCCCTAGCAAATTAGCACAGGGACTTAGAAATAACACAGAGGATCAACACAGACATGGTGAGCATCTCGGCAGCTCCGAGCTTACCATTTCAGTCCTGGCAGAAGTTTCCTGGGGCATGGCTTTTTCTGCCTCCTCCATGTGCTGTGCAGACCATCAGGCAGCCTCAGAGGCAGGCCAGATGTGATCAGTGATGGGCAACCTCTAGGGCATCATTTCTCTCAGGTATGAGATCAAGATCTCATCTGGGAAAATGAGGCTTGAAAAAGACATCTTTTACAGGGCTTCCCAGGTAGTGCTAATGGTAAAGAACCTGCCTGCCAATGCAGGAGATGTAAGAGACAGAGGTGTCACCCCTGGGTTGGGAAGATCCCCTGGAGAAGGAAATGGCAACTCATGTCAGTCTTCCTGCCTGGAGAATCCCATGGACAGAGGAGCTTGGGGTCACAAAGAGTCAGTCACGACTGACGTGATTTAGCACATAGTCTTAACTCCAAGCCCCACCTTGAACAAGTACACACGTGGCCTTCTAAACATATGTCAAGTTAATCTTTACTCCACTTTCCAGGGTGGGACCAGTAACAGATGAGGAAATTCGTATTCACAGAAATTAAGTAACAAGAGGGAGCTCTCTCAGCTCGTGATGATGCAAAAAGGTGAACCACAGGGCACAGAGTATTGAGTCAGAGATTAACAGATAACTGATATATAGAGAGAACCACCAAAACTTGGCACTCAACGAGCCCTTAAAGATTCCTGGTTCATCACCTTCTTTGAGTCCTGGAAGAACTAAGCCTGAAAAAGTTTCATATCTTGCCCAGGGCAGCACAGCGTGTCAGTGTCAGAGGTGCAGGTGTCGGGCCTCTGCTGCATGGGCTCAATTTGGGCACTTTCCCCTGTTTGATGAAGTAGATCGAGCCTCCAGGGCCTGTTCATCTGATAACAGCACCCTAATTTTCTCTATGGAAACAACCCTTTCCCTCTGTATCTGGTCTTGGAAGGACTTGTAAAAACCTCTCTCCCTCGGACATGTGACTTGAACAATGGGACTCTCTCTCTTGGGAATTTAATTATGGGCTACCATTTATTTTGATAATAAATCTCACTTTTTCTTTAAGGAATTCAGAGTCAATCTGTATAGTTCACAACCCGTGAACCTGGATTTCCTAAGGCTCTTTCACTTACAAGTGTTAGAAACTCAAGCCAAATATGCTGAAGCCAAAAAGGGAATTTAGTGCCTTAGATGAGCGATGTGCAAACTGTGGCTCTCCGGCCAAACCCTGCTCACCACCTGCCCTTGTAAATAGTTCTTTTGGAAGCCAGTTACGCTCACTGGTTTATGTATTCTTTTTTCTTTTTTTGGCCACTTCTATTGGTCTTTCATTTATCTATTTTCATCCATCTTTGTTCTTTGACCCGTGTGGGCCTTCCATCCCAGTGGCCTCTGTCGCTGCAGAGCACTGGCTCTGGGTGCATGCGCTCCAAAGCTCGGGCTCGGTAATTGGACACATTTGTCCAGCCGCTCCGCGGCACGTGGGATCTTCCCAGGCCAGGGATGGGAACCGCCGCCCCTTGCACTGCAAGGCGGTGTCCTTACCCACTGGACCAGCAGGGAAGCCCTGGTTTATGTGTCCTTTATTTTACGCAGGGATAGCAGAGATAATAGCTCTGACAGAAACCTCTCCTGTCAGGCCCCTTACAGGAAGTCTGCTGATCTCTGATTCAGGTGGCATCAAAGTCAGGTATGGCTTGATCCAGGGGCTTAGTGATATTTCCAAAATCCAGACCTTCTGTCTGTCACCTTCTCTCTGCTTTCCTCTGTGGGTTAGCTTGCTTCTTGGACGAGCTCTCCGTTTGTGGTTGAGGGACAAGCAGGGACAACAGCTTCATCCCCCACACAGGCAAATGAAAGTCGCAGGTCAGGCACTGAATGGCCCAAATCAGTCTTTCACTATGGATTTATTCGCACAGGCTAATGTTCCATTAATGTTTTTTGCTTAATTAGATATATTAGTGCCCCAAATGGTATAGATAAAATTGGTTCCATCATTTAACTTTCAAAGCAGTAGGTTTCAACACTTTCAGTTTGGATAATATAGCGGTTCAGAGTTCAGTTTCTTGAGACAGGCTGCCTGAATTTGAATCCCAGCTCTATAATTGCTAGCTGGACTATGCTGTTTAGCCTTTTTGTGGCTTAATGTTCTCATCTGTAAAATGCGGATAATAATGGTGTTTAACTCATAAAGTTGTTTGAAGATGAAAAGAAATGATACCTAGAACAGTGCCTGGCATATAGTAAGCCCTTGATAGATGTTAATGGTTAGTATGTTTACCATAATCAGCACTCCTGATTTTAGCTGGCACAACTATTAGCTTCAGAAGTCAAACTGTAAGTGGATATGAGGCATTTGGATTTGTTCATTCCTGTCATTTGTTTATTCCTATGTATTCTTTAATAGTAAAAACCATACATACACTCACAGCCATGTATTTTTTTATATATATCCAAAATCTTTCTGAAAATGTTCTCATTTACTCCACTAGCAACAAGAGCACTGGCATAGTTTCCACACTGGACAGATAAGGGATCTGAGACAAAGAAAGAATAGCTACCTTAGCCATTAAGCATTAGAACCACTATTCAGCCAAATCTCCCGACTCCAACAGTCACCAAAGAAAGTTGCACTTTCTTAGCCTTTAGCCACTGAATCACTGGCCTGTTCTTTGCTCACAAAGCTTCCCTGATGCCCCAAATTCCTTTGCTAGGTTAAATGGCCCATCTCTGATGTCCTCCAGCATCCACACCCTTCCTTTCATTGGAAAATCCACTCCTCGTCCATTCCCAGCCATGCAATTTTGAAAGGGTTTTACCTCAATTTGAGACTTAAACCCAGGGCCCAGACCTGATTGAACCCTGCTTGGGACTTGAATCCACGTGGCTGGAACTTGAACCCAGCCAAAACCTTGCTTGGGACTTGAACCCACATCATCAGGACTCGATCCCAGCCAAAATCCTGTCTGGGACTTAATCCAGCACTCACCCAACATCTGGACCCACTGAAGTTCAGGTTCTTCCTGCCTGAACGCAGAAAGAATTCAGCGAGAAGCAGAGTGATAGACAAGAAAAGGATTTCTTAGGATAGGGTACCTGTAAGCGGTGCAAGCGGGCAGGCAGGAAAGCTCTGCTTTGCTCTCCCTCTTCGACTGAGTGGGCAGCAATATATATAGGATGGTAAAAGACCGCCCCCCTCAAGTACACGCAGATGCAGGACATACATCATTAGTTCCTTCTTTGCCAGTTTCTCCTTCATCAGCTGTTTATACCTAGTCAAGCCTGCTTTGCTGAACAAGGAGCAGCTCTCCTGAGTTATCATCAACTCACTGGCCTCCCAACCTTTCTCAGGTTTCACCTTCTGCCTACCATCCCCTACTAAGACTCTACAACCAACTATCTATTCTACTTTGTCCCTATCAATTTGAGTGAGACCAACTCCACACTCAGTTCCATGAAGGATCCTAATGGTCTGATACAATTAGCCTACCTTAGACTCTCGGCCACATGATTGATTGGGCGTGGCATGAGCACATGACCCAATGTGGACCAATCAGAGTTGTGAACCCTACGTCTTCAGCAGGAGACGTTAGAAAAGGTTCCCAATCTCCCTGAGTCCAGTGTGGGCTGAGGGCGCCAACCATGTTAGTTACATTGTTCTCATGATGATGAAGCAGGAAGCTACCAGCGGATACAGGTTTGCATTTAAGCAAAGGGTGAAGTCCACAGTAATGAAGGCAGAGTGGAGATATGGAGAAAATCCTCAAGGACATCATTTGAGCTGCTAGAAATTGCCTCGCTAGAGGTCAGCACCCACTCTAAACTTTTCGGTTATTAGAATAAAAAATTTCCTTTTATTGTGGAAGCCTCCAGGTTGAGTTTTCAGTCACAGCAAACAAGAGTTCTGATAGAACGGGCCTTCCAATATGACCTACACAAAACCCTCAAAGAAGAGAAGAGATTTAGGTTAGACTAGTTCTATAATCTTGACATGGAATATATATACTCTTCACAATGCTTGCTTCTGGTTCTAAATTTCCTTTATTCTCCCCTTTTTAAAATACAATACCTATTGAAGAGTTAATAACCCATTTTATTTCCCATCAGGAGAGGGAAAAAAGTACTGGGTATTAAGTGCCTCTATTATTTAAAAAATTATTGCTATATGATTTGGACTATCAGAACTCTTCTAGTAAAAAAAGAAAAGATGTGTGGGTGGAGGTCAGGGAGAGTAATTATAGAAAACCAGTTCTCAACAGGCCAAGCTCCCAAGAACATCTTCTTTTGTTATATTTGAGTCTCTGACATTTGCTAAAGCACCAACGCACCAGGTGAAGACGTTAACTACATGATGACCAGACTGTACCCAGGACATGAGCTGCCACAATTCTGAGAACTGACCACAAAGAAATGGAACACATGGACCCTGGAATTGTAGGTTCAGTGTACCTACAACAATCAAGGTGATACTGGCCATCAGACCACTGGTGAATTTGAAGGTGATGGTTAGAGATGCCGGTGCTGTTTCTATATGTAAGCTCCCCACCCCAACTCTGTCTACAAAAACTCTCACCCCTTGCTTGTCACGGGGCAGGGGAGTTGGCCTTTGGACAGATGTCTGCCACCCTCCCCTCACCCCCAGTGGCTAGCATCTGAAATTAAGCAAACTTTCCTTTCCTCCAGCTTGGCCTGTTTATTGGCTTTTGAGCAGCAAGGAGCCGGACCCCCCACATACTCTTTTGGTAACATAACTAAGTCATCTGTGTGAACTGCGTTTCTGTCTAATTACCCCACAGCACAGATTGGTTTTGCATATCCTTTACAATGTCATATCGACTTTGTTGTAAGCCTTATTTGATCCCCAACTAAGCTCTGCTCCTGCATATTCTATCTTCATAACTAGATATTTGTGGAATATGGCCAATTGCTGAAGTTACACAAAATCAAAGGGAACACACTGGTGAGGAGTGTTGGGCTATTGGCTCATACGCCAAATTATTTCTTAATGGGTAGCTGAGGAAAGGAAACGACTACAAAGCTTAACAGCCCCCAAAGAAGGTGCAATTTCCAAAACTAAATATCAAGAGAGAACCATTAGGAAGTTTATGAATTGTGTAATGATTTAAAATTTCTAAAGCCAGAGCGATCAGCTTAAATGAATCGGTTTCTGTCTTGACTAAAGCCTTTTGTGAAATCGCATTGGGATTTCCTCAATACATCTGAACTTTGCAAATGTGAATTTTATACCAGGAAAGGAGGCAAAGATACTTTCTTAGCCCAAGTTCAAATTTTTTGCTATATGATTTGGACTATCAGAACTCTTCTAGTAAAAAAAGAAAAGATGTGTGGGTGGAGGTCAGGGAGAGTAATTATAGAAAACCAGTTCTCAACAGGCCAAGCTCCCAAGAACATCTTCTTTTGTTATATTTGAGTCTCTGACATTTGCTAAAGCACCAACGCACCAGGTGAAGACGTTAACTACATGATGACCAGACTGTACCCAGGACATGAGCTGCCACAATTCTGAGAACTGACCACAAAGAAATGGAACACATGGACCCTGGAATTGTAGGTTCAGTGTACCTACAACAATCAAGGTGATACTGGCCATCAGACCACTGGTGAATTTGAAGGTGATGGTTAGAGATGCCGGTGCTGTTTCTATATGTAAGCTCCCCACCCCAACTCTGTCTACAAAAACTCTCACCCCTTGCTTGTCACGGGGCAGGGGAGTTGGCCTTTGGACAGATGTCTGCCACCCTCCCCTCACCCCCAGTGGCTAGCATCTGAAATTAAGCAAACTTTCCTTTCCTCCAGCTTGGCCTGTTTATTGGCTTTTGAGCAGCAAGGAGCCGGACCCCACACATACTCTTTTGGTAACATAACTAAGTCATCTGTGTGAACTGCGTTTCTGTCTAATTACCCCACAGCACAGATTGGTTTTGCATATCCTTTACAATGTCATATCGACTTTGTTGTAAGCCTTATTTGATCCCCAACTAAGCTCTGCTCCTGCATATTCTATCTTCATAACTAGATATTTGTGGAATATGGCCAATTGCTGAAGTTACACAAAATCAAAGGGAACACACTGGTGAGGAGTGTTGGGCTATTGGCTCATACGCCAAATTATTTCTTAATGGGTAGCTGAGGAAAGGAAACGACTACAAAGCTTAACAGCCCCCAAAGAAGGTGCAATTTCCAAAACTAAATATCAAGAGAGAACCATTAGGAAGTTTATGAATTGTGTAATGATTTAAAATTTCTAAAGCCAGAGCGATCAGCTTAAATGAATCAGTTTCTGTCTTGACTAAAGCCTTTTGTGAAATCGCATTGGGATTTCCTCAATACATCTGAACTTTGCAAATGTGAATTTTATACCAGGAAAGGAGGCAAAGATACTTTCTTAGCCCAATAGTTCAATTTAAGGGATAAGCTTTCAATAATAATAGCTACAGTTTCTTAAACTTTTAAATTGGACAAGTCTTTGTCTTTAAGTGCATTATTTGATTTAATCTTCCCAACAGCTGTATAAAAAGGTATGATTATCCCCATATTGCCAGAGAGGAAACTAATGGGCAAAGTGATTAAGTAACTTACAAAAAAAGTTTTCAGTGTTATCTCAATAGCCCTAACTGTTCCCTCCTTGTGCTCTTATTGCACATAGACATCTCATAAAAAGTTATCAATGCCTGTGCTCTACTGAGAGAAATCCCATTTATGTTTTGTGAGTCCTCAGGCTATGATTTATTCAAAAAGCATAAATTGCGGGGCTTCCCTTGTGGCTCAGTGGATAAGAACCCATCTGCCAATGCAGGAGACACAGGTTCGATCCCTGATCCGGGAAGATCCCACATACCGCAGAGCAGCTAAATCCACACATCAACAAAGACCCAGCACAGCCAAAAATAAATAAATAAAAGTTAAAAAAAAAAAAGCGTAAATTGCATTCCTATTCAACACGAAACATTGTTCAGTGTTTTGCAGGCACGACTACACTTTGTCTTCACAACAGCCCGATCAGCCCTATCATTATCGCCGTTTCTTAGGTAATTAGTCTGGGATTCAGAGAGGTTGCAAGAATACTGGAGTGAGTTGCCATTTCCCCCTCCAGGGGAATCTTCCCAACCCAGGTATTGAACCCGCATTTCCACCATTGCAGGCAGATTCTTTACCACGAAGCCACCCAGGAAACTCAGGGATGTGAGAGTTGGACCATAAAGAAGGCTGAGCGCTGAAGAATGGATGCTTTCAAACTGGTGCTGGAGAAAACTCTTCGAAGTCCCTTGGACTGCAAGGAGATCAGACCAGTCAATCCTAAAGGAAATCAACCCGGAACATTCATTGGAAGGACTGTTGTTGAAGCTGAAGCTCTAATACTTTGGCCACCTGATGCAAAGAGTTGACTCATTGGGAAAGATTGGAAAGATTGAAAAGAAAAGCTTTGGAAAAGGAAAGATTGGAAAAGAAAAGATTTGGAAAGGAAAGATTGAAGGTAAAAGGAGAGGTGGGTGGAAGCGGATGAGATTGTTAGACAGCATCATTGACTCCATGGACATGAATTTGAGCAAACTCTGGGAGATAGTGGAGAACAAGAGGAGCCTGGCATGCTACAGTTTATGGAATCGCAAAGAGCTGAACACAGCTCAGGGACTGAACAGCAACAACAGCGAAGTGCTCTGAAGCCCTTTGGAAGAGCAACATCTTGATCTACACAATGAAGCGGGGGGCTATCATGCTTTTGTTTGGGGAAGTTTGTGCGCTGAAACTCAAAGTTTTCAATGCCTGTGCTCTACTGAGAGAAATCCCATTTATGTTTTGTGAGTCCTCAGGCTATGATTTATTCAAAAAGCATAAATTGCGGGGCTTCCCTTGTGGCTCAGTGGATAAGAACCCATCTGCCAATGCAGGAGACACAGGTTCGATCCCTGATCCGGGAAGATCCCACATACCGCAGAGCAGCTAAATCCACACATCAACAAAGACCCAGCACAGCCAAAAATAAATAAATAAAAGTTAAAAAAAAAAAAGCGTAAATTGCATTCCTATTCAACACGAAACATTGTTCAGTGTTTTGCAGGCACGACTACACTTTGTCTTCACAACAGCCCGATCAGCCCTATCATTATCGCCGTTTCTTAGGTAATTAGTCTGGGATTCAGAGAGGTTGCAAGAATACTGGAGTGAGTTGCCATTTCCCCCTCCAGGGGAATCTTCCCAACCCAGGTATTGAACCCGCATTTCCACCATTGCAGGCAGATTCTTTACCACGAAGCCACCCAGGAAACTCAGGGATGTGAGAGTTGGACCATAAAGAAGGCTGAGCGCTGAAGAATGGATGCTTTCAAACTGGTGCTGGAGAAAACTCTTCGAAGTCCCTTGGACTGCAAGGAGATCAGACCAGTCAATCCTAAAGGAAATCAACCCGGAACATTCATTGGAAGGACTGTTGTTGAAGCTGAAGCTCTAATACTTTGGCCACCTGATGCAAAGAGTTGACTCATTGGGAAAGATTGGAAAGATTGAAAAGAAAAGCTTTGGAAAAGGAAAGATTGGAAAAGAAAAGATTTGGAAAGGAAAGATTGAAGGTAAAAGGAGAGGTGGGTGGAAGCGGATGAGATTGTTAGACAGCATCATTGACTCCATGGACATGAATTTGAGCAAACTCTGGGAGATAGTGGAGAACAAGAGGAGCCTGGCATGCTACAGTTTATGGGATCGCAAAGAGCTGAACACAGCTCAGGGACTGAACAGCAACAACAGCGAAGTGCTCTGAAGCCCTTTGGAAGAGCAACATCTTGATCTACACAATGAATCAAGCTGGGGTTGTTGAGCTATCATGCTTTTGTTTGGGGAAGTTTGTGCGCTGAAACTCAGACAGGGCCAAACAGCCAAAATAAAAAGTCTAAAGTTTTGGAGGAAAAAGAGTGAGGAATTTAGGGATTTGCCAGAGGTCGGATGGTTAAGACTCCATGCTCCCAATGCAAGGGGCCCTGGTTCGATCCCTGACCAAGGAATTAGGTCCCCTATGTCACAGCTAAGACCTGGAGCAGATAAGAAATGAGGAATTTTAAGTTCCCAGCAGGCAGAGAGAAGAAAAACACTGGAGCTTAGTGTGGGGAAAAGGGCACTGACAGAAACCCTCAAAGCAGAGCCAAGCAGGGACTTTGGAGGGAAGAAATCCTGAGGCAGAAGCAGGTGTGGCAGTGGGGTGTGTGTGTGTGTGTATGTGTGTGTGTGTGTGTACACTCAACATACACCCCATTCCCTCCTCATACCTCACCAGGATATTGTCAGTAAAGTCTACCTTGCTCACTGATGTGTGAGAAGGTTCTTTTAGGTAATTTCAGCACCAAGATCTGGATGATTGCAAATCAAAACCAGAACAGTTCATGTGATGCGAGACCTCAGACCCGAGTGGCTGATACCCATCCAGTTTACAACAGTCATCTGTAGGGGGCTCATTTCAGCTCCCTCTTGCCAACCCCTTCGTTCATCTGTATTCAGCTGTAATACCACATTAAGTATCCTTAGTTCCAGCTAGCAGATAAGGGGAAAAAAAAAGACTCCTTAGAGGAAATTTGAGACTAAACTTACATACTACTTACTAGGAAAAGGATACTTTACCCATTATTATCACATCTACCTCTCACAATTAGGGGAGAGAAATCAAGGCACAGAGAAGATAAGCAACTGGATCGAAACCACACAACTGCCAGGAAGAACCAGGGCTGGGACTTGAACTCAGACATCCAGCTTCAGAGCTCAGAATCTGGACACATAGCCTAAACTGCCCAGAGTACAGCACACGAATTCAGCATGGCCCACTAGCCTCTGATATCTGGCTCCTGACGTTACAGTGTGCAGATTCTAGCTTATACTCTTCCTCAGATGAATTTAATTAAGGTCAGTGATGTTTGGTTGTTGCTGGGCCCCTATTCTGAGGTGTTCATAAGCAAAGAAGACCTTAGGGATGGGATGGGACTCACAAGCCAGATGTTCGGTCTCCAAGCCTCTCCCCAAACTGAGCACAGCTTTCTCAGTCTGATTATATCTGCAGTGAGGGCTTGTCTGTCATTGGCTCACCTGCTGCTTCAAAAGGAGACAGAGGCAGCCTCTGGCCACACAGCAAAGCAAAGTTTGTCTCTTCTCAAAACCAGAAGACCAGCGCAAAACCATCTCTGATGTATTCAATGTTTCTCAAACCCGAAATACACTTAACTCTTTGAAGCTGGGACACTGGTGGCTTAAAACTTCTTTCACAGAAGGGATTTTTAAAAAGTAACAGTACTAAGAATGGGAAATTCCCAATATCACAGCTTACACTGCCTTTACTTTTTCTCCTGCCCCGCCCCCGCACTGAGATTAGCTCATCACAAACAAAACTCTAAGTAAGTTTCTCGCCCAGGGTAGACTCAGGGTTTTTGTTTCTTTCCGTGAAACTGAAAGAAGACAGAGAAAGAATAATCTGGTGCACCTGAGAGATGGAAGGAGGGTTCGCCTAATAGGGGAAGCATTCACTTTGAGAGTCATTTTCACAGTGACATTAAGCCATTTATTTTACAATTATGCAGGGAATAAATATGGACAGGGTGTTCTGTGAACACAGCTGCATGCCAGCATCTGGCACTGCCTCTGGAAACCTAGAGGAAACATCTGCCAGAAGAGGGGCTCCTCTGGAGGCGCCTTGGTGATTGGACAGGAAATGCAGCTGCGGTATCAGTCAGCGAGGTCAGGAGGGGCAGGTTGCTCTGACCACGAGAGAAACTCCAGACTTTGTTCTGTCTTATATAGAGAGTCAGGGTCTGTGCTCCTGGCCACAAAAAGAAATGATTGACCTAGTAAAAAACTCTCAAGGCGATTGAGCAAGCTGTAATGGGCCAGGCGGGCTGGGACTTGAACTCAGACATCCAGTTTCAGAATCTGGACACATAGCCTAAACTGCCCAGAGTACAGCACAATTCAGCATGGCCCACTAGCCTCTGATATCTGGCTCCTGACGTTACAGTGTGCAGATTCTAGCTTATACTCTTCCTCAGATGAATTTAATTAAGGTCAGTGATGTTTGGTTGTTGCTGGGCCCCTATTCTGAGGTGTTCATAAGCAAAGAAGACCTTAGGGATGGGATGGGACTCACAAGCCAGATGTTCGGTCTCCAAGCCTCTCCCCAAACTGAGCACAGCTTTCTCAGTCTGATTATATCTGCAGTGAGGGCTTGTCTGTCATTGGCTCACCTGCTGCTTCAAAAGGAGACAGAGGCAGCCTCTGGCCACACAGCAAAGCAAAGTTTGTCTCTTCTCAAAACCAGAAGACCAGCGCAAAACCATCTCTGATGTATTCAATGTTTCTCAAACCCGAAATACACTTAACTCTTTGAAGCTGGGACACTGGTGGCTTAAAACTTCTTTCACAGAAGGGATTTTTAAAAAGTAACAGTACTAAGAATGGGAAATTCCCAATATCACAGCTTACACTGCCTTTACTTTTTCTCCTGCCCCGCCCCCGCACTGAGATTAGCTCATCACAAACAAAACTCTAAGTAAGTTTCTCGCCCAGGGTAGACTCAGGGGTTTTTGTTTCTTTCCGTGAAACTGAAAGAAGACAGAGAAAGAATAATCTGGTGCACCTGAGAGATGGAAGGAGGGTTCGCCTAATAGGGGAAGCATTCACTTTGAGAGTCATTTTCACAGTGACATTAAGCCATTTATTTTACAATTATGCAGGGAATAAATATGGACAGGGTGTTCTGTGAACACAGCTGCATGCCAGCATCTGGCACTGCCTCTGGAAACCTAGAGGAAACATCTGCCAGAAGAGGGGCTCCTCTGGAGAGCGCCTTGGTGATTGGACAGGAAATGCAGCTGCGGTATCAGTCAGCGAGGTCAGGAGGGGGCAGGTTGCTCTGACCACGAGAGAAACTCCAGACTTTGTTCTGTCTTATATAGAGAGTCAGGGTCTGTGCTCCTGGCCACAAAAAGAAATGATTGACCTAGTAAAAAACTCTCAAGGCGATTGAGCAAGCTGTAATGGGCCAGGCGGGCTTCCCAGGTGGCTCAATGGTTAAGAATCTGCCTGCCAGTTTCGATCCCTGGGTTGGGAAAATCCCCTGGAAGAGGAAATGGCAACCCTTTGCAGTATTCTTGCCTGGAAAATCCCATTAACACAAGAGATGGGCAGGCTACAGTCCATAGGGTTGCAGAAGAGTCACATACAACTGAAGGTGCACCCAGCTCCACTGCCACCACCAATGGGCCAGGCACTGTCTCCTGCATTCTGTGTGGATGCTTTGTAATAGTCGGGGCACTGCTTGCATTTTTCCTGTTTGACGAAGGAAGGAAGAAAGAAGGGAGGACTTCGGCTGTCAAGCCCGTGTATCTAGCAGAGTCAGAACTTGAACATGGGTATATTCTGATGCTGTGGCTCATGCTCTTTTTTTTCTCTTTTTTTCTTTTTTTTTTTTTTTTGATTGATTTATTTATTTATTTTGGGCGGGGGTTGGGTTGGGGAGGGAGGGGAGCGGGCGGGCCACTTCTATTGGTCTTTCATTTCTCCATTTTCATCCGTCTTTGTTCTTTGGCTCCTGTGGGCCTCCCATTGCGGTGGTGTTTGTCGTTGCAGAGCGCCGGCTCCGGGCGCATGCGCTCCAGAGCTCCAGCTCGGTGATTGGACACATTGGTCCAGCTGCTCTGCGGCACGTGGGACCTTCCCAGGCCAGGGATCGAACCAGCGCCCCTTGCACTACAAGGCGGTGTCCTTACCCACTGGACCACCAGGGAAGCCCGGCTCATGCTCTTAACCGTCACCCTCGACTAACCCCCGAGTGAGTAATCATAGACAGCTGTGCCAACAGATTCGGCAGCACTCGACTGTCTTGATCCTAGGAGTCCTATTTCAGAGCACCTACTCAATGGCATGGGGCTTTCCAGGTTCTGTTAGTCGTAAAGAATCTACCTGCTGATACAAGAGACTTAAAAAATATGAGTTTGATCCCTGGGCAGGAAGATCCCTTGAGGAAGGCAACCCACTCCAGTATTCATTTTTTTTTTTTAACTTTTTTTTTTACTTTGCTTTTTTGCTTTTACAGAGTTTTGTTGTTTAGATATGTATAATCTCAGATTAGTCATATGTATATCCTACCCACCCCTACTCCATTATTCCTGCCTGAAGAATCCTTCTATTAAAAGGTGGGCTACAGTCTACAGGGTCACAAAGAGTTGGACACGACTGAGTGACTCAGATGCATGCACTCAGTGTCAAACACATCCAGTGGACTCAACTATAGGGAGCACACCAGTGGCAGACCACTGCAGGCAGAGCACCCTCTTGGAGCTTCTTCACTTGTACCTTCTCATGTTGTCCCACCTTCCCTTTTCCTCCTCCCTTTCCCAAAGTGACGATAAGAAGCAGTCAAATGACTTATGATGAGGGGTAAAGTAACTATGTCTTCCCCTCTGAGTTATTCTCCAGATCTTTAGATATATACACATATAAATGTATGTACACATTTCAGTATTCAGTGAAATCTCCCCAACCCGGGTCCCCACCCACCCTGTTCCATCCCCAACTTCTTCCTATCTGTATTTTCGTGTTTCCTTCCAAATTTACATATACACACATAAGACACTACAAGCTTATTCATCCTTCGCACTCCTGACCATTTTCTTGCTGCTCTGTGAATGCTCAGAGAGAGCATCTTCATTCTTTTCTATAGCTGTACTGTATCCCATTTTATGGATGTGTCATACTTAAGTTTCCTCCTATTAAAAGACATTCTGATACTCTCTTTTTTTATTTAAAACTTTTATTTATTTACTTTTGGCTGTGCTGGGTCTTCGTTGATGTGTGGGTTTAACTGCTTTGCAGTATGTGGGATCTTCCCAGATCAGGGATCGAACCTGTGTCTCTTGCATTGGCAGATGGGTTCTTACCCACTGAGCAACAAGGGAAGCCGGACATTCTGATAGTCTCTTAACAATTTTGTTATTCATAAATTGATACTTTGTCTCTTTGTGTTTAGATCTCGATTATTTAGAACTCCATGAGCAGGAAGGAGGTTGATGGGCATCCCCAGATTCTGACGAACCAAGACTACAGTCTATCAGAGCCACGAGGCAAAACGAACTCAGCAAAAGCCCCACTCCAAGAAGATCTTACTAAATTTCCAGGAGATGCTTTTCTGCTTCTTCAGAGTTTTGTTGTTTAGATATGTATAATCTCAGATTAGTCATATGTATATCCTACCCACCCCTACTCCATTATTCCTGCCTGAAGAATCCTTCTATTAAAAGGTGGGCTACAGTCTACAGGGTCACAAAGAGTTGGACACGACTGAGTGACTCAGATGCATGCACTCAGTGTCAAACACATCCAGTGGACTCAACTATAGGGAGCACACCAGTGGCAGACCACTGCAGGCAGAGCACCCTCTTGGAGCTTCTTCACTTGTACCTTCTCATGTTGTCCCACCTTCCCTTTTCCTCCTCCCTTTCCCAAAGTGACGATAAGAAGCAGTCAAATGACTTATGATGAGGGGTAAAGTAACTATGTCTTCCCCTCTGAGTTATTCTCCAGATCTTTAGATATATACACATATAAATGTATGTACACATTTCAGTATTCAGTGAAATCTCCCCAACCCGGGTCCCCACCCACCCTGTTCCATCCCCAACTTCTTCCTATCTGTATTTTCGTGTTTCCTTCCAAATTTACATATACACACATAAGACACTACAAGCTTATTCATCCTTCGCACTCCTGACCATTTTCTTGCTGCTCTGTGAATGCTCAGAGAGAGCATCTTCATTCTTTTCTATAGCTGTACTGTATCCCATTTTATGGATGTGTCATACTTAAGTTTCCTCCTATTAAAAGACATTCTGATACTCTCTTTTTTTATTTAAAACTTTTATTTATTTACTTTTGGCTGTGCTGGGTCTTCGTTGATGTGTGGGTTTAACTGCTTTGCAGTATGTGGGATCTTCCCAGATCAGGGATCGAACCTGTGTCTCTTGCATTGGCAGATGGGTTCTTACCCACTGAGCCACAAGGGAAGCCGGACATTCTGATAGTCTCTTAACAATTTTGTTATTCATAAATTGATACTTTGTCTCTTTGTGTTTAGATCTCGATTATTTAGAACTCCATGAGCAGGAAGGAGGTTGATGGGCATCCCCAGATTCTGACGAACCAAGACTACAGTCTATCAGAGCCACGAGGCAAAACGAACTCAGCAAAAGCCCCACTCCAAGAAGATCTTACTATGCCAGGAGAGACTGCCTTGTCCACCTATCCCCAAATATTCCATCTCTGGATTTCCCTGGCCATCCAGTGGTTAAGAGTCTGCCTGGGGCTTCCCCTGGTGGTCCAGTGGGTAAGGACACCATCTTGCAGTGCAAAGGGCGCCGGTTTGATCCCTGGCCTGGGAAGATCCCACGTGCCGCAGAGCGGCTGGACCCATGTGTCCAATTACCGAGTCGGAGCTCTGGAGCGCATGCGCCCAGAGCCAGCACTCTGTGACAACAGACGCCACCACGATGGGAGGCCCGCAGGAGCCAAAGAACAAAGACGGATGAAAATAGAGAAATGAAAGACCAATAGAAGTGGCCCGCCTGCTCCTCTCCCTCCCCAACCCGACCCCCGCCCCTAATAAATAAATAAATAAATCTTAAAAAAAAAAAAAAAAAAAGGAGTCTGCCTGCCAGTGCAGGTGACATGGGTTTGATTCCCAGTCCAGGAAGATCCCACTTACTATGGAGCAACTAAGCCCAAGTGCCACAACTACTGAAGCCAGAGCTCTACAGCCCATGTTTCTCAATAAAATAAGCCACCGCAAAGAGAAGCCAGTGCATAGCAACTAGAGAAAGTTCACTCAGGCAATAAAGACCCAGCACAGCCAAAAACAATTAATTTTTAAAAATTCCATTTCCCTTCAGCTCAGAAAAGAACCTGACATCTTGAACTAGGCAATCTATACACGGAGCAGTTTTTAACTGTAATGGCAGACGGGGTTACTGAGATCATATAAAACTCAACCCAGTCTAGCCTACCAGCTCAGGAGGAGGTCAAGCACGGAGGCTTTTCCTTAGACTCTCTGGCCGGGCCCATTAGGGACTGAGCAAAAGTCTTCTCCACTAAAACACTGGCTTTCTTAGCCTTCCCCCAAGCCAGAGATGTGTGCCTAAAGCTGTGAAAATGTCACATCAGGGCTGGATTTGTCACCAACAAGGGGTATGTGTTTCTTCCCTTACCCTTTAAGATCTTTTAGAACCGACGGGGGTGGCACCAGATCACAAAAGACCCCACGAGGCAAAACGAACTCAGCAAAAGCCCCACTCCAAGAAGATCTTACTATGCCAGGAGAGACTGCCTTGTCCACCTATCCCCAAATATTCCATCTCTGGATTTCCCTGGCCATCCAGTGGTTAAGAGTCTGCCTGGGGCTTCCCCTGGTGGTCCAGTGGGTAAGGACACCATCTTGCAGTGCAAAGGGCGCCGGTTTGATCCCTGGCCTGGGAAGATCCCACGTGCCGCAGAGCGGCTGGACCCATGTGTCCAATTACCGAGTCGGAGCTCTGGAGCGCATGCGCCCAGAGCCAGCACTCTGTGACAACAGACGCCACCACGATGGGAGGCCCGCAGGAGCCAAAGAACAAAGACGGATGAAAATAGAGAAATGAAAGACCAATAGAAGTGGCCCGCCTGCTCCTCTCCCTCCCCAACCCGACCCCCGCCCCTAATAAATAAATAAATAAATCTTAAAAAAAAAAAAAAAAAAAGGAGTCTGCCTGCCAGTGCAGGTGACATGGGTTTGATTCCCAGTCCAGGAAGATCCCACTTACTATGGAGCAACTAAGCCCAAGTGCCACAACTACTGAAGCCAGAGCTCTACAGCCCATGTTTCTCAATAAAATAAGCCACCGCAAAGAGAAGCCAGTGCATAGCAACTAGAGAAAGTTCACTCAGGCAATAAAGACCCAGCACAGCCAAAACAATTAATTTTTAAAAATTCCATTTCCCTTCAGCTCAGAAAAGAACCTGACATCTTGAACTAGGCAATCTATACACGGAGCAGTTTTTAACTGTAATGGCAGACGGGGTTACTGAGATCATATAAAACTCAACCCAGTCTAGCCTACCAGCTCAGGAGGAGGTCAAGCACGGAGGCTTTTCCTTAGACTCTCTGGCCGGGCCCATTAGGGACTGAGCAAAAGTCTTCTCCACTAAAACACTGGCTTTCTTAGCCTTCCCCCAAGCCAGAGATGTGTGCCTAAAGCTGTGAAAATGTCACATCAGGGCTGGATTTGTCACCAACAAGGGGTATGTGTTTCTTCCCTTACCCTTTTAAGATCTTTACTAAAAACAGCTTTGCCAAAGCAGCCATACCTTAGAATGAGACCAGCACTAAAATAATGAGAATTAAGACACTTCGCTTGCCCTTCAGTTTGTCCTAACCTCCCTGTCTTTCCTAAACTCAGTCACTGCATGCTCCAGAGGTCTCCTCCCTCCTTCCACATGTGGTCGCTGCTGTTGGTTCGCTGCACACATTCTCTTAGGTATCATTTCAGGGCACGCTGGCCTGGCTTTCAGTGGCTAGCATCTGCATCTCTTTGCTTAAGGGCTTTCTCCGGCTACCAGTGTCCATTCTGCCCATGTGCAAGGCAGACTGGAAGGGCTCAGTAATTAATATCACCATCTTCACCCCCACCCCTACCAAAAGCCTTCAATCAATGGCTGACCAAAGCTGTATTCATTAATAACCCAGCTCTCTTGCCACTTGGGTGGGAAGACTCTGAATTCCACTTTATATTTTTTACAAATATTTCCTTACTCATATACCCATTACAGAAACTTGCTCGATAAAGTACCATTTACTTGCCTTTTCTTGGTGATCTCACTTCCCCACTCCATGCTAATGTATGCTTCCTCCTAGAGAGGTACCAGAACTCTTGTCTCAAGGTCTTCTTGGTACCAGAAGTGTTCCTGAGAAGCAGAATCTCAGGATAGGATTCTGGAAGGAGGATCACTTAATGGCTAGACAGCCACAAAGACTAACTGCTGGTGGCAGGTGAGATGCTGCTAATCCCTAGGATGCTATGGCATCACAGGACTGAGGCTCTGGGTAGATGCCGACTTCATGAAGGCACCCTGTGGGGTGGGGATCCTTCAAGACGTAGCATGTACTTTGAACTAATGGTTACCATATAGTGCCGTGTCCCCAATACCTAGACTACAGAAAAGTTGGATACCAGGTACCACGGAGCTGCAGTAAGAGTCTCTGGCCGGGCCCATTAGGGACTGAGCAAAGTCTTCTCCACTAAAACACTGGCTTTCTTAGCCTTCCCCCAAGCCAGAGATGTGTGCCTAAAGCTGTGAAAATGTCACATCAGGGCTGGATTTGTCACCAACAAGGGGTATGTGTTTCTTCCCTTACCCTTTTAAGATCTTTACTAAAAACAGCTTTGCCAAAGCAGCCATACCTTAGAATGAGACCAGCACTAAAATAATGAGAATTAAGACACTTCGCTTGCCCTTCAGTTTGTCCTAACCTCCCTGTCTTTCCTAAACTCAGTCACTGCATGCTCCAGAGGTCTCCTCCCTCCTTCCACATGTGGTCGCTGCTGTTGGTTCGCTGCACACATTCTCTTAGGTATCATTTCAGGGCACGCTGGCCTGGCTTTCAGTGGCTAGCATCTGCATCTCTTTGCTTAAGGGCTTTCTCCGGCTACCAGTGTCCATTCTGCCCATGTGCAAGGCAGACTGGAAGGGCTCAGTAATTAATATCACCATCTTCACCCCCACCCCTACCAAAAGCCTTCAATCAATGGCTGACCAAAGCTGTATTCATTAATAACCCAGCTCTCTTGCCACTTGGGTGGGAAGACTCTGAATTCCACTTTATATTTTTTACAAATATTTCCTTACTCATATACCCATTACAGAAACTTGCTCGATAAAGTACCATTTACTTGCCTTTTCTTGGTGATCTCACTTCCCCACTCCATGCTAATGTATGCTTCCTCCTAGAGAGGTACCAGAACTCTTGTCTCAAGGTCTTCTTGGTACCAGAAGTGTTCCTGAGAAGCAGAATCTCAGGATAGGATTCTGGAAGGAGGATCACTTAATGGCTAGACAGCCACAAAGACTAACTGCTGGTGGCAGGTGAGGTGCTGCTAATCCCTAGGATGCTATGGCATCACAGGACTGAGGCTCTGGGTAGATGCCGACTTCATGAAGGCACCCTGTGGGGTGGGGATCCTTCAAGACGTAGCATGTACTTTGAACTAATGGTTACCATATAGTGCCGTGTCCCCAATACCTAGACTACAGAAAAGTTGGATACCAGGTACCACGGAGCTGCAGTAAGAGTGGGTCCTCCAGCTGCCACTCTCAAGGATCCACTTAGAGATCTGCCAACCTCAGAATCTGCCAAGTCCTGGTGCAGAGAGGCATCCCAGCACTCTGTCAGTGCCTGTGCTGTGATTATGGCCAACTTGGTGAGTGTGGTTGAATCGTTTCATCCCTTCAAGCTTCAACGTGTTCCAAAATACTCTCAAAAGACTTTAATTGTAACTTTCAGTTTATAGGCAATGGGAGAGATCTGGGAGAAAGAGAAAGCAAGAAAACATTGTGACAAACTGAAAGCACACACCATCACTGCCATCACCATCATCATCTCCACCTCCACCAACACCACCATTGCCACCTCCACCAACAACACCATCGCCACTACCAACACCACCACCACCTGACATGTGTGGAGGGATGCCACTGTAAGTTGTTCTCAAACTGGGCTATAGGAAACCCTAAGGACTCAAGGAGGTACCTCACAAGTTCTCCCAACACTGAACCAACAGGGTGCCAAGGAATGAATATTTGAAATGACTGTGTGTGATAGCCAGTTAGCAATTTTGTATATTGATTTTGAAAAAAAAAAAAAAAACCCTCCCAATCACTAAAAGTACAATTTGAAAACCATAACTTTACATGGTCACTTTATTTTTATAACCACTCCCAACCTGCGGTAAGGAAAGTAAGATTCGGAGAGTTTATGTGATGGACCCAAAACTACAGACTGGGAGCTCGATAAAGTACCATTTACTTGCCTTTTCTTGGTGATCTCACTTCCCCACTCCATGCTAATGTATGCTTCCTCCTAGAGAGGTACCAGAACTCTTGTCTCAAGGTCTTCTTGGTACCAGAAGTGTTCCTGAGAAGCAGAATCTCAGGATAGGATTCTGGAAGGAGGATCACTTAATGGCTAGACAGCCACAAAGACTAACTGCTGGTGGCAGGTGAGGTGCTGCTAATCCCTAGGATGCTATGGCATCACAGGACTGAGGCTCTGGGTAGATGCCGACTTCATGAAGGCACCCTGTGGGGTGGGGATCCTTCAAGACGTAGCATGTACTTTGAACTAATGGTTACCATATAGTGCCGTGTCCCCAATACCTAGACTACAGAAAAGTTGGATACCAGGTACCACGGAGCTGCAGTAAGAGTGGGTCCTCCAGCTGCCACTCTCAAGGATCCACTTAGAGATCTGCCAACCTCAGAATCTGCCAAGTCCTGGTGCAGAGAGGCATCCCAGCACTCTGTCAGTGCCTGTGCTGTGATTATGGCCAACTTGGTGAGTGTGGTTGAATCGTTTCATCCCTTCAAGCTTCAACGTGTTCCAAAATACTCTCAAAAGACTTTAATTGTAACTTTCAGTTTATAGGCAATGGGAGAGATCTGGGAGAAAGAGAAAGCAAGAAAACATTGTGACAAACTGAAAGCACACACCATCACTGCCATCACCATCATCATCTCCACCTCCACCAACACCACCATTGCCACCTCCACCAACAACACCATCGCCACTACCAACACCACCACCACCTGACATGTGTGGAGGGATGCCACTGTAAGTTGTTCTCAAACTGGGCTATAGGAAACCCTAAGGACTCAAGGAGGTACCTCACAAGTTCTCCCAACACTGAACCAACAGGGTGCCAAGGAATGAATATTTGAAATGACTGTGTGTGATAGCCAGTTAGCAATTTTGTATATTGATTTTGAAAAAAAAAAAAAAAACCCTCCCAATCACTAAAAGTACAATTTGAAAACCATAACTTTACATGGTCACTTTATTTTTATAACCACTCCCAACCTGCGGTAAGGAAAGTAAGATTCGGAGAGTTTATGTGATGGACCCAAAACTACAGACTGGACGGAGCTGTGCTGGGGTACCAGGCCAGGTCATGCCCCTTGCTCTTTCCCTCATATTCTACCACATTTGAGCACTGATGATGTAACACGTGGTGGAGCAATTTCTTGGCCTTGAAGATTGTTTCGGTGAGAATGGGTCAGAGAACAGTTTAAAGAAAGTTCTTGGAATTGGGGGCTGTTTTAAGAAATTTACCAAAATATCTCCAGTTCATTCCCTCCCTGAGTTATATTTAACATGTCCTGCTCCAAGGGCTGCTCTGATGGGACATGATCCTACTTCTTGTCCTACGAGTCCATCACCCTTTGGGCAATACTCAAAAATATCACCTGGAGCAGTCCCCTATTGCTGCAACATTGCTGCAGAATGAAAACTTGTGACTTACAAAATCAAGCATCTATTCTTCGTATTCACTGGTCTGCAGATTAGCTAGGGTGATTCTACTTCAGTCTGGGTTTGGGTCTGTTTTGTAGGACTAATCCTGGGATCCAGAGAAAAGGGGGACTGGGTGAGGCATGCTCTTGTCATGGTGGTTATAAGAGAAGCCGCACAGCCTGAGCATTATTTAAAGGCTTTGCTAGAGTCACAGTCACTCATATCCCATCGGCTAAAGCAGGTTGATGGCCATGCCCAAAGTCAGTGGGGTAAGAAGGGGATCGGTCCCAGGTTGCAAGGGAGATGAGTGAAGCTTTGCTGAATAACACTTCAATCTATCACATCAGCTGAAAGTGTGGTTCCCCTGAAGCGAGCTCAAGTACATTTTTTCCAAAGCCCTCTAAATCTATAAGCTGATATTGTCACAAATCAGTTCTATAAGCTGCCAAGAAGAGACAATTTCAAAGGGACCTTTCTTGAGAGACCCAGGCAGAATGTGAAATGGCAGTCTCCCAGGCTAGGGATCCCCAAGACTAAGCATGTCTAGTTAAGCCAGGATATTTTTAAAACCCACTATTTTACTTCTCCTGATCTTCCCTAAATCAAGCTTTCCAACTTCCCTTTAGAAAAGATGGGATCTGAAGCAGAGAGTAGAGGCAGATGTGCATAGTTTATATGCATCACGTAAATAACTAATATCTAGCAATGGGGGTCTTGGCCAAGATGTGGAAGAGTGCAGTGGCCAGGAGTAGACACTCCTGAGTCTGACAGCACGGATTTGAATCTCTCCTTATGCTGATGATGTAACACGTGGTGGAGCAATTTCTTGGCCTTGAAGATTGTTTCGGTGAGAATGGGTCAGAGAACAGTTTAAAGAAAGTTCTTGGAATTGGGGCTGTTTTAAGAAATTTACCAAAATATCTCCAGTTCATTCCCTCCCTGAGTTATATTTAACATGTCCTGCTCCAAGGGCTGCTCTGATGGGACATGATCCTACTTCTTGTCCCGAGTCCATCACCCTTTGGGCAATACTCAAAAATATCACCTGGAGCAGTCCCCTATTGCTGCAACATTGCTGCAGAATGAAAACTTGTGACTTACAAAATCAAGCATCTATTCTTCGTATTCACTGGTCTGCAGATTAGCTAGGGTGATTCTACTTCAGTCTGGGTTTGGGTCTGTTTTGTAGGACTAATCCTGGGATCCAGAGAAAAGGGGGACTGGGTGAGGCATGCTCTTGTCATGGTGGTTATAAGAGAAGCCGCACAGCCTGAGCATTATTTAAAGGCTTTGCTAGAGTCACAGTCACTCATATCCCATCGGCTAAAGCAGGTTGATGGCCATGCCCAAAGTCAGTGGGGTAAGAAGGGGATCGGTCCCAGGTTGCAAGGGAGATGAGTGAAGCTTTGCTGAATAACACTTCAATCTATCACATCAGCTGAAAGTGTGGTTCCCCTGAAGCGAGCTCAAGTACATTTTTTCCAAAGCCCTCTAAATCTATAAGCTGATATTGTCACAAATCAGTTCTATAAGCTGCCAAGAAGAGACAATTTCAAAGGGACCTTTCTTGAGAGACCCAGGCAGAATGTGAAATGGCAGTCTCCCAGGCTAGGGATCCCCAAGACTAAGCATGTCTAGTTAAGCCAGGATATTTTTTTAAAAACCCACTATTTTACTTCTCCTGATCTTCCCTAAATCAAGCTTTCCAACTTCCCTTTAGAAAAGATGGGATCTGAAGCAGAGAGTAGAGGCAGATGTGCATAGTTTATATGCATCACGTAAATAACCAATATCTAGCAATGGGGGTCTTGGCCAAGATGTGGAAGAGTGCAGTGGCCAGGAGTAGACACTCCTGAGTCTGACAGCACGGATTTGAATCTCTCCTTATGCTGGATACTACTGGCTTCCCCATCTGACTCCTCAGCCTCCATTTCCCACTCTGCCTTCCAATAAGAGTCCTCATTTTGCTCATGGAACTCCCATCCTCAGGGAATAATGACCCACTTCCAACACAAAGTTCAGCCTAATACACTAGGGGTAATTCTGTCCCCTTTGCCAGTGATAAATTCAAGAAGAGGTAAGTGACCTAGAAGGGCCAGATGTGATGAACACAGTCCTTGTGGGGAGAGCTTGCTGGAAGGAAAATAGTTCATCACTTTAAGCAGAAAACTCTAGAAAGAAACCAGCCCACTCTTTTTATTTTCCTAATTTTTTTGTGTCTAGATGTCTTTGTGAGAGTCCTCTAGCTTCCTAAAGATGAAAACAACGGGAAGATGTCAGAGAAGAGAGAGAGAAAGAACAAATGTCCTGAGGGTATCATTGAACTGCTGAATCAGCCTCCCCTGAAGCTTATCCTAATGGTGTCCTTGCTTTTCAGTGAGGTCGTAAAAGATCCTGTGTCTTGACTCTTGACTCACAGCTCAGCTGTTGACAGGCACTGTGTCCTTGGACAAGTCACTTTATTTCTCTAACTCCATTTTTGTACCAGAATCTATTGTGAAGATTCAAAGGCAATGAGTATGAAGCATTCGAAAAGCTGCAGTGTCTGTCTGGTGTCTGATAAGGGTGCAAATAAGGCATGATTTTACTACAGGGCTTTTGGGCACCATCAAGCAAGAAAGTGCAGGCCTGAGCTAAGAACTGCAACTTACGTACTTCTCTACATTTATAGTTGTTGCTTTCTAGCTGTTTTGTCTAGAAAGTTACAGAAAAATCTGTCTCTGTGATGGACTCCTACCCTCATCCCTGAAGCCCGAGGGGTAAAAGGCCCACAGCGAAGAGTGGAAGGTAGATACGTTCGTGTCGTGTTTTTTCAAACATTCTATAATTAATACGTGTTTTTTAACATGAAAAAAATGCAGATAAGCAATATGAGAGAAAGAAAAGAAAATTCACTCAAGATCCCAACACCCAAAGGAAACCACTCTGAACACTGATGTATGTGTTCAAACTTCTCACTGGTGGTGTCTTTGAAAAGAATAAGAAGAAAGAAAAAACAGGCATCCTTGCATGCTACATCTGAGGGTGAATGCGTGAAGGAGGGCAACTTGGCAGTCTTTGAAGATTAAAGAAAAATATTTTTTAATGCACCAACACTTTGGCTCAACAATGCTGCTTTTAGGAATCCATTCTCTAAAGCTACAGCAAGAGTGTTGGATTCTTGGATAGAGCTTCCAAAATGCAGTGTGCTGTTTTCCATATTTTTTATACCATCTCAGTGAATCCTCACAACCCACGAAGGAGATGTTATATTTTTTATAACAGCTCTACTGAGACACAATTCACATCCAAAATTGAACTGCTGAAATGCAGCTCCCCTTTTTTTTGAAGCTTATCCTAAATGAAAACAACGGGAAGATGTCAGAGAGAGAGAGAAAGAACAAATGTCCTGAGGGTATCATTGAACTGCTGAATCAGCCTCCCCTGAAGCTTATCCTAATGGTGTCCTTGCTTTTCAGTGAGGTCGTAAAAGATCCTGTGTCTTGACTCTTGACTCACAGCTCAGCTGTTGACAGGCACTGTGTCCTTGGACAAGTCACTTTATTTCTCTAACTCCATTTTTGTACCAGAATCTATTGTGAAGATTCAAAGGCAATGAGTATGAAGCATTCGAAAAGCTGCAGTGTCTGTCTGGTGTCTGATAAGGGTGCAAATAAGGCATGATTTTACTACAGGGCTTTTGGGCACCATCAAGCAAGAAAGTGCAGGCCTGAGCTAAGAACTGCAACTTACGTACTTCTCTACATTTATAGTTGTTGCTTTCTAGCTGTTTTGTCTAGAAAGTTACAGAAAAATCTGTCTCTGTGATGGACTCCTACCCTCATCCCTGAAGCCCGAGGGGTAAAAGGCCCACAGCGAAGAGTGGAAGGTAGATACGTTCGTGTCGTGTTTTTTCAAACATTCTATAATTAATACGTGTTTTTTAACATGAAAAAAATGCAGATAAGCAATATGAGAGAAAGAAAAGAAAATTCACTCAAGATCCCAACACCCAAAGGAAACCACTCTGAACACTGATGTATGTGTTCAAACTTCTCACTGGTGGTGTCTTTGAAAAGAATAAGAAGAAAGAAAAAACAGGCATCCTTGCATGCTACATCTGAGGGTGAATGCGTGAAGGAGGGCAACTTGGCAGTCTTTGAAGATTAAAGAAAAATATTTTTTAATGCACCAACACTTTGGCTCAACAATGCTGCTTTTAGGAATCCATTCTCTAAAGCTACAGCAAGAGTGTTGGATTCTTGGATAGAGCTTCCAAAATGCAGTGTGCTGTTTTCCATATTTTTTATACCATCTCAGTGAATCCTCACAACCCACGAAGGAGATGTTATATTTTTTATAACAGCTCTACTGAGACACAATTCACATACCACACAATTTGTCCACCTAAAGTATAAAACTCAGTGGTTTTTTAGTGTATTCATAAAGCAGTGTAACCACTACCACAATTTTAGACTATTTTGTTGTTGCTGGTGTTCGGTCACTAAGTCATGTCCGACTCTTTGTGACCCCATGGACTGCAACACACCAGGCTCCTAAGTCCTCCACTATCTCCTGGATTGCTCAAATTCATGAACATTTGAATCACTCCTAAAAGAAACCCTCCTTTGGTAGTCATTCCTCACTGCTGCAGCCTCTCAACCTCCAGTCTCCTTTCTGTTTCTATGGATCTGTCTGTCCTGGGCATTTCATAGAAATGAAATCATACAATATGTGGTCCTTTGTGATGGGCTTCTTTCAGTTAGCATAATATTTTCAAGATTCACCCATGTTGTAGCTTGTATCAGAACTTAGGTCTCATTAACATCAAATAATATTCTACTGTATAGATACACAGTTGGTGGGCATTTGGATTGTTTCTACATTTCACTACTATGAATAACATTGCTACGAACATTTATGCTCCAGGTTTTATGTAAACTTGTGTGTTCATTTATCCCAGGTCTATACGCTGGAGTGAAACTGTTGAATCATGTAGAAACTTTATGTTTAACTTTCTGAGGAGCTGCCAAAGCTCTTTCTAAAGTGGTTGCATCATTTTACATTCCAGCCAGCAGTGTACAAGGGTTCCAATTTCTTTATATCCTCACTAACCAACACTTATTATCTGTCTCTTTGATTACAGACATATGAGTGGATGTGAGGCAACATCTCACTGTGGTTAGTTTGCATTTCCTTGATGAGTAGAAGGTGGTACAGTTATTATATTTATTTCATATATGAAGAAACTGAGTCACAGAGAGGTTAATTAACTTAAGTACCTCTGGTTACTTAGTAAGTATACAGACTTTGGCAAACTCCCACAGTATACGCCGAAGAAAGTTTGCTACAGTACTGTGAAAAGAAAATTAGAACAACTGGTAGGGATTTATCCCTATAGAAGAGGATCCTTCAGCTTTCAAAGAACGAGGAAGGCCCATTTATATGGATGTGAAATAAGTTCCAGGGCACAACCCACGAAGGAGATGTTATATTTTTTATAACAGCTCTACTGAGACACAATTCACATACCACACAATTTGTCCACCTAAAGTATAAAACTCAGTGGTTTTTTAGTGTATTCATAAAGCAGTGTAACCACTACCACAATTTTAGACTATTTTGTTGTTGCTGGTGTTCGGTCACTAAGTCATGTCCGACTCTTTGTGACCCCATGGACTGCAACACACCAGGCTCCTAAGTCCTCCACTATCTCCTGGATTGCTCAAATTCATGAACATTTGAATCACTCCTAAAAGAAACCCTCCTTTGGTAGTCATTCCTCACTGCTGCAGCCTCTCAACCTCCAGTCTCCTTTCTGTTTCTATGGATCTGTCTGTCCTGGGCATTTCATAGAAATGAAATCATACAATATGTGGTCCTTTGTGATGGGCTTCTTTCAGTTAGCATAATATTTTCAAGATTCACCCATGTTGTAGCTTGTATCAGAACTTAGGTCTCATTAACATCAAATAATATTCTACTGTATAGATACACAGTTGGTGGGCATTTGGATTGTTTCTACATTTCACTACTATGAATAACATTGCTACGAACATTTATGCTCCAGGTTTTATGTAAACTTGTGTGTTCATTTATCCCAGGTCTATACGCTGGAGTGAAACTGTTGAATCATGTAGAAACTTTATGTTTAACTTTCTGAGGAGCTGCCAAAGTTTTTTCTAAAGTGGTTGCATCATTTTACATTCCAGCCAGCAGTGTACAAGGGTTCCAATTTCTTTATATCCTCACTAACCAACACTTATTATCTGTCTCTTTGATTACAGACATATGAGTGGATGTGAGGCAACATCTCACTGTGGTTAGTTTGCATTTCCTTGATGAGTAGAAGGTGGTACAGTTATTATATTTATTTCATATATGAAGAAACTGAGTCACAGAGAGGTTAATTAACTTAAGTACCTCTGGTTACTTAGTAAGTATACAGACTTTGGCAAACTCCCACAGTATACGCCGAAGAAAGTTTGCTACAGTACTGTGAAAAGAAAATTAGAACAACTGGTAGGGATTTATCCCTATAGAAGAGGATCCTTCAGCTTTCAAAGAACGAGGAAGGCCCATTTATATGGATGTGAAATAAGTTCCAGGGCACAATGTTAGTGAAAAAGCCAGTCACAGAATCATGTGTACAGAATGAACCTACAGATACACAACTACAGTTACCTGTGTAGTTGCAGATATATATGGTATAGATACAGATTGGAAGGTTACACACTAAATGCCTTAGGAAGTAAGCTCCAGGAAGTGGGGGACCTTTTCATTTTGTGGGCTACTGTATTGTTAACAGGCTTTCCCCAATGGCTCAGTGGTAAAGAATCTGCCTGCAATGCAGGAGACATAGGAAGCGAGGGTTTGATCCCTGGGTTGGGAAGATCCTCTGTAGAAGGCAGTGGCAACCCACTCCAGTATTCCTGCCTGGGAAATCCCATGGTCAGAGGAGCCTGGAAGGCTATCATCTGCGGGGTCACAAAAGAGTTGGCCTTGACTTAGCAACGGAGCACACACACCAATCACCAACACTCAGAACTGAGTGCAGCCTATCAAACTACATATTTGTATTTAAGTGGGTCATTCCTTTGGAGAGAGGATTGGAAAATAGGAGTGTATACTGAAGAGCTTGTGTTTCATTCTGCAGAGCCATGTCCTCTCTGTCTGTATGATTTCATGTAGTAGTTGTATCATTTTTGACACATAAACATAACCTGGTTAAATAGAAGTAGCGGCATAGGGGTGATCTCTGCTTCCTGTACCTTGACAAGCAAAAGCCTCTGCTAATATACTCCATTCAGACTGAAGAGCAAAACTGAGATCTCTAATAAAACTGCTGTATTTATAAATGTTGAATAAAAACTGCTTAGATAGCTTAAAAAATAAAAATAATGAAAAAAAAAAAAAAACACCTGGAATTCTTGGGGCCTTTAGCAAGAGAAAAAAATGAAGCCTGCAGAGAATTGGTATGGAAATGATACACAGCTTCAGCGGCTTCCTGAGACACAGGAGCACCTCCCTGGGCCACAGTGGCCCTCACTTCAAGTGACTACAGCTCCCTCCCAGTGGGGCTTCATCTCCGCGGCTGATCACCTGCGTGGGAGACAGGCTGGCTCCAGCTCTGCTGAGCACCCGGGCTGATCAATAAGCCACTCTTCCAGTTAACAGGAATCCAATGTCACAATGCCAGCAATGAATCTTGTCTTCATGCTTGAGAAGATCTTAAAAATCAATAAGCATTAGAAGGCCACGGCCACGTAGTTTTCTATTGTTTTTCAATACATGTTTAATTTGTCGTTCCCGATGAGCCCTCTGAGGCAGCCCAAGGATCGAGGGCTCCTGGGAACAGCACAGGTGTTCACACCACATCATTCAAGGCTAACCACCTAGAAGACAATGAGGAGACAATTGGAATCGGGAGACAGGAAAGGGACCAGGGACTGTGGCCGAACTGTTCTGATAATCTTGGGTACAGGACTGAGCTATAGATGACAACAGCGGCAGGTGCCAGAATTCAAACAGTGAAAATGTCAAGTTGCACCAGAAACGATGGTCACCAGAAGCCAGGACAAGAGACGTGTGAGCTGGGTGTAAGCAGGCTGCCCCTCACAGATGAAGAGATCTATGACACCCTCTGCATTTATTATGAAGAGAACATCTCTTCTCTGATGACGACACATTCTCTGACTACGGTTCTCATGGTTCAAGCCAACAGGGGGCCGTGGGACAGGGTTTGCTTTCCATCTTGAGAAATGCAGTATTTCCTGCCATATCAGGAAACAAAAGATGCCACAGTCATCAGGAATTGCAGTCACCACGGACAGCGAGCTGAGGAGCCCTGAGGGAACTCTGGAAGGAAAGATTACCTCCCGTAGAGCAGCCATCAGACTTCAGCCACTCCCGACCATGAACCCAAAGGAAACCAAGGATATGAAAACACAGGATACTGGCTCCCAATGGGGAGGTGCATATCCAAAGAAT
Organism: Tragulus kanchil; assembly: GCA_022376925.1. Lineage (NCBI taxonomy): Eukaryota > Metazoa > Chordata > Mammalia > Artiodactyla > Tragulidae > Tragulus > Tragulus kanchil. The sequence continues at coordinate 29,812,397 of JAIOJX010000006.1, read as the reverse complement.
GATTTCAGCGAGCCAGACTCTTGCACCTTCCCACACGTAGAAAAGCCCTAAATTTCTTGAGATATCTGGATTTCCTTTAATTCACAATAATCTTTTGACACTCTGGCTACCTACCCTTTGTTGCAAAACTTCTATATAACCTGGCTCCTCCCTTTGTCTCCTTGTGGCAGTTTTCTCAGGGTTATTTGAGATGCTTCCTCTTGAGATTTGAAGTCCTAAAAATTACCACCAAATAAAACACAAGTCTCAACATTTAGGTTGTGAATATTTTTTAAGCCCCCGTTCTGCACACGACTGTTCCATCACCAAGTCTTATTGATTTTGAAATGACTATTCTGTCTGTTTTCTCCAACTCCACTGTTATTCTTTTAGTTCAAGTTCCCATTACCACGTGCCTGGGCATGTACAGCCACTTCCTAAACAGACTGCCTGTTTTCCTCCAACTCCATCGTCCCACAAAGAGGAATAGGATTTGAGAGGCAATGTGCCTTGTGGCTAAGAGCGTGAAACCGAGAGATCCTGGCTCCTCCAGGCTCCTATAGATCTGGGACCTTGGATAGGCTCCTGAACCCTGCTGTGCTTGTGTGCTTCCTCTCTAAAACACAGATGCTGATTTTGTATGTCCCTGGAAAAGGCACAGCGAGGATTAAGTGAACTAATCTAGATAAAGGGCTGAGAACAGTGGCTGCCAGATGCTAACGGCTCAGTACTCAGTGACATCTTTCTGAAACACAGCCTCCTTGCTTCTACCTGGGTCAAGACAAAATCCAGGGTCCTCTACCCAGCCCCCTTCAGGACTGTGCCTTTCCCCACCTAGGTTCTCATGGTTCAAGCCAACAGGGGGCCGTGGGACAGGGTTTGCTTTCCATCTTGAGAAATGCAGTATTTCCTGCCATATCAGGAAACAAAAGATGCCACAGTCATCAGGAATTGCAGTCACCACGAACAGCGAGCTGAGGAGCCCTGAGGGAACTCTGGAAGGAAAGATTACCTCCCGTAGAGCAGCCATCAGACTTCAGCCACTCCTGACCATGAACCCAAAGGAAACCAAGGATATGAAAACACAGGATACTGGCTCCCAATGGGGAGGTGCATATCCAAAGAATGATTTCAGCGAGCCAGACTCTTGCACCTTCCCACACGTAGAAGAGCCCTAAATTTCTTGAGATATCTGGATTTCCTTTAATTCACAATAATCTTTGGACACTCTGGCTACCTACCCTTTGTTGCAAAACTTCTATATAACCTGGCTCCTCCCTTTGTCTCCTTGTGGCAGTTTTCTCAGGGTTATTTGAGATGCTTCCTCTTGAGATTTGAAGTCCTAAAAATTACCACCAAATAAAACACAAGTCTCAACATTTAGGTTGTGAATATTTTTTAAGCCCCCGTTCTGCACACGACTGTTCCATCACCAAGTCTTATTGATTTTGAAATGACTATTCTGTCTGTTTTCTCCAACTCCACTGTTATTCTTTTAGTTCAAGTTCCCATTACCACGTGCCTGGGCATGTACAGCCACTTCCTAAACAGACTGCCTGTTTTCCTCCAACTCCATCGTCCCACAAAGAGGAATAGGATTTGAGAGGCAATGTGCCTTGTGGCTAAGAGCGTGAAACCGAGAGATCCTGGCTCCTCCAGGCTCCTATAGATCTGGGACCTTGGATAGGCTCCTGAACCCTGCTGTGCTTGTGTGCTTCCTCTCTAAAACAGAGATGCTAATTTTGTATGTCCCTGGAAAAGGCACAGCGAGGATTAAGTGAACTAATCTAGATAAAGGGCTGAGAACAGTGGCTGCCAGATGCTAACGGCTCAGTACTCAGTGACATCTTTCTGAAACACAGCCTCCTTGCTTCTACCTGGGTCAGGACAAAATCCAGGGTCCTCTACCCAGCCCACAACTCTTCAGGACTGGCTCGCCTTTCCCAGCTCACCTCTGGGGACTCCCTGCTTCTCACTCGATACTCACATTCAACGTCCTTTTGTTCCGCTAGCCAAACGGGCTATCAGACCTTCACACATGCCGTTGCATCACCTGGAACCTTCTCCCGTAAGTTCTTCCCCGTCCTCCTGCCTACGGACCACTCATGTCTCCGGTCTTAGATGGTGTTTTCTTTGGGAAGCTTCTCTCACCCATCAGATCCAAGTAAGGGCCCTTCCTTGTGTTCCCCCACCTGTATCTTACTTCCCATTAATGCTCTTGCTACACTGTATTCAAAAAAGCTTTATTATGAAAAGAAAAGTCAAAACCCAACCAGACAGTTCAATACTGCAGTGAACTCATATACTCCCACAATTGATAACATTTCACCATATTTTCTCACTCTCTGTCTCTTTTCATACATACACACACACACACACACACACACACACACACACAGTGGCAGTGTTTATTTGCTAAGTCGTGTCTGACTCTTTTGCGACCCTATGGACTGTAGCTTGCCAGGCTCCACTGTCCATGGAATTCTCCAGGCAAGAATACTGGAGTAGGTTGCCATTCCCTTCTCCAGTGGATCTTCCCAACCTAGGAATCGAACCCGCATCTCCTGTTTCCAAGTACAGAGGGCATGACCTTTCAACTCTGAACATTTCAACGTGCATCTCCAAAAAAGAAAATTTCTGAGGTTTATTTTCCAGTCTAAACTATAATAGCATAATAGAACCTACGAAAAATGAATCATTCTCTAGTAACTGCATACTTGGTCTGTATCCAAATTTCCCCAGAGCCTCCTTAATTCCTTTTTCTGTCTTTCTGCAAGATTGCATTTGAATTTCCCCTTTCCTTGGGCTGCAGGTCTAAGAGGAATGAAATATGTCCCTTTGCTTCCCTCACCTCAGCCTTCAACCCTCAGTAGGTACCCTGCTGTGCTTGTGTGCTTCCTCTCTAAAACAGAGATGCTGATTTTGTATGTCCCTGGAAAAGGCACAGCGAGGATTAAGTGAACTAATCTAGATAAAGGGCTGAGAACAGTGGCTGCCAGATGCTAACGGCTCAGTACTCAGTGACATCTTTCTGAAACACAGCCTCCTTGCTTCTACCTGGGTCAAGACAAAATCCAGGGTCCTCTACCCAGCCCACAACTCTTCAGGACTGGCTTGCCTTTCCCAGCTCACCTCTGGGGACTCCCTGCTTCTCACTCGATACTCACATTCAATGTCCTTTTTTTCCGCTAGCCAAAAGGGCTATCAGACCTTCACACATGCCGTTGCATCACCTGGAACCTTCTCCCGTAAGTTCTTCCCCATCCTCCTGCCTACGGACCACTCATGTCTCCGGTCTTAGATGGTGTTCTCTTTGGGAAGCTTCTCTCACCCATCAGATCCAAGTAAGGGCCCTTCCTTGTGTTCCCCTACCTGTATCTTACTTCCCATTAATGCTCTTGCTACACTGTATTCAAAAAAGCTTTATTATGAAAAGAAAAGTCAAAACCCAACCAGACAGTTCAATACTGCAGTGAACTCATATACTCCCACAATTGATAACATTTCACCATATTTTCTCACTCTCTGTCTCTTTTCATACATACACACACACACACACACACACACACACACACACAGTGGCAGTGTTTATTTGCTAAGTCGTGTCTGACTCTTTTGCGACCCTATGGACTGTAGCTTGCCAGGCTCCACTGTCCATGGAATTCTCCAGGCAAGAATACTGGAGTAGGTTGCCATTCCCTTCTCCAGTGGATCTTCCCAACCTAGGAATCGAACCCGCATCTCCTGTTTCCAAGTACAGAGGGCATGACCTTTCAACTCTGAACATTTCAACGTGCATCTCCAAAAAAGAAAATTTCTGAGGTTTATTTTCCAGTCTAAACTATAATAGCATAATAGAACCTACGAAAAATGAATCATTCTCTAGTAACTGCATACTTGGTCTGTATCCAAATTTCCCCAGAGCCTCCTTAATTCCTTTTTCTGTCTTTCTGCAAGATTGCATTTGAATTTCCCCTTTTCTTGGGCTGCAGGTCTAAGAGGAATGAAATATGTCCCTTTGCTTCCCTCACCTCAGCCTTCAACCCTCAGTAGGTATTTGTTGTAAGAATAACGTCCATGGCCCACCTCCTCCTGCACCACCATGCCGGAGCCCAGGCCCCCTGCACTGGGAGTTCAGAGTCTTAGCCACTGGACCTCCAGGGAAGTCCCTTGTATAGATCCTTTTAAGACAACCACCAGGAAGAGTGGGGACTCCTCCACAGAAAGAAGCTGAGAGCATCGAATATGGCTGAATTATATGTCCCTAGATGCACATGCTGAAGCCCTATGCTCAGCCTCAGAACATAGGTATATTTGCTGATGGGGCTTTAAAGCAATGATTAAGTTAAAATGAGACCTTTAGAGTGGGCCCCAGTCCAATTTTTACAAGAAGGAGGATTTGGACAAAGAGATACCAGGGATGCACGTATCCAGAAAAAAGGCCACATGAGGACACAGTGAGAAGACGCCATCTGTAAGTCCAGGAGGGAGTCTCAGGAAAAAGCAGCCTTGTGCACACCTTGATTTCAGACTCTCAGCACCCAGAACTGTGAGGAAATAAATTTCTGTTGTTTAAGCCAGCTGCATGTGCGCATGCTCAGTCGCTTCAGTTGTATCGATCTCTTTGGGACTTAATGGGCTGTAGCCTGCCAAGCAACTCTGTCCATGGGATTCTCCAGACAAGAATACTGGAGTGGGTTGACATGCCCTCCTCCAGGGATCTTCCCGACCCAGGGATTGAACCCACACCTCTTATGCTTCCTACATTGCCAGGTGGATTCTTTACCAATAGTGCCACTTGGAAAGTCCTTTAAAGCCACCTAGTCTGCATTACTTGTTTTGGCAGTGCAAAGAAAGAGTGGGGCAGCACACAAAAAAATAGGGGCAATGATAGATGCAAATAAAGTTGATTTCCTGAATACATCTTGTGTGTACTGCTTACTCAATGTCTGTTCTCTTACTTAACCTGTCTCTGGCCAATACTTACTTAATTTGTCTCTGGTAATAATTGAGCAATTATTACCATTGCAAATACCTTCCCTGTCACCACTGGGCAAGTCCATCTTCCCTGAACTTGGCAAAAGCTAAGAACCACAGGCAAACCACCGAAGAGCTTCTTCGTTCTTGCTGTGGACAACACAAGTGCTGATGTTCTACAAAACCAGGGACTGAACGCCACCCCTCCCTCTGAAACTCACGATCCACAGGAGGAGACTAGCTCCCAACCAACCGAAGGGTAGGACAGGCTTTGGATTCACATCCGGCTCCAGAGAAAACTGAGTTCAAATACTGACTCTGTCACCCGATAGCTGTGTGACCCTGAGCAAGTTACTTAATAGCTCTGTACTTCACTTTCCTTATCTATAAAACGGAGATGATAAATGTACCCATCCATAGAGCTATCATGTGGTAAATGAGGAAATAGATGCAAATGCTTAGAACCTTGCCTGACACAACAGTTAGCCTCAGGGCTTCCCTGGTGATCCAGTGGGTAAGGACACCGCCTGAAGGAGGATTTGGAAAAAACAGTGAGACCAAAAACGGGCCATCCTGTAAGTCCAGGAGGGAGTCTCAGGAAAAAGCAGCCTTGTGCACACCTTGATTTCAGACTCTCAGCACCCAGAACTGTGAGGAAATAAATTTCTGTTGTTTAAGCCAGCTGCATGTGCACATGCTCAGTCGCTTCAGTTGTATCGATCTCTTTGGGACTTAATGGGCTGTAGCCTGCCAAGCAACTCTGTCCATGGGATTCTCCAGACAAGAATACTGGAGTGGGTTGCCATGCCCTCCTCCAGGGATCTTCCCGACCCAGGGATTGAACCCACACCTCTTATGCTTCCTACATTGCCAGGTGGATTCTTTACCAATAGTGCCACTTGGAAAGTCCTTTAAAGCCACCTAGTCTGCATTACTTGTTTTGGCAGTGCAAAGAAAGAGTGGGGCAGCACACAAAAAAATAGGGGCAATGATAGATGCAAATAAAGTTGATTTCCTGAATACATCTTGTGTGTACTGCTTACTCAATGTCTGTTCTCTTACTTAACCTGTCTCTGGCCAATACTTACTTAATTTGTCTCTGGTAATAATTGAGCAATTATTACCATTGCAAATACCTTCCCTGTCACCACTGGGCAAGTCCATCTTCCCTGAACTTGGCAAAAGCTAAGAACCACAGGCAAACCACCGAAGAGCTTCTTCGTTCTTGCTGTGGACAACACAAGTGCTGATGTTCTACAAAACCAGGGACTGAACGCCACCCCTCCCTCTGAAACTCACGATCCACAGGAGGAGACTAGCTCCCAACCAACCGAAGGGTAGGACAGGCTTTGGATTCACATCCGGCTCCAGAGAAAACTGAGTTCAAATACTGACTCTGTCACCCGATAGCTGTGTGACCCTGAGCAAGTTACTTAATAGCTCTGTACTTCACTTTCCTTATCTATAAAACGGAGATGATAAATGTACCCATCCATAGAGCTATCATGTGGTAAATGAGGAAATAGATGCAAATGCTTAGAACCTTGCCTGACACAACAGTTAGCCTCAGGGCTTCCCTGGTGATCCAGTGGGTAAGGACACCGCCTTGCAGTGCAAGGGGCGCCAGTTCCATCCCTGGCCTGGGAAGATCCCACGTGCTGCGGAGCTGCTGGACCCATGTGTCCAATTACTGAGCCGGAGCTCTGGAGCGCATGCGCCCAGAGCCGGTGCTCTGCAACAACAGAGGCCACTGCGATGGGAGGCCCACACGGGCCAAAGAACAAAGATGGATGAAAATAGACAATGAGAGACCAATAGAAGTGGCCCGCGGGCCCCTCTCCCCCTCCAACTGCCCCCTCCCCCAAATTTAAAAAATAAAATAAAATAAAATAGTCTGAGACATAGTTACATGTAGCTCGCATTATAGGTCAGCGCCCCTCAAAGTGAAATCTTACAATAACCTTGTTTTACTGTAAAGAACATTACACAAGAGGCATGGTGAGGCAAGCAGATTCTAGAACCAGACTGCCTGGGTTTGCATCAAGCAAGAATGGAAAGCACATACTGTCAGTGTTTGCTCTAATTACTAGCAATATGGTCAGATACATACAGTCATATGTATATTTATTCAATACACAGAGGGAAACTTAATTATAAGAGAACTGGTCTTCTCCACAAAATCACATGGACCCTGAAGTTGTTGGTCACCCAAAGACATCAGAGGCATTGAACGAGGATCAGATAGGAAGAGTGCTTCCCTACTTGGGAGGCTGCAGAACATGACCTCATTTGGTTTTGCTTCATTTACCAGCAGACAGGGGCTCCCAAGCCAGCAGCATTTCTTGAAATCAGGAACCCATCCACCTCGAGCTAGACCCTCAGCCATAACCTCCTGCCTCCATTCCCCGCCCGAAGCTCTCAGCCTCTCTCCTGGGTTACCTGGTCTGGATCCCTTCTCCAGGGCAGGTGAGGCAACGGAGCCTTTCAGCCTCCTGAGAAGATGACATTTTGATGGGGCCCAGCTGTCCCTGGGCCTGGCTGTCAGTTCCCACTGTCCTGGACTCCGAGGACTGGTGGAGGAGCAGGCGGAAGATAAAAAGCTGACACCCTCCCTGCTCCCCTGCTGGAAATAATTGTTGAGCTGATTCCAGGACTGAAAAAAACAAGTGCAACATTGGAGAAAGGAGAGCAAAGTGCCATTCAAGGCCATTGTTACAGCCTCCCCTCTGTGTATCGGGGAAACAAAGAGGCCTTCTGTGAGTGAGGACAATGCAGTGTGTCACCAGCCACGGCTGGGTTACTCCTGGGGACAGGAGGACAGGAAACGAGGCCACAGTGCCCTCCTGGGTCTGGTGCACTCTGGACTTTGCTAATCAGAGCCCCCAGCCCAATCAGAGATGGGAGAGCAGCTTCAGACTCCCAGCCCACGGTGGTCTGTAGTGGGGTCCAGGGATACCCATCAGGAGGGACCAGCTGGGACTCTGTGTCCCTGCTAGTCTTCTAGGCTTGGCAACTTGCCAAGTGGCCCTCCCTGTCCTCTTCTCTTACCAGTTTTCAGACTCACCACAAGTTAGAGCCAAAAAGAATCACAGGTGTCACATCTTCAAAGACTCCGACTGTTGAATTTTTAATGAGGGGTCACCTGGTCAGGACCAATCCAAGACTACGTCACATATCAGTTGCACTTGGAAGACAGATGAACCGTTATTTAAGAGACCTCCCCGGGACCCCATGGGAGCCCCCCACAGACCAGATACTCTATTCGGATTAAGCTCATAAAATGAGGCTCCTGCCTTTAAATCCTGGTTGTGCCACTACCTGCTCATAGATTGTGAGGTTTTTTGGTTGTTTTTTTTTTTTCTTCCCCATCTGAGCCTTAGTTTTCCCATCGGTATGCTGAGATCACTTTTGGGTTACTACAGGGATTAAATGAGTGAATAGGTGGTTCAGTGGTGAAGAATCCACCAGCCAATGCAGGTGATGCAGGAGATGCCAGTTCAATGCCAGGGTCAGGAATATTCCCTGGAGAAGGAAATGGCAACTCACTCCAGTTTTACCTCTGGTCCTGGATCCCGTCCCTCCACCTGGTCTGGATCCCTTCTCCAGGGCAGGGGAGGCAACGGAGCCTTTCAGCCTCCTGAGAAGATGACATTTTGATGGGGCCCAGCTGTCCCTGGGCCTGGCTGTCAGTTCCCACTGTCCTGGACCCCGAGGACTGGTGGAGGAGCAGGCGGAAGATAAAAAGCTGACACCCTCCCTGCTCCCCTGCAGGAAATAATTGTTGAGCTGATTCCAGGACTGAAAAAAACAAGTGCAACATTGGAGAAAGGAGAGCAAAGTGCCATTCAAGGCCATTGTTACAGCCTCCCCTCTGTGTATCGGGGAAACAAAGAGGCCTTCTGTGAGTGAGGACAATGCAGTGTGTCACCAGCCACGGCTGGGTTACTCCTGGGGACAGGAGGACAGGAAACGAGGCCACAGTGCCCTCCTGGGTCTGGTGCACTCTGGACTTTGCTAATCAGAGCCCCCAGCCCAATCAGAGATGGGAGAGAAGCTTCAGACTCCCAGCCCACGGTGGTCTGTAGTGGGGTCCAGGGATACCCATCAGGAGGGACCAGCTGGGACTCTGTGTCCCTGCTAGTCTTCTAGGCTTGGCAACTTGCCAAGTGGCCCTCCCTGTCCTCTTCTCTTACCAGTTTTCAGACTCACCACAAGTTAGAGCCAAAAAGAATCACAGGTGTCACATCTTCAAAGACTCCGACTGTTGAATTTTTAATGAGGGGTCACCTGGTCAGGACCAATCCAAGACTACGTCACATATCAGTTGCACTTGGAAGACAGATGAACCGTTATTTAAGAGACCTCCCCGGGACCCCATGGGAGCCCCCCACAGACCAGATACTCTATTCGGATTAAGCTCATAAAATGAGGCTCCTGCCTTTAAATCCTGGTTGTGCCACTACCTGCTCATAGATTGTGAGGTTTTTTGGTTGTTTTTTTTTTTTCTTCCCCATCTGAGCCTTAGTTTTCCCATCGGTATGCTGAGATCACTTTTGGGTTACTACAGGGATTGAATGAGTGAATAGGTGGTTCAGTGGTGAAGAATCCATCAGCCAATGCAGGTGATGCAGGAGATGCCAGTTCAATGCCAGGGTCAGGAATATTCCCTGGAGAAGGAAATGGCAACTCACTCCAGTTTTATTGCCTGGAAAATCCCGCGGTTGGGGTACAGTCTGGCGGGTACACAGTCCATGAGGTTGCAAAAGAGTTGGACACAACTCGGCAACTAAACAACAGCAATGTTAAATTCATAAAGCATTCCTTGGGCTATAAAAATTGCTCAAGAAGCATAAATAATGAGTTAGATGCTCATGTTACACCTGAGATGTGCTTAGATTCACCAGGAGAAGGCAGGGGTCTTGAATACCGAAATTCAACCTCGCCACCTACTGTGGCCTAAGTGTGCCCCCATTAGGTCTCTCAGGGAAGCTGGGCACCAGTAACTAACCTCGGGGATGAGGCGGGTGGCCAGCTATGACGCAACAGGAAGTAGTTGGGACCGTGGGACACCAGCCACCGAGCCAGTGTTCAGGGGCCGCCAGGGCTCAGCCCTGGGCAACTGTTGCCACATGGCAAGGTGGCAATAGCATGGCCAGACCTATTGATTTTTTTTTTTTTGGTCTCTGCTGTTTTTTTTTTTTTTTAAATTTTGGCCTCTTTTATTGGTCCTTCATTTATTTATTCTCATCCATCTTTATTCTTTGGCCTGTGTGGGCCTCCCATCGCGGTGGCCTCTCTTGTTGCAGAGCACCAGCTCTGGGCACATCCGCTTCAGAGCACTGGCTCGTAATTGGACACACCCGTCCAGCTGCTTCTTCTGGGATCTTCCCGGGCCAGGGATTGAACCAGTGCCCCTTGCACTGTAAGGCAGACCCTTTACCCTGGACCACCAGGGAAGCCCAGACCTATTGATTTTTTTAAAAAAACATTTATTTATTTATTTATTTATTTATTTATTGGGGGGTGGGGTGGGGAGGGAGGGGTATGGGCGGGCCACTTCTATTGGTCTTTCATTTGTCTGTTTTCATCCACCTTTGTTCTTTGGCTCTTGTGGGCCTCCCATCGCGGCGGCCTCTGCTGTTGCAGAGTGCTGGCTCTGGGCACATGCGCTCCAGAGCTCCGGCTCGGCAATTGGACACATCAGTCCAGCCACTCTGCAGCACGTGGGATCTTCCCAGGCCAGGGATTGAACCGGCACCCCTTGCACTGCAAGGCGGTGTCCTTACCCACTGGACCACCAGGGAAGCCCCAGACCTATTGATTTTTAAAGCAACCCAGAAATCTGAACTTTTATGTCCGATTTCCCAATTTTGACAATATGTTTCCTGAGACATTGTTTGTGCAAAGTGAGCCTCAAATCACGTACCTTTGGTGCTCAAAACAGACGTCGTTTGTCAAGCCAGGCCACGCCTGCCGTTTTCAGATCTTCTGGCCTCCATTTGCCGGTAGATTCCCAGTCACCTGGACAGGCCACTTCAAAGCCACTCTTCCATTTGGAGCAAGTAGCCTAGGATCAAAACACAATGAGCAGCCCTGTCTCGCTGGACACCTGGCCTCATCCCAGTTGATGAAACAGTAATGAAGAGGCCAGCTAGGGAAATGACGCAGTACTCCCCCAAGGACCACAGCCCCTTGGCTTAATCTGATAGGAACAGAGTAGAATAGTTAGGTAGTTGTGGAGTCCTAGTAGGGGACTGTAGGTGGAAAGGTAAAACCTGGAAAGAGTTGGGAGGCCAGTAAGTTAACAAAAACTCAAGAGTGCTGCTTCTTATTCAATAAAGCAGGAAGAGCTGGGGAAGGAGGAGCTCATGATGTATGCCTTCTGTCTGCAACTGCATCTACTTAGGAAGGCGGTCTTCTACCCTCCTATATATATGCTGCTGCCCATCCAAAGAAGGGGAGCAGAGCTTTTGTACCTGCCCGCTTGCACCTCTTACAAGTGCCCTATTCTAATAAATCCTCTTCTTGCCTATCACTGCCTCTAGCTGAATTCCTTCTGCATTGAGGCACGAAGAACCTGAGCCTCAGTGGGTCCAGATGTTGGGTGAGTGCTGGATTAAGTCCCAGCTGCGTAGGTTCAAGTCTCAGACAGGATTTTTGGCCTGGATTGAGCCCTGACTACGTGGGCTCAAATCCCAAGCAGGGTTTTGGCTGGGGTTGAGCCTCAGCCACATGGGTTCAAGTCCCAAACAGAGTTTTGGCCGGGGTTAAGCCCCAGTCATGTGAGTTCAAGTCCCAAACAGGGTTTTGGTTGGCTTCAAGACCCAGCCATGTGGGTTCGAGTCCCAAACAGTGTTCAATCAGGTCTGGGCCCTGGGTTTAAGTTTCAAATCCAGGTAGAACCCTTTCAAATCCATTTCCTGCTGCTGCTCCTCTGATAAAGCCTGGACTTGGTGGTGGGATCCAAAGGCACACGGAGGGCTCAAGCCCCTGTGATCTCCATCAGTCACCTCAAATGAACCTAAGCTGTCTAAGTGACCAAAAGTGCTAGCTAGGCAAACAAAACTTCAAAACAAGATTGCTCGTAATGAGATCCCACTTCACACCCACTAGGATAGTTATCATCAAAGAGACGGTTAATAACAAGTGTTGGTGAGGATGTGGAAAATTGGAACCCGCAGACATGGCTGATGGAAATGTAAAATGGTGCAACCACACTGGGAAACAATCTGGCAGTTCTTCAAAACATTAAACACAGAGTTACCATAGGACCCAGCAATTTCACCCCTGGGTATATATACTCTGAGAGGAAGGAAAATATAAAGCTACGCAGAAACTAAGTGTTCACAACAGCATTATTCATGATAGCCAAAGGTAAAACCTGGAAAGAGTTGGGAGGCCAGTAAGTTAAAAAAAACTCAAGAGTGCTGATTCTTATTCAATAAAGCAGGCAGAGCTCGGGAAGGAGGAGCTCATGATGTATGCCTTCTGTCTGCAACTGCATCTACTTAGGAAGGCGGTCTTCTACCCTCCTATATATATGCTGCTGCCCATCCAAAGAAGGGGAGCAGAGCTTTTGTACCTGCCCGCTTGCACCTCTTACAAGTGCCCTATTCTAATAAATCCTCTTCTTGCCTATCACTGCCTCTAGCTGAATTCCTTCTGCATTGAGGCACGAAGAACCTGAGCCTCAGTGGGTCCAGATGTTGGGTGAATGCTGGATTAAGTCCCAGCTGCGTAGGTTCAAGTCTCAGACAGGATTTTTGGCCTGGATTGAGCCCTGACTACGTGGGCTCAAATCCCAAGCAGGGTTTTGGCTGGGGTTGAGCCTCAGCCACATGGGTTCAAGTCCCAAACAGAGTTTTGGCCGGGGTTAAGCCCCAGTCATGTGAGTTCAAGTCCCAAACAGGGTTTTGGTTGGCTTCAAGTCCCAGCCATGTGGGTTCGAGTCCCAAACAGTGTTCAATCAGGTCTGGGCCCTGGGTTTAAGTTTCAAATCCAGGTAGAACCCTTTCAAATCCATTTCCTGCTGCTGCTCCTCTGATAAAGCCTGGACTTGGTGGTGGGATCCAAAGGCACACGGAGGGCTCAAGCCCCTGTGATCTCCATCAGTCACCTCAAATGAACCTAAGCTGTCTAAGTGACCAAAAGTGCTAGCTAGGCAAACAAAACTTCAAAACAAGATTGCTCGTAATGAGATCCCACTTCACACCCACTAGGATAGTTATCATCAAAGAGACGGTTAATAACAAGTGTTGGTGAGGATGTGGAAAATTGGAACCCGCAGACATGGCTGATGGAAATGTAAAATGGTGCAACCACACTGGGAAACAATCTGGCAGTTCTTCAAAACATTAAACACAGAGTTACCATAGGACCCAGCAATTTCACCCCTGGGTATATATACTCTGAGAGGAAGGAAAATATAAAGCTACGCAGAAACTAAGTGTTCACAACAGCATTATTCATGATAGCCAAAGGCAGAAACAATCCAAACATCCATCAAATGATGAATGGGTAAAAAAAATGTGGTGTATCCACACAATGGAAATTATTCAACAGTCAAAAGGAATGAAGTGTTGAGATAGGCCATCAAAACTTTAGGATGATCCATTAACACCCTAGGCTGAGTGGAAGCTAATTAAAAGACTACGTTTCCTAGGAGTCCATTTATATGAAAAGTCCAGAAGAGGCAAATCTATAGATACAGACAGGAGATTAGAGGTTGCCCAGGGCTGGGTGTGAGGAAGAGAGTAGGCAGGGTGATAGCTAAGGGTCTGTAGTTTTTCTTTTGGGAGTGATCAAATATGTTCTAAAACTGGCTGTGGTGATGGTTACAGTAACTCTGTGAATACGCTAAAATCCACTGAATTGTTACACTCTAAGCAGGCAAATTGTATACAGGATTTACATCTCAATAAAGCTATTGCAAAAGAAAAAAACCCTAAAAACTTAAGATCGCTGCCTTTAATTGCCTTCTTTTCTTTTTCTTCTTTAAAGACTTTTTTCTGATGTGGACCATTTTAAATTAAAGTCTTTATTATCAATTTGCTATAATATTACTTTTGTTGTTGATGTTCTGGTTTTTTGGCCATGAGCATGTGGGATCTCAGCTCCTCAACCAGGGATCAAGCCCACACGCTCTGCATTGGAAGCGAAAGTCTTAACCACAGGACCACCAGAGAAGTCTCTTTAATTGTTGTCGTTGTTTAGTCGCTAAATCGTGCCTCTTTTGCCACCCCCATGGATTATAGTCCGACAGACTCCTCTGTCTACGAAGAGATTCCTGAGGCTAGACTACTGGAGCCGATTGATTTTTTCTTCTCCAGGGGATCTTAATTGCCTTCTATTAAAAAGAAACTCTTTATCCATATCACTCTCTTTACTGCAGCCACACTGAAGAAGACAGGACAGGAGCTCTACAAGGGTGGTCTTCCTCCAATGGGCAGGCTCAAACAAGGGTAACCACCTAGCCTGACTTGCCCGAGGCTGTCCCAGTGCCAGAATGGAGAGTCTGGTGTCCCAGTCGGAGATGGTGGATGACCCTAATACCCACTCACGGAAGTTCTGCCCTTCGGTGCCGCCTATGGCTGGAACCCAGTCTCCATATAAATCATCCTTTCCCATTTGGGGTATAAACCGTCCTTGAGCTCCCTCTAATGGTCAAAGGGTATTTCCTTTGATTATGGTTGCTCCTAATGTACAGATGAGGAAACTGACGTCAGCGATGAATTAACTAGCCAGAAGCACACAGGGGCCAGAAATTGACCCTGGATCTTTTTTACAAAACCCAAGTCACTGCTTCCACTCATCATCTTGTCTCTTACCATACCACTGGTCTGATTGTTCAGGAATAGTCTCGGATGGTTCTTGGCCCCTGGGGGAAGGTAGTCAGACATCCAGACAGAAGCATGAGTTTTCAGCTACAGGAAGACAAGGGGACAGTACAGACACTGGAGCTGACAAGCTCAAGCTTGAATCTGGGCTCTGACAAAATTTTAGCTGTATGACTCTGAACAAGTTACTTCTCTGTGCCTTAGTCCCCCCATATGTAAAATGGTAAAACATACAGTACCCTGTTTGTGTGTCTGTGTCTGTATCACACAGGATCGTTATGGGGAGTAAATAGATCAACAAGTGTAAGAAGATTAGCATGGAGTGGGGCACATTTATTAAATAAGTCTACTTAATACATTTATTTAATGATACGAATTGTACATTTATTAAATCATTTCATGTCATTAAATAAATGAAAGCAAGGCATAGATCGAAATACCCGGAACTAGAAAGAAATCAGACTAGGTTTAACAAAATCCAGAGAGTGAGACCAAATCATGGGGAAAAACTCTAACATTCTATTCCACTCCTTCCCATGTAGATGTTTATGGCTTAGAAATTGCTGGAAGCTCTCTGGGCCATAGGCAAACGTTCAGCTGCATGGCAATGGCATATGAAGAGATTCCTGAGGCTAGACTACTGGAGCCGATTGATTTTTTCTTCTCCAGGGGATCTTAATTGCCTTCTATTAAAAAGAAACTCTTTATCCATATCACTCTCTTTACTGCAGCCACACTGAAGAAGACAGGACAGGAGCTCTACAAGTGTGGTCTTCCGCCGATGGGCAGGCTCAAACAAGGGTAACCACCTAGCCTGACTTGCCCGGGGCTGTCCCAGTGCCAGAATGGAGAGTCTGGTGTCCCAGTCGGAGATGGCGGATGACCCTAATACCCACTCACGGAAGTTCTGCCCTTCGGTGCCGCCTATGGCTGGAACCCAGTCTCCATATAAATCATCCTTTCCCATTTGGGGTATAAACCGTCCTTGAGCTCCCTCTAATGGTCAAAGGGTA
Organism: Tragulus kanchil; assembly: GCA_022376925.1. Lineage (NCBI taxonomy): Eukaryota > Metazoa > Chordata > Mammalia > Artiodactyla > Tragulidae > Tragulus > Tragulus kanchil. The sequence continues at coordinate 29,796,592 of JAIOJX010000006.1, read as the reverse complement.
TTTCCTTTGATTATGGTTGCTCCTAATGTACAGATGAGGAAACTGACGTCAGCGATGAAGTAACTAGCCAGAAGCACACAGGGGCCAGAAATTGACCCTGGATCTTTTTTACAAAACCCAAGTCACTGCTTCCACTCATCATCTTGTCTCTTACCATACCACTGGTCTGATTGTTCAGGAATAGTCTCGGATGGTTCTTGGCCCCTGGGGGAAGGTAGTCAGACATCCAGACAGAAGCATGAGTTTTCAGCTACAGGAAGACAAGGGGACAGTACAGACACTGGAGCTGACAAGCTCAAGCTTGAATCTGGGCTCTGACAAAATTTTAGCTGTATGACTCTGAACAAGTTACTTCTCTGTGCCTTAGTCCCCCCATATGTAAAATGGTAAAACATACAGTACCCTGTTTGTGTGTCTGTGTCTGTATCACACAGGATCGTTATGGGGAGTAAATAGATCAACAAGTGTAAGAAGATTAGCATGGAGTGGGGCACATTTATTAAATAAGTCTACTTAATACATTTATTTAATGATACAAATTGTACATTTATTAAATCATTTCATGTCATTAAATAAATGAAAGCAAGGCATAGATCGAAATACCCGGAACTAGAAAGAAATCAGACTAGGTTTAACAAAATCCAGAGAGTGAGACCAAATCATGGGGAAAAACTCTAACATTCTATTCCACTCCTTCCCATGTAGATGTTTATGGCTTAGAAATTGCTGGAAGCTCTCTGGGCCATAGGCAAACGTTCAGCTGCAACATGGCAATGGCAATGCGGGCAGTCCTGGCAAAATGGGATGATCTGGTGCAGGGTTACAGGCCCTTCCTGGCACTGACCAAGCTCAGGAATTCCACTCATATCATGTTGTCCCACAGGGGCAAGCAGAGCTGGTAGGTCGCTCCTTCCATTGGGGAACGTAGGTGTGATCAACATCATTTTTTTGTCTTAATATTTTTATTTATTTATTTGGCTGCACCAGGTCTTAGTTGCAGCATGTGGGATCTAGTTCCCTGACCAGAAATCAAACCCAGGCTCCCTGCATTGGGAACTCGGTGTCTTAGCCACTGGACCATCAGGGAATCCCTCAACATCATTTTTTGATCAGCATCAGTTGAAGCTGAAGTTCAAGAGACTCAGAGAAGTTCAAGAATGTGTTCAAGGTACATTAACAACATATAGAGTTGGGATTCAAACGCATGTTAAATTCTATGCCTTTTTCCTGCCTCCATGGAATAGTTATTATTGCCACATAACAAATTACCTCAAAACTTAGCAGCTGAAAACCATAAACACTCTGAAGGCCAGAGATCCAGGAGTGGTTTAGCTGGGCGGTTCTGGCTCAGAATCTCCTGTGAGGCAGTAGTCAAGGTGTTGGCCAAGGCCATCGTCATCCCAAGGCTCTACCAGGGGAGAAGCTGCTTCCAAACTCAGTCATGGGGCTGTTGGCAGGGCTTTGTTCTCTGAACAAAGTTACTTCTTTTGTGCCTTAGTCCCCCCATATGTAAAATGGTAAAACATACAGTACCCTGTTTGTGTGTCTGTGTCTGTATCACACAGGATCGTTATGGGGAGTAAATAGATCAACAAGTGTAAGAAGATTAGCATGGAGTGGGGCACATTTATTAAATAAGTCTACTTAATACATTTATTTAATGATACGAATTGTACATTTATTAAATCATTTCATGTCATTAAATAAATGAAAGCAAGGCATAGATCGAAATACCCGGAACTAGAAAGAAATCAGACTAGGTTTAACAAAATCCAGAGAGTGAGACCAAATCATGGGGAAAAACTCTAACATTCTATTCCACTCCTTCCCATGTAGATGTTTATGGCTTAGAAATTGCTGGAAGCTCTCTGGGCCATAGGCAAACGTTCAGCTGCAACATGGCAATGGCAATGCGGGCAGTCCTGGCAAAATGGGATGATCTGGTGCAGGGTTACAGGCCCTTCCTGGCACTGACCAAGCTCAGGAATTCCACTCATATCATGTTGTCCCACAGGGGCAAGCAGAGCTGGTAGGTCGCTCCTTCCATTGGGGAACGTAGGTGTGATCAACATCATTTTTTTGTCTTAATATTTTTATTTATTTATTTGGCTGCACCAGGTCTTAGTTGCAGCATGTGGGATCTAGTTCCCTGACCAGAAATCAAACCCAGGCTCCCTGCATTGGGAACTCGGTGTCTTAGCCACTGGACCATCAGGGAATCCCTCAACATCATTTTTTGATCAGCATCAGTTGAAGCTGAAGTTCAAGAGACTCAGAGAAGTTCAAGAATGTGTTCAAGGTACATTAACAACATATAGAGTTGGGATTCAAACGCATGTTAAATTCTATGCCTTTTTCCTGCCTCCATGGAATAGTTATTATTGCCACATAACAAATTACCTCAAAACTTAGCAGCTGAAAACCATAAACACTCTGAAGGCCAGAGATCCAGGAGTGGTTTAGCTGGGCGGTTCTGGCTCAGAATCTCCTGTGAGGCAGTAGTCAAGGTGTTGGCCAAGGCCATCGTCATCCCAAGGCTCTACCAGGGGAGAAGCTGCTTCCAAACTCAGTCATGGGGCTGTTGGCAGGGCTTTGTTTCTGACTAGCTATTGGCCATTGGCTTTAGTTTTTCGCCACATGAATCTTTCCAGATCATAACATGAAAGCATGCTTTCCTGAGAGCAAGAGATTCAGGAAAAAAGAGAGCAGATGAAAGAAAGTACTAAGAAGCTGCAAAGTTTGTAACTAATCTTAGGTTAACCGACATTAGGGCAATTGACAATTAACTTTATAACTAATCTTAGATGTGACATACCATAACCTCTGCCCCCTGCTACTGGTCCCACAGACGAATCATGTCCCAGTGTGGGAGGGGACTTTGCAGGGATGGGAATGCCAAGGAGCAGGGTCATTGGGAGCCATCTTGGCTGGTAATCTTGCTGCCCACCTTCCCAAGTAAGACAAGAAGGTACAGACCTGCAAAGAACAAGGTAATATTCTGCAGAAAAGTCCAAGAAAGTAATTTTAGTTCTAACCACTTTCAAGAGGTTGTTTACTTAACAATCACCTAATTCACTCAAGGCAGTTGGTGGTCCTATAGATAGAGGCAAGAGTAAACCTAGAGCTTATAGGGACTTATGGCAGAAAACAAAAATCACACCATATCGTCCTGGGAGAAAAGAAGAGGAAGAGGCCAAGAAAGAGAGCTGGAATCAGAACTAGAGAACAAGGTAGGTCTAAAATCTTCTAGTCCAGATATGGTTCATTCTCAACAACCTCGGTTTATTGTCCTAGGTCTGGACAACATCCCTACAAAAAGAGGGAGACAAAAAAGGAGGGGGAGAAATAGAAGGCAGAAGAACAAATGACTAATTCCTGGATTTACAGTTACACATTCTTTCTCTAGCTTGAGTTTATCAGAACCTGTTTCAAGCCACATTTTGTGAAGTAACTGGGGATGGAAAAGAAAGGAGTCAACCAGATAGTCAAGTTGGCCAAGGCCATACAGTCATCACTCTGAAGGCCAGAGATCCAGGAGTGGTTTAGCTGGGCGGTTCTGGCTCAGAATCTCCTGTGAGGCAGTAGTCAAGGTGTTGGCCAAGGCCATCGTCATCCCAAGGCTCTACCAGGGGAGAAGCTGCTTCCAAACTCAGTCATGGGGCTGTTGGCAGGGCTTTGTTTCTGACTAGCTATTGGCCATTGGCTTTAGTTTTTCGCCACATGAATCTTTCCAGATCATAACATGAAAGCATGCTTTCCTGAGAGCAAGAGATTCAGGAAAAAAGAGAGCAGATGAAAGAAAGTACTAAGAAGCTGCAAAGTTTGTAACTAATCTTAGGTTAACCGACATTAGGGCAATTGACAATTAACTTTATAACTAATCTTAGATGTGACATACCATAACCTCTGCCCCCTGCTACTGGTCCCACAGACGAATCATGTCCCAGTGTGGGAGGGGACTTTGCAGGGATGGGAATGCCAAGGAGCAGGGTCATTGGGAGCCATCTTGGCTGGTAATCTTGCTGCCCACCTTCCCAAGTAAGACAAGAAGGTACAGACCTGCAAAGAACAAGGTAATATTCTGCAGAAAAGTCCAAGAAAGTAATTTTAGTTCTAACCACTTTCAAGAGGTTGTTTACTTAACAATCACCTAATTCACTCAAGGCAGTTGGTGGTCCTATAGATAGAGGCAAGAGTAAACCTAGAGCTTATAGGGACTTATGGCAGAAAACAAAAATCACACCATATCGTCCTGGGAGAAAAGAAGAGGAAGAGGCCAAGAAAGAGAGCTGGAATCAGAACTAGAGAACAAGGTAGGTCTAAAATCTTCTAGTCCAGATATGGTTCATTCTCAACAACCTCGGTTTATTGTCCTAGGTCTGGACAACATCCCTACAAAAAGAGGGAGACAAAAAAGGAGGGGGAGAAATAGAAGGCAGAAGAACAAATGACTAATTCCTGGATTTACAGTTACACATTCTTTCTCTAGCTTGAGTTTATCAGAACCTGTTTCAAGCCACATTTTGTGAAGTAACTGGGGATGGAAAAAGAAAGGAGTCAACCAGATATGAAAGAAAGGTGCATAAGGGAACTGTCAAAGGCTGCAGGATGGAGGGCAGAGAAGGTAGGCAGTTCCTTAAAAACCAAGTTCCAGGACTTTACAGTTTGAATCTGCTCTGAGATAGAATCAAATCACTGGGCAAGTCAAGAGTCCTGTACTGTCCACTCAAGACCATCCTTACATTTGTTATGATTATTTTGCTGAATAAATGAATGAAATCATTTGCATGAACCACCCCTTTCATTCCTGCTATAGGTGTAACAGGAGACTAGCTAGGTAGTATCTTTCATCGAATTCCCTTTCTACTCCTCCCAAACACTTCCTCACCTGCTCATCGAAATGAATCTCCCCCAGGACTAGAGAAAGTCATTGTCAACTACGAACCAGCATTTACCAATTACACTGGCAATGGCTGGACAACAAGGGCAATTGCCCTCTGCCTTTGAGGAGACTGGACCCTGTGCTGTTGAGAGCTGCTGACCTACAATAACTCCTGAAGGAGATCAGGGTTGGGTAGAGGCACTCTGTGCTTCAAGGTGGGGCAGGTCTTTAGACAGGTGGATGGATGCCTTTTAGGAAGACCTTTATTATCTCAATCCTTGCATCTCCTCACATCTGGAAAAGCACTAAATTCCTTCATGATGGAATTAGATTCTAATGATTAACCGAAAACCCTTTGTAAAATAACTGTTCATTGGTATGGAAACCCCCATTCTCAGAATCCTTAAATATTGATCTTCCTCCTGCTGCCTTTACATTCTCAGAGTCTGTGCCTTCTCAGTTGCAGTCCTAATTATTCCTAGGCTGGACAACATCCCTACAAAAGAGGGAGGACAAAAAGGAGCTGGTCGATGAAATAGTCCAGATATGGTTCATTCTCAACAACCTCGGTTTATTGTCCTAGGTCTGGACAACATCCTACAAAGAGGAGACAAAAAGGGGGAGAAATAGAAGGCAGAAGAACAAATGACTAATTCCTGGATTTACAGTTACACATTCTTTCTCTAGCTTGAGTTTATCAGAACCTGTTTCAAGCCACATTTTGTGAAGTAACTGGGGATGGAAAAAGAAAGGAGTCAACCAGATATGAAAGAAAGGTGCATAAGGGAACTGTCAAAGGCTGCAGGATGGAGGGCAGAGAAGGTAGGCAGTTCCTTAAAAACCAAGTTCCAGGACTTTACAGTTTGAATCTGCTCTGAGATAGAATCAAATCACTGGGCAAGTCAAGAGTCCTGTACTGTCCACTCAAGACCATCCTTACATTTGTTATGATTATTTTGCTGAATAAATGAATGAAATCATTTGCATGAACCACCCCTTTCATTCCTGCTATAGGTGTAACAGGAGACTAGCTAGGTAGTATCTTTCATCGAATTCCCTTTCTACTCCTCCCAAACACTTCCTCACCTGCTCATCGAAATGAATCTCCCCCAGGACTAGAGAAAGTCATTGTCAACTACGAACCAGCATTTACCAATTAGACTGACAATGGCTGGACAACAAGGGCAATTGCCCTCTGCCTTTGAGGAGACTGGACCCTGTGCTGTTGAGAGCTGCTGACCTACAATAACTCCTGAAGGAGATCAGGGTTGGGTAAAGGCACTCTGTGCTTCAAGGTGGGGCAGGTCTTTAGACAGGTGGATGGATGCCTTTTAGGAAGACCTTTATTATCTCAATCCTTGCATCTCCTCACATCTGGAAAAGCACTAAATTCCTTCATGATGGAATTAGATTCTAATGATTAACCGAAAACCCTTTGTAAAATAACTGTTCATTGGTATGGAAACCCCCATTCTCAGAATCCTTAAATATTGATCTTCCTCCTGCTGCCTCTTTGGAACAGTCTCTCAGAGCTGTCTGGGGTGCTGCCTTCTCAGTTGCAGTCCTAATTATGCCCCAAATAAAACTTAACCCACAACTCTCCAGTTGTTCATCTTTTTTCAGTCGACATCATCAATGACTCATCTGGCTAAGGTTAATAAACCCAGCTCCTACCTACCCCAGAGACAGAAAGGAAACTGCACATGGGAAAGCAATTTTACATTTTTCGAGAGAGGTGGGGTGGGAGGTACATTCCAAGAATTGTAACGAGGTACACAGCCACATTTTAATTTCAAGTGGCCAGGTACAATGATCGGTCCGGAATAGCTACATTTCTAAGGTGCTCATCAACCTACAGTGCACTCCCCAAATCAGTCATCCCACCCATATGAGTCGAGAAAATCAGTTTCCCTGGACCTGGCAAGTAGACAAACCAAACCAATTTCCTCCCACTCAGCACCTGCCTCCTCCAAACCCCAGAGTCTTGAGTCCCTGTGCCTAGGAGTGCAGCCTTGGCCACCTACTGGGCTCTTTCCCTCCCTCCCGTAGCCCAGAGAGCGCCCAAAACCCTGAAGGACTACAACTCCCGGCATACTCCGCGCGGCTACCGGAAACGCGTCGCGTTTCTCCGCTCGCTTTAGTCACGTGACTCGAGGAAGATGGCGGCGCTGACCACCGAGAACTTTGCGGCCCTTCAGAGCCTGCTGAAGGTAAATGGGAGGGGTGAGGACAGCGCAAGACGGTCCTCTGTCTCCAAGACTGTAGACAGAGTCGGAATTGGGGATAAATGAAGCCTGATTTGGAGCCATGACTTTGCACTGCCTCTTACTGTGACTCCTGGCAGATGGTTGGGCCTTTCCGAGCTTTTTGAAAGTAGGAAAAAAGTTAATACAGCGTTGACAGCATAATGGGGAACAAGACAGTGGACCTAAAGGCGCTCTACAAGTGTCCTCTCCTGAAAGTCTCGGGATTGCCTTTTGGGGTTGGTGTATCCGGGTGGTAATTGCTTGCATTGCCAGTTCCCCGTATACTTTTAATTTTGAGATCTTTATTTACAAGTAGTCGCAAAGAACAATACAGAGAGAGCCTATTGGCCCATTACCCAGTTTCCCCCAATGGTACCATCTTATAAAACTGTAGTATAGGGTTTCCCTGGTGGTCCAGTGGGTAAGGACACCGCCTTGCAGTGCAAGGGGCGCCGGTTCGATCCCTGGCCTGGGAAGATCCCACGTGCCGCGGAGCGGCTGGACCGATGTGTCCAATGACCGAGCCGGAGCTGTGAAGCGCATGTGCCCAGAGCGGGTGCTGTGCGACAACAGAGGCCACTGCGATGGGAGGCCCACACGGGCCAAAGAACAAAGATGAATGAAAATAGGTAAATGAAAAACCTATAGAAGTGACCCGCCTGCGCCCCTCCCTCCCCACCTCACCCCCACCTAAATAAATAAATAAATCTTAAAAAAAAAAACAAAACTGTAGTATAATATCACAACCAGAATATAAATATTGATAGTCAAGATCCAGAACGTTTTCCATCCCCGCAGGATTTTTCGTGGTGCCTTTCTGTAGCTCATCTACTTCCCCTCTGCCTTCACTCCACCCCTAACCTCAGGCATTCACGAAACTGGTTTTCATTTCTATAATTTTCTCATTTCAAGAATGTTATATAAATGAAATCATACAGCATATAACCTTTGGGGATTGGCTGTTTTCACGGAGCCCAGTTCTCTGGAGACCCCTCCATGTTGTGTGTATCAGTAGTTATTTTTTGTTACTCAGTAATATTCCATAACATGCCATCTTGCCAGGTTTTTTTTTTTTTTTGCTATTACAAATAAAGTTGCTATAAACTTTTGTATACAAATTTTTTATTTTTATTTTTAATAAACAGAAGCCTTTAGTTCTCCAAAATGAATGCCAGGAGCACAATTCTGGATCATTTGGTAGTTGCATGTTTATGGTTGTTGTTTTTTTTTTTTTATGAAACTGCCTGTTTTCCAAAGTGGCTGTACCACCTTACATTTGCAACAGCAGTGTGTGAGTGATCCAGTTTTTCTCCATCCTTGCCAGCCGTTATTGGCACCATTGTTGAGCTATTCTGATAAGTCTGTATATAGTCATTGTGACTTTAATTTGAATTTCCCTAATGGTTAATAATGTTAGACTCTTCATGTGCTTATTTACCATCTGTATCTATTCTTCAAAGAAATATCTGTTTATGTCTTTTGTCCATACTCTTAATTGTATTGTTTGCTTTTTTACTTTTGAGTTTCTTTATATATTCAAGTTAGTAGTTCTTTATTAGATACGTAGTTTGCACATATTCTTCTCTAGTTCATTTGCCTTGCTATAAGAAATTTACAGTGATCTTTGATGTTCATTCACTAAGCTTTGTCTGACTTTTTGTGACTCCATCTTAGATATATATTAAAAAACAAAAAAAACGGATGTTCATAGGAATTAGCTTAAATCTGTGTATCATTTAGGAGCAAATGACATCTTAATGTGTTGGATCTTCCAGTTCATGAAATGTTTCTCCATTGATTTAGAGCTTTGGTTTCTTTTATCTGTATTGTGTAATTTTCAGCATATGAGTCCTGTACATGTTTTATTAGATTGATAGGTAGGTATTTCTTCTTATTTTTTGAGCAATTGCAGATGATATTGTGCTTTTAATTGCACATGTTCATTGCTAGTGTGTGGAAATCTGATTTTTGTATGTGTATCTTGGATCTGCACACTGCTGAACTCACTTATGCTAATAATTTTTTTGTACATTTCTTGGGACTTTCTTGCAGGCAGTCATGTTATCTGCGAATAAGAACAGTTTTATTTCTGCCTTTCTGATTTGCAAACTTTTTATTTCTTTCTCTTGCCTTATTTCAGCAGCTTGAATTTTCAGCACTATGAAATAACCGCGGTAAGAGTAGACAGCCTTGCCTTGTTCCCAGCTGTAGTCTTTCTTTCATCATTAAGTATATTGTCTCTAGGGTTTTGGTAGATGTTCTGTATCAAGTTATGGAAGTTTCCCTCTATTCATAATTTTATGAGAGTGTCCATCAAGAATAGATGTTGATGGGGAGGGAGATGGGAGGGAAGTTCAAGAGAGAGGGGACATATGTATACCTGTCACTGATTCAGATTGCTGTGTGGTAGTAAACCAGAAAACTGTAAACAAATAATAAATGCTTGTTGAATTTTTAAAATTTTTTTGTAAGTATTTTTTTTTATACAGAGTTTTGTTGTTTACTGCCAGTATGGATGTTGAATTTTGTCAGTTGCTCTTTCTGCATTGATTGACAGCCTGGATTTTCTTCTTGAGCCTGTAAACATGGTAGATGACATACAGTTTTAAGTATTGAACTGGCCTAGCATACCTGGCATAAATTCCACCTGAATAATCCTTTTTATATATTGCTGAATTCTATTTGCTAGTATTTTTTCAAGGATCTTTGCATCTGTTTTTATGAGGTATATTGGTCTGTAGTTGTTTTTGTTTTTTGTTTGTTTGTTTTATATAGTCTTTGTCTGATTTAGGTATCAGGTTTTGTGAAATGAATTGGGAAATGTTTCCTCTTTTTCTATTTTCTAGAAAAGATGGTGTGAATTAGTTCATTCTTTCTTTAAATGTTTGTTAGAATTCTCCAGTGAACCATCTGAATCTGGGTTTTCTAGGGGTTTTAAAATTCAGTTGCTGTAATAGTGATAGGAGTATTAAAATTTTCAGTATAAAACTGGGAGAGTTGTGGTATAGTTTGCACTATTGAAGAAATTGATCCATTTCATTTAAACTCTCAAATTTATGTGTTTGGAGTTGTTTGTATACTGTTACTCTTTTATTTTCTCTTTGAACTCTGCCAGGTCTGTAGTGATACTCCCTACTTCCTTCCTGATAATGGTAATTTATATCCTCTTTCTTTTTAACTCTGTCAGTCTTGCTAAAAATTTGTTAATTTCACTGATAATTTGAAAGAACGAGTTTTTTGTTCCATTGAGCTCTCTTTTCTCCTGTTTTCAATTTTTCTTTTCTGTTTTCACTTTTGGTTTGGTGTCTTCTCTTTATTTCCTTCCTCCTTTTTTAAAAAGATTTATTTATTTACTTATTTTGGTGGGGTGGGGTCGGGAGGGAGGGCAGGCGGGTCACTTCTATTGGTCTTTCATTTGTCCATTTTCATCCGTCTTTGTTTTTCCTTCCATCCAAGAATAGATGTTGATGGGGAGGGAGATGGGAGGGAAGTTCAAGAGAGAGGGGACATATGTATACCTGTCACTGATTCAGATTGCTGTGTGGTAGTAAACCAGAAAACTGTAAACATAAATAATAAATGCTTGTTGAATTTTTAAAATTTTTTTGTAAGTATTTTTTTTTATACAGAGTTTTGTTGTTTACTGCCAGTATGGATGTTGAATTTTGTCAGTTGCTCTTTCTGCATTGATTGACAGCCTGGATTTTCTTCTTGAGCCTGTAAACATGGTAGATGACATACAGTTTTAAGTATTGAACTGGCCTAGCATACCTGGCATAAATTCCACCTGAATAATCCTTTTTATATATTGCTGAATTCTATTTGCTAGTATTTTTTCAAGGATCTTTGCATCTGTTTTTATGAGGTATATTGGTCTGTAGTTGTTTTTGTTTTTTGTTTGTTTGTTTTATATAGTCTTTGTCTGATTTAGGTATCAGGTTTTGTGAAATGAATTGGGAAATGTTTCCTCTTTTTCTATTTTCTAGAAAAGATGGTGTGAATTAGTTCATTCTTTCTTTAAATGTTTGTTAGAATTCTCCAGTGAACCATCTGAGTCTGGGTTTTCTAGGGGTTTTAAAATTCAGTTGCTGTAATAGTGATAGGAGTATTAAAATTTTCAGTATAAAACTGGGAGAGTTGTGGTATAGTTTGCACTATTGAAGAAATTGATCCATTTCATTTAAACTCTCAAATTTATGTGTTTGGAGTTGTTTGTATACTGTTACTCTTTTATTTTCTCTTTGAACTCTGCCGGGTCTGTAGTGATACTCCCTACTTCCTTCCTGATAATGGTAATTTATATCCTCTTTCTTTTTAACTCTGTCAGTCTTGCTAAAAATTTGTTAATTTCACTGATAATTTGAAAGAACGAGTTTTTTGTTCCATTGAGCTCTCTTTTCTCCTGTTTTCAATTTTTCTTTTCTGTTTTCACTTTTGGTTTGGTGTCTTCTCTTTGTTATTTCCTTCCTCCTTTTTTTTAAAAAAGATTTATTTATTTACTTATTTTGGTGGGGGTGGGGTCGGGAGGGAGGGGAGCAGGCGGGTCACTTCTATTGGTCTTTCATTTGTCCATTTTCATCCGTCTTTGTTCTTTGGCTCCTGTGGGCCTCCCATCACGGTGGCCTCTGTTGTCGCACAGCACCCGCTCTGGGCGCATGCGCTCCAGAGCTCCGGCTCGGTGATTGGACACATCGGTCCAGCCGCTCCGCGGCACGTAGGATCTTCCCAGGCCAGGGATCGAATCGGCGCCCCTTGCACTGCAAGGCGGTGTCCTTACCCACTGGACCACCAGGGAAGCCCCCTTCCTCCTTTCTTTGGTTTATTATGCTCTTGTTTTTCTAGGTCCTTGAGATGAGAACTTGAGTTATTTCTTTGAGATTTTTCTGCTTTTCTAATATATGCTTTTAATGCTGTAAATTTCTCTTCAGCACCATCTTGGCTGTATCCCCAAAATTTGGGTGCTGCATTTCATTTTCATTTATTCAGTTGAATGAATGAGATAAGTTGTTTCATATATTTTTAACTTTCTCTTGAGACTTACCCTTTAATATGTGTATTATTGTTTCCAAATGTTTGAATGTGTTCTTGTTATCTTTCTTATTGGTTTCTAGTTTGATTCTATTGTGATCACTGAGAACACACTCTATGATTTCTGTTCTTTTAAATTCATTATGGTTTGTTTTTTGACTCAGACTATCATCTGTCTTGGCATATGCTCAGTGAGCTTTTGAGAAGTGTATTCTGTCATTACTAGGTAGTGTTCCATTAACTGTCAGTTAAGTTGATGGATGGTGTTGAAGAGTTCTCCTTAATCCTTGCTGAATCTGGACCAGTTGTTGTATCAGTTGTTGGAACAGGGTGTTGAAGATTCCAGCTCTATTTAAGGATTTGTTGATTTTTCCTTTCACTTCTGTCTGTTTTTGGCTTCATCTGTTTAGACGCTCTCTTGCTAAGTACAAACACATTTAGGATGCCTTCTTGGTTGACTGAACCTTTTATCATTATGAATGTCCCTCTCTGTGGTAATTTTCTCTGCCATGACTGAGGTAGACTTGATCTGATACTAATGTGGCCACTCTTGCTTTCTTTTTTTTTTTTTTTAAGATTTATTTATTTATTTATTTGGGGAGGGAGGGGAGCAGGCGGGCTACTTCTATTGGTCTTTCATGTGTCTATTTTCATCCATCTTTGTTCTTTGGCCCGTGTGGGCCTCCCATCGCGGTGGCCTCTGTTGTCGCACAGCACCCGCTCTGGGCACATGCGCTTCACAGCTCCGGCTCGGTCATTGGACACATCGGTCCAGCCGCTCCGCGGCTTGTGGGATCTTCCCAGGCCAGGGATCGAGCTGGCGCCCCTTGCACTGCAAGGCGGTGTCCTTACCCACTGGACCACCAGGGAAGCCCCACTCTTGCTTTCTTGATTGTTTGCATGATCTTGTTTTCCATTCTTTTACTTTCGCTCTGTTTGTATCATTATATTTAAAGAGAGCTTTTGTAGACAGCATTTAACTGAGTCCTGTTTTTTAATTTAGCAGTACCCTTTTGGGACCAGGGACCAGGGACAGATACTTCCATGGAAGACAGTTTTTCCACAGACTGGTGTCGGGGAGTGGTTTAGGGATGATGCAAGTGTATTGCATTTATTGTGCACTTTATTTCTATTAGTGTTACATCTGCTCCATCTCAGGTCATCAGGTATTAGATGCCAGAGGTTGAAGACCCTTATTTTAGTCCACTTAGCCTTTATTTTTTTGTGTCTTTGATGGTACTGCCTTTCTGTGGGTTATTTGGCCGGTTGACCACTTTGGGAAATTCCATTTTGATTTATCTGTAGTGTTTTAAAATGAACTTCCCTTTCTTACTCTTAGAGCGATTGTTCAGCTTACTCCATTAGTTTACATAACACCACAGTCTTAGTGACAGTGTCCGTGTCCTCACTGTACCAGTTAGAATGAAGAATGTCCAGCTCTATTTAAGGATTTGTTTGGACCAGTTGTTTCCTTTCACTTTTTTTGTCTGTTTTTGGCTTCATCTGTTTAGACGCTCTCTTGCTAAGTACAACCACATTTAGGATGCCTTCTTGGTTGACGGAACCTTTTATCATTATGAATGTCCTCTCTGTGGTAATTTTCTCTGCCATGACTGAGGTAGACTTGATCTGATACTAATGTGGCCACTCTTGCTTTCTTTTTTTTTTTTTTAAGATTTATTTATTTATTTATTTGGGGAGGGAGGGGAGCAGGCGGGCTACTTCTATTGGTCTTTCATGTGTCTATTTTCATCCATCTTTGTTCTTTGGCCCGTGTGGGCCTCCCATCGCGGTGGCCTCTGTTGTCGCACAGCACCCGCTCTGGGCACATGCGCTTCACAGCTCCGGCTCGGTCATTGGACACATCGGTCCAGCCGCTCCGCGGCTTGTGGGATCTTCCCAGGCCAGGGATCGAACTGGCGCCCCTTGCACTGCAAGGCGGTGTCCTTACCCACTGGACCACCAGGGAAGCCCCACTCTTGCTTTCTTGATTGTTTGCATGATCTTGTTTTCCATTCTTTTACTTTCGCTCTGTTTGTATCATTATATTTAAAGAGAGCTTTTGTAGACAGCATTTAACTGAGTCCTGTTTTTTAATTTAGCAGTACCCTTTTGGGACCAGGGACCAGGGACAGATACTTCCATGGAAGACAGTTTTTCCACAGACTGGTGTCGGGGAGTGGTTTAGGGATGATGCAAGTGCATTGCATTTATTGTGCACTTTATTTCTATTAGTGTTACATCTGCTCCATCTCAGGTCATCAGGTATTAGATGCCAGAGGTTGAAGACCCTTATTTTAGTCCACTTAGCCTTTATTTTTTTGTGTCTTTGATGGTACTGCCTTTCTGTGGGTTATTTGGCCGGTTGACCACTTTGGGAAATTCCATTTTGATTTATCTGTAGTGTTTTAAAATGAACTTCCCTTTCTTACTCTTAGAGCGATTGTTCAGCTTACTCCATTAGTTTACATAACACCACAGTCTTAGTGACAGTGTCCGTGTCCTCACTGTACCAGTTAGAATGAAGTAGTCCCTTTACAGTCCTACCCTTATTTATGATTCTGTTACACGTATTTCCCCATATACATTTAAAGCCACATGGGAAGTGGCTTTTCTTTTTGCTCATGTGTCCCAGACTTCGAGCTGAAGAAGAGGGCCACCCAGAATGCCAGTGGGTGAAAACAAAGAAGCTCCATCAGATACTTGCTCTCTCTAACCAAAGACCAAGAAAGGGATGGCTTAGGAAGACAGAAGACTGTTAGACAGTAACTGCTCTGCTCCACCAAAGCACCATAGAAAAGACTGTGGCCCTGCTTGCTGCTCTGTCAGCAAAGGCTGAGGGGCAGCACGGCCGTCTGCCTTGTGAGGCTGTAGCAGGCGTTTCAGTGCCCCATCAGGTGGGGTCAGAGACGGCTGAGTAGGGAGCCGGACTTCCATCCCCACCAGCTGGTGATGAGTTCCACTCATTAAGGTGTTAGAGGAAACTGTGGAGCCAGGACTTCCACCTCTGCCCAGTAGCACCAGGAACCAAGTAGGGGAGCTGGACTTTCATCTCCATTTGGTATTAATGAAGCAGCAACCTCCCTCGCCCCCACCACCATTGATTCTCATTTTCCCCATTTGTTTCTTGAGACACACACACACACATTCCCCGCTCCCCCCAGCCCCCGAGTGGTGAACGAGAAAGCCAGCTGAAATCGAAGATTTGAGTAAGACCCACAGTCTCAGAACATATATGGCTGGGTCATTCCTTGGTCATGAGGTCCCCAGCAGGTCTCTCGACTCCTCTCCCTTGTCAGCTTTGTTCTCATGGTCTGTCAAGTGCCTGGGGGAGGTCAGTTGTGTTTGGCAGGAAAAGTAGAAAAAAGTACATGTATATCATCTTCCCAGAAACGGAAGGGTTCTGTGCACCTCTTAGATGTCATACCATGACTGAGGCAGCGTTATGTTCCTAAGACATGTGTTTTCGTAGCCTGAGTTTGTTTCTTGTTTTGGCTTTTCCATATGTGAATTAATGTGTAGGCCTCCTCGAAAGACGTTGTCAGACAGCTGTGCCAAGAGAGCTTTTCCCGTTCAGCCCTTGACTCGAAGAAGCTCTTGGATGTTACGTGTTCCAGCTTGTCCGTGACCCAGGAGGAGGCAGAGCAGGTAAGTTTGGTCAGAGATGACCTCTGGCCACTGGCTTCTCAGCTCATTAGTCTCTTCATTGATTTCCCAGCCGTTACCACGTCCAAGGGACTTTTTCTCCTGAAATGTCTGTTGATATTGTAGCAGACTTAAAATAGACGATTTTCCCCCCTTAGTGTTAGTGAACTTAGTAGTAACGTGCTGTGTCACACAGGAAGCTCACCTCGGTGCTGTGGTGGCCGAGAGGGTGGGAGGGAGATCCAAGAGGGAGGGTTGTATGGATACTTAGAGCTGATTGGCTTTGCTGTACCATAGGCGCTAGCACGGTTATTGTAAAGCAGCTATACCCCCATCTCCTCTCCCCACTGGAAAAAGCTATTGTCGTTGAACTCCCTTATGATCAGAGACGGCTGAGTAGGGAGCCGGACTTCCATCCCCCAGCTGGTGATGAGTTCCACTCATTAAGGTGTTAGAGGAAACTGTGGAGCCAGGACTTCCACCTCTGCCCAGTAGCACCAGGAACCAAGTAGGGGAGCTGGACTTTCATCTCCATTTGGTATTAATGAAGCAGCAACCTCCCTCGCCCCCACCACCATTGATTCTCATTTTCCCCATTTGTTTCTTGAGACACACACACACACATTCCCCGCTCCCCCCAGCCCCCGAGTGGTGAACGAGAAAGCCAGCTGAAATCGAAGATTTGAGTAAGACCCACAGTCTCAGAACATATATGGCTGGGTCATTCCTTGGTCATGAGGTCCCCAGCAGGTCTCTCGACTCCTCTCCCTTGTCAGCTTTGTTCTCATGGTCTGTCAAGTGCCTGGGGGAGGTCAGTTGTGTTTGGCAGGAAAAGTAGAAAAAAGTACATGTATATCATCTTCCCAGAAACGGAAGGGTTCTGTGCACCTCTTAGATGTCATACCATGACTGAGGCAGCGTTATGTTCCTAAGACATGTGTTTTCGTAGCCTGAGTTTGTTTCTTGTTTTGGCTTTTTCCATATGTGAATTAATGTGTAGGCCTCCTCGAAAGACGTTGTCAGACAGCTGTGCCAAGAGAGCTTTTCCCGTTCAGCCCTTGACTCGAAGAAGCTCTTGGATGTTACGTGTTCCAGCTTGTCCGTGACCCAGGAGGAGGCAGAGCAGGTAAGTTTGGTCAGAGATGACCTCTGGCCACTGGCTTCTCAGCTCATTAGTCTCTTCATTGATTTCCCAGCCGTTACCACGTCCAAGGGAATTTTTCTCCTGAAATGTCTGTTGATATTGTAGCAGACTTAAAATAGACGATTTTCCCCCCTTAGTGTTAGTGAACTTAGTAGTAACGTGCTGTGTCACACAGGAAGCTCACCTCGGTGCTGTGGTGGCCGAGAGGGTGGGAGGGAGATCCAAGAGGGAGGGTTGTATGGATACTTAGAGCTGATTGGCTTTGCTGTACCATAGGCGCTAGCACGGTTATTGTAAAGCAGCTATACCCCCATCTCCTCTCCCCACTGGAAAAAGCTATTGTCGTTGAACTCCCTTATGATAAAGGAGGCATAGTTGGGAAAACTATCCAGAATCAGAGCTCCTGACCCTTTCCTTTTCAGACCTTCTACCTAGACAGTGTGGAAATAAGCCAAACCTATTACCATTTTTTTTTTCAACCTGTAACTTACTAGTGGTGGTATACTGTCAGCTGGGTAACTTAGGCAGACTTCTCAGGGATGATTGCGCAGAAACTCTCGAGGTCTGAGTATGACTGGGGAGGATGTTTTCCTGGACCTCACCTGATCTTGGTGGCCCTGAGGACAAGGAAGGTGACGTGGGTTGTGTAGCACCCACAGCTACACTTATCTTTCCGTGGCAGCTATGTTTCTAAAACAGGAATTCATCCAAGCAGACCTACATTGTTGTTATGTTTAAATCTGAAAATTGGTTCCTTGAAGTCAGCTGTGGTGCAGGAAGAGGCAGCAGCAAGACTGTGGAAGTGAGTCAGGAACTTAGTTTGGATTCCCCAAAAGTAGACCCTGAGGCAAAGAGTTGGCTGCAAGTAGTTATTTGGGAGGTGATTGTGGAAAGCCCGAAGGAGGGAGTGAGGAAAATCAAAGGAGGGCAGAGAGACGAGCCAGTAGAAAGACATGTTACTGAGCATCACGCTGTGGGCGTCTGCAGTTGGGATCCTCCAAGAAACCGTGAGGGACGCGCCCCAGCCTTGCCTCCCTGGAAGACTGGGAGGCCGGGGCATTTATCCACCAGCTCCCGCCTCTCTCCAGTAGGGTAATGTCCCCTTGCTTCTGGGTTGTGCTTTTCTGAGCTGAGCCACCTCCCATAACATCTGAGAAAGCTCTAAAGCAGAGAAAGTTACCTCCAGAGCGTCTTGTTTGGTTCATCTCAGCAGAGTGATACTCACAGGCTGAGCACAGGGGATGCTTGGCTGCACATCTGCTTGGAAGGACGTGGGGTGGAACCTAGGCAGCGTCCTAGCAGGGCCGCTTCAGGCACTCTTTCCACCGGGGGTTCCGCACAGCTGGCCTGGAGGCTTGGGGTTTTGTACCATAGGCGCTAGCACGGTTATTGTAAAGCAGCTATACCCCCATCTCCTCTCCCCACTGGAAAAAGCTATTGTCGTTGAACTCCCTTATGATAAAGGAGGCATAGTTGGGAAAACTATCCAGAATCAGAGCTCCTGACCCTTTCCTTTTCAGACCTTCTACCTAGACAGTGTGGAAATAAGCCAAACCTATTACCATTTTTTTTTTCAACCTGTAGCTTACTAGTGGTGGTATACTGTCAGCTGGGTAACTTAGGCAGACTTCTCAGGGATGATTGCGCAGAAACTCTCGAGGTCTGAGTATGACTGGGGAGGATGTTTTCCTGGACCTCACCTGATCTTGGTGGCCCTGAGGACAAGGAAGGTGACGTGGGTTGTGTAGCACCCACAGCTACACTTATCTTTCCGTGGCAGCTATGTTTCTAAAACAGGAATTCATCCAAGCAGACCTACATTGTTGTTATGTTTAAATCTGAAAATTGGTTCCTTGAAGTCAGCTGTGGTGCAGGAAGAGGCAGCAGCAAGACTGTGGAAGTGAGTCAGGAACTTAGTTTGGATTCCCCAAAAGTAGACCCTGAGGCAAAGAGTTGGCTGCAAGTAGTTATTTGGGAGGTGATTGTGGAAAGCCCGAAGGAGGGAGTGAGGAAAATCAAAGGAGGGCAGAGAGACGAGCCAGTAGAAAGACATGTTACTGAGCATCACGCTGTGGGCGTCTGCAGTTGGGATCCTCCAAGAAACCGTGAGGGACGCGCCCCAGCCTTGCCTCCCTGGAAGACTGGGAGGCCGGGGCATTTATCCACCAGCTCCCGCCTCTCTCCAGTAGGGTAATGTCCCCTTGCTTCTGGGTTGTGCTTTTCTGAGCTGAGCCACCTCCCATGACATCTGAGAAAGCTCTAAAGCAGAGAAAGTTACCTCCAGAGCGTCTTGTTTGGTTCATCTCAGCAGAGTGATACTCACAGGCTGAGCACAGGGGATGCTTGGCTGCACATTTGCTTGGAAGGACGTGGGGTGGAACCTAGGCAGAGTCCTAGCAGGGCCGCTTCAGGCACTCTTTCCACCGGGGGTTCCGCACAGCTGGCCTGGAGCTCTTTGTTCTTCTCTCCCTCCCCGGTGACTGCCTGGGGGTAGGGATGTGACAGCCCAGCCACTCTGGATGCAAAGCCCAGACTCCCCCGGAGCCAGAACCTCTGGCAGCAGCACAGCGCGCCCAGCTTCGGGCCTTGGCACAGACAGTGCCTCTGTACTCAGGGGAGCCCACGCCCTGGGGCCGTGTCTCCACAGGCCTCCAGGCCCAGCGGCAAGGGACCGGCGCAGCGTGGTCTAGTGACACGCTGACTTCCCGCCTCTCTCACATGACCAGGGGAACAGGCTGGAAAGTTAGCTTAAGGTCAGAGTCCGTGCAGTAGAAAAAATGAGATTTATTAACCCTTTGCCCGCAAGCAGAGACTTCCTGGTGGGTTGACAGCACCCTCGGTCAGGCAGCTGCATGTCTTTTAAGCAACAGGTAAACTCGGAGGCGGGCCAAGGCACGTGGGGATCAGCAGCTGCGCGGGGGCCTCTGGACTCTCGGGACTCAGCATGACTGACAGTGGCAGTGTGCAGCAGGCCCTCTTCCCAGCAGGGGGATAGAGTCCTGTCCCCTGTCCCACTGCCCCTCACTGCCCAGGCGCCCCATCTGCCCGCAGCTGCTCCAAGCCCTGCACCGCCTCACCAGGCTGGCCGTGTTCCGAGACCTCTCCTCTGCCGAGGCGATCCTGGCTCTCTTTCCTGAAAATTTCCACCAAAACCTCAAAAACCTGCTGACAAAAATCATCCTAGAACATGTGTAAGTGCTCATTTCTTGAGAGTTTCTTAAAAATGCTTGTGTTTTTTATTCCTCTTCTAGGGAAAAATATGTTTATTCTTAAAAGGCAGGCGCAGGAAAGCAAAACAAAGAAAAAGCATTAATTCTACCACCCAGAGGTTTCGCAGAGTTCATTCCTTAGCAGAATACCTTTTTAGACAGGTTTATTTTTTTCATTTACACATAGGGAGAAGGGTTGGTGTTTTGCTTTTGTTTTTAACCCAGGGAGAACATGCTGTCTTGCAATTTGGTTGTTTTCAGTTCCCAGTATTAACATGAATGATATTCCAAGTCGATAAACATTTACCTTCAGTATTATTTTTAATGGGTAACTGTATTTCATTATATGAAGAAATTAGGTATAATTTAGTTAATAAATACCTTACTGCCGAACATTTAGGCTTTTGGCAGTTTGTACTTCAGTGAACAATTTATTGTGGCCACGCTGTGCTTAACTGTTTCCTTGCGGGTAAATGGCGATACTCAAGTTTGGCTTTTTCTTATCAAGTCGGCCGCTAGAGAGATGGCTCCAGCTGCTTCTCCACCAGCAGGATGTGGATGTGTCGCTCTCCATACACCACCATCACCTGCAGTGAGGGATCCTTTTTTTTTTTTAACTCTCTGTTCCTAGTTTTACAAATGGTAGGTGGTACCTCGTTTCAATTCACATATCTTTGGTACCAATGATGTCAAATAATCTTCTTCATGTTATTGGTCATTTTTATTTCATTTTGAATTATCTGTACGTTTTAGCTGGGCAAATCCTTTTTGATACATACAATTTAAGCAGAACTGATTTAACTACTGGGTAGCCGCAGGCCTGAACAGGCCTCCCTGATACTAAGACCAACCGTATTTACTCCCCAAGGGTTGTTGCTTATTTAGAAGCCTTCTCACATGTAATTGCATTTTACTCTGACTCTGCATCTCACTCTGGCATGATTTGCTGCAGCATTAGGTCCATTTGGGTGTGTTTTATGTAAGATGTCATACTTTGTGTAGCAGATGCCTAGTGAAAAAGGATAAATTGGCCTTTTCTGTTTTGTCGCTGAGAACGATAGAACAGTGACATCACTATGCCATTAGCCTCGTCTTGTTTTTCCTAAGCCGTGAAAACTGACAGCACTTACGGCCTCAGCCTCACTTGATTTTGTAAAACAAATGAACTGCTGCTCCTTGGAGGCCTCTCTGAGGTCCTCTTCTGTCATGAGGTAGTTGTAGGTTTGAAGATCGTGGAAGGAGCCGAGGCCCACAAGACTCGGCTAGCATGCCGTTTCCATTATATTTTTCTCATCTTTTTCCCTCACGTAGATCTCCTTGGAGAGCTCATGAGTTTCCAATTTGGTTGTTTTCGATAAACATTGATATTCCAAGTCGATAAACATTTACCTTCAGTATTATTTTTAATGGGTAACTGTATTTCATTATATGAAGAAATTAGGTATAATTTAGTTAATAAATACCTTACTGCCGAACATTTAGGCTTTTGGCAGTTTGTACTTCAGTGAACAATTTATTGTGGCCACGCTGTGCTTAACTGTTTCCTTGCGGGTAAATGGCGATACTCAAGTTTGGCTTTTTCTTATCAAGTCGGCCGCTAGAGAGATGGCTCCAGCTGCTTCTCCACCAGCAGGATGTGGATGTGTCGCTCTCCATACACCACCATCACCTGCAGTGAGGGATCCTTTTTTTTTTTTAACTCTCTGTTCCTAGTTTTACAAATGGTAGGTGGTACCTCGTTTCAATTCACATATCTTTGGTACCAATGATGTCAAATAATCTTCTTCATGTTATTGGTCATTTTTATTTCATTTTGAATTATCTGTACGTTTTAGCTGGGCAAATCCTTTTTGATACATACAATTTAAGCAGAACTGATTTAACTACTGGGTAGCCGCAGGCCTGAACAGGCCTCCCTGATACTAAGACCAACCGTACTTACTCCCCAAGGGTTGTTGCTTATTTAGAAGCCTTCTCACATGTAATTGCATTTTACTCTGACTCTGCATCTCACTCTGGCATGATTTGCTGCAGCATTAGGTCCATTTGGGTGTGTTTTATGTAAGATGTCATACTTTGTGTAGCAGATGCCTAGTGAAAAAGGATAAATTGGCCTTTTCTGTTTTGTCGCTGAGAACGATAGAACAGTGACATCACTATGCCATTAGCCTCGTCTTGTTTTTCCTAAGCCGTGAAAACTGACAGCACTTACGGCCTCAGCCTCACTTGATTTTGTAAAACAAATGAACTGCTGCTCCTTGGAGGCCTCTCTGAGGTCCTCTTCTGTCATGAGGTAGTTGTAGGTTTGAAGATCGTGGAAGGAGCCGAGGCCCACAAGACTCGGCTAGCATGCCGTTTCCATTATATTTTTCTCATCTTTTTCCCTCACGTAGATCTCCTTGGAGAGCTGAAGCCCAAGCAAATCAGAGTGAGTACCAGGGAGCCTGCCTCTTACCCCTTCCACCTCCTCCTCAGCCCCAGTCCTAAATCTGCCAGAGTTTTTAACTAAAATCAGAGTGAAGTAACCTAATCCAAACAGTATTTTCTCAGTATTTTTTTTTAATTTCAGTTTTAAATTTTGTTTCTCTATTAAGTTTAATCTTAAACTTAATAGAGGTGTGTTGTTAAAAAAAAACCAGACAGATGTCTAGAGGAGAAAGTGCTTAAAATAACTATGTTTTCATTAGAAAATGAATTAATCCTAATTAAAATTGTGGTGAAAGATTGAATAAAACTGGGTGTTTGATAAATGGCCACTAAACTCACTCTGAGCCGGTCACAGTACTGCAGAAATCTGCCTGCGTTAACTCATGTAGTCCTCCCCACAACCCTGTAAGCTGTGTAGAGGTCATCCCCATTTTACAGATGAGCAAACAGAGGCTCAGAGGTTAGAGAGGAAATTCAAGCCAAATGTGTGTGTCTCTCAAAACAAGAGCTCTTTCTGCTGTTGGCAGAGCAACACATTTCCTAAGACTCGGGCCACCCGAGTCCTTTGTTCCTCATTCTCTCCTGACATCTGGAGGCCTGGGTGTTCAGGCAGAAGCCTGGAGGTACTGCCCGCCTGGAGCCCGCACTGTAGTTAGTGCAGGGGCCCTGGGCTTGTAGAGTCTTGGGTCCCATCCGCCTGTCTCCCTCAGAGGCTTGCTGTATGGACCAGTGCATGCAGCCCTTGGAGCTGCCCAGGGTAAAGGCTTGGTCACTGGGGTGGTGTGAGTGCTGAGCTGAGCTGTATCCCACAGTCTCTCTGCCGCGCCTGGTGGACCTGGATTGGAGGGTGGACATCAAAACCTCCTCAGACAGCATCAGCCGCATGGCCGTCCCCACCTGCCTGCTCCAGATGAAGGTACATCGACTCTTGTGCTCACTAGAAGGCAGGACGGGGAGAGGGGAGGCAGGGGCTCGGTGCCCAGCAGGCCAGCGGATATGCCAGTCTCCAGACATACAGGATGTGTGTGTCTATGTGTGTGTGTGTCTGTGTGTGTGTACTTAGTCCCTCAGTCGTGTCCAACTCTCTTTGACAGTAAGAGTGTGTGTGTCCGTGTGTCCGTGTGTCTGTGTGTGGGTTTAGTCGCTCAGTCGTATCCGACTCTCTTTGGACAGTAGCCCGCCAGGCTCCTCAGTCCATGGGATTTTTCCAGGCAGGAAAACTGGGGTGGGTTACTGTGCCCTCCTCTAGGGGATCTTCCCAACCCAGGGATCAAGCCTAGGTCTCTCACACGTCCTGCGTTTGTCAGGAGGATTCTTTGCCACTCGTGCCACCTGGGAAGCCTGTAGCCTCCTGTGCGTGCATGCTAAGTCGCTTCAGTCGGGTCCAGCTCTTTGTGACCCTGTGGGCCCTGCCAGGCTCCTCTGTCCACGCAAGTCTCCAGGCGAGAATACTGGAGCGGGCTTCCCTCCTCCGAGGGGTCTTCCCGACCCAGGGGTTGACCCACATCTCCTCTGTCTCCTGTATTGCAGGCAGATTCTTCACCTGAAGAGCCACTGGGGAAACCCCTAACCCCATAGATGAAAAAAAATGTAGCACCCCCAAAATGCAGAGAGTTTATTTAGAAAGTGTGTGTGAATTAATGTAGTACAGTCATAATAACACATACACTCAAAGTAGAAATTTTAAAATAAGACAGACATGGAAATAAACTTTGAAAATAATTTGCTAATACCTAAAGGTTGCCTTTGATACTTACAGGAAGATTTGGCTTTTGACAGTGGGAGCATTTACCCAGATTTCAGATTCTCTTCTTGATAAGTTTGGTTACTGAGTTCTGGGGGGGCTGCCACAGCTCGTGCTGGGCGGAACCCAGGCTCCTGACCGCAATTGGAGAAGGGTTAGTTCTCATATTGCTGTTCATGTCCTGCTGCCTGGCTGGTGGTGTCCTCACTTCACAGTATCTTCAGGAATCTTTCAAAGTCACTTGCCCGTTTTTAGGGTTTAGTTCGTTAAAACTAGGTAGCACGATGCTGTATTTAGTTAACCTCCAGAGACCCAGAAACTCAATACCTGTAAGAAAATGAAAAAATCAGGGTACCTCAAACAACTAAGTTTTTAACTGTTAGTAAGATTTACCTTTTTAAAAAAAGATACGAATACATATAACTCGAGGTTGTAATATTTCTCCCACATCCCTGTGGATTCTTATGTGCCCATAGAGTCCCCGGGCTAAAATTCCAGCCTGAACTCAGGTGATGTTTTCTTACTCGAATGCGGATAGTTGGGGGTGGGAGGGTGCTCAGAGCCCCTGAGACAGCGCCTGCCTGTCCCCATTTGCCAGGTGACTCCAGGGCTAGGACTCTCTGACTCTGAGCAAAGAGCCTCTCTTCAGAGCTTCACCAGAACTGGGTACGGCTTGCGGCTGATGAGAGGCAGCTTTGACTTTGGGGAAATGTTCTCTTCTCAGATCCAGGAGGATGCCAGCCTGTGTGGGGACGGGCCCTCCGTGTCAGCCGTCACCGTGGAGCTGAGTAAGGAGACGCTGGACACAATGTTAGATGGACTGGGCCGCATCCGGGACCAGCTCTCCGCCGTGGCCAACAAGTGACACGACCAGTGAGCCCGCTAGCCTGACCGCCGCCTCCCAGCACTTGGCGGCCCCACAGCACCCACTGCCGCGCTGGGGAGCCGGGATGGGGGCCTGGCGTCAGAAGGCGCAGCTGGATCAGAAGGAAGCAGCCAGGCCCCCCCGCCGTTCTCTTCCCTCATCCTTTCCCTCTTTCTGAAGCTGGTGGGGAGACGCTGCCGCCCCCCACAAGGCTCCCGTGTGGACCGAATGACCACTGTGGCCGGAGAGGAAGGGCGTGCTTCTTGTCAGCTGCTTCTGCCCGGCCGGGTGGAGCATGCAGGCCGAGATGGCGGTGCTCGTCTTGAGGAGCTCCTGAGCTCATTCCCAGCTCTGGGACACGGGCAGGGAGTCAGGCAGGCGGTGCCAGCCGGTCCGCTTCTGTCGAGGAGCCAGGCCAGCTCCCCGGGGCAGGGCCCTCCCAGTGCGCCCGTCTCCCCGAGCCCAGAGCCCCCCGCCTGAACCCCTCGGCCCGCTGGACCACCTCTCTGGCGTTTAGCAAGTGGGACTCATAGACCCCAGAAACTCAATACCTGTAAGAAAATGAAAAAATCAGGGTACCTCAAACAACTAAGTTTTTAACTGTTAGTAAGATTTACCTTTTTAAAAAAAGATACGAATACATATAACTCGAGGTTGTAATATTTCTCCCACATCCCTGTGGATTCTTATGTGCCCATAGAGTCCCCGGGCTAAAATTCCAGCCTGAACTCAGGTGATGTTTTCTTACTCGAATGCGGATAGTTGGGGGTGGGAGGGTGCTCAGAGCCCCTGAGACAGCGCCTGCCTGTCCCCATTTGCCAGGTGACTCCAGGGCTAGGACTCTCTGACTCTGAGCAAAGAGCCTCTCTTCAGAGCTTCACCAGAACTGGGTACGGCTTGCGGCTGATGAGAGGCAGCTTTGACTTTGGGGAAATGTTCTCTTCTCAGATCCAGGAGGATGCCAGCCTGTGTGGGGACGGGCCCTCCGTGTCAGCCGTCACCGTGGAGCTGAGTAAGGAGACGCTGGACACAATGTTAGATGGACTGGGCCGCATCCGGGACCAGCTCTCCGCCGTGGCCAACAAGTGACACGACCAGTGAGCCCCGCTAGCCTGACCGCCGCCTCCCAGCACTTGGCGGCCCCCACAGCACCCACTGCCGGCGCTGGGGAGCCGGGGATGGGGGCCTGGCGTCCAGAAGGCGCAGCTGGATCAGAAGGAAGCAGCCAGGCCCCCACGCCGTTCTCTTCACTCATCTTTTCCCTCTTTCTGAAGCTGGTGGGGAGACGCTGCCGCCCCCCACAAGGCTCCCGTGTGGACCGAATGACCACTGTGGCCGGAGAGGAAGGGCGTGCTTCTTGTCAGCTGCTTCTGCCCGGCCGGGTGGAGCATGCAGGCCGAGATGGCGGTGCTCGTCTTGAGGAGCTCCTGAGCTCATTCCCAGCTCTGGGACACGGGCAGGGAGTCAGGCAGGCGGTGCCAGCCGGTCCGCTTCTGTCGAGGAGCCAGGCCAGCTCCCCGGGGCAGGGCCCTCCCAGTGCGCCCGTCTCCCCGAGCCCAGAGCCCCCTGCCTGAACCCCTCGGCCCCGCTGGACCACCTCTCTGCGTAGAAAGTGGGAATTCAGTCCCTTCATGGAGCCAGTGCACCTTTGATGGGATGGGACCACTCAGGGTGAAGAAGTAGGAGTGATGGGGAATAAACAGCAGTTCTAAAGCCTTCATGATTCCAGTCGCTTTTACAGCTTGGCCTTGGCCTAAGTTGTTGCCTTGGGCCAGTGCTGCCTCTCATTCATAAAGATGGTCCCCACATTCTCCTTCCCGGCTGAGCCCCTGACCATGGCATGACTGGAGACCGGGCCTGTGAACTGCCCCACCTTCCACATATCCATCTGTCACAAAGAGCACAAGGACACGTGGTGACATCCCAGAGGTGCGTCTCACAAGAGCTGTGTGGAAGGTGCTCCTCGGGACTTCCCTGGGGGTTCAGTGGCTGCACGCTCCCAATGCCTGGGGGCCCGGGTTCGATTCCTGGGCAGGTAACTAGATCCCACAGGCTGCAACTAAAAGTCCACATGCCACAAATAAGACCTGGTGCAGCCAAATAAATACATTAAGTAAATAGATTTTTTTAAAAAAAGAAAAAGGAAAGAAAGTCCTCTTCAAGGAGTTTAACCAGATGGAATCGTGTCTGACACGTCCCAGGGCTTGGGGTAAGGTACGCTCTTCCTCATCCAGATCACTTAGTACCCAGAGCCGGCAGCCTGCGCCGAGCGCTCTGTTGTGGCCGCTTCTCAGGAGTGGGTGGGAGGCTGGATGAGCAGGTGGGCCTCAGGCTAACAGGATGCTGAATTCCTGCCCACCCCAAGGTTTGCCCTTTTTTCAATTAAATGGGAATGATAATCCTACCGACTCTATAGAACTGTTGTGACGATTATGTGATACAATGTACCTAAAAGCACTTAGCATTGTTTGGCATATAGGAAGGGCTGGATACTGTTCAATTTGGTTCTTCATGAGAAGGAAAGTAGAGCGCTCTCTGTGTTCCTTGTTTAACCTGCTGGCACGGGGTTGGTGTGACTGTGAAAGTTACTGTCCTCCCTTGAACAACAAGGAAATCGACTCATCTAGGTGAGGTCACCTGCTAGGAAGTGGCCTCATCAAGTCTTGGGCCCAGATTTCTCTACCACACAGGACTCTGCAAAGGACTTGTAGTTCTGTGATTTAGCTCTGTTGGAAAATACCAGAACTGCAGTAGAGAAGAGAACTCTTCTGCCCCCACCGGTGAAACACTAGGGATGTCAAGAAAAAACCAGAGACTCCTGTCCCTCTGGTGTCTCCTGGAAGCAGAGCTGGCGGTGGTTTTGTCGCTGAGTCGTGTCTAACTCTTGGGACCCCATGGACCATAGCCCACCGGGCTCCTCTGTCCATGGGATTCTCCAGGCAGGAATACTGGAGTGGGTTGCCATATCCTTCTCCAGGGAATCTTCCTAACCCAGAAATAGAACCTGGGTCTCCTGCATTGCAGGCAGATTCTTTTACCAAGTGAGCTACAAGGGAAGCTGAGCTACCTTTTGTTAAAATGGCAGTTTTTATACCTTTGAGAATCTAATAAAAACCCTGGATCCTTTCTGTAGGAAATGAATATTCTATGTTTTACATTTAAGGACCAGCAAAGTTCACTGGACCCTGGAGGCCAGCCCACTGTCTCCATTTGAGGGCCCCTGGCCATACCCTTAGGCTGAGTTTAGTCTTGTCATGAACTCAACCCTCTCTCTTTCCCTTCCACTCCCTGTGACCCACAGACGAGACCTCCTCCAAATGCCTGTTTGATCCATGAGAAACTGACTTCAAGCAGGAAGCCCAACAGGGGCATCTGGAAAGTTGGACATGCCTTTAGCCAGATCCACTTGAACAAAACCATCTGGGTGCAGGACAGAGAGGGCATTGAAGAAATAACATTGACGGACTTCTGTGGAGGTCCAGCGGTTAAGTCTGATGCAGGTCTGGTCCTGGTCACGGAACTAAACTCCCACATGCCATGAAGTGTGGCCAAAATATAAACAAATACTGATAAGTGTTTGCTACCTTTCACCTCTCGTGCTCATTTAAGGCCATGGTTTTCCCACTGTTGGCATGGACTGTTTTAACTACCCTATAAATGATTGGCCTGATCCTACTTCAGAATAAACCTCCCAGCTTCAAAGGAAGTGCCTTTACTCAGTGCTCGTTTGGTTTCCCAAGAGTACTAACGAGCAGCTATCCACAGACTGTCCTTTCTTAGGTTGCAGCAAGGTGCCCAAGCGCCATCCCTGAAAGGGCCATGGTAGATCTCAGCAGCGGCCACTCCTGGCTGCCCAGCACAGTCCACCCAGCTCGTACAAGTGAGCAGGTGGCTCAGTCCCGGTCAACGTGTGTCCTGCGGAGATTGTCCCATGATTGTACGTGACTCAAATTGGGCCAAACTGATCTTCCCCTGTGGCTTTTTTCTTGCTGGAATTGGCCACAAAGACCCCCTCCTGCCTCTAGTCTCTGAGTGGAGCCAAGGATGCTTGGCTCCCCCTTCCCCATTCACAGCCCATCTGCCATAGGAGAGGCTAGCCTGAAGCAAAGCGGAGCCCAGAGGCTAGGAAGAGGTTGAGAAAATCCGGTGTGACTACTGTAGGGAGAGAGCAAACGAGCTGAGATGGCGTGGTCAGGCTCTCGGGCCCTGGGTTTTCCAAGTCCATCATTGTGTAAGCGCTGAGATCGTTTATAGCACTGCACGTGCACGTCACGAGGTACAAGGTCACAGGCAACTTGGTGCAGTATGCCTGCAGCGACTTCACCATGAAAGCCCTGGCGGCTGCTGCATTAGGGATACACTGGAGCTACATCATGGGTACATCATCTGAGATTATGTTATGGTTATGTTACGGCTGCTGCATCAGCCATGGGGGAGGCTGTGTTACGCCTATCGTTGTCGCCAGGAGAGAATAAACATGTCTGCAGTTCCTGTGGTTCCTTGAGTCTTCTTCCAGGTCTTAAGCTCATGCCTTGCCTACCCTGGGTTCAGCAAACAGTGCAAACATTGTGAACGGCGAGACCACTGGAGTCACGAACAGGATCAGCAGTACAGTGGCTGATGCCAGCACCTGTCTTCCTCCTGCTGTGTCCGTCAGGGTGGGTCAGCTTTGTATTCAAGATGGGCCCAGGTTTTCTGTTTATCAGGAATGATAAGACACACAGAGACACAAATGATTGTCATAAAAGAAGTTTCGGCCACTGGATTTGCTCTGCCATGGCCCACACTCTGTCTGTGGAGTGTGCTTTCTCTGAATCTGAATAAATCCATTTCTTACCTAAAAAAAAAAGAAGAAGAAGTTTCGACTCATATCCCTAGAAACTGGAGGCATGGAACATCTTGGAGGACCATGTAGGGAAGGAACAGGATTGGTCTGGAGGCAGAGGAACCGTGTGATCCAGAGCCTTTATTGGGCTTCCCAGGTGGCTCAGTGGTAAGGAGCCCACCTGCTAATGCAGGAGCCACAAGAGAGGCAGGTCCGATCCCTGGGTCAGGAAGCCCCTCCTGGAGGAGGGCAACTCGCTCCAGTTTTCTTGTCTGGAGAATCCCATGGAGTCTGGTGGGCTCCAAGTTCATGGGGTCACAAAGAGTTGGATGCAACTGAGCTCACGTGGAGAGCCCTTATTGGGGTTTTCAGGTGTCAGCATACTATTAGCTAGTTTGGATAATTTTGGTAGGCTTTGGGTTACAAGTGTGGCCCCTCGCTGTCTGGTACCTGGTCTTGGGGTGATTCAGGGCAGGGAGAATGCTGGCCTGGGATGTGAGAATTTGATAGAAGACGTAGGTGGAGCGGTGGGTGTGGGCTTGTGTTATCAAAAGTGTGTTCTCAGGGGATCTGTTTGCTCTCTCAGGGATTAGCTAGGAGGTCCTCTCTCCAGAGTCAAGACCTCAAATGCTTGAGCAACACGAATACAGAATAACACAAGGTTTGCTGTAGTAACAAACAGCCCCAATCATCAGCCATGGGGGAGGCTGTGTTACGCCTATCGTTGTCGCCAGGAGAGAATAAACATGTCTGCAGTTCCTGTGGTTCCTTGAGTCTTCTTCCAGGTCTTAAGCTCATGCCTTGCCTACCCTGGGTTCAGCAAACAGTGCAAACATTGTGAACGGCGAGACCACTGGAGTCACGAACAGGATCAGCAGTACAGTGGCTGATGCCAGCACCTGTCTTCCTCCTGCTGTGTCCGTCAGGGTGGGTCAGCTTTGTATTCAAGATGGGCCCAGGTTTTCTGTTTATCAGGAATGATAAGACACACAGAGACACAAATGATTGTCATAAAAGAAGTTTCGGCCACTGGATTTGCTCTGCCATGGCCCACACTCTGTCTGTGGAGTGTGCTTTCTCTGAATCTGAATAAATCCATTTCTTACCTAAAAAAAAAAGAAGAAGAAGTTTCGACTCATATCCCTAGAAACTGGAGGCATGGAACATCTTGGAGGACCATGTAGGGAAGGAACAGGATTGGTCTGGAGGCAGAGGAACCGTGTGATCCAGAGCCTTTATTGGGCTTCCCAGGTGGCTCAGTGGTAAGGAGCCCACCTGCTAATGCAGGAGCCACAAGAGAGGCAGGTCCGATCCCTGGGTCAGGAAGACCCTCCTGGAGGAGGGCAACTCGCTCCAGTTTTCTTGTCTGGAGAATCCCATGGAGTCTGGTGGGCTCCAAGTTCATGGGGTCACAAAGAGTTGGATGCAACTGAGCTCACGTGGAGAGCCCTTATTGGGGTTTTCAGGTGTCAGCATACTATTAGCTAGTTTGGATAATTTTGGTAGGCTTTGGGTTACAAGTGTGGCCCCTCGCTGTCTGGTACCTGGTCTTGGGGTGATTCAGGGCAGGGAGAATGCTGGCCTGGGATGTGAGAATTTGATAGAAGACGTAGGTGGAGCGGTGGGTGTGGGCTTGTGTTATCAAAAGTGTGTTCTCAGGGGATCTGTTTGCTCTCTCCAGGGATTAGCTAGGAGGTCCGTCTCTCCAGAGTCAAGACCTCAAATGCTTGAGCAACACGAATACAGAAAATAACACAAGGTTTGCTGTAGTAACAAACAGCCCCAAGGTTGCAGTGACTTTTACACAACCAGAGTTTATGTTTGCTACACGGCCAGTGCAGGCGGGGGACAGGCGGGCAAGTCCTCAACAAGAGTCACTAAGGGGCCAAGGACATGGACGCTTCATCACAACACATGCCCCCCCAGTCACCCAGGCAGAATGAGGGAGTGTTTCCGAGGGCGTGCCTGCACTTAAAATTCTGCCCAGATGGGACAGGGCATTCACGTGGTCACCCCTGACTTTAAATATGGCAGAGTACATCAGTCCTTCCGTGTAACAGGAAGAAAAAAATGGGATATTTGGCATCAGCTCTGGTAACTACTGTTCCCCAACATCCGAACCAAAGACTCCTTTTTGGCCCAAACTCGTTGGTGCTTGGAAACAAACAAATTGTAAGAACACACACGCCATCTCAGCACCTTGTCGCATGATAAGGCTTATCACCTGTGTGGCACTAGAAAGGTGTGACATTTTCCCACCTTACCACCTGTTCAGCTTGCCATCTGGAAGCCAGTGGAGTGTGGCTCCCCGAGGATCTGTGCGTTTCCTGAGGAGGAGTCAGCTCAGAGTTAGAACTCCCATCTGGGAGCCTCAACTCAAAGGCCTATGCTGTCTCCATCCTGGAAAAAGAAAACTGGGGTTCTTTACAGATAGCCAGACTTTCCCCTTCGTCTGGTGACATTCAGCTCCCTCCCTCCCCTTGCTTTCCCATTTCCTGCTTTTGGCGATTTTCAGATTCAGACAGTGACCTGAGGACCAGACCTGTGGGTCTTTCCCACACAAGCCGGTGCTCTAAACACACACAGCGGGCACCATGTCTAACGGCCTTTGGTCCAGCTCTGCGCTCTGGTATTTACAGACTCAGAAAGGAAGTCCAGCGTGGTACAGAAGGCTGTTACTTTGTTCAGTAAACTAAGATGTTACCAGAAGTGAGAGAGGCCTTTCATTACATTTTAAAATTATTTTCATCTGGAAACTAGCAGCTCCCTGGCTTGTTCAAAGTTTTCCAATGGTTGGACATTTACACAGTTTTGAACCTGTAACTGCCGACTTCCAAATACTGATCATTCCTAAACACTCTCGCCTGCGTGATGCTGACTTCTGTACAACTTCCTTCTTTTTCTTAGTGCTCACATTTCTGGGATTTAATTGTCCTTTTTACAACTACTTTAAGAAAGAAAAGGCAGGGCAGAGATCTCTGAATAGTATTTCCTGGTTGGTGGGATTCCCTGGTGGCCCAATGGTAAAGAATCCACCCGCGATGCAGGACATGGGGGTTTGATCCCTGGGTTGGGAAGAGCCCTGGAGGAGATGGCAACCTATTCCAGTATTCATGCCTGGGAAAATCCCATGGACAGAAGAGCCTGGCTAGCTACAGTCCATGGGTCACAAAGAGTTGGACATGACTTAGCAACTAAACAACAGCCACCATTTTCTGGTTGACATCAGAGGGCCCTAATCTCCAAGGAGAAAGAATCATTCCTCATTTGAGGAAATGTCAAGAGCTCTTAAAGGTAAGTCTGGGAAGCTGAGCTTCTGTTAACCCTGAGCTCCTGGGAAAGACTGATGGGCTTTTCTGCCTCCTTTCAAGTAGAGGTAAAGGCCAATGATTTCAGATGCGTTTCCTGAGGAGGAGTCAGCTCAGAGTTAGAACTCCCATCTGGGAGCCTCAACTCAAAGGCCTATGCTGTCTCCATCCTGGAAAAAGAAAACTGGGGTTCTTTACAGATAGCCAGACTTTCCCCTTCGTCTGGTGACATTCAGCTCCCTCCCTCCCCTTGCTTTCCCATTTCCTGCTTTTGGCGATTTTCAGATTCAGACAGTGACCTGAGGACCAGACCTGTGGGTCTTTCCCACACAAGCCGGTGCTCTAAACACACACAGCGGGCACCATGTCTAACGGCCTTTGGTCCAGCTCTGCGCTCTGGTATTTACAGACTCAGAAAGGAAGTCCAGCGTGGTACAGAAGGCTGTTACTTTGTTCAGTAAACTAAGATGTTACCAGAAGTGAGAGAGGCCTTTCATTACATTTTAAAATTATTTTCATCTGGAAACTAGCAGCTCCCTGGCTTGTTCAAAGTTTTCCAATGGTTGGACATTTACACAGTTTTGAACCTGTAACTGCCGACTTCCAAATACTGATCATTCCTAAACACTCTCGCCTGCGTGATGCTGACTTCTGTACAACTTCCTTCTTTTTCTTAGTGCTCACATTTCTGGGATTTAATTGTCCTTTTTACAACTACTTTAAGAAAGAAAAGGCAGGGCAGAGATCTCTGAATAGTATTTCCTGGTTGGTGGGATTCCCTGGTGGCCCAATGGTAAAGAATCCACCCGCGATGCAGGACATGGGGGTTTGATCCCTGGGTTGGGAAGAGCCCTGGAGGAGATGGCAACCTATTCCAGTATTCATGCCTGGGAAAATCCCATGGACAGAAGAGCCTGGCTAGCTACAGTCCATGGGTCACAAAGAGTTGGACATGACTTAGCAACTAAACAACAGCCACCATTTTCTGGTTGACATCAGAGGGCCCTAATCTCCAAGGAGAAAGAATCATTCCTCATTTGAGGAAATGTCAAGAGCTCTTAAAGGTAAGTCTGGGAAGCTGAGCTTCTGTTAACCCTGAGCTCCTGGGAAAGACTGATGGGCTTTTCTGCCTCCTTTCAAGTAGAGGTACCTATTTAGGCCAATGCATTTTCTAGATTTATGGTAAACTACCAAGTATATCCCTTTGCTGAAGAATGGGACTTTCTTGGCTACTGGTGTCAAAGTTGCACTAGCCATGTGACCTTAGACACACACCACACGGTGAAACACAATCCTGTCCCAACAAGTGGAAGCATAAGTGAATTCAGAGGTGCTCTGGAATATCGGAAGATTTGGGTCTGTATAAACCTACACTGGATCCTGCAGCTCAGGAGATGGGCTCTGGTTAGGATTTCAGGAATGCTGATCAAGTTCCTACTCCAGGCAGTGAATGCCCCAGGAAATGGGCTCTGGTGTCCTACCTTCTTCCACAGGCTCACTCATGACATCTGTTAGTAAAGGACGGTTGAATTATATCGCACTGATCAGGATAGCAGACTCGTAAGAATGAACGTAGATTTGAACTGCTCTTCCTAAACCTAACTCGGCCGTGTCCACTTTCAGCCCAGATCAGTTCATCCAAGCGCCTGCAGAGGGAGCTATGGCAGCAGGGCCCGAATTCACGGACGGGGACCATTCTCCCCTCTGGCCACCGCACTTTCAGGCCTTGACGTGAAAGTCGCTCAGGTCTGTCTGACTCTTTGTGACTCCGTGGCGGAGCCATGGAATTCTCCGGGCAAGGATACTAGAGTGGGTAGCCCTTCCCTTCTCCAGGGGGTCTTCCCCACCCAGGGATGGAATCCAGCTCTCCCCCATTGCAGGCAGACTCACCACTGTCTGAGTCACCAGGAAAACCCCAAAATACTGGAGTGGGTGACCTATCTTTTCTCCAGGGGATATTCCCGACCCATTAAACCGGGGGCTTGGCTGACCTCACATGTGTGGCCCTGCGGAGGCTGCATAGCAGTCTCCCAACCACACTGGTCTGTATCTTTGCTTGGATTGGAGGAGGAAGGGATCGGAGCCGTGGGGGGTGAGAGGAGGGAGTCCGCTGGTTGGGAGCCGTGGATTCTGTGTTCCTGCCGCTAGGACGCGGTTGAGGACGGCATTTCCAAAGGAAGTGCCGACTTCATTCCATCTGCTGGGGGCGGGGGTGAGGGTGAGCGTCGGGGACAGAAAAGGAGAGACGAACCCTGGGCCTGAGCAGGATGGCAGCACAGTCCAGGCTTTGCTGTACCCTCTCTCTGGAATGTTTCCCTTTATCTGGCTGAATGCCTATGAATATTTATCCCTAATAGGTCACAGGGACCTATTAAGTCAATTTAACTGCCTGTCGTTGTCTGCCTGTCC
This sequence comes from Tragulus kanchil, assembly GCA_022376925.1. NCBI lineage: Eukaryota > Metazoa > Chordata > Mammalia > Artiodactyla > Tragulidae > Tragulus > Tragulus kanchil. The sequence continues at coordinate 29,760,860 of JAIOJX010000006.1, read as the reverse complement.
TGTCTTCCCCCATCATTGGCCTTGTGCTGTGCTGAATCGCTTCAGTTGTTTCTGACTCTTTGCAACCCTACAGACTGTAGCCCACCAGGCTCCTCTGACCATGGAATTCTCCAGGCAAGAATATTCGACTGCGTTGTCATTCCCTTCTCCAGGGGATCTTCCCCACCCAGGGATCAAACCCGCATCTCTTACGTTTCCTGTGTTGGCAAGTGGGTTCTTTACCACTAGGGCCACCTGGGAAGCCCCGCATTGGTCTTACCACATTGCATTTTAATCGTCCATGTATTTGCCTTCCCCGCTCCCTCTGCCCCCTAACTGTTCGCCCCTGTAACCCCATCACCTAAATGCACAGGTAATAGGCTCCTCCTCTGACACTGGGTTTCCTGCCTCCAGCTGAAACGGGGCTCTGTCCCCGGGGCGACGCCTATGAAGGAGCTCACCTGTCACTTGTTACATCCCCTCTGTGGACCCAAGATTTTTAGGCCCCAAAGTCACACCCCCGCGGGGAGATGTCCGCCCAAGCCTCACCCGGCTGCTGCTGCTGGAGCTTCCCCAGGATGCCCAGCAGGTGGCGCAGTTGCTCTCCTTATCGCCGCACCCAGACTAATATCCGAAACAAAGGCCAGGTAAGAGGGAGGAAGGTGGGGCAGTGGTCAGGCCTCTCCTGGAACCCCGGCCAGGCCCGCCCTGCGAGGCTCTCCGAGGCTGTTCCCAGGGCTGAGGTCGGAAGCGCTCATCACCGCAAGCTGGTGGGCGCCGGAAACCCACCCTGCCTGAGGCCCAGAAGGTACGACTCCTCCAATAAGGTTTTGTTCGTGGCAAAGCCCGTAGGCCTTGTACTGCTTAACTTCCTACCTAAATCCTTGGACAGGGGTGGAGCCAGGATTCAAGTTCAGGTCGGTTTGGAGTCAAGTCTCAGTTTCTTCATCTCCAGAAAAGAGAGATTACGCGTAATTTTTCCTGACAACGCCGCTTGGAGGGGATTAATTATACATGAAGGAGTCTGAGAAATGGGAGCTGCCCAATCAGTGATGGTTAACTTCAAACACGGGCGGACGCCTCTCTGGGGCAGCGCAGAGCCCTTCGCCAGTCGGAGGACTGACTTCGATTCCTTGCAGCCAGCAGGTGGATGTGATAGGGTGGGGGTAGGGGTGGCCAGGGGGCCTCTCTGCTGCTTTCTCCGCCTCCCAGCTCGCCATCCTGCCGCCTCGCTGCTGCAGGTGTTTTCTAAATGGAAATCGAATGCCATCCCTCACGTAAAACACGGCAACATAAAGGCCAAATTCAGAAAAATGTCATTTGCTGCTCTTTACTGAATCTGATTTCTCCCCACATTTAGTTCCATGAAACAAGATTTTAAAAATGGGCTTCAATTGGAATAAACCGCGTGAGGTTCAGGGGCGGCCGTCGGTGCTGGGTGATGATTCCAGATAACTCAGGGCACCAGGGACAAAGGGCCACCGGACAAAGTGAGGAAGAAACGGGCGAGAGGTCTTGATGGCCAGCATCGTCCAGGCCTTGATGTGCCTCTTCTCAAGGACGGAGACTGGGTGCCCAGCACCTGGGGCACTGCCTGCCCTCAGAGCTGCTCGGTCAGTGTTTCCCGAATGCCTGCAGGCATGAATGAATGAATGACTACCTGCCTGACTGGCATTTCCTGTGCCCGCGGGCACTGTTTTTTGTCTGTAAGGGGTATACCTCCTCCCCCACCTGCCGGGCCGGCCCCCTCCCTGCTGCCGTGGCTGGCCTTCGAGGCCAGAAGGGGCAGTGCTGGAGGACAGCGAGGCCGAGGAGAAGAGGGATGGTCTCCGTCTTGCAGCCTGCGACCCAGCTCGAGGGGAGGTCGTGGTGACGTTGAGCAGAGAAGCCTCGGCCTGCGGCCTCTCTCCACGCTCCGTCCTGAACCTCGCGGGAAGGTCACCCTGCTTTCCCTCCATGAATCCCTTGGTCGGCCAGGGCCATGGGGGTGCCTGCCCGGCCGTCTGTTTAGGGACGGCGTGGTCTCTGCACCAATGCTGGGTGGCCCGCGCGCCCCCACCCACGGAGCACAGCCGGCTGCGAAGATGTCGCCTTGCCGCGGCCTCTTCCCGGTCTCTCTCGTGACCCCGTTTTTCACATCCCGCGCCTTCCCTCCTCTCCCTACGCTGGCTTCACTTCAGTGTTCACCCTCTGGTCAGCCTGCTCAGCCCCCTGGCAGACGGAAGCTCAGAGCCGGGGCAGGCAGAGGCTCTTGCCTTTGTCGGCTTGTTTAGCAGGGAGGGGTTTTCCCACATCTGCACGTCCCGCCCCAGGTCGCCTCCTCATCAGCCTGGAACTGGGCTCCCTCCCTGGGCTTGTTGTTTTCCCCTAATCGGGCCTTCACAATGCATTCCAGAAAGTAAATCTCCCCTTGTTTTATCCTCCAAACCCGATCCTTCTTTTCCCAGGCTTTTCCGTCTTGGCAAATACCAGCTCCACCCAGAAATGCAGGGGACATCACTGCCTCCTCCCTCTCCCCGCATGCAACCCAGTAGCAAGTCCTGTTGGTTTTGTCTCTGAAACATATTCACACTGGGTCATATCTCTTCATCTCTGCATTCATGGTGCCACTCAGTAAGCATGGTGACATCTGTTACTTTGCCTCCAGAACGTCTATCACTTCCCTTGTCACACCAACCAGCTGTTCCAGGGGTCCGCAGAGCTCTTTCCTGCCGCAGGGCCTTTGCACAGACTGCTCTCCTCCTTGCATTCCCACCCACCTGCCCCGAGCTTTTTCTGCCGGTTTTCACACAGCTGGCTCTTTCGCATTTTTTAGGGCTCATTGAGAAAGTTACTTCCTTAGAGAGACTTTCTCCGGCTACGCTCTCTAAAGAGGATTCCTCCTGGTGGTCTCCGTCCCAGAATCCCATTTATTTCCTTCTATCCCCCAGTATATTCTTATTTATGTAATGAATTTCTGTGTGTGCATAATTTGTCATTGTCTGTCCCTGACTGGAAAGTACCCTAAGGGTGAGAAGCTTGTCTGTCTGGTTCAGCACTCGATCCCCGGAGCCCAGCACAGCCTGCTCCGAGGATGTGCTCGGGAAGGAGTACCCCTTGCCCATCCATGGTGTTACTGCCCTGCTTTGGACTGTCCTTTCCATTGTCCTCAGTGTTAAGTGCTGAGCTCCACAGGCCCTGTTACAGTTTCTTTACCACCTCTCTGAGCTCTCCTTTCTGGCTCCCTCGTCAGGAGGGATTCCTGTGGGGAATCAGCACAGAAACATTTAAGCCATAAGGTGGGTGTACCATGTTGCACAGAGAATAGACAGAGACTAGGCCTGGGAGGTGACAATGACCTTCAGGATCCAAGGCAGTGCTTCAAGTCTGTGATGTCCTTTTTTTTTTTTTTTCTTTCCTTTTTAAACTGCAACAAGCATTAAACTCTGGGCCAACTCAGCTAGTAAAGAATCTGCCTGCAATGCAGAAGACCCCAGTTCGATGCCTGGGTCCGGAAGATCCCCTGGAGAAGGGATAGGCTACCCACTCTAGGGATTCCCTGCTGGCTCAGCGGGTAAAGAATCCACCTGCCTTGCCGGAGACCTGGGTTCAGTCCCTGGGTTTGGGAAGATCTCCTGGAGGAGGGCATAGCAACCCACTCCAGTATTTTTGCCTAGAGAATTCCATGGACCGAGGAGCCCGATGGGCTTCAGTTCATGGGTTGCAAAGAAACAGACACGACTGAGTGACTAAGCACAAGAAGCCCAGGGAGCAACGTGAGATCAGCAGGGAGCACTATGGGTGGCTGGGAAGGGGTATGCAGACGGCCGAACCCCCAGGTGCTGGCAAGAGAGTTCTCAAATCTCCAGAATGAACAGGTGTGGGAGCAGAGGCCACACCCACTATTTCACGCTAGTCCAATGCCTGGCACGGCAAAGGTCCTGGCTGGTAAGTTAAATGGAGACTTGTGTATGGGGACCAGAGGGCCTGTCCCAGTGATAGGGACAGAGTAGAATAGGTAGGTGGTTATAGAGTCCTAGTAGCAGGTGGTAGGTAGAAGGGTGAAACCTGAGAAAGGTTGGGAGGCCAGTGAGTTGATGATAATTCAGGAGAGCTGCTCCTTTTTCAGCAAAGCAGGCTTGACTGGGTATAAACAGCTGATGAAGGAGGAGCTGGTGAAGAAGGAACTAATGATATATGCCTTGCATCTGTGTCTACTTGAGGGGGGCGGTCTTCTACCATCCTATATATATTGCCGCCCACTCAATTGAAAAGGGAGAACAGAGCAGAGCTTTCCTGCCTGCCCGCTTGCACTGCTTACAGGTACCCTATCCTAAGAAATCCTTTTCTTGTCTATCACTCTGCTTCTCACTGAATTCCTTCTGCGTTGAGGCAGGAAGAACCTGAGCCTCGGTGGGTCCAGACGTTGGGTGAGTGCTGGATTAAGTCCCGGTCACATGGGTTCCAGTCCCAGACAGGGTTTTGGCCGGGATTGCGTCCTGACGATGTGGGTTCAAGTCTCAAGCAGGGTTTTGGCTGGGGTTAAGCCTTAGCCACGTGAGTTTGAGTCCCAAACCAGATTTTGGCTGGGTTCAAGCCCCAGTCATGTTGGGTCAAGTCCCAAACAGGGTTTTGACAGGGATTGAGTCCTGACGACGTGGGTTCAAGTCCCAAGCAGGGTTTTGGCTGAGGTTAAACCTCAGCTACGTGGGTTCAAATCCCAAACTGGGTTTTGGTTGGAATTCAAGTTCTAGTCACATGGGTTCACGTCCCAAGCAGGGTTCGATCAGGTCTGGGCCCTGAGTTTAAGTCTCAAATCAAGGTAAAAACCGTTTTCTAGTGGTGTGATAACTAAGGTGCAACAAGACGGTGAGAAAACCCCCAGGGCCAAGGTCCCGTTGAATGAGGGGCCTCTCTGGAGAGCGGGACCCCCCTCCCCTGAGCCTTTAGAGGCCTTGACTGAGCCTCAGGCCCCCAGTGAAGGTGTCCTTCCAGCTCAGACTCTGCTCTGCTCCCCACCCTGAAACAATTATCTGGCAGATTAAATTTATCTCTGTTGGCTCCTGGCACAGTGGCTGGGAGCCAAGGTGTCTTGCTCCAACCTCCACGCCCAGAGCCAGGCAGCTACCAGGACCGAGTCTCCAGCTCAGATCCCCAAAGGAAACGTTGCCTCTGAGCCCAGTGAGTGGCTCTGGGTGCAGACCTCCCGTCTCCGCCCTCCATGGTGGGGTATGGTGGGGGCCGGGAATGGCGTTCAGAGCAGGAGCTGGGGGTTTCTAGGCGCTTGTCCACGGGCATGGCCCTTCTGAGCGGCACGAGCTTCTTCCTGGCCAACTCAGAAACTGTTCTGTTTCTCATCAACCCACTGGATGGATCCATTGCGAGGACGGAGTGACCCCCGTTTCAGTGCTGGGCAAGGGGCATTGCCACATAAGGCCTCTGGCCGGCTCAGATTATGAAACAGAGGCTCAGAGATGTGAAGTGACTCATTGGGCATCACACAATTAAGTGCCTTCTGCCCCCAAGTCAGGTGGCTTCCCATTTCAGGAAAAATTAAGGTGCAGGGGGACTTCCCTGGTGGTCCAGTGGTTAAGAATCTGCCTTCCAATGCAGGAGACCCCTATTCGATCCCTGGTCGGGGAAAATCCCACATGCTGTGGGGCCCCTGAGCCCGTGCGCCACAACTACTGAAGCCTAAATACCTAGAATCTGTGCTCCTCAACAAGGGAGGACCGTGAGGCGAGGAACTGAGCACCACCACAAAAAGCAGCCCCTGCCCGCAGCCGCAACAAAGACCCAGCCCTTTATTCAAAATAAATGAATAAAAATTAGAAAAAAAAATTAAGGTGCAGGAATTTACAGTTTGAGGAAGGATCATCCCGGGAGAATAGAAGTCAAAATCAAAGAGAAGATGTCCCCTGGGGGCAGGGAGTGGGGGTGCCCGTGATCTGCAGCTCGGAGCTCCAGGCTGCCTCTCCCACTGAGATGGGAGCCAATGGACCCCAGGGTCAGAGGGACCCTGTGATGTGAGGAGCAGAGTGTAGGAATAGAGCATGGAACGAAAGAAGGCGGCTGGGGTGGGGATGAGGGTCGATGTCCAAATGCTGGCTCCTGGAAGGTGTGCTATTCCAGACAGCAGAGGAGAAGCTGGGATGGGGAGGAAGGCGGGAAGAGAGGAAATGCTGCTGGCTTTGTGGGAACACTCCCTGGCTTTGGGGGAGGTTCGGAGCCGTGCTCCCATCAAGGTGGCTTTGTGGGTTTCTCTGAAGTCTCCTTCTGAGGGTCCTCACATAGGTGCCTGTCCGCTCCAGTAGCCACTCGGCACTTCTGCCAGTGGGCATCTCCAGGACTGTTGACTGAGGGTGGAAGGGAGGGGATATGTATCTGGGAGAAGCGTTAAGGTCTGGGGCCCACGGCCCCAGGAAGAACCACGTCTCGGGTGGTTGGCCTCAGTCGCAGAACTCCTTCTTCCCTCTCGTCTCCGGGGGTGCTCGATGTGGTCCTTGGCGGACCCCTGCTGCTCCCCTGCGAGGCGGAGCCTGGCCGGCTCAGTTGAAAAGAGGCTCAGAGATGTGAAGTGACTCATTGGGCATCACACAATTAAGTGCCTTCTGCCCCCAAGTCAGGTGGCTTCCCATTTCAGGAAAAATTAAGGTGCAGGGGGACTTCCCTGGTGGTCCAGTGGTTAAGAATCTGCCTTCCAATGCAGGAGACCCCTATTCGATCCCTGGTCGGGGAAAATCCCACATGCTGTGGGGCCCCTGAGCCCGTGCGCCACAACTACTGAAGCCTAAATACCTAGAATCTGTGCTCCTCAACAAGGGAGGACCGTGAGGCGAGGAACTGAGCACCACCACAAAAAGCAGCCCCTGCCCGGCCGCAACAAAGACCCAGCCCTTTATTCAAAATAAATGAATAAAAATTAGAAAAAAAAATTAAGGTGCAGGAATTTACAGTTTGAGGAAGGATCATCCCGGGAGAATAGAAGTCAAAATCAAAGAGAAGATGTCCCCTGGGGGCAGGGAGTGGGGGTGCCCGTGATCTGCAGCTCGGAGCTCCAGGCTGCCTCTCCCACTGAGATGGGAGCCAATGGACCCCAGGGTCAGAGGGACCCTGTGATGTGAGGAGCAGAGTGTAGGAATAGAGCATGGAACGAAAGAAGGCGGCTGGGGTGGGGATGAGGGTCGATGTCCAAATGCTGGCTCCTGGAAGGTGTGCTATTCCAGACAGCAGAGGAGAAGCTGGGATGGGGAGGAAGGCGGGAAGAGAGGAAATGCTGCTGGCTTTGTGGGAACACTCCCTGGCTTTGGGGGAGGTTCGGAGCCGTGCTCCCATCAAGGTGGCTTTGTGGGTTTCTCTGAAGTCTCCTTCTGAGGGTCCTCACATAGGTGCCTGTCCGCTCCAGTAGCCACTCGGCACTTCTGCCAGTGGGCATCTCCAGGACTGTTGACTGAGGGTGGAAGGGAGGGGATATGTATCTGGGAAGAAGCGTTAAGGTCTGGGGCCCACTGCCCCAGGAAGAACCAAGTCTCGGGTGGTTGGCCTCAGTCACAGAACTCCTTCTTCCCTCTCTTCTCCGGGGGTGCTCCATGTGGTCCTTGGCGGACCCCTGCTGCTTCCCCCTGCGGGAGGCGGAGCCTGGCCCACAGGTGAAGGGGAACCGGGAGGGCCGGCTGACAAGGAAGAGACTCCCAGGTGGCCTGTGCTGCATTCTGGCATCTTCTGGGTACCAGGCCCCTCTGGACTCGGTTATAGGTGACTCGGTCCCTCAGACATCTCTGTGTTTGGTCCAGATCAGGAGCTGAAGCCTCGTGGATAGCCCTCCCCAGGGTTGCCAGGCCCGAGCCCACGATGGCACAGACCTCTGGTTCCCACGTGTCCTGGCCTGATCCAAGGCACTTCCCTTTTCTAAACCTCCCAAAGCGCCCCTCTTCTGCACTTTGCACTATTGAGAGGGCCGCCTGTGCAGGAAGAAGGCCAGTCTCCCCTGCTGCCGAGTCCCAGGATGCAGCAGGCGGGGCTGTGATGACGGACTCTCCCGAACCCCTTTCTTTCCTGGATGGTGCAGGACCGGCTATGACCAGCCCCCCTCTCCTCAGAGCTCTCTGCCTGGGCCATCGTCAGGCTGGTGGTCTTCAAGGTCCATTCCCCCCACCCACTGGGAGTCATAAGGAGAGGCTCCTTTCATTGTAGCCCCAGAGCTCCAGCTGCCTGCTTAGCTAAGAGGTTGGAGAGTGACCCAGAAGCAGACCCTATACGGCCACCTGGACTCAGCCCCAAACTCAAAACCAAAGTGACTCATCCTCTAAGTGGACACAGGGAGAAAGGGGAGGCTGGGACCAATTGAGAAAGTAGAACTGACATATATACACCGTGCTGTGTGGTGTTAGGCTAAGTCACTTCAGTCGTGTTCAACTCTTTGTGACCCTGTGGACTGTAGTCTGTCAGGCTCCTCTGTCCTTGGGATTCTCTAGACAGAAATACTAGTGTGGGTTGCCATTTCCTCCTCCAGAGGATCTTCCAGATTCAGAGATCGAACAGCCACAGCTCCTGTGGCTCCTGCATTGCAGGCGGATTCTTTACCACGGATCCACCAGGGAAGCCCGTAGATACCCGGCCGTTTGTGAGATAGATAGCTGGCAGGGAGAGGCAGCAGAGCAGAGGATGCTCAGCCCGATGCTCTGTGATCTGCGGAAGGGAACCTCAAGAAGGGGAGCATCTGTATAGACATGCAGCTGACTCACTTCACTGTACAGCAGAAATCAACATAATATGGTCCTCCGATAAAAATAATTAAGTGACTTGTCCTTTTCCTTGCTGTACATATAGCTCAGGCAAGTTCTCTGTCTCATAGTCAGGTCACTGCTCCAACTCATTCTCTGCCCTCAGTCCCACTAGTTTGGGAGAAGAGCAGCTCTCAGGGCGACTCCACATGTCCGCCTCCCTGCCTCTGCTGTTGCCCCGACACCCATTCCTTACCTGACCAAGTCATCCCTTTAAACCCATCAGGGGTCATCGTGCCTGAAACCTGCCACAGGGCTTGTCCCAGCCCCAAGGCTCCATCCAGGGAGGGGACGAGGGCCCCTGTGCTGTGTCCACTCTGTGTCAGCCATGCTGGATCTTCCTCAGCCACGATCAACCTCTTTCTCTGTTAGGCCCTTTGCACTAACCCTTCCTCAGAATGCTCTCCCCCGAGATCCACACGTGGCTGTCCATGGAGGGGAGCCCACCAGGCTCCTCTGTCCATGGAATTCTCCAGGGGATCTTCCTGACCCAGGGCTTGAACCCAGGTCTCTTGCGCTGCAGGCAGATTCTTTACAGTCTGAGCCACCGAGGCTCAGCCCAAACACGGGCTGCTTAGAGAGGTCTCCTTGACAGCCGAGTGCAAGGCGAGCCTCGCGGCCAGCCCCCAGGCACCTTGCACAGTGTTCTCATTGTCCCATATCACATTTGCTGAAATGATCTTGCTCGGGTGTTGTCTGTCTCCTCCCCTGGAAGCCTCCAGGAGAGCCTAAACCTCATCGTGGCTGGAGCCTGTTTTCTAGAACTTGACCTCCCCTCTCTGCAGAGCTCCACCCCCAGGAGCGATGTCTTGGTCACATTCCTGAGTCCTTTCAGCAAACATCATTGTAGGCAGGAACTCCAACAACCTTTAGTTCCTGAAGCTTCACTAAGACTCTTGAATTAGAGTGCAAATTTGGTCTCAGAGGACAGAGGATCCTCCGCTGATCGTTCCTCTTGCCTTTGATGTGGAGCCTTTGATTTCCTCTACCTTCCTACTCCCTGCCTCCATCCATCTGCCTCCACGCCAGGCCCCTCAGCCCCAGTCCCACCTCCCTTGCCACTTACCCATCAGAGGAAGGCATGATCCGCTCAGGAACCCCTGAGCTTGTCTGAACCGAACAGAAGGAACCAGGGAAGGGAGACAAAGAGCCACATAGCGGGAGGGAGAACAGAGCTCCAGAGGCAAAGGCAGCTGAGGCACATGTTGGGCGGCTCTGAGGGTGCTCACCTGGCTCTGTGACTCATCACAGACACAATCTCGGTCAAGCTTACCCCATGTGACCACACTCTCAACTGAGCTAGAGGGTCTGGGGGGACGTCCTGGAAGGAAAGTGACATTAAACATCAGCTCTGCCTTGGGCTTCCCTAGTGGCTCAGGCAGTAATGAATTTGCTTGCAGCGCAGGAGACCCAGGTTTGATCCCTGGGTCGGAAAGATCCCATGTGAAGGGAATGGCAACCCAGTCCAGTATTCTTGCCTGGAGAATCCCGTGGACAGAGGAGCCTGGTGGCTACAGTCCATGGGATTGCAAGACATCAGATACGCCTAAGCATGTCTTTCACTTTCTGCCTTGGAATTGTTGAGTCAGGGACCACACCTCTTTTTATCTCCTCCTTGACTTCCCTCCATGGGTGATTTGAGAAGGAAGAATAAGAATAGCTCATCTTTCTGAATATGTATTATGAGCCAGGCGCTATTCTGGGCCTTTGAGATGCTTAGAATATTGAATTCACCCACTGAGTATTCTAACCACCTTGTGAAGTAAGACCTATCATTATTTCCATTTGTGACAGATAAGAAAACTGGGTTCCAGCAATGCTAAGTCACTCACCCAAGGTCACACAGCCAGTAAAAATGACAACGGGCACTGGCTCCAGGCAGTTTCGTTCCAGACTTTCTGTGCTTCACAACACCATGTCTCTCATGCAAGATAATCAACCTGAATACATCCTGTAAAATGTGGCACCCCCATTTAAGACTTCATTATTTTTCAGTCTGCTTTTCCCCAGCTCTCAGCAACTTAACGGTGTTTTTGACAGTGTTGCGACCCCAGGGATATTGAGGGACCCTCAGATGGAAGCCCCGTGCCCAGCCCTCAGCCCCACGGACAGGTATCCAGACTCCACCCAGGAGAGCTGCTGGGAAATGAGTGAAGAACAGTAAGATGGTGGAGAAGTTGGGGATCCAAGCTAGGGCTTATTGTCATTTCTTTGTTTGGGCTCACTGGGCAGCATGTGAGGTCTTCGCTCCCTGATCAGGGATCAAACCCTCACCCCTGTGTGGGAAGTCCAGAGTCTTCACCACAGGGCCACCGGGGAAGTCCCTCAAACTACAGCTTATTGATCATTCAATTAGTCATGAAAATAACTAGTGTTTGTTGAGTACTAATCACATGGTCCTACCTGGCTTGGGGCCCACACTGATCCTTGCCTCCTGGTATTCTCACCCTGGTTGGGTTCCCTGAATCAGGACTGATCAAGGCTGTATGACCAGGACATTTATATGGTGGAAATGGCAGTGTACAAAGGCGTTTTTACTTCTTTGGTGTTTTGGAAGGAAGCTGAGGCCTCAGGCCGACAGTCGCATGAGGGCACTGTCTTAGAAATGGATTGTCCAGCCCCAGTGGCACCTTCGGGCAATGCAGTGATGGCCAGTGACGAACCATGTCCTTATGAAACCCCTCGAGTGGGAACGCCCAGTGGGAACCCCACACCCCCATCCCTGACATCGAAAGCATCAGAAGGGGGCTTCCTTGATAGTTCAATGGTAAAGAATTCAGCTGCTAATGATAGGGACAGAGTAGAAATAGGTAGGTAGTTGTAGAGTCCTAGTAGGGGATGGTAGGCAGAAAGGTGAAACCTGAGAAAGGTTGGGAGGCCAGTGAGTTGACGATAATTCAGGAGAGCTGCTCCTTGTTCAGTAAAGCGGGTTTGACTGAGTATAAACAGCTGATGAAGGAGGAGCTGGTGAAGAAGCAACCAATGATGTATGTCCTGCATCTGCGTCTACTTGAGGTGGGGCGGTCTTCTACCAATCTATATATATTGCTGCCCACTCAACTGAGGGAGAGCAGAGCAGAGCTTTCCTGCCTGTCTGCTTGCACCGCTTACAGGTACCCTATCCTAAGAAATTCTTTTCTTGTCCATCACTCTGCTTCTCGCTGAATTCCTTCTGCGTTGAGGCAGGAAAAACCTGAGCCTCGGTGGGTCCAGACATTGGGTGAGTGCTGGATTAAGTCCCGGCCACATGGGTTCCAGTCCCAGACAGGGTTTTGACCGGGATTGCGTCCTGACGATGTGGGTTCAAGTCTCAAGCAGGGTTTTGGCTGGGGTTAAGCCTTAGCCACGTGAGTTTGAGTCCCAAACCAGATTTTGACTGGGTTCAAGCTCTAGTCATGTTGGGTCAAGTCCCAAACAGGGTTTTGGCTGGGTTCAAGTCTCAGCTGCATGGGTTCGAGTCCAAAACAGGATTTTGGCTGGAATTCAAGCTCCAGCCACGTGGGTCCAAGTCCCAAGCAGGGTTCAATCAGGTCTGGGCCCTGGTTTTGAGTCTCAAATCAAGGTAAAACCCTTTCACTAATGCAGGAGACACGGGTTCGATCCCTGATCCAGGAAGATCCCACATGCTGCAGAGCAGCTAAGCCAGTGAGCCACAACTATTGAGCTTGTGCTCTAGAGCCTCAGAGCCGCAATTATGGAGCCCACGGGCCACAACTACTGAAGTCCGTATGCCCTAGAGCCCAAGTTCCACAACAAGAGAAGGCACCAGAACAAAAAGCCTGCTCACCTCCACTAGAGAGTAGCCCCCACTCCCTGCAACTAGAGAAGAGCCTCTGGCAGCAGTGAAAAACCAGAATAGCCAAAAATAATAATATTTAAAAAAAAAAAAAAAAAAGCATCCGAAGTGAAAAATCCACCTCCAATGGTCAATGCCCTCCTTCATCCTATTGGGATCACCTGCACCCTGAGCGTTCCCAAACTGGACAATGAAGCCATCAAAGCTGGGCTGAAGCCCCATGCTTCTGGCATGCCAAGGCAGGCAGTGGCTGGTTGCATCCCAGAAATGCTGTTTTGTTTCTTGCCCCTAACCATGCATCCCTAGAGAGCGTGCAGCCGACAGACTGCAGCTCAGGAGTCTCTGGGCTGTCCACCCCAGCTGTTCCTGCCTCAGCCACCGGCCCCTTCTCCTGCGCCCTCTGATATCCAGATGGCAGCAGCCCCAGCAGGAAAGGTAGCTTCGGTCACGCAGCTCCCAGGCCAGCTGGGCGTCTGATTACTGGAGAGCCCGGCCGACACAGCTTATCTGGAGGACCCACAAAGGCAGCGGACAGCCAGCCACAAGACACCAACGGGTTTTACCCTCAGCCCAACCAAACGAAATTTTGTGTTGATTCTGAAGAATGTGAAGTGATGTTAAAATCACGACCACTATGGTTGAGCACTTACTGTCAGGCACCCTGTGTTCCAGCCACCCTTTGGTGGAGATAGTGCTGCTATTGTAATTCTCTGTCACATGTCAGGAAAGTGCCGCTAGTGGTAAAGACGCAGAAGATGTGAGCTCGATCCCTGTGTCGGGAAGGTCCCCTGGAGGGGGAAATGGAGACCCACTCCAGTATTCTTGCCTGGAGAATCCCATGGACAGAGGAGCCTGGTGGGCTACAGTCCTTAGAGTCACAAAGAGTCAGACATGACTACGCACGCTGGCAATATTCTATTAGGTGTACGCAATGTATCTTCTTTCTTTACCCATTCCTCTATCAATGGATGTTTAAAGTTTCTTCCAGGTCTTGGCTATTGTAAACAGTGCTGCAATGAACACTGGGGTACATCTTCTCTTTTGAACCAGGTTTTCTCCAAATATATACCCAGGAGTGGGATTGCAGGCTCATATGGTAGCTCTGTTTTTAGTTTCTTAAGGAACCTCGGTACTGTTCTCCATGGGGGTTGTACCCATTTACATCCCCATCAACTGTGTAGGTTGGGAATCCAGGAGCAACTTAACTGGGTCCTCAGCCTTAGGGTCTCTCATAAGACTGAAATCCAGCCATCAGCCAAGGCTCTGGCTTCATCCAAAGACTTTGCTGGGATGTGTACTCTTCTCATCTCGCATAACTGTTGATAGGCTTCAGTTTCCAGCTACTGACTGAAGGTTACCCGTGGTCTCTTTTTTTTGGTCACTTCTATTGGCCTTTCATTTATCTATTTTCATCCATCTTTGTTCTTTGGCCTGTATGGTCCTCCCATTGCAGTGGCCTCCATCGCTGCAGAGCATGGGCTCTGGGTGCATGTGCTCTAGAGCTCCAGCTCGGTAGTTGGACGCATCGGTCTAGCCGCTCCGCAGCACGTGGGATCTTCCCAGGACAGGGATCGAACTGGCACCTTGCACTGCAAGGCAGTGTCCTTACCCACTGGACCTACCATGGCTTGAAGCCAGCTGGGCGTCTGATACTGGAGAGCCCGGCCGACACAGCTTATCTGGAGGACCCACAAAGGCAGCGGACAGCCAGCCACAAGACACCAACGGGTTTTACCCTCAGCCCAACCAAACGAAATTTTGTGTTGATTCTGAAGAATGTGAAGTGATGTTAAAATCACGACCACTATGGTTGAGCACTTACTGTCAGGCACCCTGTGTTCCAGCCACCCTTTGGTGGAGATAGTGCTGCTATTGTAATTCTCTGTCACATGTCAGGAAAGTGCCGCTAGTGGTAAAGACGCAGAAGATGTGAGCTCGATCCCTGTGTCGGGAAGGTCCCCTGGAGGGGGAAATGGAGACCCACTCCAGTATTCTTGCCTGGAGAATCCCATGGACAGAGGAGCCTGGTGGGCTACAGTCCTTAGAGTCACAAAGAGTCAGACATGACTACGCACGCTGGCAATATTCTATTAGGTGTACGCAATGTATCTTCTTTCTTTACCCATTCCTCTATCAATGGATGTTTAAAGTTTCTTCCAGGTCTTGGCTATTGTAAACAGTGCTGCAATGAACACTGGGGTACATCTTCTCTTTTGAACCAGGTTTTTCTCCAAATATATACCCAGGAGTGGGATTGCAGGCTCATATGGTAGCTCTGTTTTTAGTTTCTTAAGGAACCTCGGTACTGTTCTCCATGGGGGTTGTACCCATTTACATCCCCATCAACTGTGTAGGTTGGGAATCCAGGAGCAACTTAACTGGGTCCTCAGCCTTAGGGTCTCTCATAAGACTGAAATCCAGCCATCAGCCAAGGCTCTGGCTTCATCCAAAGACTTTGCTGGGATGTGTACTCTTCTCATCTCGCATAACTGTTGATAGGCTTCAGTTTCCAGCTACTGACTGAAGGTTACCCGTGGTCTCTTTTTTTTGGTCACTTCTATTGGCCTTTCATTTATCTATTTTCATCCATCTTTGTTCTTTGGCCTGTATGGTCCTCCCATTGCAGTGGCCTCCATCGCTGCAGAGCATGGGCTCTGGGTGCATGTGCTCTAGAGCTCCAGCTCGGTAGTTGGACGCATCGGTCTAGCCGCTCCGCAGCACGTGGGATCTTCCCAGGACAGGGATCGAACTGGCACCCCTTGCACTGCAAGGCAGTGTCCTTACCCACTGGACCACCAGGGAAGCCCTACCCATGGTCTCTTGATAGATGATCTTCTCCAACAGGCCCAGCATATAAGAGAAATGGAGGGAGAATATACCAGCAAGACACAAGTCACAATCATTGATAACCTAATCATGGATATAACTTCCTGTCACTGTCATTTGGTTAGGAGTAAGTCAATGGTCCAGCCAACTCTCAAGAGGAGAGGATTACATGAGGGTAGAAATACCAGGAGGCTGCGATCACCAGAGCCATGACAGAATCTGCCCATCATAGCTGGTTTGCACTGAATAGATTATACTTCCATCTTTCCAAATGCCTTTAATCACCTGCAGGTGGCCTTGCTAGACATGGGCCTTAACAGATTGGGCCAGAGTAATGCCTGACCAAAGACAGGCCTGAAGGGGCTCAGCCCCGTTAGAGGCCATGTCTCAGAAGGTACGAAAGGAAAATTCAGAGAAAGATAAGTATCATTCTTTATTCAGAAGTATTCCAGGGGGCTTCCCTGGTGGTCCAGTGGGTAAGGACACTGCCTTGCAGTTCAGGGGGCGCTGGTTCGATCCCTGGCCTGGGAAGATCCCACGTGCCGCGGAGTGGCTGGACCCATGTGTCCAGTTACTGAGCCAGAGCTCTGGAGCACATGCGCCCAGAGCTGGTGCTCTGTAACGAGAGAGGCCACTACAATGGGAGGCCCACTCATGCCAAAGAACAAAAGATAAATGGATGAAATATCAATAGAAGTGACCGAAAAAAAAAAAGAAGTATTCCAGGCACTGAGTTTACAAAAGTATATGAGACAGACATGGTCTCCGCTTCATGGGGTGGAACAGGGAGAAGTGGAGAGAGGCACAGGGCAAAGGCAAGGATGAGGAAACATCAGTGGGTATGGAAAAGCAGCCACCTGAGGTTGAGAGGAGATGGAGGAGGGAAAAGCACTGAAGAGAAACAAAACAGAGGCACAAATACAGGTGAGCCACCTGAGGGCAAGCCCAGGTATAAGGAGAAATGAATGCTGTTTACTAGCTTAGTAAGCAGCTTAACTCCCCTGAAGAGATACCATCTTTCCTGAAAATGCTGGGGGTCGAGACACGGGTTGGGTCACGTGCCTGTCACTGAACCAAAGGGCCAGAGCTCTGATCACCCACCTCGAAGTCTCCTGGTAGTCGGAAGGAGGAGGGGACAGAGCTGAGGTCAACTTCACTTACACCACATGAGAAGACTCCAGAGGTGCCTAGGTGGACGACGACAGAAGCTACCTGCTATACACGAAGTTTAGAGGAAGGAGGGTGGGATTTGTTGGGTATTCATGCCTGCCCAGGAGGCATCGATGGACAGATTTTGGAAACTTGTTGTTCAGTTTCTATGCATCATAGGGCATTGGTCCTTGTGATGTTTGCCCTACCTGCAGGTGATCGTCTCAGTGAAGAGGAAAACTTAAAACTTATACTCAGCAATTAACTGTAGTCCTAAAACCTCCTTCTGTTTCTGTAAGACATGCTTGTGCACCAAGATAAAAACAGGGTGGCCTTGCAATTAGCTAGTCACGGGTGTTCTGATAAGTATAGACTATATAGAACAACAAGTTCTGTTCTCCCTGTGTGTAACCCATAACTCCCGTGCTCTGTAACTGCTCTTACTTATCAAGTGACCAATTAAAAACTGCGAACTAACAACAAAACTCTGTAAAGGTAAAAAGTAAAATAAAAATTAGAAAGAAAAACAAAAAAAAACCTGTGAACTATAACTGTATATGCTAACCCTATAAAAGAAGAGCTCCCTCTGAGCTTAGGGCCCAGATTTACAGAGCGTTAGCTAGTCTGGGACAGCTGGCTTAATAAACTTGAGTTCTCCAGCCCTCCAAGTGTAGTGTAGCTTCTCGATGGTCTGATTTCTGCAACATTTCTGGAGGCCTCAGCAAAATTCCAGCCATGCCAGCCCCTTGGTCACTAGACCAAAGTTTCAGCCAGGTCGGGGAGGAGGAACTCTGAGATGAATGAGGAGGCATGCCACCTGATGGTTTTCTGGGTTCTCTTTCAGATCGGTGCTCCAACTCTTTGGACGGTTGACCCCGACTGGACTCACTGGAGGGAAGGACCAACTCACCAGGAATGGCAACAGGATAAGGTAGGGCCCCAGGGAAGGGAATCCCAGTCAGGTTCTGTCTCCGGACAGAAGAGGAGCTTGATCACCTGCTACAGTCTTCAGAAAGAAGGCCACCAGGTAGGGGCCTCTGGGACTCACTCAGTCAGGGACTTCCCAGAGGGGGGAGGCACTGTGATAAACTCTGGTGTGAGTGTGTGAGTGAGTGAGCGCCCTGGTTCGTCCTCGTTCTGGGGCGATTGTGTGGCTCCACAGCCTTCGTGGCTACGGAGTCCGAGTGGGCCCTCACCTGCGGTTCCGTGGCGACCTCATACGGTCTAGGGTGGCTCTGGACTCGGTCTAACCCACTATGGCTAAGAGGCGTCCTACGCTCCCTCCGGGGAGGCGGCCAGGCGGGCACCTGAATGGTCTCCTCTATGAGGGGGCACCCACCCTTGTTTGTCTCTGCGTCACCGACACAGGGAGGGAAACACAGGGAGGAGGGGAACAATTGGGTGCTGATTTGATTTAGAAATGTTGTATGTCCAAATGGCCCTTTTGCCCTTTGGCCCTCTGCCAAAATTATTTTCTTAAGATTTTTAAGGGTCACTCTACCCCTTCTTTGAGTTGACTTATTGAGAAATTAGGCTTTCCTCAGAAGACTTGTCTCTTCGACCATATAGATCCATGGATCCCCCAAGCCAGTCCATGTGAAGCGTAGACTTTGTAGTTCCCCTGTGAACTTTTGGTTTCTCATTATGAGGCTGTCTTTCTGTGCCACTTTTTCCTCATTGAGCCCTGATTCCCTGAGGATTAGAGGCCTTTGATTTAGGGGAGGGGTATGCACACTGCTACCTCCACCTTCTCAGTGTCCTTGAAGGGACCAGAAACCAAGCTTCCCCTATTCTTGCAAGTTCCCTTTCTCCTTCAGATTCTTCTGATAAAACTAGGACCCCACTTCCCCAGAGAAATAATCTCTGTTGGGACAACATCTCCTCAGTCCGTCTGCCCCTGTCCTCAAAGCCAATTTGAGCAGGTTGGTCTATAGTTTAGCTATAAAACTGAAACTGTTTACCTTGGATTTGGGACTTTAACCCAAAACCCAGTTTGGGACTTGAACCCATGTGGCTGGGACTCAAACCCAGCCAAAACCCACCATACCTGGTTTCAGGACCTAATGGAGCTCAGGTTCTTCATGTCTCTTCACTAAAAAGAATTCAGTGAGAGACAAAGTGATAGGTAAGAAATGGATTTATTCAGATTCAGAGAAAAGGGCATTCCACAGACAAAGTGTGGGCCATGGCAGAGGGTGAATCCAACGGCCTCCAAAACATGGGGTGCTTAGCTTTTATGGGCTGGGTAATTTCTTATGCTAATGAGTGGGAGGATTATTCCAACTCTTTTGGGGAAGGGGCAGAACTGGCAAGGTGCCTCTGGGTGTGTCATTTAGTTGCGGATTGAGGATCAAGGTCTAGTCTGCCATCTTGGACCCATTTGATTCTAATGGGTTTATGTTGTGTTCTTGGGCTATGTCATTCTTTCAAAAATTATGCCCTGCCCCTTTCCCTCCTGTTATAAAACTATGACAGAAAAAGGAAAGATGACATTTTCACACTGGATGGCCATGATATTCTTTACACTTTGGAGAAAACTGCTAAAGAAATGTTGTATGTCCCCTTTTGCCCTTTGGCCCTCTGCCAAAATTATTTTCTTAAGATTTTAAGGTCACTCTACCCCTTCTTTGAGTTGACTTATTGAGAAATTAGGCTTTCCTCAGAAGACTTGTCTCTTCGACCATATAGATCCATGGATCCCCCAAGCCAGTCCATGTGAAGCGTAGACTTTGTAGTTCCCCTGTGAACTTTTGGTTTCTCATTATGAGGCTGTCTTTCTGTGCCACTTTTTCCTCATTGAGCCCTGATTCCCTGAGGATTAGAGGCCTTTGATTTAGGGGAGGGGTATGCACACTGCTACCTCCACCTTCTCAGTGTCCTTGAAGGGACCAGAAACCAAGCTTCCCCTATTCTTGCAAGTTCCCTTTCTCCTTCAGATTCTTCTGATAAAACTAGGACCCCACTTCCCCAGAGAAATAATCTCTGTTGGGACAACATCTCCTCAGTCCGTCTGCCCCTGTCCTCAAAGCCAATTTGAGCAGGTTGGTCTATAGTTTAGCTATAAAACTGAAACTGTTTACCTTGGATTTGGGACTTTAACCCAAAACCCAGTTTGGGACTTGAACCCATGTGGCTGGGACTCAAACCCAGCCAAAACCCACCATACCTGGTTTCAGGACCTAATGGAGCTCAGGTTCTTCATGTCTCTTCACTAAAAAGAATTCAGTGAGAGACAAAGTGATAGGTAAGAAATGGATTTATTCAGATTCAGAGAAAAGGGCATTCCACAGACAAAGTGTGGGCCATGGCAGAGGGTGAATCCAACGGCCTCCAAAACATGGGGTGCTTAGCTTTTATGGGCTGGGTAATTTCTTATGCTAATGAGTGGGAGGATTATTCCAACTCTTTTGGGGAAGGGGCAGAACTGGCAAGGTGCCTCTGGGTGTGTCATTTAGTTGCGGATTGAGGATCAAGGTCTAGTCTGCCATCTTGGACCCATTTGATTCTAATGGGTTTATGTTGTGTTCTTGGGCTATGTCATTCTTTCAAAAAATTGTGCCCTGCCCCTTTCCCTCCTGTTATAAAACTATGACAGAAAAAGGAAAGATGACATTTTCACACTGGATGGCCATGATATTCTTTACACTTTGGAGAAAACTGCTTAAAATGAAATCTTTTGAGATTATAAACTGGGGTGTTTTGCATGTGCAATTAGGAAAAGCTGGTTTGTTAAAATGTGGGTTTTTTTTTTTGAGCCTTGCCTTAGAAGCAGAAATATGCCTAGGAAAAACCTGAAGTTAACTCTTATCATACGCTTGAGATGCAACCCACTCTGCCTGACTCCAACAATGAGCAAATTAAGAGAAACTCAGGCCAAGGGAAAAAAAGGGGGGTCAAAGAGGCATTTTAAATTTCGAGTAGTTTTTCAGATTTATGTATGTCTCAATGTGTGTCTTTGTCTTTAGATAATACTGCTGAGGTTGTTTTGTCACTGAGCTCTGTTTAATTGGCCTGAAGAAAAGTAAGCGCTTACAAATCAAATAATTCTAAATTCAAGGAAAAAATGAATTAAACTAGATGAATTTCAGGTTCACGTGAACTAAAAAATATTCAGTATTAAATACCTGATATTGGTGTGTGTTTGTTAATCTAATATATACGTGTCTAAGAGTCATCTACATTAAACAGAAAGTTTTCATTATACCTAGGTTTAATATATGTTAAATATTATTATATCTGTTACAGCTTGTTAACAAGGAGAGTAACTCAAGTAAAATGACTTCTAAAAATTGTAACTAAAATATGAGCTTTTAGATGGAGTCTATTAGAAATAATTGTGCCTTGGGGATGTTTATCTAAAATGTCTCTCCAGATTGAGGTGGCTTGGATTTCTGAGGGTTATGCTAAACTAAGTGATGGAAATTTATTGAATAGCTAGATTATTTACAAATGGAATAGAAGTTTAAAACATTCATTGCTAAAACACTAATTTCTTCCTATAGAAAAACTAAAGAGATTTGGGACTATTAATGAATAATGTTGGGTGCCATCCTGAGATAGTCTCTATAAGAAAGCAAATCTTTTTGGAAATTATCACTGGTATTTATGCTTGCCAATTTATGGAATGCTAATATAAAGGTCAGTTCTTGATTGTGTGATGAAGGTAAGATGTGTGTTTTTCATGCAGTGAACCCATGGAAAAACAGAGAATAGACATATGGACATTGTGGGGAATGAATAGTGGATGGGAAACATAGAAGGAGTAACATGGAAACCTATGCTATCATATGTGAAAAAGATAGCTATTGTCATTGTGCTGCGGGAATAGGCGTTCCTACAAGGGCTCGGTGTGACAGCCTGGAGGGGTGGGTTGGGGGGAGGCTGGGAGGGGACAGGGGACCAGGGATACGCATATGACTGATCTGGGAACATACATGTCTGTGAACAGCAAAACTCTGTAAAAACTTAAAAAATAAATAAATAAAATTATTAAAAAAACACGATGTGTTTTTAGTAAAGAAGGTACAAAAAATGGAGTTTCATTTTATAAAGAAAAAAGAAAAAGTACTTGGTCTGATTTCCAAATGGATAGAAAAACAAAACAATGGATACAAAAGAATAATAAAAAGGTTTATGAAAAATGGACCTTGAAAAAAAAGAGTTTTGTACATGGTAAAAACTGGCTATATTTAAAATGGATTTGAGTAAGTTTGCCTTTGGGTAAATTTAAAAGCAAACACTTAAATTTGGCTTTTCTCTGTTAAGAGGACACACTTTCTTCAGATGTTGAACTGCCTTTGATAATAGACTTAAGTTTCTTTACCTCTTAGAAGATCTATTCTATGTTGCTTCTGAAATCACAATGATCTATAATCCTACCTGACTGAGTGTTCTAAAGTTTTTGATATTTGTTGTCAGGACTTCCTAAATCATTCTAATGAAGCACTTTTGACTTCTAACTGACTTTAGAGGTTGCTTCAGAGGGCTCCTGAGGCATCCCAAGGAGAGATATTACACTAATTAGGTTCATTTTTTGTGTTGAACTGAATAGAAAACATTGTCAAGTGAGTAATAAGTTTCTGGTTATATTATATGATAATGTTACTAATATGGATATCCTAGAAACTATATAGTGTTCCTAAAATTCTGATATGTTCAAATAAAATTGTAATTCTAGTCACTTTCTTTTTCTTTTTTTCCCATCATGTTTTTTTTATCCAAGGGTCTCAATTTATGGAATGCTAATGGTCAGTTCTTGATTGTGTGATGAAGGTAAGATGTGTGTTTTTCATGCAGTGAACCCATGGAAAAACAGAGAATAGACATATGGACATTGTGGGGAATGAATAGTGGATGGGAAACATAGAAGGAGTAACATGGAAACCTATGCTATCATATGTGAAAAAGATAGCTATTGTCATTGTGCTGCGGGAATAGGCGTTCCTACAAGGGCTCGGTGTGACAGCCTGGAGGGGTGGGTTGGGGGGAGGCTGGGAGGGGACAGGGGACCAGGGATACGCATATGACTGATCTGGGAACATACATGTCTGTGAACAGCAAAACTCTGTAAAAACTTAAAAAATAAATAAATAAAATTATTAAAAAAACACGATGTGTTTTTAGTAAAGAAGGTACAAAAAATGGAGTTTCATTTTATAAAGAAAAAAGAAAAAGTACTTGGTCTGATTTCCAAATGGATAGAAAAACAAAACAATGGATACAAAAGAATAATAAAAAGGTTTATGAAAAATGGACCTTGAAAAAAAAGAGTTTTGTACATGGTAAAAACTGGCTATATTTAAAATGGATTTGAGTAAGTTTGCCTTTGGGTAAATTTAAAAGCAAACACTTAAATTTGGCTTTTCTCTGTTAAGAGGACACACTTTCTTCAGATGTTGAACTGCCTTTGATAATAGACTTAAGTTTCTTTACCTCTTAGAAGATCTATTCTATGTTGCTTCTGAAATCACAATGATCTATAATCCTACCTGACTGAGTGTTCTAAAGTTTTTGATATTTGTTGTCAGGACTTCCTAAATCATTCTAATGAAGCACTTTTGACTTCTAACTGACTTTAGAGGTTGCTTCAGAGGGCTCCTGAGGCATCCCAAGGAGAGATATTACACTAATTAGGTTCATTTTTTGTGTTGAACTGAATAGAAAACATTGTCAAGTGAGTAATAAGTTTCTGGTTATATTATATGATAATGTTACTAATATGGATATCCTAGAAACTATATAGTGTTCCTAAAATTCTGATATGTTCAAATAAAATTGTAATTCTAGTCACTTTCTTTTTCTTCTTTTTCCCATCATGCCTCTTTTATATTTATTTTCATCCATCTCTATTCTTTGGCCTGTGTGGACCTCCCATCACAGTCGCCTCTCTTGTTGCAGAGCACCAGCTCTAGACACATGCACTCCAGAGACCTCCCTGGTAATTGGACACACCAGTCCAGCCACTCCACGGCATGTGGGACCTTCCTGGGCCAGGGATCAAACCAGTGCCCCTTGCACTGCGAGGTGGGCTCTTTACCCACTGGACCACCAGGGAAGCCCTAGTTACTATCTTAAACTACTGTTATAGCACTAACCAGGTTTCATAAAAATGCTTCCTCTTCAAAAAAAAAAATCTATAGGAAGGACTTTTAGATAAATTTTAGTTTCTGAACTGGGTAAGAAATTAAAGGATTCTAATAGAAACCTGAAAGGTTAACAAAAGGACTAAATATACTGGCAAATGTGCTTCTCACTTTTATGGTTTCTATATAAAAAATTATGGATCTGAATATGTGTTTTCCAGGAGAAAGAAAACCTCCCCCTCATAGTATGACTTAATAGTAATTTGGTAAATTATACTTTGTGAACAAATTGAAACATTTTTTTTTTTCTCTCTATCTGACCCCTCCAGAAACTGGAAACTCTTAGTTTCCATTAACTTTATCAGCTACCTTCGGAAGGTACAGAAGTCTCAAGGAATTTTGGAGCCCTTGAAAATGGAGAAATTCACTTAGATCTGTTAAGTGAAATCTGTGGTAAGCTTTTGGTGTGATGTTCCTAGCCCTAACAATTTCTATTTTAAAAGTTCATTCTGACTCTATAAAGGTTTCAGCCAGGCAAAAAGGTCTATAATCAATTATGGTTATGTAAATAATCAGGCTAAGCTTATTAAGACCAGACCTGTATAAAAAACAAGTCTTAAATTTGGTTATATTTGGTTAAAATGAGGGTGATTTGAAGAAGAAAAAGATGTTTCAATTAATGCTAAATCCCAGTTTGGGAAGTTGGGAGGTCTATATCGACTAAGACTCATTGTTTGGATAGTTCTTCGCTTTAAAATTTAATTAAATTATTAAAGGGCCGGTCCAGCCGGCAGTCGAACAGAACCTGAAGAGAGCGGCAAAATGGCTAAGAAAGAAAGAAGGACAGAAAGAATGGGGTTGAGAGGGACAGCAAAGAGGAAGACAACTCTGCAGGTTGCTGACAAGTTGCTGACAAGTTTATTGAATTTTGCTCATACATTTTGTACTTCTCAAAATCAGATTACACACAGCAAACAGTAGTGTATACGTGCTTTAGGCCAGGTTTCTCGGACCTAGCATCCTGTTAGTTTCCATCAGGCAGGTCATTAACTAGGTATTACCTCCTGGTATGTCATTAACTGGGTTAACTAAAAACCTACACAAAGTTCTTTAGATTACAATGGTTCCGGGGCATAAAGCCCCTCAAGCCCTTATCATCTGTTGACCGAGGCTCCAGGTGTCCTTTAATTTTAAGGGTTTTTTTCTGAACTGGGTAAGAAATTAAAGGATTCTAATAGAAACCTGAAAGGTTAACAAAAGGACTAAATATACTGGCAAATGTGCTTCTCACTTTTATGGTTTCTATATAAAAAATTATGGATCTGAATATGTGTTTTCCAGGAGAAAGAAAACCTCCCCCTCATAGTATGACTTAATAGTAATTTGGTAAATTATACTTTGTGAACAAATTGAAACATTTTTTTTTTTCTCTCTATCTGACCCCTCCAGAAACTGGAAACTCTTAGTTTCCATTAACTTTATCAGATACGTTAGGAAGGTACAGAAGTCTCAAGGAATTTTGGAGCCCTTGAAAATGGAGAAATTCACTTAGATCTGTTAAGTGAAATCTGTGGTAAGCTTTTGGTGTGATGTTCCTAGCCCTAACAATTTCTATTTTAAAAGTTCATTCTGACTCTATAAAGGTTTCAGCCAGGCAAAAAGGTCTATAATCAATTATGGTTATGTAAATAATCAGGCTAAGCTTATTAAGACCAGACCTGTATAAAAAACAAGTCTTAAATTTGGTTATATTTGGTTAAAATGAGGGTGATTTGAAGAAGAAAAAGATGTTTCAATTAATGCTAAATCCCAGTTTGGGAAGTTGGGAGGTCTATATCGACTAAGACTCATTGTTTGGATAGTTCTTCGCTTTAAAATTTAATTAAATTATTAAAGGGCCGGTCCAGCCGGCAGTCGAACAGAACCTGAAGAGAGCGGCAAAATGGCTAAGAAAGAAAGAAGGACAGAAAGAATGGGGTTGAGAGGGACAGCAAAGAGGAAGACAACTCTGCAGGTTGCTGACAAGTTGCTGACAAGTTTATTGAATTTTGCTCATACATTTTGTACTTCTCAAAATCAGATTACACACAGCAAACAGTAGTGTATACGTGCTTTAGGCCAGGTTTCTCGGACCTAGCATCCTGTTAGTTTCCATCAGGCAGGTCATTAACTAGGTATTACCTCCTGGTATGTCATTAACTGGGTTAACTAAAAACCTACACAAAGTTCTTTAGATTACAATGGTTCCGGGGCATAAAGCCCCTCAAGCCCTTATCATCTGTTGACCGAGGCTCCAGGTGTCCTTTACTATAGCTCAGGAATGTCTTCACAATACCTGGGGTGGTGGGACAGAGAGCTATGCTGTTATCAGCCCCTGTTTCCAGGGCAGCTCCCAGAGCTATGTTTCATTAAAAGAAACCCCTTGAAACAGGGCAGCTCCCCGCATTAAAGGACACTCTAAGTTTGTTTCTGAAGCTTATTTTAGTAATCTCTCTTTGGATAAAGATCAGATGCCTCATAACTTACAACCAAGATTGGAGAAAAGACATATTTTAAGGAACTGTCTCCAACCTGGATGGAAAGACCTTTTTATCAGGTACTCTTAACTAGCTCATGCATAGTAACATTGAAGGGCAATTGACTCTTGGATTAATTCCCACTTCCAAAGCTCCCTGTGCTGGGCTGGTCTATAGAGTGGCCTGATGACTCCAAACTCACATTAAAATAGATGCTCAAACAGAGGAAACTGCACTATACCAGGATAAGAAGAAGATGACATCAGAAGTAAGATGATGCTGGACCTGACTCATGTAATCTTTTATGATGATTTCTTGGACTTTTACATATCAATCAAATGTTTACTATCATGCACACAATTCTATGCCAGTTTAAAACTCAATCTAATTGTTGGATTGTGGCTAATTACCTCTGGCTAGTAGTTCTGGGTAACCTTGGTGGATTTTTCCCTTCCAGAACTTCAACTGCATACCCCTAGGAAATTTATTTTAGATGAGAGTTCAGTTCTGCTCTATTTATGATATTACTAGATGGGATCCTCTCACCTGGCCAATTAATAGCACCTGCTTGGACCCTGTTCTTTTAGGGTCATTTAAATTCAGAGTGATGAGCTAAGTCTTTAAAAAAAACTGTAACCTCTCATCTCTTAAAGGGAAAATTCCCACAATTATGAGATGGATCTATATGCTTAACATAGGCTATGGTCATTTAAGTTTAAAAAGTTCCTCTATGCTGGGAACAATCAAATCATACTAAAAATGATACACCTAGTAATATTAAGAAACCAGGTTGGGTACTTTGTGAATTATGTCTATTATTACCCTTAGAATATGAAACTCAGTGGATTTGTGGCACTAATTTATGTCCTTGACAAGATGTGGTCTTGACAAGGTGTAGCCTGGGATTCACACGAATTTAAGGTCATTTGTGTTAACAAATTAGGGGTACGACTAAGCCTCCAATGAAAATAATGATGGCTAGACTGAAAACAGTTGATCAAATGTATAACTTGATATGTGATCAATGACTATAATGGTGTGACTCTGGATACGGGAAGTTGCAACGAGCAAAAATACTTTCCTGGACCAAGAGACTAGTAAGACAGAGACTTTTGCTACTCACAAGGCCTGGCCTAGTAATGAACAATAAGTGTCCTGTTAAGGAAATCTTTGCTTGACCTGGGAATGAGTCTTTTCAGCATTGTGGGACACAATGGTCATGAAATGCCACCAAAACATGGTCAAATATGTGACTATGAAGGGACCCTACCAACTGGAAGTTGGCACTTGCCAGCTGCCTCTATAAAGACTAAAGCATGACCACTGCAAGCTGCTGACCTTCAACACCACCGGAAAGGAGTTCAGGATGGAGATCAGAAATAAGGCACTCTGCTCTGGGAAAAACTGAAAAAGCAGGCCTTCAGATAGTTGGATGTTTTCAGGTAAAGATTTTTAAAGAGCTCAACTTCTTGCATCTTCTCATATCTAGAAAAACACTAATGTCATGGACAAATGTCTGGTCCTGGTTCTCTTAGTTAGACTCTCAGCAGCTTTTCTACTTTTATTCATCTTCAGGCTATAAAGCTCAGGGAAAGTTGAGTGCATAAATCAACCCTCAAGACTATAGTTGCTAAATTTTGCCAGAAGACTCAATTACTTTAGGGTCAACAATGCTACCCCTAGTCTTGCTCTGATCCTGACGCTCCCCGAGTTCCTAATGAGAGAATTTTAGGCAGGAGTGTGGCAGCTCACACCTGTTATGACAGACTGGAAAAATGACCTCCTGGACCTGTCAAACCCATTTTGGTATGTCAGCTGAGGATACTTCAAGATCAAGAGATGGATACCTTATAAAATTGAAGAGCCTCAAGAGGATAAGTTAACAGCTGGGAACAATCATACTAAAAATGATACACCTAGTAATATTAAGAAACCAGGTTGGGTACTTTGTGAATTATGTCTATTATTACCCTTAGAATATGAAACTCAGTGGATTTGTGGCACTAATTTATGTCCTTGACAAGATGTGGTCTTGACAAGGTGTAGCCTGGGATTCACACGAATTTAAGGTCATTTGTGTTAACAAATTAGGGGTACGACTAAGCCTCCAATGAAAATAATGATGGCTAGACTGAAAACAGTTGATCAAATGTATAACTTGATATGTGATCAATGACTATAATGGTGTGACTCTGGATACGGGAAGTTGCAACGAGCAAAAATACTTTCCTGGACCAAGAGACTAGTAAGACAGAGACTTTTGCTACTCACAAGGCCTGGCCTAGTAATGAACAATAAGTGTCCTGTTAAGGAAATCTTTGCTTGACCTGGGAATGAGTCTTTTCAGCATTGTGGGACACAATGGTCATGAAATGCCACCAAAACATGGTCAAATATGTGACTATGAAGGGACCCTACCAACTGGAAGTTGGCACTTGCCAGCTGCCTCTATAAAGACTAAAGCATGACCACTGCAAGCTGCTGACCTTCAACACCACCGGAAAGGAGTTCAGGATGGAGATCAGAAATAAGGCACTCTGCTCTGGGAAAAACTGAAAAAGCAGGCCTTCAGATAGTTGGATGTTTTCAGGTAAAGATTTTTAAAGAGCTCAACTTCTTGCATCTTCTCATATCTAGAAAAACACTAATGTCATGGACAAATGTCTGGTCCTGGTTCTCTTAGTTAGACTCTCAGCAGCTTTTCTACTTTTATTCATCTTCAGGCTATAAAGCTCAGGGAAAGTTGAGTGCATAAATCAACCCTCAAGACTATAGTTGCTAAATTTTGCCAGAAGACTCAATTACTTTAGGGTCAACAATGCTACCCCTAGTCTTGCTCTGAGCCTGACGCACCCCGAGATCCTAAAGAGAGAATTTTAGGCAGGAGTGTGGCTGCTCACACCTGTTATGACAGACTGGAAAAAATGACCTCCTGGACCTGTCAAACCCATTTTGGTATGTCAGCTGAGGGGATACTTCAAGATCAAGAGATGGATACCTTATAAAAATTGAAGAGCCTCAAGAGGAGGGAATGAAGAAGAAAATTAAAAACTTACACTCAGCAATTAACTGTAGCCATAAAACCTCTTTCTGTTTCTGTAAGACATGCTTATGCACTAGGATAAGAACAGGATGGCCTTGCAATTAGCTAGCCACAGTTGTTCTGATAAGTGTAGAATAAATGGAACAAAAGCCCTGAACTCCCTGCGTGTAGACCATAGTAACTCCCACGCTCTGTAACTGCTCATACTTATCAAGTGACCAATTAAAAACTGCTGACTATAACTGTATATGCTAACCCTATACAAGAAGGGCTCCCTCTGAGCTCAGGGCCCAGATTTTCAGAGCGTTAGCTTGTCTGGAACAGTCGACCCAATACACCTGAGTTCTCCAGCCCTCCAAGTGTAGTGCTTGGTTTCTCGAAGGTCTGATTTCTGCAACATCAGCAAGCTCTGCGTTCTGAGTGCACAGAGTGCCTTTTGGTCTCTGGACCAGCAGCTTAAGCCAGAAAGACAGGTGTTTGTCTCCATTTTTAACTTATTTCTACAGGATTACTTGTTGGAAAATGTCTAAATAAGCAACTAGTCATGGTAAGCTATGGTTTTTCAATTCTCTTATTTCAGGTCAGAGCACATTAAAAAAAGAAAATAGATTCCCTTGACTTTGTAGGTCTACCCCAGAATATCTTCGGAAGCTTTCTAGAGTCGCTGTTGATGTCTTTTGTTTGCAACTCCAGCCAAGGCGCCCTGAAGCAGAGTCTTGCGGTGGAGTCCTGCACTGGCTGCTAAGAGCCCCCTACTCAGCTTTGCATTCTCTGATGCCCTATTGTTCTCTTGGAACTGGCCAGGGTGGGAATATTTAAACCATAAAATCTGCAAATTTTACAGTTCAAGAATCCCCTTCCAGTCTGCGAGCTAATGCTTAAATATTGACCACATAAAACTGCCTACAAGGAAAAGGCTTCTCAAATGGCCTTTAGTAACTTTCTTATTTTTCTTGCCCTTTCAAGGTCATAGAAAAAATTGTGATATAGCTGGGTTCTTTAGTTTCTCTCTTGATTTCTCCTCTGCTGCTACTTTTAGCATTATCTCCTCACCAGGGGGACTAACAATTAAGTGAAGTAGCTGGGGAAAATCTGAGAGCCCAGAACAGTCTAGCAAATTCCTAAATTCTACAGCAAATTTCTTCCTGAGGTTTACAAAAATACTATAATTATAGTCTTCGATTTAGCACTGGACCATGCTTAAATTTCAGCTGCTAAAGATGTGTGTTCTGATCTAGTAGTTTTAAGGGGATATTTTGCAATGTTACTGTGCTTTTCCCTCACTTAGAAAGTCAGGAGAAAGAGCAGAAGAAAGGGACTTGGGGGTGAGAACCATAAAGTCAAAAGAATGGAGCAAAGAACAGAAAATTCTGAGGGCCTGGACGAGAGTGAAACAGAAAGACTTCGAGACAGACTCTCTTAGAGTCAGTATTTTGTTCTGAGTCTTCAGCGTATCAATCAAAGAAGCTGACTATTGAATTTTTTAAAATTGAAATATAGTTGATGTACAATATTATGTGAGTTTCAGATATAGTACATAATAGAGATATACATTATGAAATGACCACCACAGTAAGTCTAGTAGCCATCTGTCTCCATACAAAGTTACTGACTGTTGAAATTTTAATATATTTTCTTGTAATTTTCTAGAACTATTAATTAATGTATTAATTTCCTCCCTTTGACATGTCAGAACTTCCTCCAAATGATCATTTGTTCCAAGTTTTATGGGCTGAATTATGTCCCCATAGAAATCATCTGCTGAAATCTTAGCTCCCAGTACCTCGAAGTGTGACTGTATTCAGAGATAAGGTTTGCCAAGAGGTGATTCCGTTCAAATGAGGTAATTAGGCTGGTCCTACTCTGGTATGACTGGTATCCTAAAAACAAGAGGTTAGAACACAGACACGGAGGGAAGACCTCGTGAAGACCCAGAAAGGACAGCTCTCTTCAAGCCAAGGAGTGAGGCCTTAGAAGAAACCAGTGTTGTTGAAACTTTGATCTTGGACTTCGAGCTTCAGAGTGGTGGGATAATAAATTTCTGTTGTTTAAACAGCCTAGGCTGTGATGCTTTATTATGGCAGCCCTTGCAAACTAATATAGCAAGGAAAAAATGTTCTGCCATTTGCCTTATTAAATGCAAACTCATGTGGGAAGCAGGAATTCTGCCAGGGGGACGTTGAGGCTTTGACATAGCCAAACCCGTGACGAAGAGACCACCCACTATAGTTGGTCAAAAGTGCTGCGGAGCCGCTGGACCGATGTGTCCAATTACCGAGCCGCATGCGCCCAGAGCCGGCGCTCTGCGACGACAGAGGCCACCGCGATGGGAGGCCCACAGGAGCCAAAGAACAAAGACGAATGAAAACAGAGAAATGAAAGACCAATAGAAGTGGCCTGCCCATGCCCCACTCCAAAAAAAGATAAATAAATAAAATAAATGTTTAGAAAGCCTTTCATTAAAACAAAACAAAACAAAAAAAAGTCTGTGTGCTTATAGATGGTTTTTCAGATTGCCCAACCAAGCAAAGGCTAAGAAAGGGTCAGATAATCAATAACCCAACAATGATTGACCTTGGAATAGACTGAGCAAAGTGTCCTTCTTTTACAAATTGCTAAGACATGAAATTCTGAAGGGAACCCAGAGCAGAACTGAATGCATCACTTTTGCAGGAGTTGTTTGCTGCTCTCTGGACCTCCAGCTTGTAGTCCTTGAGGCTGCCTTGCACTGGATTGGAGTCTATGCCTCCAACTCCCCCATGGAGCATTCTCTGTTGAATACTGTCTCCCCATGGAGTATTCAACAGGTGCAAGTCAATCCAGGTCAAAACAAAGACATGCAAGACAAGACTTAGTGAAAAATAGTGGTGCTAAGTCACTTCAGTCATGTCTGACTCTTCGTGACCCCATGTACTATGGCCTGCCAGGCTTCTCTGTCCATGGGACTCTCCAGGCAAGAATACTAGACTAGGTTTTCATGCCCTTCTCCAGGGTATCTTCCCAACCCAGGGATCGAACCCACGTCTCTTATGTCCCTCGCATTGGCAGGCAGGTTCTTTACCACTAGTGCCATATGGGAAGCCCAATTCTGGAGCTGATTCCATGGCCTACCTCATCACAGATAGTCAAACAACACCCAAAACAAAGCAAGCAGGAAAAGAATAAGCAGATGAATGGCAAAAATATTCACGAAATGATATAGCTCCAAAAAAGTTCTCATTATGCAATGGCTGAGGCCTAATTTCCTTGTTCAAAGAAACATTGGTTACAAATCCTAAGACAATAAAACAAATTCAGCAAAGCCATTTGAATGGAATATATCAGGGGAATCTGCAGAGTAACGAGGCTCGGGCACAAAGGACCAGATGAGTGTACCTGTTGAATGGAGAACTTTCAAAATGATTGCATTGGAAATCTCCAGACTTACCAAAGGCCACTGCTCAAAATGTGAACTATTTCTTATTTATTTATTTTTGGGTCTTTGTTGCTGTGCGTGGGCTTTCTCTAAGCCTCTGCTCAGACTTTTCATTGTAGTGGCTTCTCTTATGGAGGCTCGTGGGCTTGGGCTCAGCAGTGGCAGTGCACGGGCTTACTTGCCCCATGGCATGTGGCATCCTCCCGGATCAAGGATAGAAGCTGTGTCCCCTACATTTGCAGGCAAATTCTTAACCACTGGGCCACCAGGGAAGTCCTGAAAATATTTCTTAAGTTTACATAAGGGAAGAGCCATGGCATTCATGCATAGTTCTCTAAGCAAAGCAAACTGTTAGTCTTTATTATAGAGTTGTTGGGAAGAGTCTATTTGGGGTTTTGTTGGTTTTAGAGGCAGAATGGGTTGATGTCAGCCTCTGAAGTGTGTTCACAGAAGCCAGGCCACTAGGCGGTTGGCTGGCTTCCACACCAGGACGTTTGTCTCTGATTGCCTGGCTTTCAGAGGTGTGTTCACTGAAGTGAGTTGTCACTCATCAATTCATCAAGTGTGGAATTGTCGTTGACGGATTAGACAGGTTGAAAACTAGTTTTGGCGGAAGCATTCACCCGTGACCATAGAATAATCAGTCCTTTCTTAGGAGTGCAGGACCACCAGGTAACCATCTCTCTATCTTTTGTTTATTAAGTATCTCTCGCCTGGAGGAGAGAGACATATACACCCGAGAAAAACAGAGATTTGTACTCATTTTGATCCTCGCTGGATTTCCAGCATCTAGAAGAGTGTCTGGCACACAGGGTACACGTGCAAGCCTGCTGAGTCACTCAGTCGTGTCTGCTCTTTGAAGAGCAGAAAATGAATGTGTACCTGTTGAAAAAGTTCTCATTATGCAATGGCTGAGGCCTAATTTCCTTGTTCAAAGAAACATTGGTTACAAATCCTAAGACAATAAAACAAATTCAGCAAAGCCATTTGAATGGAATATATCAGGGGAATCTGCAGAGTAACGAGGCTCGGGCACAAAGGACCAGATGAGTGTACCTGTTGAATGGAGAACTTTCAAAATGATTGCATTGGAAATCTCCAGACTTACCAAAGGCCACTGCTCAAAATGTGAACTATTTCTTATTTATTTATTTTTGGGTCTTTGTTGCTGTGCGTGGGCTTTCTCTAAGCCTCTGCTCAGACTTTTCATTGTAGTGGCTTCTCTTATGGAGGCTCGTGGGCTTGGGCTCAGCAGTGGCAGTGCACGGGCTTACTTGCCCCATGGCATGTGGCATCCTCCCGGATCAAGGATAGAAGCTGTGTCCCCTACATTTGCAGGCAAATTCTTAACCACTGGGCCACCAGGGAAGTCCTGAAAATATTTCTTAAGTTTAGATAAGGGAAGAGCCATGGCATTCATGCATAGTTCTCTAAGCAAAGCAAACTGTTAGTCTTTATTATAGAGTTGTTGGG